>OY288108.1:99991540-101314873 GCA_958431115.1 Syrphus vitripennis | reverse complement strand
AAATTTTTGGGTAAATTTTGTGATTCATTTCCGGTGTTTTTTTGGTTTTATTTTTTTGATAAATTGTTTTTTTCTCAGATCACGAATTGAGGATCGAAATCGCAGAAAACATGCAAAATACTCAAGTTTTCGGAGAAGTTTGTCGCAACCGTGTTTAGTGGTTTCTAAGGTGTTTTCGATATAAACTAATTTGTTGTTGTGAATATTGTGTTAAGGAAAAATTTGTTTATAATAGTGAATACTTACTAAGAGTTATACGAATATAATTTGATTAGACACGAACTTTCGTTGCTCCAATCAATTTTTAAAGTAAAAAAAAAAGTTGTGAACTAGCCTTATAATACGACAGTACGATATTCGAGTCAGTCCCGGCCCGGGTCACCCCATTTGGTGTTACCCATGGCTAACGCAGCCGCCGCCGTGGACAGAAAGTTTTGTAGCTCCCTTTTTTTGTTTTTAAATATTCTTTTTACCCCTTTAATCACCCCTCAAATTTGGTGCTCTGGGTCGTCGCCCCATTCCCCCATTTTGGCTTGAACTTATGCTGCTTGCAAATATTTTAAAAATTATTTTACCTAGTAATGCTAATGATCATATAATTTTGCTACCGTATTTTTTTATAAGATAAGATACAATCTTTTATTTGGACTAAAGATATTGTTCTTCAAATCTTTTTGACCTATATAATACGACAATTTTTTTGTTCCTTTTTGATTTGATGTGGGAAGATAAGAAAATTGCAAAAAAAATTGATAGCGAAACATTATATTGCAGTTTTAATTTTGTAAGCATCTTATAGTTTTGTAAGATTGAAACTATTGCAAATTTTGTTGTTTTCAAACAAAGAGTTAAAAAATTTGCAAGCAATAATTTCATACATGATATCGATAGTTCGTATGGAAACTCCATTTTTCTTCTTCTTAAATGGACTCCATAAAAGTAGAAGAGATTTTTTCGTCAGTTCCCCCGGAGTATGGAAAAAAGTGTCATCCTGTCCCTTTGTGTTTTCAGCATTTTAGAATTGTAGGTCCTTTATATTTCTTCAACTAAAAACATGTAGGTACTCGTAGAGTGTATTAAGCCTCGAATATCACAACGAGTTCGCGTTGTTTGAACTAAATCGATAATTCCATCACCGTGAATCTCGATTTTGATAAATTCTGTCAACACTATGATAATATCATATTATGTAGATGTGATTGTTCTGAAAACGATTATGCTGATTAAAATAAAAAAAACTATAACTACCTACTAACAAACTTTATGAGTATTTATTCATCAGTTTAAAATTACTTCTAATCAAATCCGATATTTATATGCGTGATGGTAATAAATTAGTGTTAATCTAATATAAATCCACTTCTAGGTCGCTCGTTTTGGCTGTTTTAGTTCGAAATGCTTAATATTTTAAGATTTTAAAAAATAGATGGGTACTTAAAATAATTTAACGCTACTTCTTGTAATCTTCAATAAACCAATAAACGATCAAGTTAAAAAAGGAAAGACATTTTCATTTGAATAATCCGTTTTCAAAGGTTTTGTCATGGCTAATTTAGCATCATTTCAAAATTGATTTATTTTTGAGATTGTTAATTTTTGAAGCAAAACAGTCCTTTAGATAAAAAAATAATTAGAAAGTAATTTTCATTTTATTCATTCAAAAAATAATTTTTCTCGCACCAAACCTATACTTGCCCCATAGACGGATTAAGATTAGCTACTTCTAGTTAAAGCATAATTACAAGTGTCACTGCCCCTTATCGATTGAAAAACTTCTTCTGTTCTGGATGTGAGCTGAACAGAGTTCAATCCATATCCGATAGCAATATATTATTGTTGCGATATTTTATACATGACTAATTCTACACACATGTGCTATTTCGAACCAAAACCGCCAACACACAACTCAAGGTATTTAATTTTTTAGCAGGCGCATTGTACATCAGTCTGATTTTACAATTTGTATACAGAAGATCTTTCTTCAGTGCATAATAATAATATCATTTCTTCAGCACAATGAGTGTAGTTTTGCTTTTTATCGCGATACTCGTTTTAGTGCGATTAATCCAGAGATATTTGTATCTCATCCAAAGTGGTTACAGAATTCCTGGGCCATGGTTCATCCCGTTTATTGGAAATGTTCAATTCATATGGAATTTGAAGCCAAGCGGTGAGAAAAAAAAGAGTTTTAGCCCAACCTCAATAATATATAAGCTAACAATTGAGAACATTTAAAAAACATTAACCATAACAGCACTTTTTAGTATGATTGATAATCTTAGACAAAAATACCAGACCACATTTAGAATATTTTTGGGAACAAATTTGTGGGTGTTCTTGCACAGTCCGGAAGAGGCACGTGAGGCTCTTAATGAAGATTCCCTTGAAAGAGCAGATACTTTTCAGCAACTTAATGTTTTGCTGGGAAATGGATTATTATTGAGTGAAGGTACAGATACAACAGTTTTTTTCTTCAAATAATTATTAAAAGTTTAAATTTCTTGTGGCAGGGAAACACTGGTATAATCATCGAAGGGCACTGGCGCCAGCCTTTCATCCCAATGTACTGGCGAACTTCACAGAGAGAATTTATTATCATGCAGATGTTTTTGTTGACAGAGTTTTAAAGAGAAAAGAAGTCGAAATTTCTGAATATATTTTTCCATGTATGTTGGATACTATATGCGGTAAGTTTAATATTTTAATTTTTATCAAAAATTTACATTATTTAATTAACATGTGCAGAAACTTCAATGGGAAAGAATTTACAAACGCAAGCTGATGAATTTTCACCTTATATTCACGCATTTCATGAGTAAGTAGATTTAATTAAACAAAAAAAAAAATAATAATCGATAGTCCATATCATGATAGAAATGTCAATAATCCGTATCATGATTATGGAATTCTAAACAAATGTTTTTTTTTTAATCTCATTATCATGATAATGAAGTCCAATTACCTTTTAAATATATGACGCGCTTTGAATTTTTACTAACGCAATTTTAAGAACTGGATAGATCAAAACAAAAATTTACATATTTTGTATATAATTATGATTGTTGTCAAGCAGCTTTCATAACTGATTGGTCCTTTTTGCAATGCAAACTGACATTGCAACAGTCCTAACTGACAAAAATGAACAAGATTGCACAATAACAGACGTCGACATTTAATTAAAATTTTCTCAATAAATTCTTTCAAATAGATGCATTGTTATATTATAAGTGTCGGATTGAGTTCACTTTAATTAAGATCAATAAATTATTTTTTCAATTCATTTACTGCTTTATCATAGAGCTTAACAAGGGCACATTGGTTTAAAAAGAAATGCTAATGGAAAACAAACAAGCTTAACTTGACGAGAATATGTTAAATTTTTTATATATTTTTTCATGATTTTTTAATATCAATATTTTTTACTTTAATAATTTTAACAAAATAATTCAACAATAAAAAAGCTTGGCACATTTTCTACACACCCCAAGAATGCCGCTAGAGCGTATTCGGTAGTGAGGATTAATTGACATTTACATTTGCTTCATTTCAAAAATGCTGATTTTAGTTTTTTTTTTCAGAGCCAGTGAGCTACTATTCCAGAGGATGTCTTTCCCACTTTATTTTTTGGATTGCATTTATAACCTAACGCCTGCGAGTAAACGCCTTCGTAGCTCAATCACCATGATACATAATTTAACAGATGAAGTTATAAAAGAAAAAGCAGACAATCTCAAGTCAAGTGGTAATCAAGCTTCAGAGAAATATGACCGCACTCTCCTTCATATACTATTGACAGCAGAAATCGATGGAAAATCATTGTCATTTGAAGAAATCAAAGATGAAGTTAACACGTTTTTGTTTGCGGTAAGTTGTATGCTGTACCTTAAATATTAAATAAAGCAAAGAAATGGTAAAATAATAGCATTAGAATACTAATGTCGTTTTCAATTGGCAATCTGGAAGCAGAAAAAAGCATTCTGAATGCGTTCAATTGGGCAAAAGTGACAGTTCTGATTCTAAAAAAAAGAGATTTTCTCTCCTGGATTTGAAATCAGAAGCAAAAACAGAATCACTCACACATTCAAAGATTTAAATGTCACACTTGATAAAGGTCATATTTTTTTAAATTTACAAATTGTGCAAACAGTAAAGTGATTGCTTGAAATACTAATACAGTCACACCAAACTTCAAATTTTTCAGAATCGAAAAAAACTGTTCAATTGGGATTCCGAATCTTAAACCAATTCCGGATTGCCAATTGAAAACGACATAAGGCGCCATTCATACCAGCTACGACAAACAAAAACAAAAAAAAAAACATTTTAATATACATTCTATGCGAGCTGTCAAATGTTGTCTGGTTCGCAGTTCTCTGCCACCACTCATATGAAATGTCAAATTCTGCAATCGTTAGCAATTCGTAGACGCAGGTTGCACCTCAAACGAATGGGCCTTAAAACCTGTTTCACACATATACCTATTCGGTTTTTTACGGATTGTTTTTGGTTTCCGCATAGACGGCTTCACACAGATTCGGTTCATATGAGTCTTTCATTCCAAAACTTTAGCGGGCTTTTCTAAAATAGTTAGATGCGTTCCTATCCAATTCACAATCAACCTCGTAACACTCGTGCTTCCACCAATGCTCATCAGTTTACCCAACTTCGGAGCAAGGTCAAGTACAGAGATTATTTCTTTAGCCGCACTACACGAATGTAAAATGCATTATGCAGTTTTTATGAAAACCCAAATTTGTTTAATCCTAACTTTGTTAAATCATCTTTTTCTTTTGCAGGGAGTTGATACAACAGCAGCTGCAATGAGTTTTATTTTCTATTGTTTAGCAAAATATACCGAATGCCAAGAGAAACTCCTGAATGAAATCTCCTTAAATTCTGATAGCCCTTTTCCAAAAATCAATGATATGAAATATCTAGATATGTTCATCAAGGAATGTCTTCGCCTTTACACAATAGTTCCTCTGACTGGACGACAAGTTACCAAAGAAATTAAAATTGGCAGCACCCAACTTGTTCCCGGAACAACGCTTTGGATCAATATGTATGGTCTGGCTCACGATCCTCAATACTTCCCTGAACCATATGAATTTAATCCGGATCGTTTTGATAGTGATGCACCCGAAATTCCACCTTATGTATTTCTACCATTTTCTGGTGGTCCACATTCGTGTATTGGAAAACGATATGCAATGCTTATAATGAAAATATTAACTGTTAGGACATTAAAAAGAACGAAAGTGCAGCTGAAAAATCCCAATGAAGAATTGAAGTTAATGGCAGAAATGGTGTTGAAATCTACTAATGGAATTCATTTGTTATTCGAGAAGAGATAATAAAAAATACAAAATAAAAATCGAATGTTTTTTAATTTTTAGTCTTAGTTAAAGTAGGGAAAAAAAATTAACAAAACTGGGCCCTAAATATTTAAAAATCAACTAGGCCACGCCCCCATTAATAATGGGAACTTTTGAAAGCTTTTTTATTTTGGGGGCGTGGCCTCCTCAATTTTTAACTGGTTTGCTTAATTTTCAATTATTTGGGGCGTATCCTAATTAATTTTTCAGTATTTGTGGCGTGGTGTAGTTGCTTTTTTAATTAAATAATCCACGCCCCAAATTAGTAAACATATACGAAACACGCCCATTTTTAAGGGCGTGGCTTCATTATTGTTCTAAAAATATTTGGAGCGTGGCTCTGTTAATTTTTCAGTTTTTGGGGCGTGGTCTAGTTTATTTCTTACATTTTGAAATGCACAAATTAATTAAGTTTTTTTTTTCAAAGTAAATGTAAGGAAATTTTTAAAATTTTCATTTTTTCCTCACAAAATCGGTTATATCTCGAGAACGGCTCACTCGATCTTTATAAATGAGGTGTCTATGGAAAGATAAATTTCACATCAACAGTGGTATATCGAAAAAGTAACGGTTTTCATTGGATATAACGGTTTAAAAGCCTATAATCAGTAAAATGTCAAGTTTTTTGGAAAATGCGCATTTTTACTATTATTTTCCAACTGATTTTGAAAATTTTTATTTCAAAATAATCTTGAACAATTAACGGTCTTTTTGGTATATAAAACATTTTAGTGCGATATCCACAAGCTTCAATAAAGTGGTTTAAAGTTGTCCTTGACGCAAAATCTAGGAAAATTCTAGATTATCGGTCGATCAAATTTGTTATTAGAATGAGATGCAAAAATTTCCTACTTCGGCAACATACCATAAAGAACACCCTGACAGAAATTTTGAAGGCAACCCCTCCTTAATAGGCCCCGCCACAAACATTCCACACTTACAAAAAAATAGTGAGGCCACGCCCCGAATACATAAAAAAAATTAACGAGACCACGCCCCAAATATTAAAAAAAAATTAAGTAAGCCATGCCCCAAATAGTTAAAAATTAAAGAGTCCACGCCCCCAAAATAAACAACACCCTAGATAATAAGCCATATTTTGAGGGGGTAGGGCCTAGTTAATTTTTAAATGTTTGGCGAGTGGCTTCGTTAATTTTTTTTATATTTGGGGTGTGGTCCATTTGAGAGTGGCAACCAAACGTCGCGGAAGACTTTGGTTTGAAGATGCGGATGGAGTGATATGATGAATATCTCAATAAAATGTCCTTTAAATAACACACAAGTATTTATATTTTAATTAACACATCGACTACGAAAATGTATTTTTTAATATTTTTTTTTTTTCATTATTATTTTTTTCAATTTCCATCTCTTGTTTTAAATATAATCATTTACAAAACGTTATTCATTTGTTTTAACATAGCTATTCTATTGTATTAAAATAATTACTCACATCATTTTGGCGACAAAATATTCAACAAACACGTCCAGTAATTTTTAAAATTACAATTTAAAAATAATAACTTAAATAATAATACAATACACATCATTCGTGATTTTATAACATTATATTTTTATTTTTATTTCATCAAATAAATATGAATAAGGTAAGACTGCAAAATTATGCTTATTTTATTTCTTTTTTTTTCAAAAAATTCATATGGCTATGTAAATTTTTTAATATTCTTATATAACAAACAAAATAAAAACAGTTTGTTCTCCATATTTTTTTTTTGTTTTTTTTTACAATTTTTTTATTTTGTTTATCAAAAATCACAATTGGTGCTGCTTAAAAACTAATATTTTTTGACATAATTAAATAATTTTAAATGATCAAATTTTAACAAAATTTTTAATTATAATTAAATAGTAAATAGTTTTTTTTTTTTAAATATATTGTTTTTTATTTTTCACTATCAAGCGATTTATGCAAAAATAAAATGCCTAAACAAGAAGATTAATAATATATTTTTAGAACTAAACAGATTCAAAAAATTAACTCAATGTTTTCTTTTCTGATTTTTAACTTTCTAAGCACATTTAAAGCTACGAAAATATATAAGTATATGCATATTATAATGTTTTTCTTTTTTTCGTATATAAGAAGTATTTTTTGAGTCATAACATAGCTTGACTTTATTTCAGATTGGGAAGGTTATGAGTTCGAAGCGTTTTTTATTAGTTTTTAACGGCCTTTTATTATTTATTTAAGGCGATATCGAGACATGCAGTTGGTCTCCAAGTATTTGGAAGACCATGAGATCGAATCATAGAGAGCGCCTCAGTGCCATATTGGTCAAAGACTCTCCGTTAGGACATTAAGCCTAGAAACTATAGCTTAACGCTCAAAAATCCATTAATCGTTGTTGTCTTTTTTTAACCTTTTATTTGAAAACTCAAAAGCTAAAGTTCAACTGTGATATTTGATTGAGGTTGATGTCCTCATTTCAAAAACATTGAATTTTGAAAAGCAGTCTTTCGTAACCATTTATGTTAAATAAAAAGAAAATTATCTTACTCAAAACTGGCATTACACATATTATAAAGATCTGTTTCGTTGTCATAAGACTATGATGAGTTTTAAAATAAACACATCATCTCTTACTCAATTTTAGTGCGTCTTTCTCAAGACTAACACTTACTCGGTCCTAAGAAAAAAAGGCCCATTTTGTTTTATTGCAACTTTTGATAAGTCACTTTTGCTCTCTTACGTTTTGAATTCTATTCATATGAGACACCTATTGTCCATGAATACAAAAACAACTCAAAACCAATTTCAAGAACTGTTTCTTTACCAAAGTTGGTTAAGTTTCACAAAAAATTTCTCGTTTAGAGTGATTTATATAAATAAATATATTTTTTCTCTAAAGAAATCCTTACCTGCAAGCAGTCTAAAAATAAATCTAGGCTCTGAGATGTTTGTCTGTTTGTTTTGTTTGCTAGGAGGCATACACTATAACACGTCGCCATCGTACGACTAGAAAGGCATCTCAAACTCCCGATTGGCTATGGATCTAGTCTGACCAACCAACGAACGGGGACAGCTCAGTTTTTTTTTTTAAATTTTTACCTACCGAAAATTATTTTGCTGACACGTTTTTTATTTTTACTTTTTGGTTGTGTAGGTATTCAAATCCATTTTAAGGAGTACCGCCGCTTAAGTAAATAAGAAAGATGCCCATTTTCTGTAATTATATAAAAATGGAATCATTCTTACTCTTTGGCCATATTGAACATCGATTTTGATAAGAGTGGCTCATTATATATAATGTTATGAAGGTGTAAAAGAAGAACCACACAATATTATAAAATAAGAAATAGAATACATATTTAAAAAGTCTAATAAAGTTTTGAAATTTGTAGGAAGTATACTAAACTAAAAAGTTGAATAGGTTCAATGAACTTGAAATAGAATCGAATGGGCTTTTCCAAGCAAATTCTTGAAAAGCTTAAAGTTGATTGAACAAACAAAAACTCCTGTTTTTTTTTATTTCGAATTTTTATCAATTGAGCCATATACACATATGTAGGTGATAACATATCATTTGGAAGATTGTTGATTTCCAAGAAATTTAAAAAAAAAAACGAGTGGAAACGTATTACAACTTCTTCTCTAACCAGGGAGTATTTCAAAAGGCCACCACTTCAATACGACACAGATCCGATAATTCATTAATTAAAACAATGAAGATTCCCCATATTTTAAAGCTTTTTTCAGCTAAAAAGAAAATTTAGAATACATCAAAAGAGACAGGGATGCTATTGCTTTGATAAATTTGACAAATTCAAAATTACATAGGACAAAATATTTTTTTTTTTTAATAAACACAACAAAAAAGATTATATTTCTTTTAGATTTCTGAGAATATTCTTAGTCAGGTTGACAGAGAAGGAGAACTAATTACATATAGAAAGGATTTCTCAAAAAAATCCAAGAAAAAAGTTTTAAATTAAAAGTGCTTATATAGGAAAAAACACAAACTATGTTAAATTTAATTGAATTACTATGTCAAATCTATCATTTTGAAAAACTGAGAAATCCCTTAAAAAAATTCCATACTCAGTTTTGAAAGCGTATAAACATGAGATAAATATTTCTGAAAAGACGAAGATCTCTGACACCTTAATAAATGTATGATTATGTATACAAACTGAATTTTTGCTTATGTTAATAAACGAGTGGCAAAACCCCCAGAATTGCTTGCCATTGAGGTCTATTTTAAAGAATTTAATAAAGTTGTCTTCTCAAAGACATGTCTTATTTAAAAATATAAGTAACAAAGCATCTTAATTTTAACTTAAACAGATCTTAAAATAATTTGCCATATGATTAATTCAAACTCAATATTTCCTTTTAAATCTACGACTAGTAGACGCTGAATTTTGTTGTCGACTAAGCTGACTCTAAAAACACTTTTTTTTTAACATTGCAATTATTTTAACCAACTATTAATATTATTATTATTAATTTCAATTACATTTTATGGTTTTATGTTTTTTTTTTTAATTTTATTTTTTTTACTGGTAAATCTACGTTACACTTATAACAGCCAAGTGGATTGTATCCCTATGGAGCGTATATTCTATACAATTTTTATGTTTATAATAAAATCTTAAAACAAAAAAAAAAATACAAAAAGAAAGTTACATATACATACATACTTATGGGGTACGAGTGTGAAAAGTGATAGCTAACTTGGGATTTTTATTATTAAAAATATTGGTTAAAAAGAAAGTGCGCTAAAGAGGACAAAATATATAAAAAAAAAAAACTGAGAAATTGCGGAGGTTTTCTTTTAATTTTGGACGCGACATAAGTTTGTGAATTTAATTTCAGAAATATTCTTTCTTTCTCCTTTTCTTTAAATATAAAAAAAAAAACTCAAAAACACGAAAAAAAACTTATGACTTTAAAAATTTAACTGTCATGTTTTACGCGGTGGTGTAGGAGGCGGTGGCCTCATGTCTTTGGGAATGTTTTCGTATGCTGAAAAATTATTGAATTGAGCAATTTGAGTAAGCCGGACCTAGGAGACAGCTGCTTACCTGTTTGATGGTGATGAAGCTGCTGCTGTTGTTGTTGTTGCTGTTGGTTATGATGGTTACTAGCATTCGATGCGGCTGTTGCCAAAGCTGCGGCTGCTACTGCTGCTGCAGAATTATCGTTGTTGTATTGTTTGTTGGCAAGTAAATTTGCCTCGTTGACTGGATACCGCATCGGTTGTTTTGGTGCTGGTTGTGGTGGAAGATTTTGTTGTTGTTGTTGTTGCTTCTGTGAATTTGGCATATTGTCATTTTTACTGGCCAAACTAAGGCTAGATATTGCTGGTGGTAGAGGAGAACGCTGGCATTCATTGCCTATTTCACCTGTATACCTAAAAAAAAGGAATTCGTTAAAATATTTTAATCTAAATTAAAAAATTTATTGAATTTAATTAAACTAGGTACACAAAACACATATCGATACACTGCATAAATGCATATGCTTTACGGAAATGTTCGTTCTTAATAAATACCTACATGAAAATGGATTGAAATGTGCAAGTGAACTATAACTTTAAGAACCAATTTTTCAATCTGGACTTAAAATTCTCCTTTTCTTCAAATGATGTCGATTTACAGCACGAAAATTCTCACATTTATATTTTACTCACTTAATATTAGTGTATTCTCTGCCAACTTGTAAACTCTGTTCCTCAGCTCGTTTTCTTTGAATCAAAGTTTGAATATAGTGCTGGACAGCATAGTAAACAAATTTATATTGTGCTTCAGTTTGTACTAGACCAGAACGTTGAGAACGAACCATTTGAATTGTGCGTTGAATATCAATCTCTGTATCCAAACCTGCATATGTAAACAAGAAAAACGTTGCGTAAAAATAAATTAACTCACAAAAATAATTCTAAATTGATTTACCTTCTCGATCGATTTGATCTAAAATCATATCAATAACGATAAATGTTCCCGTTCGGCCAATACCAGCCGAGCAATGGACACATATTGGACCCTAAAAGCAAACACAAATAATGTTTATCAATTTTCTCAATTGATTTTTTATGTGTTAATAATAAACTTACAGGTTTATCTCCGGCTTGATTCAATTGGCTTTGTTTAGCGTTGACATCTTGAAGGAAATTCAAAACACAACCTGGATCGACGGGTACTCCATGATCAGGCCATACTTGAAAATGATAGTGGAAGATTCGACGGTCAGGCTTGCCTCGCCATGAAAAGAAAAACTCGCGCAGCGTATAATCACTAGTCGAACTTTCTGAAAGGCATGTTATTTTGGCATGTCCCCATTCCTTGGTGTTTCCTTCACTGGGCCAATACTTAGCACATTTATTTTTACCTAAAGTAAAAAAAAAACCGTTAGTTAAAAAAAAATACTCAAAAAAAAGATAAAAATATTTTAAACCTCTTTCATATTCTTTGGTGGTCATTACAATAACACGAGTGTTCTCTTGCCAAATCATGTTCCAGAAATCCTGAATTGTATTCTGTAAACATCCCTGAGTGGCGATGTAAGTCTTAAACAAATCCCGTTCGTCTTTTCGTGCAGATGTTAATGATTCACTACGTTTGTGCTTGTGCATCGTATCAGATTTCTTATTACAGGTGGTACAGTTATTGTACGGAAAGATAGCCGTTTTCATGGCACATTGTACGCATGTTTTGTTTAACATTTGACAATTTTGACAGTTCTTTTGCATGTATGCGGCAGTACAAGCCGGACATGATGAGACCGCATTTAAGCTTTCCGATGATGAACTCATATTGTTCAAATCACCGTCGGTGGGTAGGCGAATGTAATTAGCATTTATGTATTCGGCACCGGCAATACTGCGATCAACGTCAGCAAGTTTAACTCGGGTATGATCATCTAAATTTGACAGAAATAATATTTTTTATTTGTTTTTTTCTTTAAATAATTTTACGTTATGAATTTTTGTAGAACTTACATGGAAGAATATTTTTGTAGCGATTTTTGTTTCGATTTTCGTTTTTATAGCCTTCACGCCGTGAGAATGTATCTCTACTATCTTGTTGTTGCAGCGATTCAAACTCTTCCCAGAAACCACCCTGAAATAAAATAAAAAATAGTTACTTTTTGTCTAAAAAAAATAATCTGAAATAACCAAAGCACTAAAATCAAGCTCTTGTACCCTAAACTGGTATGAACAGGCTACGTTGGTGTACAGTACAGGGCAATAAAGCAACATACAAGAAAAACTTTAGGAAAGTCATAAACAATTAACTCCCTGAGCTGAGACAGACACTGCCTAATTTAGAGAGATATTGAAATTGAATATTAAAAACTATCAATAGGGAATTAAAAGCGTTCTAAAGTCAGTGTAAGGTATTAGTCGTTGGCAGTAAGCGGAATGCTTAAACTGTTCAACTAATAAAAATAAATCAAGAAGAGACATCCAAAAGGTCTTTCAATGTTTGGTGTACGTTGCTACCCAACAGCTCGAATAATGTATGTAACTCGAAGAGACGAACAACGAAAAATGCACACCGAGCTAAAATCCTGAAAGCCTGAATGAAGCTTGTTAATTCTCGAGTATAAAAAATAATTCAAATTCAAGTAAGGGTGAATTTCTTTGCCGGATTAGGCAAACTATTGTTTGAAGGTAATAGCTCATAAGTTCTTGAAAAAAAAAACTAAACGCATTCTTTAGGACTTGAGTTCTTAAAAAAGACAATGCAAAATATTTCCATTATTAGAAGAAAATATGTCATACCTTAACCAACTGATCAACCCTGGCATTGATTCCGGCCGCAGCTATCCGCGTTGCATTGAACGGCTGCCTCAAATGCACAACAGTACCGCAATGCTCCACCATTGGATTCCTTTTATAATGTTCGATTAATTCACTCAGTGTTGAAAAGCGTTCGCCTCCACCAACATCGTATTTCTTATCCTAAATTAAAAAAAAAAAAATAGAAAATTTTAATTAAATTAAAAATTCAAATTATAGTTATTAAACGACGTGTTTCGAATTCTAGTCACACACACTATTTTTTTTTTTTTTTTTGTCATGGAAAAAATATGAACAACTCTTTTCCAACCCGCGCGCCTTTTTGGAACGTCGAGATATAGACATAAAAGCAGTGGGGCTGGGTAGTCAGTAGGTATAGTTTGTTTATCTATATTTGTGTCCATTCCAAGGTCAAAGCAAATGCGACAACGACTTGGCCAACAGGGACAGACACAATTATACGTACTAACAACTTTTCCACTTAAGGAAACACAGCTTGGAAGGTAACATTTACAACAACAACAACAACACGAAAAAATGCTAAAAATAAAATTGCGAAAAATTATACTCACTTGCCATCGGATCATTACATGCGTTACTTTTTCATCTGTCCGCACTGAGAGAACAAAGTCACCGGGCTTACTTTGAGATTCCCTCACCAGAAACGAGCCGTTCTTTCCGCGTTCCAGAATTAGTTTTTCAGCTTCCTTACCCGATAGATTCCCGTGAAACCACCTGCGAGAATATTTATAAATTAATATTGATTTACTTTTTTTCTTAAACTTGTGTATTCATATGTATATAGAAGAAGAGCAACTTAAGAAAAATATTTGTCGTGTACAAGTAAGCGGTGTCGATTGATCACTGTTGCACCAGATTGAAGGTGTTTTTCCGCTAACTGGTCGATTCGAATGGGGGTAAACTATAGTAGTAACTCTCCACCAAATCGCTGTCGTCGTCGTTGTCTTCGTCATTGTGTAGACTTAGTAGGTCTGGTTGACTTACATTTGTATTCACAAAGTAGTCTAGAGAAGTATCTATAGTTTGACTGAGTAAACAATAACAAAACAGCGACGACGGCAACGGCTTGATAACTTGTTTTTCCACAATAAAAATGAAATACGAGTAGGTACAATGCTGTGCGAATAAAAATGTAACTAGTTTCAATATTTTGTTGCTAAACAAAGAAAAATAATTTCGAAGTGCACATTAATGAGAATAAGAATCGCTATGTATCCAATTCACAATGCAGCGGTAGGTTAAGACAAGAATTAATTCTTTTCCAAAAATAATTCAATTATGTATTTCCAACAGAATAATATTTTTTTTTTAAATATTTTTTATTAATAAATTTATTTATTTGTTAATTCAACCTAATGTTGAGTTTTATTACAATTTGAATTTCTTAAAAAAATTGTATTGTTTAAATTCTAAACTAAACTATGAGATCATAAAAAATTTCAATTTGTTGATTGTACATACGTCAAAAAAAAACTAAAGGAAATAAATGTTTCAATCAATAAATACAAATTCAATTTATTTTTTAATAGTTGCAAAATTATTCGAGATAATTACTTTTTAAGAAAAACGAAATAGATAACAATGTCGAACCGGTACACGGCACAAAAAAATGTATGCGATGAGAAAAAACTTATTTTCATGAAAAATCCATTTTGATTTTGCACAAAACAATGACAGTGACAGTTGTTTTGCGCCAAAAAGGCGCGGTGAATAATAACAATGGCAGTGGCAGTGGGAAAAAATGTGGTGATTAAATTTGTTTTCCGAAAAAAAAATTGTATGGGAGTGAATTTTGGGCAAGACAACATTTTTGACGCTTTGTGAACCAACCCGAAGTGAAAAAAAAATATTTTTTTTCTCACCACATAATTTTTTTTCCAAAAGAACTGTATGCTAGGATTGATAAACTAGGCTTTACTAAGAAAGAAAAAGGAAAGGCGACCAGTCAAGCTCAGGTTTCCAAAATTAACAATAAAAAAAAGTAAATTAAAAATGACAACAGACAGCCATGAACAGTGCTACTACCACGAGTTGCTAAGGAAGGGGGTGTGTTCACAATGGTAATCTTCATCGATCATAAAACTATTTTTACTGTCAATAAAAAATTAATTTAACTTATATGGTTGCCACAGGGGCGTGGTTCATGAAATTAAAAAGGCCTCATTTTTTTAAGAAAACGCAATTACAAACTTTCGGAGCGAAACCGACGAGTCAGTGAATATATAACAGTTTAACAATAAATATTCTTTTTTAAATTATAACTAGACATTAGTTAGTTTTGAGAAGGATCATTTCTGAATATACTTCAACTGAAAAATAAATAGCGCGCTCTGCGTACTAGACTCTAATGTCGTTTTCAATTGGCAATCCGGAATTGGTTTTAGATGCGGAATCCCAATTGAACAGTTTTTTTCGATTCTGAAAAATTTGAAGTTTGGTGTGACTGTATAAGTATTTAAAGCAATCACATCACAGTTCGCATAATTTGTAAATGTAAAAAATATGACATTTATCAAGTGCGACATTAAAATCTTTGAATGTGTGAGTGATTCTGTTTTTGCTTCTGATTTCAAATCCAGAAGAGAAATTCTCTTTTTTTTAGAATCAGAACTGTCACTTTTGCCCAATTGAACGCATTCAGAATGCTTTTTTCTGCTTCCAGATTGCCAATTGAAAACGACATAATACAAAATATAAAAAAGCTTAAATAACTTGATTGCTCATTATATAGAATAGAACAGTCCGGAATCGTTTTAGCAACACTGTATGATGAAGTAATGAGTGGTGGAATTAAAATTTTTTAAAGCAATAAATAATTTTTTTTTTTTTGCACACTACTGTATTTTGGCAAATGAACAATTATTTTGCATACTACTTTTGTCGTCAGCAGTAAGAAGCTACTGTTTTTAATATGGTCCTGTGGACAAGAGTTATTTATTGAATGACTTAATAATAATAAAACAAACAAGAAAGCACTTGATTCTCCTCCCGGTCAATCACAGTCAGTCACTTTTGCGTCATTTTTTTTTTCTTGTTAAGAGAAACTGATACAATCTTTGCACGCCAATCTATATAATGCTTGGGCGTTTTTATGTGTGGGAAAATTATTTTATTAATTACATATATTGCTACAAGGAAGCCATTCATTGATGGTGATAGATAGGGACCAAATTTTGTGATTCATTTAGTACAATAAGGCTTAGAGTTATAGTGTTTGAGTGACGCAGATGATTATATTAGTATCTTACTTGACTTCTAAGGTTACAAATTCTGAGCATGCGCGATTATAACGAAAAAATAATTAAAAATCTCGAGGAATTTGCATTGAATTCCAATAACTCTCTCATCCGTGTTTAGTCATCGTAAAAATTATTGTCTGCCAATAAATAAAGTTTGTTAAAATGTCATATTATTTATTGCACACCATATAAAGCTTAAAATTTGCATTTTTTAATTGATCATCACAAGAATTTTTGGATGCTTTTTATGTATAGTTTATGTGAGAAAAAAAAATGATTTTTATAAAGAATGCCTATACATCAAGACAATAATTTTGATAGAAGTTCTACCTAACCTACCCACATTTATGTCGGGGAACAACAACAACAATAAATAATTAAAATCAAGAATCTAAATTGTGTCATCGAGGAGCAATTAGTTTTCTAAAATTGCGCATCCAATATTCGTGTGGTGCTGGTTAAAACAAAAAAAAAAAACAAAGGGAAACTTTTTTGTTGTTGTTGTTGGCGTACATATAATAAAAATAATCAACACAGGAAATGCCAAGTTATACATATACCTTACTTGTACTGATTTTACCTTGAAAATTGGTTTAAATAGGATAAACATTCGTATAAAACTTGTTTATGACTTACTTAAGTACAAACTCATCACATGTTTGTCTTTTTTTAAATTGTCTATATTTTATTCTACTCTATAAACAATTCAATTAAAATACTTGCTTTTGATTTAAAACAGTGTTATTTGTAAGTTTTCTTCTTTCTTTTTTTTTGTGCCCCACATTTATTTTTTTTTTCGTTGCTTGATATTCCGGTTTTGGTTTAATTTAGACTTTCAATTAAATTTAATTATTTAATTTTATTTAATTAATATTCCAGAATTTTAAAATAAGATTTGGATTAATGTAACGCCATAAATTATAAGAATTTTCAAATAATAAATATAAATGCGGCTGTTAAGTGAAAAAATTCACGTTTTTCATTTAACGCCTCTTATAATTAATTTATTGGCGAAATTCGTACCGTCCTATAAATAAAAAAAAATTACATACCAACATTTGTTTGTAGCACGTGAGTTTTGACATGTTTGATCTTTGATGATTTTATTATTATTTTGTTACCTATACAAAACGCTGCGTTTTTTGAAAACAATAGAATTTCATTTTGGGATAATTGATCATCAAATTCTTATTTTTAATGAGAGTGACACATTAATTATAAATACAAGGTGGACCAAAATTAATTATCCAATTTTAGTTTTTTGAGTGATGGAAGTATTTTTTGGACCATAACAATTATTTCTGTTCAGTGTAAAAGATGATATACGTCAAGTGGATGTCGCTATTGTTAGCTTAGCACGTACGACGCCATTTGCGAAAACTAAAACACCTTCCGATAGCTTGATTAATTTTGCGCCACCTTTTAATTGGATGATGATGGTTATTCATACAAATGGATTCTTAGATCTACCGCAATAAATATATGGACTTCCAAAAATAGTGATGAAATAGATTTATTAAGAATTAAATTTTTTTTTTCATCCAAAAATGGATTTGAGCTGTTTGAAGTTCTTAAGAAATTGAATATTATTCATTAAATTTCTTAAGAACTTCAAACTGCAGGTTATGTATGTAAGTGTAGAAGTCCAAAGTTCAGCTGAAATCATACTCAATTTATAGACTACTTGATGATTTGAGCTTTATTAAGGAAAACTAATAAATTAGTTTTGTGTAAAAACAATAAGACAACATCACAGACAAGGAAAATAAACTTCTTTGTATTTTAGTATTTTTGTTCAAGCCCAGTATACAGTTTCTAAACGAAAAAACATTTAGTTTTTAATGGGAGTGATTCTTAAGAAAAAAACCCGTAGTGAAAAAAAATTATTTATTACAATTTTTTTCGAGCAAAACGGCAAGAGTACGATAACTCAGGCGACAAAGTTTAATGACGGATTTGTATAGAATAGAAATTTTCTCAAGAACTAGAGGACATAAAATCATCTAGTTTTCAATTTTTGATCAAAAACAAATAAGAGCAATGAATTCTTAAAAAAAAAAACCATAGTAGATCATCTTGAAGTTTTGAAAAATTACATTTTAAACATTTTTTTTAACTTTTTTTGCCCAAATTTTGAGTTTAAAACAATTTTTTCAAAAACTATGCATAGTTTTGACTTGATTTAAAAACTGGCTAATAGAATAAAATGTTGGCTTTAAAAAAACGTATAATACTCAATTGTAAGTATTACCGTTATTTTTTAATTATTTTTTTTCCATTTAACACACATATTTTTTAAATTGCCCCTACCGCCTAAACGGGGGGATATAGACCCCCCTCCCGTAGTAAAAAATGCTTGTATTGCCGTGTTCTATACAAATCCGTCATTAAACTTTGTCGCCTGAGTTATCGTACTCTCCCCAACAAAACGATTTCATTGACAGTTTTTTTTTTTTGCAAACAAGACGAAAATATTTTCTTTTTCTCACCACATAAGTGCATTCATTTCCCAGAAGAACTGTTTACCTCACTTCAACGAAGATTTCGGTGCCGGAAAACATCATTTTTTTATGACTTCCACATCACTTGTGTTGTTTTGTTTCGGAGGGTTTGGAAAACCACAGAAACAGAATGCTATTCGATTTTTTTTCAGATAGTTTCATTTAGAAATTGATTTTTTTGGTTGCATTTTAAAGCAAGTTGAATCAGAGCTGTAAAATTTCAAGTACCAGTACGAGTACCGGTACTGGTACTGCAGTACTTTGGGTTATTGGATGGCAGGTACTACAAAGTACTGCAGGTACTGCAAAGTACCGCAGGTACTGCAAAAGTACTGCTCAAGTACTTTGGTACTTAAGTACCTGTTACTTCAAAAAAGTACTGATACTTTCCAGTTTTGCAGTACCAGTACCAGTACCAGTAGCTATGCCACAATGGATTTCCTTTGTATATGAAAAGCATAGTACTATCATGGCGAGTATTTTTTAATGTTGCCTCGACCCTTGTGATGGCGCTACAAAATTTTAGGTGTAGAATTCGATTTGGGGAGTCTTTAAGCATCTGAAATTGGTAGTAGAAACAAGAGGAGGCTATTATTTGGATTATTGAAACCAAAAAATATCGATTAAAGCCTCCACAAGCTTCCCGCAAAAAAAATTGACTAAGGGTTGCCCACACTTCTTAGATGTCGCCCCATTCGATTTCCACCATGATAGTACTATGTTTTTCATAATACAAAGGGATTTCTATGAGTGGGGTATTAAATGAAAACCCAGTGATCGGTCAGACTAAATATGGGTAATGACCCCGAATAAGTCCGACCAATTAAAACAAAATTGGTATAAATCCAGATTATTTTGTGTGAAAAGTTCGCTATTAAGACTAACTTGGTTTTTTTTAATAGTTATTTTAAAATAAACAAACTATTTCGTATTCGCATAAGGCAATAATTTATTATACGTGTTAACTTTCATTTTCATAATCAAAACAATAACACTGATGAAGTGATCATTATCGCACGATGCAGTCATATAATGCTTTGTAAAAGAGTAGATTTTGGAGATTATTTACACACGAACAAATTTAGTAATTAACATAATTTATTTACTCCAGAACATCATGACTAATAAGAAATAAAACATTGTACAGGTACGTTTTGTTAGTCATATTCTAGATAAATAAAATTATTATTTTTTTTTTGTTAATGTTGACCAAATTGGGCGTTTGCCCTTCCGGTCTTGCTAATTTTGTTAACATGTCGTCGTTGTTGTCGTCGTTGTTGTCGTCGTCTCGTCGCACAATAAGATTCTTACAGAAACTAAGATATAACATATGGCGATAATTGGATAAGAATTTTTTGTGTAAAAAAACCATGTACGGCAAGAATACTTTTTTTTTTACTATATGACCCCGAAATATGTTAATTCTAGAATTTATTGATAAGACTTATTTCAGCAACAACTTTTCGGTTAAAGCTGTTTTTTTTTTTTAATTTAAAGTACTTTGCACCTGCTTGGGAATTCCAAGGATTTTAACCTTATACTTCAACTTCAATTCAACCCGAATAAGGAATTTTTATTTTTCCAGGTTCTTTCAAACATTTCTAACTTTTACCTATGTTGCTAAAATGTTCTAAAAAAATTACGCTAGAATTTTTCATACTGTGGTGTTTTACAGTAACAAATTAAATGGACATACAAAAGAGTTTTTCTATAAGAGTAAGTTCTGTTTGTTTACCAGGCATTGCATAAATTGTTAAATAAATATTTTTAAATAAACAAATACCTTGTTTATATTTTTAGGATCTGTTGGGCATTATTGTGGTCCTAATTGTGGTAATAGCTTAACTTGTTTCCAACCAAAAAAAATACTTCAAATAATTTGTAATTGACTTTCAACGTGAAAGGGACTTTTGAATAACATATCAGACAGAATACACAAAGGTATTCGTTCCTAGCTCAGAATAAGAAAACAAAATTGATATTGCTCTGGTCAGTTGAATGGCAATGGGTTTTTATTATTTACTTTATAGAACATTTAGATTTAATTTGCATAACATCTCAAACTTGTTTTCAAAAGAAAGGCAAAAGAAAAAAAAAAATTGAAGCCTAAGCAAAGCATGTGGATTTTTTTTTTATTTAGACTTATTTTTTTGATACAAAATTTCCATATTATTTTTTTTGTTTACACAAATGTATTTTATTTTTGTTTGATTTGTTTTAATCATGTGCACTTTCTAACAAAAGAATTATTATTGATTTTGATATGGAACGGAAAAATACTTTATACTTTATAGACATTATAATATAAATGTATATTTATTTATGAATGTTCTCCGGAAATATCTAGACTTTATAAAAAAATAAGGAAAACAAAAAAAAATTAAGTACAACGTACTGGTACCTATGGTAGTATATCAGGAAATAAGCAAGTACTTATAGACCTACAATGATATGACAGCTTTCAATGACAATTTTTTTTTTTAATAGGGGAATATAGGAGCTAATTAATGAGTGATTTATTTAATTTTTCACGTGTTAAGAAATCACAATAGTTTATAATATACTGGTGGCAAATTGGTGTTTTTAATTAAATGAGAAATTTAACACGTTTCATAGATAAAAGCAATTGCCATCTTAAAACATAAAAGATGATGATGGTTGTTACTGCTGATGACTAAGCCTGGCAATTCGATGGGAATAATAAATATATTTTTTTAATTCCATAAAACTACATCTAGGCCAGTCGGAAGTCAGAAATGAATTTCCATAATGCAAAATCACAAATTTTATAATTTGTAAATATAAATGGGTCAATTAGTTTAAAATAAAGATGGCGCCGTTGGAAGTGGCCGCTATTTTAAAAAAAAATGCATTTTAATCGATACCTCGAGAACGGCTCATTTTAGAAGAAATTATTCGTGAGAACAACTATTTCGATTGAAAATTTAATATGACATATAACATATGACTTAAAAAACGTTTTTTTTTTTATTTCACCATAATGATTCAATATTATGAAAAAAATTAATGAAAATTAAACGTTCAGGCGCGTTAACTCTGGAAATGTAAGTCATGCGAAAATATGTTGTACACAAGAAAGGGAGATAAAGTGGAGGCTTAATATAATGTTTTTTTTTAACTTAAACACAATTTACTTTAAACTAATGCTTAAAAACGCAAAACTCAAAAAAACTAATTTTTGTAAAATTTAACTTTGTGTGTTCGATTTTTCAAATCAAATGGATTTTTCATTTAAAATTATTTTATTAAATATTTATGAAGACATAACAAACCCTAGTAAGTATAAAAAATAGATTTTTATTTATTCTGAACAAGAAAAACTTATCCTTAAAAATCTAAGTCTTAAACCACAATTTTTAATCTTTAGTTGTTAAGTAGTTAGTTTAAGCTTTAATAGTTAGGTACGAGTATTTTAAGAGATATATATTGGCACATGCCATGCACATGTCATGCCATGAACACAGTTACCGACTGCTGTGATGCAAGGATAATGCAGTGTATTTACATTATTTAGGAACGCAAATCTTACATGAATACAGCATTTTTACATTTAGAACTCAGTCATTCTTTTGCGCTATCTGACAATTAAATTACTTTTGAAAAATCGATTCATAAAATAATAGCAATTAGTAGTAGATAATATTAAGCTTTATTTTTTTTTTTTAATTTTAAACAAAAAAATAATGATAAAAATAAAAGTCAAGTCAGCAATATTTCATTCTAATTTGATGATATCATCAATACGTTCAATACGCAGTTTATTTAATTTTTTTTATATCTTTAATATTTTTTGTCATTTTCTTAAAAAAACGTTTATTCTATTTCTATAGCCTTACCAATTATTCTTTAACAATATTTAAAATTAATATAAAGTCGGTATAATATAAAATAAGAAAAAAAAACATGTTTTTGAAAGAAAAATAACTCTACGGCGACCTTGTTGGTTCAAAAAAAAAAACAACAACAACAACGAGAACACAAAATAGGGCACTGACATCTGTCATTAAATAAATATAAATTTGTATCTTACCAAAATAGAGCTTATAGGGTTATATTTATAAAATTTGATTAAATAATATTTATTATTTGACAGCTGCTGCTGCTGCTGCTGTTGGCTTTGTATTGTTAAATTCTTGGAAAAATAAATAAGTTTAAAGCACGTGGACCTTTTTTTTAACAATTTAAATAAAAGCAACAACTGAATAAAAAATAAAACATGTGTAGGTAAATAAACTGTACATACCTTCGAGGATAAATGTTAAATTAAATAACTGTATATGTAGTTCATATTGTGAAATTCACTCAAAAATATGAGAATATTTTTAAATTGACAAATTACACATTCTGTCTTGGCAACAGACAGCATGACGAGTTAAACTTAAGTTTAATTTGATTCTGGTTCTACATCATCGCCATCGTCATTAAACCATAATAATTATGTATGGAATATAACGATGTTAATATGCACGAGTACAGTACTTTAATTGAATGAATATTAAACATAAGACACACGAGTACGTAACAAATTAAGTGTTAATTTTTTGTAAGCGTTTTTCAGTTTATTTTAGTTTATTGCCTACATGTGTAGTTCTTATATAATAGACTGCCCCTAAATAGTTTTGAAATAGATTCGGTCGGATTTTTATTTAAACAGGAGTTGATTAAGTGAAATAAGGCCACGTGAAATAAGATCGCGATTGCGATCGCACAGGGGTTGTATAAAAGACTGATGCACCAATATTTAGCAGGCTTTTAAATTTTAAAATGACGAAATTTGTATGGAACAAATTTAAGACGGAACAGCCTCTTAAATTAAACAAATTGGTGCCGGTTGCACCAAACGATTTAAAAAAATTCAACAGGCTTTTAAGTTTCAAAATGACGTTTGTTTCACAAAAAATACGTTATATTTAAATTTAAAAGCCTTTAAAATATTGGTGCAACCGAACATAACAAAAGTATCTCAAACCGAAAATAAATTAATAAAAAACAATATAAAATGTTTTATTTTAATGCTATACTTTGTTTTAAGAATACAAATTTATTTTTTTTAATTTATTTAAATCGAGTAAAATATTTTAGTAAATAATTTTTGAAAAACAAATAATTTTTGGAAAAAAAATCAAACTCAAAATTTAAAAGAAAAATAATATATTTACTGTTTTTTTTCACATTTTTTGTAATCAAATACATATGTAGGTACGTTTTTATTAAGCTTTGAAAGTTCAATGCATTAATGAATTTTAAATCGAATCATAAAAACTATGTATACGGTTTTTTGCCTAAACTTACAAAAAAAAAATTAGAAAATTGTTTTATGTTCAAAATTATTTTTTTTTTAAATTATGTACAACTAAAATTAATAGCTTTTTTTTAAATACTTCTTCATGATTTTCTTAAAAAAAAAAATGGAAAAGGTAGGTTAAAATTTTTATATTTATTTTTTTTTTAACCCTTAAAACAAAAGCTACTCAGATACCTAAAACGTATTCCAAATAATCCGGAAATATTTTTTGACATTTTTAAACTTAATTTCAAGTGTCTAAAAATACAGTGTTACAAATTATCCCACACACAAAACACAATATCTGCTTTCTAACTAATTTTCCGAAAACACACATACAACAACAACAACAAAAAACACCCTTTCTCTTAGTCGCCATTCATAAAATAAAAACAATTATAATAAAAATATACTAACGAATAAAAATACAAAGTCCTCCGCAATTCCGCCAACGCTGTCGATAATAAATACTGCGAAGTATTTTCTGCTGGCAATCTCATCATTGGCATATTATAATTGACTAGTGCACTAATTTCTTCTGTGGCCATAAATTGATTCATTTGATTGTGCTCTTCATCCGAATCCACTGAACTTTCACTGTTACTCTGACTAGATCTTTTCACAGCATCATTTTTCTGTGATGTGTTGTTATAAGTTTGTTGTTTGCAATCCATTGATTGACGTCTAGATTTAAGTCTACTAGCACCGTGTTTTAAATTCACCGAAGTGATAGTATTTGATATTTTTTCCAAATATTTATTGAACATTTTGGAATTTATTGTTTTAACTTTTTAACACACGAAAAAAAAACTATTTCTTAATTATCACCGATTTGATAGGTTTCGAAACGGTTTTTTCAACAATAACAACAACTTCTGCTAAATGCTCAAATACAAATCCAGAAGACATGGTTCACTTTGTTTTCTATTTTTTTTTAATTAAAAGTTATAAATTGTTTTTTTTTTTTTTTTTTTTTTTTTGGACAATGGTACAAGTTTTTAGCAAAAGGAACTTTGATATAGAACAACGCACTAACTTATTAAATTTAAGACGCGATATATCAAATCAACTTCTTTCACTCAAGTTTCTATAGAGAGTACTCTGGCTTTCTAGCGCCCGATCTTCCGTGTAAGTTGGATCGTATTGAACGTTCGACTAAGCTTAAACCACCCAAAATGTTATTGTTTTATTGCTTTCGTCAAAATTCTACACACCAAGAGAACGAGAATGAGAACAAATACAAAACAAAAGTACAAAAACAAATTAATTGTTTTGTCAGACACCGCACTCCAAACTTACTCGTATGTATACAAAAAAAAAAATTGAGTAGAGAAAAAGTAAAACAAAACGACACCTGTCAACGACTTAAGCGGGGACGGGGACTTGATCTTCACACTTAACTTACAAACACAAACAAATTAGAGAGATATTGTTTTTGTTGTTGCTGAAAGCTTTTCTTAGAAGTTGAGGCGGTGAAATGCGCAGATCATAAAAAAAATTATATCTGAGAGATCTATCAAAACACGGGGCTGTTATGAGTTTTGTATGGGTTACGTGCTCCGCATTCGGAAACAGTGTCACTTGCGTAGGTTGTACTAATTGGTCAACATTAAATGGGTATAGCGAGCCAAAAGTAAAAAGTCGCGTCCCGACCGCGAGTCGCTGACCGTCACAGCCGGTGCGCAATGGTCAAGTTCAAGCCGAAAAATAATTGCATTAACTTAATATAAGCTTAAGCTGACTGGAAAGTTATAGGAGAATAAAAAAAAAAAGACAACACATCAGAGAATTGATAAAGTTATTATAACTAATGGATTGATTAGATTGAAAGCACAGAGGTGACAAAGGCTCGGCGTGTCCAAAAATAAAATGCTTTTGCTTTGGATGCCAGTGTGACCAGTTTAAGTGAGTAAAATTACTTTAAAAGCATTTTTTACAAAAGAAAAAAAAAATTATAGGTTAGGCGCTTTCGCCGATTAAAATAAAATATGTAATGTTTGAAAGCAGAGTAGCACGTACACTGGTGGCCATAGAAATATCACACCTATTTGTAATTTTTTATCTTTATTAAATTTGAATACAAGGAACAATTAGACCGTGTTTCGTGTCATTCACGAATTTACATTCGTGGAATTAGTTATGCAACATTTAATTTGCAGGTTTAACTAACTCTGTTTTAACTCAGTGGTAGAGTTAAAACAGAGTAAGTTAAAAATGAAACTTCAACGGTACCTTTTGTTTAAATTTAATAAGAGGTAGGTACAAAGTGTGCTATTTCTGTGGCCACCACGGTATGTAGTCATTAAAAATGTACTCATTACATAAAGTACCGATTACATGTAATTGAAAAAAAAACAACTTTAATTTATAATAGAAAAAAAATTATTCGGAATAAAAGAATTTGTGGAAAAGATGTAATGATTACTCTTTTTTTTAAATTGATTCCAATAGAAAATAAAACTTTCAGCCGAATTTTTACTTCGGAATTTTACAGCTGGTATGGTTTTGTCACCATCTTGTTTGTAGTTTAGATTTTCGCGCATTTTTAATAGTAGAATAAATTTTGTTTGTATATATTGTTGAATAAAATTTCTTAAAAAAAAACTCCAATGATTTTTGAAAGTTACTTCGTAAATAGTTCGTAGATAACTTTTCGTATTCCTTTGGCTAAAAATTTCTAAATCAAGTCCTACAAAAATAAGATTGAGGAAATTTCTTACTGTAGGTTCTTATAAAAATTAATTTGCAATAAATACGTGAATATTGTCGATACGTTTGACGTAAGCACGATTACTAATATTGTTATTAATTTTAAAATGACTAAAATCCTTCTGACGTTCGATTTGAAAACTAGTTTTTTTTTCTTATTAAATTTAAAAGAGCATGGCATTTCTAGATGGTAAACTCGATTTTTGAAAAAGAAGACTTATGATAACATTTCTTCTTTACAAAAAAAGAATAAACGTGTATTGAGAAATCATAAAATTGGTCACATTATTGATAGCATCTCTTAGTATTAACTGAGTCATTATCGAAATGGAGAGAGCTCCTTACCCACACAAATAAATTACATTTTTAAAACGACAAACAAAACATTTACAAAAAAAAAAACCGGAAATGTCGTATAAAGGATTCCATATTCGAAAGCAGAACAGCTTAAATGTGCAACATTAGTAGTCAGCAGAAAAAAAAAGAAAACAAAACAAAATGAAATGAAATGAACAAAAAAAAATCCTGTTGTAGAGCGCTGACCTTTTTTTTAATGACAGTTTCCGTACGATAAATTTATTTTTATCTGAGACTTCGATGAGATCCAATGTGGGACTTTATAATCATCCGCATGTGATTGCTATCGTGCATCACGGTGCGTCAATGTTACAAATCCGTGCTTTCTTCAGAATAAAGCCAGTTGTTGTATTTAAAAATATACCCCAAATTGGACAAAATTAGAACTGAGCGGTAATATTTTTTTTTTAATTTAATTTAAAAGGCCGGTTTTGATTGTACTTTGTTGAACAAAAAAAAACCGCTAATAAGTGTTGTATGTTATTTACGTTATCTGACATTATTGCTCTACTGATGGTTGAATTTTGTTTTTGTTTGTTACTTTTTTTTTGGTGACAGTTTTGAAATTTAAAAATAAATACACAAACTCCATAAAAAGTAATAATTATTTAAATAAGCAAATGACCAATTACCTTTTACTTTACTTACTCGTAAGAAGAAGCTATGGCGTATTTGATGTTTATAAATTATAATAATGAGTGTATTGATCTTTTAATCTAGATGCAGATAAAAACTTATGACGACCGATAATTTCCAGTTTATTCAATTCCAATACAAAACAAATTATAAAACATTTTTTTTTTGTTTTTATTTGTTAACCAAACAATTCTATATTATGCAAATAAAAACTTTGTGTTTAATATTTGTAACCTATGTATGTATTTAGAAAATTTTAATGCTTTTCGTGCTTTGAAACACATCTAGTCTATAGTCTAGACAGATTTCAAAAACTAATGAGTACAAAGTTACATACATACATTACAATATTTATTCAATCGATTTGAAAGTATTGAGCTTTCAACTAAAAAAGTTTTATTTTAACTAAAAACTATTTTTTTCATTTTTTCTATGCTTGTCCCATGACTTAATTGTGCCGTTCGTTTCTAAGAAGTTTAAATATAGACTAAAAATAATAAAACATTTCTAATTTTTTTTGTTCTAAGTTATATCTTATATCTATCTATTCAGTCAGTCTGGAGGACATGAAATGTGTTTGTATAAATTCAATACTTTCTTAAGATTACTCAAATAATAAAAACAAAGTTATTAAAATCCTACCAGGGCTCATAACTTAAAACAACAAATATTTCTCTGAGTGAAATACAAATCATGAAAGAATTCGAAGCGAAAATTAAGACTTTCAGATGCCTAAATAAGATTTTTCAAGCAAAAGAATGTTTGCACTTTAAGATTTTAATTTGAAAACTACTTTCTACTACTACGGATATACTTAATTTAATAGAACAAAAAAGTGATGTTTAATTTCACAGGAAAAAAATGTATCCTACAACAAAACATTCTTTTTATGCTTTCTTTTCCGCATTATCAACCCCATATTGAATACCATATAAAATACCCTGAGAGTATGTCTAAAGAAAGTGAAAGGTTTTCATCTCTATTCACATAATGTACTAAAATATTGCAATGTTCCAATTAGAAAGTTTAAATGTCACAAAACAAATCATTTCGATTAACGACACTGATAATTCTTAAAGTTATCTCATAATAACCAATTATGATTTAAACCATACAAAGTTTTCTAAGAATTTTTATCTCTACAACTACCACGTGCTGAGTGCTAAAGAACAATTTTTTTCTCACACCAAACCGGACAGGCGGCTGAATAAACATCGGTCGGTCGTTGAAAACCCATATCAATGCTAAAAACAACAAGAGACGGAAAAGTAGTAAAAAACCTCTTTATTCATTGGTTTGATAAATAATTAATTGACGTAATATAAAAACGACCTGTTCGCAAAATGCATACAAATTACAATGATTTAAACTCAAATAAAAATCAACGGATCCGATCAAAAGATCAAAAAAGTACTACAAATTAGTATTTTGTAGGTCTCATAGAGAGGGGATTATGGAATGACTTTAGGAAGAGTTTCCAAAAACCTCAATGCCGCAGAACCTAGTTAACTTGAGTAAATTCGACCAACAAACAGTTTATAAAAAAAAATCTTTCTTTCTCAAAACGCCGAACTATATTCTTCGGCTGGATTTGCATTTTTTTTATATTTTATTGATTTTTAATAAAATGTCAATTGCAAAGTGTGCATTGGATACTAATTTTTGATTATGAGGTTGCTGATCGGTTGGAATTGGTGATCGTGATTATTGGCACATACTCCAACAAGTGAGCAGAGTTTCTGTTATGTTTATCGCTTAAATCAAGTAATTCATCTCCAGACCTGGTTATGATTTTAAATTTATATTTTTTTTTATCCAATTCAAAACTACGTACGTTCATTCTGAAACCGCAAATTAAAAATCCGTGGGGAACTCCTTAAATTTGTGCGATCACAGCTTGGGACTGCAAATGAGTGTGACCATCTTGTTGCTATATTATAATTATTTATTTTTCCGTTTCACGGCAAGTTGATTGAGTTATTTAGTCATTATCTGCCTGTTTTTCTATGTTTGTTCATTTTGATTGCTATATGAGCAAGAGTAGAGTGTACCTACATACAATTTAATAATAAATATATCTGAATTTGTGGGGTTTTGTTTAAGTAGACTGAAGGAAAAAGAAAACAAACTTAGTATTCTTTACGTTGCTTTATTTTCAATCAGCCAGGCGCTTTCAATGCCAAGTAAAGTCGCTGCTCTGACATTTTAACTGACAAACACCGCCCATATTTGACACATAAATGTGTAGGTACCTATAATGTTGTGTAACATTAAAAAATTGTTTTTGAAAATGTGTTATGACTGCAGTTGTGTGAAAAGGCGAGAACAAATAATCTAGTAGTAGGCTTAAGGTTTGTGTTCCGATCCAAGATGCGATCTTGATTATGACCTTAATAATATTCAATGAACCGGTAGTAAAAAAAAAAAATGATTATTGCATTCAACTGCAACTGTATGTCTTTTTAATTAAAACCGGTGATTACAAGTGTTTATTGGTTTGCGTTGAGCAAATAGATTCGGAAAACAGTTTAAGTTAAGACCTGAACAAAAGATTTGTTTATTAGCGCCTCCCCGCTTTACTTTTAGAACTATAGATTTCACTTCAAGTATAATACCGCAATGCGTGAAAGTTCTTCTTTTACGTAAAATCATTTCCCTTCATTTACCTCACAAAATTTCAGATCATAAAAGAAAAACAATTAACCTTATTATAAAAAAAAACGGATCTATTGGAGGCTATTTTATGTACGTTAGGTTTTCATGTTAATAATATTTTCCTGATGGTTTTTGTGAAAATAAAATATACTAAAGAATCATCCTGCATCTGGTAACTGTTTATAATTTATTTCTCAGACTACAAAATTAAAATAAATTATAACAACATTTTGTTGAGAATCAGTTCAATTTATAATATTAATTCTCAACCAATAACACTAGTCAACAATTTGTTTTTACTTTCTGAAGGTTTTTAATGTTTTACTGAACAGACATGGATCCGAAAGAGCAATAGATACATAACATTTTTTACAGGATATCTTTTTTAAATATTCCCGTTTGAAAACAAATACACGTTTTTTGGTATATTGAGATAGTTGGCAATATTACATATGAAAAAATCCCGCGCATTTTGTTTTCCAGGGCAATATTTTGAATTGAGCGGTAGTAGCTCCAGTAAATTATTTTGAGAAAAATTAACGAAGGTATGTCCATTTGGTTAAAAAAAAGAACTAGGTCTATTTTTGTTGCATTTAACAAAATTACTAATCTTCTTTTTTCAGACTTTTTTTTTAAATATTTCTCGATTTTGCACAAAAGTCAATCATAAAATTTCAAGGAAATATTTTATAATTATTTTTGAAGAAGAAAATTGTTGCTTTAAGGAATCATTTACAATTTTGTTGAAAAAATTGCCCCCGAGTTGCAACATTAACTCAATAGCGAAATAATCTTTTTTTATTCGGAAACTGGTATCTGAAAACTTTTTTAATGTAAAAATAGTTCCTATTAAAATAAGCAATAAAATTTTTCGGACACTTTTTTCTTTGTATATAAAAACTATGCTGAAAGTCGAATGGGGCGATATCTAAAGTGTGCCGGCAACCATTACTTAATTTTTTTTGCCAAGAGCTTGTGGAGGCTTTAATCGATATTTATTGATATTTTTTTGATACAATAATCCAAATAATAGTCTCCTCTTGCTCCTACGAACAATTTCCGATGCTTAAAGACTCCCCAAATCACCACACCACACATAGGTCCCGGTAACATGAAAAAAAACTAGCCATGATAGTACTATAGTTTTTATATACAAAGCTTTTTTTTTCTGAAAGAAACTTAATAGTAGACGAGTTGGGTACTCTAACTCTCCAAAAAAAATCCCTGATCAAAAATTCACAAAACTGAGGCCCATTTGCTGATACAGAACATACATACTATACATTTATGTAGAGGAAAAAGTAGAACATAAGCGTTTTAGCAAATAGGCCTAATATTTCTATGCTATTTGTTTCAATTTAAGTTCAAAAGAGGAATGATATGATTGGATATACTTTATACTTCTTGATATTTATTGAGAGAGGATTCAGGCTTTTATTTCGAGTGAAGTTTGACGTTAATTTATAATTGTATATACTAACGCGAGCATCCGCAATGAAGTAATTAAATGGGTTTTCATAAACTGGAATGCAATTTTAGCATGGTCTTAAAATATGTATGCTTAAGTATGTATATAATAAATCTGAAAGAATGGACAAATAAATATGAATAGAGGTATGTTTTTTGACGTTGGCTTTTTTGTCATTAATTGCTCTTGGTTTTTATTGCTTTTCATGCTTTATTCAGTATAAAAACAGTCTGCAATTTATTCTACTATACGAAATCATTCTAATTTAAGAGCAACAACCCTGAAACAAGACCTACATACACCTACATCAATTAACCATACTTTAATATTTTATAACGCGATACATAACCGTTGCCTCACCCTCTCTTACTAATTAGCTTAAATAGTAGCTATATAAAAAAAATATATTATTATGACAGTCCTGCGGGCATTCGCCTTGTATCCATGCCAATTTGTCTACTATCAGAGATTTGTCGTAAGCAGCTTTGTTATCGCTCAAACATTTTTAAGTACCTACTTATATAAATATATGTACATATGTATATGTCTATATTATTTCTTTGCTGCTTTTATCAAACGCCAATAAGGCTGCCAGATTTGTTGCTTAATTTCAAGTTGATTGCGATTGTGATTCGGAGGGGTTCCCTCCGCGTAAAATTTTTGAGATAAAACAAAAAAGTAACAGACTTACCGTTCGGTTGTTGGTTCGGCACATATAAGCGGTTGTTTCAGTTCGATAACTTGGCCGTTTTTCTCCTTCAGTTCTCCATTTTCCATGTAATACTGGACCAACTCTGGCAGAGTTGCAAATTTCTCACCTAGATGATAAATGTAAAAAAAGGTTAAGTAAATGTTTGGTCTAGGGACAATCTCATCAATTTACCTCCATAGAGATCAAAAAAATCTCCATTGTTTTGAATTTTGATATGAGTTACCTCCTGTCCACGCCTTACAGAGAGAGTAAATGCTCCCGGATTGGACGAAGACAGTCGGGCTAAGAAGGAACCATCAAATCCTTGTTCCTGAAGCAGTTTTTCTGCTTCTATGCCCGTTATAGTTGGATGGAACCATCTAATAAGAAAAACGAGTAATTAATAAATTTCAATGCCATCGACATCTTTTTTAATCTCTCGTTTTGTATTCCAAGTAAATGATGGACGGATGTGGGGACGAATATGTGTATATAAAAAAAAAAGACAACGTGTGGGAAAAGTATAAATGGGCGAGAAGCATTTTTGCAGCAGGCCAGCAAAAAGGGGATACGACATTTTGGGGTGAAACGTCAGGCAGGCAAGCAGGCAGCAGAAGAATAAAGAAAAAAAGACTGACCTAATTCTGCTAGATGGAACAAAGGCCACTCAAATAGTTGAATTTGAGGGAATCTTTTTGGATTTTTGAAGAGCTATATAAATGGTAGCTTGATTGGAAAATAGTTTTTTAATTTACTCACCTTCTGGATGTCATTTTTAAATGGTTTTGTTGGTTGTAAATATCGATAAATTTCTTCACCTGACACAACTTTTCCCACTTTTGACTTGGAGCTTGAGTGGTGTTTGACAAATGGTGGTGTGCAAAAAAAAAATGACATTTCGTAATGAGCACGTTCGAAGTGGACTCGAATTCAATGGCTGTGCTCAGCTAGAAATTAATGCATCTAGTAAATGATGCTTTAGAATAATTGCCCTTCAACAACGAAGCACAATATTGTTGAAAATTAATAACTTAATTTTATTTAAACTACGTTTTCAATAGCACGTACAGCGCCATTTTCAAAAATTGGCTGATCAATTTTTTGATAAATAAATACATTTTTTAATAGATCTGAAAAGAAAATTGATAGATGAACAAAGAAAAAGAATTTTAAGGTTCGTTCCATTGAAAAAGCCTAGCAAAGTAATTACAAGTAGATTACAACCCCAACCATTCGTTTAGAGGTGAGGCCCAGTTCTACAATCTTTTGGTTCAGCTTTTTAATTCATTGCTAGTGGCGAATTAGCTAAAGTTCAACGCTGGTTCAGCATCGAATTGGATTTAATCACACTTTAGAAACATGAATCAGAGCTAAACCTAAACTAACCGCCTAGTTTGGAAGTGCTAAAGTACTATTTAAACATCAAAAACTTGTTAGATGTTGGTGCAATCTAACATTATAAATGAAAGGGTTATGAATGTGAAAAAAGTGATTCTATGCGTTCGAAACCTTTATTCAATTTTTCCCTTTAGAACTTAGTTTAATGAATGATTGCATTAAGATCATACAGAAAAACTTAACTCTTGAAATGAGGGTTTGAAGAATGGATCCTAAGTTAAAGCCAATTCCAAAAAAATTCAATTATTTTGGTCGAATGGAAAACCTCATAAACAAAATAAATGACTGAATGTTGTTCTTTCAATATTTCTTTGGATGCTTCATCGATTTTCTTTCAAATATGACATAACCCATTTGACAGTTGTGTTTCACCATAAAAAAAATCCAAAACTATTTGTTCTTTCCTACGGGCAATCTAACCTTTCGCTTTAATTTTAAAAAAATCCAATGAAAAAATCACCGTGCAATCGCCTCACAATCCTGGACAAACTCCATAGAGGTGCAGTGTATGCCTGCATCGGAGTCACAGCCTATGGAACATTTTTGCTAGGAATGCGGGTGCATCGTTATTTCACAGTCGTTCGACCCGAAAGACAGCGTCAAGAGTTGAAAATGATCGAAGAAGGCGCACACGACAATGTCATCGATAAAACTCCAGAGTTAAAATATTAATTAATATAATTTATTTATTTAGTTTCTAGCAATAAAATTTGATGTTCTACAAGTGAAACTCTATCTTTATTCCTTGAAAAATAATCCACTACTTACAACATATTCATAACCATTTCTTCGAGATTCTTGGTATTTATCTGCGACTTAAGATCAGCTGGTGCTGGTGTGGTGCTCAGCCAGTATTCCGATGCAGCGATGTAAGTTGCTACGGCTGCTCCGACCATGTACGCTTTGGTTGTTGAGCTTTGGAAGATCACACAAGTAGCTATGCAAAGTCCCAGGTAGGTTAAAAATCTGGTCATGTTGACGTATTGCTCACGTTGTTCCAAGGAATCGTCCGTGCACTTTCCTTCAGTGAGGGTGTAGCCCTTGGCACATGCTTTACACATATCTGGCCCGTCACCATCGCATCCCAGACAGGACCTATCGCACTCCAGGCAGCTATAGGAGCCATCGTTGTTCACACAGAATTGCTTTCCCGTGCAAATGTTCCTCGTCACAAGACACTCGTTCACATCGCTGCAGCCATTGTTGGGGTCCATTCGCCAGCCAGGCTTGCACGAGCGACAACCCTTGGGACCCGCAGAGGTGCAACCCTCCTCGCCACATGCATCATGACAATGCGAGCACAGCAATTTCGATTCGTCTTTAAAAGCTTCGTAAAATGATACGGCGCACTCTCTGCACTGTTCACCGGCATATCCAGGGTTACAGAAGCACTTGCCATTGCCTTTTCGAGTGCCGGCTCCTTTACATTTCCCATTTTTATGGCAATCTTGACACTTCTCGCACTTTTGACCAAAGTGGTCAGGTGGACAACAGACTTCTAATTTGTCAATACACAGCAGAGTGAACATGTCAGCAGAATCATCCCTCAAGTGCTCTTTTATATCCAACTCAAGTTGATCCCGAAGCTCTAGACACTGGTTCTGTCCACGGCCAACATCACTGCAAACATTTTCCAGTAAAGCTTGTTTATCTGACACAGTGCTGGGTAGTTCTTGTCTTGCACTAGTCAGAGAATTTACAAAAACAGTACAAGCTTTGCACGGCGGAAGATTTATGGCTTTTAATGATTCTTGGTTGGTTGTGCTACGAACATTGTTTGGTAGAAATATAAAACAAGCTATTATGTAAAAGATATCGAATATCATTTTGTGCAGTTATTCAATCTTATTTTTTTAAAAACGAAAATTATTTTTGTTTGGGTCAAAAACGACAGGAAGTTGTGCAAAATTTAGGGCGAAGTTGGGATATGAAAAAATCAATAACGGCGTTCAGGTGACGAAAATCAAATTAAACGTGAAACAGAATGGAATGTGGAATATTGAATCAAATCAAATGAAGCGAAATAGAAGCGAATTTTACAATTCGACAAGAAATTTTTTCGCTGGATAAAAAAATGCATTTAGGGGAATACACATAAAAATTTTAAATGAGGCGAAGCAGTCGTAACCACAAAGAAACAATAACAAGAACGTGATGTTTTCAATCACAGCAACGTATTGCATTGTATATATAACCTAATAGTACTACTATGGAACACGATTTTAAGTTACCTATCCCTCTCTTTTGGTGGCGCTGGTGTTGCCTAAAAAGCAGATTGGAGAGTTCGGAATGAAGGTAGGCAGATAGAATATAAAATAAGTAATAGAGTGAGAGAATTAATTATGTTCATTCTGACAATTGCTGACAACAATTAGGCAGGGTAAGGGAGATAGGTGAGTCAGCTGATGGGTGTCATGGCAACAAGGGGAAAATGAGAAAATGAAAAGAATTCTATTGGCGTGGATTTATTCAACGGTTTTTTTTGCATAGGACGATTTTTGCTATATGTAGAAGTATAGATATAGCTACATTATTTTCAATTTTCAAATAATTTCGTATAGCTATTTTATTTGATTTTGTGAGATTTGAGATATTATGAGAGCTATGTTGCAAATTTTCATGTCTTACAGATACATTCAAACTTTTTTTTTCTTGCTTGTGATAGAATTTACTATACGTATTTGGTTTTTGTGAACTATGTACCTTGCCAAATTTCATGTTTTACAGAAACATTTATATTTTTATGATATCTTTCTTTTTTATAGGTAGGTACCTACATGATATCCTTTTAATTTCTCAAATCTGAAGAAATGACCATTTGAAAATTAAAAGGATAACAAAATTGATGTACCTAAAATCACTAAAAATAGTTTATGCAACAGTTTTTTGTTTTTAATTTCACTGCTTAAAAAAGGTTTCCGTGCAAATTTCCATCAGTAAAATTAAAAAAAGTTTTTTTACAAAAAATTTCTTGAACAAAATCAAATACATATTTTTAAAAATAAACGTATGTACTTGTATATTCATTTTTCAGTAAATTTAAAATATCACGTCAATTTTCAAAATTTTTAAGTAAATTTGAGATACCACGTGAATTTTAGTATTTTAAGCAAATCGAAAAATTTCACCTGAATTTTCAAAAGTTTAAATAATTTTCACGTGAATTTTTGTAACTCAAATGAAGTTAAAAATTTCACGTGGATAGTTCTCAATGAAATTTAAAATTTTAAAACGTTTTTTAGTAAATTAAGTACCTACATATTTAATTCCAAAAATTTCACGTGAAATTTCAAAAGTTTTAATTATTTAAAAAAATTCATAGTTCATAGTTTTAACCTTTTTCTTTTAATTTTGCTGTGGATTTTTCGTAGTTCTCAAAGAAATTTAAAAATTCTTGTGAATTTTCGAGAAATTTCTAACTGAGTTTTCAAAAAAAAACACCGAACTTTAAAAAAACACGTAGTTTTAATATTCCAGGTTAATTCTCAAGAAATTACATTATTTTATAAATTTCAAGTGAATTTTCAAAAAAACACGGAACTTTAAAAAGCACGTAGTTTTCAACATAATTTTAAAAATTAACGTGAATTTTAAACATCTTCAATAACTCACGTTTCAATTTGAAAATGTTACTTGAATTTTGAAATACATACCTAACAGAAAAAAAAATTAAAATTTACTTCAATTTTCCATAGCAATATTTTTTCATGTCGACTTTCAATAATTTTAAAATATCACGTAAGTATAAACAACTACGTGAAATTAAAAAACAATTGATAAAATATTAAGAAATTCCTTTCATAATTACTTCAATTTTCAAGAAAAAATAAAATTAAAATAATCTTAAAAATATTTTTCTATGTGCAAAGTGACAAAGTGCATACGGGCCTTTTGCTTGAAAAATTTCAAAACAAAATCGTTTTTTCTTCACGAATTTTCATTGCCCATTCCTTACCTACCTAACAAAAAAAATTCAAATAATTCCCCTTTGCAAAAAAGAAATGAAGAAAAAAGTCTTTTTTCCTAACTCCCTCCAACTCCCATAAATTTCCATCCCAATTTTATACATCGTTCTCTATCTTCTGTTATTTCCTCAACACTCATATTTATTATTCTTTCTCTTTGTGACTACCCCACTTTCAAGTCTACACTCGTCTCCACTTCAAGTCGGAAAAAGCTTCCGTCCGTCTCATCAGAGGTCGCGTCGTTCGTTCCTCTTCATAATAGTACTATTCCATTTCATATACAATGCGTATTGTTGATTCATCATCGTCTCCGAATGTTTCGCATTGGTTTGGGAAAGCATTTATTTCCAATCAAAAATTGCATAAATAGGTTTTCAATAAAACACCATTTCAGATTTAAACAATTTATCTGAAAAAATTTTACACCCGCAAAAGTAAAATAAATTCAAGTTTATCGGTGTGTGACGTCATTTCAGATAAATTCTTCAAACCTGATGGCCCGAAATGCTTTGAAAAATTTACCAGGGCACTTAAGCCGAATTTTAATGCATAGAAAATATATTATTTTGAAATTTAAAAGTATGTTAAATGTTGTTGCAACAGAACAAAAATGGTTGCATCGAATGTATTTTTTTGATTATTTTATTCGTTATTGCTTATCCCATCGTTACTTTTACTCATCTTCATCATATAAATTCCATTTCATTCCTAGTTTTTTTTTAAACTTTAACCAACTTCACTTTGCCCTGTCAAACAACTAGCCAAATCGTTCTTTTTCAACAAAAATTTACCACGCAAAAATGTCGGCCCTCAATTTAACCGTACACGTTCATCCCGTGGTTTTATTTCAAGTTGTTGACGCTTACGAGCGTAGAAATGCTGATTCCCATCGTGTAATTGGTACACTTCTTGGTAAGGAATTCCAAAATCCCCAATAAAAAATATGAAAATTGAAAATTGTTTTCCCTCTTATGCACACGTAGGTTCGGTCGACAAGGGTGTCGTTGAAGTGACTAATTGCTTTTGCGTTCCCCACAAGGAGCACGATGATCAAGTAGAAGCTGAGCTCAGCTACGCAATGGACTTGTACGATCTCAATCGTAAAGTAAACAGCAACGAGAATGTTGTTGGTAAGTAGTTACCTCGTATACATAACCTCAAATACGAGTCTTAAACAAAAATTGTGTTCTTGTCAGGTTGGTGGGCCACTGGCAACGATGTGACCAACCACAGTTCAGTTATTCACGAGTACTATGCCCGTGAGTGCAACAATCCAGTCCATTTGACCGTCGACACTTCATTGACTGGTGGACGAATGGGTCTGAAGGCATACGTCTGCATCCAGCTGGGAGTACCTGGCGGTAAGACCGGATGCATGTTCACCCCCATCAATGTCGAGGTCCAATGCTATGAACCAGAAGTATTCGGTTTGAAACTCCTTCAAAAGACAATCAGTGTGTCGAGCCCAAATCGTCCAAAGACCGTCTCTCCAATGCTGGATTTGGCTCAGATCTCCGAAGCTTCCACCAAGTTGCAAGGCCTTCTCGAACTGATTCTTAAGTACGTCGAAGATGTGATTGCTCGCAAGCAGCTACCTGACAATGCCGTTGGACGTTCATTATTGGATTTGATTCATTCCGTGCCAAACATGAGCCACGAACAGTTCACCCAGATGTTCAATGCAAACATTCGCGATCTGTTGATGGTGGTGACTTTGTCGCAATTGATCAAAACACAATTGCAGCTGAACGAAAAGCTCACTTTTTTGCCAACCAACTAAGATCGAACAAAAACTTTTGTATGTAAGAAAAAGAAAAACAAGAAAAGGGTAAGCATTTAGTTGAGAAAAAAAAAGAAATAAACGTTTCAGTTCTTCTGTAGAAATTTATTTGAATTTTATTGAAATGTCTTCGAATTTTATCTTTGAAATCATCAAAATAATCAAAGAATAAAACAAATAATTGCAAATTTTAAATCGACAGTGGAAACAACCGTTATTTTCGCAATGAAATAGCTTGACGCTTCGGTAAGTTCTTTAAACAGTTTTTTTTTTTTATAAAGACGAAGTACCGAATTAATTAAAAAAAATCGTATATTCGATTTTTGAATATTTTTTTATGGACTTCTGCAAAGAAAACGGTTTATTCTGGAATATTGCAAGTATTTCTAATTTCATACAATTTGCCTGTATGAAAGACTCCTCTTGTGATGAAATTCGTTATAGGAATGAATAGATTTTTGAAAGCCACCAATATGATGGACAAAAGTCGTTGGACGTTTGAGATCGTTATATGTGTATACATATATAGAGTTTCTGCATTCCATCCTGGCCAAGGCCAAGAGTACCCATCTTAACGTCAAGATTGAGCTCTATGTTCTTTATCATCATCGGCTCGCCAACCGGGATCCGGTCCTGGCCTCCTTCAACAAGTCTCTCCACCTATCCCGGTCTTGAGCCGACGCCATCCAGTTGCGCACCCCAAGGCTTCGGGCTTCCTGGTCTACGCCATCTCTCCAGCGCAAGCATGGTCTACCACGCTGCCGTCTACCTTAGAATGTACTACAAAGGACTTTCCGAGCCGGTTTCTCTTCACTCATGCGAGCTAGGTGCCCTGCCCACCGGAGTCTACCGAGCCTAATTTTTGTCACCATGTCTGCTTCAAGGTAGATTGCGTACAATTCATGATTGTACCGTCTCCGGAATCGTCCTTCCTCACATATAAGGCCAACAACACTCCTTAAGACTTTTCTCTCGAACCCGGCTAAGAGGTCGGAGTGTCTTTTGCTAAGCACCCTAGTTTCGGATCCATATGTGAGTACTGGCAGTAACCATGGTCCTGTACAGCAGCAGTACTTCTGGTGAGATTTCTGGATTTAAAGATTTTTGACAGACTATAGTAGGCTCTGTAGAGCTCTATATTAGTCCCTAGCAAAAGAATAGTTGAAGAAACAAAATTATTAGTTTAGAAATCACATTATTTGAATATTTTTTATATTTTGGCTAAACGACACTATATTTAATAAAACCAATGAGTTTTTTTTAAATAGATTTATATTTGGTTTGATTTTAAGGTACGCTGGTAAATTGATTGAAATAATTTAAGAAATTATTAAAAAAAAAAAACGTAATCACCTAGAGTGTTATGCTTTCTTCAAAATTCCATTCTTTAATTAACTTTTTAAAACAAGTTGTTTTCAGTTTCAACAAAAAAAAAATACTCTTTCGATAGTTTAAATATTCAGTTTGAAAATTATATTTTTTTTTCATGTCCTGGAACAACTTGTTTGAAATAGCTAATTAAAGAATAAAAAAAACACAAAAATGGGTTAAAATCCATTTTCCCATACGATTATTGTCTTGTCTCGCTTCAAGTTACACGCTCTAATTTTTTTGTCCTTATGCAAATCACAATGTATAATACATAAAAAACAAAATGCATGCACTTTTTGGCTCATATCTGCTATACCCCATGGATTTCGAGGTTTGCATTTTTGGTGAGGTTCCTTATTAATTATAGTTAACCCATAACCTATTGGTACATGTTTGGTTCTTTTCGACTGGGTTTTTTGTTCATTCATTTTTGGCTAACTCTTTTAATAGTATTTTGTATTATTTTTTAAAAGTTTTTGAAGTAATTGATAATAGTAAGAATGAAACAGAATTTTACTCAGCGGACAAAATAATTATAATTATGCCTTGAAGGGCATACAAAACTACAATTTGTGATTTTTGAGTTCGGGAGGAAAAATACTAAGATAGAAATTAATGCAGTGACAGTACATTTTGACTGTTAACTATAATAAACATCCCGAACCAAAAACCAAAACTCCTGTTTCGAGTGTCAACTATTTTATTATATGTATAGTTGATAAATCTTCGACGTTAGGCAAAAAGGTCTAAAATCAGAAACTGCAGTTTTTCGTAAAACCAAGTTGAAAATAGTTTAATTATTTGCAAATAGGGATTTTCTGACTTATTGCCTGAAGACTCAATTACTACTATGGGAAGCAGTTGTGTTAGACTAAAGTCGTTAATGCCAAACGAAAGAGAAAAAAAAATTGAATTGAACCCAATCCAAAACCGAAAATGCAATTTTTTGAATTAAGACCTTTTTGCCTAACGTCAAAGAAATATTGAAGTTCATAGTTTTAATACTTAATTTATTTACAAACTGGCCATTGAAAATCATTGTAATCATGGTAAACAATTTTTTCAATTGGCTTATGTTTTTTTTTATTTAGGTACTCTCTGATTTTTATAATTATTCGATATTTCTGAAACTTGTTAATATTCAATTTTTAATTAAACTTTAATTATTATTGCATTGAATTTTTGTGAACAACAACAACAACGCATTGATTTTGTTTGGAAAACCCACTTCACATTGCGATATAACTTCAAAAATAGCGAAACAACCGCTTTTTTGAATTTCAAACGTTGTAAATTCAAACTATGTATATGATGCTATAAGATAGTCTATAAAAAATTCTATATATTATTCTACCAGTCTCCATAACACTACCCACCGTATACACATCATATTCGGTCCTGTTGAATATTTAAATTAATTTGTCTTATCGAAAAAGGAATCAATGAATTTCAGTATGAATGGATGCAACTACATATAATTATTTTTATTTAATAATAAAACAAACACCTAGGTTAAATCTTAATGCTAATCTGACTAAAATCCGAGCTTAATGTTGCAAAGCATTTGTATTTAACGATTCTAAACCGAATCGTGACCGCCAATGGGCATCATATTGCGCACAACCCCATCCCATCGGCTACGGAAAACAATGCATTATTGTTCCAGAGACATTAGAGTCAAGGTTATTTGGTCGTTGCTATGTAATTAAATTATGCAATAGTTCTCTCTCGGGCATCCCTGTGTGTCCAAGCATCGAGACGTATTCCCATTGTTTGGGTTCGTATCCACTGAGAAATCTGATTTGCAGCTATAGAGTATAATAGCTGCTATTATTCTGTCCTCTATGACTACAACGATGAATTGATGGAATCCATCAAAACGATTGCAAATCAATGATGAAATAATGCTTGACTGATCAACGAAGAGAAAATGTCTCAATGAACGAATAAACCACCAGAAGTGCAAGCAATACAATAAATAATGAAAGTCTTTTGAAAATTTGAGTTAAGGTAGTATGCGGATTGCTGAAATCGAATAGTTTTTCGGAAGAGCTAGAAAGTGGAAGAAGATAATGCAAGACCAGAGAAGATTTTGATACTGTCTGGTTATATCGAATGAATGACAACTTTATTTTCATTTTTATACGGCTAAATGTGATAGTTGAAATTCTATCTATTGGATGGGATCGTGTTATGTCTGTAATCTAGAGAAAATTGCGTAATTCAGGAAATATTGTCATATGTACCTACTTATGTACAATGTGGTATAGTGCGTCGAACTATGAGGTTTGTTGTCATTTAAGTATGAGGGCTAGGTTATCGTGAGATTGAAAGTAGTACAGGAAAAAAAGTTAGTGTTAACGCAAAGTTTATTGATCTTTGTGTTTTGAATTGTTCATTGAAGGTTACTATATTAGAGAAAAATTGCATTGAATATTTTAATTCAAGTAAGAACAATGGGGTAAAGTATTTTCAAAGTAATTGTTTAGTATTGTAGTCAGAATTCCGAAACGAAATCCCGAAAACCTAAGATCACAAAATACCATAATTTAAAAAGTCATACCCCCTAAAATTATAGTTACGAATTTTCTACATTTTAGGATTAAGTGCTTTCTTGACATTTGGTTTATGTCTCCTAAATGATTTTTGATTTTCAAGGACCTGGATGTTCGTTTTTTTTTTTTAAGTTTTCAAGTAAGATTTCCGTTACAATTTATTTTTCTTATGTGTGTGATTTGTAAGATCTAAACTGATTGATGGGAAATAAAAGATACTTATGTATTGTGTCTATCGTGAATAAAATTTCCCACGGAATTTTTCTCATCCTCAAAAATTAAGGAACGTGAATTGTGGTCACAGTTTTCCCAGAGTTTATTGACATCGAACATAAATATTCTATAGGAATTGGGATGTCAATTTTTATAGACCCAGTCTACAACAAATAGTTTAAAATGTTAGCATTTTCAATTTAAGAAGATACAAGAAATTTAGTGGGAAGTTTTGTTCACATCAGCCTCCATTAGAATGATAGAAAAAGTACCTTTTCGAACTTTTATGAGCTCCATCCGGAATATCAAACAAAAACTAAGTTTAAATAATTAATGAAGTAATAAAATCTAATTTTTAAATAAACTTAAAATATTAAAAAATTATTATTTTTATAAAAAGAAAACAAAAACCTTTTCTGGTAATATAAATTTCTTTTGTAGAAACCAGGCCTCAGATTTTGGAGTGTGTGTTAACAAAAGAGACCGGGTTTTTCTAAACTCGGTTTTGCTATAGATTTGTTCGTTGCTGACTATACGAGTAGATCATCAGGAAAAGTACATCGTTTTCTATCTATAAACAAAAATAATTTTAAAATATTTTAAGTTAATTTATTTATTTTATTCATTAATAACAGTTTTCAGTGTTAATTAGTTAAATGTGCTTCGCGACGCACTTATTAAAATGTATTATTTTAATTACAATAAAATTTGTTTCTCTTTTTCACTTAAAGGTAACTATTGTTTTAAAATTTACTTTCTAGAAACTCATTTGCTGATGTGTGTGCTGAACGAGACAAGGATTGACCTCTTCCTATGTATAGTTTTTATTTTGTAAGGTAAGTTATGATTTGATATTTTAAGCAGCTAAGAAATACCCATGATAAAGGAAACTAATGAACCTTCAAAAAATAAGAAGTTCCAGAGTTAACCATTTAGGGGTAAGAATTGGTTCGATTGACTCTTAAATTCATACCTAAAGTTTTCGAGAAACAGACCCAATGCAATAGAACATTTGCCTTTCAAAAATAAGTAAAAAAAAGCATGAAACAAATTTTTAGGAAAAATACTTAAACAATATATTTGGAAATCAAACAAACAAATATTTTAACTGTACAAAAATATATGTAACTTAAATACTACACTACTACTTAATTTGCTATGTTTTAATGATGATACCCTCCATATCCTCCGAATCCATGTGGGAAGCCTCCATATCCGTGACCATAGTATGATGGTCCATGGTAGTGGTGGCCGTGGCCATATGGATAACCACCATGTCCATGACCATATCCGTACCCATGACCATATCCATATCCATGATGCCCATATCCATAGCCACCATGATAAACTGGGCCTCCATATCCACCATAACCAAATCCATAGATTCCGCGTTTCTCCGTCATTTTGTTCTCAGCTTCAGGAATTTCAGGTGCACATAGAACAGCGCCAATAAGCAGGATAATAATACAAGTTCCCTGAAAAATATTTAAATTTTGTAATTATCTCATCTAATTTATGAAAAAAAAATCATCTTACTAGAAATTTCATGATGCCACTGAATAGATGTTTTATCTGGCTATGATGATAGTACTAGATGAGTTGACGAACTGTTTGTGATGTCTTGGAAGAAATTGCGAAATCTTTTATACTAATTTACCATGGTATCAAGTTTACCCTCAAAAGGGTGTATTGCTTCCCCTTTTACACATATTCGATATTCCCACTTAAGATTTGATGTACCAGAAATAAATAAAGAGAATGCATTAAATGTAATGTAATGCATACCACCAATGTATTAAGGTTTTGTGCAGGTCTAGACTAATAAAATCAGATCGTTCCCTATGCAGGGATTTATTTACACTTGCCATGAGCCTGCCTTAGCATATGAAAGTTATTGGAGAGATACGGACACACTTCTCCACAACACACCAAACGAGAGTTGTATTCTTCCTATTTTGCTATTTTATAGCAATTTTAATTCTTTCCAAATTATGTTAACTCAATTTAATCGCCATTGCCATTCTTTAAAGTTACAATTCTAATGATGTCAAAAATATTATCGATTGGTCAGTGCAGAGGAAAGAAATACAAAAATTTAATCTAAATGGACGTATGTATGTATGTAGGTACAAATTCTAACATTTTTCAATCTTTTTAAATATTTGAAGGTATACGATATTTTTGTCTGCCTAAATTAGAAGTTCAATAAAATTGTTTTTTTTTTCTTGTACATTTAAAATTGGTTATGATGATGAACCTCGGTAAATTTGAAAAATTAACTGAATCGGAAACGAAACCATTTTTTTTTTCAATATTGAGAATCGTGTTCCTATTGAATTGCATTTTCAAATTCATCAAACGCTATTGTCAAGGGGCTAACTTCCGTTCGCTTTTTTTTTTTTTTTAAAGTGGCTTTCATTCAAAAACTGTGAGTTTTAAATTTTTTCTAATTTGTTTTGCCTGCAAATTTATATCTTCGCATAAGAAAACCATGATTTCTTAAGGTCCATTTTTTTTCAAAGGTAGCCGAGTTGTCTTATGAAAAACACATTTGTCGTCGCATAGCCAAGAATATATTCAGAACAGCTTTAGAAAATCCTTCATCAGGATTTTTTAATTATGAGTCTCATAAACTTATAAGCGTTCGGTGAATACCGACCTTAATCAATCTTATCAGACAACCACTGAAAACCGGATGGTTTTAAGGCATAGGGTTTCTGATACATCTTTCAAAAATGCTGGTTCAATAGCGCTAATTTAATGCTATATTGTTCACTCAGAGTTTAAATCGAGTTTAATTTAATTTTCAAACCTGGCGTCCAACTTAATTTTTTTAAACTCGAAAATTTAAACTTTTGTCCATATTATTCACTCAGGTTGAAAGTGTTTTACAACCGGGTGAAAAACTGTTTAAACGTGTTTTTAAAAGTATTTTCAACTGACGTTATGACATAATATATGACATTTGCAAACATTTGTTGTTGTATAAATAATTGAAATTGATTGAAAACATTTTCATCTTTCAAAATTTAAAAAAAAAGAAACATGGCAATCGTGTGATGATGTTTTTTTCGAAAATATAAAACATAATGTGGGAATAGTTAAATACACAAATAGATGTTATTTATTAAGAAAATATAATTGTTTAAAATGTCGAAAAGACAAATAAGCGTTTTTGCATACGACAGCGATCAGGAAGACGAACAGAAAAAAAGGGGAAAACTGTTTTCTCAAAGCGAAACCGAATTGCTTTTAAATTTAATCTTGGTGCAATCAATTACACCTATACATCTGGGGAAATCCGCTTATTCAGCAAATGAAGTGGCCTTAGCATGTCGCTTAAATTCTGTCCGGGGCATATGTATGGTGGAGTCCAGGTGAAGCAAAATGGCAAAATATTAGCGAATGTAGGTTAATTCCCATGTAGTCGAATGCAGTTTGTTCAATATTTTTGCCCACGCAAAAAGACGCACACATTCAATAATTTAGATAGCGCCACCACAGAAATTCCAAAATCTAATGATGCAATAATTTGTTTCTAATTAGTTGCTGCAATCTTGGCCGAGCAACTAATTGCCCTCCCCCTCAAACCTGTGGCGATCCTAGCTCGACGTCAAGTTAGCATCGCCACAAAAGATATATAGAAATGTGATGATCCAGAAATAACAACGATATTTGTTGTTAATTAGTTGCAGCAAAATAAGCTAAGCAACAAATTGTCTTACACCCTAACAAGAACCGACTCCACCTAAATATTACCGTACGGTGATGTATGTGGTACCAAACTAAAGATATAGCCCAGTCCTTTTCAAAAAGGTAAATTTCACCTTCTTACTCCCACTTTTTCATGCCCAAACAGCTTTGTGGAACATGTGGAACTTGTGGCGGTGCTAACTTGACGTCAAGATAGCGCCACCACAGAAGCAATTTAAAAATCTAAAGATGGAGAAGTAACCACGTATTTTGTTGTTAATTAGTTGCCACAAAATTAGCTGAGCCACAAATTCCTTTACTCATACCAAAAACCGATTTCACCTAAAAAAAATTCTACGAGGATAAACACAAATAAAAGGTACAGTCGAGACCTTTTCAAAAAGGTAAATTTTGTTTTTTAACTCCCACTCCTTCTTGTCCAAATAGTCTTGTGAACTTGTGGAACTCGTCCCGGTGAAGCTTACTTCGTTAACATAGCACTCCCACAATACTAATTTAAAAATCTAATAATTCAAAAATATTAATCATGGCTGTTGCTAATTAGTTGCTGCAATATTGGTTAAGCCTTTTATTTGAAATGTGTTTTATCCTCGTAGAAATTTTTTTGGGTGAATTCGGTTTTTGAGAGTACAAGGCAATTTGTTGCCGCATATCACCGTCCAATTCCGATCTTATTAGATCATGCAACGTCTAAAACGCCTCTTTTTTAACCGAAAATATTTTCGAAAATCTACATAGTCGTAATCACGGACGCAACTTCGTGGTATTACGACGTGGAGGATGTGGACTCACTTCCATGACGTGGACTCACTGATGACGAATCCATAAACATTTCCTCCAATTCGTAAATAAAATGCATTGTATTTTATTTTTATTTATATTTTATTGTAACCTCATGCACCAATTTGAAATTTATTCTCAAAAAATTTTAAAGTATTTTGAAAATTCAATTTACCCTTGAGTTTAAATAATTCAAATGCTTTCTGTAGGAATGTTTAAAATAAACTAGATTGAAAGCGAACAGATCTAATTAATTGGGTTTATTTCCGGGTTTAATAAGTGAATAATAAGGACTCGTTCTGATTTTTGAGTTTAAACTTGCTTTCAACCCAGGTATAATATAAAACCGGGTTCAAGTGAGTGACTAATATAGCAGAACAGAAATTTTTGATATCGTGCCGTTTTTTTTTTTTAATTTGATTTTGAGTTAGAAAATACTCAAATACAATACAATTAATACCAAAAGCCAAATTGATTTTTTATCCGTCGTTTGTTTTTCACGTCGTTTGTTTTTCAAAAAATTCACGTTGGATCAAATATGATGTAAGTTTATAACCAAAGATACAGTCTTCATTTTAGCGATACCAAAACCACTGTTGCGTTTACAAAAATATCAAATAAATATTGAAAACCAATTTTTAAGAAATAGATTTTTTTTTATTTATAAAAAAATAGTTAAAACTTATATAAAACACAAAAATATACCTAATATTTACAAACACTACTTTTTCACACTCTTGTATTTTTAATGAAAGTGATGGTATCCTCCATATCCGCCGAATCCATGTGGAAAGCCTCCATATCCATGGCCATAGTAAGATGGTCCATAATAGTGGCCGTGACCGGGATAGCCAAATCCATGACCATATCCGCCGTATCCATGTCCGTAGCCACCAAAGCCACCGTATCCAAATCCTCCATAGATTCCTCGCTTCTCTGTTTTTTTGGACTCTCCTCCTTCAGGGATGACAGGTGTTGTGCAGAAAGCGGCACTAATCAGCAGAATCAAAACACAAGCGCTCTGAAACAATAAACTTGGCTATTAATATTCCTGATCCATGGAAATAAAATAGATTTTCCTCTTACAAGAAATTTCATGATGATACAGTGAATAAATGTAGGTATATTTTAATGTTGCTAGTTGAAGTGCAGAATGGTTTCTGATGCATTGGAATATATTTGTAAAGGTATTTATATACCCACAGAAGACCAGATCAAAGTAAGAAAATCATAAGGGCTTTAGCTTCTTACTCTTCCTCGCTTTGTGATGTTTGCTTCCACTTCGGATTCACTCAATAGTAACTCGCAGTCGTAGATGAGTAATCTAATCTCAATCGAATAATGCAGTTTGAAGAGGAAACTGATTGCATTGTCTTGAGGGGGTGTTGGCAAAAAAATGATTATTACCTTAGGCATTACAACATTTGTGGAGAAGACATATTAGGGGGATTTATGCAAAACTGTAAACTCGTGGTAAACGTGGTAAAATTGTGAAGAGTAAAATGGTGTAAATGAACTGTCAAATTTTGTTTGAACATTTATGTCAATTGGCAATCTGGAAGCAGAATAAAGCATTCTGAATGCGTTCAATTGGGCAAAAGTGACAGTTCTGATTCTAAAAAAAGAGAATTTCTCTTCTGGATTTAAAAAAAAAACAGAATCACTCACACATTCAAAGATTTAAATGTCACACCTGATGAATGTCATATTTTTTTAAATTTACAGATTGCGCGAACTGTGAAGTGATTGCCTGAAATACTAATACAGTCACATTAAACTTAAAATTTTTCAGAATCGAAAAAAAATTGTTCAATTGGAATTCCGAATCTAAAACCAATTCCGGATTGCCAATGGAAAACGACATTAATTTTGTAAAAGTTTGTCAAGAAAATCACTCAAAAATTGTGTTTTTAATGCAACTCGAAAATTATTCGAGTTAAGTAAATCATGAGCTTATACATATGTAAAACATATTTATGAATTCATCCCATTGCTTTTCCTAATCTACCATCAAACGACTTAAGTAAAAGTTCTCCTTGACTAAATGATTTATTCCAACAAACATCAAGCTACCAAATTAGATCATTTTTAAAATAATCACTTTTAAAATAAATTTGATGAAAAAATCAAAAAAAAGATTTTCATTTGATAGAAATGTAATTTTTCTTCCTTTTTACTTGCAATTTTTATGTACTATAGCTTAGGCTAAGTTTTGGATTCATGAAGTAGAGATATGAATCAGACCTAACATTACGATGATAGAAAAATAACGGTACCTTTCATATAACAGTTAATACAAAATATATTTATCTCGAAAACGGCTCTAACGATTTTGGTAAAATTTTTTAAGTGAGGTTTTGTAAATTATTAAAATTATTTATCCCAAAAATATTTTCAAAAAACCGTTATTGGTTTTCGATTTTCGCAAAATTTAAAAAAAAAATGTTGGATTTTTGAAAATTAAATTTAATTTCAATTGCAAAACGGGTGTACATTTTTTAAGAAAATTTGATTTTAAGTGCATGTATATTTTTAAATACTAAAACTTCCGTACTAATTTTGTCTATAACTTTTTATTTATTTTTTGAAGTTTTTTTCAAAAACTCGTATTTTTACGATGGCATCTTCAGTTTTGAGTTAACGCTCATTTTTTAACTTATTTTAGCAGTTCAAAGTTTTGAAACTTAAGAGATAAATAGATCTATTTATATTTTTCATCATAATCGCTTTTTATGAATTAACTTATCTCAAACCTAAAAATAACATAAAAACCTAACTCACATCAAATAAAAAAACATCAACAAATAACGCAAACTTGACCTCCTTAACCTCAACTCCCCTTTGCTCAACAATAAATATTATGAAATCCCTTATTGCAAATAAAAAATTTCAAAGTTGATATAAACGCCCTGAAGTCTTCTGCCTACCCAAACGTCATTGAATACATCTAAACTTTACTTACCACAGCATAGCGCCCTGATGGTCTTCAACAAAGCAGTAGTGCATCAGCATTGAATTTCCTCATCTCCATTTCTGTTTCCGAAAATAAAACCAATAAAAGACATGAACAAAACAAAAACGGTTATGCCCCTATAAGCTAGTTGATTCCCTGTTTATGGCTATATAAATACGTTTTGCAACTCATTTTAGAGCATCAGAAACAATTCTGCACTTCAGCTAGTTACAACACAACCAAATTGATTGAGTGACTATAATTTATCATTTTTTGTCATCATGAATTTTCTTGTAAGCTAAAATAGTTCCTATAGGATTGCATATTAATATTTTAGCTGTTTTTAATTTTAGAGCGTTTCTGGTTTTATTTTCGTCCTGTTGAGTGCCGCTGTATGTTCATCAACTGTGGATCCTGAAAGTGAGGATAAAAAAACAGAGAAACGGGGAATCTATGGGGGCTTCGGATATGGTGGTGGATATGGAGGACACGGTTATTATGGTGGCTTCGGACATGGATATGGACATGGGCATGGACATGGATATGGTTATCCAGTATCGTATGCACACTTTTATGGACCGTCATATCATCATGGACATCATCATGGTGGTTTTTCACATGGTTTCGGAGGATATGGAGGATATCCACACTTCCATTAGATTTAGATATGTAGAAAATATAAGCAGATTGAGGGTTTTAGTACAGTTCAAACAAATAGTTATAAACTTAGTTTTAATTTTTGTATTTTAACATTATTTTGTTATAGTTACATATTTAAATTAATATAATTTTGAAGTTTTGATTTTTTACCGTTGTGTGGTTACCCTATTTAAATACTACTGGCATTTAATCAATATGAAGATTTCCTTCAATACACCTATGTATATAATACAAAGTTGTCAAAAAGTGATACATTTAAGCTTGCTTCTTTTTACAACTAGAAAATCCTTTACACAAAAAAAAAAAATGAATAAATAAACGACAAACACTCATTTTTGTTTTCAGCGTGTAAAGCTTAGGAAGGACGAGAGACCATTAGTATAGAACTTAAAATATTGTCAAATATCAGTAAAAAAAAAAAATTCACAAATGTCTACCAAACGTTACAATATAATTTTTTTTTTTCTGATAATATTGTTTAGAAAGGTCAGCCCATTGTATGTAAGACTTATTAGACAGTGTAAGATGCGGTTGTTTAAAACATCTTACAATAATTGTTTACATTAAAATATAAATGATTTGATAATATTGTGAGATCTAAAAGTCATCTGTACTTAGCTTAACTCTTTAGGTTAGGTTAGGTTGACGTGGCTGTCAGTGTGAACTGACACACTTAGGCCAGGATTGGCCCCCCTACTCGTTGAACCATTTGGAGCTTCTTATGAAGCGTGAGAGATTGTTAACGTCTTTGTTAGCAAGATCGCTGGGGTCGTTGAAAAAGTATTCTCCCAAATGAACCCTAGGTCTCTGGGATAGAGCAGGGCATGTACAGAGAAGATGAGTAGTTGTTTCTTCTTCCTCCTCATCTATGCAGCTTCTGCAAAAGTCATTGGAGAGAGCACCCAGCCTGCTGCGTGCTTCCCAATTAGACAGTGTCCTGTAATGACACCAATTACGGAGCCAATATGCGTTCTACTCAGGGACAACAAGCATTTAAATCGACTGATTTAACAATGGCCAGATCTGCTTTGTCGCCACACAAGTGGTGATGGACGATGGTGTTCCACCTAAGGTTTGTTAACCAATATTTGCCATTGCCATACATGGTGCGATTGGTAGGAGGGTTCCATTTCTAGCGAGTTCATCAGCCTTACAATTGTCTTTAATATTCCTGTGACCTAACATAGATGAATGTTAAACTGCTGCGCCATCTCCGCGAGAGATGATTGGCAGTTGAGGGCTGTCAATGAGTTCATGGAGACAGAGCCAAGAGACTTAATGGCACCATAGCTGTCATTGAAAATGCGGATATCAGTGGTTGATATCACGTTTTCTTTAAGCCAAGACAGAACTTCTTTGATCGCTAGAATTTCCGTCTGGAACCCGCTACAATGATTGGGAAGACGGAAGGATAGGCTTAATTTAAGTTTGTCAGAGTACACCCCATTCCGTCGGTAAACTCTATCGTTCAATTGTATAGAAAACTTTTAAGTGAATTTTTTTCATGATTCAAAGAAACCTGGAATTATTTAAAAATTTGCCGAAAGTCAAAAATACCTTTTTTTTGGTTTTTAATTTTATGAAGATCATATTTTTGAAAATAATTTATACAGACAGGACAAATAAAATGCACATAATAAATCTGTATACTTCATGTCACCCACGAAACAAATGTTTTTAAATAAGCTTTAGGAAAGGGCAGTATGGTAGTTAACATTGTGTGGAGCTTTAAGTCTATTTTGAAAAATAAAATTAAATCAAAGTACTTAGATAGATAAAAAGAAAAAGGTTACTAGATAGCGAATTTTCTTTAAAGTTTTTTTATTTCTTTGATAATAATATTAATAAATGAGAAAAAAATCATAAGAACCGGCTTATTCAAGGAAATATAGTTTTCAATTAAATTTAAAAAAAAGCAACAAAAATTGGTACATATAACAATTAAGAGCATCAATATTAGTATTAAATTTAAAATTTAAAATAAGAAAAAAAATGAAATACAGTTGAGTATTATTTAAGCTGTTTACCGACTAATTAAAGTATTCCGTATTCACTCGAAGTTCAAACACATTTTTAAATGGATTTATAATTTGCAAATTGAAAACAAAAGTTTTGTAGTCAAGGTCAACCTGCAATTAACTTCAATAAAAACGCATTGTTTCATACCAACTCTCTTACCCATAAACACTGCAAACGAAATATCTACTCGTTATACCTGCAAACATATTTATAGCGATGACATGTGAGACAAGGCATACCGGAGAAAGCACTTTTTAATTCGTATGACAGTTAAATAGCTAGGTTAATTTATTATTTATTTAAATGATATCTAAACTTGCCCTACCCCGTTCAAAATATCTATTAAATATTAGTACACTGCAGTGTCTCTATTGATTTCCAATAAAACAAAGCTATGAAATACAATAACCAACCAAACCAATCCGAAGATGACAAACCAAACCACAATTCATAACACCAAAGATGTAACGCGAATATTTAATAGCTTGTTATGTACATACTCGTATGCATGATCTTGATTACCCAGGATTGATGGAAAAATACACAAAATTTCTTCATGTTCTTACGAAAATAATCAAAATTATATCACACGCAGACGAAAACGCAGCAATAACTTTAAAAGCATTACAATTACTATGGATAATGCGTGTAAACAAATCTCTCACCGTTAAACGTGATTCGGATTTTTATTATCAAATTGGTATACCTATTTTTTTCTTTTAGGAATAATGTTGTATTGTTTTCTTATGTTAGGTCTATTGCTGCTCCTTAAGAATTTGCATTTTGATAAAACATTTAATTTAATGACACGGTCGCATATATTATTTTTGGAATGGGTTGGGACAGGGTGAACGAACATTTTAAGACCAAAAAGCGAGGTATAGAAGGAGGTGAAGTTTATGTGATGATGGGAAAAGTGAAAATCTGCAGACGGAATAAATAATATTGATAACAGTTTTAGTTTTTTTTTTTGATAGACAATATAATTATTAATGATTAGAAATACCCTCACATAAAAGATGGCTACTTTGGGTTTTTGCTTTCGTCAGTGGAATTTAATATTAGTTTAGATATAAATATACACATCAGTGACGGACGGTTTCATGGGGAAACATAAATCCATATTTTTAAATATTCCAAAGTTTAAATAAAATCACTCAGGCCGTTTTGGAAAATTTTGTAACTACATTTTGTCTTTTTGGAATGCTTGTATTTTCTGACCTATTCATATTTCTGATGCATTTTTTTCAGCATCAATATTCAATAATCGAAAGAATTACTTGCTTAGAGTTGCGATCAATTTTAGTCAATAAAATATTAGATTTGCAACAATTCGCTTTGCTTGGGGCAAATCCTTTCGCGTTCTTTTTATTTGAAAAGCTGTCCCTTAGAGGGGCAACATCGCTGGTTCTATGTCGAAGCAATAATTGCCTATAAAAAGTTCGAAAAATGTTTTTCTTGAATTTAAAAAATAAAAACATAAGTTTTGAAAACAGATACATACATACATTTGTTTGAATTTTTTTGTTTAGTTTATTTTATCAAATACATAAAACTACCATCTATTATTTCTTTCTAAAAAAAATTTTAAATTTAAAAAAAACATTTTTTTTACATGAAACTTCGTTTTTTTTTCTTGATTCAGTAATTCAAATGATAGAATTTAAAGCGTTTTGGTATTTTTCTAAAGTAACAATCTTATTTATTTTTTTAATCGAAAGCAAGTTTGTAGAATCCAGCCTTGAATTTCATAAAGTAACAAAATTATTCCAATTTATCTGTCACGTGCAAAATTTGGTCATCTGTTCTGACATTGTTTTTGATAAAACTTATATTTTTTTATTTTTGTCTATACTTGATTTAAAAAATTCATTACTCATAACATAATTCAATTGCAAATTATTAGTGATATATGATATTATACAACTAATAACACTTCCGTTGTAATTTGTCATAATTTAATTACAAATTAGCATCACCTATTTTTCTTTCCCATTATGAATGAAAATTTATCTATCACGATTCTCCGATGAGTTGAATCATTTGCAATACTTATCTCAAATAAGATGTTAACTCAAAACGTTTTTATCTCTTTAAAGCCTATGTTTTTAATCAATGACATGTCTTTACGATAAATTTGTAAATTACACCACCAAAAAGCCTTCTTCAATTATTGCACGCCACTGTATGATGGATAATGTCCAGCAGTAGCGGTAGATCGATCAATCGAAATCTTCAAGAAGCATAAGTAACCGCTGCTCATGATTGTTCGTATATGCCCAGACGTGGCTAGAATTTCTAAATAATTTTAATAGCATACGCATGTGTTGTCATCGCACTGTAGGTAGGTATGTACTTCGATTAGTCTTAATTTCTCATTGCTTCTCAATGGAAGTGGGAGCCCAACACACCACCAATATGAATATATAGACTGTTTAGCTTAAGGTTTGGGGGAGGCACGAATTTATAATCAAATTGCATGACACATCCGCTTTATAAATACACCAACGACTTAGGAAGTGTGTTCCATTCATTCAGAAAACTTCGTCGCGAAATTATTGTTGGTTGCATTCGTCAACTGCTCTTAGCATTCGAAAAACAAAACAAAAAAAAAATGAAAGTAAAAGTTTGCATAGCCATTTTGGCTTTGTTGGCATTAACGGTGCGTGAAAGTGATGGTTCCGCAAAAGGTAACCCAAAAGAAAGTGATAATGGTTCATTAGTGGTGGCGCCGCTCGAAGAATTAAAAACTGCAAAGTCGAATAGTAGCAAGATTGAGGATACCGTAAAACCCCAGAACAGCAAACATAAACGAGGAATATTTCACTACGGAAATTATGGAGCATCGGGAGCTGCTTTAGGATGGCCTGGACAATATGCATCAGTTTATGGATATAACCTTCAACTACCACCCCAAGGAATACATGTTGCACGAGGACTCCAATCAGCAGTTCACAGCCACCCTGCTGTTCATGGATACCCAGTAGCTCACGGTATACCAACTGGATACGGCCTTCCTGCTTTGCATGGTATACACGGTTATCAACCAATTCACGGTGTACAAACTTTGCATGGTCTACACTCTCATGGCATCCAATCCTTCCCTTCAGTTCAGGCAGTCCAACCACACAATGGGGTCCATGCTGTACATTCCGCTCATCCAGTTTCACATGGCATACCAACGGTTCACGGGGTACAAGCTGGGATACCATCAGCACAATATCCATGGCAATTCAAATCGCATACACCAACCTACGGAACACCCTTTGTTCTGAAACCAGGCGGTGCAGTAGTATCATCCTTCAATGTCAACTACCCACAACACCACCATCATCAGCATATTCCTACTGGTGTAGCATTCCCCCCTGTGACAAGTGTTGCCGCGTCAATTCCTATTACTCCAGTTGCAGCAGCTATTCCAGTAGCTCCAGCTCGACCAGCACCACCAATTGTTCCAGCAATTCCTGTGTTACCAGCACAACCACAGACACCAGTTATTCCATCATTCCCTTCGCAGCAACCAAATTTCCCAGTGTTTGTTCAAGTGGTTCCACCAAGACCTACATTTACAACCCCAATTGGACCTGCTGTTCCACCATCACAATTTTTCCCCAATGTTGGTGTTCTTCCATTACAACCCCTACAACCTGCTCGACCAGAAAGGCCATCAGGAGGAAGTGCTGAAGCTTCGCCCCAACTTCCTCCATCTCCTACTCAGCAGCCATGGCGGCCTGTCATAAATCCACAACAACCTCAACAACCACAACAACCTCAACACCCACAACAGCCCCAATTTCCTCAACAACCACAATTTCCTCAACAACCGCAACAGCCCCAATTTCCTCAACAACCGAATCAGCCTCCAACAACAGTTTCAACTGTTCCCGACTTTGGTAGGCCCTCAATCACACTTCTGCCACCTTTTGTTAGCAGACCCCAAGGTGGAGAAGGTATTTTACCGGAACAAATTCCCAACAATAACCCACAGTCACAAGGTTAGTATCAAATTACATCGTTCGTTAACTTTCCAAACTGCCAAGTTAAAAAAAAATAAATTTGCAGTTTTGGGAAGTAAGCGAACGAATCTTTTATGTTCTTGTTCACGTAGGACAAAAAAAAACTATTACTGTAATTTTTTTGTAAAGGCTACCATTATGGTATTGGCGAAAGCTTGCAACCTAGTTTGTTAGAAGGTCTCACAGATGAAGAAATTAGAGGGGCTATTGCGCAGGCAAACTTCCAAGCCCAACTTCACCAAAACAACAACAATAACAACAACCTAGGCTACCAGTATAATAATTAGAGCTTGCTGCCTTCATATCTAGTGCCAAACGAGATGTAGTCTGTAAGATTTATAATTTTATTGTAGTATTTATTTAATTTTATGTTAAGAATATAGAAAATTATTCCTTTAACGATATCTAAGCAATTAAAAAAAAAATATTGTTGCATTCAATTAAAAAATTAAAATTGATTTCGATAATATTAAGGTATGATGAAAATACGTATAAATAGCGATGCGATGATTGTTCGCATTTAATTAAACAAAAATCTATAGCTAATCATTGAAGACTCAGCATCATGGTACCCTTTTGTATGTTTGTGTACTTTTTGTTGTTTATTTTTTAGCAAAATAATTAAATCAAAATTAAATTTTCAGCATTTGTAAGAAAATACTTAAGTTTCTTACTAAAAATGATTCTTCATAAGTAGAGAAAGAAAAACTAATAAAACCCTCAAATATTAAACTTTTTTTTTAATTAAGTATGTAGATAGTTACTTCTACCTAATTATTTTATTTTTATTTATAAAAGTACAAAAGTTGAAATACAAAAAAAAGCTGTTAAAAATGTACCTTTTAGTTTCAAAAAGATATACTAGAATAGATTTTGTTGAAAGAAATTCCTCTGGAAATTACCGGAATCTTGAAATGGCGATCCAAAGTTAAGTTGTTGCCCATTAAAAGCGAAATTCGACCGTGGATCGTTGACTGAGCTAAATTGTTCTTGTCCACTTGGTGCAAATAGTCCATTTTGAAAGGATTGTGGCTGCGTTTGTTGTTGCTGCTGCACAGAATTACCATTTGATGGTGTTCCTAGTAAAATAACATGAATGTTATGTTAATAATAATAAATCGAAGGTTTAAATATTAAATTTAATGTTTGTGAAATACAAGCATTCCTGATTGATATATGTATAGCTGAAGCTACTTTCTTAAAACCTTAAACTGTATGTTATGAGTTGGTGAAGCCTTACTGGGTTACTGGGACAATTGATAACGGTTCCCTACTCATTTATCTCGATTGATTTTGATGTGGACGTTTTTCAAATTATTTGGTCACAGAAATGTTTATTTTTTCATAAAAACTGTTTCGAAATAGTACCAGCCATAGACCTGTATTTTTGATTTTTTAATTAAAGATTCGACCGACTGTGATCGAAATTTGTATAAAAAAAGTTTTCTATGATCCTTATTTTTTGTATTTGAAAAAAAAAAATATTTTTCTCTCGACAATTCAATATTTTGAAATTTGGTGAATAACCTAAAATTATTCTCCAGTTTAAAATATTTATAGGTAGGTTTATGTATGTACATGCAACACTATTTTTTTTTGTTCTCCAAACAACAGGCTATGAAACCATTGTTTTTTTTTTAATTTGTGAAGCTGTTTTCGAGATATATAAAATAGCCAATCATTTTGTGTTCAATTCACTGAGAATTCGCTAACTGATTTTGTCAAAAGCAATTAGATGAAATAGCCAACTCCATCCTGACCGCAGATAATTGGAACATGCATCAGATACATATCACCTTTCAAAGTATCTATACATAAATTGTGTCTAAACGTGAATGAACGCAGCGAAGTTTTATTCGCAATTATTGCAACATAACAGCGATTGTGTGTGTTGTGCCTTTCTATTGATTTACATGAGCAGGATTTGTTTCGATGTTGGCATCGCCATAGCTATCGCCTGAAGCTTAATTCTTCTTTACCCCTGTTTCCAATAGCAACACAAAATATTGTTAAAATTTCAATGTGTCAGGTATTGTTATATAACCAAAACGCGAGAAAAAAGTGAAACAATTATCTGGAAGTTGACTATCTGTTAACTCCTTTCTAAGCTAATAACAGTGCTAACTGGACATAAGCTCCAAATTATTATTAAAAACAACTGGGCAAATTTATATGCGATGGAAAAATGAAAGACTACATAAATACATGAAATCTAAATCTTGTTCATTAATATTAACCAGCATAAATCAAAACGCCGCGCCGCGCCATTGAATTACAAGGACTGGTTTAATATTTTCTTAAGACAAGTTTATTTTTTTGGGGCCATAAAGCAAAGTATCATACTGTACTGCTATGTAGTTACCAAATATATGTGTTAACCAGGCCATTAGATTTGATTTATCTGATCACGTATTAATTGGATTCTAAATCCACCAGCAACCAGTTTAAGAATTAAATATAGATGCATGAGTATCTATGGATCTATAGCTAGATGACTTAGTTACGCTATGTTTCAATTAAAATTCAATGTAACTACGAAACTAACTGTGGTTTTATTTTGTTCGTCCAAACAACTTACCACCTTCTTGAGGAAAATCAAAAACACTGTTGTCGGCACCAGCAAATTGCCGCAAATCAAAAAAGCTATTGTCAGGTTGACCAGGCTGTGATGGAGATCCATTAGGCGATGCAAAGTTTTGTGGGATATTGTTAGGATCTGTTTGTGGAAGTCCATTGCTGGATAGTTGCTGTTGCAACTGATTGTCAAATTGTTGCTGTAGACTGGTATCCAATTGTTGGGGTGAGAAGTTTGGAGGTTGTCCTTGTGGGGGTTGCGGTTGTGATTCTTGTCCATTGGAAGGGCTTCCAGCTTGTTGAGGATCAAAAGAAAAGTTTGGAAAGGATCCGTCTCCCCCTGGAAGTTGAGTTGGTGGGAGATCTGATGGCCCTGGACCAAATTGGAAGTTCTGCTGTGAATCGTCTCCTCCTGTAGGTTGTTGCGATGGCTGAGGAGATTCTGGTGGATTTGCTGGAGGTGGATTTTCTGCAGCGTCGAATCCTTGTTGATTTTCAGATTCTTGGGCTGGTGGATTTTGTTGTTCAGGAGCAGCTAAGGCAGGAGGTGGAACACCCGATTGCCCTGGCTCTTGTGGACCAGGACTTTGCTGAGATGCTTGTGATGGATCTTCAGCGGGTGGACTTGACGCTGAGGATGTCGTCTGCTCTGGTGGTTGTCCTTGTGATGGTGATATGTCGGAGGGCGTTTGTTGTGGAGGTATAAATTGTGGAGCTGACTGAGACGGTGACCCCGAAGGACCTCTTGGAGCTTGAAACAAACCCTGCTGCGGTATATTTTGAAAATATCCATTTTGAAAGTTAAACGGAAAATAATTGGGAAACCTTGTACCAGATTGTGGTCCAGCTTGTGCTCCTAATGGAGGAGCTGGTCCGAAAGGCAACTGGCGGAATCTTTGAACTCCGAATGGATAGTTTGGTGGGAATAGTAATGCCTGTTGAGAAGGATTAAATGCATTTATTGGTGGAAATCCTTGAGGAGGTGGCCCTTGTTGCTGTTGTGGAAATCTCTGCGAGGACGGAGGAGGTCCTTGAGGAACTGCTGGAGGAGTAGGAATTCCTTGAGGCATAGACACAGCTGGAGCGTTTTGTTGTGGTGTGGGCTCAGTGGGTGGAGAACTTTGACCAGGTTGAGGTGATGATGATGCTGGTGGTGCTGGTTGTGCTGGCGGTGGTGCATCAGGTTCTTCAGGAGGCTGAGGTCCTTGTGCACCCATCGCCATCATCATTTGTTGTGCAGGCATCATCATTGTAGTTGTGGAATTTATTCGCATGTTGTTTCTAGCCAAAGCCTGTTGAAGGAGTAACTTCTTGAAAAGAACTCCCAAGATTAACGTGCGTTTTTCACGATCCCCATGCATGTATTCCAAATCATAGTCAACCGAAGATGAACCTTCTATCCATATCACCAAGATTAAAGCAACCACCCCAAATTTAAGAAGGAACATTATTTAAATTTAAAATCACTGAAATTCACTTAAAATAAAAAAAAATATTATTCTTGCACATTACCGAACTCGGTACGCGTTAGGTAAGGAGTCAGCGATTGAACTGTTACACTTTTGCAGGTTGTGACAAAAAAGCATTTGCGAACAAGTTTGTGTTTTTTTTTTTACTATTATTATTTTTAGTTCAAAGAGTAGGCAGCAGTTTTATATTGGGGGATTGATTATGTCTTGTGGTCCAGCTATAGATAGATATAATATGGAGTAACTAAATCGTGAACGGGTGTAACTAAACCGTTCCGTTTGAATGGTGCAGCATGGGTATATGAATGTGCACCTGGATTTATGTCTTTGTGAATAGGTAGGTACTTTCCATCACTCTCACTTCTCAGCATTTGCTTTGTGGTAAACTATAACTAGTAAATATTGTGAAATTTAAATTTTTGATATTTGATAGGCTTAGGAGATCGTTTGCTTTTTTTTTGCTTAATAATAAATCTATAGATACCATGAGAAAAATGGGTTACAAAATAAAAACAAAATCGATGCCTAAGTTGGAAATCGTTTAGATAAATTTTAAATATAACCTTTTGGCTATAACTAAGATAGAAACGACAATTTGTGTCTTTCAAGCAATTCTTAAAATTATTACTTTTAGCTCCACCCTAATTTTTAATAGTGTAACCCTTAAAAATATAAAATTGTCTTTTTTTAGCTTTTTAAGCCACAGGGAATCATGGTTATGGTTATGGATACCTGTACTAGTTCAAAAGTGAAAAAAAAATTAAAAAGTTTTGACTAGGCATCGATTAAAGCTAAGATGAAAATGCATCAGGAAGAACTTTTTCGATGTTCTCAAAAGATTTTAATAATTTTATGTAAATTAATAATATTTTTAACTTTTTTGTTGAAAACTCATTTATTTATTTACCTGATGCGAAGTGTTTGTTCATCAAAAGACATCGTTTAAATTTAGAAAACAAATAAGATGGAATCATCACTGGAATAAAGTTTATTGACGTTGGTAGATAAAATTTTACTACATCAGAGCAAACATTTATTAATTTAAACATCGGTTTTTTTTAGAGGTTAAACATAATAAAATATAAATCACGAGCCACGAGCACGACATTGGGAAATAAGATTATATTAGAAGGCGACTTAAATCTCACGATTTATGGGTGTGTTTTTGCTCTTAAAAGATGCGAACTTTATTCAAAGCAAACGTTTTAACTTTTTTGTGATAAGATTTCGAAAGGGGTACTCTACAGGCATACCACAAACCCATCAAAATTCCAATATGAATCTTTTGGCTAACGCGAAGCGTGTCGTCCTAGACCGGTGCTACGCTTGTTTATATCTTACAGATGTACATATGTTCAGTTTTGATTTCTAAAGTTCACCCCTCAACTGCATCTTTTTTAGTCATAAGTTCAAAATGCAAATTAACAAAATATCCAATCGCCCGCATTTATACTTTCAGTTTCTGGTTTTACCTTGAAGTCTTTTACCTACCAACTCAACTGTAGATCCAAATTGATTAACTCTATGTGCATAAAAAGTTCATTTGAATGTAAAAGAAAAGGTTGGCGAGCTTTGTTTTTTTTTTTCTTTTTTTATTTAGTCTATGCATACTTGCCTTGCAAATACTCATAGGCATATTCGAAAACTAATAACATTATTGCCCCACCCGGACCCAACCGCATAATCTTTGGCACAATTCCCTTGTATAGAGCTCTAAATCCCTCCTCCCGATGCACCGTCAATATTGATCCAAATGTTGACTTGTACTTGATAACACCCGCTTGCGGCTGTGGACCTTGAATTCGACTCTTAGCAACATCAAATGGTATATTTACAAAACATGCTATTGTTCCAGAGGTAAATCCAATTGCCACTTTCCTTAGGAACTCTTTTGTTTGATCTTCATAAGCAGGAACATAGTTTCTCACACTGTGATAGAATCCAAAATAAATCATATTGAATGTACCATTACGGCCCATGGTGGCAGTTACTCCTTTATTAAGACCACGAAAACCAAATCCGTCTTTTTTGATGATTTCTTTGGTTACAGCCCAAGTTCCAGGAGCTTCTTTCATACGTGAATGATCGGCTTGCTGTGCTACTTTAACAACTTCAAATGGATTGACGGCAATAGCTTCGATAAGACCAGCTGTTAGACCCGCCAACGAAAATGTCTTAAAAATTTAAGATTAAAGGTTGAAAATATTGTTTTAAGTTATGAATTAATTTTGTGTGTATTCTTACCAATGGTGTTGGCGTTGGGGATCCAAATAAAAACAGTGGCTTACATTGTTCAAAACAAACAAATTTAATTGCTCTTTTAGGTGTTTCGGCTAGGACGGGCGGAAGAATTCCTTTCCAAAAAGATAATAGGCCTTCTTTTCTGTACATTTTTCCAAAACAGTCAAAAACTCCCTTGTATTGATTCTGTTGTAATAAAAATATATGTAAATAAAGCGATTAGAATTTTCAAGTCCTAATCTAATATTAATAATAATAAAAATTTAATAATTTAAAATTTTCGGGTGATCGATCGCCGCAACCAAAAAAACATGGATTCTAAACTAAGGATCGCTGAAATCGAAAACAATTTTTCAATGAACCGTTTCCGAGATATGCGTAAAAACATTTTTTTTGTCTATTTCTTTTCAACTTTTAATTCAATATACACACACACATCGCATATTTTTGGAAAGCAATTATATTAAAGTTCAAGTTACAAAGATTTCGAGGTTTTTGGTTAACGTGGATAGAAAATAAAAATATATTAAATCAAATAAAGGCCTTAAATGAAAGATATATTCTTAGGTATATTTTTACCCAACAAATATCATTTTTTCTAACTTTGTATTAATATATCATCGTTAACATCGTGATTTTTGGACATTTATTTATTTTTTCAAGTTATTTTTCGTCTTAAGTGTAGCATCATAATCTATAATTAAAAGTTATTTTTGGCATTTGCGATAACTTTTAATTCAAAGTTTTTGTTTACTTTTGAAAAATATCCCATAAATAAAAAAGGCTTAAGTGATTTATTACTTATCTCTTAAAAACAGTACAAATTATAATTAGGTAGATAAAATTTTTCCGAAACTCACTTCATTTCTTTTGCCGGGCTTTATTTGAAATTTATTTTTATAAAAGATATTTTTTCAGAGGTCTTTAGCAAGATTTAATTATCTGCGAAATCAATTTTTTTTGTTCTTTTTACATTTTTTTTTTGTTAAAATATTGTCTTTAAAAAAAAAATTGATATCTACTAACGAAATCAATTGAGTTTTTTTTTTGTACTTATTAATATTACTCAATTTTAAATCTTATCAGTAAAAAAAATCATTATTTTTATTTTTTAGAAAAAAAGCTCATATTTAAAAAAATAACTATTAGCAATTATTAGTAATTGTTATGGCTATTAGTAATAACTGTAATATAAGTAATAACTGTTATTAATTTAGGACCAGGGATTTTTCTAAAACTTTTTTTTTAATTTTATACAATTTAACTACTCAATCTCAATTTAGCTGTAAATTTTTCATAAAAATTTACAGTTTTTATATTTTACACAAATTTAAGAAAATTACAAAAAGCTCAGAAAAATTTTTTGAGGCATTTATAATTTTGTTTAGGTGATGTTTCATTTTAAAATTCGAGCATTTTTCCATTATGAAAATTGCACCCATTTTATGTATGTACATATTTTATTGAAGACTAAAAGTTTGGGTAATTTTTCACAATGAAGTGAAAAAAGGACCCAAGACAATTCAAAATCACCCCAACCCACACAAATATGTACATAAATTGATTTCTGTTGTTTTGGTAATTTTTAGTTGATTTTTGGGGCCTTTTTGACTGTTTTTGGGACAATTTTTATTTTTGGACTCATTTTAGTAAATATGTCGCAATTTTGATTTTTTTTTTTTCGTTTGGAACAATATTTTATATTTCTCATATCTTAATTTCATACTCCATACAATTCACAATTTATTTTTTAAAAGGCTCATAATTAATATACATACATACATACCTATAGGTACATAAATACATTTTGTAGAGTCAAATAATGCTACATTTTAATTTGCAAGAAAAGAAAAATATTTTATTTTGACCCACCCTAGCAAACATGCTAAACTATGTAAGGGCTTTTTTTCTTTATCTGAATGATGAAAATTAACTAAAGTTAAAACTGGGCAAATAGAGATAAAATACACTCGCAAAAAATATCTACACACACAACAAGTGTTTGTTGAACTGTATTTACACATTTGTACCCCAAGGTAGGTACATATCAGTTCAATCAAAAAATAAGTAGGTGCTCGCAGTTATCAATAAAATGAGTTGCAAATAAAATTTTTGGAAGAAGTTCACTTCACACTCAAAACAAACCAGAATGTTCAAGGTTAATTTTGACATCTTAATAATTTTGTTTGCGATTTTTTTTTTTCTTCAACAACAAAGTTAAAAATAAAACAAACAAACAAATAAAAACCACTCTCTCACGTCTTCTCTCTCCCCTTTGTGTTTTTCCAGGAGCTTTACATAAGTTCAAAATACCAAATTTTAAATTTGAAAAAAAAATTAATTCTCAGAACAATAAAACACAAAATTACCTCATTTTAATGTTTGATAAAAATGTTTTATATTGCTAATTCAATTATTTTTACACAAAAATATAAACTGACCTATAAAGAGTTTTTTTTTAAGAAGCTCACCTCAGAAAATGATTTCGTGTTTTGCAGCTGCATTCGAGTTTTCACCACATCCAGTGGTTGCATGATACAAACTTCGACAAATCCTGCTGATCCACCGGCTACCACTTGTAAGGCAGCCCTTTTCAAGGGCGGAATTTCTCTGTGCGGATCTGTCATTTTTAAGTTCAATTTAAAGCTAAATTTAATTGATTTTTTTTTATTAGTATTCCAAATAAATAGCGATGTATCGATGCGACGACCGAAGAATCAAACTACGTCCTCTATATTAGAACTCATTCGATTAAAGACTATTTTGGAATTTGTTTGTAAATGAGTGGAGGGTGGAATTCGTGATGTGTGCTGTGCTGTGGTGACTGACACTGATGGTGAATCAGATTCATATTCTCTCGTCTACGAGGTTCCCTCCATATAGTCTCATGTTGATGGTATTTTTGTTTTTTCCGTTGGCGGATCACAGATACACATCGGCAGCGTTATCAAAATTAAAACGAAACAAATTTATAGGATCTTTATAATGGAATGGGAATGTGGAGCTACAATGAAGCACATTCGAATAATTTTTTCTTTGCAAGAGCGATGTTGATAACATATTCGCACAGACGCTGCAGCTGCTAGAAGAAATCGTCACAAGTTTTTCATATAACCTTACACTTTTTTCGTTGTGTTTTTTTTGGGGGGGTTTTAGTTCAAAACCAAAAACTCTCAAATAATGCTCGAACTATTGATTCTCCAAAAATTTAAAAAAAAATGCTTTTATCAGTTTGTAGAACTCATAAATAAAAAGTATCAAATGATGCTTCAGTACAACTGAAAATATCACAAACGTACTCAAGCGTGAGTTGAGAATCAAAAGCTTCCCAACAAATCAATGCGAAATCGGTTCGAAACAGTCGTGACAACGAAAATACAATAACAACAAAGTGTAATGTTGTATGGATCTTGAAATAGATCCAGATAAAAAGCAGGATCCCAAATTGTTTTTGTATTGCATGTAAAAGATGATCCCGATCCCGATAACAGATAATAAAACAGCTCGTGTTGTTATCGTTGTTGCAACGTCGTATACGAATGTTTCGCATTAGTCTGGGAGAGACTTAAGGTGCTTCCAAAAGCTTTTTTTAATTTATACTAAGTTTTACATTAAAATATATATTGATTTTGCATCCCGAAATTAACATAGATTAATTTTTTTATTTTGAGGTATTTTCAACGCGAAATCAATTAATATTTGATATTAAACTAAAGATTACAATTTTGTTATTATTTCTATCCAATTCTAAAAAATTGGTCCATTACTATCCGGCATTAACCAGATAGCTATAATAGCCAAACCACAATCACGCTTTCAGTCGGTCGCGCTTTGACTTTTCGAATAGAAAATTAGAAACAATGGATTCTTATGAGGCAATCTGAAATGTTACCTCAGGCGTTGCGACCGCTTGATATCGTAATATCGTAAACGTCAGACCACCGTCGGAGCGAAGCAAAAGTAGAGCTATTTTCTATTTGGTCGGGCGTTTGACAGTTCATTGTCAGGAATTTTGTTTTAATAGATAGAAATCGAAGTGAATGGCCATACAATAAAAAGTAAGTAATTGAAGTTCTTTTTTTTTAATAAATTAAATCAAAAAAGTGGGTTTCCGTTTTCATTTAATTCATAATATTGTTTCAGAAATCTTGAAACCAGTTGTATGAATCCCACTCACATTGAACAACCAAAAAAAAAAAAATATGCATACATATATAAATACCTTTTCACTTATTAATCAGTAACAAAATTTGTTGGAAAAATTACAATTAAGTAGGTATGTATATGAACATATTTATCAAAGATGTTATAGAAATATCCTTCAACGCTTGAAGCTTGAAGCTAAATTTCGTTTTACAATTTGTAGCGCCGCGCTTTTTGACACATAAAATCGTAAAAAATCGAAAATACGACCAAACGCCCATTAACGCCGGACCGACCTAACGCGTGGTTGTGATTTGGCCATAATAGACGCCTTAAAACGAGGTTCAATATTTCAATAATAAACTATTTTACCATTTATCATTTTTTTTTGTAATGGTCGCGTTCGAGTAATAGGCTTTTAGGGTATCGACAATCGACATACGATACCTACATATCCGACATTCAATTGAACGCGGGAAATTTTCCCGCACTTTATATCAATTGTTTTGTCGGTAATGTAAATTTTTTTTTTAATATCTTAGCAACCTGAAACGCTCTTCATTATATTTTGTTGTTGACATTTGTAAAGTTTTGACGTTTTTCCATGCACTTTCATTCGTTGAGGAGAGCTCTCACTTAACTGTAAAATGCCTGTCAAAACTTGTCACTGAGCCACACACAAGAAAAAATTCAGTCCAAAGAACTCAACGACGATATTGGATCCCTTTTTCAATAAAGAAAAATTCAATAAAATCACAATAAAAACCAAGAATTCCAATAAAATAACCATTAAGTATAAAAACTAAGTGCGTCCATAAACACTATCCCAGTCCAATCAGATACAAATTGCTTCCCAATTGACCTCGCGCTCTCGTCACATACCTCATTGCAAAACTTGAAAGAAAAAAAAAAAAACAGCAGTACCCGCAGCAGCAGCCCGCAGCCAATCAGCCCAAAACCAGGAGAGAAATTTCCAAGGAAAAAGTGAATCACAAAACAAAAAAGAAATATGCATAGAACTATAATAATTTATTAAAACAATTCTTCGAAATTGTCTCGCAAAAAATAAACCAAAGATGATGTAAACTTGTGTGTAAAAAAAAAACGAAAAAACAAATAAGAAGACAAGAAAAAAAAAACGAAAAAGATTTTTCCCAGATTCGTGTGGTGCCCGCTACTGTGCGGGGGGAAATGAAGTGTTTGCAATGGGGTCACAAACCTTGGAGATACTTCGCCAAGGCGTGTGGGCCTCTCTAACCGGAGGCTGGTTCTACGATCCGCATCAGGATGTATTTTGCAATATCGTGCATTTGTATCTTTGGCTGTTTTTGCTATGCACCCCGTTTGTAGCGTATTTGGTAAGATTATAAAATATTATTGTTTTTGTGCTGAAGAAGATTCGAGTTTTTGGAATTTCACTAACGTGTTGCTTCTGATTGTGTTGTTTTCTAGTATTTTCCAAAAACCCTAATAACATGGGGAACGTATTGCCTCTCAACCACCATTGTCATAACCTCGTTGAAAATTATCAACATGGCCTTGCACCGTTTGTACGACAAGGCTCAAGCTATGTCCGAATCCAATTTGAAGAATCCATTTTTTAAAGGCTCCAAGGATATTGAAAGGTAAATTCATAGTTGGAAATTTCTGATGTTTGTTAATTGTTTGTTTTAAAGAGAGGAAGAATGCGGAATTGAAATGCAGGTGTTGGGAAACGATCTGCCTTCAAGAACGTCAGTTGATCAAGCAATTGCAGCCAGCGAAGAAAACAGTATTCTGTCGATGGAAAACATCAACAGTACCATTGGTAATGTTAATAAAGCCTCATTTTTTGGCTACTCAACATGATCCTTTTTTTTTGTAGACTTAAAAGTTGATGTTCATCGCAAAAATAGTTCGGAATCGATTGAGAGTATATCCTTTTATGCGCCCTCCATATTGCCAGCTGCTTCGAACAGCCACAACATAGCCACAAGCTATTACAAAGATCCTTCAATATCGCAGTCGCATTCGATTACCATACAACCACATCCGTGCTCGTCACGCAGTAGTGGTGGAGCAGTGGCCAAAAGCAAATCCGAGCTGAACACTAAATACCTCGCAGTGTATCCAGAGCACGACGATCAACCGAAAGCACAAGATTCATGTTCCTCATTAAGTCATCATCGCAACAAGAACAACGAGCAGCAAAAGCTCTCGGAAGACGGTTGTGCCGTTGCAACAGCTGGTGGAAGTAGTCGAAGGAGACGGACGAGACTCCGTTTGGAGCGACAAAACAGCTTGGATGCTGCCGCTGAATCGAGTATTTTATCCCGCATAGAGCGAATACCTCGCGACACAATGAAACCAATTAGCAATTCCTGTAGTCATCATAATCACCACAATACCAACACAACACTTAGCAAATCAACGAGACTTCAAAGACATCGCAGTTCAGAGACGCACGACGAACGGCAAAAGCACAACAGCCGACATTTGTTCCTTCCCATTCATCATGAACAGCCGCAATCGTCGTGGATTCTGGGTTCGTCGTCGGACATGTACCTGGAGGACAATTGCTACACAAAGTCCGATTTGGGCATTGAGAAAATCGAAGGAGGCAACGCCAATCGCAACAAGGTGGGCTATCTTATGATGCAACATCCGCACCACCACCATCAGCCAACTCCGATGAGAAAAGACTCGAATAGCACAATGTCGGCCCTGCAACTGCCAGTGACGGCGGCTGTGTCCATTAATCCAAAACAAAGCAGTATGAAAAAACGAAGACATTCCAACGCAACCTCCCTGTATAAGGTGTCGCAGCATGCACCTTCCACATCGGGTGCGTCAACAGTGCGGCGGATCAAAAGCGCCGCTCTTGAGATTTCTTGTCCCCATCCTTCGGTGTCGAATTTAACACCGCATCCAAATAGTGTGGAGGCGATATCGGGACAGCAGATAAAAAATCCGCTTTCAGCCTTGCTGCCTCCGCCGAGTAAGTGCCTTGTAAGGAACCCACATCTTAATCTTTGCCCAAAGTTCGGAAGCTTCACTAACTCCAATATGGCGATTATGGAGCCAGTCTATCCGATTGTGGAGCAGGCCGACGAAAAGGCATCTGTAGACTTGGATAGTTTAGAGAAGGTGACTGTAGGTGAGGAGGATGGCAGTAATCGACATGATGACGACGAAGGAGATGGGGAAGAAGAGGGTGATGACGAAGATGGTGGGAAGGATATTGAAGCAATTCGAGATGAAGAGGACGAAGAAGCTGGAGCAGCGATGTCCAACCAAACAACACAAAGACAACGCTGCTCCACAACCGAATCCGAATCTGAAGTGGAACGCCCCCGAACTCATTCAACAGACTCTGAGACCGACAATAACGGATCTCGTTCGCCCCTACTTACCAAATCTATGACCAATAACCAGAAACAACCAAAACCTCTTGTCAGTATTCGGCAGCACATCATTGACATAAATCACCAAAATAACAACAACGGAGAAGGTGGTGACTCTGGCTGTCCATCCAGTGATTGTGAGCAAGTGAGTGCCAGTTCCAAGGACATGCTTCTCGCGATCGATGTAAAAAATTCTGCTCCAATGGAGCAAATTCCAATTCAAGTTGATAAAATTGAAGCGCAGCAAAACGACGACGATGAGAAGGGTTCGACTTCGATAAAGACAACTGGAACGGATGCAACTTCAAAGAATCTCGGTGCTATTCCAAAGGTAGTGAAATACAGAGAAATAAATGAAACTGGTGGCGGTGGTGGTGATGATGGAACTGCCGACGGAGAGGATAACCTCGATATCCAGCAAGTTCACAAACGCAAGATTGCAAGTCGGACATCTTCGTCTACATCATCGAGGAGTTTGAGCGAAGAGAGTTCTTCCAATGACATCTATAATAAGACTTTGTACAAAGACCACTGGGTGATGTATAGCAGTAATAACGGCGGTGGTGGACAAGCGAGTAATACGGCTTCCTCGATAACTTCACATCACCACCAGCACCATCATCATTATCCGTACTTGACAAATGATCCGCAAACGGGAATCGGCATAGCTGGTGGTTATCCCTTCGATGCAGATTACATGTTGCCGCTGTCCGATAGAATGATGTACATGCGCGAGAAACCACGGCGGTCTTCTAAACAAATCTCAGACCCCGGTGGTAACTCGTCAATTCTCGAGGAGGAATTTCCCCCAGTAACATTGCTTCCACCGAATCGGACAGCAGCGGCTGCACTCTCCATTCAGGGCCTGATAAGCGACTTTGAAGATTCCTCCGTTACCGCTGCGGATCAGAATCGTTCGAGATGTGGAAATGCGGCAATGTTGAATGTCGAACCGCATTACTATGATTATTGGCGGCCACAATGTAGTCTTGCCAAGGCAGTAGCAGTAGAGAAAGCTGCTCAACCCAAACGATACTACAAATACCAATTGAACTTGTTGGGAGGCCATCGAGAGGTGAAGATCGAGATGGATCGGCTCCAACTGCTGGCTCTATTCGATCGTGACCTGCACTGGTGTCAAGTGCTGCTGGCCATCGTTCTGTCGACTGGCGTATCATGTTTTGGCGCCATCATTTTGCAGCTCGAGTACTATCGAGATTTATGTGCATTTCTGTTTTGCGCTGTGATAGCGGGGAGTCAGTATTCACTTGTGAAGAGTGTACAGCCAGATGCCGCCTCGCCTATCCACGGATTCAATAAGACTGTCGCCTATTCGCGGGCGATTTATTTTACCGTGTGTTCAGCTTTATTACTGTTGCTCCATCATACGCTGCAGTGCGATGCTGAAACCGATACAGCTGCTCTCATTCATCAAAAATTCAAGTTCTTCGGCATTGTTTTCGTGCCGGAGATTGTGTTGGGCATGTGTCTGGATATCTTGTGCATCGTTTTGCTTAGTTTTCCAATCATTTTTAGCCTGGGTCTTCTTCCTCAGATCAACACTTTCTCTATGTATTTCCTAGAACAGGTTGACATGCATATATTTGGAGGGAATGCGGATAGTAGTCTGTTGGGAGCATTTTTATGCGTCATAAGATCAATGTTGGGCGTTATGTTGCTGTATGGACCGTTGTACGCTGCCTTGGTTGAAGGCAGGGGCACTCAATTCATTCTGTTCTCGATATTTTGTGGAATGCTCATTCCCCTTGGTTATCATCTGTCCCGATCAGCTAGTGATTTCAGTCACTTATGGGCTCTTATTAAAACCAGTATCGCCAGTACATACCGCGATGATGAAGACGAAGTCAGTAGTAAAGTTGAAAAACAACCAACTGCTGCTACCAGTGGGGAACAAATTGAAATGTCATCATTGCAAAAGAAAACAACAGAAGATGCATTGTGTGAGAGAAACAATTCAAATGATGTAGAGAGACCACCCGCCACCTCAGTGGAAGAAGACAAAACATCTACAGGCACCACCACCCAACCAGATGTATCAACCCTAACTGGCTCCGATTCGGAATCTCCAGATCCTTTGCCAAAGAAACTTCAATACACCGTAAACACTCGCCTCAAAAACGATCTCGTTGTAACCTCACTCTTGGCGACGATAATGTTTGGGCTACATTGCAGTACTGTTTTTACCGTGCTGCAACCAGACCTCAATGTTGTTCTTTATTCCTTTGCTGGTGTTTTTGGTTTATTGCTTCATTATGTGATTCCGCAAATGCGCAAACACATGCCATGGCTGTGTTTTGCCCGTCCAATTCTGCGACAAAACGAATTCGCTCAATTCGAAGTGTCGGACGCTGCCAAAGTTATGTGGTTTGAGAAGTTGTACATCTATTTGTGCATGGTGGAGCGTAATGTGTTGTTCCCTTTGATAGCAATATCAGCATTGACCGCAGACTCAAAAGCTGTTGCAGAAAAGTTTGGTGTTGAATGGGGCACGCTGATAATTGCCGTATGTTCAATGAAATGTGAGTAATAAAATAAGAGAATCTTTTCTTACAAATTACTTTTTCTATTGGTTAGCTTAGATAATGTAAACCAAAAAGTATTTTTTTTTTTAGTTAAAAAAGGACATCATCTATTAAATAAATTTAAAAGCTTTATTTTGTATTTCTCCAATTGATTTACAACTCGGTGATTTAAAAAAAATCCTCTTTTAATATATTGTTTTATTTATATTTGCAGTTGTTCGGAACGCTTATTCGGATGCAACAAATCAGTACCTGATTATAATATTCACGGTGCTTTTCTTTAAAATTGATTTTGTTTTTGCCAGCGAAACATTTCTCATAGATTATTTTTTTGTATCTTTGGCCTTTCGAAAATGCTGTGATTTTTTGTTAAAGGTAAGAGATGTGTAAATTATCAAGCAATTCTCTTAGTATGTTTTTTTTTTTTTTCAATTTAGCTTCAATTTATTGTGACCTATATTGCCCCATGGCAAATAACATGGGGTTCCGCATTTCATGCATTCGCACAACCATTTAGTGTTCCTCATTCGGCGATGCTATTCCTGCAAGCCGGAGTCAGTGCAATTCTATCGACACCACTGAATCCGTTTTTAGGGAGTGCAATTTTCCTCACCTCATATGTGCGGCCGATAAAGTTCTGGGAGCGTGATTATAACACTCGCCGCATTGACCATTCAAATACTCGACTAAGTTCACAATTAGAGCGGGATCTTGGAGCTGACGACAATAATCTGAATAGTATATTTTATGAACACCTAACCAGATCCTTGCAACATTCACTGTGTGGGGATTTGTTGATGGGTAGATGGGGTAATGTTAATCAAGGAGATTGTTTTGGTACGTAAAAATAAATTTAATATATTGCTTGTAAATTTTCTAAATCTCCAATCAGTTCTAGCTTCAGATTATCTAAATTGCTTGGTTCACATTATCGAATTGGGTAATGGATTGTGCACATTTCAAATGCGGGGTTTGGAGTTTCGTGGGACGTATTGCCAACAGCGTGAAGTAGAAGCTATCACCGAAGGCGTCGAGGACAACGATGGCTGTTGTTGTTGTGATCCTGGACATTTGCCACGAATGCTGAGTGCCAATGCCATGTTTTCTACTCGCTGGTTAGCGTGGCAGGTGGTCGCCGCACAATATGTCCTAGAAGGCTATTCTATTTCGGACAATTTGGCAAGTGCGACTCTGCAGGTTTTTGAATACCGAAAAGTTCTCATTACTTATTACATAAAGGTAAATTTAAATAAATTTCTATGGAATAATTATAACCGTACATTTTTCAGAGTATAATTTACTACGTAGTAAGAAATCCAAAAGTTGAGCGATGGCTCTCAGCAACGGGTCCCATTCAAGACTCTCTCGCTGACACACTTAACCGACAATTTGTTGATTTGGATCCAATTTTCAATTATAACCTAGACGAGGATTTTGACATTCGAGCTTTGGGTATAACTCGTCCGAGTTTCTGTTCGGTGTATCTCAGTTGGATTGAATTTTGCTGCGACAAGAAAAAAGGTGTAGTAGTTCAGCCTAAAGAACAACCGACACCATCGGTAATAAAAGATCCGATCCAAGCTGAGCCAAAATTGCGAAGAGCCATACTTATTGATCAATCAAAATCACTGCCACATAAACCTCCCCCCATAGCCAAGGATTCTTCGATTGTCTCTCTGTGTTTGGCTTTAGGACTGCTCGCACGACGTTCGCTAGCTACGGCCAGCCATAGCTCTCTAACCGGAGTTGAGTTCTTCTTACATGGCCTGCATGCACTCTTTAAAGGCGACTTTAGAATAACATCGCCGCGAGACGAGTGGGTCTTCGCCGACATGGACCTTCTGCATGCTGTTGTAGCTCCAGCTGTGAAAATGGCACTTAAATTGCAGCAGGATCATATCTCAAATCCTGATGAATACCTCGAACCTGCTGCCTTACATGAGGCGATCACATCGTATTCGAAAGATTTGGTAATTTCCCATGAAGCCGATCCGGTTTGGCGCAGTGCAGTGCTGAGAGGAGCTCCGAATCTTCTCGCCCTGCGACATGTCATGGAAGACGGCTCCGATGAGTATCGAATCATTCGGCTAACGAAACGATTTCTCAGTTTTCGTGTGATCAAACTGAATAGAGAGTGTGTGCGTGGCCTATGGGCTGGTCAACAACAAGAGTTGATCTATTTGCGAAATCGGAATCCCGAACGCGGAAGCATACAAAATGCAAAACAAGCTTTGCGAAATATAATAAACTCGTCATGTGATCAGCCAATAGGCTACCCAATATATGTATCCCCCCTGACTACGTCCTATGCAGACACAAACGATCAGCTGTGTAGTGTCATTGGTGGTCCCATTACACTGGAGTCGATAAAAACCAATGCGGTTGCTTGGTGGCATCGAGTGCGGGAGAGATGTCGTGAAGGTTGCAGCAGTGGTAGCGCCACAGTAGAATCAACGGGCGACACTGTTCCAGATATTCCTTCGGTGTACTTTTCTCCAGCGACGGCCAATAATCCGAGTAGTATTACATATGGCAGTCAAAGTTTGGCTCCTCCAGCAACAAGAACTGGTCTCGTTGGGATGCATAAGCCAACGAGTTCAACTCTTCTAGCTGGCTTGCTGAATCGCGAGCGAGAGAGTCAAGAAATCACACCCGTCATTCGAGAACATCGAGTGAGAAAAGGTCCGCCTTATATACCACGAGGCGATCGCGAAAGGAGAGCCACGCTTCCGATTACAAGTGGAATAAGTACAAATGGTGCTGATTCATCAAGAGAGCTCAACGAATCAATGGGCGGTAGTAGTACCACTTCCGAGCTGCGTCGTACAGATTTCTCAGAAAGCAGTCAATATACAAAAATGTCGACATCATCGGGTAATCTAGGCATAGGAAATATTATAACCACACCTGGAGACTATCCGAGGAAGTCCAAAGGTCCAATTAGTTTGACCCGTACTGAAATTAAGTCAGAAGATAGTTTAACATCTACTATAGAACTCAACAAAAAGGTTATTATAGTAGATGGCATGGAGGTAAGTTAAATTAATTTTTTTCTTACTAACAATATTGTCATTAAAAAAATTCTATTTAGTTACATATTTTTGAAAATCAAATAACAGAAAAAATAACAAATATGTAATTATTTTTAATTTGTATTTGTTTTATTTCTCTTAGATCTATGACTGTCTCGATATGGGTCGGAAAATTGATGTAGTTTGGCCAAACGAAAAGATGCGGGCAAATGGAGGCAGACTCTCCTGGAATGACTGGTCGCCACAAGAAGGAATGGTTGGATATGTTGTACACTATTGGTCGCCAAATCATGCCGACCAACGATTTCGATCACATGTCAATCGGACGTTATATCTAATAGAAATTGGTGAACATTATGTACCGGTTGGTGAAAGGGGTATCAAAGAATATAACCAAATAATTGACAACCGAGAAAGTATTAGCCGCTCGTCTACAATAACAAACGCCATCGAATTAGGATCACCCGCCGATGAGTTAGGCACAATGTCAACAGCCAATAGTGCCGAACCAATAGTAGCAACCATCGACCAGGAAACCACCATGAGCGAATCAATGACTGAACTAACAACGAGCGAAGTATGACAAGTACCTATTTACACTTTCCCTCCGTCAACGTCAACGTCGTCACCATCGGAGTATCTAGGCCAATTAAGCTGCCCTTTTAAATGGCGGCATTGTTAACTTTACAAGCATTTCTCTCGCCCCTATCTCTCTCTTTTTCATCGTAAATTTCTTTTACTCTTCCTGTACATATTAAAAATGCAAAGCAAATAAATTTGTAAAAAAAAAATAATTACCCATACATAAAATATATATTTACAAGTACTCAATGAATATTATAGTTTTGTAGAAGGAAAATAAAATAGTTTATAAACAAAAAACAAAAAAAAAAACACAACTAAGCAAATATCAATTGATTATAAAGGTTAAATAAAATATAAAATATATATTATTATGGATAAGCTCTCATGTTGCCTTAAACGATTAGACTGATTTTCTATATTTTAACGGATTCATTGTCATTTTAGAAAAAAAAAAATACAAAAAACACGTAAAAGCAAAACAAACAAACAAAAAAGTGTAGCCTAGACAAATAAAATAGAGGTTGCAGATAGAAGGACGCATAACCATTCTTCTTCTTCAATAATAAAAAAAAAAAACAAACAAACAAATTAAATTTAAGAACAAAATTGTATTTTTGAATTGTAAATAGTTATGTTTTTGTTTTCTTAATAAGTTTATCTTTAAAATTTCAGACCTCCCCTCTTTCTCATTATACGCACTTATCAGAGCTGGTGTCTCCTCTCCAAATTTTTGTTAAATTTCTTAAAGCGATTTTAAGGCTTATACTCCCTTTTTCTTCTTATAAACAAAAACAAAATGATAACATTTTACTTCTATCTCTTCTCAAATTAAATCAAACAAAATACCAAAATGCAAAAACAATGATACTTATTACAAAAATAAATTGAATTATATAAGTTTTCACAGTTAATTAATAAATAATTATTCATTGAAAAGTAGAAAGTAAAAAATGCTGAACTAAATTAACAAAAAAAAATAATTGAAAATTAAAAAGAAAAAAAAAATAATGCTGAACTAAATTAGAAGACAAACAAAAGATAAAATGAAGAGAAAATTATACATTTAAATAAAACAAAACAATTATTGCATTCTAGTGTATTTATTTTAAATTAAACAAACAAATAAAAAACAAAAAATAGAAAAATAATAATATAAACTTAAATAAACAAACGAAATAGAGTTATATAGGAAAAAATAAACACATATTATTAAACTAATTATCGAAAATACTACAAGTGTTATGTATATAGAACAAATACAAATTCAGCAAAACATTTATTTAATGATATTTCTCGTAAATGGATCCAATAAAAATTATAATTCAAAATGTTTCTTGTTTAATTTCTTTTTATTGAAAATCACAATTCCTAGCTGAAACATATAACACCACGCCCCTAATAAAAAATACTAAAAAAAACACTATACCACGCCCCAAAAATTCAAAGTTAAGCAGGTAACAAAAAGCCACATCTTTATAGACCACTCTGACAGAAATTAACCAGGCCACGCCTCCAAAATAAGCCACGCCTCCAAAATAAGCCACGCCCCAATTATACCACGCTCTCAAAAAATTTAACTAGCCCACGCCCCAAATAGCTATAAATTAGCCATGCCACGCACCAAAATCGTAAAACAAAAATTCGAGGTCACGCCCATTTTTGGGGGTGGGGTTGGCTTCGTTAATTTTAAAGTATTTCCGGTGTGGCTTATTTAATTTTTCCGTTTTTAGGGCGTGGTTTAATTTATTTTTTTTCATTTTGAATTTTCACGAATTAATTAAAAAAAATTCAAGGTAAATGTAAGGAAATTTTTAAAATTTTCATTTTTTCCACACAAAACCGGTTATATCTCGAGAACGGCTGGTACGATCTTTATAAATGAGGTTTCTATGGAAAGATAAATTTTACATTAATATATGGATATCAAAAAAGTAACGGTTTTTATAGGAAATAACGGTTTTAAGACATAAAATAGGTAAAATGTCACGTTTTTTAGAAAACTCCCATTTTCAACATTATTTTCGAACCGATTTTCAAAATTTTAATTTTAAAATAATCTTGAACAATTTACGGTTGTTTTGGTATATAAAACATTTCCGTACGATAGTCACAAGCTTCAATAAAGTGGTTTAAAGTTGTTTTTGACGCAAAATTTAGAAAAAATTCAGATTATCGGTCGACCAGATTCGAAATTTCAAAGATGTGCAGAAATTGCGAATAACTTCGGCAAAAACAGGCCATATTCCATATAAACCACGCTGACAAAAAATATCTTGGCCACGCCTTTAAAATAGGCCCCGCCCCAAATTAAACGGACAAAATAAAAATTATTTAAGCCACGCCCCAATTTAGTAAAGTCCACACAAATTGCTTCTTATTTATTTTCTTTAAATATTTGGAACGTGGCTAAGTTAATTGATTGGAAATTAAAGAAGTAGATCACACCAAAATGAACACGCCCTCTCCTCTGTCTTTTTAATGCATTTTTAAAAGAAACAAACTTTCATCTATTCAAATATACAATACACGTTTTTGTTTTATTTAAAATATTTCTACAGTAAAGTCGTTCCTTAATGATTAAGAAGATTCGATAGGTGGCCATATATGTGTCAAATCAGCTAATGTCACATCAAACAAAAGATCGCAATACTGTTGCAATAGATCTAAAATGAGAAAAAATATATATATGTATAAATAATTGAATCCGTTGAATATTAACAACATTTCACTTACAATCAGGGTCTCTCTTCCATTCATCTAACAATTTTTGCCTACTGTAGATTTCTTTTGTGGTTAATGCTCTCTTGAACTTTGTTACAGTCTCATTTAAATTTGACCAACTCTTTGTAATCGATGATGGTGTGGCCTTAAGTTTTGATTTAAATTCCTGCAGCTTAGGGCAAACATCTCCATTTAGGAAGAACATACCGAAATAGCTGTCGAAATAAAAGAAAAAAAAATTAAACAAAAACACAACAAAGGATACTTAGAAACAACCAACCAACAAGCCTTTTCACTTAAAGGCATTTCCACTTCAGCCAGAGGTATCTCCCAAGCGGCTTTTCCAAAAGTTGCATCCACAAAGCAATAAATCTTCCCCTCATCGGCATTATACTTCGGCAGAGGATCCTCTTTTATTGCACGAATATTACACAATAACGGGACATATAGCAGCAACCACTCAGGTTCGATGGCAGTCACTCCTCTTATGAAAAGCTTAGTAGAATCACCATTTTGAGTTTCATAGGCTTCTTGATAAATCACCCATGTCGGTTGTTTTTTTCTCAAAATCGAAGACGAGTGCATAAACACCGGCTCCTCCATGTTCAAGCAGTTATATGCATATTTCATCTTTCTCTTTTGTTCCTTGTCACTGATATCATCAAGAGGCACCTTCCGCGCCACTCGGTCACCCATGCCGGCGAGCAGGATTTGACGTAAGAATTTCGCCTGTTTATCACTTGGAGGAACCATTTCGGGATCTACACAGAGTTCGACATTAGTCATGTTAAGGTTGATCTCATTCGTCAGCTGCACACGCAATTTACGAACTTCCGTTATAGCTTTATGTCGAAGGCCATTTTCAATGCAAAACGACTGTAGTTCACCTTTGGATCCAGCATACTCAGCGGCACCAACTGCTCTCAGGAGAACCATGGGATCTCCCAGCAGCTCAAAGTTACCCGACGATGCCCATGATTGTCGACGTCGCTGCATTCTACTCACATCCATTCCACCATAATTTTCTTGATTTGATCCACCTTCAATGAGAAGTTCTTGGACGGATAATGCTGCCACTAAACAGACAGTATATGGAAGCATATTCTGCTGATGACTCAAAGCCAACATCTTGCCAAAACGGGGTGCTACTGGAAACCGCGATATAACCTGGCCCAACTTCGTCACTGGTGGTACACACTTGGGATCATCAGGATTTTGTTTAGGCCCCAGTGCCCCCAAAACAATCAACCTTGATTCGGCTGCCTGTAACTGTTCGGCATCTGGTGGAGAGGGAAATGGAAAGTTGATCACTCTGTCGATTCCCATGCATCTCATTTGCATCATAAGATCATCCACGGGTTTCTTCTGAATATCTGGCTTGCTAAACGCTTCAAATTCATCATTATACACTGCACTGGAGTAGAGACGATAGCAATGCCCAGCACTTGTACGACCAGCTCTACCAGCTCTCTGATCAGCTGAGGCTTTGCTTGTGAATGTCACAACAAACGCACTAACTCCAGTTATCTTGTCATAGAGACGCGTCTTCTGTCGCCCTGAATCTACTACGTATTTGACGTTCGGTATGGTGAGCGATGTCTCAGCTACATTCGTGCTCACTATACATAGCCGAGATCCTTCTGGTGGGGGCTGAAATATTCTACTTTGCTTTTCGGAAGATAACAGCGAGTACAAAGGAAGCACCCATAGTGGTTGTGACGTTCTCACTTCATTTTTATCATCATCGGAATCCTCGTTTTCCTCCTCATCAGAATTCACCAATTCTTGGTCATCTTCATGCAGGTCGGCTTCTGTGTCATCACCAGGCAGTTTGTAGTCGTCCAAATTAATTTTTGGCAAGGAAATGTGTGTTAAAAATTTTTTCTTAGACTTTTTGACATTTTTTATGGCTTTCTTGATATCAAATTCGTCGTCGTCATCGATTTCAACCTCATCTTCTTTTTGGGCAGAATCATCCTTGTTGGAGGAATCCTCATCAATTACTGTTTTGTATGGAAAGACTTTTCGAAGCTTTTTCACTAAATAGTTTACTTCTTGCTGTCCGGTGACGAAAATTAAAATCCCGCCCTCGGGCAGCTTTGAATGGATCTTCATGGTTTTTTTGAATGCCTCCTCGACATAATTTTCGGCAGTTGTCTTTTGAAAGTGAACGGTGACAGGGAACTGACGTGCTTCTACTTTTACCAGTGGTGGAGGAAGTCGAAACAGTTTAGAGTTTTCGAGGAAATCTTCAACCTTTAGTGTGGCAGACATGATTATCAGCTTGAGGGGATTTCCCCGCTTCACTCGCAGAGGCACTATCCGGGAAAGTAAACCGATAAGAATGTCAGTGTAGGCACTCCGTTCATGGGCTTCATCGAGTATGATCACAGAGTACTTCAGGAGCATAAAATCAGATTCGATTTCCTTCAGAAGAACACCGTCAGTCATAAATTTTATCTTCGTGCGATCGGTGACGTTTCCCTCGAAACGAATCAGATATGAAACTTCTTTTTCACTGAGATTCATCTCACGAGCAACACGTTTTGACATGGAAATGGCAGCAACACGACGAGGTTCAGTGATTCCGATCATTTTGTGCTCGCCATAGCCAGATTCGTAGAGGAACTGTGGAATTTGTGTGGTCTTGCCAGAGCCCGTCTCACCAGCGACGATAATTATCGAGTTTTCATTTATGACTTCCATGATGGCTTGTTCTTCGGCAAGAATGGGAAGTCTTAAACGGGCAGTTTGAATCTCTGGATCACGATCAACAGGGATAAAAACCGCTGGTTTCGATGAAATTTTTGGTTTTTGTTCAATAACTTTCACTTCGTTAACAACAGGATTTTTTGTTTCTTTGACTTCGGGAACAGACTCTTTAACTTCATCATCTTCTTCATTATCTGATGATGAGGATGATTCAGCTTCCAGTCCAATGATGTTTGGATTTTTCTTCTTTGGCTGGGTTTCACCGTCGCTGTTGCTTTCATCAGCATCATTATAGCCTTTTAGAAGTTGCATTCGTTTGCGTTTGTTTATTCCAGCTATGCTGCTTATTCGTCCGGCACAATTCTCCTGTTGTTTTTGTTCCTTTTTACGTTTTTGTTTTTCCTGTATGGCATCAAAATTGCCAAAGTTCTTAAGACCGATAGTTTGGACTTGGCTGATTGATTGATACAAACTGAGTTCATCTGGGGATATTTTGACTTTTTCTAGACCTTCAAGTATAGATGCCCTCTGCAAAAATAAAATAAATCCTCTTATAAAACGGAAGGATACAATAATAATAGGTTCCAACTTACCTCTTCCTTTTTACGTTTTTTGTCAACAATTGTTTGCAGACGCTTTCTTTGTTTTTTGGTCAAGATTTTCGTATGCTGTACAATCTCTGGTTTGGTTTTTGTTTTTCGTTTCTGCGACGGTAGCACCAGGGGATTTGCATCATCGTAGCCTGCAGCATTTGCAATTGAATCGCCTAGTTCAAGTTTGATCTGAAAAGAATTACAAAGTTGTAGTGAAGGTTTTTTCATAACATTATTGCATTTTAAGGTACTTTTTTAACTTCGGTATTATCAATAGTTGTTTTATGAGATTGCCGAGCTTTGGCATTATACACTTTTCTACCCATAACTATGCTTAATTTTTAAAAATAAAATTTATTTAGTCGAACTACGTTTTGTTTTTCTTACACATCGCACGTGTGAGATAAAAAAAAAATGACAGCTAACACAGGTTGAATATTTGACAGTTCACACTTGTGCGATGTTTCTTTTTTTTTGGGGTGTGTTTGGAAATGAATCATTTTAACTACATTATCGACTAACTGCAGAATGTTGGATCTTTCTTTGTCGATTTCCATTTTTTTTCGAAAATTTAACTCGATTTTGAATTTCAAAGTTGTTCGTTTCAGCTTCACTCATTGCACTACCGATGCTTAACACACATTACATAGATTTTTAACATAACAACAAGCTACCTAAAATCGACCTGTAAATTGAAATATCTAATTGTATGTGCAACACTACACCAAAATTACATGTTTTTGATAGAACTAATAACGAAGTAATAATCTTTAGTTTAACATTTAAATAACTTTTGATTTTACGTTTGAAATGTGTCCAAATTTACAATAAGCTATAATCGGTCCGTTATTATCAGATTTAATCTGTATAGGACATAGAAATAGATGCATAACTTTAATCGGAACTATTACAGCTGTACTTTTTTATCTCATTGAAAATTTTAACTGCCTAATGTCCGGTTTCATCAAAGACTTTTGAAAATTTAACAGGATTTTAAGTCATTTTAAAATTTAAAAGCCTGGTAGATATGTAAATCCAAACAAATGGAGGAGGCGAAAAATAAAACGAATATTTTATATCGTTTATATTCTAGTAGGAATAATCTACCTGGTGTAGGTTGCTTCCTCTTACAAAAAAGAAATACAATAGTTTAACAAAAATGTAGGATCATTGAAGAAAGTGCGTATGTATAAGCCTAAATAAACTGTACTGTTAGGTGCCTATATCATGATAAATTTGTGACTATTTGAAATTTTAAAATTTGGATTCATAGATATTTAATATAATTAGTTGGTAATTTAAAAATCTATTGACACAAACACTGTTCAGAAAAAAACACCGATTTTTGACGTTTAAACGATCAATCTTATAACGGCAAAAATCGATATAAATTTTAAAAATCCACAGATTTGTTTGTTTGAATGAATCAAAAATATTATTCGTAGTTCACTGTCTTAAGCTTCGGTTTTGAAAATTAAATAATAACTTTAAAAATAAAAAAAAAATCATTATATTATTATAATGTATTTCAAAAACATCGACCTAAGCTTTTCAACTGCGACTTTTTTCGGCGGGTATGAAAAATCAACTGTCTTAAATTTCAACACGTGCAGAAAGTAAATTATGTATATTTGAAAATTGGAATTCCAGAAAAAAAAATACAAAAAAATTTATGATGTTCAAAAATAATTTCCCTACAATTCACCATAAAATCAACCAAAATAAAATATCCCCATTTGATGTCCTTCGAAAAAAGAAAACCCTCAAATGTCCTTTTCCATATCAGCTCTTCGAACTAATAGTAGTCGAATAAAATCGTTCCTGTGCTCCAATCACTATACCTACCCTATATCCCTTACCACCCCCGCAATATACCACTCAAGCTCATTACAACGCATACGCAAAACACAAAAACTTCCCCTGCCCATCCATATCCATATCGCACACAACACATCCACAAAAATCTCGAACAACGAAAAACTCGAAAATTCGAATTTAATATCGGTCCGTGGAGTTTTTATTTAGATTTTTAAGGTAGACATCAATCGGAACGTTTTAGTGTATCGCAGTATCGTGTACAGTTGAAGAACTAAATTATTAAGAGTGCAAAAAAACGAATCAAACGCAAATATAAGATATATTAAACAAGGAAAAATAAATCCAAGTTCAGCAAATATATTTCTAATATAGTACAGCCAAAAAAATATTATTAATTACCCATGTAAAATCCCAACGAAAAAAAGTAAAGTTATTCAACTACACGAAAAAAGGATTTTCACCAAATTTAGAACGTAAATTTGTCGTTGGTATTTTTTTTTTTCATATATTCCCTTATTTTTCGTACCTACACTCATCTGCAGTGGGTATCTCCAGCAAAGTATAGAGAACCGAACGTACTCTATAGCAGCCAAAGCAAAGACACTTTATTTTAGGGGTGTGCCTGGTAGTTTCGATTTTTTTCTCTCAACTCGAACACCACACACAATACTAACTTCTCAATCGGGGTCGTCGGAGTATTCTAAAAAATAATATATATTTTGTTCTGATTTTTTAAAAAATATTTAAACAAATAAAGAAGAAAACACAAACTTTTCGAAAAAAAATATTTAACTACCTAAATGGCTTCTTGTGGGTTTTGAAATTTTAATTTGAATCAAAAAAAAAATATACAAGTGAAAAAAAAGAAGTGAAGAATAAAATTTTGGTACAATTTTTATATAGTAAAAAAAAAAACAAGTTACCCACATAAGCAAAATGTCTTTACATTTTGTTACATGTTTGTTTGCATTTGCCCTCATAAGCAGTTTAGCAGAGGTAAGTTATTTTCAATTTTTTTTAAATTCAAATTTTTGATTTTGGGAGATTAAATAATGGAAGAAAAGTCGGATTTGTGCCTCTAATTAGAATTCTAACAAGTCGGGGAAATTTTATTAGAGAATATTTTTTTTTTATTTGTGGTTAACAAGGGTTGCATATATTCACAGAAGCATCTTCTACGCATGTATCTTTTTTCGATTTTAAATTTTAGAGGATAGAAAAAAATGAATAAAAAAGAAAATACCTACTTAAATTTATCGTACAAAAAAAAGAAAGAAATTCCTGTACAAGGATATCGATCTCTAGCTACAACAACAACAACAAAAACAACAAGAAATCGACACTTAAAGGAATTCCCCGCATATACAAAGCACCACCATCATCACCAATACATGCATTTAGTGATTCACCGCACTCTCATTCATTTGTACCTACCTACATTACACATTAGCACTACCAGCAGTAGCAGCAGCAATAGGAGCAAGTTTCTTGTTGGTAAAAAGGTAACCCTAAGCCCTACAATAACCCTCTCTGCAGCCCTACAGCCCCCAGTCCCAGCCCGACCCGAAATTGTGAAGTTACAACAGTAAAACGAACGAACGAACGAACCAACAACGGACCACCACCGCACACAGTCAGGTAGAAAATATCTAATAGCAGAATAACAGCCACCTTGCGCTACTGTGAAAAAGCCTGCCAGCTATTTATTTTCGACCTATAGATACTATACGATTTTAGATGCTATGCTATTCCAGCTCGAAGGACCTTTTTTTTTAAAAAAAAAAAACTTTTCATTTAAAATTTCAACAAACTACGGTATGTGCTGGAGGAGGTTGATGGAGGCTGTGGTGCTGCTGCTGCTCTTGTTAAGTTTCGTCCTCTCCATCCTTGATTTATAGAGATCGAGCAGGAGACACCATATCACACCAAGAGCGGAGAGCGCAACGAAATTTCATCCAAAAAGAATGAATAGGTATAAATGTCGGTATATAGCTTATGGTATACAAGGTACCGATACCGACCGACCTACCTAGGAGATGATTTTGGTTTGCTTTGCTGCACACGACTGGGTTTTAAAGGCTTTTTTTGTTCATTTCCAGATGTGCTCTCAGAATCGGGTGTATAGATACTCAATTAGTTGAGATAATTGAATTTTAAAGATTTTTAATAGGATGTGTATGCTAATGATTGTATATTTCATTAAATTCGTTATGAAATATTTGTAACGAAATTAACTGCACTCACTCTTCCCATCTTAGATCTGCAAGGACAAAACTTCGACAAAGAGACTTTAAACGTTTTTAAATCATATCGACAAAATGACAAAAAAAAGATAATAATAATGAAATTTTCCGTTATAACGACGACATGTATGTTTGTGTGTATGAGTGTGTTTTGCTTATAACACAGGAAGAAGAGTAGAGAGGGGAAGGACACCCTATTAATTGGTAAGATATTGCTTGTAGCCAATGTGCTTGCGCACTCTTGCATAACTACGTTTTGATGGTGAGTCACCCAAGTACTCTTACGTACATACTGACTGAATCCACTGAACAGAGCCAGGCCAGGATATTCCATTAGTCATACTCGTTGTCGTACTTACGTACGTACCTACGTACACATATAGCAGTAGCAAAGGATATGAAATGACAAAATAAGTGTAGACTTTTTTTTTTACTGTGTACTTTTCAGTCTTGGGAGGACTGAATTTCTTTTACTTTTTTTTAACTTTTGTTTGTATCTTCTTTTGATAATTCCTTTGTGTGGTATATGGAAGACGATTCTGGATTTCACGGGACACAGCAGAGAAAAGGATATAAACGGGAACAAAGAACGCTTAGACGTCGAAGCGAAGCTTTTGTCTTTACTTTTTTTTTTTGTATTTCTGATCGAAAAGTAAATGTCAAAAAGATGTCAAACAGACAGACAAGGAGGCGAGCGAATTTGGGGTTAAATGGGTTGGTTTGGTTGGGTGGAATATTTTTTTGTTTTGTTCAAAGTTTAGATTTATTGTAATAGGAAGATCAATGACCTTAGTCACGATATCCATTTTCTGGCGTCCACCTCGTAACCATAACCACCTTGAAGGTCCCAACAATAAACAATATTGTAACCTCCAACCCCTAGATTAATTTTCCACCATAAACAACACGACGAATATTGTTATCGGTTATTTTATCGATTGTTTTTGTATCTCTTTACAAAAAAAAATACAAGACATCCCAAAACATTAGATAAGTAGGTAGATATAAGTACTTGAAGTTGAAGGAGTCGCACAACAATTAGAATCTTGTTTTATTTCTTTTTTGTCTATATGTAGCTATAGTATAAATATGCTTAACTTCGCGTATAATTTGGTGATTTGCAGGTGACATTATCGGTTTTGAAAGATTATTTTATTTTATGGTAATTTGAGCAATTATTCACCTGATGGGCAGAGGATGTGAAAATCTCTCTTCTTCCAGTTCTATGGGTTTTTCCATATCGTTTGAAGATTATACTCGAGGTATAATGATTATATTATGGTGAATGTCTAAAAATATATGTCATGTCCTCGTCCGTCGTTGTCGTTCGTTCGTTTTTCCCATTGTGTCACACGCAGCAGGAAAGGAAATACCACACCCAGTCTAACGTGGGCTATATATTGAAAGTTTTCTATTTTTTTTTTCCTTTTTTAGAAAAATGAATTAGGGAAGTTTTCATAGTAGATTTGGTTAAAAAAAAGGACCTACATTTATAGGTAAAATGGTTTTGGTTTTTTTTTTTCTTGTAACTTCGAAAAATATAGTACCTACTCTTTTGTTGTTTTAACTTCGAAAAAAGTAAGTTTCTTTTGTTTTAGGGTAAAGTATAATGGAGTATGATGTGCATGTGATAGTAGTAGGTATAGATGATGGATTGTTTTTTTTTTTTTTTTTTTTTTTGTGGGAAGGCTATTTGACTGCCTTTGGCTAGACGTAATTTCATTCACGACATATCGTCTATAGTAGAGTAGAGCCCCTTAACAAAAGTTTTTTTTTTGTTTGTTTTATTTTTCTTTTACGTAATAGGTAATGGTTTTTGGGGATGAGAATTTTTATCATTGGGGTAGGTAATCGCAAAAGGATATACATAATAGTTAAGACCAAGAAAGTCAATGTAACGTTTGAATACAAACTAATCGATTATGTTTTCTTAGAAATAAGAGATGTATGGACCACTGTTTTCTTGAACATAAAAAGATAATCCGTTTCCACACTGAAAAAAATTATTTTTTTAAATTTCAATATATGTAAACCAGATTCAGAATAAGAAGAATAGATTTGTAAGAAATATTGTTTGGTTAGAGCTTTTTTAAAAAATACTTTATTTTCAACACAATTTGACTTTACTGTTTTACACAAAATAATTTTAATAAACAAATCAATACTCGTACAATTCTGCGTCCCGAGTGAATCATAAGTTAAATCGAGTTTGGTGTTAAAAAAAAGACGTCTTGGCTAACCGACGCCATCCTGGGAACAAAAATAAAGCTACCATACAAACGATCGGTAACAAGTGTACAAATATCGCCATTGACCCATCTACATATATCAATGGTAAGGTAAAGCTCCACTATCCGTTGAGTTAGGCTAAATTGATTTGACATTTATAAAAATACAGTAATAAGAAAAATTAAATACATCCCAAGGCACCTGGGATGATTTTGAAAACAAAAACTAAGGAAAGAAAGAACTGTCATCTGACATCAATCAAAAAGAGCATATGATAACTGCACATTAATTTAAGAGGAAATAAGGTGTTTCGGTTATTCCCCCTTATAAAAAGAACACTATTTTTGCACAAAGTGAAAGGAAAAATCAAAATCAATGCTTCTCAGCGAGTGTGAAAAGTAGTTTTACCTTTCCCAGAACCAGAATAGGCCTGCTGGTATTTAATTACAAATTGTAAGTTTAATGCATATTTTAAACTGAGCATGCGTATGCAATCTTATGCTTTTGGGAGCATTCTTTTCAATTCTGTTTGTTTCTATATATTTTAATTTTTGAGATATTCAGGATGGTTATTGATGTACAATACAGAATTGTATTAACTTAAACGCCAAATTTTGGCATACATTCGAATTGTACATACGTTATGTTTTGAAGTATTTTATTTGTGTCGGTAACACAGTTTTTTCCGAAACAGATTTAAGCGCTTCTCTGTACAAGTGTACATACTTAGCTTAAATGTTGTTGCATTTGAAATGTAAATTTTTTCCGCCCTAAGATAATTTTTTTTTTCGTGAAATTACCCTTAACCAGATTAATTTTAAATAACAGCAAAATAAAAGTAGTCAGTTAAAAATCGTTAAAGAAATAATTTTTAACTTTATGACTGTTACACCTATTGCATCACTTTTTTTTTTGGCAACAAAAAAGGTTCAAATTGATTTTTATTTTCTCGAAAATACTAAATTTGGTAATTAATGTCTTAAGTCTCAGCAGAGATGCATTATTATCAGGGTCATTTCGAAAATAAGTCTTCTTTTTTTCAATAAATGTCTTGGACGATCTATATTTACATACATAAGAGAAATAAATGGATTCTTTTGATTTTCAATGCGGGGATGATAAATGAAATATTGCTGACAATTTTCCAATTGTTTGGCATAAGGTTCTGCAGTATTTATGATCAAACAATAAAAATCATGTATGTACATATGTATGTACGTTTTTTTTTCCAATTTTAAAGTTGGATCTAAGTTTAAGAGACTCAAAATATTCTTCTTCATTCGGTCATACATGTTTCGGTCTTCCTTGTCGTCTCAAACCTGGGGCTGGGAGTCAAAGACTCTCTTGGCTGGAGCATTGTTGTCCATTCGCTTGATGTGACCAAGCCAAAATGTAGTCTACGAGTTTTGACTTTCTGGACTACATCCACATCTTTGTACAGCTCATAGAGTTCGTGGTTATATCTTTTCCTCCATTCGCTCTCCTCGCACACAGGACCAAATATCCGTCGAAAAATTTTTCTTTCGAAAGAGCCCTTTATCAGCTCTCCCTTTCTGCTTATCATCCAGCACTCACCGCCTATAGCAGGACTAGCAGTATAAAGGTTTTCTATAACATGCACTTCGTCTCACGTGTAAGGAGTTTTGAACCCATTTGTTTACCCAAATCGAAGTAGCGGTTTCTTTCGCTGTTAATGTTTACTCCAAGGTAGATGAACTCCTTAACTACATCGAAATTGTTGCTATCAATAGTAACATTTTGTCCTAGCCGGTGGACAGACGCTTTTTTGTTTGTTGATAGCAGGTACTTGGTCTTATCCTCGTATACTTCAAGACCAACGAGTTTCGCCTGTTCTTAAATCACCGTAAAAGACCCTATAACGTCTCGTTTGGAGCGGCCGATGATGTCGATGTTGTCCGCACATCCCAGTAGTGTGACGGATCGGTTGATATAGTGCCTTCAGTGTTGACACCTGATCCCCACACTATCTGCTCCAGAACGAGGTTGAAGAAATCACATGATAGCGCATCTCCTTGCCGAAATCCTGTACATGTCACACGATATAATTGGATCAGTTTTCCCGGGATCTCGAGTTCGGCCATCGGCAAATAAAGCTCCTGACAATAAATGCTATCATATCTGGCCTTAAAGTCAATAAAAAGATGGTGGGTCTCGACTTGAAATTCGTTGGTCTTTTCCAGGATTTGCTTCAATGTGAAGATTTGCTCTATCGTCAATCTGCCGGGCCAGAAGCCACACTGATAGTCCTGTCATCGGGCATGCTTTCTTCCACGCAAACTTTATTGATGATATGATTCATGCGTCCTATCAACATATCTCCTCCGTGTTTGAAGAGTTCCGCTTGGTGGTGGAACTTGGTCTTCATTGACTAGCGCTGAGTTTTCTCCTTGACCTATCACTTGCTCTACTGCAGCTGCTGGAAATGCTGCTTGAAAACATCCACTATTCCCTGCGCTTCGGTGACTAGGTTGCCTTCGCTATTTCGGAGAGTCTGCGTTCCGGTTTTAAAACTAGCAGCTAGTTGCTTGGCTTTTTTGTAAAACCTCCGGGTGTTGTTTCGATTTATATTAATAGATAATAGTGTAGATTTATTGATTAGTGAATACTAATCTTAAGGTGTCTACGGATAAAAGAAAAAGTTCTCCTAAATCATTGTTTTTTTTTTGTGATAATACGCTGGTCACTCTAGTCAGTAAAAAAAAAACTTGCCTAAAAGAGAAATGACTCAGCTATTGTTAGATTAAGCATTAAATGATTCCAGGTACCTACTGATCTTCTCGGATAGAATTTATTTAAAGTCCTTCCAATATACTTCTTTTGGTTTTCGTAATAAATGTTTATTAATTGTTATACTTCCCCTATGACAGACAATGATTTACTTTTAAGATTAAGATTTTTGTAACCTAAAAATGTTTTTATAATAAAAAGTTAAATAAATAAATCATAAGAAAATATAAAATAATTGTTGAAAATAAGATTTTTTTCTCACAGAGAATGACATAGTATTTTCTGATCTAAAAAACCAACAATAGCTGATACGATAAAAAAACACAAGTCTAAATTCTCTTGCAACTAGTTCATGTAAAATCTTTGAACCAAGAGCAATCTGTTTTGTTCACCTAAAACACTTATTCTTTTTGACAAAGTAAGCGAGGGAGTATTGTGTTTAGTTTTCTTTTCATCAATTGTTATATTTTCAAGAATAATATTATTTAGGCTTCGTCAAGTAAGTAGAGTTGAGTTTAAAAATTTTATACCTATAGTTCATAAATTCGTAATCGATATACATATGCATAAATATATTCATATACTCGTACAAGAAGTGAAACAACTAAGAGCAAATGGAAACTGAAGTTTACCTTTTTATTTTATATCTGGATCGTGCGAAACATGAACAATGAAAAAGAAAGTTTTTAATTCAAAACGTGGGATAATGCTTTTCAAATTCGTGTCAGCATAAAATAGAGTAAATGAACACATTTAAATCAAATTCCAACATTGTGGTAAATTGTTGTAACCCTGGTTAAAAAAAAACATCGTTAAAGCTGTTTAAAAAAAAAATGAACAATGCAATAATATTTGTGAATGCAAGCTAATACTTACACGAAGAATCATAAATCGAGATTCGAAAATTGGTCCTTAGTTAGGTGCCTAAGGACCATTGTTATCTCATAAACTAAAAAGTTATTGCACTCAGGGGGCGATACGAAGCACCACAGAAATATATGTTCACTATGACGTATACGTACTTTTTCTGAAAAAAAAATATATTACATTTATATAGGATTTAATTTTTTTTTAACCATTGATAGAATTTTAATTGAATTTTAGAGCTTTTCGTTTATTTCATTTTAAAGGGATTACATTTTAAAATTCATTCATATAAATACATATGTATATACTATGACACCAATTCCTAAAAAAAAAGGATTATTTATTTTACAATGGGAAAAGAGCCTTCTTAAATCACATCCAGAAGGCCTCATTTAAATTTTTGGTCCACGTCATACTCGATTAAGATTCAAACATTGTTCACCACCACTAAACCTTGAGTTTATAAAACAAAAGGAGCTTTTAAAAAAATACATATCCCACGAGGGTCATTCTATTGTATCCTTCCATTCCCTATAGAAACTCCCAAAAAAAAAATCCTCTCAATGACAAACCATATCACCATTAGCAGTTAGGTTTTTTTTTATATAGTGTGTAACATAGTCTTTTAAAACGTTCATAATATAAGCTAAATTAAAAAAAAAAAAAAAAAAACTGACTAAAACTTAACATAATTAAAAAATCTTCGCATTGTTCATCTCTGACATCTACACATACACACAGATACAAACGAGTATAGTGAAACGTAAGCAAATACATGCACAAAAGAGGACCTCTTCTGTTCTATTTTCTCCATAATTACACATTCTTTGTGTGTTGTTATGGAAGAAGAATATATTATTATGAAAAACGAGAAACATCACTATGGAGCGCAGTGCTCTGGAGTACTGAAGATAAGAAGCATCCAAGAGAAATAAAAAAGGACACGCACACACAATGTGCGCCCCCTACAGCGTGTCTTATGGAAATGTAGGACATATAGTGCATTTGAATGGTGTGGTGTTGTGTTGTGTTGTGTTTAGTCTTTTGCAGTTTGGTTTCTGCAATGGAAATGCAATGGATGTGGGCTACCCTATTTTATTGTGTGTGGGGGTTCTTCTTATACCATGTCACTCCAACACAACCCACCCACTCAGAGTGCTAATAGCAAAAAATAATAATAATATATCATTGCTAAATTAAAATTTATATGCAAATGGCCAGAAATGGGTTTTTTGTTGTTTTTGAGTCCAAAAGTAAAACAATAGGCCACAAAAAAAAACCAGTTCCTTCCCACACACATAAAACTCTTTAAACTGCAAACCTAGAGGAATTATTAAAGATCCTTGAGATGTACTCTCTAGTGAAAATTATATGAGTACAAACATAATGTAGGTACAGTCTGTGTGTACGGATGTATGTACATACATACATATGTATGTATGTACATACACGAAAAGTTTTCTTTTCTTCCCTGTCCTTAGGGAATATTTAGACTTCTTATATTGTGTATACTTTTATTAAGAAGGGGGGAAGTAGACAGTAATAGGGGGTTGAATCTCATGCTGATGTGAAAGATGATTGAAATTAAATTGTTGCACCATAATAAAGTTGGTTGTTATAAGTGTTTTTTTTTTTATTATTATGATTTTAAAAAGTCTTGATTTATAGGTCAAAGGCTTGAATATGTTGATTTCATCTACAGTGCTTTACAAAAGAAAAGTCCAAACTAGTTTGTTATGAATTTTGTCCTCCAAATTTTATGGGATGCTTTTTGAAAAATATTTTTTGAATCAATAATTTGATTTATACAAAATAAACCCAAAGAAAAAAAATGTCATCAAAATCGCTTTAACGTTATTTGAGCCAAAAAAAAATTTCAATTTCGCATCAGGAAATAACCTAAGTTCTAAGTTTGAAGAAAATCCCTTCAGCTCCTTTAAGCTGTAGGTTGAGATACAGACAGACAGACGGATAGAATTACTTGACAAACTTTTTTTTGCTATCATCGTAATGTAAGGTCTTAGTATCCTGAGTTCGATTTTCTTAGGAATCCAAGTTTTGGATATAGTATCTAGTCGCAAGTAAAAAATTACAGTTGTACAGGATGTGTACTCTAGGTCAGAACAAAATTAATATTTTTAGAAGAGATCGGGTTTGAAAGCTAAATAATGAATAAATGAATATGGTCAAAATAGATTGATATAATGCCTGAGAGATAATGTAAATCACACAAATTATCAGGTTTTGTTAATAAAACTAGTCGATTGTAATCAGAGAATGTCTCTAAAGCCAAAACTCGCAGAGAATTAAATTTGTATTAAGCAATACAAGGTTTAAGCTTATTATTGACTTTGCATCAATTTAATTTACATACATACGTCTTATTTGGAGAACTTCTTGATTTGCATTAACTAATATTTAAACTGAACAGGAACACGGACAAATTCAATAAAACAAAAATGTGCGAACACGCCCTAGAGAAGTCAATAAAATGTTAACCACCTTATCGATTTTGATGAAACTTTCAAGAATGATAAAAATGTTTTGAGTTGTAGGGTGATTTTCCGTATAGTGATACAACTTTTTAAAATATTTTTTTAAATTTTAACAACACTCACTTAGAAGGTAAAAATGCAATTTTTTTAAATTCACTACTGTTTGTAGAAAACGAATTTTTTTTTCTTTTATGCTGACCAACTTATTTGCACAGTACTGTAAGTGATTTTCCAAAGCAATGCACATTGTATTAAAAAACTACTCTAACCCTGTTTCGCTTACACAAGCCTTGAAGCATTAAGAAGAATTTGTAATTGCATATCTGGAATAAGTCGTTTGTACTTCTTTTTTTTAATCAACGTCACTTTGTGAAAAGATTTTGTTGTTGTTTTGTATTTGCTCTCTCTGTTTCTCTACTACATAGGTTCCCCAAGAACTACAAATCTGTCAATGATTGTGGAGAATGTTTTTTTTTTTGTTTGCAAAAGGGTATATGTAACTGTATAGTATCAGAGTCAGTCAACAACAACTGGTGGGCTTTGGAAACGATTTGTAGTTGCTGTTGTTATTTTGAATATAGGATAAAGCATTCGTTAAAAAGTTCTGTTGGAAAATTATTTTTTTTTTCAGCTTGATTCCCTTCAAGGTTTGCAGTAACTTTTGATTTTGACTTTTCGAAAAAGAGAATGATTAGAAAGTTTTGTGAAACTAAAAGCGACTATTTAATTAAGGTGATATCAGTTGTAGCAGGAGCAGCTGAGATTAAAAAGTTCTGTGACATTTTGACTGTTCTTACTATTAACTCTTAAATAATATAATTAAAATTTCGAGTATAGAAGACTTGTATAGTTATTTACTATACATAGAAGGAAGGTGAACTCAAAAATTACAAATTTATTTTAGTAATGAAAAAAAAGTTTGATAACGATATTAACTTCTTTAACAATTAGTTTAGACTATTAAAAAAAAAACATATTTATTGGAAAGTAATCAATTAAGAAGATAACTTCAGGAACTGTATGATTTGTTTTTATTTCTTCAATAAATGTTAACTTAAGAGACAAACATTTGAAAACCACAGAAACATTTCAAAAAATTTTTTCGCAGATAATTTTTAAAAATAAATTACATTTTAATTTAAAGCATAAATTTACTGTACGTTAAAAATTTATTAAAAAACGACCGTTTTGAATTTTGGAATAGGAAATTATTTTGAATTTTTTTTTTGAAAATCCAATAATATTTTAAAATTTTGGCAAAGTATTCGTTAGGTATTATCAAAGTTTCTGAATAAAGAATAATGAAAATTGGTTTAGTCGATATAGAAAAAATGAAAAATCAAATACTGAATTGTTCTCCCAGAGGTGCTGGTTAAAGTTAAAATGGAGTTTTTCTTTTTAGCTTTGTTAGAGCATAAGCGATTCGAGCTTAAGGTGGAATACGATCTGAGTTCTGCGATGCAAATTATGAAATTTCAAATTAAATGAACAAATTGTATGAAGTCAGCTTACACTAGATCGGTCATTTTATTTTGAGTTTACGGAGAAGGTTCTAATAGGAAAAGAAACATAAGTGTGCTCTCTGTTGTGTCGCAGCTAAATAGAGACACGGATATTTTTTTAACACCTCTGTGAGTTTAAATTTTTGTTTCCCATTTAGAAATACTTTTTCCCCCATATATTAAAGATGGAGTTGCCAAGTTTCAAAAGATAATTGATCCGTTTTGTTGCAAGGCAAGAGGAGAGGGGAGTCGGTAAGGAGGTGTTATTAAAAGGGAATTGTTCGGAAAAGGAAAGGTAGAATGTCAAGTTCCGGGGACACAGCCTGCTTGCGGACGGGGGGCATCTTGTGTTTGTCACCGGAATTCTAATCTAGCCTGCACATATATCAGGCCTGAGGAATACTAGGGAACAAAAAAAAATATCGGACTAGATTACCGCGGACGGACTATGATCAACCAGGGCACTGCGGCTGTTGATTGTCCCAATACATTGAATTTCCAAAAGCTGGACAATGTCGTAGAGAGCAGAGGATATAGTGATTGATGCTATCATAGAAACCGAGGTGGGGTTTGCGTCCCACATGCAAACAAATGTTTAGTAACAGTATTGTTTAGTCTGTAAAAGAAATCGAGAAATCCAGAAGGGAGAGTGCCAGAAAAACTATGTGCTTGGTGTTTTAAGAAATTCCAATTTTTTCTCTTCCATATTATTAAGAGAACGATACTTGTTTTGTTTTTCAAAACTTATCAGTAAGGAACATTGGTCAATAAACAAAATAAACCACTTAAGTGGGAAGACAGAGGAACTTTAAACATTTCAAAAATATTGATACATCGATTATTTTCCCAAAAAGATTGACATATTTTCTTTTCCATAAAAATATTGACTGATCTGTACAAAATAAAAGAATGATAAGGTCATTCATCCGTCAATAAAATTTCACGTTGTTATGAGGCTTAAATTAAAAACAAAAAATATAAAATATGTACATAATCTCACTTCTGAAATTTATAAACCTACATAACATATAAGTAGTGCCTATATTCATGTTGTAGGTCGCTTTCATATATGATGATGAATAATACGTTTGGTACTTGATTTAGATTTAACAACTCGCACAATCAATCATTTCCACACACAAATTTAATAGCCTTTTTCAAGTCCCATTTTCCTAGAGATATATGACTATATTGACTATACTATTTCTGGATATTTCCCTATAAAAATGGGATGCAATACAAATTGCCAAGTGATATATATCCTTCATTGAAAAGCCATCATTATATTGATGGCACTCTACATTTAACAAAAAAGCAAAAAAAAAAAAGAGACCTTCTCCATTTTGTATGAACTAAAATTGCTTTGCTAACCCAGTTTGATTCCACAAAAAAAAAGAGACATGAGCTTTTTTTTATCCTTTAAGCAGCTTCTGCTATTGACATGTTGGATATTCAATTTCAAGTAATTTTGTTCGCACAGCAATCGGTTCCACAACCAGAGAACTGTGTTCTTCTAACAGCAAATAATAAAAACTAATCAACGATTCAAATCCGCTTTTCTCTATATATTCTTTTTTTCCTCAATATACAATAAATTCTTTATTATACGTATGTATGTACATTTTTATATATAAGTATCTATATACCTACAATGTACATACATACTTCAAAAATGTGTATTCAAACCATTTTAAATTTCTATTCTTTTTTTCATTTTTATTTAAAAAAAAAAAAGGCTGCTTCACCCCGATGGGAACCACAAATTGCAGTTCTATGTGAAGCTGGACAAGTTTTTCAGCCACAATTTCTATCCGAAGAAGGTCGATGGGTAACGGACTTGAGCAAGAAGACTCCAAGCTCAACATGTCTCCGGGACAAAATGGATCTTTTAGATTACTGCAAAAAGGTTTGTATATAAAAAAAAAAAAAAAAACTATAAGGTATACCTACCTACGGATATATATATATATAATCGAGGTAGAAGGATACGGATACGGATACATATAAAATATACATATTAGAGATACACAAATAAAGTATCTACGCTGTGTAGATAGATAGATACAAGTAGAATGTAAATATTTCCTCTCTCTCACATGTTGACTCCTAATGATGCGCGCTGCTATCCCAATATAGAATTTTAAATTAGCTCAGTTCAAGGCTGTTTCTTATGCTCGTGTTTCATGTACCTTATGCACATTTATACACGTTTTATTTTATTCTACTATTTTTTTTTTTTTTTTTTTATTATTTGTTGTCCTTTAATGACGATGACGAGAATGATGATGATGCTATAGGAAAAAGGATGTGCGATGATGTTGGCTCCGGAAAATAGACCCTAGAAATATTTTTTGTTCTTATATTATAAGAAAAAAAAATAGAAGAAACGGAACGAGAAGAAGAAATTTATGTTGAAAAGGACATTATAAGCATGGTTTGCCTAGCGGCGCGGCAGTCCTTTGTGATGAAAAAATGAAAAAAAAAAAAAAAATATTTCCAAGCGGGTGGTTTTGTGGGGGAAAAATCAATACCTATATACTCTTGTATTTTTTTTATCACGCATGAAGAATTTAATAAAGTTTTGTAAGTTTTATAAGTCTAACCTTGGAATATATATCCTTCCTATTTATCATTCTACTCAACAAACATGTTATAATTATTATTGTGGTATTTAACTTGTTTTTTTTTTCTTTCTTTTTGCATTAAAAATAGAGTTCATGTAATTTATTTTTGTTGGATATTTGTTATTTGTGTATTTGATTATATGTTTAACAGGTCTATCCAAATCGTGACATTACAAATATTGTTGAGTCATCTCACTATCAGAAAATTGGAGGATGGTGTCGCCAAGGAGCTATGAATTCAGCCAAATGCAAGGGTGTTCATCGATGGATCAAGCCATTCAGATGTTTGGGTAAGTTTCAAAGAAGCATGACTATGTTTGTAGGTTAACTAATGGCCATCCATTTTGAAAAAAAGGAACTCATTCCACAACTGACTTTAAGTAGGTAAACGGAATTTAGTAAAAAAAAATCTAGTAAATATTTAGAACCAAATATTACCTAAGGAGGATAATTTTTGTTTATACTTATAATATTAACAGAGGACCATTATAGGAAAGATTAAATTCAGGTTTTGAAATCTTCCACTTTAAACGGCAAAGTTTTGTACTCAAAAGTTGCTAATGTACTCAAGCTGATGTACATCCTATGGAATTTTATATGTATGTTTTGACACTGGTTAATGAACACATACTTATCTGCGAAGGAATTTTTCGTGTACCACTTTGTTGTTGGTTCCGTAGACTTCCCTGATTGATCAAGAAGAGCCAATTTCAAAGAAGACAAAAATATTTTCTCGATATATTTTTAAGATCCAGATTGTTCTACGGTTACCAATAGAATTGCACCTTCTTTTTGTACGTTTTGACAGGTTTTTTTTATAAATGTCAGACTGTTTTGAACAAAATTCAGTCAAGTTTTTTTTAATATATTTTAGCTACTTCTTCATATTTTTTTCTTTCCCTTTCCGAAAAATGAGAGGCACCATTTCTTTGTTTTCGGAAACGGATTTTGATAAAATTGTGTTTACCGAAGCATCTTGTTATGGTTAAGGCAATTCTATCTACAACTATAACTATTCAACATCAACATTAAAAAAAAGTTCAGTTTTTGAAAGTTCAATATTTTGAAAGCATTCGATATTTTTGAAATGTTGGCAATAAACAGTTTAGAACTCTTACACTATTATTAATATTTTGGACTACAACTATTGAAAAAAAAAAATCTAAATATAAATCACAAAGATTTATAATTTTTCTCCTAATTATTGAATCAATTTAAAGCGGTCCCTAGACTATCAATATTATTCAACAATATATTGCACAATATTATTAACTGGTACCCCACACTAAACAATATTTCGCACAAAAAATCATTTGACAGTTCTTTATTTGTGCTTCAACATCATGCTCGATGATATGGATTATTGTTGTGTGGCAATTGCTCTTGCTATTTCATTAAAAAAAAAGAAAAAAAACAAACGTAGATGGATGAAGGACTGGTACAAAAAACGAAACGTGTTTAGGGAGATGTTATCAATATGAAAATTCAAAACAAATGACAAAATATGGTGCAAACACATCCACAGACTATACAATAAATTTGGTTGCACAATAAATATCAAAAGGATTTTGATTTTGTACAATATATTGCACAACCCTTCAATATTAGCCCTAGACTGTCAATAATATTGTGCAATATCAAATATTGCACAATAATATTGATAGTCTAGGGACCGTTTAATATAAACGAAAAGCTCCAAGTTGGCTCATATTAAAATTTGACATCTACAAAATACAACTGTACATCTATTTGTTAATAAATTGAACTAACCAATTTTCAATATTTCACAAGCTTGTGCATCATTATTTTTTATCAATTCATAAAATAAAATTTAGTATTTTAATTTAAATTAAAAATTATATTTCCCATGTTAGAATTTCTTGCACCTGCTACAACTTTTTATCAAAAATTGTATCTCGAAGAATGATTAAAGGGCCTTGCAATTCGCATATCCAAAAGTACATATATAGCCCGGTAGTGTCTAATGGTAATGACAATGATTATATCCAAACAAAAAAAAAAAACAACAAATTGTATATCCTCCAAATAAAAGTTACCTTATAATGAAGAACAAAATCTCATTCCCAACACAAAAATCATTATAGTCTTTAAGCAAACTATGTGCCCAAGTGCTCAAGAATTTTCAAAAAAAAAAAAAAAATATCGACTTTACTTGAAGGAAGACAGCAGGCGCTTTTAAGCAATTGTAAACACTTTTCCGTCTGATTGCAATTGAGATTCTAGCTCACAAAATGTATACCATATAGACTCAATGACGACATTGATTGCAATAATAATTGTATTCATTTCAAGAGAAAGAACCCTTTCTTTTTTTTTCTCTCTTTTTCTTTTAAACGTTGAAAGAAGGAGAAAAGAATAAACGAAATACAAAAATGTTTTAACAAAAGTGGCACAAAATAAAAAAAGTGCCAGAAATGTATTTTTTTCCTGCCCTAAAGTACCAGCAATTAGTGGAGGCTTTTTTTCTTTCTGCAAAGAAAGTAGTTTTATAATATTTTTTTTTTCTATTCTTAGTTGTACTTCATGGATTGGTCTTGTTTGGTGGGCTTTTGATTCATGAAGAATGATCATTTTGATTCATCATTGTTCATGGATGGATTATTTTTGTCAACTGAACAATATTCTGTCTAATACGTTTTAATTGTTTTTGCTTCGTTATTGAAATTAGTTGCCAAAGTTAATGGAATACAGTGTTTAGTTATTTAAGTGACTGTGCGAAGGGGGGTATAGAGCGGAAAGTGTCATAGATTTTTCAAAATGGCGATTTTGCTAGATCAACGGTTACTGAACTACTTGCTTCTTACTTTTCTTTAAGGCTTTTTATATATTTTTTATAATTTCATAAAATATAAGAATATAACACCCTGGCTTTTTATAATTCAAATCTTTTACCTATCTCCTTTTGTCACAGAAGGTCCCTTCCAATCCGATGCTCTTTTGGTGCCCGAAGGCTGTCTATTTGATCACATTCACAATGCATCACGATGCTGGCCATTTGTCAGATGGAACCAGACTGGAGCTGCAGCTTGCCAAGAACGAGGTATGCAAATGCGAAGCTTTGCAATGCTACTTCCATGCGGAATCTCATTGTTTTCTGGAGTTGAATTCGTGTGCTGTCCAAAACATTTCAAGGGTAATTAATACAATTAACCAAACGATAATTATGAGAAACTATTTAAAAATTTTTTTGATTAGAAGAAATTCGTGTGAAGAAAACCGATTTACCAGTTGTTGTTCCCGAAGAGATTGTATCAGCCGATGATGATGACTCCAACTATTCGAAAGATTCAGCTGATGATGACGACGATGAAATCATGAATGATGACGAAGAGGATGATATGGTTGCCGATGAAGCAGCTGAAAACGATGCCGCTGCTGACGAAGGAAACGCCGAATATGACTCCAATGAGGAGCTCGAAAACTACGAAGATCTTGATGATCAAAATGATGAAGCGTGGGATTCAAATTCTGCCGCCGCCAATCCAAAGCCCAAAACAACAGAAACTTCAAAAGTAGCCTCTTCGTCGGAAACCTCTGCTCAAGTTGTCATCACAAAATCATCTGCTGCTGATGCTATTCCTTTGCCACCACAACAACCACCATCGACTAGCCAACCAACAGCTGATCCATACTTTACTCACTTTGACCCTCACTATGAACATCAGAGCTACAAAGTAAGTCAGAAAGTAAGTGATCCTTTTTCCATTTCAATTTCACGATATGACATATTCTAAAACAAGGAAGCCCAACAGCGCCTTGAAGAAAACCACCGTGAGAAAGTAACTCGTGTGATGAAGGACTGGTCTGATTTGGAGGAGAAGTACCAAGATATGCGTTTGGCTGATCCAAAGGCAGCACAAAGCTTCAAACAGCGGATGACAGCCCGCTTCCAGGTTTGTAATTGTTTGTCAAGTTTTGTTTGTTTCGTTATTTTGTAGTCGGGCTCCTGGTAGGTAGGGTCCATGTGTGTGTTACGTTATGTTGTCATTTTTGATATCTTGGTGTTCATGTGGACTCTATGGGAATGTAATTTTAGACTTCTGTTCAGGCACTCGAGGAAGAAGGTAACGCCGAGAAGCATCAGCTCGCCGCTATGCACCAACAGAGGGTGTTAGCGCACATTAATCAAAGAAAACGTGAAGCTATGACTTGCTACACTCAGGCCCTTACCGAGCAACCACCTAACGTAAGACCATTCTCCGATTTTAGTCTTGAGGATGCTGAACCATCGTACTTTCCTCCCCAGGCTCACCATGTCGAAAAGTGTTTGCAAAAGTTATTGCGAGCTCTGCATAAAGATCGTGCTCATGCCTTGGCTCATTACCGACATCTTTTGAATTCAGGCGGTCCAGGTGGACTTGAAGCTGCTGCATCGGAAAGGCCTCGTACTTTGGAACGTTTGATTGACATTGACCGAGCTGTAAATCAATCGATGACAATGTTGAAACGCTATCCCGATCTATCGTCAAAGATATCCCAATTGATGAATGATTACATTTTGGCATTGAGAAGCAAAGATGATATTCCCGGATCGGCTTTGGGTATGAGTGAAGAAGCTGAAGCTGCAATTTTGGATAAATATCGTATTGAGGTAGAACGTAAGGTTTCCGAGAAGGAACGACAGCGATTGGCAGAGAAACAGAGAAAGGAACAACGAGCAGCTGAGAGGGAGAAATTGCGAGAGGAGAAACTACGCATGGAGGCGAAGAAAATCGATGAACTTGTAAAAACACAAGCCGACCAAGAATTGCAAGCAAAGGAAGCCAAAGAAGCAAATAAGGATGTTATTACAGTTGTAGATCCAACAAAAATGTCACACAGCGAGAAGGAGACAACACCAGAAGAATATAGCGATGCGACAGCAAGGTAACTACATTTACTCTACTTACTTTTTTTAATAACTCTAAATCATCGAATTAATTTTTTAGCACCAAAACTCAAACTGTATTACCGACAGTCGATGATGAGGCCTTGCAGCGAGCTGTCGAAGATGTGGCAGCAGCTGTTGCCCATCAGGAAGCTGAACCACAAATGCAACACTTCATGACACACGATTTGGGTCATAGGGAATCGGTAAAATATAAATTAATTTTTTTATAGATATTACAGAATGTATACTAAGAACATTGGAAATTTTGTTTTTATTTTTGCCAGAGCTTCTCTCTTCGTAGAGAATTCCACACGCATTCCCCAAGGGAGGGTAGAAACGTTTACTTTACATTATCATTTGCTGGTATTGCATTGATGGCAGCAGTATTTGTTGGTGTTGCAGTTGCCAAATGGAGAACATCTCGCTCACCACATGCGCAAGGCTTTATCGAAGTTGATCAGGTATGTTAAAGAGGATTTAAATTAAATAATTGAAAATAAACCGTTCAAATGAAATTATGAATATGATAAGTTGCATGTGAAGTAAACCTAGCATTGGGATCCAGTTAAGCTATACCATTGAAATTATGAATATATAATTTGTCAAGTAAATCTGGCATTGAGCGCCATTTAAACCTTATCATTGAAGAACTGTTCAAATGATGAAATTATTAATACTATAAGTTGTCTGTTAAGCTACATCACTGAAGAACACTTTTGAAACAATATTCTCAAAGAAAGTTGTTAACAATTAATGAATTTGATTAAAAAATAAACTAAATTGAGGTTTAAGACTGAGATATAATTTTTGCTTACTCTTCAATGTAATTTTGGACTTAATTGTTCCTTGTGGTGGCAACATTCAATGTAAACACTGGTTTTTCCTTAAACAACTGTTTCTGCGTCGTGACTGGCCGTTTCATATTAATAGCCAGCGAACTAATGTGTTGTGGAGATAATTGATATTGATGAAGGCTGTAAGGAAAGAGAAAAATGCTTTTAAAAAATCGGATTGGAAAAAAAAATAATAGACTGTTGATTCTCCCATTTTGACAAACTGATATCGAGATTTGCAATATGGTAACACAAAATTTGCATGATATTATTTATTTTGAATTTTAAAAGTTATAACTTCTCAAATTATTAAAAAAAAATATATTGGTAGATTTAGTTTAATGTTATATGCCCCAGTTAAGCTAGCTACATAAAATTAACTTTTTAAATTCAAACAATTTAGAAAAGTCCAACAATTTTGATTAGTAAGATTCCATACAGTTTAACTAAACCAACTAATAAACAGCCAACATGACATAAACCTTGAGTTCAATGTTTCCTAAAAATACAGGCATAACTGCATACAGCACTATCAACATAAACCCATTCCATATTATTTTCCTTTTTTTCTTATATTATAAGTTAGATTATTAAGGTTTCGAATTCATTGTTTTATTTTCAGACTGCAGCATTACCCGTGACACCAGAAGAAAAACATGTTGCGAACATGCAAATCAATGGCTACGAGAATCCAACTTATAAGTATTTTGAAGTTAAAGAATAAACCACATTCTCTTAATAAGCGAACAAAATAAAAAAAAAAAACAACATCATCAGTTCTTATTTTTCATAAGAAACCAAAAAATTAAAAAAAAAACAAATTCTATTTTTATTGTTTGTTGTTCTTGTTTAGAATTATGTGTATCAAAAAAAAAATATATATATTAACTAAGATGAAAAAATTAAAAAAAAAAAAACAAAAAACAAAATGAAAACTCAAAACACACTCAATATACTTATTAGTTTATTTTTTAAGTTTTAACAAAACAAAAATTATTACTCTCATAATAAGTTAAAGCAACTACCTAAGAGAAAACAATAATAGCATAATAATTTTATTTAAATAATAAAGTAAAAAAAAAAAAACAAAAACAAACTTTAAAAAGGTCCTTGCTGTGAATTTCAAAACAAAAACAAATCATTTACCAAAATAACAAATAATTCACTCTAGTCATACTAGATTTAATTTTTTTTTAATTTACTTTTTTATTATTTATTTATGTATTTATTTTAATTATGTGATAAATTATGATCTCAAAATTTTTGAAATATGTATATTATTTTCCAAGACTCAAAACTATTAAATCTCTACAAATTTGATCAAAATAAAATAAAAAATAAAAATTCGTTTCAAAAAGCAAAAAAAAAAAATGTGGAGAAAGGGCAAAAATAAAACAGAAATCAAGGATAATAAGTTTAATATTTAAATATAGATATTATAATTATTGTAATAAAGAAAAAAATGCTAGGATATAGGCTAAACAAAAAATAAATACATTGAAATGAAATAAAATAAAACAAAAAAAAAAGTTTATTAAATTGGTTTTTACATGTAAAATATGAAACACTCAAAAAATAAATTTAAAAAGTTTTTTTTTTTTTAAATCAAATCACTCTTTCCATCACAATAAAAATCAAAAGAAAACATCCCAAAATGTGCGTTGTCCCAAATGATTAAATGTGTGTGTATTTGTAAATGTTTATCCCTGTTGTTTTCCCAGCCCCAGCCCCCTCAGAAAAAAAAACCGTTGAATCCGCAATAAATGCAATTTTTATAATAAAACAATAATAATTGTAATTTTTCTTATTATAAAATACAACAACTGATTCAAACATTTATACAACACATTTTTACTTAAAATCACACTTTTTTCAAAACACAAAAATATTATCACACATAATAAACAAAACTTTTTTACTAAAAAAAAAATATGTAAATTTATAAAATTGGCAATATTCTATATTTTAATTGTATTAACATAATATATATATATATATATCAATTTGAACAACAACATTATATGGACAAATTACATATGTTTGTTTCGGTGAGACGGTTGCTAAGGATGAAACTTTTTGGGACATGTTTTTGGAATGATGAAAAGGTACTGAAGTTATTTAAACAAAAGCAAAATTCAATTCGAGGAAATATTGAAAGAGAACTAATTTATTTTTCACAAAGTGAACTCAATCTCTGACATCAAAATACCATAAAACTCTGTTCCAGTCCCAAAGTTGTGTGTTCGTCAACGCATTAAGAAGTTGAAGATTGCGTTGGCCCGACTTCAATGCGTTGACTATTATTTTCGTCGACACTACCACTCTTTCAACTTGAAAAGTTACAAGCGATGAATCGCAATAAGCAGTGAAGGCCTTCACTTTGACACAGTGTGACAGCTTTGAAAGGTTCATTATAATAGATATTTAATGGATCAAATACTAAATGTCAAAGTCTTTATTTCGACACAATGACATCTAAGCTAACATCCCTGGGCTAGTATTAAAACTGGTAAACAAATGTCAGTAGATGAAAGTTTAAAGTTGACAAAAGTTTTGCCAAACGACTGTCCAAAATTTTGCGAAAAGATTGGAAATGTTTTTTTTTTTGCCAAATGGTTTGAAACCGGAAATAGGCAGTATGCTTGTCAGCGCTTTAAAAAAAAAAAACAATCTTTTTACGTTGACATAGCAGAGTTATTTCTTCTTTCAAGTCGATGTTGATGACTATTGACCATAATGGTGGAGTTAATCCAAATATCATTCAAACGCCCTGAAATCGCATCTTCGCAAGCAGCAAGTTCGGATTTCTTAGACATTTTTAATCCACCAACATAGTTACATAGGGCTATATTTAAGAGCTATATTTTGCCGTATACCAATTTTGACCCAAGTCGAGGTATCCATCTATATTTTAACGCAAAAATTTGTGTCAGTAACAATAATTCATTAAGTGGAAACAAAAGAAATGCTTAAACAAAAATGCTTCAGTACAGCTTTCTACCAAATAGGAACAAAAAAGATTATTCGATATACAAAAAGAGGGCTATAGTAAATAAAATGTCCGTCGTAAATTGGAAAAGTCTTTATAAAATATATAACCGACATATCCTAATAAATTTCAATTGAAATTTTATGGATGCAACACTACGAGGTAAATTTTATTCGTTATAGTCCCAATATTATCTTGAGAATTGAGGAAAATAAAATCATCATGGTCGCAATCAGTCTCAAGACATCTTTATCATCGTCCAGCAAATGCACTTAACATTATTTGTGCTGTGAAACGTAAAAAATCCAAACAAGATATTATAACAGTTATTAAATCCAAAAACAAAAAAAAGTAATAATAATTTTAACTAAGCATAAACAAACGAAATAAAAACTAAATTCTTATATACATCAATACAGAATATTTATTGAATGCTTTTTAACAAAAACAAAATTAACAAAACATATAAAATTAATACTTAACAAATAAACAATAATAATAATAATAATATAATATGAAATAATAATTATCTTATTCACATTATTTTTGTATAACAAAATTAAAACATATAGAAAATAATAAACACTAAAAACATATTTACAATGCTGCCCTCCAAGTTTTATCAACAAAAAAAAAATAAGAAAAAAATACAAAAACCTTTAAAATTTCTCATACATATATTTATATATATTTTATTTATAAATAAAAATATATATAGATATTACCTTGCCTAAGCCCTGAGCTGCTGAAACACAAAAAAAAACTAACAAAAAAATATATCACCTTAGTTGCACCACAAAAGAATCTTAAAAAAAAAGAAATAGAATAACATTAAAAAAAATTGTGGCTATACTCTACCTTTCTATTATGAATATGGATATTAAACAAAAATAAAAAAAATTGCTCGTTAACAGTACCCCCGCCGCCGCTATGAACTCCTCCTCACTCCCTGGTAGGAACCAAATTTAAAATAACAAAAATAACATACTTACATAACTTTTTTTTGCATATTTTTCATGTTTTATTTGTTTTTAGTGGAAAAAAAAAATTAAAAAATTATTTTACTTTGGATTCTTAATTTTTACAAAACAAAAAATAAAAAAAAAACTTAATAAATATTCAAAATTAAATAATAATATAACAAAAAAAAACATCAATGATTATATAAAATATATGTATATAAATCATTGAAAAATCAATTCGTCCTCTTTTATGAAAATAAGCTTAAATAAAATAATAAAAAAAACGTTAAGAGTATAAGAGCGTTTATCATATAGTTTAGCACAATATATTTTATAAAGAGAAAACAAAAAAAAAAAATAAAACAAACAAAAAATAAAATAATAAAAAATGCAATGTAAATGTATTCATATGTTCTTTTTTATATATATATTATTATTATGTATAATGAATATATATGTATGAAATATATTTATCTGCTCGATCTATATGCATTTTTCTTTTGTATATTTATGCAAAAATGCATTTTAATAACAAAACAAAAATGTCTATTCGTTATTCATTTATATATATAAATATATATATATACTTCTTTACAGAAATTCAAAAAAAAAAATAATTGGGTTTAAAAATATATATATATATATAATATATATATATATATAATCACAACAACAAAATATGATTACAATGATGAGACATATAACAAAAAAAAATAATACTAATATGTAAGTAATTTCATTATTTATTTTGCAATTTATATTGAGAAGTTTAAAAAGTAATAAAAAAAACATTATTATTATAATAAAATAAAAATAGTAAAACAAAACAACAACAACAAAAAAAATTAACTAAAACTCAACTCAAAAAAAAAACTCAAGAGAAAAAATGTATAACACAGTGGATACGCATTGCTTTCTTAAAAATACAAAAAATAGTATATATAAACAAATTATAAACAAGAAAAAAACTCATTATTTGTTTCTCAATAATTTATTTTATATTCAAACACTCATAAACAATATTTGTGTATGTACATTCAAATAAATAAAATAAGTAAGCAAACCTGTGCTGATTAAAGAAATAAACAATAAAACAACATCATGGTTTTAGTTTAAATATTTTTGTTTGGCGTAGCTAGGAGGTCATTTTGAACGCGCATACAAAAATTTGTGGTGGTTTTTCTTTAAACTTGGTACAAAAGATTCTTTGGGAACTCCTCCACATAGTTTTGTGATTCTTTTTTTTTAACAAAAAATAGCGGTATCCTTATGAAATAAAATATTTTCAAAAAACCAGTTTTTGATATTCGCCTGTTCTGAAATACGGTTTACTTTAATGCTGACCAATTTTTTTTTTATACAAACGTATCTAAAAATTACATAATAGTATCCATCATTAGTATTCATCGATACTTTTGATATTTGGCAACTAATTACTTTTTTTTAACTAGATTGAAAACACAATGGTATATCTACATTTATTAAAAACGGCAAATTTTGACACGTAACACCGAGCACTTAAAATTTAAAATATAAAATGTATGGAGTTTTTTAAAATTTCGAAATTTCGAAAAAAAGTGGATGGAAAATTTTCAAATTTGGTAAATAATAATAAATTATGTATGGGTGCGATAAGGAGTGTAAAAAAATGATTTTTAGATTTAAAAAAAAAAAAAAAAGTAAGCCGTTATTCATAGCATTGGCATTTTTTCCAAAAAATATGGTTCTTCGAGAAATTAAGGAAGAATAAAAATTCAGGAATTACCGAAATAATGACGAAAACAGTGGTATACTTTAGCGTATGCGCATTTTTATTATTTTGAAAAATTTTAGATGAAATTTTGGTTGCGCACTTAACCCTGATTAACTTTAAAAATAGAATATTAATTCTTTATATAACTAAATACATCTACTCTAACTTACATATGTCAGAACATGTCTAGTTGGAAAAACTCGATTAGAATTTCCATCTACTCATCACACTATAAATATTTATAAGCCGGCAAGGCTACTAATAACCGAATAATTATCGGCTATACAAAAAGTATTATCGATTTGAGTATTATCGAGTGACTCTTTTTTCTTCACTTTTATTACTTTTTATGTTGATTGAATTGTCTAGCTAAATCCGTACATTATTGTTTGTTGCGATGTCGGTGACTAAGTACGATTATAACTGCACTTGTGGATGATCTGATATAAATGAATTTGTAGCTTGTAAACAAGAAAAAAAAACCAACGGAAAACAAATAAATCAAAAATCACAGCCATCGATGTTTCGTCCAATAATGAAGTGCTTCAAATTGAAATAACGCTCTCAAGAACATACTCAAGTTGAAGAGTTTGAAGCGACGGCAATGACGGCCGACGCACGACGAGTTGAAACCAAAAAAAAAATGATTGACCTCTTGATTTTTAGAAGAGGGTGTGTTTACTAAACTGTTTATGGTCCTCAATAAGAGGAGTTTCAAAGTTTGTTAACATTTTTATAAACATAAACAAATTTGAATATTGATACCTATCTGATGCTTTATAAGGTTGTTAAAAACGAAAAATCTTTTTAAAAATACCAGAACACTTGCACACAAACCAGAATCAATTTTGCGAGTGTTAAGAATGAATTTTATTAATGCACTTTTTTTTGGGTGTTGAATTCTTGTTATGCCCCACAGGAAAGAATCTCCTATTTCAAAGGTTCGCCGACAAATTAATTAGTATTCCTTTAGAAGAGCCTAAGTATTACGTTGAAATTGTTTGAAGGGAGCGACATTATTGAACTCCTTTAATCTACATATTATCATATTATGACTTTAGAGAAAAATATAAAATCTTATCCGTTTGTCTTTATTTATTAATTAATTACCAATTACTTTCCTCATTTTTAGATTCATTCAAACATTTCAAGTAGGCATATTTTTTTTTTATTTTAGAAAGTGCAAAAATATGTATTGTCTTTGCCGACGGTATTTATTGAAGTTGAAGTAAAATAAGAACACAAAATATTTAGGTACTTTTAATTTTATCATTTTTAAAGCTTCCTAAATGACTCAAACTACTTACAAAGGCACATGATACTTATATGTCGGTAAAGCAGTGTGAAGAAAATCATATACGTTAACTGTCAGTGAATTGTCTGTGATCATAGCACAGGAACTTTTGTCTTAGCTTTTCATGTTTAATGTATATCTGAGGTTTAACCTGATAAACTTTTAAAGCTGGAATTTTGGAGGTTGAGTTTTCGACTGGGAACCGCAATGTCCCAGGATTAATAATGAGAGAAAAAAAAGAACTGACATTTGACATTTTATACTAACTTCACTCAAAAATTAAAAGTTTTTAAAGCTAAATCGATTTTGTTAAGTTATATACATTAGCCTATAGCTTTGTTGTTTAGAGCTGCAGAAACCCGTTACAACGACGGCGTTTCTTTAAGCAATTATTTCATATTAAAGTCTTTCAAAACTTGGCTTTTTGTTTGTTTAAGTTAAAAAAAGCTGCATATTTATTTTTTGTATTAATTTAAGCAGTTATTTATATTTTTTTACACGGAATGCCGAAACCCTCAAAGACAGAATACCAAAATCCTATTTACAAGAATCCCGAATTACAGAAAATTCGGGATTAATATTGAATTTCATAACTTTTTAGCATAGTTAATCTAAGAATTTTCTCTTTTTGATGAAAGCCCCTTTTTAAAGAACGAAGAGCCAACAAAACCTGGATAAACGTTTATTTTTCAAAACATTAAGTTTTTCTTTAGTCATATAAACTTGTGGAAAAGTTTAAAACAAAATCTAAGCAAAGTTAAATTAAATCTTCACAGAAGGAAGTAAATTTTTTATAAAAAAAAGTGAAACATATTTTTCTATCAACAAATTTCTTACGTAAAAATTAATTAAATTGAAGAAAATCAAAATAATGTAACTACATCAAATAACAAACAAAAATTTAAGTGCAAAATAAAATTAATTAAAAAATACTAGCTTCAACAAGTTTATATAGTTTTGTGTCCCATAAAAATTTCCTCTATTTTCTTAGACAAATAAGTAAATAATATAAAATTGCAATTTTCAAACTATATTTTTTTTTATCAATCATAATAAATACGTCGATATACCTACTTGTACTTAAATTCTTATTTAATTTTGTCCCCATTTTTTTTTTGTTTTGTTTTTTTGCAAATATAAAAATCAGTTCAGTTATTCCCCCACTTATATACACTTGTCTTCGAAAAGTGCCTACATAATATCATACTCTGACTGTGATGATGATAAACCCTCTCTAATGGCACAAATTGTCAGCGAACAGAAAAACCTTATTCAAACAAAAATCCTTATCGCGATATTATTTTTCTTATTTACACAAGGACAAAAAAAAAGATATAACAGTCTATACCAAAATAAATATAAAATGTCTCTCTCTATCTATATATCTACAGTTATCAGATTGATAAAATAAAATTCGCTGCACAAATGCACATTGCACAGCAGTCGATAGATACATATATTTATATATGTAGGTATGTATATTTTATATACAATTCCTTGTAATAAATATTGGCCACGTATCAATTCTTGTTAAGTAAATATTGACATATGACAATTCAAAAATTAATAGTTACTTATAGGTTATGGGTGACGGACTGACTAATAGGCCCATGAAGTATAATCGGGTTGGTTTCGAAATTCTGTCTGGGTTTCAATTCTTTTTTCAAAACTCTGCTTTTAAAATTCCTTTTTTTTAAAGTACTGCTTTTAAAATTCTATTTTTCAAAACTTTGCTTTTCAAAATTCTGCTTTTCAAAACAGACGAACTTGAAAAGCTGAACTGAAGCTGAACTGACAATGACAAATGTGAAAGATGATAACTAATGGAGTGTGTTTCGAGAATTAACCAGCGTATTCAGAACAAAACATTCTCAGTTCAGAAAATGTTAAGGGTAAGCTCAGAGTGCTCAGATTCCTTTTAGAGGTAAGGGACCTCTAATAATAAAGAAACTAATGAACTAATAAAGAAAACACATTATGTGAGCCGCACCTCAACCCACTTAGCGGACGACTTGCTACATCTTTGATTAATCACGATTTCGGTTATCGTAGGAGTGTTATCGATAACAACATGTCATCTGCTCGATGAGATCAAGTGCTAAATAAGGACCCTTCAACAGGTTTTTTATGAATGTGATTTGAAAGAATCTACCTTTAACCACCAGCGACGTTGACGACGTCATTCGTGACACAGGTTAGGAGAAGTCTGGTTAAGGTTACTGCAAAGTAAAATTGATTTTGATTCTTAGCGCATTGCCGCGAGCTAGACTACTGGCGTTAGCCGTGACCTCGGCCATCGTCTTTTTTTTGACAAAACTAATTGTGGATTAAAAACCGAATCACCAACTAGAGTTTTGTCATTTGTTTTTTTTTTTTATTATTTGAAAAGTTAATCTTTAAAGCCTTATAGACTATGAAGAAGGACTGACAAAAACTGGGATTTTCCAGCTATGACTTGATTCTTTGAGATACGCGTCAAACAGAAAGCAAATACATAATTATTTCCATTTTATTACGATTTTGAAGAAATCTGTTAACCGTCTCCTGTATGACTATTTAACAAAATAGTTGTTGGTATAACATCGATAAAGTACAACTAATTTTTGTAGCAGGTCTAGCCAAATTGTTGCATCAGTAAGTTCCTTATACGCCACCTTATACCCACTCACTGTTGAGGTAATTCGGGTAATGCTACTATCAAAATATATTCCCCTTATAGAAATGAGCCTTGTCACTTAAAATATCTTAAATCCACCTCTGATAATAATCAAAAAAATAAGTAGAGCTTATGGTTTTTTGTCATTATTAATATAATAACAAACAACCAACAACAATTTGCTCCCCAATCATGCAACTCTAAATCAACAACAATACATATTGAGTTTTATTCATAAAAAAAAAAATAAGAATAGGTAAATATAAAAATATTATTTATAAAAAATTTATTAAAACGACGTTTGTTGTTGGAAAAAAAGATAAGACAAAGTTTTACCTGCGTCTGATAACTTACTGCGCATACTGTGTGTATGTGTTTAATTTTTTTTTTATTTTTTACTGATAATGTGTTATGTTTATTATCAACGTCGTCCTTCCTATCACACGTATCAATCAATCGTTATTTTAATACTTTATGACTTCAATACTCAGAATGTTAGGGATCAGTTCGGTGGAACTTGTTATAGAAGTTCGATATCATACGGCGCTGATCGTCTTGATTTTCTATATAATTTAATTATACTATTAATACCTAATAAGAAATACTATAACGATTTTTCGAAACGAGATTTAAACGCGATCGCTAATGAGTGTTTGGATTTGTTTTTTTTTTGAAATAGTTTAAAATATACACAAAAAAATATTCAGCGGTTTAAATAATTGTGTTTGAAATTAAACAAAAAAAAAGAAAAGAAAATAATTTTGAAAAAAAAATTGAAGTTTTCTAATTGATGCATCAGCAATGGCGCATTATAATACATCAAGTTGTGGATATTATGATGAATATAGCGCTTACAATAATTATAACCACAACGTTTACCCACAGGAGTATCATATACAAGCGGATTATGAATATAAATATGAGTAAGTTTTCTAAAGGCAAACTTTCTGATATCAACATTCTTGAATAGTAATGAAGTCTAGCTCGAAATTGGTGCATTTTACACGAAAATTTAAAGATGTCTACCCTTTTTGAAAGAAAGTTAGAAGTATTTTTTAATCGAACACTGAAAAGGAAATGGTTTTATCTCCCTAATTTTTGAGAAAATTGAAAATTAATAAATACTTTTTTTTTATAAGAATATTTATGAATTTGATTATTAAAGTGAACTATTAAGGTCCAAGTTTATGTATTTTTCAGTATTCGATTAAGAAAACTTTAGACAGTCAAACAATTTAAACACCTTTGGGGCTATTACCGTTATATTTTAATATTTTTTTCATTCATTATACATAAATAAAGAATTACAGCCTTGACCTTTTGATAAATTTTATCACTGATGTTGAACAATGTTCCCAAGTGGACAAAAGTGCCTATGACCCTTTAACATATTTTATGGGTAAATATTTTGTTCGAAATAAATCTTCTGAGACTCAAACTCAGCGCTGAATGAAATTAAAAGCCGACGGTAAAATAATAATAAAAAAGTGATTATGGAAGAAAATTAATTTTGAATGCACAAAAGCTAGACAAAAATATTTGTCAGCCATAAATACGTTAGGCAGCTCAATTAATTTATTTTTAAAACTAAAATAGAGAACAAGTTATTTGTGACTTTTATTGGTTTAAGCTTTGTCGAAGTTTCTTTTAAGAAATTATTCTTCAGGACATATGCTGTATTGGGTTGAACTGTTTTTTTTTTTCATAAAATTTTGATTTATTTTGCAGTAGGTTTGTTGGCAACATTATTTTAACATTAGCAGAAATGACGTACAGTTTTAATATTCGATTTTTCATTAGACATTTTCTACTTTAAATTTTATATGAAGAAGAATAGAAAATATTGAAAAAAAAAAGAATGCAAAGCAATTTATGTAAGCACTTTGTTCAAAATATGTCTTGAGAATTTGAGGTTTAGAGGCTAAAATGGATCGAGAATAAACCGTTTTTTATCGTTTTCCCGTTTACATAAATAGAAAGAATTAGTGCCATTGGGCTTTAAAAAAAGTGAACTGAAAACTTCTGGTTAATCAAAAAATAACTCGAGATTTCGCCTTTAAAACTACATGCGTTGGAAAGAATGGCAAGGTTAACATTTTTTGTTCTAAATAGTGGACGAAAAATTTCAGATCAAGTGCTTCTACGACGGCTCTACCCGTTACATGTTTTTCCAGTGTTTATATGCATACAAAAGTTTTGAGAGTTAACTTACAGCAGCTGAAAAGAATTTGCTCAGTAGGACTGAAAAAGCGTGATGGAATAAGAAAATAATTTATCTTGGACAAAATACCAACTTTGCTGGTACTTTCATATGAAAAGAAGAGAAGCGAAAAGAAGAACTTCAGTTAATAGTGGAAGTTGTTCAAGCGAAATGTATTTAGTTGGAAAGATGACGTCAAAATTATCCAAAATAAGGATTCGAATCCAATTTTGTATTTACATATTCAAAATTGGTCAGATGATACTTGTCATAATTTTGTGATTTCATAATAAAAAAACACAGTCGGAAACACTCAAAATATTGAGAAATGAATTTATGCTGTTGTACAAAGCTCTATTTTTGGTCTCACAAATAATTTGTTAAATTTGATTAAAATGTGCCTTTAAAAAAATATTGGAATAAATTCAGTGATTTCGATGCAATTTTTTAGCTTGAAGAAATATTGGCAATCTGATGGGCAAATTCTGACGAAAGGCTTAAAGGAAATCTTATTTACCTTAAAATTTCAAGCTTCTGTCTTTTTACTTTACTTATTGTGCAGCTCTTTTTTTAAAGCGTTAAATATATATTTTTTTTATTTCAAGTGCAATGATTTACAGATAACTCTAAGTTGTAAATATGAGAGAAAACATAATAAAAATCCTCCATCTGCAGTAAACTCTTTACCTACTATAATTTGCCTTAAGTACCCAAACATTTTTTAATCCTTTTAAACCTGTTTTAGAATAGCTAATTGGATTTTTTTTTTGAATGTCGTTTTTTATTTGTCATTACCTATTCCCACCACCAAAAACCATCCCGCACTAATGCTGATGCACATCCCCTTTGAATTAATTCCTGCTGCACGAACAATTGATATTGTAAAAGGTGTCAACGGTATAATATAATGAAATTAAGGGAAAAACTCTAAATAGGCAATTACTCACTGTGGTGCTTAATGTTTTCTGGCAAATCACATATCGCATCGGTTAGGTTCAATTCCTAAATACTCTATACACAAGAGCTATACCTTTATTCGAAACAAATTGCAATCGAAAGGTATTAAATAAAAAAAAAAAAAAAAAAATCTAAAACACCAAAAACCCATTTGTCAAGATTCAATTGCTATTGCTGTCCGGTAAATATATTTGAAGAGAGTTAAAAAAAAAAAAAAGTTTTGCTTAGCTCATTCATTTTTGAGGATTGTTAGGAAGTTACATCCGGTCACAGGAAATAAAGCAAACACAAAGGTCGCCTTGCTGTCTCCTTTGGAATATAGAGAGAGAGTATAGTACATACTCCGCTGAGGGTATATCGAAACCCTGACCTTTTAGACTCTGTAAATGATAAAATGTTTTTCAGTGTCATATCGAGATACAGATACAATACCACAATGGAATTCTCTTTGTTTAGTTTATATGATTTCCAGCACTTATTGGAAGAAGTTATAGCAATAGGTGCAGGTAAAGGTGTAAAAAAAAGGAAGATCGATTGAGGGCCTGGAGAGTCATTCACCAAATCACAAACCAAGATGCTATAAGATGCCGATGTGTATGAACAGCTTTTGTAAATACATTTAGAACGCATTCGATTCGCATATAGTCTTAAAGGTATATACGTATGAAAGTTGATAATTAGTGCATCTTTGTGCAGTAAAATAGAAGCCGGCCGGCATGGCACGGTGCGGCGTGATTCTGTTCCGGCTTGTTTTTTTTTTTTAGAATTTCTTACGGAAATAGGTAATTGTTTTGTAGTTAATAAACAAGGAATGACAATTGAATAACATTGAAATGTATATACATACATATGTACTATATGTTGTGTACCTATCTATTCAAAAAAAAAGCAGTAGGTTTTTCGTGTTGGACTTGAGGAGTTATTGCATCCATCATCACCTGGCCATGCTTCACTAAGCATCTGCTTGTTGTTTATGGTGTAATATTTAACACAGGCTTGATTTTTTGATTCAACATAAGACTATACAATACATATCGCTTCTTTAGTTGTAATACCTCGCGTAACAATCAAGACGATGCCGATGGAGCGGTTAAGAACAAATTTGACCACATTTTCCTTTAATTTTGTTAATGTGAAATTGCTATTAGCCGTGTTTTGGTGAGAATATAGCAAAGCCTAGTAAGAAAAATCAAAAAAGCAATCCGCAGCGATATTGTTGCAAAACGGTATTTTTGCTGATCAATTCTTACAGGTTACAGATTTTTGTTTTGACTTTTTACTTGCGATCAGTTCCCCTTACAAAGCACAGGGACTCTACTATTCCTACGCGCCATTGTTTACCTGGAGAATGCAGATGTATATCAGCTCTCTGTAACTCTTCCCCAATTGTGCTGATTCCTCCTCGACCTTTCTTCGCCCTGTTTTCGCATGAAGTTCATCATTTGATATTTGGCCAGAAAATCCTCAAGAAGTTTGCACATTTCTAGTGACAGCAGTTGTGACTTTCCGAGTGTTGGGCCCGTAAAGAAGCAAGGTTTCAACATTGGAGTGGAAAATCGTAGCTTGGTCTTTAAGCTTATAGAGTTGTTTCTCCATAAAAACGCAGCCTTTGATTTCCCGATCCGCCTGTTGATGTCTATCTAGTTCAGTTCCGCTGACAGTTGACACAATACTTCCAAGATATTGAAAATTTTCAACCATCTCTACTGGTTGTTCAGAAATATTTACTTGAGAAGATGAGAATGTTCCAAAGCTGATCCTTTTAGTTTTTGCGGAATCAATGATTGGATTGGAGGTCAATAAAGAGTAGGTGAAGTGGTAATCGATATTCGACGCACTGTTTGATGATGATCCGCAACGTGTTAATGTGTCCCACACAGGAAGATCCAGTGTGGAATACAGTTTTTCCGGCTTCGAGTGTGTTTTCGAGATGTTCTATTTCTCGTTCCGATTACTCGGATGATTCTTGCTATTAATTTAGTTACAGCAGGAAGCCCTTTTCAATTTTCGCACTTCTTTTTTAAGGGAGCTTGACAATCATTCCTCTCAGTAAGGTTCTTACTTTCCCAGGGTTTCTCAATGGGTGCAGTTGATCACTCGATGTTATTGGCGCTGCTTGTAAGAGCTCTCCGGGAGTTCTGTAAAGTCCAACCGCTTTGTTGTTCCTCAATGCTTTGATTCCGGAACTTGTTACTTCGGGCAGATCATTTTGCGTCGGAATGACTTCACTTTTTTCAGGATTGTCTCTAATTTAATTGGCGTGTAGTCCGTGATTTAAGAATCGTGTGTGCTAGAAAAAGGTTTATAAAAATGAAGCACCGACACTGCATTTAACAGCACAGTAGAAAAAGAGCTTGAAAACCAAATTTGCAGAAATGAGAAAAAAATTTATTCTACACTTCATAATTACTCCACTAGTTTCAACGAATTACAAAAAAAGAAAGAGATAGTGCTTTGATGGGAAGTGCTCTAGCATGTTACCAAGTGCCACCACTTGAACCGGATACAAAACCATTTTGAAGTCAAACACTTTTCCTGAGTAACCCTTATTCCCATTTAGAGAAGGTAAATATGCGAGCGTGTATAATAGAGGAACTACATATTTTTTTTTTGTATTTGAATTTTTGTTGTTATATTATTGAACAAATATCAATTTTCGCTTCTTATGATTTTTATGCACCGATGTCACGAAACCACTCCAAAAAAAATTTACTTTATAAGACCCCAAAATTGTCCTGCCACGAGTGCTGCTGTATCGCACGTTTGCATGTTTGTGGCGCATCCTGGATTATTTTTTTACGTACGAAAAAAAAATCATGAATCCTTCTTTTTTTTCAAGCTTGTGCCATTTGCAAAAGTTCTCATCATTTGAAGTACACATAGTCATATAATGCTGAGCCACCATACTACCGTTTGGGATTATAAAAGCCACTAACAAAAATTTTTTTAATATTCTGACTTCTTCCACAAACTTATTCGAAACGAAAAAGAAGAAGACCCCTTAATGATAATAATTGGGCGGGTGAAAGAGTCACTATACCCAACAATAATAAATAATAGTAGCACGATACTCGTCTCGTATATGGTATACACTACTTGTAAACGGCAATAAAAATAATAAACATAAAAAGAAAAGAAATTAGTTGCGATATATACTCGTACCTGCTGCGGTCTCCCAGGATCTTCCTGGTTTAGCCCGAGCCCATAACCAGCACTGCTATACTTCTCCTCACCGTACCATCAGGAGTTAAACACGGAAATTCCATTCCCTTCAACCAAAACATATGTGAGCTCGGAGCTATTTTATTGTGTGTGTTTTCCATCAAACAAAAACACAGCTTAAGAGTATTTCTATAATTGACATCCTATTTTTGCAAAACAGCTCAACTCAGGTACTCTTGCACCTTGTCTGGGATATATGTACTTTCCTCCGCATCAAATGGAAAAAAAAAACTCACAAAAAGTGGGAAAACATTTTCGTAAATTCCATTATGGAAACCGTATTAGGTGAGGATTATCCGAGGGTATGATTTGAAACCAATTACAAGCGATCGATTCTTTGGTGAGCCCGTTTTGTGGATGATCCACCTTTTTTGTTCTGTGTTTTGCCAGTTTTGTAGATGCAACTGATCTTTAAGCAAATTGGAAAGAATAGCCAAAGGTGACAGAGTGGAAATAATTTTTGTTTTCTTCAATATTTTTATCAATGAACATAACATTATACACATAAAAGATGCTGGGTCAGAGAGAGCGGTATCGTTTAATGCGGCTTTGACACATATTGAATGCAAGAAATTGAATTTTGACAAAAGTGAACATTATTTTATTATTTTGTTAAAGGCAATGTAAGAAATGCATTTTCGGCTATATTTTTGTTTGGTTGTTCTTAGAATAGCAAGTAAGTTGATGTTTATTCAAGATATGTAATTAAGGATTATTGGATTATTTCGCAAACATAAAATAAGATTCATAGTTTTGAAAATCGTATATGAATGAACGCAGGTTGCTAGGAAAAAATGTTTAGGTATGAAGATACATATGTACTATAAAGAAAGTAGGTAACAAGGATATTATTTATATTATTATTTATTTATCTCTATATAAATGTACTGAAAAATACTTAAAGCTAATAGCTACCAGGGCTTTTAGCTGAAAATAAAATATAGAGTTTAAAATGTATAGTTTAAATGTCCAACTATGGGGCGGCCAAAAGAGACAAAAACAATTCTTCAGGCCTCTACTGACCGCCCCAATAAATAATTTAGATATATGTAATTAGATAAATTTTATAATTTTAGCAGTTTGAATAAATTTTTTATGTTTTGTTCGTGAGTTGTAGATTTAGTTGGCGGACGCATTTCGGAGGAGGTTCTTTGTTAAGAAGATAGCTGTGAGTCAGTTGAGTGTGCCCGATTCTCAATCTGTTGAAGCATTTATTCGTAGTTGCAGTTGTAGTTGCAGGATAAAAAGCACTGGTTCTGTGTTTATTGATCAAAGAGTAATGGTGATTATATTGCGAGATCAGTCCAGTGCTTTATTCTGCTGTCAAATTGAGGATATCTTTTTTAGTAGGTTGATATTTTGAGATTTCCTGATTGTTGTTTTTGGAGACTATTTTGTCTTCTCGATCTGCACATTCATTATTAGTTACTAGTACACCGATGTGACCTGGTACCCAGAGGAGTTTTAAGTGATGTCCTAGTTTGATGACGTTATCTCTTGTTTTGCTAATGATAGCTGATCTGTTGTTAACATTTTGGATAGCAGTGAGAGTTGAAAGTCTGTCCGCGCAAATCACAGTATTCTTATTATTTTTACTAGCAATTTGAGTAGCTTTTAATATTGCTAAAGCTTAGACAGAAAATATTGAAAAATAAGACGATCATTTTTCGGCGGAAACTAGATGAGAGTTTGAATCAGCGATTGATTTTAAAATCTAATAATATGATCAACGCCTTGCAGAACTGTTAAAGAGTTATGTTCAAATATTCTATACAGAAGGTGAAAAAGCAAAGTGTTATAAGTCGAAGTGTTGACGTTTTGAACAGCGAAATTTCAATAAGAAATTCGGACATTTGGAAAATATTTTCCTCCCGTAGAACGAAACATGTCAATTTCAGTTGCAGGAATTTCATTTACAAAACTAGTAGCTGTTTTGTATAACAAACGATATAACTTAATATAAACCAGTTGAAAATTCGAAAAAAAATTATTTTTTTCAAATGACGAGAACTATGTTTTTCGAAAAACTTTTCTGCGATGGTTGTATCAAGTAAAATGTAATGATACAGGAAAAAAATGCTATGGTAAATGGTATTTATTTATCCTTACGTTTTATGTTAAGTTATTTCAAAAAGATTTTTCAAAAAAAAATCATTTACTTCACGTGAATTTTTAACTTTTAATTAATTTTTTTTTCAAAAACTGAAGTTTCCAGCCAAATGAATATAACATCGTTACATGATGCCATATAAAAGTACAAATTATATCTACTTTTCGGGATTCAACTCCATTTTGTGCCGGCTGCCATTTAGAACTCTAGTCACATTGGTTATTAATTATGTTTTAAATAAACTTAACTTCTAAATAAACAGTATTCACTCTTTACCGAGTTCAGACTAAAAATGCGTTGTATATACTCGTTGAACAGGTTACTTATTTTTTATTTTCTGAAACGTTGAGCATTCGATTAAACTAAAGCTTTGATATTATTGAATAATAAAACAAGAATATTGTAATTAATTTTGAAGTCATAAGAAAATGGGTTAGATTACAAAACAGTGTAATAATATCCCTCTCATGTTTGGTCAAAGAATTTTGAAAATGTTTTTTTTTTTTTGCTCAAATATTTAAGTACATTCTGAAAAATCGAAATTAAACGGGAGCGGGTCAAAATCCTGGTTTCATAATTATGCTTTTCAATTCAGCGTTTCAAAATTCTGGCAAATTATTTTCATTCTGTTTTCTTATTGTTTTTTATAATATTTTAACAATGAGTCTTTCATCGTATCCCACCGGAACAAAATTACTTGCGATTATTATGAACTGTACGAGTTTTGCAGATAAGAGATGAATAATCATACGTTTATCCAAAAAAAATACAAAGGCCCTCTTTTGAAATTTCTGGTTGTACAAAATTCTGGCTGCACAAAATTCCGTTTCTCATAATTCTGTTTTTAAAAATTCTGTAAATCTGTTGCATTTCAATAATGAAACAAAATGCGCGCTTTTTAGTAGAATTTTGAAATTTTTTAAACAGAATTTTGAAATAAAGAAATTTATTATGTATTATATTTTTAAAACTTGGCATATTTGGTTCTTTCTTAAGAAGATAGCTGTGAGTCAGTTGAGTGTGCCCGATTCTCAATCTGTTGAAGCATTTATTCGTAGTTGCAGATGTAGTTGCAGGATAAAAAGCACTGGTTCTGTGTTTATTGATCAAAGAGTAATGGTGATTATATTGCGAGATCAGTCCAGTGCTTTATTCTGCTGTCAAATTGAGGATATCTTTTTTAGTAGGTTGATATTTTGAGATTTCCTGATTGTTGTTTTTGGAGACTATTTTGTCTTCTCGATCTGCACATTCATTATTAGTTACTAGTACACCGATGTGACCTGGTACCCAGAGGAGTTTTAAGTGATGTCCTAGTTTGATGACGTTATCTCTTGTTTTGCTAATGATAGCTGATCTGTTGTTAACATTTTGGATAGCAGTGAGAGTTGAAAGTCTGTCCGCGCAAATCACAGTATTCTTATTATTTTTACTAGCAATTTGAGTAGCTTTTAATATTGCTAAAGCTTAGACAGAAAATATTGAAAAATAAGACGATCATTTTTCGGCGGAAACTAGATGAGAGTTTGAATCAGCGATTGATTTTAAAATCTAATAATATGATCAACGCCTTGCAGAACTGTTAAAGAGTTATGTTCAAATATTCTATACAGAAGGTGAAAAAGCAAAGTGTTATAAGTCGAAGTGTTGACGTTTTGAACAGCGAAATTTCAATAAGAAATTCGGACATTTGGAAAATATTTTCCTCCCGTAGAACGAAACATGTCAATTTCAGTTGCAGGAATTTCATTTACAAAACTAGTAGCTGTTTTGTATAACAAACGATATAACTTAATATAAACCAGTTGAAAATTCGAAAAAAAATTATTTTTTTCAAATGACGAGAACTATGTTTTTCGAAAAACTTTTCTGCGATGGTTGTATCAAGTAAAATGTAATGATACAGGAAAAAAATGCTATGGTAAATGGTATTTATTTATCCTTACGTTTTATGTTAAGTTATTTCAAAAAGATTTTTCAAAAAAAAATCATTTACTTCACGTGAATTTTTAACTTTTAATTAATTTTTTTTTCAAAAACTGAAGTTTCCAGCCAAATGAATATAACATCGTTACATGATGCCATATAAAAGTACAAATTATATCTACTTTTCGGGATTCAACTCCATTTTGTGCCGGCTGCCATTTAGAACTCTAGTCACATTGGTTATTAATTATGTTTTAAATAAACTTAACTTCTAAATAAACAGTATTCACTCTTTACCGAGTTCAGACTAAAAATGCGTTGTATATACTCGTTGAACAGGTTACTTATTTTTTATTTTCTGAAACGTTGAGCATTCGATTAAACTAAAGCTTTGATATTATTGAATAATAAAACAAGAATATTGTAATTAATTTTGAAGTCATAAGAAAATGGGTTAGATTACAAAACAGTGTAATAATATCCCTCTCATGTTTGGTCAAAGAATTTTGAAAATGTTTTTTTTTTTTTGCTCAAATATTTAAGTACATTCTGAAAAATCGAAATTAAACGGGAGCGGGTCAAAATCCTGGTTTCATAATTATGCTTTTCAATTCAGCGTTTCAAAATTCTGGCAAATTATTTTCATTCTGTTTTCTTATTGTTTTTTATAATATTTTAACAATGAGTCTTTCATCGTATCCCACCGGAACAAAATTACTTGCGATTATTATGAACTGTACGAGTTTTGCAGATAAGAGATGAATAATCATACGTTTATCCAAAAAAAATACAAAGGCCCTCTTTTGAAATTTCTGGTTGTACAAAATTCTGGCTGCACAAAATTCCGTTTCTCATAATTCTGTTTTTAAAAATTCTGTAAATCTGTTGCATTTCAATAATGAAACAAAATGCGCGCTTTTTAGTAGAATTTTGAAATTTTTTAAACAGAATTTTGAAATAAAGAAATTTATTATGTATTATATTTTTAAAACTTGGCATATTTGGTTCTTTCTTAAGAAGATAGCTGTGAGTCAGTTGAGTGTGCCCGATTCTCAATCTGTTGAAGCATTTATTCGTAGTTGCAGTTGTAGTTGCAGGATAAAAAGCACTGGTTCTGTGTTTATTGATCAAAGAGTAATGGTGATTATATTGCGAGATCAGTCCAGTGCTTTATTCTGCTGTCAAATTGAGGATATCTTTTTTAGTAGGTTGATATTTTGAGATTTCCTGATTGTTGTTTTTGGAGACTATTTTGTCTTCTCGATCTGCACATTCATTATTAGTTACTAGTACACCGATGTGACCTGGTACCCAGAGGAGTTTTAAGTGATGTCCTAGTTTGATGACGTTATCTCTTGTTTTGCTAATGATAGCTGATCTGTTGTTAACATTTTGGATAGCAGTGAGAGTTGAAAGTCTGTCCGCGCAAATCACAGTATTCTTATTATTTTTACTAGCAATTTGAGTAGCTTTTAATATTGCTAAAGCTTAGACAGAAAATATTGAAAAATAAGACGATCATTTTTCGGCGGAAACTAGATGAGAGTTTGAATCAGCGATTGATTTTAAAATCTAATAATATGATCAACGCCTTGCAGAACTGTTAAAGAGTTATGTTCAAATATTCTATACAGAAGGTGAAAAAGCAAAGTGTTATAAGTCGAAGTGTTGACGTTTTGAACAGCGAAATTTCAATAAGAAATTCGGACATTTGGAAAATATTTTCCTCCCGTAGAACGAAACATGTCAATTTCAGTTGCAGGAATTTCATTTACAAAACTAGTAGCTGTTTTGTATAACAAACGATATAACTTAATATAAACCAGTTGAAAATTCGAAAAAAAATTATTTTTTTCAAATGACGAGAACTATGTTTTTCGAAAAACTTTTCTGCGATGGTTGTATCAAGTAAAATGTAATGATACAGGAAAAAAATGCTATGGTAAATGGTATTTATTTATCCTTACGTTTTATGTTAAGTTATTTCAAAAAGATTTTTCAAAAAAAAATCATTTACTTCACGTGAATTTTTAACTTTTAATTAATTTTTTTTTCAAAAACTGAAGTTTCCAGCCAAATGAATATAACATCGTTACATGATGCCATATAAAAGTACAAATTATATCTACTTTTCGGGATTCAACTCCATTTTGTGCCGGCTGCCATTTAGAACTCTAGTCACATTGGTTATTAATTATGTTTTAAATAAACTTAACTTCTAAATAAACAGTATTCACTCTTTACCGAGTTCAGACTAAAAATGCGTTGTATATACTCGTTGAACAGGTTACTTATTTTTTATTTTCTGAAACGTTGAGCATTCGATTAAACTAAAGCTTTGATATTATTGAATAATAAAACAAGAATATTGTAATTAATTTTGAAGTCATAAGAAAATGGGTTAGATTACAAAACAGTGTAATAATATCCCTCTCATGTTTGGTCAAAGAATTTTGAAAATGTTTTTTTTTTTTTGCTCAAATATTTAAGTACATTCTGAAAAATCGAAATTAAACGGGAGCGGGTCAAAATCCTGGTTTCATAATTATGCTTTTCAATTCAGCGTTTCAAAATTCTGGCAAATTATTTTCATTCTGTTTTCTTATTGTTTTTTATAATATTTTAACAATGAGTCTTTCATCGTATCCCACCGGAACAAAATTACTTGCGATTATTATGAACTGTACGAGTTTTGCAGATAAGAGATGAATAATCATACGTTTATCCAAAAAAAATACAAAGGCCCTCTTTTGAAATTTCTGGTTGTACAAAATTCTGGCTGCACAAAATTCCGTTTCTCATAATTCTGTTTTTAAAAATTCTGTAAATCTGTTGCATTTCAATAATGAAACAAAATGCGCGCTTTTTAGTAGAATTTTGAAATTTTTTAAACAGAATTTTGAAATAAAGAAATTTATTATGTATTATATTTTTAAAACTTGGCATATTTGGTTCTTTCTTAAGAAGATAGCTGTGAGTCAGTTGAGTGTGCCCGATTCTCAATCTGTTGAAGCATTTATTCGTAGTTGCAGTTGTAGTTGCAGGATAAAAAGCACTGGTTCTGTGTTTATTGATCAAAGAGTAATGGTGATTATATTGCGAGATCAGTCCAGTGCTTTATTCTGCTGTCAAATTGAGGATATCTTTTTTAGTAGGTTGATATTTTGAGATTTCCTGATTGTTGTTTTTGGAGACTATTTTGTCTTCTCGATCTGCACATTCATTATTAGTTACTAGTACACCGATGTGACCTGGTACCCAGAGGAGTTTTAAGTGATGTCCTAGTTTGATGACGTTATCTCTTGTTTTGCTAATGATAGCTGATCTGTTGTTAACATTTTGGATAGCAGTGAGAGTTGAAAGTCTGTCCGCGCAAATCACAGTATTCTTATTATTTTTACTAGCAATTTGAGTAGCTTTTAATATTGCTAAAGCTTAGACAGAAAATATTGAAAAATAAGACGATCATTTTTCGGCGGAAACTAGATGAGAGTTTGAATCAGCGATTGATTTTAAAATCTAATAATATGATCAACGCCTTGCAGAACTGTTAAAGAGTTATGTTCAAATATTCTATACAGAAGGTGAAAAAGCAAAGTGTTATAAGTCGAAGTGTTGACGTTTTGAACAGCGAAATTTCAATAAGAAATTCGGACATTTGGAAAATATTTTCCTCCCGTAGAACGAAACATGTCAATTTCAGTTGCAGGAATTTCATTTACAAAACTAGTAGCTGTTTTGTATAACAAACGATATAACTTAATATAAACCAGTTGAAAATTCGAAAAAAAATTATTTTTTTCAAATGACGAGAACTATGTTTTTCGAAAAACTTTTCTGCGATGGTTGTATCAAGTAAAATGTAATGATACAGGAAAAAAATGCTATGGTAAATGGTATTTATTTATCCTTACGTTTTATGTTAAGTTATTTCAAAAAGATTTTTCAAAAAAAAATCATTTACTTCACGTGAATTTTTAACTTTTAATTAATTTTTTTTTCAAAAACTGAAGTTTCCAGCCAAATGAATATAACATCGTTACATGATGCCATATAAAAGTACAAATTATATCTACTTTTCGGGATTCAACTCCATTTTGTGCCGGCTGCCATTTAGAACTCTAGTCACATTGGTTATTAATTATGTTTTAAATAAACTTAACTTCTAAATAAACAGTATTCACTCTTTACCGAGTTCAGACTAAAAATGCGTTGTATATACTCGTTGAACAGGTTACTTATTTTTTATTTTCTGAAACGTTGAGCATTCGATTAAACTAAAGCTTTGATATTATTGAATAATAAAACAAGAATATTGTAATTAATTTTGAAGTCATAAGAAAATGGGTTAGATTACAAAACAGTGTAATAATATCCCTCTCATGTTTGGTCAAAGAATTTTGAAAATGTTTTTTTTTTTTTGCTCAAATATTTAAGTACATTCTGAAAAATCGAAATTAAACGGGAGCGGGTCAAAATCCTGGTTTCATAATTATGCTTTTCAATTCAGCGTTTCAAAATTCTGGCAAATTATTTTCATTCTGTTTTCTTATTGTTTTTTATAATATTTTAACAATGAGTCTTTCATCGTATCCCACCGGAACAAAATTACTTGCGATTATTATGAACTGTACGAGTTTTGCAGATAAGAGATGAATAATCATACGTTTATCCAAAAAAAATACAAAGGCCCTCTTTTGAAATTTCTGGTTGTACAAAATTCTGGCTGCACAAAATTCCGTTTCTCATAATTCTGTTTTTAAAAATTCTGTAAATCTGTTGCATTTCAATAATGAAACAAAATGCGCGCTTTTTAGTAGAATTTTGAAATTTTTTAAACAGAATTTTGAAATAAAGAAATTTATTATGTATTATATTTTTAAAACTTGGCATATTTGGTTCTTTCTTAAGAAGATAGCTGTGAGTCAGTTGAGTGTGCCCGATTCTCAATCTGTTGAAGCATTTATTCGTAGTTGCAGTTGTAGTTGCAGGATAAAAAGCACTGGTTCTGTGTTTATTGATCAAAGAGTAATGGTGATTATATTGCGAGATCAGTCCAGTGCTTTATTCTGCTGTCAAATTGAGGATATCTTTTTTAGTAGGTTGATATTTTGAGATTTCCTGATTGTTGTTTTTGGAGACTATTTTGTCTTCTCGATCTGCACATTCATTATTAGTTACTAGTACACCGATGTGACCTGGTACCCAGAGGAGTTTTAAGTGATGTCCTAGTTTGATGACGTTATCTCTTGTTTTGCTAATGATAGCTGATCTGTTGTTAACATTTTGGATAGCAGTGAGAGTTGAAAGTCTGTCCGCGCAAATCACAGTATTCTTATTATTTTTACTAGCAATTTGAGTAGCTTTTAATATTGCTAAAGCTTAGACAGAAAATATTGAAAAATAAGACGATCATTTTTCGGCGGAAACTAGATGAGAGTTTGAATCAGCGATTGATTTTAAAATCTAATAATATGATCAACGCCTTGCAGAACTGTTAAAGAGTTATGTTCAAATATTCTATACAGAAGGTGAAAAAGCAAAGTGTTATAAGTCGAAGTGTTGACGTTTTGAACAGCGAAATTTCAATAAGAAATTCGGACATTTGGAAAATATTTTCCTCCCGTAGAACGAAACATGTCAATTTCAGTTGCAGGAATTTCATTTACAAAACTAGTAGCTGTTTTGTATAACAAACGATATAACTTAATATAAACCAGTTGAAAATTCGAAAAAAAATTATTTTTTTCAAATGACGAGAACTATGTTTTTCGAAAAACTTTTCTGCGATGGTTGTATCAAGTAAAATGTAATGATACAGGAAAAAAATGCTATGGTAAATGGTATTTATTTATCCTTACGTTTTATGTTAAGTTATTTCAAAAAGATTTTTCAAAAAAAAATCATTTACTTCACGTGAATTTTTAACTTTTAATTAATTTTTTTTTCAAAAACTGAAGTTTCCAGCCAAATGAATATAACATCGTTACATGATGCCATATAAAAGTACAAATTATATCTACTTTTCGGGATTCAACTCCATTTTGTGCCGGCTGCCATTTAGAACTCTAGTCACATTGGTTATTAATTATGTTTTAAATAAACTTAACTTCTAAATAAACAGTATTCACTCTTTACCGAGTTCAGACTAAAAATGCGTTGTATATACTCGTTGAACAGGTTACTTATTTTTTATTTTCTGAAACGTTGAGCATTCGATTAAACTAAAGCTTTGATATTATTGAATAATAAAACAAGAATATTGTAATTAATTTTGAAGTCATAAGAAAATGGGTTAGATTACAAAACAGTGTAATAATATCCCTCTCATGTTTGGTCAAAGAATTTTGAAAATGTTTTTTTTTTTTTGCTCAAATATTTAAGTACATTCTGAAAAATCGAAATTAAACGGGAGCGGGTCAAAATCCTGGTTTCATAATTATGCTTTTCAATTCAGCGTTTCAAAATTCTGGCAAATTATTTTCATTCTGTTTTCTTATTGTTTTTTATAATATTTTAACAATGAGTCTTTCATCGTATCCCACCGGAACAAAATTACTTGCGATTATTATGAACTGTACGAGTTTTGCAGATAAGAGATGAATAATCATACGTTTATCCAAAAAAAATACAAAGGCCCTCTTTTGAAATTTCTGGTTGTACAAAATTCTGGCTGCACAAAATTCCGTTTCTCATAATTCTGTTTTTAAAAATTCTGTAAATCTGTTGCATTTCAATAATGAAACAAAATGCGCGCTTTTTAGTAGAATTTTGAAATTTTTTAAACAGAATTTTGAAATAAAGAAATTTATTATGTATTATATTTTTAAAACTTGGCATATAACAGATGAATTTTTTTCCATACACCTATAATGGTTCTATCCTCGCACGGGACAGCGTTTTATATAAAAAGAAAGCAAAACTAATGAGCACAATTAATAATGAAAAAAAAATTAAATATGGCCGCAATTGAAAAGTTACATAAGACCAAGCGGTCTTATTTCTTTTTTTTTTAGATTTATTTCAAAATAAGACATGATTGAACGTCTCAATCTCTAAATATAGTCAGATAGATGTTATATTTTTACAAATCATCTAAAAAAATATGATTTGCTGTTTTCAATTGGAATCAAAACGTCCAGATCCTAGCGAAAATGCACCATTAAAAAAAAAAATCTATTGACTCATACAAAAAGCACCCTTTATTCATTTAAGTTTTTTTTACTGAGTACAGACTTAATTTAAACAAAACTTTAAGATCTTGGTATGTTTAACAAGTAATTAAGAGCTTATTCATAGAATTATACAAAAACAAAAATAAACAAGACAATCTTTCGCTAACCATATTATCAAGAACACGAAGTCAACCATATATAAATAAAATCGTATACCAATAAACTTATCGATTTAGATCAAAACCACCCTGGCTGATGATAAAAAACGGAAAACTCTTACGAAATTAAACTGGACATTAAATAGTAGCTATATACTATATGTAGTTTGATATCAATTCAATATTAATATTTTCTGACATCTAGTTTGTTTGTTTTGTGTTTTATTAATTGTGATAAGATTTATTCACAAAAAAAAAAATAAACACAATTACACCATACTTGCTTAAAAGTCTCTCGATTAATATTTATAATTTTGAAGTAGAGTTATCTTTAAACAACAAAAAAGATATTATAAGAACAAGCTTTGGCCAATTGTTTTAATTAAGGTTTTATCTTTTATCATTTTCAAGAGATTAATTAAAAAAAATATATATATTTTAACTATTTATGTTGACAAGAGTATTGATTTAATATGAATATATGTATATTATCAATATAAGCAGGTATTTCCTTTGAGATTAGTAATAGGTTTTTTAATATTTTTTTTTTGTTCAAAATAATTTAATTCGATAGTAAAACTATATGTGCGGAGTGCGGTTTAGATTTAGATTTCATGTTTTTGTTTTGATCGTAAATAAAATAAAGAAGCATGTGAACACCTGTACTTGAATTAGAAGACCATGAACCACATACTTAAGAGGTTATCATTTTAGTTTAAAAAAAAAGATATCTGGAAATCTAGAGAAGTTCCCATACAGTTCGGATTTTGAAATTTTGAAAAGCCTTAAATTACAAAATTTTAAAAAGAGTCTGAAAAAATGTTCCTTTCCCAATCAGAAATTATTGGGATTAAGAGGGAATTATTTGTTTAAGGTGTATTTTTCAGAGGTACCCATAGAACTTTAAGTTGGCAACACTTTTTTAACTGGCGGCCACTTTAACAACTGTTAAGTGTCTTGTGCTTAGTTTGGTTTGACATTTTACATGAATAGACTGAGGCTTCCAAATTGTGCAAATTTATCCCAAACCCAATTTTTGGTGTGCTTTATGGGCTGGTGAAATCTCAATGCTGACCAAAACGTAACAGGAGCTGTGGTTTCAACAAGACGGCACAACATGTCACACAGCTCGTTCCACAATTGAAGTAAACGTTTGGTAACCGCATAGTTTCACTGCGATTTACTGCTGTTGAAATATATTTTCTGTGAGATTATATGAAGTCGCTAGTCTACACCGATAAGCTCGAAACGATCTACCACTTGGAGGGCAACATTAGCCGCCCGACATATGGAAACAAATGCTAGAAAAGTGGCCGAAATTTAGACCTACAGATTAAATTACGTCTGAGCCGTAGCCGTCATCTGCCATAAATCATGTTTTAATTAATTAATGCCAAAAGATTATCTTTCTAATGAAGTTAATTTCATGATAATTTTAAAAATCTTTGTTTTATCCAATTTCAAAGTTCTCTGAAAAAACACCTTGTATGATGATTTTTAAAAAATCTCAAATTTCACTGGTTGGCACAGTTTTCCGAAAGACTTTGGTCAAATCAAAATCAAAGCTCAAAAATGTTTCCAGCACTTCAGATTTTGTCGATATTTGAATATAAAAGTTCTAAAAGTTAAAAAATCCTATACTTAATATCCCCTATCAATGTTTCCCAAATCTTAATTTAAAAGGAATGTTCAAGTGTTTTGCATTATTGTTAACTCATTAAACGCCTTATTTATTCCATTATTTAGGCTTCAAATTCAAGTGGAAGCACTCGTGCAATGGATTGAGTTCAATCTGAAAATCTCAATTGAAACTGTCAAAAAGCCTCTTAAAACATCACCCTCATTGAGTACGAGTATGTGCTCGCACTAACTGATATTCACTATTAACCTACATATAATTTTTTTTTTTTCTGTCTAAAATATTTGATCTGATGATTGTCAAAATAGTTACCTACTTCACATTTAAAGTGTTTTTTTTTAAACAGTGGTGTTTTTTACATCTTGAACTCACTTAAAAGTCTACTACTTACTATAAAGGAGTACGTACGTACTTAAATTCGAAGAACTTAATTTTATTTAAAAGATCAATATCGTTTTTGATCTCTTGTTATTGAAATTTTAATTGACATGGCGTTATTTTTTATCAGTGACATCCCAAGAACACCTCAATCCCAAGTAGGTTCCAAATACGTACAATGTTTAATTGTTGATAATGGTTACTTCACTACGCACAACACGAAAATTATAATCAGCATTCAGAAAAGATACACAATTTATGTGTGTTTACCAATATTTAGCTTGTATTTTAAAGGATTTCATTGGAAATGCCACAGATAGGTTCTTGCTTACTGACTATCTTAACTTGTGATTTAATACTATAGGGTCTACACTTGGTCATATGATAAATTTTTTATCAGATTTCCTGTTTCCTAATCTAATCAGGGAACTAAGAAAAAAAGGAAAATAAAAAACGAACCAAATAAGAAGAACTTATAGAAACAAATAAGTAAATTAATGTTTATCTTAGATTTGATAAATAATAATAACTAGGCATAAATATTAAAGCCCAGTTTCCAATATTGAGCTAAGCCATAGTTAGTTAACTTTTCAATAAAAAAAACTCCTGAAAATTAAGACAATAGTATTTTTTATCTTCCTAAATTTTTAATACAAATAATGATATTGAACAAATTGTTTTGTAAATTATAAAAACAAAAATGTTTCAAACGAAAAAAAGAAACAAAATAAATAGTTGAAAGTTCAAAAATGTAAGTGTAAAGTTTGTCATATTGATAAATTTTTTGTCAATAAAAATTAGGGAAATGGTAGAAATGATAAAGAAATCGAATCCATCTTTTGTTTATATTATATGTATATATTATTATATTATGTACATATGTATATTATATATTATTAAAAAATAAATTCATTTATTTCACATCATCAATTTTGTTTTATTTATTGACTTATATGACGTTTAAATGTCAGAATGCAACAGCGTCGATAAAAAAGTTCAGAAATGATAAGGTAGTTTTAGTAATCGATAATGTAAGTATATGTAGTTCGTCGGGCGATATTCATAATTAAGTTTTTTTTTTTGTGAACTTAAAAAAGTGGGATTGTCTGTCTGTCGATTCACAGTCTAAAACAGAGAAGCGATATTATTTTTAATTAAGTGATACAATAAATGGGAAAATATTTTCTGTTTGTTAGATTGAAATGGCGTAGTTATCTCTAATGATTTTGGGTTGACCGCGATTTTGAAAAATCGCTTTAGTCCTTATCTCTAGGACCGATCATATTACAAAAAAATTGTTAGAGCTCTTTGGGTAGATATACATTTTTGCTATCATTCGTTTTTGTGTACAACATTTTTTTTTCATGGGATATAGTTTCACAGTTAAACCGCAAAGTTTATATCCTTTTCCTATTAATTTTTTTATAATATTAACTGTTAGGAAGTAAGCAAACAAACAGAAAAATTGTATGCGCTTTATCTCCGAAAGTGTAAGTCCTATGAAACAATGTTATAAAGATTGAATCTATCAATTTGTCTACAATGTATCAACTATAGATTTATGCAAATAATTAATAAGAATCAGGTGAATAATAACTAAGCCGTTAACAAAATATCAATGGCCCGATCAAAAATTAAATCCAATATCGAATCAAATAGTTATCTTATTTGCTATCGTTTAATTAAAATGAAATTTGTATCAATGATTTTTCGAAGCTCATTATTTTTTTTATTTTGATAAAAATATTAACTTAATTGTTTAATTATAATAAAATGTTTATGAGAAACAGATAGCATAAATCGCTGATAATATTTATCTTATAACAAATTCAAAATATGATAATTATGCTAGATTTAAATTTATTTTTTATTTAAATAGAGATTATATGCTGCGTACACAATCCTACCTACCTATGGTTGTACGATAAAATAAAAACGCTTTTTTCAAAGAAAATCCTTAAAGTTTAGGTTTTATTCTAGTCCTCGTTTTTTCCATTTTTTTTTTATCAAATTCTTCAGACAAAAAATAAAAACACTATCAAGAAATTTTAAAAAATGTTTGTTCCGAAAAACACTAAATATCTATGCTGCCCATTTTCTGATCCACACATGCCTATTTGAATAGAACAAGGCTTCGGAAGTGCGGAAAGTTTAAATATTTTAGATCTGTGATCAATAGCAAAGGATCTAGGTGATGACGAACTCACGTTAGCGTAAAGTGGATGAAGTGGGGGGAGGGGGAAAACAAGATGCCCTAAGAATCAAGTTCAAGAAAAACTTCATAGATCAAACAAATGCGGCGGTACCTGCATTTATCAAGCCTTATAGTGAAGCAGTCTAGTGGGCGAATTATGGTTCCAGTCGAGTGGGAGAGTTTCGGTACTTGTAGAGACGATGACAACTGTCAGTAAATGGAGAAGAAGATTGAAGATAAAGAAGAAAAACAAGAAGAAAAATCAACATTCTGAATGTGGAAACGACATGCAATTCTCGGGGCTCGGGGATTCCGAAAAGCAGCAACCCTGAACCGAATTACTAGATGAAATGAATCCAAAATAATCAAACAGTAACAATTGATACACATTGAAAATTTTAATAATGAAAAATAGAAAATCAATAAGATCAGAAGATAAAAAAGGCGAAGCGATCGAAAAGCGTGGGAATGCTAAGCTCCATCAACGTATCTACGACGCCGCTGCGCTGCCTTGATATATTAAAACCAGTTACGTATTGCCTATGAATATAGGTTACCTACTACACTATTTTGAACACTTGCATTTAAGTACGAGTACCTATATACCTATGAAAAATGGCACCTAGCTAGATATCAATCTGAATCTAAACATAAAAATACCAACATACACAAAGGTATTAAATTTCTAACTAGGTTATGTCAATATCAAAACCATCCTTAAAATGTTTTCGAAAATACTTAGTTTAATATACTTTTTGAACTTAAATACCACAATATAAAAAATAAGTGTATCGTGTCAACAACGCAATCTTCCAATCTCTAATCCCAATCACTTCTACTCTACAAAAAATGACTCAATGCAAAAAAAAAATAAAACCAACCATCACAACACTTTGTCAGCAAAATGCATGCATTAATACTGTTTATTAGTTACTATACATTATTCCCAGTAACTTCTACCTACAAACCATATTCAGACACTTAAATAAGCCGTGCTCGAGTGTTACAGAAAAAAAAAAAACAATAATAACCGAACCACTAACTATATTTCGAATGGCACTCGTGCTTTAAGAATAAATAAATTACACTACTCTTCCCTCTTCCCCCAAAGTACATACCAACTTCTAAGGATTAAATTCGTTTTTACCATTGAAACGTATGAAAAAAAAAGTAACAACTACATCTGCTCATTCGATAGATATCCCTCCTTAATAACAATGAAAACGTCCTTTTACACAGTAGTAGCTGAAGAAAAAAAAAATTAAAAAGGATTCACTCCAGCAATAATAATAATAAAGCTGGAGCCTATAATGTATAATACCATTTATACAAAAGAATATAAAATACAATTCGACCAAAAAAACCAACAACAACAGCAATAACTATAGACGAAAAAATCAGGATACAGGATTCCAGAATAAGGGGCGTGCCCACATTGCTAGGTTCCTGAAGTACCGAAAGTACCTTCTTATGTAACAATGGCCTCAAACTCTCTTTGCAACACCAACCCTCATCTCATACTCAAGTCCTGCAGCAGCTTTCCACGTATGTATATGGCTGGCTATGCTGGCTGTATGAAGGGAAAGGACTCTTCAAAAAGTATCGCACTCAAGTTCATTTATGCGCTTGCCTACGAATACACTCAAAAGAAAAAACCTCTTCACACACCACTTCAGAACGGGGCTCTGTGATTGGCTGAGGTCTCATCATCTTCCCTTGTAATCCCTGAGTACCTAAACAGGCCTCCAGACAATGGCCGGAGTTGGGGGTTATGCTATGTTCTGTTGGTTGGCTGTTGGCTGGCTGGCTGGCTGGTTAACTAGGATAGCTGAATGTATGAGTCTGTTGTCAGTCGCGCTGGTGTATCATCGTCCTTGTTCGCTTTTAGAGAGGCTAACCACTTTCCACCATCATAAGTGGACTGCTCTCATCAAGGAGGGTTGACGAAGTATTGTACTCAAAAATAAATAATGCTTTATGTAAGTGTAACTTTATATCAATGTGTGTGCGTGTATGTGTGTTTTGAGAGGAGGACATTCGAGAGGCCGCCAAGAGGACATGAGAAGAAGCCACTTAACATGGACTGTTTTAGTTCTTGATGACACTTCAGATCGTTTGAAAGCGGAAAATATTTATCTTCTCGTGCCGTGTATCTTCGTCGTCGTTGTTCGTCGGGAGTTCGTTGAGCATCACATCCAGACATCACGCAATAAATTATTCTCGACTCAATCGCGTCTAATCGTTTTAATTTTATATGTGCGTTCTGCATTATTTCCTCTGTTATAAACAATATTTCTGCATACCTACGTTTACCGACAGTTGTTTTAGTGACAGCCATCAAGATTAGAATCCTAATTGGGTTGGACACTATTATTAGTGAATGTGATTTTTGAATTGGAATTTATATTTGTAACATTTTCAAAGTGGCTGAGAAACGTAAACGGTCTCCGTCGACTTCAAGGTCGCCGATTGAGACAATTAGCGTCAAGGAAGAGCTAAGAATACCATCATTTGGACACGCTATGGGAAGTCTTATGCATCATCATCCAGCGGCGGCAGCAGCAGCAGCCGCTCCATTTCTAACCTGGTCACCTATATTGCTGCCACCGTGGGGACATGCATTATTGCCAGCAGCATTTTACCCAGCAGCACTGAGGAATGCTTTACCAGGGTAAGCGGCGCTAGCTAGAAATTTTCGGATATTTTTGTCGACAAAACTTTTATCATTCAAAAATGTAGTGCTGAAGCTATAGAATTCAAATTACAATGTTTCATAGCTATACATTTAAGATTTATATTACTGTGACAAGTGTGTTGTGTTGCAAAATGTCTAAACACTTTTTAATTCTAGTATGGTAAAATACCTCCGTTTCTTATTTGCTTGAAACTTTTCAAATATCCGAATTTGCTGATCAACTCTAAATTTGTGGCATAAACATCAGGTTCAAACTATTAAGAATAGTTCAAAGACACTTCTTCAATGTGCCAACTTTTGCAAAATTGCAAACATATCCACCCTATTTACCGCCATTTTACTGTAGTAATTGAATGTGAAATGATGAAAATGAGAAAAATTGTATTTCCGTTATTTTTAATTGAAAAATTTTCAAAGAAACACAAACATGGCCCAAAAAACACTAGATACCAAGTTTCAAGAAAGTCCACCCATCCGCTTTGGTTGTAGCTCAACAAGCAGACCGACGGAGACACGGCCTAACGGATAGACAGATTTGTGAGACCCACTTATTCGATTTTCCCATAATAGTAATGTCAAGTTTTATCAAAATCTCAAGTTCATAAGCAAAAAAAAACTATGCATATGTACCTACCTAGTACGATATATTTTTGTTAAATCAATAAAAAATATTGCAAAATAAAAAAATAAGCTAACTCCTATTTTTAAATTCTTTAAAAATAATGATGATGTTCGAAACATTTTGTTGGTGATAAAACAAAAATCTATGAGTTCCAGGACAATCGAAATGAACATTTCAAATAAAATGGCGGCCAAATAAGACCAGGCACAGTTGTGCAATATTAAGTTTTTTGTCATCAATGAACTTTAAAATTAAAAAAAAATATACTGCATCTGCTTTTTAGTGCAAGATTAGTCCTTGCATCTTATTGGTCTACCGCACATGGGTTTAATTTTCAACCAGACTTACCCCGGAATTACTTTCGCTGCAATAACTACACGAGCAATAACTACGACAGCGCATTTTTTATTTTGAAACACGAAGTTTAACTGATTAAAAGTCTAGCAGATATTTCTTTAAATTGACAAATGAAAAAAAAAAATTATTTTGAACAGAATTTTCCGTATTTTTACAATTAAAAAAACAAAAAAAAACACAAAGTTCCTTCCTTCTTAAGAAAGGTTTTACCACATTCTAACACTTGTAAGCCATCTTGTTGAAAAACACATTTCCGAATTCATTGTTGAAGCTATATTTAAAATGCCATAATTGTTTTCATTATTGAAACTAGGTAGATGTCCCTATCTCCTCATTTATTTCATTTCCGGTAGCATTTAATAAGTTCCTCATTCGATCCGATTAAAAATCATGAGAAGAAACAAAATTTCTTTAAAAACCTGTGAAAAGCCAAAATCTATCCCTTAAAATTGAAATTAACTTATCCTGGATGTTGTTTCGTTTGTTTATGTAAATCATAGGATCATCTTAAATGTTTGTCAGTTTGAGGATAACAAATTTATTTATTTTTTTTTTTTTCATCCCAAAGCAAGTGCGAGTAATCCCCTTAAAATCTGACCTCAAACCTTTAAACATACAAAAATTTAATTAAAAAAATGGGAAATCCTCAAATAAGGATATTACATTATACCTACTGAAATGTACCTGGACATTGACACCTTTACACTCATACTGATTTTTAGTAACACATTTTCAATGCGTGAAATACAAAACACATGTTTAAGATTGTTTCGGGTTTTTCAGTCAATTTTCCATCGAGGATCTGTTGTGTCTGTTGGAAATTTTAGAATTCCCCAGTTTTTAGTTCGCCAGCAGGTTGTGCCATATCGCACTTTCTGTAATGTATGCTAGGATAAACGCGAAAATCCTGTATAGAAATATTGATCTCAAAACATTGGTATCTGATGGGCTTCTTGGAACTCACCGAGTTATGCTCACGCATTCTTTTTTTTTTTTTTTATTGTGCACTTGGACGGTGTGATGGGAATTTCCTTATCAACCATCAGATTCCAAAACACATCTGGAAGAAACACACATTCAATAAACTTAACTATAAATTATTTTGTATCAATTGTATCGTACGTCCTGGCTTAACAAATTTTTAACAATATTGTTTTCATTTATATTTACAGCCTCTTTGATACTAAAGTTCCACCTTCGCAGCGTTCATCCGGATTTCACATATCGGATATTTTAAATTTAGACGGTGCTGATCTGAAAGTAAACGGCGGAGTAGGAGGAGGTGCTGGTGTTGGTGTTGGAGTTGGCGTTGCTGCATCAGCGCCAACCGAACCCAACGCACCTGTAATTGTAAATAATAATAACAATAATAATAGTACGAGCAATAACAACAATAATAGTTTGAATCAAAATTCAACGGATGGCAGTGATTCTGCGGACACACAAAGCAATAATAACAACAATAAATCCAGTACCGACGGCAGCCATCATGATGTGAACGGAAGTAGTCATCAGATTCATGGAGCAGCAGTTGCAGCGGCGGCGGCGCACTTGATTGGAGCCAGCGGTCATAATGCAGGACAATACCTGCCTGGAAATGGTGGTTTCAGTGAGGATATGGCAACGTACCCACTAACGCATCCGATGTTGCATCCTGGGCGGCCTTGGATGAAGGAAAACGATCTTTATGGTGAGTTTTAAATTGATATTTATGTTTTGGATAGATATTGGAGAGTTATAAAGCCGCAATTCCATAGGCACAATTTTTGAATGGGAGTTCAAATGATTTATGATAGTGTAATAATGATAAATAACAAAAGTCAAGCCAAAAGATTCTGCTAAGAAACTCCCGAATGTTCAAAATCCGAGATTTTACTTAAAAATTTTCAGCAACCTTGGTAAAAAAGTCAGAAATGTTTTTTGCATGCATTTTTAGAACCAACCTAACCCAAAAACAGAGTCAAAATGTTTACAAGCTACGAACCTGGCTAGATAAGATACTTACTTTTTATAAGGAAATGTAAATTTATCAAAGTTGCTAGAAAACTCAAAGTCTAACCGAAAACTACGGGCTACTATACTCTTCCGAGGAAGTGATAAATTCTCCAAGATTATCTCCTATCACAAATAAGGCATACAATCAAACCAAACCTATGACGATTGAGTAGGGAACGGACCTTTTCTGAAATTTGCAAACGTCAAAGTGACATTGGAATTAGCATGATGCTAAAATGATAAAAAATGCCGTCCTAACTTTAGTAAAATGCTAAACGATACTTTATTCGTTCAAAATTAGGAAAGTAATGATGTTTACCTAGTATCTTACTCAAAACGCTTTAACATCATACCTACTAACTTCACTAGTATTTTGCGCCATTGTTTTTTTTTGCGAAAAATGTCTTAGTTAAAAACATTTTAAACGTCAACATTTTGCGCTAAAAATAAAGGTAAAATAATTTAATGTTTGGTCTTGCACAATGTACATACAAAACGATTTTCTTTAATAAACCAATTAATGCAAACCAAGATAGCTATTCTTTTTATTTTTTTAATTAATTAAACGAACTAACTGAGAATCTAGTCAAATGATGTTACTGTCGTAATTAAATTTTTCATCATAAAATCAAAATGCAAGAACCCAAAATTTAATTAAGTACACTGAAAAGATAATCCTTAAAAAATCTAATAGATACAAACTTACGATAAAAAAATGTTCTGTTAAGAATTAAGATTGTGACTTTTAACGTGACGACAAGACAATCTTTTTGTTGGGAATAAAAAAAAAAAAGAACACTCTGCGTCGACACAACGTATTGTTCAAATCTAAACAGTCATATAGTAACTAAATGTTCATACAGCTTAAAATAGCTTTTATTCTCACATTTGGAAAACAAAAAAAATTATCAAAACGTATAAAAATACAAGAAGTAGTAAACTTGCGTCACTCGTACATAGATTATCAAAATAGAAATGCTCGATCGATATTATCTAAATTTATGAAATAAAAATACCACGAGACAGTTTGGTAAATGATTTACCAAGATTATAAGAAAAAAATAAAGTAGATTCTTTGATTTAACTCATTTAAGGCCCAGTTTTTTAGTGGTGACTTAACTTTAAGACAACTCTGAGTTAGTTAATCCTGCAAACAATTTTAATCAGAGTTAATTTATGGCGTTTTCAATTGGCAATCTGGAAGCAGAAAAAAGCATTCTGAATGCGTTCAATTGGGCAAATGTGACAGTTCTGATTCTGAAAAGAGGGGAATTTCTCTTCTGAATTTGAAATCAGAAGTAAAAACAGAATCACTCATACATTCAAAGATTTAAATGTCACACTTGATAAATGTCAAAATTTTTTTAAGTTTAAGAACTGAGCGAACAGTGAAGTGATTGCTTGAAATACTAATACAGTCACACCAAACTTCAAGTTTTTTAGAATCGAAAAAAAAAAACTATTCAATTGGGATTCCGAATCTGAAACCAATTCCGGATTGCCAATTGAAAACGCCATTAGAAGAAGATTTTAAATGGAAGCTCAAACTTAACTTTTACTTGTCAAAAATCTATTGAAATTTATCAAATCTCCCAAAAATATTTAACTTGGTCCAGAGTTAACTCACCAAACATGATAGGTTGCTTCTAAGTCAAAATTAACTGCAAAATTTATTTCATCATGATCTAACTCGGGTTTAACCCCGAAACCCGGATGATCTTTCACTCCACAGCCAAACACATATAGTTAGACCCATTTTTTGAGTGCAAGTTAGGTCCGAGCTAACTCACAAAATATGTTGAGTTAACCCTGGATTAAGTTATAAAATGTTTTGGTTTCTTTGTCTTACGATCCAAAACATAAAAACTATAGAACATTTTCATAATTTATAGGATTACTTAGCTCTGTCTTAACTCAGCTCAGAAAAACTGGACCGTATACAGAAAACTTGTCAACTAAGTTGATGTTTACTTATGGGGTTTCCCATGGGGCAAAATAAATCAATTTATTTTTGATCTAAAATCAAATCTGCAGATCTGGATTTTTCGGCAAATTTACCCCTCTTGGCATTAATACTAATACAACTTTCGCTGTTAGCTTGACAGATACAAGTATTTCTTTTTATTCGTAATTTGTTTTGGTTTTGTTTAGTTTTGTTTGAGTTTTCATCTATTAAACAAATAAATTTTACAAGAAATGGAAGCAATTTTAAATGAATTGGTAGATTCATCAACTTCTTCTTCTAAAAAAAATCAAGCGGTGAAGATTTTTTTGATGTGATGAAAATGCTATTTCAAAAAGAAAACAAAAATCGGGTTCTAGATTTTGTAAATAAATATTCGTTTACACGTACACGAAGTTACACCGATACAATGACAAAAAAAAATCAACTCCAATTGTATTCCATGGGCGAAAAAAAATCAATTTTTTGATCGAAAACTGGATTACCCATGGAAAACCCCATTAATAAAACTTTTCGATTAAGGAACGATGAAAGAAGATTTTCTTCCAACTAGTTTATTAAACACATCTTTGTAATATTTTGTTTACACATAAGTATGTCGTTTCCGTCGGTTACTCTTAGCGTTTTCACAATCTAAGTGTTGGGATGTGAGTCATATGTATTTCATAAGAAAGTGGACAGGAGCGACCTTGTAGCAAATTTCATTTTACGATAAAATTTAACCTAAAAATAAAAAATGGAGATTTTTTTCTTATTATATTTTTTAATATTCATGTTTTTAAGAAATGTATTTGGAATCATGGAATCATGTGATTCGGAAATTGTTATAAAAAAAAGCTATTATTATAAGAATGACTAAAAGGCCATAATAACAAATCAAAAGAACATTGATATTCAAAAAAAAACATCTGTCCTATATCCATGCCTACCTAACATACAAACAAATCAGATCGATACCAAAACCAAACAAATATATTCAGATTCACTATATCACTATATAAGTTTTTAACTTACAATTAATGAGAATAGAGGCAACACCGAGTTAACATGGAAAATTGGTTTTAAGGTTTTTGTTTAGCTATAATACACACCCTTAATTCCTCAATCGTACACGATACGAGTCGATTTATTCTATTATATGTCAAATAGATAGTAGGTCGTGTATAATTTGTGGCCATCAAGCAAAGCACAGCGCATTTTTGTTTCATTGGGATGTTTCCGTTTACACCTTTAAATGTCCTTAAAATAGTAATTTTTCATCCCCGATTCTTTAATTCGATTTTTTTTTTCATTCTTTTTTGATGAATGAATGTTACCCGTGCGTCGTTTTATAATGCGTGTATGTATTTTGTGATTTGTCACTTTCGTTTACCTTTAGGAATTGTAGCTCTGCACAACTATACAGCAGTTATCATAATAATAATAGCAACAACCCTCGTATCGAAGTACCAAGGACACGACCGATGCGACGATGATACAATGAAATAACAAAGACACACAATATGAATTCCGGACGAACCCCTGTTGGTGTCAACCTCAAATAGAGGTGTGATCTAATATGCCATCCTTCCGGTCTGAGTCCGACCGACAATCGTTTAGTTTTTTTTGTTTTTTTTTGTTTTCTATGTCAAAGGCAATTCTACCTAATTTAACTATACTACTCGGGTTTAAGCTGTACCTACATATACGCGACAATTGAAAACATTTAACGGAATATAACGGACATTTAAAACAACCCTCCTATCATTTAGAAACAAAAGTATTGCTTTTAAATTTGATTTCATTTTTTATTAAGTGTGGTGTTATTTTTTTTCCTCCTGCGAAAAAAAATTTAAATTTTTGAGAAACAAAAAACAAACAAAAATATTTGAAAGTACAAATTGGGAGGAAACTTTAACTTTTATTCTAAAAATTGATTTTATTTCTTTATTAATAAAAAAATATTTGTTTTTTATTTATATTTTAGGCATTCAACAAACAGCCAGTCCAGACAGCACGTCACCTGTAACTTCCGAAGTTTCCTACACCTACATCGGTTCCAATTCCAACTGCCAAACATCACCAGCCCTCTCATCAGACTACAAAACCTACAGTCGATCTGCTGACGAGTCTGCATCAGAACAACTTCAAAACCTCTCCAATCCGAATGCAACAATCAATAAAAACAGCGATGATAGTATCATTGAAGATGGCATCGATGAGGAAATAATCGATGATGAAAACGATCAGGACTCATCGGGTGGAGGTGCTGGCCAAGATCCGTCTATACCGCACAAGAAACGAAAACGTCGAGTTCTTTTCACCAAATCGCAAACATACGAACTGGAACGAAGATTTCGACAGCAAAAGTACCTCACTGCCCCCGAGCGCGAGCATTTGGCCAGTTTGATACGATTAACCCCGACACAGGTGAAGATCTGGTTTCAAAATCATCGATATAAGACAAAACGTGCCCAAAATGAGAAGGGAGTATATGATATGAACGGTTCAATGCACCCGCATCCACATCACCCGTCGGCACTTCCATCACCACGACGAGTGGCGGTTCCGGTTCTGGTGAGGAATGGAAAGTCATGCCTTGATGGCAAGCCACAGGATTGTCTAACCTCTTCGATGCAATCGCATCATCATTTGGTCCTTTCGGCTAATGGGGCTTACCAACATGGCCTCCTTCCGCCGCCAGGTCATCCAAATCGCGGATGGTGGCCTTAATGGTTTTAGAACAATCGTTTCTCGATTGAACAAAAAGAAAAATGCAAATAAAATTACACAAGTAGTGCGACTCGAATATTGGACAATAAAGTAAAACAAAAAAAAAAAACAGAAATCAAATGATTTGTAAATTTGGTGCAATAAAGTAGATTAAAATAATAAAAGTCAAACAATTAAAATAAAAACCGCTCCTAATGCACTGCAAATACCTTTGGCAGCCGCTGGTTAGGCGCCAAAAACTATAGAAAAAAAAATCAAGTATACACACTTAATTTAAAAAACAAAAATAAAAAATAAATATTTATTCATTCTAACTGTTGTCTTTTGTAAATATTATTACCAAGTCTTAATTCCAACAACAAAAAACATCTTTTGTGTAAATATTATGATAAATTTGTTCATATTTATAACTGTAATAAAATATTGTATAGGTTAGCATGTACAAATTAAAAAAAAAAGATGGCGTCAGTAATCTAATAATTTTTTTTTTAATTTATAATTGTACAAAGAATGTAAAAATTAATTTTCAAAGACAAAAACCACCAATTTATTAAAATTAGAATAATGAATATTAATATTATATAAACAAATAATTAATTAGTAATTTGAAAATTTTAAAGAAAGTTTTAATTAAATAAAATGAGCTATAGATAATTTATTTTAAAAGAATACATAAATTTGTTTTTTTTTTCATCTATTTGGGTTTAGGTAAACTTTGAAGTTCGTATAAAAGATATGCTTTTCCGGTCAGCCAAATAGTCCAGTAAAAATATAGATTGGACTTCATGCAACATTACATAACGCAGAAATTTGGTACGCGATTCTACTGACCATGGGAACTAAACGATCACTTCATTAGCGATCTGAAGTGACCATAACGTAAAGTACCTTTTAAACGTTCAATGCTATATAGAACAGTAGCTAAGAGTTTATCGAGCACAAAATTCTTTGCAAAAATGATACAAATTATATTAGCAACGCCAACCGCCTTGTTGAAGTCAGTTGGATCATGGACGGACAAGCAACTTCCAGTTAAAATGATCACTTCGCGAGCAGTCAGTGATTTAGAAGCATTCTTCTTCCGCAATGGAAGAGGTGCAGGTATGGGAAGGACCAGGGACCACAATCTGATAATTGCTACCGTTAGAAAACGTACAGCTGTAGTTTGGATATCATAAGAAAAAAACCGAATGCCTACAGCTAGGGTACCACCTTTCTCAAGGATTCATTCTCTTATCAAATCCTCGTAGTGAATGCCGGGCGGTAATGATCACCACAGTTGTCTTGTATTTTGTCAAGAAGCGGATCAGCTAAGATCAGATCAAATTGCTGGGGTATTCCTTTCCTTGTGATTTGATCATACAAACGAGCAGTATGTACCGAAGAAATTGAAGGCTGGAGAGAAACCAGTCGTAAATGAGCTCTTTCGTATATCTTGGCAGGCTCGTGTGCCTATATGAACTGTGCTTCCTAAACGCACACAAATTCAACCAGAAACCTTCCGTCATTAAGCGTTCTCAAAAATCAGTTCAATACGGATGACTTCGTTCTTGCCAATACTGCCAGAAATAAGGAAGCTGGTGATATTTAGGAGAGTGATGCTGAGAACACAATCAAGTACCAGAAGATTAATGATGAATACAATAATTTTCGGGCCAACCCACAAAAGCATGCCGTTTAGCGGAATAGGTCTCAATAAGAAACCCATTCTACTCAGAAAAAGAAAGACTAAGCTTGACTGCCTGGCAAAGAGGGGCAAAGTGCCATCTTCCCGTCTTCATCTAGTTGTGGATGAGACAAACAACAGAGGTCTGCTAGCCGTGTGGAATTCTATCGAGGGCAAGCTCTCTGAGAATGTGTTCTCTTAAACTTCTATCAAAAAATGGAGGCTCCTACCCCAGTTCTGACTGTCACGAGATGCTCACGGGGTATACATTATCAAAACTGATTAATGATGGTTATCCATGAATATTTTGATTGCCTCCCTATTGTACAATTCTTATTTATCACTCAATTATCTGCACCTATACCTATGTAGATCAATAATCGTTTAAAATCTTTATGACCAAATACCTAACTGTACGAACTTTGAACTAAATTTTTAAGTGACGATAATTTTCAGATAATTAATATTATGATCTATACAACTTTGATAAAATTTGTAAAAAAAAAAGAAGTCAATTAAGATATTAAATTCCGTACAATATGTTCAAAAATAGAATCAAGACAACTTTTCAAATATTTTTGAAAAGGCTTAAAATAAATTAAATGATTTTCAGGTGTCTAGACTTATACTAAATAATAGATATTGCAGTTCTCCGAAGTAATATCATCAAAAATAATAATATTAGATTTCGTGTTATCAAAAAGTACCTACCTGCTATTACAACTCCCATAACAATCGTTATCTGGCAAAAATTATTATCTTGACTCTATCTGCAGGTTGGTTGATAATGCCCATTTATAATATTGACTGTGTTCTATAAAAATGTTTCTGTTTTTACGAACAAACACACTTGTCAACATTTTTTTTTTTTTTCATTGGAGCACCACAAGAAATACTTCTTTGATATAATCAAATCAGAGATATATAAAAGTGGGTAGGGCATTCAATTTTGGATGGGAGGAGTCTTGGATTTTTTTATGGAAATATGGTTACAAAGTGAAGTTGGATAGGTAATAATAGTTAAAGATGCGAATTAAGATGATTTAAGAAAAAGTAGCTAGCTTTTGGAATGTCTTCACGCACCTTACTGAAGTGAACAAAAGTAAAAACGACATTTAGTGAAATACGAACACAAAATTATTCATTTTCCTTTTTTGCAACACGGCTGACTTGTTGACTACCTGGAAAGCTACTTTTGTTGGTTTATAACGTTAGCCGACTATTAAAGTTATCCGTTTTCTAACATACACAGTACAATCATTTAATATGTCAATTTAAACTACTAAAGCTAAGTATACACGATTGGAAGATCGTCCAATATTGGCCGAAATGTCAAAAGTCTTCCAATAGCAACCAATGAGCTGACAATTGCCAATTTTCTATCAAGTGAAAATTGTCCGTTTATACGGTTGGTTGATTTTATCCAAAAATTAGACAATTTATTGGTAGACAATTTGCTGACAATAGCCGACAATTTTTTGTCTTCCAATAAAAAATTGTCTGCTTACACGGTTGGAAGACTTTAGAGAAAAAAAAATTGGTTGACTCATTGGAAGACAATTTTCTTGACAAATGGAAAAATGCATTATGTAGGTACCTATACATATAAATATAAAAAGTTTTAGATTTTTGCTTATATCTTTAAAAGTTTAAGTCAAAGAACTTTCTGGTTTTCAACCAATTTTTTGATAGAAAATTGGCAGACGATTGGCTGACAATTTTTTTCCTGACACTTTTGACAGATAAAATTGGATGTTTACAATTGATAGAGAATTGGTGACATTTTTTTGCAAAAAAAATCTGCCAATATGGGACAATCTTCCAATCGTGTATACTTAGCTTAACGAATTTTAAGTTAGAAAATTAATTTAAATAAAAATCGCCAACTTTTTCACAAAATTTCAAAACTATGTTTTGATTTTTGATACTTTTGCTGGTAAAAAGCTTTATTGGACTTAATAAATTTATCAAAAAATATTTCTTTATTTATATGCTTCTTTGGACAAAAACACGAACATGGGTAGAAAGTTAGAAGTGGAAAACGAAGAAATAAACTATTAAAAAAAGCTGTTCCAATTACGTTTTGAATTCTATTTTTTTGAAAATTGAAATTTGATTATTTTTTCTAAAAAAAACTTTAGGTATTCTCAATTTTCGACTTTAAGAATGTCGGATTACGAATTTTTCACAATTTTTGAAAACATAAACATCATCGGCTCGACAACCGGGGTCCGGTCCTGGCCTCCTTCAACAAGTCTCTCTACCTATCCCGGTGTTGAGCCGACGACATCCAGTTGCGCACCCCAAGGCTTCGGGCGTCCTGGTCTACGCCATGCTTGCTCTGAAGAGATGTTCAGCGCAAGCATGGTCTACCAAGCTGCCGTCTACCATAGAATGTACCACAAAGGACTTTCCGTTTCTCTTCACTCATGCGAGCTAGGTGCCCTGCCCACCGGAGTCAACCGAGCCTAATTTTTGTCACTATGTCTGCTTCAAGGTAGATTGCGTACAATTCATTATTGTCGGATCCATACGTGAGTACTGGCAGGACTATGGTCCTGTACAGCAGCAGTTTTGAAGTTATGGTGAGATTTCTGGATTTGAAGAGCTTTGACAGACTATAGTAGGCTTTGTTGGAATTGAGCAGCCGCCCGCGTATTTCTTCTTCTATATTATTATCGGCTGCTACTACATATTGACCCAAGGTATTTAAAGGATTGCACCACCTCAAATTCGTGCTCCGCTACCTTGATTGTTTGACCAACTGTACTTCTCGCATTCGACGCCACCATGTGCTTTGTTTTACCTTCACTAATGTGCAGCCCCAGATTTTTACAGCTTGTTCGGTCCTTCCGCTGATGTCAATGTCGTCTGCCTAAGCGACCTTAATGCATGTATGTGGAATGTTAAATTTAAGAAATTTTTCCATCGCCTGGCCACTATGCAAAGAAACTCAAAAACTTTTTATATGCAGGAATTTCTTGTCATAGTTAGATGTTGCGGTATGAGAAAATTGAAATTCAAAAAAGTGATTCTAAATTAAGGCTCCGCCAAATTAGGCCCCAGGAAATAAGACCCCAAAAAAAATGAAATAAGGCCCAAAAAAAAAGTACAAAAACAACAACAACAAAATTTCTCAAATTTTGGGGTCTTATTTCATTTTTTGGGGCCTTTTTTCATTTTTTTTTGGGGCATAATTTCATTATGAAATAAGGCCCCAATGAAATAAAATCCCAAATTGTTTTTGGGGCTTAATTTCATTTTATTTTAAGAAAACAATTTGGGGCCTTATTTCATAATTTGAAAATAACATTGTCTTTTACAAAAAATGGTGTGAAAATCCACAGCTGCTTAAGTACCGCTTAGTGTGGTGGCAGAAATAATGTGTTAATGTTAAGCCGATATGATAAGCAATATGATTTTTTAATGCTTAAATGTAAGGATCGTGTTGAAAACCATCAGGGAGTAACAGAATAGCTGAAAAAAATCGCGCGATTTTAAAAGTTTGTATTGAATGCAACCTTAAAATTCAAGAGTCTATTGCTGAAGGACTAATAATTACAAGTGTTGTTTTGCAGGGAAATTGTGCAGGATACAATCCAAGTATTTGTTTGATGGTTTGGGCTTTGGGGTGTAATTTTATTTTCGAAAATAAACTTAAATATGAAAAACTAAATTGGGGCTTAATTTCATTTTTCTAAAAAAAAGTCAAAACGAGTTGGGACCTTAATTCATTTTTTTTGGTCCATTTTTTCATTTCAGTGGGGCTTTATTTCATTGGGGCATAGTTTCATTATGAAAAAATACCCCAATTTAGGGCCATATTTCATTTTTTCTTTTGGGGCCTTATTTTCTGGGGCCTAATTTCGCAGAGCCTAAATTCAAGGTAGCCAACACCTTAAAAATGTAATGTGAATGTGTGAAACAATGTTTTCGAGCAACATAATATTTTCAAAGTAAAAAAGCCGCTCAAAATAAATAATACGATACCGTTAAAAATAGCTAGTACGTACAAGTACATTATGTGTATGTGTATCGCAAGTATAGGAAGTTGACTTATTATGGGGTTTAACTCCAAACTGTAATCCTCTCAGGTTATTCCCATCAGGGAAGATTTAATGCTTTGTTTGCCTTTCACCAAAAACCGTCAAAATGTCAAATCCTTTCAATAAAAAACAATAACCTCTTTGACTTACGTTCAAACTCCAAACCAAACTTCATCGTCTCATGCACATCTTTGACAACCATCATAGTCTCCGAAATCTGATTTTTGTTACGCAACAAAACTAAAATGTACATTGATTTTTTATTATATTTTTTTTTCATAATACAAAATTTATTTACAACTTCCGGATCTAGCTGACCGACAAAATATAACAACAAAACCCTCCTTAAAAAAAAAGAAGAAAAATCAAGTTATTTCTTTTATTATTGTTTGATGATTTTCCGGTAACAGAATTTTTTTATAAAAAAAAAAATACAAAAAATTAACAATAGAATAAAGGAAGTGGAAATAAAAAAATGAGAAAATCCTAACAAATGTAACTATAATAAGAGTTTTACTTTTTTTCTTGCTTTTCCGCTGTCCGTATAGCTACGTACATACTCCTTGGACATTACTGCCCGAAGGATATACAACAACTAGGCTAAAAGTCAATCAATGACATCCCTCTCTCCATTGTATCTTATGGCAAATACAATAAAAGAACTCTAATAGGAAGATAGATGCAATGTACATCTACTTTGAACTTATATCGATGGGGAGGATTGACACAGGAAGAATATACAAACAAAAAATATTTAACTGCGCAAAGACGATTAGCCTCGTTGTATATTTTGTGTATGGAGGATATGGTCATCATCGCACGGAATTAGCCCTAAAGGGTAATAAATCTTTCGAAATCAATTTTTTTTGTTTGTTATAAAGGAGTATTGTACTCTGGGTCTAAAGGACTTAAGTCAGCAAATTAAGAGTGTTTAATGTTGTTTTTGATCAAATTAATAAAAAAAAAAATAAGCAAAATAATGATGGCGATAAAAAAAAGTAAAAGAACTATAACTTGGAAATTTAATGTAAAATTTTCGTTTTAGAATGGCAAAATAAGAATTGATTTTGTCTTAATAAACCACCACTTCCAATCACTTCTCAATTAACCTTATAACACAAAAAAGATTATTCTAAAATTACAACTGCAAATTGCGAAGGGTGGATTGCGAAGTTTGAACTGGAGTATGAAGTGTGGATTGCGAACTGATTAATTTGGATTGTGAAGTGCAAAGTGTAGATTGCGATGCCTGAAGTATAGATTGCGAAGTGTAGATAACTTGTTCTAGTCTTCGAGGTTTAAATTGTGAAGTCAACTGCAGTATGAAGTGTGGATTGCGAATTGATTAATTTGGATTGCGAAGTACAAAATGTGGATTTCAAAGTGTATAGATTACGAAGTGTGAAATATAGATTGTGAAGCGCAGAGGTTGGATTTAATGAATTACAAGTGAAGAGTGAGAAGTTTTGATTTCAAAATATGAAGTGAAAAGTGCAGAGTGCGAAGTGCGGATTCCGAATTGAGGTTTTTTGAAGTTCAGGTTGCAAAGTGTGGAGTATGATATACCAAATGTATATTGAAAAGTACGAAGTGTAGAGTTCAAAATTCAGAGAGCAAAAAGAGCAGAAAGCATTGCGAAAACTTGAGTTATAGCTCCGCAAATATAGGAAAATGATTTGTATAGAAGCAGCGCCACTCTAAAACATAATTGTAACTTTAATTAACTTTAACTTAATGTGGAATGTAGGATGCATGTTGCACCCAAGATCTTTTTAATAGAACGAAAGTAAGTACCTTTTTTCAGAAAACAAGATATTACATAAATAAATGTGTCATGCTTATTTCCAAATCAAAAGTGATCTATTGAACTTTCATTCTATAAACAAAGTACCTTATTTACTACAATTGAACATTGTCATTATTATTATTTTTTTTTTTTGATTCAATAAATCAGAAAGTACGTAAATCCAAACAATTTGCAAACTGAATTTGACGACAACAAAATCTTTTGGTGCGGAACATTGAACTTTCCAAAGATGTCGAACAATATATTCTCTCTCATAGCCCATCCCTAAATAATCCCCTTCTTCTTCGAAATCAAAATCAATTGACAAGAATAAAAAGACCAATCACCCCCGTTTGCATAGTAAAAAACAAACTCTCTCTTTATATATCTCAGCAACTATCACTTTACTTAATGAAATTTTCAATAGAAATAGAAATGAAAAAAAAAGGATTCAAGAGCCCATCGGAAGTCAAAATACTCACACGCAAAATTTTAAAATCAACGATTTTAAATTGCCCATCATCCGATTTTCTAGTTCCGGAATTTTAAACATTTCGAAAAACTTACGACTTATGTATGTAGTTGGGGGAAAAAGGGGTTAGATGACAAAATCGTTGTATAAATGGCAAACGGAAGCCAAGGAAATTAGTGCGCACTTGAAAAAACCCCAGATTGACTTTGTGATGGGTGTGGGTGATGGTGATGGGATAAAACGTATATTTTAAACTTAAAAAAATAAACAGTTTGTTAAAATTGTTAATTTATTGGGCGGAAGGGTTGATGCGATGCCAGTTGCCCGTTTTGACATCGGTTAAGCAAACGACCATGTCATTGCTCTATGAAAATTTTGTTATTTGTGTGTATACGAGTAGGTATATAGAGATCTACGATTGTTATTGGACACAGAAAAAGAACTGAAGTTTTTTCTAGACGCTTCCGGAATTTAATGGGCTGAATCCTTATCCATTGGAAACCAAAGCAGAGTTTATTTTTGGTTGCATATGGTAATATAGAGAAAATATATCAACAATGATTTCTTTGTTTGGCCTTGTCGTCTGGGTTCTATAGGTTAAAGGGATAAATATCTTATTTTTTAACTTCGCATGCCAAAATGTAGTTGCTCTTAATTATATTTATTTGTTTGTAATTTTTAAGCCATTCAATGTTTTCTGAATAATGAATCACTTTAAGTTTAACTTTCGCAAAGGCTGCTTGCTAACTGTATCAGTGTATTAATGTCTTTTCTTTTGTCAGTCATTCCTTGCCTGAATCAAGTAAATTTTCTGACTGAGTTTTCATCCATTAAATTAAATTCTAAATCTTGACAGACATCTCCAGTTAGGCCTAACAACAGCTTTACACTTTAAATGTTCAAAAATTGGTCCCATTCACCTATTTGTGTTATAATACATATCAGAGTTCTTCAAATAACAATTCAACAACATAACCCCAGCCTCAGGCTGTACCTAAAATTGTTACATTGTGAGTCAGGTTCAATTCACTCACTCAGGTTCAATTCAAACTAGGTTTGAAACCGCTGAAAAGTGCTCCTTACATATTTTGAGCTGGTCCCCATCCGAAACCAACAGAATTCCATATGTGTCTTTTACCATGTGTTTTTTTAGAGCTATGGACTATGGACACCAGTGAGCTCTTTGATAATTCTGTAGACGGTCCTAATTTCAGAGATTCCTTATCATACCGCACTCTGCGGTGAGATTCTCACGTTGCTGGAGTAACTGTGATGAGAGCTTTGTGGTGTTTTTTTTTTTGATCCAAAGTCCAGCCAAATAATATGGGTCCCGTATGACCGATCGACTATTCTTTGAGCACACAGGACATGAAGACATTTTTACAGCACACCAATGGTTTTCGAAGAAGGTGATTTCCGTGCTACTGATTGTTCTCAATTCTTGGATCACCTCTCCCCTAGTTGCTGGTGGACTGCGGGATGCTTATGCTTTAGCCTATCGATACAAAACTTAGGCATTCAGGTGTTTTCTTGAGATCTCTGAAGTCCGAAGTGAACCTCCTCTTTTTCGGAGGTCCTGAAAGCAGCTTCTAAATCGCCGACTGACCGCGTGGTGTCTGCCCGTAGACGCTCAACTGACTTTGTTCAAACATGGTCCCTCCCATATCAAGACGAACCTCCGCGCCGATGTCATTATTACCACTTTGCTTTATCCTATCCTGCTTAAGAAAATTTCTCTTCAATTTCAACATTTCTGAGATTATTTAATTTTTGTTCTCTAAAAGGGTTCTTTTTTGTATCAGTTATATCCTTCTAGATACGAATCCCATTGAAATCATCAGTATCTCTCAAAGTATTATATTAAAAGTTAACACATCATTTGGTCAAGATGCTAATGTCCATAAAAAGAAAAAAAAAATAAACAATATTCTAACCTTTTATCGATTCTAGAATCTGGTTCGATTTATGATTTATGTCTTTATGCTCTATTGGTTGAATATGGGGTTAAATATTATAGATACTTCCGGATCTGATCAAGTAGCGTCCTGGCGATGAGCTCAAAAAGCAATATGCTTATGCTTATGCTTATGCACCAAGCACATGTTTTTGTGTTGACATTTTTGTATCTCAATTTATGACCACTATTCCCGTCATACACAATAGTGATATAAGTGTGTGCCCATCTAAGTGGAAAGTATAGATAAAAACGAATAGATATAGAAGAAGAAAAAAAAAGCTTGTGATTGTGTGTGCGAGAGAAGGTAATAACCAACATGATTTATATAAATGTGATTTACTATAAAGCATCATAATAGAACTAAAAACAATGTGTCAGCGAAAAGGATATGAATAGAGATACAAACCATTAGGTCCACGTCAGTGGTCAGTGGAAACTTAACTCAACTCAAGCTATTTACTTGACCAAAATAATGGAATCACATGAAGACCATTCAACCAGCTAAAATAATCTTTAAGTGCATAGTCATGTTTCTCAAGAAAGTGGAAGAACAAGCAATATGTATTTATTGATTTTGATGCAATGATGAATTTTGTTAAATATTATATATTTTTCAATAAGAGGGCTACAAAAGTTTTTTTTAAATAAAACAAAAACGGATTTGGATATCAATGAAATTCTTTATTCCTGTGAAAGTACGTTAGATGCCATTATGTATGGAACTCGATTTCTTTTGCATGGCCACCACGGGCACACTTGCAGAAATCCAGACGCTGAACCCAATTTTCGACGGTTTTCAAGCTAAATCGGCCGATACTGCTGCAATTTCACGTTCGATATTCGTACGAAGTTCATCAATCGTCGCTGGCTTGTTGGCATAGACCATAGACTTGACGTAGCCCCACAGGAAATAGTCTAACGAGGCGGCCAAGCGACTGGACCATTTCGTGAGATAACACGTTCTCCAAACTTGGTTTCCAATAAATTGATTGTGACATTCGCTGTGTGGCTGTGTGAAAGAAGTTCGACACAATGACGCCGGGATGCAATGGTGACTCATGGAGTACGTGTGGATTGCTGCCTGACCAATAACGCATATTTTGCTTATTGATGAAGCCATTCAGCCAGAAATGAGCCTCATCACAAGAAGATGATTTTTCGATGAAAACCCGCTCTTAAAGTTGAGACCACTGCACCCGAATTTCGGTAGTAAATTTTAATAATTTCGACTCGTTATTGGATCGTATATCTTTCCATGATGAAATGGAAATGGCGAACCTTACTGGAGAGAAATGTCAAGAGAGCGGGAAATATGGCGTCGTTTGTTGTCCCTATCGCTCTACTTTTTTAGCGTACCTATAGAAAACCCCTTTATTAAAAGAAATAACAAACATTCCAAAAACCTTTTGTCTAAAATCACATTGGAAGAACTCTCACGAAGGAGTCACAACAAATAGACAAAACGATAGTTGTTAAATCCTTCCCTATTCAGAAAATAATAACTTTTTTCCATAACTGCTTTTGTTTAAGAGTTAAAGTACATTTTTTACTGAAGGAGCCTAAAAAAATGAATTTTCAACAAAATGTACTATAACTCTTAAACAAAAGCATTTTAACATTTTTTTGTAGAAAATTTGTTGTTTTAAAAGTTTTGTAACTTTTTCTTCTACGATCAAAACTACGCGAGTTATGTGAGAAAATCTAAATTTTCATTAAAAACAAGATGGCGGCCAAATAAAAAGTGTCACGAATGTGAAAAATGTGTTGTTGAGCTTTGGTGATGTAACACTTTCAATTTATATTGAAAACGAAAAAAATATTTTTTTGGACCACCCTAATACAAAACATTTTTTTTTTGAAAACGACAAAAAAAATTTGCACCACCACAAAATATTTTTTTTCGAAAGTTTGTTCTTAACAGTAGCCACGTGAATTTTTCTATCCGATACCCGACAATCTGTGCTTTTATAGGTCTTAGGTATTTTAGTCAAAAGACTAAAAAAAAGTTAATTAATTTACAGTTGTGTAGTTTACTACCACCCTCCCAAAATGGGGGTAAAATGAACTAAAAAAAAAATTGCCATGCAATAAACTGTCGTGAATTTGTCTTAGAACAAATAAACATTTTTTTTAATTCCAGTGGTAGGCCCTGAAAATATTTTTTTTTATAAAATCCAGCACTGCCATACCAAAATTTTTTTAATCTTTAAACAATTGTCGTAAAACGTCTACTTAAAAGTTGTGAAATATTTGTATTTTGTTGTAATGACAATCAGCACAAGCATGCCAAAACGCTGAAGCGTAGAGCATAGTAGGGAGAAAAACTACTTACTTTATAAATTAATAATTTGTTTTCAACACTCAGTTGAGAGATTCTATTCAAAAGTCTTAGTTAAAAATTGTGCTTTCTTAATACTTTCTGAAACTTGGTTAGAAAAAGTTAAACTTTATTTATTTTCCTATTGAACTGGGATATTGCAAACTAAAAGATTTGTTTGAGGTAGATTACATTGCTTTCGTTTCTTTGTAAAAAAAAAACAAAGCTATGTTTTTGAAGGGTTTATTTTAATTTTCAGCAATAAAAATATACTTAGCTCAATCGTTTTGAGTGCCTTTTGAAGGTTAAATAAAATATTTTGTAAGTTTTCTGAGATACTATAAATGCATGTATCGTCTGCAAAAAATGATATTTGGCAGAAACCGAGGACAAAAAAGTCACCCGCGTATATGTTATAAAGCAGAGGAGAAAGGATCGATCCTTGAGGAATGCCGGCTTTTATGGAGTACAGTGGAGATTCGGTAAGCGAAATTTCAATTAAGAACTTTCTTTCATGCAAATAACTTTGAATTAACTTAACTAAAACTGCTCTAGTGGGAGTATATTTTTCGCTGAAACGACTTCTGCCATTTCACGTCGTTTTTTCTCAAAAAATTCATAAAAATGTCGAAAAAAAACCTAAAACAGCATTTTTTTTCAAAAAAAAAATTTGACTAATAATGTTTTTGGTGTGGTATTTATTTAAACAATTGTCGTCAAACAACGACTTTAAAGTAAGTTATTGTAAAAAAAAAAAGAATTTTTTGTCGTTTCCTTTTTGTCCAAAAAATCCATGAAAATGTCAACTTAGCACTACCAGGTTCATGCAGAATTTTAAATTTACAGAAATAAAGACCAATAGAATTTTGAGCATAGGGAATTTAAGCAAAAACTGAACTGTGTCAAACCGGCGCATTTTTTAATTTTTAATGAAAAGTCGAAAGCAAAGGCGGTGATTCTGTTTTAAAAATTCTGCATTACATAGTTTTGTATTCGAAAATTCTGTTTGTTCAAGGAGAAGTTTTTAAGAATTCATGAGAAATTTTACATTAATAGAATTTTGAAAAAAATAATTAAGGGCAAATAGAATTTCGAGCATTCATAATTTAAACAAAACTGAGACCAACTTGGTCTTTTTTTTTATTTTAAATACAAAAAAGTGAGTACCTAAATATTTTCATTAGTAAATTTTTTTAAGATTTCTAAATTTTAAATCACCCTGATGCTAAATAACGGGTCCACTCTATTAGAAAATAATACAAACCAAATTCTAATTAAGATTGAAAGCTGTTTTATTAGATTTTTGTTTCAAATATAATATGCGTATAATACAGAATCGAAAACGAAACCCTCTAAACCCCGAATTAACTTAATAAAAACACAGTTGTAAAATGAAACTTATAATTTTTTAATCAATACACCATCATAGACCAAACCGCACAAATTAAAAACCACATCCCTATTTTTTTTTTTTTTTAAATCGAGTTAATACATTTTAGTTGTCCTTTTTCACAGCCTCTACTAAATCCCCTCATGAATAAAAGTCTGCATATTAGGTAAATTTACTTCTTAAATTAATCGCAACTTGATTGATGACGCTCGACAATTGGTTCTTGAATCTTGACGATGAATAAAATTTTAGAATAAATATATAGTGTTGTTGTGTTAATGAATTTGGTGGTTGTCGAATTTTATTACCACACATTTCCATAGGCAGTCAAGTCGGTTGTCGGTTGTTGTCAACGCTCACCCTTCTTTTGGGTGTATGTCGGTCGTGTGAAAGCAAACGTATGCTTTTTCGTTTGCATGTGTCTGCCTCCCCGTTCGCAGTTGGTGGCATAAAAGGCATTTATATGCATATAGCATTTCAATCTTCTAACGAGATCTGAATTGGCCCGACAAAACATCCAGACATTAGCTTTATAAGCAATTTTATTAAATCGGTAGATATATATTGATACTAACAAGAAAAGGGGATGAATTTGTTCAGAGAATGACTCTATTATAGCGCAGTGCTAGTAGACGTACCCTCCCACGTTTAATGTAATCGGTATTATCACCCTAAGTGGATTCAAACAGAAACAATATTGTTTTTCTAAGTATTATTGTTTAAAGAAAAGTAGATAAGACTTAATACAAAGAAGGAGAAATTGGGTATGTACCTATTTCGAGTTATAGTTTGTGTTCTAAAATTGTCTTAATCTAATAAAATCAAACAGTAATGTCGCATTAACGGCCAACTACATTTCAATAAAACTTCTAAACTTGACTTTTAGTTAAATCCAATCTATATTAAGGTCGCTGGTGATTTCAAATAATACTATATTAGGCCTTTCAATAATCAAATTAAATATTTTGGTGAATTGGACCATAATTGAATTGACTGTCAAATTAGTGATACGAGTATCTAAGAAAGAAACGACTTTCAAAGCTTGGTCAATGTAACTCTCTCATAATAAATATAAAGATGAAAAAGCATGCACGGTTTACAGACGCTTGAAGCAAGAAGTAATGAAAAAGTGTGCCCAACTATAAGCTGAGAGTACAAAGAACATCAATCGGTAGATGGGGGACATATCGAAAGCAATTCCCAAATCATGCTATTCAGAAACTGACTGTCAAAGCAGTGATATCAAAGAAAGAAACGGCTTTTAAAGCTTGGTCAATGTAACTCTCTCATAATATAGTAAAGATGAAAAAGCATGCACGGTTTACAGACGCTGGAAGCAAGAAGCAATGAAAAAGTGTGCGAAACTTCAAGCTGAGAGTACGAAGAACATCAATCGGTAGATGGAAGAAATATCGAAAGCAAATCATGCTATTCTGAAACTGCGACATGCCAGCATGAACAAATGCGAAACTGTTTTCAAATAGAGAATGAAAATGCTCAAGAGATTCGTTCACCAAAATTCTTTAACAACGCTCAAGGCCAACTCCTTGTGAATAACGACAAAATTCTTCGAAAAAAATTAAGAAAGTAAAAGAAGGCTTATAGCCCCGTTTTATAATCAGTATGAACATTGTTCTTATCTAATCTAATCAAACAAATGGCGACGTTATTGTCAAGTACCCTCATCTTCACCTTCTAACTATCGTCCAATTGCACTTACGTCCATCCTTTCCAAGGTCATGGAAACGCTGATTAATCATCAGCTTAAGAAATATCTTGAAGAACGAAAGCTTCTTAATGACCGGCAGTACGGCTTATAGTTGGTGATCTGATGGTATATATAACCGAACAGTGGCACAAATCTTTAGATCGTTTTGGAGAAAGTACCTTATTGCACTTGATAATTCAAAAGCGTTTGATAGAGTTTGGCATCAAGCATCTATATTATCGAAAATGCGTGCATTTGGAATCGATAAATGTCTTCTTCGTTGGATTATAAATTACCTTTAAGACCGCTCAATACTAGTTGCATTGGATGGTTTCAACTCTGATAGCTATAAAATAAACGCTGGTGTGCCCCAGGGCTCCGTTTTGTCTACGAATTTCTTCCTTATTTTCATCAATGGTCTTTTGTCTGATCATCTAATCCATTAAATTGTTTTCTTCACGTCAGTTCTCTCAGCCTTTCATATTTGTTCTCAAATTCTCATCTCTGTTCTTTGGATGTACAACTAGAACGGCAGCGTATGATAAGCTTATTAAATTCTGATCTTGAAAGCATTCTCCAATTGGGAATCAAAAACCAAAACTCAATGCTGCTATCCATGCCGCTATACATGAGTGGCACTTGCATCGAGGAAACTGAACACCTTTCAGTTCTCGGTATGTGCATCACAGACCACCTTCTGTGGAATGATCACATATTCGATGTCGCCAAAAACGCTGCTAAGTGTTAAGGGCTCCTTCGACGATGCAAGAAATTTGTCTCCCCTTCTGATCTGGCTAATATCTATAAAGCCTTCATTCGCCCAAAGTTTGAGTACAACTCGCATATCTGGGCGGGTGCTCACACACCTAAATCTTTCGGACAGAATACAAAATAGAGCGATGAAAATGATAAGTGGAAGAAGTATAACAGAAACATTCCCTTCCTTGGAGCATCGACGTAACGTTTCTTGTCATTCACTTTTTTACCGCTACTTTCATAAGCATTGTTCTAGTTAAATAGCCAGTTGCATTCCTCCCCTTAAACAATTCCACAGTAATACTCGCACTGCTAGGAATGCCCATCAATTCACCCTTGAGCCCAACTCCGGACGCACTGTTAAATTAAGTACAGAGAATCTTTCTTTAGCTGCACCACACGAATGTGGAATGCTTTACCCTTTACCCGACTCGATTTTTCCTACCAATGTGCATCGGTATCTCCTTTTAACTCCTATCCCGTTCCTTAAACGCTCGTACTGTGTTAAACATTTTAATGGTAGTCATATCCCCTTTAGTGAGCGCTTAATATTTAAAAAAAAGCATTTTCAGTCGCCGAAATCATAGTCGAAGAAATCGTACTGCAGTGAAAAACTCCAAAAATGGAAAAGCGGTTGGTCCAAACGAGATCAAGCAACTGTACAATCTTGGACAAAACACACATGGAACAATCCAAAACCTGGAGCCCTGTCGTCGTTTTCTGAATTCAACTCGGTGAAGGTTACAAGTGGAGTGGAAGAGTTGTGATCACGACAATCGTTGGTAAATGAAGAAAAAGAAGTAAAATTCTCCTAAAAGGTATAACAAAAGATTACACAATTATTTGGTCAAGTAGCTTTTCACTACGTGTATTTTAAAGTTTGTTTCCCAAAGCCCTAAGTTTTATAGTCCACTAACTTGGCCATGTTATCTTTGTATCTATGTTCTCACAACAAAATCAAAAGTAAAATTATCAAATATCACGAAGCAATTATCCCACGACCTTCATTTCCTGACACAAAGTTCATTCCAATGTCATCATTTTCTATATATCGATTCCTTTATTCCCACGGACAGCGGCCCAACATAAATGCGGTGTTAATTATGAACATTTTGAATATGTCTCTGGCTTTTATATCACACTGTGTCGATCTTTCAAAATTTTTGAATTGATGATGACTTCTAATGACTTCGTGCAACGTAAAAGGCTTACAACTATTTACATATCTAAAGCAAAGTTATATGCGATAGCCATTAGGCGTGTGAGCCATCCCTCGCTTCTTTACCCCCTTATGAAATAGAAGGTGTAAAATAACAAACAAATAACCTCATCGCTGACATAATTGCTAAACTCACTGCACGCACGCACTCCGTTTCAAAATATTCACATCACAAAATGTAAATGAGCGAACTAATTTGAAAAGTCATTTATGTAGATGCGTTCATCGCGGTTGCTGAATTCCCCGTGAAATAGTAAATACTATAGGGCTTTCATCCCCCATCACAAACATGTTAACAAAATAACAGACAGACAATATACCAAACAAAAACCATCTATGCAACATGCAACAAGAGAAATTCAATTTGAAAATTCAGCTGGCACGTGTCCATCACATCCTCAGTACACAAGCCACCAAATGCGATTGTGTTGTAGTTGTTAGTTGCTCACTTTTTGATTCGGTCCTCTGCTCCTGATCGAGTGCGGGTGGTACTACTAGGTAACTTGGTATATTGGTATTTTGATTCCTCGTATCGTAGTCCTTTTGTTTTGCTCGTGTCAAGCAAACGCTCTGTAAGCTATTGTTCGGTGGCAGCACTTAAATCGTCTAAAAGGGCGTGTGATTGACTTAATTGACTTAGATGTTACATCAATAAAAGGATATACAACAATATTTTTTGAGAGATATGTACCTTCGTATAGACTGCGTGTTATTGTGTTTTGGTTTTGGTTTTGGTTTTGGGTGCAGTTTTGGTTATTCTTCATATAATATAGAATTTTAATGGGTGCGGTGAGACTTTGAAAAGAAAAAAAAAGCAATCCAAAGTGGCTTGATGGCTTTATTAGATTTTGATGAAACGTGCAAGAACCGGAAGTGAATCGACATGACTCGCGTTTTCTATCAACAGCAGTATCTACTGGTGCCGAGTGATAAATTGGATCACTTTGATTTTTTTTTAAATCTTTTTATTGGGTATGCAAAAATGTTTAAATAATATTTATTACTGACCCGTATTTGACACGGATCATTTTTAACACGTACAAAAAAAAATTTATTTTGCAAAATGTATGAAAAATTTCCAAAGTATGTGGATAGTAAAAGACAGCTTCTGGTGATAATGAAAATCTAGAATCTAAAGATCTAGAACATAAAGATTGCTTGCCTCACTTTTTAAAAAATTCTCTCTTTTTTATTAGATATACTTATTTGCTAGTAAGGGTAATATGTACAATCCATATATGAAATCTAAAATTCTAACTAATGATTTTGCTAAAGATTTATGTAATGAAAACAAAAAATACATTACCGTCGAATTCAGCTGGAATAATGTCAGATTCATGTGACTTAAGCATTTTATAACAGATTTATAGAAATTTTTAAAACCATAAAAAATCCCAACCCTATATTTTACACAAAATTAGTCTTTAAAAATGTCTGCATTTTAAAATTCGGGGAGAGTACGATAACTTGGGCGCCAAAAATTGATAACGGTTTTTTGTAGAGGGGTCCAAAACAAGCATTTTTTACTATGGGAGGGGGGGTCTATCTTGCCCCGTTTGGGCGGGAGGGGCAATTTTATGAAAAGTGTACTAAAAGTTAAAAAAAATCATTAAAAAATAACGGTAATACTTAAAGTTAAGTTTAATATTGTTTTTTATAGCCAGTATTTAGTACTATAAGCCACTTTTTAAATCAATCAAAAATTATACATAGTTTTCGAAAAATTGAGTTTCAAACACAAAATTCGGGGAAAAAAAACACAAAAAAAGAAGTTTGAAGTGTAATTTGGGGGCAGCATGCCCCCCCATACATACCTCAACTGTTTATACGCCGTAATGCTGGGTGCAAACATTGTTTTCATGTAAAAAAGCCTACATGGACAAGAAATCTTATATAAACAACAACAAAAATAAAAATCTCACAAAAAAGTAATTAGTAATTTTCAATTTTCTCGAAAACCTAAAATAATCTAGTTTTCAGTTTTTGATAAGGAATCAATAAGAGCACCGAATTCTATAAAAAAAAATGTATGTGAAATCTTATGGTTTTGAGAAATTACACTTCAAACTTTTTTTTTTGTGTTTTTTTTCCCGAATTTTGTGTTTGAAACTCATTTTTTCGAAAACTGTGTATAATTTTTGATTGATTCAAAAAGTGGCTTATAGTACAAAATACTGGCTGTAAAAAACAATATTAATATTAACTATAAGTATTACCGTTATTTTTTAATGATTTTTTTTTCCACTTTTAATACTCTTTTCATTAAATTCTTGAAGCAAGCGCAAAAATATTTGATGAGAAAAATGCATTTAACGTAAAATTCATAGTACCTATAATAGTCAACCATGAAGTATGATTTTCTTTTAAATAATGGCTTCAAAATTTTCGAAAAGTAAAGCAAATTTGAAGCTTTCTTGTAACTTTCTAAAGCCCACATACATGCAAGTTAGAAATATTTAGAAATGCGGAAAAAATTGACAACTTTTCTGACGTATTCAACATACATATGTACATAATTAAAGCTAGAGATCTTAAGACTAAAAGCGTTATATCAAATGTACATACATATAACACTGAGTGATATTAGATACTAAATGGATTTATTTACGTTACAAAAATACCTAATCTTTACATAACAAAAACATCACATTATGTTTTTCTTTGTACATATGTACATTACATACATATATAATCTCACTGTTCTTTATTTCTTACAAAGGTGTTTATTAAAAAAAAAAAGAAGAGAAAACAAAAACATAATCTAAACGCGAACAAGATTATCTCATCTCATTAGCATCCTGAAGCAAACCGTTATCAGGAAATCTCTCATCATTTTTACCCAATCATCCTTCACTATTGCCTCCTGGGCTAGGGATTACGTTAAACGAGCGAAAAAAAACACCTAAATACCCCGTTCTTCCTCCCACTTAACCATATTGTCGAGTAACAAGAAGAATCTTAATTAGAAAAAAGGTTCATAAATCTAAGCCCATCACACAACCAAAAAAAAAGGAATGAAGTAAAAGGAGAAAAAAGGCAATAACAACATGAAGGAAAAAAAGCGTTAAAGAAGAAATTAATAAAGTCATAACCTGCCAACGCCTTAATACCCTGGCAACAAAAATACAAATTTAATGAAAACAAATTATCACCCTCCCCTGATGGCATCCTTAGTTTGATACTGTGCTCCTGCTCCTGCTCTGCTCAATGTACCTATAGTTCTTCTCCTTTTCAAAAGTACATATTTACTTTCGCAGCCACCGCTGCTTTGCTTTGGTATGAGAAATGGATGCCCTGTTTAGTTTGGAGCAACCCTCTTTTATTTTCTTGTTACTTTTTTTTCTCTAAAACAACATACCTATCTATTTCTGAATCTTATATGGAGGGTTGGTTAGATATTGGTTTACCAACCCACCACCCACCATGGTTTTTCTCGTCTCTAGCTTCAGTTTTTTTTCGTGTGCATCGTCTTAAGTGTATTAGGCATGTAATTTGTGTGTTCTACGGTGTAAACAACGTTAACTGATTTTTCATTTCGACAACTAAACAAGGGTGATGATGCAATGTCGAATACCAAAAGGACGATTCTATGAGATGTTTAATGAAATTACACACGTGTTTATTATTCATGGCCATTGCAAACGACCCATCAAGTCATAACCATTAACAACCGTGTTATATACTTAGATGAACTCATAGTGCTTTGTCGTTCGGTTGTGTCGAATTCGATGTGATTGTCTTTGGGGGACTCACAATTAAGAATTTGAGAACTTATTTCTCCCATATATATTCTAGAACATCAACAACAATGGGGGAGGATTTTCACACCCGCAAATCAAATTCGCAGATTGGGAGTTGAAAGGAATCCGCTAATAGAAGGTACGTATAAATTCAATAAAATGAAGAGTAGGAAAGAAATGGAAAATATTAGAGATTTGCTGAAATTTTGCAGATCGTTTCCGGAGTAATATTTCTAGGGGTGAATTTATCCACGCCCACTTTTCTTAAATGTTGGTTTCCTGGAAACCGCTCTAAAGATTTACAATTTTTTTTTTGTATAAGCCAGAAAGAGGTTATCGTAAAATCTGCATAAAATAACTTGTTATCGTAAAATCCACTCACTTTTCTTCTATCTCAATTATCTCGGAAATCGCCAAAACTGTGACCCAGCTACAGTTTTGGCGATTTCCCGAAAACCAAAATAAAAGAACTGAAGACTTGACGGTGTTTCCGCAGAACTCCTTTGTATATGAAAAACATAGTACCTACTATCATGTCGAGAATATTTTAATGCTGCCCGACCCTTGTGTTGGCGCTACAAAATGTTAGGCTTAGAATTTGCTTCGGGGAGTCGTTAAGCATCAGAAATTGGGAGTAGGAGCAAGAGGAGACCATTATTTCGATTGCCATAACCAAAAAATATCAATAAATATTGATTAAAGCCCCCACAAGCTCACCGCAAAAAAAATTTTAGTAAGTTGCCCCCACTTTTAGATTCAACTTCCACCATGATAGTACTATGTTTTTCATATGTAGTGAGCTACTACAACTACACCCATTACTCATTAAGAGAGCTTTCCTGAAGAGTGGAAAAAGAAATGATTGTCAAGCTCCCAAAGAAAGGAGACTTACGCGCAGTGAGACAGTGGGCAAGAATATGCTACCTGCAGTAGTCGAGAACTGAATAAGAGACACACTCGACGCCAAACAAGACCCTAATCAGCCAATTTCGGAAACTTTCCGATTGTGAATAAGCTGGACCTTAATCAGAAGCCTTGATTTTGATTTTAAAGTCTAATCTGGTAACAATTATTAACAAAAATAATTAAATAATTTTATTTTTATTGTTCCTCCGCTTAGGTTATCGCCAGGTAACTAAAAGTTCCTTGTCTTCTTGTCTAGGACATTTCGCGAGTTCCAACGAACTTTCAGACACAAATATAGTTTTAGAATTAAAATTTACAAATGCCTGGCCGTAAGTGTCCGGAAAGAATTATGAAAACAAAACATTTACATTTATGTATTAGAGTTATCAATTTACCAATAAATTCTATGTCTTACCGATAAATTCCATAATTTACAGAAACATAATAAAAAACTCTAAATAAACATATGAAATTTTGATCAATAAAAACAACTCACCAAGAAAGCTGAAAACCATGCATGGTAATAACACAATTTAAATTAATCTCTGTACTTGTTATTAAATAAGCAGCCACTGTTTTCATTTAATTTAACTTAAAAATAACAACAACAAAACCACAACTTTATATTGATTTCACAAGTAAAATGAGACTGCGAAAGTGCTTTTTCAATTTCACATCTCTTGTTGAATGCACAAAAATTATAACGGCACTAATCCAGTACATTAATTAGATAGAAAACAAAATGGATACTTTTCAAGCTTATTGTCTTTGACAGATTGCAAGATAAAACAAATTTGTTGAAGTAAGAAAAAGAAAAGAACATAATAAGCGCATCTACACCTATCACCTAACTACCGACCATTTTTTTTTATAAAAAGCTCTCTACCTGCCACGATCCGTCACTGATTGGGAGAATCAAACATTTCACCGTGTATAGAATTATTTTCTCCTTTCCTTACATTTCTGTAAAATAAAATAAAAGGAAACAAATTAAAAATGTACGGTGAATAAATAGGTTCTCCCAACCCATCAGAGAAACGACAACTGAGCTTTTGCCTGACAAAATTACTTTATTATTATATGTATGTATGTAGGTACCTATGTACTTTACTTTTATCTGAACACAATTGAATACCGAGCTTCAATTTGATGCCAAAAACAATGCGTGCAGCTGCAATTAAAAAAAAAGGGCAAATTCCTAAACCTAAACTTGAGCAAATTATGCTAAGCAAACAGTTCCAAAATGCAAACGAAAACATCCCTGCTAAGCAGTTTGTCCCTAAATGCAGTAGATTTTATTTTCATGCGCAAATACAAATGTATTTGTGCATAAATCTTTTAAAAATCTTGCGCACTTCACTTGCTTTTGTAATTTCATGCTTTGCAAATAATGCGTTTAGGATTTTGCCCAAATTTGTAGTTTCGACTAGCATTTTTTTCATTACTGCTCCGTCTGAATTATTTCCAGACAACTAGCCGATCGTCATTGTTAAGTCCTAACAGAAGTCGATACCATAAAGGTCGTGATGATCAAAAGTTTATTTGTCGTTCCCAATGTTTTTCGTTGGTTTGCATGTCAAAATATGATCTGTTTGAAAATTACTTCCTTTCAAATGAAAAAATTATTTAATTTATTTTAATTTTTCAATTCCGCATTGACAGCTTAATTTTTAAAAAGTGCACAAGAAAATGTTGGGATGGAAATGAGGAAGCAATACAAAAAAAATAAGCCGCAAGGTTTTATTTCTTTTTTTTCTAAATGAAAAGGCACCATGGTGTTATTTCACTTTAGAACTAATCGCAATCTAAAATTGAATTTTGTCTTCGATTCAATAAAACGATGTTCTCCCAGAGAAAATTGATTATTATGTAGGTAGGACTTGTGTAATTTGAGGAGTCAAGGTGAAAAAAAGTACAAATTCATTAACATTACTGCGGCCTTATTCCTTGTTCATCTTCATCCACCCTCTCTTTTTTATATTATTCAATCTGTTCTTCACCTACTATTCCTTAAGAAACAGTGTGGAAAGTTCTTAGAACTTTGACTTGTCTTAAGAGAAATAAAACACAACATTTTATTAGTATCTTTTTTTCATTTTTTTTTTATTTACGATTCCATATTTTTTTATCACATCAACTTAATTACAACTTAATTCTTAAAAATCATATTTTTGTTTTGTCTAATATAATTTCTGTATCTACAAATTTCTTTTTTTTTACGTTTAAATATATACTTTTATTTATAATGAATTTTTTGTTTGCGATATTATAAAACTTATTTTTATTTATAAAAATGATACTCATGTTACCATTTCACTTTTGTAGAGACTATATAATTGTATAATATTTTTTTGTATTTAATGTATATATAAAAAAATACTTAAATAATAAATCAAAAAACATTCCACATAAAAGATACATACATTGGTAACTTAGTCTAGAGACATCGATTTTTTGTTGTTGTTTGTCTTCTTAAATTGCCAATACAATTGCTCTATAAAATAGTTTTAATGTATTTTATATGTACATAATATGTTTATAATGTTTTTTCTTTCAGTTGTTTTTTGTTTGTTCATTCTTATTTTTTGATAAAATCTAAAATCTTAAAACTAATAATAATAATTATAACTACTTGCATTCGAATTAAAAATAAGACCATGGAGCTGCTCTGCACAAGTCAACATCTTCTCATTTCTTTTGTTCTAATTTTTGATATTGTTTTTATTTTTTGTTTAATTTTAATATTAATTATTTTGTTGGTAATAAAAAAATAATAAGGAAGACTCTTCTTTTTTTTATAAATTTTGTTTTAAGAAATGAAATAAAGTATTAAAAGCAGTTTCTTACTCGAATTTATTGCGGAGGTATTTTTTTTCCTTTCGGATCATTGCCATATCAGGTGTGAAATTTATTTTTTGTTTAATAATTTAGAAAGTTATTATTTTTAGGAACAATATTGCTTGATTTTTCTCTACTTTTTTGTTTTTTTTTCCTTTTCCTTTTTAGAATTCTTTTTTTATTTTTTTATTCACATAGCACCTCTTCAAGCTCATTTTAAATCAATATCTGTTTGGATATTATTCAGTTTAAATTTAAAAAAAATATTATGTTTCATTTATAAAATAAAATGCAGTTTAATTCAGAGGGTACATTTTTTGAGGAAAATTTTGTGTGCAATGTACATACATACTTTCAAATATAATTTCAAATATAGACATTTGCTTGTCTAAAACTACTTCTTTATAAAAGGAAAACAAAAATTGGATTTGTCTTCTTTTTTATAAAGAAGTTCTTTAGATATTTGCTTATATCTTTGAACGTATAAGTTCTTGTTTTCAAATACAACCCTCTCCCCGTACGATTTTTTTCTTGTCTCGGTTCAACTGTTTTATTACACCTTGGGATACTTAAAAAATATTTGAAAAAAATACAAATGTTAAATTTTTGAAATCTTTGAGAAAGCCGAACAAAATTTGTAAGAAACTCAATTTGTGTATTTTTGCTTTTTTTTTGCAACCCCAGAACAAAGCTTAAAAAAGTACATAATTAAAGAAAAATTGACATCAATACAAATTCAACTACATAACTATGACAACCAAAAGAAAAAAATATAATCGAAAAAATCACTTCACAGCTACAAAAGTGATCTTTAGGCAGAATAAAACTAAGTTCCAAAGTAATGATTGTAAAAAAATACACTTTTCGTCAGCCCTTAAACTCAGATGCATCGGAACGATTAATTTATTTTTCCCTTTTTTAACCAGAGCTGTCTGTAGTTCGAAATGCTTATTTAAGTCGAATATAAAATTACCCAGTCCACTTAGTCAAAAAAAACGTGTCCAGCTTCATTTACGCAACATAAAGTTGTGTCAGAAGGACCCTTATTAACGTTTGAATAAAATCAAATTATGGAAGTATTTTCCGATTTATTTATTTTAATGGAGAAAGTGTTCGCATATTAAAATTTAAAATTTAGATTTCACAAATAAAGTTTTAAAATGCAACCAAACATGACACTGCATAGTTTGCAACCTCATTTGTGAAGTTATTTTATAAATTATAACACAAAATTATCAATTCAATTCATTTTTTTTTTGATTATATTATTTATGATGAAAAAACATTCAAACAATACGGGAATTTATAAAATAAAATTATAAAATTTAGTAGTTTTATTCAAGCATCATTATCGACTCGATGGGTGAGTATAACTTCAAAGTATTCAAAGACTTTGCTACCACTATTACAAAACGACATCAGTTCAAACATCAAACGAAACTCTTGCCAAGCAATATTTCTTGACAGAGCTACTTGAAAATGCTTGTTGGTTGAGGCCGTAGGCCATCCTGGGATATAAGCGCCATCTTAAGTAAATTAAGTAACTTATAATGAATTTTCCGATTTTATAACAAATAATAGATGGTTTGGATAAATTCGGTGAAAGAACCGCTGTTGTTTTGATATCATTTCCGCTGCAAAATGACAATGAGGAGAAAAGAAAGTTTCTCGAAACGCAAAATTGTCAAAACTTATTTATATCAAAACCATAACTTTTAACATATTATTTATTGTTTTCCATTCATTTTTTTTCTAATTTAGTAAAATTAGTGAAATTGAGATATTTGCTAATAAAACATTAATAACAATAATTAAAAAAAATATATTTGAGAATGTATTGAGCAGTAATTTTCAAAATAATTTGTTTAGTTAACAAATAGGTAATCAGCTTAAACGACTTCGGGATCTTGAACCAATATAGACAAAAGACATTAACAATGTAACATTGCTTCACCTTAAATACTTATATAGCCGTGCAAGACTAGAAAAATAAATCAAAACTATGAGAAACAATTATCAAACTAAGTTTGAAGTTTGCCAAAACTATAAAGACGTTAAACTTTACAATACATTAAACTTATTGAACCAAGGTGGGAAACAAATATTTGTCGTTTGAAAAAATAGCCGTTCAACTTTAAATACTATTGGAGTTTTTTTATTGCAACCTACATAATGCATTAAAGGAAAGTCCTTATTTTAAAAATGTTTAATTTATTTTGTTCTTTTACTTAACACAAATATAAAAAGTTTGACATTTTCCATCAACTCATACACTAACTATAAAAATTCCCTGTATTTTTTATGCGGTTAAGTTGGGAAAGTCTTAAAGCTTGTACGATTTTTTAAAAAATTTATTTCCAGCTTTTTGAGGAGCATACAAATTTAAAAAATCAAAAGAAACAATTAAAAGTATTCAAACCCAAGTTAATTACCGTTTGCGAGAATGTTCACGCACACGACTGTTGACTTGAATTATAGAGGCGAATATTTCTCATTCTTGTAGTAGATTCATTCTTTTTTTTGCAATTGAAATGTGCATATAAAACTATTTAATGAACACCCTGTACTTGCACTTTTAATAAATTCGTTACATTATGTACCTATACAAAGAAATTACGCTACAATCATCCTACAATCGTATGACTTTTAAACCCTTTTCTATTTTGTTATGTACTTATGTTCTTTTAAGTAAATGACTATTTTAAAATTGCTAGCTGATACAGTTGAATAAAAGCGATCGTTTAAGACACATGTCTTTTATTTAATTGGTTAAAGGATTTCGCCTTATATAATAAGTGTCAAAAATACTCTAAGAGAATTCATCACTCATGTATACGTAGTCATAGTAGTAAATAAAAATGTTGAAGTTCATTTAACATTCTATTTCACTGAGGATAGCTAACGGATAAAGACGCGCATATTCTTTGCATGGCAAACATTGGTTCGAATTGAAACTTGGACTTTGGCAGTGCAAAAATCCTCGACAACCGAAGAAAAAAAAAAATTCTGCGGAAAAATTTCAATTCCACCCGCGAAATTTTAGAACTTTCATACTCCGGCTTTTTGCAGTAACATATATATTTGGTTTCAAAACTAAAAACAAGTTTTGTCGTTGTCCAAAAATGAAAATTAAAAACTAATGGTTTTCGAGTGATTGCTTTGTTTCTGCTTATTAAGGCCAATATTCATAGAATTTTTGTTCATCCAACAAGAAAAAGTAAAAGCAAACACAAAAAAATGTTCCTTAAAAACACGCATTAATAAAAAATTATGGTAAAATTTATTTTAAATTTTTTTTTTATACTTTCATAATATTTTTTGTAGATTTTGGATACAACCTCAACTATATCGGGCTGTTATAAAAAATTTATTGAAAATATATAAGTACAAATAAACAATCCTCAAGAGAACAACATATAAATAATACATTTTTTTGCTCCTATACAGGATATTCAAACATTATGTATACCCCGATTATTATGTTTTTTTTTTTTATTATAACTATTTCTTCAATAATCGATTGTTAAAACAGTTTTGAACTGAAATTATATCTTTTTTTTAATGTTATTTAAACATTTTTCATCTTTTTTGTGCATAAAAATATAATTTAACATTTTTTTTGTTTAAAACTTATGTTTAGAGATAAAAAAAATCTAATGAAAATAAAAAATAGTACTTTAAAATGAAAAAAAAAAATGAAATCACACACAAAAATTTGATATTAATATTCGGATTTAGAAGAATTTACAATTAGTTGTCCATGAAACTTGGCTGTATGACGCACTAAGGCTAAATGACTTTTAAATACATTGCAGCACAGATTGCATAGGTAAGTTTGTTGGGGTTGCATTCTCATTAGATATCTGTTCTCTTCTAAAATAGCCTGAAATATATACATGAATATATATATATTTATATATACAAAATATATGTATTTATAGGTATATACTGGGAAAAATGTTTTATAATTGGACTGACTTTTTTTGTTGTTGTAGTTTTTTTTTTTTTTTTTTAATCATTACTTATTTATTTTATTTTGGATCTTAAATTTTAAGTATATATTTGAAGGTAATAGTTAGATGAGAAAGAATGCGAGATCGCCGAGTAGTATGACAGTGAAATCTTTTTGGAATATATTCTTTTTTTTTTTTGAAGATCATGAAACATACAAAAAATTGCATTTTGATCATTTTTGTTGATTTTAGAATGTTTGAATGTATATATTACAAAATAATTTCATTGTTTTACAACTCTGCATTGTTATGGGTACCAACAGTGTCATGCTAATATTTGTAATGTGTGTATCGTGTAAAATATAAGAGTTTTTTTTGGTTGTTTTATCAGAAAAAAAGTAGTAGCTTTTTTTGATGTAAATTTTAGAGCAGTACAAAAATCAAGTAGAAAATGGCAAGACAAAGCTTTGTGGTTTTATGATATAGCCAGAAAAGAAATTTAAATTTGGATACTGATCAAAAGTTTATATAAGAAGAGGTGTATGATTTTTATTAGAAAAACTTAATTTATTTCATTCAGTTAATATCTGAAGTTCATTAATATCCTGACACAAATATTAAGTTTTAAAAAAATCAACCATCAGTCAGTTATTGAATAAATCAGTGAATAGAACTGTACAAGTGATATTGCAAAGTAAAATAGAACAATAAAACAAGATTTTTTTGGATAAATATTTGTATGGCCACAAGAATTTTATAAACTATTCAGAAATATAAGCAATCTTTTTTACATGATCACTCAGAAAAATAAATAATTTTGTCGAATTTTCTTAAATTTGTTGATTGTACTTTTCTTTCAATCCCCGATTCAATAACATATAAACTAATTAGCTTCGCTTACTTGAACTTTCGGTGACAAGAATGTTTTCTTTTTCGAAAGAATAATTTTTAGTTGGACCCGATATTGATTGATATTTAAATTTTCTATTTGCACACGGAGATCGATTGAAGATTATTGCTGTTATATGTCTTAATTTATATTCCAAAAATATTATATAAAAATTAAATTGCCCAAATCGTTTAAAAATTTTAATTTTGTATTTTCCAACCGGTCGCTTCGGTCGCCACCCTCTTAACTCAACATTAACAAATCGACCAAAAAGTGACTATAAACAGTTTTTTCAAAATGAATTTTATGCTTTTTCTTCAGCATTAAAAATTACGGCAATTAATTTAATAATTAAAAAAATTATCTAGCAACTACTCTCATACTTGTGTATCTGGATTTGGACGACATTTAAAAAATAATATTAAAAAAAATTATTCAAACCAGAGCGTTAAAATTGGTTAATAGACCAAAAATAAATTATGATACGTTTCTATCGCAACCAAAGCAAAGTGTTCCGAATAAAATGTTTATTCACTTTTATAGCAATTATTAAAAAATGAACATTGGCCCTTTAAAGCAGAAGTCAATTATATTGCTTTAAAAACGAATACATATATGTACTTGATGTAGCGGCCAAAAAAGCCATTTTTGTTAGTATGTTTAGAAAAAACACGAAAAAACGTAAAAATTAATACAGTAAAATAGAATCCAGTACCAATGGGAAACTTCATCATAAATACTAAACATGCAAAGATTAGAAGAAAATTGTCCTATAACTGACAAATGAAAATTCTAGCCAAATATCTTTTTGGAGATTAAAAAAATTATGTTATGTACTTTCATAAGAAAAAAGATGAAAATAAATAAATCAAATTTTTAAATTCTAGCAGAAACATCTTATTGTGAAAGAATAACCTATATATTCCTATTGTTAGATCAAATGAAATGAAGTGAAAAACAGAAACATGATTTATGAAGAATTATAGCAGTTATGAGAAATGGCGATTAAATGAACTATGAAATTTAAATTATTCGCAACATATGTTTGAATTTTGTAGTAGCTACGATGCTATTACTTCGAAAAAAAAAAAACTTATTTAGTATAGCGCTCAAATAAGTTGTGAATTGCATTGATTGAAATCCTTGCTCTAACTGAGGTGTATTTTTTATTTCTATAGAATAATAGTGAGAAAGTGTGAATTTCACTTGATGAAGATCTATCTAGATTAAGAACTGATTTATGTAATATGCAAGAGAACAACTCTTTTTCACATACCTATATATGTACTAGCTATTGATATTTGAATATAAGCAAATTCTTAGCATCGGACGAAGTGTGTCCGTTTTGTAATAGTACCTGCATGAATCTCCTTTCAGGATGTTTGTAGAATATATGCTCCCTCAGTTCGTTTTCATTTGTAAATAATACACCGCAATCTTGGCATTTAAGATCTTCGCCGCTTTCGACTTGTGTCTCGTGTTGGTCTTGTTCTTGTTGATGTCGGTCATTAGCATTACCATTTGTATTGTTGTTGATCAAAGCTGCCTGTTGCACGACTGTTGTCTGTATTGGAATTTTAATTTGTAATGATTTTTTGTTTGGTTTGTTATTTAGTTTGTAAATAACGAACTTTGACTTGGCTGCCGCCAACAGATACTTGTTGTTGCTGTTGTGGTTGCATATGATTAAATTGTATTGTTGCACCACCACCACCACCACCACCTCCTCCAACATGATCCTGCAACTGAGTTGGTAATTCGATCTTAATTGTTTGAACATTTGAATGATTTAATTGCTGCTGCTGTTGATTCTTCTTTTTCGGACGACCACCTACGAAAATGAACAAAAAAAAAATACGTTAAACTTTTTCTGGAGAAGATGTTGAAAGATAATTGTATGACATACGCTGGCCCGGTGTGTGGTGTTGTATCGACAGTGGCTGCCCAATCATTTGTACTGGCTGATGGAGCGAATTGTGATGCAGCTTTTTAGAACGCTTAGGCGGCGGCAGTTCACTGTGAGAATGGCGAGTAAGAAGATGTTTCGATAAGTGTTGTTTAACGGCGAATGCTTGGTTACAATTAGCTACCGGACATGTAATGTACCTTTCAAAGTAGAGTACATTGCAAAATTTATGTTTCAAACAATTTTTTACACAATTCGCTTTTTTTTTTTGTTTAAATTACAAAAAAAAATACATTTATACAAGAAGATAACAGGCTTCGAGATAGATAGAAATGAAGAAGCACGCAACCAAAAACAAAGATAACACGACAACCAAAAAAAAAAAATTTTAAACACAAGCCCACTTACCGTCCTTCGATGTGTCGCTGAACATGCTTCTTAAGTAGCACCTCTTGATTAAAGGAGCTTGGACACATGTCACATTTGAATTTAAATTCATCATGCATTTTGTTGTGTTGGTCGAGGTGTGCTTGTTGCAAGAATTTTTCATCACACTTCTGGCATTCGTATGGGAAGGCCAGACCGTGAGATTTCATGTGCGTATGCAGTTGGGATTGCTGTTTGAAAGTTTTTTCCGGACATCGGGGACAATAGTAGCCTGTGATGCCGGCATGAGCTTGAAGGTGTTGATTAAGTGACGTCACTTGGGTAAATTTCTTCGAACATTGATTGCAGCAATATTGTTGCACTTTGTGATGGGTCTTCATGTGATTGTTCAGATTTGTGACCTATAATCAAATGGAGTTTAGCCATTAAACATATGAGATAGTGGTTTAGACAAATACATATATGTATACAAAATTAAAAATAAAGAATCTTGAAATTCAATCTCGCTGGCACTGTGGCACTACTCAGAAACAACTGCAAGCATACAAATTCTTAAGTCGTTTTCTATTTTTTGTAAAAAATAAAACATATTGAGTTTTCTAAATTATTGCCATACTGAAGCTTCTTTTTTTAACTTCACATATAAAAATATTCAAAAATGTTAATGCGGAACAGCCAATTTTAATATCAAGTATTAGAAAGCAGGATTTTTGTGCTAGGAAAAATCATGGAGATTTTTCCAATGTCAACCAAAACATGGAAAATTCACAAGTATTGTGGTAGTTTCCAAAGCCCGGGGAATAACTGCCATAATTGCTCTCGTCTGGCCGCTTATGTTTAGCAAAATATTGAACGTTTAAGGATTGTAGTGTGTGATTATTCCAGTACAATCTATTTTCATGCAATTTTGAAAGTATTTTCGAGACCTACAGAGGGCTATTTCATTTTCGTATTTTTGCAGAATTTTTATAATGCAAAACATTTTAGTCATATTTTAGAAATACAATTCTCAATCTGAAGAATGTATTAAAACAAAATACTTACTTGCGCAAAAGACCTTCCACATTCTGGTTCAATGCATACAAATGGCCGTTCTCCCGTGTGCAATCGACGGTGATTATTCAAATTTGTTATCTGAAATTAAGTGCACGTTGAAAAAATTTATTGAGTTTTTTGTGTTTGTAAAATTAAATTAAAACAACGGCCTAAAACTTGAATTAATCTTACCTGGGTAAACGTTTTGCCACAATCAATGCAGACGTAAGGTCTATCATTTGTATGTATACGCTCATGGTTTCGCAAATTTGCAGCTTGTGTGAAGCCTATTTTAGAGAATAACAGTTTTGTTTTAAAACATCATCATCTAATATTGTATTTTAAACATACCCTTATGACAAAAAGAGCAAACATATTTCCTCTCAGCTGAATGATTTCGTATATGAGTTAGCAAAGATGATTTTCTTGAAAAAGTTTTCGAGCAAAGCGGACATGTTCCTTCTTCGTTGAAAAGAAGATCGACCTGATAGAACAAAAAAACAACAATAAACAAAAATATCTCATTAGTTTTAAAAATAGTTTTAAATAAAACATTTTTTATATATGAGAGAGAAACACAAAAACAAAACTTGAAACAATAAAAAATTGCAATAAATACGTCTATGGTCTGAATGGTCTTCTCCAAATCAAATGACATTGTTTCGGTTTTTTTCACGCCGCCGTTTTGATTGGACATAGAACCACTTAGTTGTTGGCTATTTATCTAAATTGAACAGAGAGAATGAAAGTCGCATTAGGATTCTACTCTCTATAGCTACTCTCTCTTGACTCTTGGAACTTACATCGTCGTCTGGTGGTGTGCTTGCTGTTGTTGTTGATTGCTGCTGTTGTTGTTGCTGCTGTTGCTGCTGTTGTTGTTGCTGTTGTTGAGTTATCTGTTGGACTTGTATTGTGGTCCCGCCACCACCATTAGTCGTTGAGGATGTATTATTATTGGCAACTGTTGTTGCTGTAGTTGGTAAATCTTGTCTAATTGTTTGATAGAAGTTCGCTGTTATACCAGTAAGACCATTCGTGGTCAAATGCTCCGAACATTTGGCACAAGTTGGAAGATTATAGCCAGGAACCTGAAACAACTAAAAGAAAAGAAAAACACAAAAAAACAATAATTTCTAGATCGCATAACAATTAAAACAATCAACAACGAAAGGCGACAGGCGACAGGCAACATTTAAGAAAAGCCGATTGTGCGTAGATCAATCAATTGTTTTCTGAATCAAAGTTTTGGTCAGAGAAATATTGTAAAGGATAATAAAGTTTTACGACTAGTATGTTAATAAGCAGATACTTTAAAATGTATAAGTACTTAACCCATTTCTGGTTTTTAAGATCACTGTTTAAGTTCTGAGAGCCCGTGGTATGAATGAATGGGCAAATTCTTAAACGCAACATTTGCAAAGCAAACCACATGCAAAGCAAATGAAGAATGCAGTTGAAAAGGCAAAGCAAGTGAAGTGCGCAAGATATTTTTGACATTTGCCGAAATACATTTGCATTTGCGCATGAAAATAAAGTCTACTACATTTAGGGACAATCTGCTTAGCAGGGATGTTTACGTTTGCATTTTGGAATTGTTTGCTTAGCATAATTTGCGCAAGTTTTGCGTTTAAGAATTTGCCCAATGAATGAATGATAACGGGTATATTTGCACTGCGACCTTAAGATCTATTGTGCCCCCTTTTTTTGATCTGGATGAGGTTTCTACAGTTCATCCTCCAAATTCGTTCCTTTGAGGAATTTGAGAATTTGGGTTATTTTTAGAGAATGTATTTGGTTCTCGTCTATATGGTACTTGCCCAGATGTTTTTGTCTTTGATGCATTAGTGCATCGCAACTACCTATTATGTGGTCAGGCGTTTCCTCATGAGCCCGTGGTAACAACAGAATGAACTGTTAAGAAGTACCCCACAACACAGACGACATTTTTTTTAAATTATAGCATTTTATTTAATTTTTTGGACTTTAGTCTACAGCGTTTTGAGAGAACAAGTAATTGGCTGCAATCAAAATATAAAGCTAAAGGCCATATATAAGCCTAGCCATGACTTTGGTGCCAAATGGGTTGCCAATGGGAACTATTTTGATTTTCAGAAAACCAAAAATCCAGGGATTCCTCGGACTAGGTATATGTAAATAAATTGTGAAAAATATTTTTGAAAAACACCAAAAAAAATTTAAACCTGCCGAAATTCTATACTTATAAGCTAAAAAAAAATTAATTAGTTACCAAAATTAATAAGTTAATGAGTTTCCAAAGCATTACCTAAAATACCGTGATATCATTAAAAAAACACGGTGGTGCAACGAAATGTAAATATGTATGTGAAACAAGTAAAACTTTTTTATTTTTATAGGATCACTTCTGAATTACAGAACGACATCGATCGGCAGTAAGATCGTTGCCAATGACAGCAAATTAAAACCCTGCTGCATCTAAGCATTTTTTTTAAATTTGTTACAGCTCTTGAAAAGTGGCTTGTTTTAAAATCAGTTTTCTACCTTTGGGCAGGTACTGTTATTTGTGACCTAAAATAATCAACAATAGAAATGTTTGAAGAACCCTCTTATTTAGGCTGTAGCCCAACAGACAGACAAAACTTGCGAAACCCACTTTTTCGATTCATGTCGTAGTAATGTCAAGCTTGATTAAAATCTCAAGTTCGAAGACTTGCCTCCATTGGATATTTTCTACAAAGAAGTCTCTTTGAGCACCCTGGAAACATCATTAAATTTTAATTTTTAATTGTTTATAGATGTGACCTAATAGCTGTGAAGCTAATATTTTTTTCTGAAAACTACCTATGTACTCTAATATTGCTTATTCTTTTTTTAAAGTTTTTGAACAAAAGCTAAATACCCATCCTTGTGTCTTTTTTAAGAATTTCAAAACAATTGTTGATGAGTTATAGGTATATTTTTTTGGGCCAAGGGACGCTATAATTAATTAACACAAAAGTATTTCGAGACAAAAATCTTTTTATGGCTCCATTAAAAAAATACATAGTTATGGAAAGGATTTTAAAAAAACTGTTTAATTTATCTATAAAACTGATCTACGCACAATTTTCGTTAAGATAGGTAGGAAAGCGCAAGCGGTATAAGGTATGGTTTCAAACTGGATTCGTAGCCAAACATTTATTTCAATGCAAAGATACACAGAATCATCATTTTTATTTTATTTTATTTTTTTTTGTACAGAAACTTGTGCACAACAACGAATAATTTTAAAAGAAACTGCCGCTGCTTAGCTTACCGGTAAGCCGGATTCTTAAAACAAACTAGCATGCACCCTACTACAGCACAACAGAGTTGCTCTAACTAAAATTGTTGTCCACACTTCTTCGCGCGGTCTTTTCTATTTTCTGCCGTGTATTTGTTTAGTATTTTTTTTTTTTAATTTATATATTTTTTTTTTATTTTCAATTTTAAACTAGGTAGCACTCTTTTCTTTTTGAAAAAAAAAAAAAAGAAAAATGACGACAGAAGAAAAAAAAAACAAAGCAAAACAATGGAGATGGAGAATATGAATTCGAATTGCCGCCTGGTGGCTCGCTGGACTGGGCGGGCTCACGGATGGTGCACACAATTCTATGCGCTACGCTGCCACACAAACGTCCCCCGCGCGCCGCACTTGCCCTGCTCTTAGTTTGGTTGGAAAAATCGATAAAATAAACATTCAAGACGATTTTCTCGGCATTATTGCTGCTGGCTGTGCCTTCGAGTTGCAAAAATATCTAAGATTGATTTTTTTTTTTCTATTGTAGATTTTGAATGTATTTTCGTACCGCTGCTGGTTGAAAACATAATCTGCAGATACTCTCCATGGCCTCGGTGACCAAAATAATAATACCACATCGAGGCTCTCCGCGGTGGGAGTTGAGTTTTAGTTCTTGGTTTTTATTTTTGTCCTCCTGTCTCGAAAATTATTATTTTTTTTTTTTTTTTACTTTTTGACAAAACAAAAACGAAACACTCGCTCGGATCGAATCGGATGAGAAAGGCTTTCTTTCCAATAATTATATTAATTTACTTGCAAATGGGTGGCGTTCATTTGCGGCACTTCGCGGAATTTGCTACAGAAATTTTGGAAAATAGTTTTTATTTTTTTTTTTGGTTTACTTTTTAACTATTTTCTTATGCAAATGCGAAAAGGAGATTTGAAAAGTTTATTGTTTGGAAATTGAAGAAAATGTTGAACTTTTTTTTTTTGGTTCGCGAGTCCGCCTCGGTGAGGGAATTCTGAATCTGATTTTTTTCAAAAAGGCATTTTGTTTCTTTTCAACGCACTTGTGTAGACGGTATGAGAAGAGGCTTTATTTTGTTTGGGTTAGAGGGAGATGGATACTGAATTGGGTGAATGCTCTCGAGAATGCTGGCGAGTAGATAGAGGTGTGTTTTATGTTTAGCTAATCGTTGGATGAGAGAAAATTCGTGGTCGACTGAAAGAGTAAGGCTGCCTACACACCTAGACGGTACGGTTTTTTTTTTTTGTTGTATAATTTAATTTTGATTTAGGTTTCAATTATTCTTCCACGTCTTATATTTATCTTTTTTTTATTGTTGCTTTAAAGGCTGTGGTGTATTTGAGGCAAAATAATCAATTTGAGTCAAAATTTAGTTTACTGCCCTTATCTGTCAGAGCATAAACTGTCAAATTATATTGAAAGATTCGCAATAAAGAAACCTTTAAGAAATACGGATTTTGGTTCTGAGATTTCGAAAAAATAATTCTTAGCTCAGAAAAATTGTGATTTAGGCGTCAAGTCATTAGTTGTCAAATATCTTTGAAGATGGATTTGAAATTTTTCAGAATCAACTGATTTTTCTGCATGAAATCAGTCGGGTTTTATTGTTTTCGGATGCAATTTGGAAAGAAATATTCTTCTTGGATCAAAATTTACCATCTGTCAACCCATTAACTGTAACCTCCGTATTATTAAATCGTTTAATGTAGATAAAAAATAAATCTAGATATATTTAATCCAATTCCATATTATTCAAACGTTTAATTAAACATTGATCTAATTTAATATTCTTACGTCAGATTAACATAGTTAGATTCGTTTTTGCATTAATAGTTAGTTTTAATCCAAGACTGAATAAGATGGTGGACGGACTATTTTTTGGAAAAAAAAGTTTGATGCATATAATTTTTTTTCATTTTTTTAGAAATTTTCTCAAATTTTATTTCATTCTTCTTTCTTCCAAATGCGATTGAAGACATTCTATTGCGAGATTAATATGATTTAACATTTTTCCATTCTAAAAATAAAAAAACGTCGACGGGAAAAATTTTTAAATTGATATTTAATTTTTTAAATTATATAAATAAAAAAACCAATATCAAACACACTTAAAATATATGTAGCTTCCCTATTTTTAATACAAAATAATAGCTGACTTCAGGCCAAGGGGTCGACGGAATATGACTTAAAAAATGATAACGGGAGCAAAAAATTTGCATGTCAAATCCAAAAACAAGAATTAAACCCAGTGGTGTTTAGAGAATTCCCATGTTCATTGTATATAAATTTGCATAGTACTATCATCAGCACGTTCCACCACGTCGGCCCCAAGCGATCACAGCGCATACTAATTTTTTGGTTGCTGTTTCTGTGTATATACAAGTGCACCCTCAGACGACCACAGCGCATAACTCAAAAATCATCGTGATGATAGTACTATAAGTTTTATATACAATGCCCATGTTTTTATCTTAAACACCAATAGAGATGTGCGATTAGCGATAAATTCATACATTGTATCGATAGTTTATATGGAAACTCCATTTTTCTTTTGTCATTTCCTTGAGGTTTGGAGAAAAAAACACAACTATAAAAAACACCCCTTTAAAATTATGCAGAAATTTGAACTCGTTATTTTATTCTTGAACAGTTTTCTCTTTTTACTCGATTCTCATATTATTTTCTTTTCTCTTATCTTCTTTTTACCCACGTTCCACAAACACACATTTTCTTCTTTCGTTTCGTTTCGCATGGTTTGGTTTTTCTTCCATCTCCTTTTCTCTCTCTACACCCGCACAATTTATAATTCCAATATCTCCTTCTTTCTAACGCGAGAATTACTCTTCTAGGCCGTTGTTCCGTCAACCATGGCATTCCTGCTTTAGCTCTCGCAGATTAAATTTTTCTTTTTTCGACTGGATGAGTGGAGTGGAGATGGAATGGAAATTGAATTGGAGTGATGTGAATTGTGAATTGCTAGTTCGTTGTTGTGTTCGGAAAGAAGTTGTTTATTTTAAAGATAACATTCGCGATGTAACAAAAAAATAAAAGACTTCTTCTAATTACAATTCAAATGCAATACAAAATACAATAAAAACAAAATATACCAAAGAAACGACAAACGGTGCAGTGAAATTTATAATTAAATTAACACAATTAGATTTGTGTTTTAAAAATTAGACGAACGAAGTAATGAAAAATAGAAATTCGCATTAACGAATACCTAGTTAGTTTTTTTTTCTATTTCGTGTTCAAAAGTGTGTGACTATTTTATTAGAAAAAGTAAAAAAAAAAAAAAATAATTAATAATAGTACAATATTCGTGAGGCAAACACAGGTTCCGTTATGCATTGTGGCGACTGCAAAACATGCCAATAGACGCGACAAGAAGGAGGAACTTGCTTTAGATGGGAGCTGCTGCTGGGACTGGGAGTCTCAGCCTAGAGTCTGTGTTCACTTTGGAATAACCTATTCGTGTACACATAGTATAGTTGTTATGCGTTTGTGGTTCGACTTGGTAAATTAGAAAAAGAGCAACTCTAGAGGCAAAATGCGGAAGAGCAAAAGCAATAAAAATAGGAATAGGAAACAGTTATAATAAGAATAACCCATTTGTAAACGGTAAGTTGTTGTTTTTCTTTTTATTCTGTCATTATTGTATAAGGATTCATTGTAAGTACATATTTGGAAATTCGATGAGGAGGGGAAAAAATCATTAATTTATGTATCATCCTCCCTCGCATTGAGGATGACGACAGCGGCGAAGAGAAAAATGCATATTTTTATTGTGTTGAATTTAAATTGGTCGTCTTAATTGGGGGAATTGCAATTAATTAGTCTCGATCTCATTCTCTGCTGAAGTGCTCAAGTGCTCCGTCATCATCATCATCATCGAAAAAAATCTATTCTAATTTGCTATTGTTGGCTTTTTGGATGACAACGATTACGATTTTGCTTCGGCAACGAGCGACGACCGACGAGTCGTTCTCGTCGACGACAAACAAGACACCAGAAGAACACCATGCACACCGCATATTGATGGTGTTGCGATGGGATGGATGACCGTCATTCTTCGATCAGGGTTGCCTTCGCCAGTCTCTCATAGCCATAGCAAGCTCAGTTTCAGTGTTCATTGATCCGCCGGCTGCCGCTTGGCTGGAGAAAAGCAATACCAAGTTTATTTCTGTTTCTGGTGCCGAATGCCGAAATAAGAATAGCACACCAAATTTATAATTTTTTTTTTTTTTTGTATCGAAAGCGAGCGTGAAATAAAGAAAAGAAACTATACCTATTTAGGAAAGCAAAAAATAGAGACAAAAAATAGAAAAAGTAAAGAAAAGAAAGAACTATAAATCAAACAGAAAAAAAAACAGAAGTTGCATACAAAATTAGATATTTAGAGACTGGTTGGCATGGAAAAGTATAGGAAAAGGGGCAGAGAAAGACACTCGGAGTGAAGATTTAATTCAGCTGGCTGTTGTGTTGTTTTTGTATATTATTTATTATTATTATTTTGCGATGGTGGATGATGCCGTGAAGAGGATGATGATGATGATGGCCGGGTCGGTCTCCTAGGAATGCGTTGAGATAAGAAACATTCTGGAGTGTGATTTGTGTGAGTTTTTCTTTGAGATTATAAACAAAAACAAGAAATGAGTGGGAAAAAAGAGATTTTGAGTAATAAAAAAAAAAGAAAAAAAAAAATCAAATAATGACACTTGAGTAATTAAATGCCGTCTTCGTCCCGTGATTGCCGCCTTTTCCACAATCATCTTCATCACCACCATTCAAATTCATTTCAATGTCCCCTCGTGAGTGGAAAGCCATATAATTACATACATATTTGTATTCGAATTTTGAATAGATATCTAGGGTGCTTCTTGGTTGTGGAGCTGTGGAGGGTGAAACATTAAACAACCAAGACGTACCTAAATGGAAAGTATAAAAATAATGGAGAAACACATTTTCAACATTTTTAATAGGTAAAAGTAAAGCTATAGCTATACAAGTCAAGAAAAGAAAGAAAATATTTAAATGGGCAGTAAAAACCTTTTAATAATGGTGACATAATTGTAGGTTGGAGGTCAGTTCTGGGATTGGCATAGGTCAAGGTTGTTTAAAAATAAAAATGAGAACGAAGTTTGAATGAAAAATATTTAGGTATTCTAGATTTGTTCTTATGTAATATTTTAGTAAGAAGGTGTGTTTAGGTATTTGCTAAAAAATCCCAAAGTTAAGGCTTTCCCAAACCAATGCAAAACATTATGTGACGATGAAAAATCAGCAATAACTCGTTGCTATTATTTTTTGGGAAAGCCTTAAACAAGTGTTGCTGATCCTAATACTAAGGCCGGTATTCACCGAGCGCTCATGAGTCTATGAAAGCAAAACTATTTTGTGTTTTTGCAGCTGATTTCTTGGCGTTGCACACAAGTTTCGTCCGCTACTGTACATATTTCATAAATAATCGTTTGATAAATTAAAAAATTATTAACAAAACATCTTTATACCTACCTAGCATGTGAGTTTGTAGTAAAAATTCAAAAAAAAATATTTCTTGAAAGTGCTTAAGTGCCGAGAAAAACCTGGATTCCGGAATCAGTGATTGCCATACGTCACTGAACTATTTTATTTTGACATTACTACTCCATTTAAAATACAATGCGAACAGATAGCTTTGTATATGAAACACATAGTACAGTAGACGCTCGATATAGTTAAGTAATAAAAACCAGACCTTTTCACTATTTCGAATTCTTTAACTATTTCGAGAGAGAAGATAAAAAGCATTTCCAACGTTGAGTTTGAATAATTATAGACATTCGGTTTAAAGTTTCTTGATAATTTATTACGTTAAAAAAAAAAACAATTTCAACCGAAAAAATAAACATTTCATAACTTTAAAAATGAAAAAAAACTTAAACAATTCATCCATAACAAAAAACAAAGAAACGCATAATCAGATATAATTTTTTAAAAAAGTATGAATATTGTAATTGATTACGGTTGAAATTCTTTTCACAATACAGTGTATCACAAAATTAGAAACACACCATAAACGTGCTTCTCACTGGTATTGATGGATACTTACTGTTGTGTGCGAGTAGAATGTAGAATGAGCTGTAAATTGTCCTAGAAGAGCCAATCTACATCCAATACTCGCATTGCAGCTGTACGTAGCTCGAACTTTCTCGCTTAATTCTAAGAAAAAAAAATTGTGTTCACTATATCGAGAGTTGAATTGTTCACTATTTAGAGTATAGACTGTATAAAATTGTGTGTGTTCACTATACTGGATAGTTCACTATATCGAGCGTCTACTGTACTATCATAGCGAGTATTTTTTAACGTTGCTTCGACCCTTGTAGTGGCGCTGCATTTTTTATGTTTGGGGAATCTTTTAAGCATATAAAATTGGGGTAGTAGCAAGAGGAGAATATTATTTCGATTGCATTAACCAAAAAATATTAACTACAACCTCCACAAGCTCTGCAAAAAAATTTGAGAAAGGGTTGCCTCCATACATCTAAATGTCATTCTATTCGACTGCCATCATAATAATACTGTTTTTCATATATGTACATGTACATGATAAAATAAATTTAAAATGTGAACAAAAAACGCCAATAAAAAAATTTAAACCTTTCCGTTAAACACCCTGTAATAGATATGTAGAAGTAGTAGGTATATAGCATTTTGCCCAATTGGAATTTTTCAAAAATCAGTACATCTTCCGCATGTGAATATGTATGAATGTTTTATATAGTACATAATGTAGGTACCTATATTATATCAAAAAAGGGATCTGAATTGAAAAATCTTTTGACAGTAGGTAGGTAGCTAAAATTCTAAACCTTTCCACAGCTGTTGTAAGCACTTTGCATGATTTTTTATTTAACCATCATCTGGCAACAACCTACCCTACTCAATCTTGAACATCTCGCTCTCAATCTCTATCTAAATTTTGTGCTTATAAAAAAATCTCTTCTTCCAAACAAAAACCGTCATTTGGACAGATTGTCAGTAGTTATATTGTTATATACAACATACAAGTCTACGGCATTCGGCATCATCCATCAGAGAACTTGATCGTCGTTGTCGTTGATTCCCATTCCGTTTGTATTTTGCTCGGCTGTGCTTGTGCTGTGACGATGTGCCACTTCCAAGATTGTACCCCTACTGCTATTATTGTTGGCCTTTTCTTACCCGTTTACCTGTTCCAATAGGTTTCGGTATCGGTAGTCTCTCAACAGCAACACACTTCGATGGAGATGATCACTCCGCTTTAGATCGTCGTCGGGTCGTCGTTTTTTCTTTTCATTTTTTTTTGTTGGCGTGTAGCTAAATATTATTTTTTTTTGTGTTCATTCCTTCACGTCGCTTTGATTTAGCTTGTTTTATATTTTATTGTGTCCATTTAGTAAAATATTTTCGCAGTACCCACTATACAAACATTTCTGTATATCGCGCGTGTATTTATTTTATTTATTCGGCTGTTTACGCATTTGATTCCCACACACAATTTTAATACATAAATGCATAAAGCTTCAACGAAGGTCATGCAAAATGACAAAGAACTAGAAAAATCGCTCCATGAATAAACTACATTTATTATTTACCTAACTTGTGTACAATATTTATTCAGTGATTCATTTTTGAAGAAAAGATAACCGACATTTTGAAAAAAAAAGAAGCAAAATGAATAAATAGAAAAGATCCAAAGTACTGCATCTGGAATTGCTGAATAGAAAGAAGCTTGAATTGCTTGCAATACGAAGATCGAAGAAGCAATAAAAGAGTTCCCCCCTCCCAACAAAAAAAAAAAAGGAAAAATCACACAAAAAAATACAGAACTCCCTTTAGTCGATTTTTTTTGTAATTTTCTTATAATTCGTATACTTTACCTACTTGTTGCACATTTTTTTTTTTTGATAAAATGAAACGCATTAATGTATAGACACTTGTATAGTATACACAATTTTTTTCTTCTTTGCACATGATGCATGCAACATCGACTTGGCGACATATTATTTTCACTTTTTAATCTCTTGACACACTAAACGGGGAAAAATCATACAACGACGACGTTGTGAAACAAATCACATAAAAAAGAAAATTTTACTGAAAAAAAAAACAAGAAAAACAACTAAGTTTCCCTTTTTTATAAAAAAAAAAACAAAATCTCTCGAAAGAAAAGAAAGGGGGAGTGGCATTGGCGGCAGCACCACATAAATTCCACTTGTCACACTTTTTTTCTGTCAATATTCTGCACAAATCACAAAAATAAGTTTAATTTAAACACAAAATCAAAATGATTAAATTAAAATCCCTGTTTCGCAGAGGACAGGGTCCTTCTGGATCAAAACGAAGCGGCGGTGGTGGCGCAGCTTCATCATCTTCGAGTTTAGACCAAGAGAGTGTACCCTCATCACAACAGACGAGCAGAAAAAAACAAACTAACGAATTAGTTGACTATGCTGGGAAGCCTGATAACGCTGGATATAATTACAACTTCAAGGATAATCAGAATAACTATCGGACTAATACTGCTAATACTGGTAGTAGCGGCGGCGGCGGCGGTGGAAGAAAGAAGAACAATAACAATAACGCCCAGGTGTCAAATGTAATGCCTCCAATTGGTGGAGCGGCAGCAGTAGCAGCGGCGGCGCAACCACAATCACAATCAACTTCAGCAGCTAATGTAACAACAGCTACAGCTAATAATAATTTAAATAATGTAGATGCCAATGAGTGGAACAAGGACTACAAGTTGAATAACTATTTGGCATCTGGAAACGATCACTTAGAGGTTCGTATATTCGTTGAAGATTATTTTCGATTGTAACCTATTTTCTTTATTATTATTTTTTAAGGCTAACATGATGCAAGAACTTCAGACACAGCTTGAGAGGCTGGGTAGAGAAAATATATTATTGGAAGCTAAGATAAGTGAACTTATGCCGTATCAAAGTGAAGTAGTAAAACTGCGAAATGAGCTACTTAGAATGCAGGTAATTTAAGATACTTTTTGGTTCTGCAACAATCACTTATTTATCTACGTAGGTACGAGGTACCTATCCAAAGTTATAGATTTCGGCAACTTAAACTGTGTAGGGCTTTCACACTTAACAATATTCATATCGATTATAGAATCTGCAATTCTGGATTCGCAGAAAGTTGCAATTTTGTCTTTAATTTTCACGTTAAATAAACGCTCCAATAGTAGCCCCAATGAAAGGATAATGTGCATTTAATTAGAACGATCGACGTTTTCTGAGATGTGTGGACTCGGTCAAGATCATAACAAACGTCATATAAAATAAAAGGATTTAGCATTCCATATCCATAATCTGCTTGGTATGTTAAAATCATAACCCTTTATTTCCTTCAGCTGACAACAATGGCAGCTATATTATGTCTTCTTTTTACTTACTTTACTTAAGAAGATTGTACTCAAAAATCAAGGTGAACTACCGTCTCAACCAACAAGCCTTTAGATCCAGCTCTGTCGCTAGGTAGCTGCCTCCAACTACGTTGTCCCAATCATCAAAGCTGTTGTATTTTTAGCTCTTTTACTAGGTGTGTCGACACACGCATATTTTCTTCTCAAGGCACCCAAACAAAATCTAAAATGCTATTTTACGCCCTAAAAAAAGGATTGTCAAGTGTAATTTTGTTTATTGATATCAGCACAGATGTCGCTTTGCACGAGAAAATAGGATTTCAGGTAGACAAAGTCCTTGATACTTAGAAGTTATTTCTATCTATTGTGACGTGCCAAAACAAAAATAACGCGTGCGTCAGAAAGACAATAAATACATTTATTTCATGACGATGCTTTTCTAAATAGATCACAAGTTCTCAACCTTACTTCTGTATGTTTTGAAAAGAAAAAAATACATAAAAAAAGCTAATTTCCTTCCAACCCAAACAAAGACGAAAGAATTTATTATAATGAATTGAGGCTGACAGATATTGAAAATAGACTGGAAAACATCGGCAGTTTGCCAAATTTTATTAAATTGCTTTGTTTAAAATAATAAAAAAGAGGACTTAAAAAACGTGCAATGCTATTTGAAGTTGAATACTTTTCAAAATCAACCTGTTTAAAAAGAATATAAATATAAATATGTATACAAACCCAATTTTCCTTATCAAGTAAATATTCGGAGTTTAACCATCTCATTATTGCATTAGTCCAAACATATATAACACCGCTGAGGCTTATATTGGTCAATACCAGAACATTTCAAACGTATTTGCTAATTTTGTTCAGCTAATAATTTATTGAAAAGACAAAACTATAACCGTTTTCTTATGATTCATATTCATATTTTAAATTAATTTTTGAATAATTTAAAAGGCAGAACTATATTTTATAGCAGTAAAATAATTGTATTCAAAAGAAAAATTCAAATTTGCAATCGAAACAAATTATAACGATGCTAAAATTCAGTCAAAGCTTATATGTTTGTATAATTTTAGCTGGGATCAATGAAATTAATACCGTGAAATTTAATTCAATTTGAAAACTTCAAACAAATGCCAAAGTTTATACCTTTATAAGAATAACGTTTTTATTAGCTAACCAGAATAATAAATTTATGTACTATTCAAATACATAGCTGCAAATGAAAGCTCTCGTTATCTTCTCATTTTCGCAAAGCTAAACAACTACTTGGCTTGAAGTCATGCAATGTATGCCTGTATTATGAATAGCGAGTTGAATTATTTTTGAAATCAATCATTTCGCAACTTGCATTTTTATATGTTTTCCTAAAAAAAGCAAAAGTTTGGCAAAAGGAGATTATGCTCTATTCGAACCTCGAAGTTTGGTACGACACCTTTCATTTCCCAAACTCTCTATTGGATTCGTTTGTTATAATGAGTGCCTTTACCCACAGAATAGTATGTATCATTAGAAATACATCGTATAGTATTAATATGTAATTAAAATTTACGAATTTTGTATATAACAGCTTCATCATTCCAATTATGATTTTTTGCATTACTCTTATATGCCACAGTCAAAAAGCTTTCATTAGAATAATTCTCTCTGTTACTAAGTACATTGTCTTTGATAGATTTGCAATTAAATAAATCAATTTTCCTTAGAACTTCATGACTCCCACGAAACAATGGCATGTCAAGAAAAAAAGCATTACTAAGTTTACCAGCTAGACTTGAAATAAATACAACAAAATATGTATCCCTTCCTCAATTCCTGTTTATTTAGCTCCCATCATTGTTTAAGTTTTGCAATTGTTGTCTGTGTCACATTCGTTTTTCATAACCAGTTTTTTTTTGTCGTCGTCTCATTTGTCCTCAACTTCCCTTCTAAGCACCTGATTCAACAGACTTGTGGTAAATATGGTCCATATTCAGGGTCTCTTACTCTCTGTGTCTAGCTGTTGTGTACCAGGTACTTCAATCCTCACTAGAACTTTGTAACTTCACCCTCTTTTGGGCTTGCTTCAAAATGTAATCAATCGTAAAACCACAGTGAACGAAGCGAACACAATAAATAAATAATTGCGGGACTAGATTCTATAATATACAATACGGCATTGAACAACAACAAATATAATTTATAGATTAAATTAATTTATTCTCGTTTTTTTTTTTTTGTTTTCCCTAAAAAAAATATAATAAAAAACCTAAACAGAACTTGCACGAGAAGAGCAACATGGAAATCCAAAAGCTTAAATATGAAAATGAATCTTTACGTAATCGCTTGCGGGACGTCGTCAACTCACCCCTGTCCGATGCTGAAAAGCATCAGATAATTCAAGATTCTCAGCGGTTGCACAGTTCCGCACCAGCTTCTATTGCGTTGCCCAACGTAAGTGTGAACACTAGCATAGAATTGCTGTTCCCAGTGTAAATAGAAATATTTGTTTATTTTTTTTTTTTGTTGTATTCGTCTTTGACAGGCCAATGAAAATGATGGAACTCCGTGCGTTACACCAGATTGGGATAAGAATTCATCTTCTAGTGAAATATCAGTAGCCTGTCTGCAGGATAAAATAATTCAGGTGAGTTGTGACAGGTGTAACTTAAGAATTAACAAGTTTAAATTCTTCCTCACACGAATAGATGGAGGAGACGCATTACTCCACGAATGAAGAACTACAAGCAACCATCCAAGAGCTTGCAGATCTTCAAACTCAACTTACCGAGCTACAATCAGATAATGAAAGGCTTGTAGATGAGAAAGATGTTTTATTCAATTCGCTCTGCCGGCAGACGGAAAAACTCAAAGATTCCCGCACTCAAATTACTACTCTCCAAGAATTACTTTTGCATGAATCAAATCAAATTGAAGTTGGGACTAGCGAACGAGAAAAGAAGCTGTTGGATTTAATCAAGAATTCGCAGGAAGAACGAGAAACAATTTTGCTGAAGCAGGAAGAAATGAATTCCGAACTAAATGAGCTTCGCCAGTCAGTTGAGTGCGCCACCAATGACAATAGTCGTTTTAGGGAACGCATATGTTTGCTCGACTCGACTATAGATGCTGCAAATGCCGAACGTAAACAAACCGAAAGTGAACTACAACAAGCCAAAGAGGAATCTTCACAGAAGAGCATAGAAATAAGCCGGCTAACAACTTTGCTGGAAAATGCCCGAGCCAAGATCGAAGAACTTGAACAGGATCTAGCTCGTGGTGAGAAGACTGATTTAACTGATCTCCTCGATGCATCACGCAAGGAGAAGGATCAGCTAGAGGTAAAAGTGGCTTCATTGCAAGAGCAACTGTCTCGCAGTCAGAATGAGATAAGGAAACTAAGAGATCAATTGCTGGGCCTAACTGAAGAGTGCAAAGTCGCCAAAAATAATGCTAAGTGTGCATTGTCTCATTTAGAGTATCGATATGAAACACTTCAACAAGAAAAAGACAAGTTGCATTCGGAATACCAACAATTGCAGGACAATACGGCGGAACTTCAAGTGCAATGCAAATGCCATCTAGAGGATAAGGCACAGTTGCAAAATTTGCTAGGTGAAACACAAAAGCATTTGGACGATGCAGAGAGAAAACTTAATGAAAAGGATGAACAACTGCAGAAAGAGACTAAATTGAGAAAACAAGAGGTATGTAACAAAAATATAATTGTAATTAAATAGAACTTATGTCTAACTTTTTGCATACGATAAAGGCTGAGGAATGGCAGCAGTTCCAATCGGATTTGTTAATGACGGTTAGAGTGGCAAATGATTTTAAGACTGAAGCGTTATATGCGCGTGAACAATTGGTTTTGGATAACAAAACGCAACGTGAAAAAATACGGATGCTAGAGCAACAAGTTGAGAAACTAAACAAACGTAAGTGTGCTAGGTGCATTCCGATTCAATATCCAGAACTGATATGGTGTATGATCTTAATTTTTGCAGAAATTTCATCGGCCGATACAACACAACAGTCACTTTTGACAACTGTTCAACAGGAAATGGCTTTGCGACGTAGTAAAATTTCACTATCGAAGCAAGATTCTAGGTTGTCGGTAAAGACATTGATTGAAACCATCGAGAATAACAAACAAGTAAGACTTTTCTTCAATCATTCAAAAGTAAAAAAGATAATAAACTGTAAATCCTTTTTTAGACCAAATCCGAAGAATCTGAGTCCCGCTATAGCTCTACATCGAGTCTAAACAGTGGAACTTCAGAACTTACACATGGGACAAACACTAACATTCCATCTGACTGGTCAGAAAATGTAAGTCTTAAAAAAATATTTAGCTATCAACTAGATGTGAATGATTATCCCTTTTCAATTTTAGGTCCGAATGCAAACAACGACCAGTCTTAGTGGGACAACCACAAACACAACAACTGCACCTACAACAAACAACACAACCACAAGCACCAGTGCCAAAGGTCCCCTGCGAGAACAACAGCAACAAACCATTGCACCAAGCAGTGTGCATTTTCATAGTATTAACAATGTCTCAAAGTCATCGTTGCAAAGTGGTGGCGGTGGTATTGGTGTTGGGGGAGGTGTTGTTGGCAATGGAAGTGCTAGCGTTGACAAGAAAGACCAATTTATTATTTCCAGAACCGAAAGTAGCAGTCGATTTCTTACAGCAGGCGAACGAAAGGATCCATTGAATATGCTTGTTAAAAATGGTGGTTCGAAGAGAAATGCTCTGCTTAAGTGGTGTCAAAACAAAACAGTCGGCTATCGAAATATTGACATTACAAATTTTAGTTCATCTTGGAATGATGGTTTGGCATTTTGTGCAATTTTACATTCCTATTTGCCCGATAAGATACCATATGATACGCTGAGTCAAGCAAATAAGCGAAGGAATTTTTCTTTGGCTTTTGGTGCTGCTGAATCGGTTGGAATTCCTACAACTTTGGTAAGTTAATAATCTTAAATACTTAACCAAACTTTGCTGTATGTTTTTAATAATCGTAAATGCAACGAACCAAAGTTAAAACATGTATCAATTGAAAGATAGCATTAAGATAATAATGTGCTGTTCTATCAAACGTTCGAATTTCGATAACTGAGAAGTAATAAATAGTCGGAGTAATGGCCTTTATCAGAAAAAATAGGACAGACACCTTACAAAATGATACACAAAAAATTCCTTCGCAGATATACCCAATAACGTGGAAAGTGGCTTAAAATTGACATTATGAATTTAACTAAAGTTTTTTCTTGAGTCGAGACAGCAAAAAAAATATTATTGGAAGGTCTATACCCCATGATATAGTGGGAAGGGCGATTTCAATCAAGACTTTATAGGAATTTAATATGGAAACAGTTTCATTGTCATTTATTTTAGTACTGTTTGGTCTCACTGTTGAGTTCCGAGTTATAATGAAATATTGCGGAGTCAAGATTTATGATATTGAATAAATAAAAGCAATTTTTCACTTGTTTTCAACAACAACTAAGTCCAAATCAACTGCTAAGTTGGCGAATTTTGAGTTTCAAGCTGATCAAAACTAAACAAAATCAGCTTAACTATGTTTTCGATTAGCCGATTAAATTATCAAGCAATTAAAACTCTCTATGTGTATACGATTATAGTTCATTGCACTATATACAAATGATAATGTCGTACATTTTATAAATAACAGTTCAAGATTTCATGATAACGAGTCGCCTGAAATCTTTCTCACACGTCAAGCATTTTGATGTAGTTTTTAAAGATTTTTACGCAAAAGCAATAAGAAAACAAAATTCAACCATTTATTTACATTAATATATTATATAATTTTACTAAAAGCTTTTTATTTCCATATTTCAGAACATTAATGACATGTGTCAAATCGAGCGACCCGACTGGACACAAGTTATGAGCTATGTCACTGCAATCTACAAGCATTTCGAGACCTAGAAATCTTCATTTTTTTAAAGTGCACTTTAAAAAAATTTAGTTAAAGTGCGATTTAAAAAAAAATAACAAATTACATTAGATAACCATTATTTTATTATTATTATTAATATGTTTTTTTTTTGTATATATTACTCTTATGACTGTGTCTTATTTATTTGCTAAGGAAACAAATTTTATATAATATATACACGAGATATAGATTGAAGAAGAAAAGTTTATTAAAAACACATCGCTTTCGCATATTACTGAAGTTAAACTACACACAGGAACAATATTCCACAAGACATACATTTTTAAAAACTGTATACCTAGGTATACATAATTGTACTACATAATTTCCCCAAACAGCAAGGCTACAATTATTTGAATCTAAAGCTTTTTATTAGTATTGTGATTTAGGACAAAATTTAAGCAAGTTATAACAATAATGTAAACAAAGCTAATATTGATGCGAGAGGTTAGGGAGTGAGAGCGGAAGAGAAATAATAATATAAAAAAATTAAATTACGAGTTGAAAATTGTGTTAATTTATTATTGTTTATTTTGCGCTTCGCATTGCATCCAATTCATTTTGGATTCCTTCAAATTGATTATACAAGTTGAGCAGTTCATCATGATTCATCTCCCAGTTGATGTCTTCGCCGGCAGCTGTTTTTAGTTGGAGTACTGCGAGGGCTGTTTTCTCCTTTTGCTGGCAATGTGATGAGATCTGGACGTTTAGTTTCCAGGCGACGTCTTCAATTTCATTAGATTCATATTTGCCCTCTTGAAGATTATCAAGAATTGGTTTAGTGTTCTTAATCCATAGCTTAATAATGGCATCGACTTTGTCTTCGTTCAGCTTAAGCTTGTCACGTAGTTCCATTTGGAGTTTTGTTGGTTTAATGATGAATGTAGAGGTTCGCTTGAGGATGTACGAGAATGTTTTGATCAGGAGAAGGAAATCAGCACGCGGAACACCTACAAGTTTTTCTAATTGTTCAAGGGCATTCTCGGGCTCGTTGTGGTCCTCATTAGGGCTCATATTTCTATGGACATAATCGAGTACTGTGCAAAAAACATCATAGTTGAGGGAATTAATGATTTTAATACCCTCACGAGCTCTTAAAAGAGAAATATAAACTATTAAGAAAGTATAATTTAATATGTTTCAAGATTTACCTTTCAGTAATTTTAATCCAATTGATACTCATATTGTTTTGTTTTCCTAAGACCTGGAGAATAGTCTATTGGAAGTTTTGTAAAGTTCTTTGAAGAAACACAAGAACTATTTATATTTATCTTTTATGTGGAAACGGTAAGTTTTAGTTTAAGGGAATAAATAACTTTAATTAATCAATCAATATATTCTTTAAGTATAAATTAGGCTTTTCAAAGTGATGAATTGTGTAGTTTTCTCATAACTTCGATTTGTTTTCTGTTTTTTATACATCATATTTTTTTTTGCAGATGTCAAAAGCAGCAGTGTTTATTAATAAAGTTCGTCCACTTTGTAGAGGAGAACTTCGGGTGTTTTTCCTTACTAGTTCAGAGGAGACTGAATTGTCAAAAAAAAATCGTGTTTCATTTTTAGCCCAAAACGTTCAGAGCTTCAAGTGTGTGTTTGTACGCGCTCTATGAGCAGAGAATAAAGTTATAGAACAGATCAGTAGAATGACAGCTATTAAGTGAAAAATGTCGATTTTAGCTTATAAAGTGTGTTTCAAAAATTAAAATTAGGACAAAACACGCTCAGTTCAGAGAATATTCAGAGTATCCTCGCAGCGTTGAGGCTCTGTGAAATTATAAATAAACACTTTTTAATATTCTGGGCAATATAGTTAGTGTGGTAACCTGAAGTCTGAAAATAATTGTTAACATTTCTGTCAAAATCCATGGCAACATTAACTGACTTCACAAAATTTACAGAAAAAAAGTTTAAAAGAAATTGACATTTTGTTGAATTAATTTCACTTTTTATTTATTTCTTTATTCTTTCCATAAATTTTCTTGTTGTTTACTACTAACTTATTGATATTTTTTTGTTTGTCAAGAAGTCCCTGTCAGATGAGACACACAATCACAAAAATCATTTTTTTCCCTCAAACTCAAATGGTTGAAAGGAATTCGACATTATGTAGTTGTCAATCTTCGCTTTCGGATTTCCATAAACATAACTTTCGTAGCTAAATCGAATTACAACGACACTAATAGCCTCAACGCGTTTAGCTTAAAATACCTCTATTTAACGTTACATAACCTTTATAAATAACTTTTTGACGTTTAGAGAAATTGTAACTTTACGCAGCCTCTATGTGGCGTTTATAAATACGACTGTAACAATATAACTCTGAACGCGGCCAGAGATCTCAGTTTGAGTGAATCGAGTGTGAATAAAGTAGGCGAACGAACTTAGTGTTCAGTGTTGCTCAGCAGCAAAGCATCATCGTGCCGGTGTTCATTCATTAAAAAATGGACAATAATCAAATAAATATAAAAGAATTAGATGAGTATATTTATTCAAGTAAAATTCGTTTGGAAAAAATTCTAAAAACACTTAATTGGACAATAGAAGATTCTATCAAGGTAAGTTGGCTACGATTTTCGGGGAGGTAGGTGGCAAGGTCAGCTTAATAGATATTTGATGCTTGTTTGCTTATACATATTTATATACAAGTTTTTATATCTTTTGTTATGATTTTTGTTTTGTTTTAGGAAAGCACTTGTTCCAAAAGTGATGGAGATAAAGAATCTTTTTGTAAGAATGATCCACTCCTGCCAGATAGTTTTGGATGGAAGAATTCTATAGTTATTGGTAAGACGTTTTAAATAGGTGTAGGTACCTACCTTTAAAGATTTTTAATAAATAATAATAAATCGTGACCAATTTTGTTTCCAACCCAAATGGTCTCAATTTTATAAAGAGGCAAAATTTAGCAAAGCTTAAAGCAAACTAAACAAGACACAGTGGAACCTTGTCTCTTTTAAATACTGAGGTCCTTCCACTCCTAAACAATTCTTAACTTTTATAAGCGAAAACTTAGAACAAGTCAGTCTAACAGTCAATCTAGACAAAAACTCGAGTTTAGATCACACAAAATTCAAAGCTGGTCATACACGACCGAGCCAATTGACTTGACGAGTCATAAACATAATAATCCAATTAACTACTTATGTATGTTTTTAAATATATTTATAAAGACAATTTCAACTTCATTAAAAATAGAAACGCGATTATTAAAAATTAAATCAGACCTAAGAAATTTGTTATTATTAAATTGCAGATCAGTCGCAGCTCCAGTCAATTCTCAACAAAAATAATGTGGCCATACCTGAAAAATATTCAGATATTCAATTAAATTTTTCAAGAGAAGAAAAAGCTCAACTTTATGACTATGTTATTGCTAACACTGAAAAGACTTCTGAACCCGAACTTAAAGTCTCGTAAGGCTAATTCAATTAAGTAATTGTCTAATTTTCAAATACATGGCAGGGTACCTCGTTTTTGTTTCAGATTTCCCAATGATGATACCGATAATGCCATGACTTTTGCTGAAATTGTTGCCAAAGCTAAGAAAAAAGATAAAAAATTACAAAGAAAATACCGAACAAGTAAACCAACGCATATTGAAGAAGTGCGAAATTTGGTTCATTTACAAATGCAAGCATTAGGTAAATACTTTAATCCTCAGGCGGAAGAAACTCAAAGTTGTTCAAGTTATCGAGTTGCAGAAAGAACTAGTGAAACATCTCGATGTAAATATAACTATGAAAGCGATCGAAAAAAATCGAGAAATATCGATGAAGACAATAAAAATAATTTGAATGAAAATCGGTATAGAGCAACCACAAGTCATCATAAAAACAGAGATAAAAGAGAAGATACTAAGAGGAGTCGAAGTACTGATCGAAGAAAGCGCTTACTAGACAAAAAATCTCCTAGTGTCGAAAGAAAAAAAAGCGACAGCGTCAGGAGAGCTCGAAACAAAGATGAGACTTCAGTAGAAAGAACCAAAAAGAAGCTGAAAAAAAGTAAAAGTCCAAAGAGCAAGAAAAAGCATAAACACCATCGGAAGCATTCCCACAAGTGAAAAGAAAATGAAACACATTATTTACATTAACACACTTCTTGTTTATTTGTTTCCTTAAAAAAAAACATTTGAATATCATCAAGCTAAATGTGCACAGCAACGGTTTCCCTAAACATTAATTTCATGTCTAATTTGTTTGAACAATAATTTAAATTAAGCTAAGCTAAATTTAAAGCGAAAAAACGAGGTAAATAGAGATTTAATTTTAAATTTAAATTCAAAATATAAATTGTCTAAAAACTAAACGATTCGCCACATCCACATGTACCCTTGATATTGGGATTGTTGAAGACAAACTCACTGGATAGTTTGTTTTCTACATAGTCCATTTCAGTTCCTGCAATTATAAAAAAAAAGAAAATTGGTAAAAGTGACTTCATTTTAAACTCATAATTCAAGTAAATTTAAGCAAAAACAGAATGATATAATTCAAAAATATTTCAAGACCATCGACTTAAAGAAACACAAACACCAAATTTTACTATGGATAAATAAGGAAAGACTGTACTGTGGTAAGTGACAATCTTTTTCCTAATTTTATTTTTTATAAAAAAAAGTAGACAGATTTAAAAAAATGGGTATATCTTGAATAAAATGTCCATACTTCTAAATTTGAAAAGTAAATCATAGTTAAAAGTTTATCTTATAAAATGTGTAAGTCCTGCAAATAAAGGGAACTTTTATTGAAAAATGGATGAGAGTAAGACAAGATTAACCTCATTTGATTTCAAAGTGCAACAGCTAATGAAGTTAGAAAAGTAAGTAGTTACCATTACCCATAAAATAAATCACAAGTAAGCTAATAGTTTTAAATTGGATGTTAAATAACTATTGGTCTAGACTGTGCATCATTTAGAGAATTGGTGGAGCTGGATTGAATTAAATCTAATTTTGTTCTTTCTTTTACTACAGGTCGCTGTATTAATTTTTGCATTTTACGTGTAACTGCTGAAACCCTTGTTGAACATTTTCTTTTGTTGTATAGTTAGATACCACACACCTGCAACATATTTCGCTTTAATAGAAATCGAAAGAATAGCAATAACGATAGATTAAATGTAAGAACTGTTCCCTTCCCACCAAAGAAAAAATTTAGAAATTAAAAAACTTATCAAATATTAACTCCACATAAGAAAATATTGTTCCTGATTTGTTTTCTTTTTTTTCGATATTTACTTGGAGGATTGTTTGGTTTCTAAATTGATTTCAAAGAAAAATGAATTAAATTTGGCGCTGTGTTATTTTATGAATTTCATATTTCATTGCAATTGCATTTTTAACATTATGTAAATTAAGTTGATTATGTAATAACCAGGATGGACTCAAGTTTTTAACATTTATAGAATATCCATCTAGGCTTAGACATTATCACTTTCTTTTTTAGGTTTTCAAGGCTATGTATATTTATGATTATAATCTCACCTAATAATGACAATTGAGCCTTTTTATCAATATAGACTTTAACACCATCCTGAACGACTTCCTCGTCTAGCTTGTCTGCAACAAAAAAAAGAGATGTATACAATTTCATCCAAGATTCTTCAAGGCTCACCTTTTTCCTTGGCATAATCCAAGGTATAAGATAATCCATTGCATCCACGTTGTCTAACTCCAACTTTGAGACCATTCTGCAAAAGGACGAGTTATAGGATGTTTAATTGTTTTGGATATTTGTTGGAAAAATAAATTCATTAAACTATCTTACGTATTCTGGTTGCTGTGAGAGTAGTTCCTTAATACGTTGTACAGCAGAAGGTGTCTATAAATAAAAATAAAAAAAAAATACAAAGTAAGGATGCTGCGAAGATCTTAATTTGCTTTTTTAATTTGAATTGGGTACCAATGTGAGGGCTGCGCGTGTTGGCAACAATTTTCTTCCCTTTAAAGCACGAACAGTTGCTGTGGCGACTACTTTAGTTGCCATTGGAAAATTAAATATTTATTTTATTTTATTGTATAATTTAGAGAATTTTTTTTTACACTTTTGCAATTTATCTTTTGCTATTCGCGACTTTTCTTCTGGTTGAGTTTCACAACAAAAATCGATCAGCTGTTTGATATAATTGTTGACAGCTCATTGCTTTGATTGTTCCCTTACGATACGTTACGGTAAATTAGTGCCGTTCATTTGAGTTCGATTCATATCGGTTTGAAAAAAATACGAGGCAGAACTTTGATTTTTTATGTGCTATTGAAAGCGCCTTTTGACAAATGTGTTTAGACGAAAAAAAATTGGATTTTTTCTTAACGAATCACTTTTTTTGGTTGTATGGAACTCGACACATGTTGACTTTCGAGTGAAAGGCAGGTAGGATATCTGATTGTCGAATTCGTTACAACTAACAAAAGTTAATTTTTTTCAGAAAAATTTCGAATATGATTAGAAAAAATCAATTTTTTTTCTTTCAAAACAAAACAGACTTGCACAAAATCCAGATTAAGTTATATTTTATTGAGGTCAGAAAAACAAATATCAAAGTATTAATTCAAAAGTTTAAGCTGGTATTCAAACCAAGCGCTTGTAAATTTATAAGACTTCTAAAATTATCTCTTATTAGCTAGGATGTTTGATGTCTGTTGCTTACATCTTTTTTTGTTACTTTCAAGTGTTAATAAATTGAATTAAAAAATTATTGTGCTTCATTAATTAAAAAACATTAAAGCTAAATAAAATATTTTACCAAACAAAATTGGTTGTGTGCCTAAAAATTAAATTACAGTTCGAAAGATACAAAGTGGAAAAATAACTCGAACAAACCTAATTTGCTACGTTAAAAAAACGTAACGCCGTGGTCTTTTCGTGGAGGCCACGGCCACATTTGTGACATTTCTCTAAAGTGTTTAATTTGTGCTTCGCTCGAAAAACAGGCAAAATTTAATTTGTTTTATTTTTTCTCCAAACGGTAAAGGTTATTCAGTTTACACGTTCATTTTATTCTAATTTTGCAAACATAATAAACAAGAACATTCATTTTATTGTTATATAAAAGATTCTCCCAATACGGAATCAGGCACCACCGCCTCAGAAAAAAAACGATGTCAAGAATCTGAGCGACCAAAGATAAATCTTAGCCCAAACATAAATATTCTAGGTGGTGGCCATCCCCCGATTCTGATAGCTTGCTATAAGAAGACGTCTTGGAAAAAATGGACAACGAAAACGAGGTTTTATGCGAGAAAATCATCAACGAAATTAATGCAGTTTTTGTGAAGGACCCCGATTTGTAAGTTTGATTATTGTTAAATTGAGTTTTAGAGTGCGGACGCCTGATTGTATAGTGTGTTTGATGATTTTTGTTTACTCCATTGCCGACGGCGACGAATGACCTTCGGGATGTAGCTCCTTTTTATTTTGGATAACTTAATACATACATATGAGGCTAATATGTTCATGTTGGTACTGTGTTTTGTTTTTGTTATGTCTAATTTTTTTTTCGAATTCCTTGTTTTTAATTTTTGTTTTGCTTGTGTGCTTTGGTACGTTTTCTATTAGATTACCACTTCCAGTTCGTTATGGAATAAAAACAAGAAACCTCATCCCCTAATGTTTTTGTTTTTACAGTGATTTTGGAACTTCTACAAAAACAAACTCAGGATTTCAAAGCTTGATTATAATATCTTGACGTTGAGGAAGGTTGATTGTTTTGAAGGCTAAACAAACTTTTTTATGCATTATAAATAGGTATTGTAGGAAAGTTCAAGTATAAACTTAAAGCCTAAACTAAAACCTTAAATATATGTAGGTCAAGGACAAACCTGATGAATGTCATCAAAAGACTTCTTAAATTATGTTTGAATTAATCAATACTAAAAGAGAAATGTTTCCAGAGTCACATCAATTCTTGACAGCGCCTGTCTGATATCTCATAAATCAAAATTCAATGCATTGTTATTTTGTGGCCTTGAAATGTCTGTGTACGTTGTATTGAAGCATTACATTTTTCACTCTATAAAATTAAAAAAATCTGGAAGTAATTTTTGGTTACGTGTGCATAAATGGTTTGGGGAGGGTGTTGAGGCTGCTAGTGGAAATTGAACAGAAAAATTTTAAACGACATCAACCAAAACCATACAATTTGGTTTCAGATCACACACGCGGTAGAATACCTTACCAAGTAAGCGACCGAAAATAGAAGGACCATGAAATTCGAGTTATAGACACTTTTTGTTTGAAACTCAGCTTCAGCTTAAGTATTTCGATTAAGCAACATCTGTAACTGCAATAGCTCTTAAAATTTGTAGGTATATTTAAATAATTCAAGTATCCTTTTGCATTAATTTTCAAGGTCTATTTTCGCATAAGACCCACTCTCCAAAAACATGCAAATTGTTTTCAAGCCATGTCGCTTTGATTATTATTATTTTAATTTTATACGACTCTTGAGTAAAGATCAACGGCATGGATGTGTGTGAATGTTTTTTTTTTAACATTTTTAATATTCCTCCTAATAAATATTATTCTTTATTTATCACATATAAATATATATGCCATTCTAGGTGTTCCTTCGAAATAATTCCTACAATTTTGAATCAAAATAAATCGCCTGTTATCCATGTAGATCACAATTTGGGCCTTGAATCCTGGTGTGCCAAGCATGTCTATGATTTTGCGCACAAAACAATAATCTCGTTGAAACTTTCAAATCGTTTTCTCTATAATAGTGATTCAATAATAAAATATGTTAATATTGCACTCCTAATTAATCCAGATGTGACATCGTTTTGGCACATCAGGCGTCAACTTATCCAGAAAAACAAACTGAAAGTGCACAAAGAATTTCAGTATTCCGCTCTTGTTTTGAGCAAAAAACCGAAATCTAGTGAAGCTTTTGCCTATCGAAGATGGTTATTTTCGTTTCAGAGTAAGTATTAGATATCCGAGACATTTGTGAGAGCTTTATTAAAAAATTGTTTTTTTTTTTTTTTTTTTTTTTTTTTTTGATTTTATCACAAATTTAGGTATCGAATCAATTGATTGGCCAATGGAAATAGGCATCTGCGATCGTTGTGCAGATAAAAGTTCGAGTAATTATCATGCGTGGTCTCATCGACAATGGGTATTGCAAAAAGAACCACAACTCCTTAAGACAGAAATTATGTTGACGGAAAAGTTTATGCGCAAGCATATAAGCGACTATAGTTGCTATCACTATCGACAAGTGGTTTTATATAAGATCTTCGAATTAAGTTATTACGACAGCGATGAAATCACCAGCAACCTTAACTACATAAGGGACCTTATTAATTTTTATCTCATTGAAGGAGTACAATCAGCAGAAGATATTGTAAGCACATTACTGCCAGGTAGCGATTTACAGGCAATGGGCGAGGATAAACTAAAATCTTTTCTATTCTGCTGTAATCTGGCAGCCTATGATATAAAGTTCTGTGATGATCAGAAAAATATGTTCGGTCCACGAGAGTCCTTCGAAAATCATCGTCGTGCGATGTTAAAATTTATTGTAGATCATTGCGTCAAATTAAACAGCTCAAGTGACTTTTATCCGCAACCGCTTTCCAAAGTCTCAAAATACGATTATTCGTCAAATGCATTTTTGTTAGCGTTAAAAAAGTCAGAAGGATTAATGGGTGAACGCCACCGTCGATGGTGTAACCTTTTCCTCGGTTTTGACTATAATAATTGATAATTTTTCTGGATTTTTCTTCTTCCTGTTAAACAACAGTTCGCGCAAGTTTCTGTATAATGTTCTCAATTTAATTAACAATATTTTGTTCCAGTCTTGTTCTATATAAAAAAAAACAGCAGCTACAGAGCTATCAATGAAATTACGCCTCTGCGAAATATTTGTATGTTATTATTTTTGTTAAAATAACTTTTCATTGCCAACTTTCAAAAAATATGTAATATTCTTTAAGTAGACAAATTGTAGATTATATTTTAATGATAAACAAAAAAAAATAGAATTTACACGTTATTTTAAATAACGGATATTACCTCGTATATTATAAAATGTTATTTAAACGTATAAAATACAATAAAAATAAATAAATGAGTTATATTATTAAATCAAGCTATATTTTATAGGAGTTTCATTTTTTTTAACAAAAGTTTATTTGGACTCGAATTATATATAACTGAAAGGGCAAAAATATAGCATTCTAAAAACAAATTTTTCAAATTCGTTGACATTTTTTTTTAACAACATTTTTTTGGGTTTATCAGCAAGTTAATGCGACTAGTACAGAATATTATTTGTGTTTTTTGTTTTAAATTTTCTAACAATAACCGGCCGGGTAAAAGAACTTGAAGCATTCAGCCATATACATACCTGTCCACTCATTGTTTACTACATATTTACAATTCTCATGCATTTGTTGAGAGAGTTACAAATTACAATAATAAAAAATAGAATCGCGTGCCAGAAAATGAAGATGACGTCATACAGTAGAGTAGACTTATTCTATACAAAAGTAGGTAGAAATTTGTATTTAAAACTTTTAATTTTTTTTAAAATAAGGTGGTTTTAATAGAAAATGAGAAAAAAAGGTTTTGTTTTTGAAAAATACATAATTCGTTTTTTGTTTGAAAAATATAATAGCCGTGTTTTATGAACAATTGTTAGCAACTCAGCAAAAAATTTTTACACACAAAAACAATAACAAAAAAGTGATTATAAAAACTTTGTTATTGTTTCTAAACAAAACAAAAAGTGAAAATAAATTTATTTGTTATTGTTTGTGTGTAAAAATTTTACTGAGTTGCTATCAATTGTTCATAAAACACGGCTAATATTTAGACAATAACAGGCACTACACAAAAAGACCTGAATATTTTTGTACATTTATTCTTTTTGGAACCTTGATTGCATAAACAAAATGCAATTTTGTAATGTAAACACGACGATAGCCAATCTTCCCATTGTAAACAGGGGCAGTATAGATTTGTTTGCGTTATTTTTGGACTGAAACCTGGGGTAGTATCGGCTAAGGCGATAGTTGATAGTTGATAATCAAAAACGATACTTTTGCTCTATAAAGGTGATTATCAAATTGACAATCGTTTTTTCCTTGTATTTCAAGTGACAGCTATTTAGGTATCGTTTTCATAGATTTTTATGAGTAACATCGTTAGTTTGGATTCAATTTTAAGATCTGCGACGAAAAAAACAAGGATCATGGCTATTAATGCAAGATATGGTGGTAGTGCACAATACAGTTTTGTGTGGCGCCAAAGTGAAAAAAGGGTGGCATTGGAAAGATAACACTTTTTTATTGATCACTTTACACAGAGCAAATCAGAGTTGATAATCAAAAACGACTATCAACAAAGCGACAGTCAACAATCGCGTTAGCCGATTCCAACCCTGTTATCTGTCTATACATTGTGAGGATTGTGGATGAAAACATCTCAGAAAAAAGTAAGACCGTTTAAAAGTACTCCAACGCTTTTGGACTAAATAATTCTTCCAGTTTTTTTTTAAAGAACTAAGCACATGACTTCAAAGGAAAAATAATTATATTATTGAAATAGAAGGTTTTTAAACACAAATTAATCTTTCAAAACACTTTTTGAACGACAAAAAATTATTGAATACAAAATTAATAAAGCACGAAAAATGTTTCTGTATAGTAATGGCCATTCGAACCAAGCGCTTTTAAGATTTTGTCAGCAATTTTTTTTTTTGTAATACCTGACAGAAGTCAGAACTTTAAAGTTTCCGTCCATAGAAATTTATCAGGCAGAAAATGTCCAACAGAGGAAAAAAAACCTTTTACTAGAAACAGAAAAAAAAATTTAGTACGCGAACCTGTTTAGATTAGCAAATTTGTTTGTGTAATTTCAGAATCGTACGGGGCCACACCATTTATATACATTTATATAAGCTTGCAAAAAGAACTTTTTTCTACGAAAGAAATTATCGTTAAACTCTTTTTTTCGCACAAACAATTACAGTGACATTTTTTTGCATTCATTTTTTTAATGAAATTATTTTCCATTTTATTAAAATTTCCATGCCTCTGCTATCGTATGGTTTATTTTAGTGAAACATTTAAGTCGTTGCAAAGTTTGTTTACAATTAATTTTGGTCAAATTTCCAATGCAAATGTACTTATGTTAGGAGACAACAGCAGCTGTGTTAGTGGGAGTTGGGATAAGAGAGACAGACATCAGGGAAACAAATGGGGCTTTTTGTCAGTTTCGAATGTTAAATAACAAAACAAAGAAAAAAAAAAACAGTAAAATTGATTTTCTACTGATATGCCAAAACGGTTCAACACACAACTAATAAATGACACTGAATCGCGTGAGCTATCTCCGAACATATAGTTAAACAAAATAAACTAGTGTGGTACCCGGTAGTGTTGTATAGTTTTAACGAAAGAAGGACGTTTTTGTAAATGGATTACCTAAAAGTTAATGATATTCCTGAATTAACAAAACCCATATGGTCTGGTATTTCTAGATCCCTCTCAGTGGAACTCTGGAAGCAAGGTTAACATATCATCCATACACGTAGTACTATAGCTGCATTATAAATGTTGTGTTGACTATTGTTCTGGTTATGTGTTCTGTATTTTTGTGCCTCGTGTGTGTGTTTATGTTTATATGAAATAATAATAATAATAATAGATGTTTCCACGTGCAGATGCAAACACCAGTTTGTCTTATCGTCCTCGTCCTCGATGTAATACCGATCCAGGATGGAGTAGGCCATCACCGTCACCATTAATGCAACGAAATTCCGGAGCACTAAATTCACTATTGCGACAAAGCTTGAACGTTACATCAGCTTCTATTGGGATTACTGCAAGGAAGAGGTAAGCTTAAGACACCTTACTTATATTCTAATTTGATAAAATTAAATGTGACATCATAAAAAAAAAACATAAAACATATGGAAAGAGATCAGTGTATTTCACCCCTAATTTTCCTCAAACCACAGATTTAGTATCTTTTTTTATTTCCTTTTGATGGCGTGTTAGGAACCCCAAGGACGTATTTTTGTTGTCTTTGAGCGCGCACCCATTAGAGGTATTTTATTTATTTGTCCTAAAGGTGCTGCTGTCACCATGTTTTTTTTTTCTTTAAATTTATTTCTGTAGGTTTGTTATTGTTGCGAAATAGCTTGCCGTGTGGTTGTGTCTGTCAGATATTTTGTATCCTATATTAGGTACAGCTATATTTAGTAAGATAGCTATAACAAAATGAATTTAAGATGTTTTCTAATGTGAGGTAATGCCCTGCAATAAATTTAATTTGACATGAATGTATGTACATATGTACGTTTCTCTAAAATGAGAGGGAAATGCGGCAAACTTTCCAAAGAATCTTTCCAAGAAAATGATTTCAGAATTCTAACATAATTGCATATGCTATTTAAATCACCATCTCTACTTTTGAGCTAGAAATACAATTCTGTATTCCAAGCCAAAAAATAAAAAACCTATCGACCTAAGTTTTTTTAATTTTTTTTTTTTAGCGTGAAAGAGATTAGTACGGAATGCCATTTGATGTTTAGCTATAACAATTTCCAGACTCTTCGATCCTTAAAAAAACAGTATTCCACATTTATGATTTTTTTACAGCCTTTGATTCTTTATAATAGTAGGTTTTGAGAATCATTTTTACCAAGATCCATGAAGGTACATACTTTGGTGATATTTCTATTTTATTATTATTTTAAGGGTAGTTATACGTTCTAATTTTTTTTGCAATCGTTTTTAAGGAGTAAATAGAAAAAAAAACGTTATTAAACTTATTTTTGACTTTAACTTTTCTTCGATTTGAAGAATTAAGAATTGCGATACATTTTTTTATGAAAAAGATCCTCAAAATTTGCAAATCTTTAAATACTGATAATTCTTTTGTCTTTCATTGTTTCCTAATGTTCTTGGAATTTCGGCCAACTCTAAATTTATATACCAAGTTCTTGACAAGTAAAAAAAAGGAGGACTTGACTTAAAAATAAAAAATAAAATCCGGACAAAGTACAGAAAACTAATTGAATAATTCTCTATTTTCCTAAAATAATTTCGTGCAATCTAAAAATACTATGCATGCAAAACCAAGTAATTTGTTTTTTTCGTTGTGTTCATAAGACATCTCTTGGTAACTTTAGAAGTATCTGTTTGAGAAGGTACCTTTCCCTATATAGAACCTAAAAATACCAATGACGGTTTTCTGAACTTTTCAAAAAAAAGAATAATAAATCTTCGAACTAAACATAAAAGAATATATTTCCTCTTTTAATGCTTTTCTCTAAAAAAAAAAGAAAAGTTCCTCACTTGCATTGTTTCACTGTTCTCAAAACAACATAAGACCATTTACTTACCACCCACAAACTGACATCGTATAAGTATGCGTTTTCTTGATCGAAACAATAAACAAAATAAGTCGCAAACATCTTCCCACATCAAATAACAACACTCACCCACCTTTGTTTTGAAATGCCAAACAATTGTTCACCTTTTCGATTAACCTTGCATAATATTATTGTATAATATTCGAATTTCGAAATAAATAAAAACAATAATTTCGAATATCAAAACGTGTATACTCTGCGCATGTTTCACCAACAACATTTTTCCACTTGCAAAACTTTTTTGCGTTTCCCCTTTTTTTGTGAAGTTTTTAATATTGCTGTGTTTATACTTCCTGTCATCATACCGCCATTCTATATCCTCTCTTGAAAATCAAACATCCGATATCCAAAAGGTTAAAATACGTACATTAATATGTAGGCTTAAACTGCTTCTGTCATGTTCAACAAGGGTTGTTTTTTTTTTTTTTTTTTAAGTAAATATTAGATACCCCTGATGTGAGAGCGCATATCCAGAATTCTTTTCCATCCATCTACTGAAAATCCCGGCTGTTAAAATACGAAAAACTTTCGAAAACACTAGTTTACTTCAGTCTTTCTTAGCTTAGGTTTTCCTACTGGTATTTCGTCTCAAATTTTTCTGCATTTATTTTTTTTTGTGTTTTTGCAAAAATAATTTCTTAATTTAAAATGGATATATCACACATAAAAAAAAAACTATTTTAAATCGAAATCAAATCGTACATAGCAACTCCAAGAAATATATAATATTTGTCTTCCTCAAAAAGTGTGAGAAATATACATAAATAATAAAATTGTATAATGCATTAAGAACATTATGTGTGCATAGTCTGTTCAAAGGTTAAATTAAAGATTAATGGTTTATACAGCCAACAAATAGAAACTAGGTATACATGGATTTGTGAAGGACTTTATTTATGTGAGTATTTTCATCATGAAAAGAAAATTTTATCCTTAAAGTCGTAGAAGTAATTTGATATTTGTGAAATATGAAATTTCTGGTTCTTTCTGTTGCGCGACAGTTTCATAAAGTAGTATTAAATATTTCGTTTTCACCTCCCAAGTAATGTCCTTCGGTATCTGTATTGATTTTGTATCTGAAGTTATTTATTTTTTTTTGTTTTGGCGTAGAATTTAATAAGTATGAATATTAAAGAACTGTCCTTTTTCAAGATAGAATAGATTTTGTTTAAGGTGCTTCAGGGAACACACCCATTTCCTTTTTTGTTTCATTCGAATTGACACATGTGCAATATGCAGTAAATGTAAGGAATACAAATATTTCTGCATTACGTCATAAAAAATGCAAATAATTGTGAAATATTACGTAGTTTTTAGTAAAATTTATTAAAGTCGTGAGTTAAGTACAATACTAATAAAATTTAATACTGTGTGAAGGTCCTGCTGACAAAATTTTAACCAAACTGTTTGGAACCAAAAAAAAAAAACTAAATCTATTTTTTTAAAAGTGCCAAAGTGTCGTATAACTACGAATTTGTTTTGAAAGTTTTAATGCCAATAGAAATTCGAATTTTATTGTACTCAAAAACAAGGGAAAAAAGAATAATATCAGTGGAATTGGTAAATTGGTATTCAGAAAAAAAATCTTCAAACCGCGTGAACATTTCTGACTTCTGATCTGAAATAAAAACCTTAACAATTTCCCCTTTTGCTTTTTCAAACCAAAAGTAGGATTTGAAAATTCATCTTTTTTGAAGTAAATTTTCATTTAAAAAAATAAAAAGTGGAATAAAACAAAATACACAACTGGATCGCACTTAACACCTATGTTAAAGTATTTTAGAAGTTCAAACATTGTAGCACTTTTTCTTGTTTTCCTTGGTTTCGTCTATTTTTAGACGATAAGTGATAAGGCAAACACAAAAATCTAAACATTTGTTTTTGTCTCTGCGCGTGCGTATTCGCCCAGGTGTCTGTCTTACAGTCAAAACAATTAAAAAAGCAGATGTTCCCTCTACGGTGCCTGTTGTTATCCTTTTTTACACTTAACCAACAAATTTGTGTTAATGAACCTAAATTATATTTTTAGTCCAAGTTATTTGAAAAAAAAAATGATACATATTTATTTTTACATCGAAATTCACTAGCAATAAGTTTCCAGTCACAATCATTATTCGAATATATATAATTCATACAAAAATTATTCACCGTCAAATGTGCATATAACACTCCAATGAAATATTAACTGCAATTATAATACACATTTCAGATCATCGCTTCGCAATTCTGCAAAATTTGTAAATGATGCTAAATTCAAAGACGCTAAGTAAGTACCATGAAAATTTTATATAAATTATGTTGTACAGTACTTTATATATAAATACATACGACCATATATGTACAATTGTACAATGCTTAGAAAACTTCATTAACCTTTTTCTTGGCTAAACCGTTTCCTTAAAAAATAAAATTGCAATATTTTTTTTTTAATAAGATAATCCCACCCGAACCGCATATAATTTATTTTAGCATCTTAAATTTTGGTTATAATTAGTTGATGATGCTAGGATATAAAATTTCAAGCTCGTCTAACGGCTACTTTTTTGGAGACAAAGTAAACTTGCTTCTATTGAATACCTACACTGCAAAATGCAAAGCGCCTATAAATTAAAAGTGGCAAAGAAAAAATTCAAGTCCGAAATTTAATTCCGGTTGTTTTCAACTTTAAAGCTATTATTATAGATAGTCTGAGGCAAGTCTATCTACCTACATACAAAATTTGTATATTCTTTTTTTTTTATTTTTTTTTTAACCGGTTTACTTATGGTTCTACTGCAACAAGTGCGAAATATGTGAATGCATGTGTTTGTGTAAATATTCATATCAATTTTATTCATAGATATAAATTTCACTCCACATATGTCACAGGCACGTAACAAGTCATCATATTTTGTTGTTGATGATAAAACTTTCATCATCAAGAACAACTACTGCCAAAAAAAAACAGTTATTGTGACATCATAGCAAAACTTTCAAATTAATCATAGGAAACTTAAATGCATACATATCTTAACGCATACGTATACGAACTTATACAATAACTATTGTTTTCTTTTTCCTTTCTGTATCTCAGATCTTAGAAATTTAGTATTGCGAAAATTTCGAATCGATATAACTCTTTGAGCGGTGCCTTGCAAAAAAAAAAAAAACATACAGTATTGTGTAAAATTTTTAAGGACAAAACTTTTTTTTCACAACTTATTTTTGATTAATTTTTATTCTCGGGGTTCAGAAACTCACTTGGTTCTCTAATAAATGTTTTGTTTGCAGATATTTTTTTTTCGACAAATTTATTTATTACCAAATTTATTTATTACCAAATTTATTTATTACCAAATTTTTCTGAAAATACAATTTTTTTGACATTTATTTTCAGAAAAAAAATTGTTACAAAAATGTTGTCAGTTTTAAGTGTAAGGGTTTTTGAGCCACTTACTTTTTTTTTAGATAATTGATTTTAAACAAATTAAAAATAATTCGTAAAAAAAAAACAAATCAGTCAGAAAACTATGACAAAAACGCATTAAGACCACCTGGTTTTCATTGTTTGATTTTAAATGATAATTCAATATTGAAATCAAAAAGTATTTAGTAACGTACAATTTTGAAGAAAACAAAATATTCAAAGAAAATGGTGCTTGCGCCCTGGCCCTTTATAACAATTACCCTGTATATATGTAAACATATGAAAATAAATATTAATAATTTTATATCCTTTGATGAAAATTACCAACAAAATAACACAATTTAAATTTTTGAACATTATCATACAAAATACCAAAACGAATAAAATTTTTTTTTTTGCACACCACTGTTTTTTGGTCAGTTAAGTACTGCCAGAGTTGCTGTTCGTTTTCTGGTAGTGATAGGGCTTTGACTCGATTGGGGTTCTAAATTTTGCTCGCGTGTCTTTTATCATCATCATCATCATCATCATTTTGCACTCTTTTCTGCACACAACAATTCTTGACTTGATTCTTGTTTTCTTGAGTTGGTTGGTTGCTTGGTTGAACAAAATTCGTTTCCTTCCAAGGGGATCAAACAAAATGTATTCCAGTTTAGTCGCAAAGACACTGCCGCCGATATAAAACGAGTTAAAAAGAGTTACGCTTAATTTTAATTTAGCAAAAAAAAAAAATGAAAATGAAGCTCGTCAGCTTCGAATTAATTTTTTATCTTTTCGGAACTTGAAACAACAAATTAATAACGCATCGCAAATAGTGTAATATTTCGGTATCAATTTCTCAAAAGAGTCTTTTTAGTTTTTAGTTCGCTGAATTTGTTTGTATATTTTATGTGAGGCGATGAAACGAAAGTAGTTTTTGTTAAGAATAAAAATGAATGAACTTGAGAGAGAATAACATTGAAATAGTATATCTAATATTTTCTATCTTAAAATAAAAGTGTGCAATATTTTCGATGTTTACCTATAATGTGATATGTATTTACGTGTATAAATAATATGTCTGTGATATTAATCTGAAGGTTGTTGTTTATGAATGTTGACATCATGTTCTCTAGTAAAAGAAAACTAATAAAAGTAATTTAGCGGTCTTCAACTAACTGAATTATTATCAATCCTACGAGTTTATTCACTTCGAACTAGTGATAAAATTGTTTGATTTGAAAGTTGACAAAAGACATCTTGTTTACAAGATAATAACTATTTTGTGTTTCTATATATACAGCAAAAATGTTTTATTATTATTGGTGCAATTAACAATAATTATAAAGAGGAAAGCTCTGTATTAAATGATAGTAAACTGAAGTATGAAAAACAAATCGGAAAATGTTTATTGAACTTGAATACAATACAAATACTTGTTTTTTTTTGCTTTCCAGATTTAACTTATACATACATAATTCAATATTAATGTACAGTGCTGTACAAAAAAGTTAGCTTTTTGTTTTTAAATATTCGTAGAGATTATTTGTATTTTATAGTTTTTATTTAAAAAGGGCTAGGTAAAATTTTAACACAAATTAAATTTTCTTAACTTCATGTTTTACAATTTTTTTTGCGTGTTTTACGAAACTGATATATTAAATAAAACTTTCAAGATGTCAACCAAAAAGTAAATTTTACATGGCGACCTTGTCAGATTTTTATATCTGATCTCCGATCCATTCATACTCCTTTTAATGAATGAAAATTGGCAGTGGTGCAAACTGCTGTAGGTCAGATTATAAATGCACTGGGCTAATAGTCCTTAAAGTTAAGTTTTATTTGTGTCTTTAATTCTATTTTTTCTGAATTTTTTGAGATAAGAGTCTCTTTTAAATTATGAGGACTCGGTTAATACAAGCCTTGAAGTGTTACGGAGTTAAATGGCGATTTTGTAAGAATGAAAAGCGTACACTTGTCCGGTAGAAACGCTTAAGTTGTCTATGCATAGAAAAAGTTATCTTAAAAAATCAGTAGAAAAAAAATTAATTTTTTGCTCTATTTGTAAAACGCCTTAGAAAAAACGAGAAAATGGCGAAATGTTTATTTTGCAAAGTGAATGTAGCTTAAACTACATATATTTGAAATAAAAAAATGCATTTTTGACAGTCAACTTTGTATACCTAACGGTTTTTTTACAATCTTCTTTTAGTGCATATAAATTCAACTTACATTTTGCATTAATTATAAAATCATTATTGTATCATTTTTACAAAGTTAACAAACGATTGATTTCGTTCACTCCAGAACAATCATCTTGATGCTATTAATATTTGGTCATTCAAAGTCAAATCAACGAATTTCTCGATGATAAAAGAATTATGGTCAAAAATGTATATATTTCAGTACCTATAAGCTTATAATTTTTGGAAATTCTTCTAGATAAAGCATGACTTAATGAACCTATTATTATATTATAATACATCGAAAGATTCATCAAAGCACCGACTTACCTAAAAAAAATAATTAGCACATTCTAGTTTCTAACTTGATGTACTCGTATATTTCTTGTATCGAAGAAAAATAACAAATATCAATCTTTTGCGCAATTACATAAAACATCTTATTTTATTTTATTTAACTGAACTACTTGTTGCACTATGCACCAGTGCATCAGTTAGTGCAAATTTATTTAAAAATTAGGTCTTGCTCCCGTAGTTTGATTGTCTCATTCAATTACTTAATATTTTATTAAAGAATTTTTAAATCATTCAATGAACCTACGGCAAGCGAAATAAAGTGCACGGGCACGCGCTCTATTGAATTGCTTTAAAAGAAAATATACGAAAGATTTATTAATTGGTGTCGTAGAGAAATAAAAGGATATAATCCTTTGTTGTTTGGTAAAAAGGTGGGCCATTACAGGTTTTCGAAATAATGAGTATTAGATGTAAATCGATTTTTTTTCTATTCATTTAGATATTATTTTGATAACAATTGAAAGAAAAAAAACATAAAAATCTAGCCCAATCAAAATCTCTTATATCTTATTTAAATATCTGATATGGTCAAACACCAGCAGTGATCTTTACCAAACTGTCATTGTTCCAAAGTGAACACTTCGACGTGAAAAGCCAATCGCTAATGGGCTTTTTGAATGGCAATCCGGAAGATGAATTTAATACATGTGAACGAAACTCGGATGATTCTTAAAACAAAACAAGTAGCTAATTTCTCTTCTCTCCTGAAGAGAACTGTCATTCTGACACCAATCGAAAATGCCATTATTTTGATTAAAAGACTGCCTAATAGAAAATAGAATTTCAAAGCTGTCAAAGTGAGAACTTTCACTTTTGTTTGTAGCTTAATGACAATTTCTAGAGTAGCATATTCGGGTCTATTTTCACTTAAAGTTATTAACTTGTGGATCATGGAGAGGGAGACTTTTGCGTGTATCGACCGATTGATTGTTGGATATTCTACTCCGATAAACAAATCTCCATTTTGATTTTTTCTTTCATGATAAATTAATAACTTTGATTTTACTGATTCCAAGCATTTATTGATTCATTAAAATAATTAAAATAAAACTTCACTGAGGAAACGCTTTGAAAAAATAAAAACGTTGAGTCAATTTTATTTCAATTTTAAATCTTTTTTAAAAAATTTTCAAAAGTCAAGGGGCATTTAAAAATTTTAAATATCACGGTCACATGCGTTGCAATATTTTTCTTTAAGTTGATGTTCATAATGATTGATGGAGTTTGATTATTTATGCACTAAATAATTTTTCATTCCTCGGATGAGATAACAAAGGGTGTTTTACATTTAATTGAATTGAATTGAGCTAAAAATTTCAAACACAGCAGATTTTTTCAAATTTTTGTTTTAGCTCATCTGGAATGAAATGTTCTCGAAAACGGTTCAGTAACGTTTCAGTATGGTTTTTGCCAAATTTCAAAATAGAAATATATATAAATTTTTCGTATATTCAAATGGCGTTGACATAAAAGCCAGTTTAAAAAAACTTTTTTTTCCATGTTCCATTGCAAAGTTTTCAACACCCAAAAACATGAAGCGGGGAAAATTAAAAAACTTCCCCACAACTTGTTTTAAAAACATTTTTTCAGGCAAATTCACTGGGGTATTTGTATCTGTAACAATTTTAGTGAAAGTAACGTTTGATCTACAAATTTATTGATTATAACTTTTTCTAATATTTTATTTTCACACTCTTTTATTCTAATTTTAGAACAGTGTATTCTATAACACTTTAAAAATAGTTTTATTTATTTTATGAATCATTTTTGAGGTTAGGTTGACGTAGCTGGGCCGATTATGATACCACATGAATCTATAGAGATTTTCTCCCTATTCGTTGAACCATTTGGAGCTTCTTATAAAGCGTGAGTGACTGTTTATGTCTTTGTTAACAAGATCGCTGGGATCATTAAAAAAGTATTCCCCCAAGTAAAGCCTTCGTCTTTGGGATAGAGCAGGGCATGTACAGAGAAGATGAGAAGTTATTTGTCCTCCTCTTCTGTAGAAGTCGTTAGAAAAAACACATATGTAGCCTTGACGCGTGCTTCCGAATTAAACAGTGTCCTGTAATGACACCTATTATGGTGCTAATGTGCGATCTAGAGCAAAACGTTAAGTGCTTGTGTTTTAATAAATTATATAAATAGACTGTTTTTAAACTTGCGTTATCATTTATGAATGCTCATTTTAGTTTTTTTTTTTAATCCTTATGTTAATGGACCCTATCATCGTATCCGATCGGAGAAATCTCCGATCGGAGAAAAGTTCCGATCGGAACGTTTATTTTGTTCATGGTATCCGTATCGGAATAACGAAATAGACGCATACCAACGCCTCTAGTTGACATGTGTCTAATTCATAAATTCCATTTTATTTGTTTGCGGAACTTTTTTCACAACAATTTTGCTGTCGGAGACAATCGGAACTTAAGCATCGCGTGTATTTCACACGCGTTGCTCGGATTTTGACATTTAATCGCTATTCATCGCATGAATTCGAGACACGTTACTTCGATTTTAAAAGTTTCAACGCATATTTCAATTTATTTCGTAGGACTGTCCGATTTATCAATCGTAACAGCTACCATGATACAAAATTCGTACATTTCGTAGAAATCGGAGAAAGTTTCGTTCCGATCGGATACGATGATAGGGCCCAATATGTTTTAACATCAAAATGAAATAAAATAAGACAAAATATTCTATAAAAGTTAGTACGTGCGGTACTGATTTGTGTATTTAACTTCCACTAAAAATAAGAAAAATAAAAACTTCTAAACAATTTGAGAGAAAAATTATTTTATCCCAGTCTCAGACGAACAAGAAACTTGAAACAAAACCCCCTGTGTTTGTTTCGAAACTCATAATCGATATTACATATCTTTGAAAAAAAAAAAATAGCACAGGTGTTATTTTGGCAAAAAACCAAATTCTAAGGTAGAAATAATGCGATTAGAAAAACTCACACATATATTAGGAACTGATAAGGTGAAAGATATATTTATTTTGGTATAAATCAGAGGTTCATTTTTCCATTGACAAGTACCAACAGAAAATAATAATATTTTTTTTAGATTCCAATTTTTTTTTTTATCAAATTATGTCCGACTTCGCCGGCCGTGTTTTAATTTAGACCAAACAATTTGAACGAAATAACAAAAAGAATCTTCCTCTAATTTTATGCGTCCATAAACTAGAAGTGTTCGTAATTAAAGTGTGCACTGTACGTTTTTACTACAGAAACAAAAATTATAATAATTACAAATAAATAGCTTAGCTATATTTTATACAGAAAATAAATGAAGAGAAAAGATAAAAATATATATTTTTCGCCTGACAAAATAATTACGTAACGAATTTTATAACAACAATAACAAAAAAACAAACGAAAAATGTGAACGAGAAAAGCGCCAAGAAGATACATTCAGTTAACAACACGAATCGATCGATGGACGACATAACTCGAGAGTTTAGAAAATAATTTTGACCAGGCCAAAGTATAAAATATCACACTTTTCAATCGGGAATGTACTGTACTGACGGCAAACCAAAAAAAAAAATCAAACTCTACTACAGACGCTGCGAATACTTATACATAATTTTTTTAATGATGAGTATTTAATTATATCGTCGTCGTAAACAAAATGATAAACAATAATGTCACAAACTCAAAATGACAAAAGTCCACGGTCTTCGGTTAAAAGTGCTCCCCCCGATGACGGCTATTATAATGGTCCCAATTTGGAGGAATCTCTAACCAAGAAGTGTAAAAGTGAATTAGATTTAGTGAAGAATAGAAGCAATTTGTTTCTCATAAAATCATATAGTTTCATCGACAAAGCATCAACAAAGTATAATTATCTGAAACACAACGACAGTGAAGTACCAAATCTCACGGAATTGTCGAAAATGATATCGAAATCGGGTGTAACCGGTGCCGTTGACATTGCCGGTGCTCGTGCGGAAACAGATTCCAAATATGATGACGAATCGTTATTATTGCGAAGGAAGAGTAGTGTTGATAATAATAATTGTGAAAGACAGGTGCGTCCGAAATCACTGCCAGCATCGGGAAATGTCAAACGTGAGTCTTTTCTGAGGCAAAGCTTCCAAAGCATTCGAAGGAGTTTTAGAAAGAAACCATCATCATCATCGGTAATAGTTGGTGGTGGGTTTGGTGTGGCGAGTGTTATGAGTTCGTCATCTAGTGGCGGCAGTGAAAGAAATAATTGTGAGAGTGATTTTGAAGTTGTCGAAGTTAATGGGGGTAATGTAAGAACGCGTAGTAATTTGGGCGATTTGAAAGAGGAAGAAGATGAGTCTCGGACGTCAAAAGGTGCAAGTTTACGAACAAAGGGTGCCGTTAAGAGGTGAGTTCATATGATTTTTTTTTTTAGATTAATTTCTTCTTTTTGAATTATCTATTTCAATAATGACCATAGCTTCCATATAGCCCAGTATTAGACAGTATATTCTTGTATAAATATTGTAAAGATGTTTTATCCCTGATAGTTTGTTCATTAAATTAAAGTCAGTTTGACTTTATAACGCAGAAGTATAGATCACCAAAATATACAATCATCAGCTGTTTTTATTTGTTGTGAGCGCATTATGACGTACATAATTATATTCAAAAAAAAATCATTATCAAGATTTTTTTCTACTGCACAGCTGCACGACAGATGACGTTTTCGAATGCCTGACTAATGTACTCGTGACTGCATTCATTGAAAACATTGCGTAAGCAATTCAAATTCAAAATTCATCGAACTTTTGTGTAATTCTTGTATATATATGGGATTTTGGCATTAATTTATGACTTGCAACTTATCAATCATAATTTATCCATACTCACCATTTTATTTTGTTTCATATATTTTTATATTGAAATTCATGCATGTTTGACAAAGGAACTAGAAGATATTGTGCATTATGTTCTCAATGTCTGAATAAAATTGACGAAGTTATTTTTATAGTTCTTTTAAACAAAATCATGATTTTTTTTTAAATTCTGTCTGGTCAAAATTTTGTGTTTCGAAATTCTGTAAATGCAAAGTTCTGTATCAAAATACTGTATTTACAAAATTCTTCTGTGAGAAAAATTTTATTTTTCAAAATTCTGTCTGAAAAGAACTTCCTTTTAGATAGACAAACAAAAAATTAATTTTTATTTAATGATCTTTTCAATAATAACATAATTAAAACTAACAGTATATAATTAAAAATAAATCATATTAATGAAAATCAATATTTCATATTAACAATAAATTTAAAACAAATTCAACAAATTTTCCAAATTTATATCTAATTGCATAAAAACTTATTTCTTTGCGATTCTTTTTAAATAATTGATACGACATAACTCAATTCGTTTTTTTATGACTCGCTCGATTAGCTAGTTTCCGAGAATAGTTTTCTTTTTTATATGATTTCTCGTCACAATAACACATAATGTATGTAAATGGACTTCATAGCATTCGAATGCAAAGCATTTTTTTAGAAGGTCGTTAGAAACACTTTGTTAAAAAAATAAGTGCTAGACAATAGTTGATGAAAAATTAATCCATATTAATTTTGTTGGGCATGGCACACAAAAACTTTATCCTTAGTCGAGCACGCCCCTTAAATAGAGAGCGTTATTTTCTCATTCGTTAAAAATTAATCAAATTTGTTTTTTTATTATAACCACATAAAATACATAATATTTAGAAAATAAACACATCAACAAAGAACTACAGAATTGCCTACGTACTTAGTTAGAACTTACAAAAAGTGGCGCTTAAAATGATAAGATAATTATGTGATAGTTGTTGAGGTTAAAAAAAAATCGTAATAGAATCTACAGTAATACTAAATCACATAGCATTACAGGGTGTTTTTGAAGAACAAATTTTATTTTGTCTTAAAAGCTTTTGAGAAAATTAAAAATAACAAAATTTCTATCAGAATTAATAATGAAAAACAATTTGTTATGAGAAAGAAATGTTCCACATACGCCCTCGGACAGTCGAAAGTTGTTGACTTTTTTGTTTATTTACGAAGTTATTCGTTTTTTTTTTTTATTGTTGTTATAATGGACCATTTATGTAAATTAAATGAGATTAATGTTTTTTTTTAATAAAAATTTAATTTAACCTTAGTGTTGTTAATATATTATTTATTATTATTTTTATTGAATTACAAAAATTCCTTTTTCTCTTAAATGCGAATTGTTTACGTTGTTGCGCTGAAATGAAAAAAATGATATTTCCACTGAACACCCTCTTTAAATGTTTTTTTTATTTATTCCTACGATTTGTACTTCCTACAGTAATTTTCTACTTTCAAATAATAGTATAGGTATAGAGATATATTTAAGTTTACACAGTTTGACGAGAAAAAATAATAAACAATAAGCATCGCGTAGATTGATGATGTTGATGTTTTATATCACGTTCTCATAATCAGCCTCTAATCCATAGATGATGTGTATGAGTATATTCTGTTATCTATCTGCTTGTTCAGTTAGCTTTGGCAATTCGAAAAGTAGGTACCTACCGTTATAATCATCACCGCTAGCCTGATGATTTTCGCTCCTAAATGATAAGTTTAGTATAGTATTGTTTTAAGTCTAATAAATTAAATCAATAAAATCTATATCTATACTAGTGCACCTACCGTAAGGTGTCTTCAATTATTGTGCACAGTTTCGTCAGAAAAAAAAAACATATAATTCTATTGGTCTCTCGCTAACATTTGATCTTTGTTTTTTTTTTTATTTTCCAATAAAATAATTACAAAAAAAAACGAAAACAAACAATAAAAAAAAAAATACAAAAAGAAAACATACAACGTATTACATATGTATGTATATAGTGCTGAGATACGGTTTTTGCGGAATAATTAGTTTTATGATGTGAGAGTCTGAATTGATGAAATTACTTTCAAATTAAATTTGTTCTAGTTTCGCTTCAGATGGGCCGTGAAACGGTTGATCAACTGATAGTGAGTGATGTGCATGGGATAACTATATTTCTTAGAATTATTGTCTTCCTGTTTTGCAAAGTTTAAAAACCGCAAAGTAATAATGTCCTTATAACAAAAACACATGTATATGTGCATTTAAAAAAAAAGTTTCTAATGGCGAATCAAAATAGTGGCGAAGAAATAAAAGGGTAAGCTTCTTTCCATCTGATAACAGATTTAAGTCAAATAGTGATATTTATCGTAGTTTCATAGAAAAGATATTTTCTTGTTTGTCTTTTAATCTCAAAATTTTTTATTTGAATGAAATTGTGTTCTGTTCTGTTACATTATGAAATGAAAGATTCGTTTGCAACTTTCTGTTCATTTTTTTGTTTGATAATTAATTATGTATTACATTATCTCGCAAAAAATGTTAAGATCAATATTTCTGGTAAATTTTGTGTGCTAAACAATTTGTTTCCATCAAAATTTGGAATTCAGAAAATTTTCAAACTAATTTAAACTAAAAAAATGATTTTGAAGCATAGATTTTTACACTACAGATTTTCGCATTTACAGGAAACAGAATTTCCTGCGTGCATAAGTAAAAAACACAGAATTTCGAAAACCAAAATACAAATCGGTTACCATTTAAAGTGTATAAACTCTTTTTGAAAAAAGTAAAAACTTGCCAAGCAGCAAGAAGTCTTAAATCACGCAATAGGATAACCTTTCCTCACCTGATAACCATTGGAAAAAATTGGAATGCAGTTTTAAGCTAGATACAATTTGCATAGAGAAATGTGCTCAACTCAGTAAATGCTTATAACTTCAAAATTATACGTTTTAACGCCATATGGTTTTCTAAAATTTTTGACTTAAAATTAATAGTAGTATTGAATTTTGAGAACTTGAAAATTAACAACGTACAAATTTGAAGAAAAAAAAAATAAGTTTGAAGTGAAGTTTTTTTTTTCAAAATTTTGAGCTTAAAAAATTAATCCAATTGACTATTATTAAAATTTGATAAGAAATATTGAATTTTCAAATTCAAATTCTAAAGATATATGAAAAAAAAAACAATGTACCTACTACATATGTATTGCACAATAATAAATTATAATTGTATCTTGTTTACGAGTATCTCATGCTGATGTATTCTGATGATTCTGGAATTTTATTTTAAATCCTAAAATGGCTACGTAGGTTACACACAGGCAACTTTTCGATATGCAATGCTGAAATATTTTTTTTAGATTATCTTATCTTGAATTTTACTTCCGAGAGCATAAACAAAATGCTGTGTAAATATTGACACAAAACATGGCATTTTATTTTTAGATAACCGTCTGATGTTTACTCAAAAAAAAAAAAATTGGGTATTTTTATTTATAGCATCGCGCCACTGTAGACTGTATGGTGTGGCATTTTGCTTCTGTTGTAACCTTAAATTTTTATAGTGCAATAAATTTAAAATAATTCAACTGCATTTTATGACGTTAGTTTTTTTTTTTACAAATGTGCGAAACATTCTACGTATGATAATTTTTATTTGATGAGATCACAAACAAAATTATATGAGGACATGCGTTAGTTAAAGACCAAGTTCTAGATTTTTTTTTTTGTTGTAGTATGTATGCTATTAATTTTTTTTAAAAAATATTTATGATCAGCGACAATTTGACCTCTCTAAAATATCTATAAATATAAACAAGCCGAACTAAAAAAAATTAAAATTTTATTTAAAATGCGTTAAAGGTATTTGTATCACTTAATTGAGGTCAATGGTGAGTTATATTGCCTTGCAAATGCGTTTTTATTTGTTTATTTTTTATATTTATTTCTCAACAATTTAAACTGAAAATTGGGTCTGCAAAAATATTGACGCTGACAAATTACAGGAACGGATTGGCTTTCAACATCTTGCGACCAAACCTACCGCCATTTCTGATTTGAATTCTTTTTTTTCCCTTATTATGTACCTTTACATATTTTAATGATATTTTCAATTATTTTTACTTTTTTTTTGTCTAAAGGCCAATAAACGCTTTAAAACGTGATTGAAATAGCATTTTGTAATTTGTGTGAAGATACTCGTATGTATCGTTTCACAATATAATCTTGCCTCAAATTATTTTCTATGTAAACTTATTTAAAGCGTAACTCTTGTATAATGTCTATAAAATGATTTCCATTTCCATTTTTTTTTTTTTTTTTTTTCAAGAAATCATGTATTGGACATATATCTAAGTTATGATCAGAATAAATAATTTACCATAAAAATCTAAAGTTCTAAATGAATAGAAGAGCATTCCTATCCCGTGAAGAAAGGAATATAGCATTTCAGTTTCACTGAAGCAATGAGATGAATTTATATTTTAAGGATTGTCAAAAAAAATGTAACACCATGCATACAAATTACTGTGTTGAAAAAAATAGGACTTCAATGAGTTCAGTCAGTTTGAATAAAATAATGATACCTGAGCCATGTTTCCTTGCTTCATCATCTAATTTACTTTACGAAGCTTCATTGAGAAGGTAAAAGTAATTTCATAAAAAAAATACTCGAATGTCGAAGGTCAGCGTATTTTGGGAAACTTAACTATTTTCTCAAAATATTGACAGTATAGTGTGACACTACCTTTTTTAAAGAATAATTTCTAATGTGCACTATTTTCTCTCAAGAAGTCCAACTATAACTTCAGTAGTTAAGGATTTGAGTAAAGCACTCTTAAACTCATATGATTTAAATCCTAACAAAAATTATTTTGCTACAAATTTCAGAATTTTATCATGACATCACCGAAAATCTTGCCTCCTAAGGAGTCACCATTTTTGCAAACATGATTTTGCCTTGGTTTAACTTTTCAATTCTCAGATTTAAGCGGATTAGCTTTAAGGCTGGTTTAAGCATGGAATTAGCTTGAACCATAACTAAACCTCAATTAAATATTTTTTGTTTAAGTGTTCAGTTAAATAACTTCGTAATTTTTTACTTTTACGTGTTTAGTCACCTTTTACCTCCGTAAGTTTTATTCAAAAAGGTTTTTTTCTGTAATTTTTAGTTCTTGTAAAAACTTTTTTCAACTAAATTGAACTAAAATAAATAGGCTAGTTGACTAGATCGAGCACTGAACATAAGTACCACCCAATTCTTCTAACTAGTATTAATATGTACAATTTTAACAACGAAGTCTCGGAAGGCGATTGTATTTTAGAGATCTGCAACCTTAAGCAATTAACCCTAAGTCCGTACTACCCGGAGTCACCATTAACTGGTGATTTTTTCAAAATTCCATTCTAGCTTTGATATGGTAGCACTTCGCATGCGATAAATTATTAATTTGTAGCATTAAAAAAAAATATTGTTTTATCTTTCATAAACTAGACACTTTTATTTCCAAGTCTACTTTACTCATAGTAGGTACTACACACGCTATCGAAGCAGAATAATTACATACTGGCAAGGTAGTATTTAACCATATTTTGTATTCATAATTCAGACAGGTAAATCGGTGTTATGGCCTGAAATTTATGTATAGAATTGCAAGTTTGTTAAAGGGGTAAATATTGTTAACATTATATCTAGTCAACGTCAGTCAAGTCAACAGCTGTTCTATACATATGGTAAAGACTACATGCTTTTTTTTTGCAGACAGGAAGAAGAGAACAAATCTTATATTACGTGACGTGAACAAAAGTCATTCACCGTAATTGCAAAAATGTATGAGGGTAATATGATGACTTGTGAAAAGAATGTATGCAAAATACAGTGCGGTGCAATAATAAAATATCACTTTATATTATTGTTGATTTTTTTTTATTTCCATCTCCGAATTATAAAATCAAAACTAGCCGAAATCCAACTCTTAATAAGGGTTATTTACATCACTGCTTTAATCTATTTAATAAATAAACCCATTTTAGTCAATGTCTACATCTGTTACTTCAATTTCAATAAATTTGAATAAAAAACGCTTCACTGAAATCTTTAAAAAAATATTTTTTCCCTTTTAATTGACAATTTTTAAAAATCATTATTGTTTGCAAACGATATCTTGCAAAATATCTTTGAACAGAGATAATGTGAGTTCTTTTAGAAATATCAATTTGAATGAAAACATCGATATGTTAATTTGAAATTTTGTTTAAGTAATCAAACTCTTTTGAGGGCAAAAGTAGATTAACTTTTTTTAACTGGATGTGCACAAATGTTTTTTTTTCAAACTAACTTGAAACGACTTGATTGATAACTTCCCCTTACAGTACTTTAAAGATATGAGCCAAGTTTAAAGATCTTCCAACTATTTCACTTTTATCTAAATTTTTCAATTTGTTTTTACGTGAGCCGTTTTAAGTTATTGGCTTAAATAAATTTTTCAAAATGGTGACTGAAACAGGCCACTTAAACCGGTGTTATGTTTATTATTAATTAATCAGACAAATTCTACCTATCATATTAATTTAATCATATAATTCAATTTGTATATATTTGCAGACATTTTTATACAGAATACTTTTTTTTTTACGGTCACTGTCATTTCTCTTCGAAGTATCTTATTATTACTTAACATTTTACCATTCAATAAAAAAAATTCTTCATTTAATAAACATCATCATAGTGCTTCACTTGTTTTTTTTTTATTTTCCAATGGTTCCATCAACTTGTCCACCCTTAAAAACAGGAGCAGATTTATCAATAAGCCTTAAGTAAAAATGTGCAGACTGTCAAAAAGTGAATCCATGTGTTATGAAAATTGTTCATGGGGGCTACTTATAAAATATCCTATAAAACATTGCTTGCCACTTATTACTGGGCTCATAGAAAGGATGCAAAGTATTTTTATAAAGAAGCAATATCTAAATGAGTTCGTAAATTATGAAGATTTTATATCATACTATATTGCTCTATCTATGATATATTTCGGATAGAGATCCGTTTCGAGATTAAACTATTTTGATATGACTCATGAAATCATAAATTTATGATGACTGCTGTCACGCACAAATACAATGTTCCGCCAAAATGTTTTTATCTAAATATAACTACCCACAATGGCAAATCCGCTACTGATTACTCGCAACTCGCACTATTTTCCATGTCTTCCAGTTTCATTCACGCTGGCTAGCTAGCTAGCTACCGGCTGGTGCTGCATACATCATCATAAAACAGAACAAACTAATTTATTTGACTCAATTCACGGTTCAGATTGTTGAAATGTTCATATAGCAGAGCAGAGCCGCCCGAGTTCAAATAATATTATGTACAATTTTCCGGTGTGGGATTTCAGTTTTTGTGGTGTTGAACCCATAGTCAGTCGTGCAACAACGTTCATGCCCATAGCAACAGCTGTTTGGTACAACGTGTGTTTGTTCGTAATTCGTATATTGCCATCCCCATTCCCATCATCACATATTATTATGTGTGCTGTGTGGCATGTTAATCGATAAATAAATAATTCCAACGAAAATAATAATAACAGTATGATAAAAGTGCATTTTCTGTAGTTAAATTTTTGTTCGTGGACGGTGATAGACTGTTGTTGTTGCTCGCAAATTAAAAAAAATAAGTCTATATCGAAACTTAATTTTGTGATTATATCGTAATTAAATGCATAGCAACAGTATGTTGTGTTTAATTCAAGGAATCACCGGGTTGAATCCTGAAGGAAGAAAACTTAGTATTGATAAAGATAAGTCACCGCGGAAGCGACACCTGGTTAAGGCAAGGTAAATAATTTTTGTTTTTTCAATTGCTGATCACAAAAGTTAAACTTGTGTAGATGGAATGATTATGAAATGAATGTTGGATTTCACGATAAATCCCAACTTAATTTTTATCATAAAACTGTTTTAGGCCAAACAATGGCATTTGGTCAGACCCTTAAATCCAGTATATAAGACATATTTAGTTTGGAGAATCGCAAGGTTAAAATGGCTTAATCCCATAATTGTTGCAGAAGCACCACAAATGCTGTCATAATGGATATATGTATAGGGTAAAATGAAGAATATCAAAAAACTTTCGAAATTAGCAAAAATGTTTTTAAACTTCGCCGTCGTCGATAGCTTTGTCGTGAACATATTCTATATGTTATGTACCGTACATCTACATAATATATGTATGTATATGTATTTACCTCAGTCTGAAAAAATATTTTGTATTTTTTTTCTGTACTAATTATAGAAACCTTCGGTTTTACATCCAAAAATTTGAAGAATTATTGTATTTGTTTGTAGCCATTCTTGATTGCTGTATATTTCATGGTTCCTGCAATTCTTAAGAATGTGCTGACTTTTGTTAGAATTTCTATTTTATCAAGTGAGTAATGTTTTCGCGCCAGAGAGTTTTAAAGGCGGCCAAATAGTTTCTCAATGTATAAATGGCCAGTCGGCAAAGTCAAAAATGTATATGAATAATGCAAAATCACCCATCTCAAATGGAATTATCAATTCATAGTTAAATATAAAATTAGCGCTCATTTTGAAAATCCTATTTTATTTCATATCAAGAAATGTATCTACTATTTCGATTGAAACTTTAATTATCTTTCTTTTTTGTTTACAACATTTTTTCATGGGATTTAAACATTCAGAGTAAGAGCGCCTAAAATTATTTGCTTATATCGCCCTTAGTTAGTATAATAAAAAAAAAAATATAACAGAAAAAGTATACTTTTAGGTGTTTTAAATCTGAAAATATTAAGGCTGAACCTCACTACTTTCGTGTGGTTTGTTGATATCATTTTAGTGTATTTTATCGATTAGTGTCGATGAAATACACTAAAATTGTTACTGATATCGACACACCACACGTGAGTTGTTTGTTCAGCCTTAAGTCGTATGAACAAATGTTGTAGACAAAATAAAAAGACAATTAAATTTATATTGAGAAAGTGCTTGCAAATTTCTTGTACGATGTGCTGTTTTCTAGATAACTATTAAAACGCGTAGCCAACGCACAAGCCTAAAAGACACGTTTGTTCTTAAACTCTAAATCAATCCATCTTTCCATTCCAATCATACAATTTAAGAGAGGTGTTTTTGCAAAAAAAAAAAAAAAAAAAAAACTATACCGACTGGTCTATATTCTATGTCCACTTTTTGAAAATGTAGATAACGACAAGTCCGCAAACTGCCAAAGTTGACACGTTTATAATTTTGTGTTCGATATTCATGCGGCTGGTTGGGGTTGTATGCATTGTAACGATTCTTATGTGTCATGTAATGTTGTTTTTCGCTTTTAAAAATCAATAGTAGTTTTGCTATTCAAGAAGTGCAACATTATATAGATATACCTTTGCCTTTGATTACACTGTTCAAGAAAGGACAGTACATGGGTATTATCATGGATGATAAATCAACTGACGTGACAAGTTCTATTTGCAAATTTCTTCTTGGACAAAAAAAAATAAACCAATACGATTTTAATTAATTATTTTTGTAATTTCTTAGCTTATGACTACAGGGGGGAGATACTGGGGTTCAGAAATCCTCCATTTGACCATAAATTTTTATATATCAGTGATTAAAAGTCGTCTGTTAAAAAACATGAATTTGAAGTACGCCCAAAATCATAATTTTTATTTCAAGGCATTTTTTTTTAAATTTAACTATGTAGAGTTGGGCCCTTGCCCTTCCTTCCTCTATAACCAAATCCTGGATCTGGCTCTAATTCCAATTAACTTTGTATTGTACATATACCCAGATAATCTAGTCACACACAAAGAAGTCAATACTTCCAAATTAACAGGTCTACTTTTAAAAAGCGAAAACTTATTTAAAAATTCGCGACTTTTCTTTTTGAGAACTATTATATACGATATAATTATATAATATGTTGTTTCTCACTTTAATTTAAATTTTGATGACTTTGCTTTTATCAGTAGGAAAATTCATTATTTTAAGAAATCGAGTAATGTATGGATGTATGTATGAATCATAATTGACATTTTGTTAATGAGGGCACATTGTAGATTTCGCTTGGTTTGTTTATTTTTTGTGAATTAAGCGCGCGTTTTCCATTGAAGCATTATACATAAACTTATTTTTGTATACATTTGTTATTCCTGTGCAATAATTGAACATTTTTTTTTTGGAGTGTACTCAGTTGAATTATGTTACAAATTACAGGGAATGAGCTTCGGTAGTGGAGTATTACATGAGGTACCGGCATCTTACTGCCCGCACATTGTGTGGCTGAGATTATGTCAAAGAAACTGTGCCCTTAATACCGTGTCCTTAGCAACAGAAAAGATAAATCTCTGACACATACAATTCGTAAATTCAATGATTTAATTGAAATTTCCGCTTTGACTGAATTAATGTATGTATACTAATTCAATGTTACATGGAAGTTGTGATTGCTGAACATTATTAAATCTTCCCAAATTAGCGGTATTTTAAATACCAAAGAATTTTATAAAAAAATCAGATGGGTCTATAAATTTCATGACAGAAAATCTAAGCATCTTACAGGTTTTTTTATTTTATTTTGCAAATTCGAGAAAGTGCATAAAGTAATTCTAGAATAAGTGGTTAGTAAACACAATAATGCTACAAAATTGAGAGCTTTTTAGTTTATTGATTACAAGTGCCGCTTTCGTAGATAAAGACAAAAAAGTGTTTATTTTGCTTCAAAACTATATGGAAGGTATGGCATTACACTTTTAGAGCATATACCATGAGGTTATTGATTTTTCTTTTCTTTGAATTTCCGCATTAGAAGAGACTGAAAAGTGAGTCTATTTTCATTAAAAAAAAAAAACAATCAAGATGATAAGAAGTATTAAATGATTGATAAAAATAATGAAGATTCTGAAATAAAAATGAGTCCAGTCTTTTTTAGTGAGTCTAATCAAATGGTATTTTAGATTTGCCACAAGTTAGTGCCCAATAGCATTTTGATTGCCTTTTGATTAACAGAAACGGGTTGACATTTTGAAACCTACCAAAATTCAATTCTGTAAATTATAAAAGAAACAGTTTTTTGATTTATCATTTAGAGAATTTTATAATCCATAACTTTGGAATACAAAAATTTATTTTTTGCAGAATTTTAAATTCAAAGAATTTCGAAATACAAGATTTTGGAAATTGAATTTGATTTACATAATTTTGAAATAAATTTTGGAATACAAAATTATGACCTACATTCACTTTTTAAAAGCAATAAGATGGTTGGTGTAGTTGTCGTAAATGTGCTTTTTCGCCCTTTGGAATACAGGAGTCAGAATCGAAAAATCTATTTTAATATTGAACTACTCGTATTTTTTTATTTATCATTTTCATCATTAGAATTTTTTGGTAATCAATTACAAAAAAAAAAGTAATCATTCATGTTTCTATTTTAACGAACTGGTATATTCATTCATTTTGCAACCCAACTCTTCCTTGATGTTATTTGTTTTATCCTGGTTTATGGCTTATAAGAAATATCATTCCAAAATATCAGATGAAAGTGTTTAATAATAATTTTAATTATATAATATTTTTTCTGCTAACTTAAAAAAAATCGAGAACATTTTTCATTATGTCGGGCCCTTGTTTACGTCATCGGCCAGATTATTAAAAGGATAACATGTGGGCAAGTCCGCCTTTGTTCCCCAACTCATCATCTATAGGCATTTTTTTCATGTTCAAAACATTTATGTCAAATCTTCAAATTGTCGTCGGGTTGTAGTCATTTCATATTGTTTTTAATTACATAAAGATAAGATTATCTATAGGTAGTTATATGAAGCCGTAATAAATGGAATGATGATGCTTTTATATAGATTTACATTGAGCTTTTAAGTTTGTACTAATCTGGACATTAGGGGCTTGTACTCGTGATTCGTTTATTTATATTGATAACTAATTTGTGTCATTTGTGAGTGTTGTCCGATGTTTATCAATCGATAAAATAGAGTTTAGTTGCAAGTCAAGTGACATAAGCGGATGGTGGACAAAAATTATTTTTGTTATTGTTTAAATTTTGAGATATTTATTTTTTGTTCCAAGCGCAAAGTATTTTAAGTATAGTAAAATGGAAGAAGATAACACCATAGATTTTGTTATGTAAGTGCAAATTAATGTAAAATTGAAAAGGAATTATGAATACATCAAGTTTTTTTTACCACTCTAATGTAAAATCTTACCGTCCGTAAGAAATAACTCATTTTTAACTGAAGTGCTTAATCTTTGATATATAAAAGTTTTGACACAAACAATAACACTTTTACGAGTTATATTTTTTTTTATTGCCAATATACGTCAGTCTTAATTGTTTTTGTCTAATGTCAGCCCATTTCAAAAATATGTCTTTATTTAAATCCCCATTAATGTTTGGGATTCTCGCCAGTCTATAGCATTCAACGCAAATACATACATACTTAATTTTCAAATTAAAAACGAAAGGTTAAGTTCTCAATATTTCTTAAAATAAAATAAAAACGTCATCAAAACTGAAGTGTTTTCTAGTTATCATATATGCTGACCAACTACGACGCCAAGCAGGGGCGGAGATCAGTGAAAAAGATTTTTAAAAAATCATAAATTTGACATTGTTGTGGTGTTTTTAATAAATTCTTTTATTTTTTTTTTAAATATCAAATTATTTACCTTCACATCACATTTGAATGTGAGGCCGAATAGTTTGTTCATATTAGAATGGATTGAAAATAAATACATATGTATACTGATAAAAATTTGTCATATTTTGTTTTGTAACTTTATCAACTGATTTTATGTAATTTTTAATAAAGAAATATTTTTAGTAGAAGTAACTTTACTATTTTTATACTTATTTGTTTTTTTTTTTTCTTACAGATCGACAAGCAGCGTAAGCACACTTTCACATTCAGCACCTGGATCTCCTATGGCACCATTGCAAGGACACTCAGAAACACAAAGTGTAAATTGTTTAAATAATATTGGCAAAAATAATTCTAGTCCTTACACAATAACACAATCGAGTAGCACAATTCCGTTCACAATTGGATCTAAAGGGGATAACAAGTGAGTATACGAATTAAGTTATTTGTTTTTTTTTTATTATTGAGTGATTGTGGTAGTTTATTTTTTTTTTATTATAAGATTTTAAAAACCTAGAGTTGATTACATAAAGATTAATGACCAAAGATTAAAAAAACACAATTTTTCGGCTAGGAATCTTCGTACAGAAAAAAAAAACCACATAAAATAGAAGAAAAAAACAGTAAGATTTCTCTGTGGTTTTAATCCAAGGAGAATGTCGTATTAAAACAATGGAGAAAATCTTATTGATCGTGATTTTTGTTCTGTAATTATTGAAACTGAGTCCTTCCAATTAATGCCGAGCACTCTATAACTATATTGCAATATGTCTATTAAAATGATGGAGATTAATGCCCCAACCTATCTTCAATTTTAAATAAAAACAATGTAGGTATCAAAGAAATTTGGGAAAATAATTTAATAGACTGGGCCGTATCGTCTGAGATTTTCTGGGCTCAGCGATGCGCTAGGCTGGCCTCATTTTCCCCTATGAAAGACTGCGGGGATGGAGATTAGATATCGTACCGCTGTGCTTATATAATACATAATTATTTATACAAAATAGTTATACTCGAAGAGGTAAATATATTTATATTTAGCAGATAAGATTTATAATCTCACACTGACATCATTGCTAGTACTGTTTCCCCCAATTTTAATATTATAATTTTAAATAGAAAACTATATACGATTATTTATATTCGAGTAAGGCAAATGTGTCATTTTTATCTGGCGTTCAAAATTGATATCATGATAATTAGATATTATTGATCGTTGGGTGCGTGTAGTATCGTAAAACTGACCTATCTATTTATATTATAATGCTTAAACAATGAATCATTTTAAGGGAATGCCTGTGACTCATATCAAGTCAAGTCTTTTACCACTTATGGATGGTGCTAGCATGATTAATCCTGCGTTTTCTACCACAAATAATTGTATGTATTATATATTTTATTGATGAATGATAATAGATTAAGCAGAGAATCAGAATTAAATATCAATGCAGTATCAATTATAACAGCTTCAATTTACTTGGAGAAAGATTGTGTTAATCAGATTCTTAATTATTATCATTATTACATATTAATTACGGTCTGAAGTAGATAAGTTAATTTGATTTTAGAAAAGTCTGAGAGCACATTGAAATGTGACAGTTTTAAGAGGCAAATGTGAATCAATGGACTGTGGCACAAAGTGATCCTGATCACTAATTACAACTAACCGATAGCACTGATTTAAAATTATAAGATTATGTATCTTCAAAAATAAAGAGATTCAAGGTTCGCTAAGATCTTAATTATGTTTTCTAGATAAGATAAAAAAATATTGGAATCGGTGAGGGGTTAACGGACTCCCGTCATAGTAAGGCGCCTTTAGTTAAATAAAATAAATTTGATACCATGGCTTGATGACTTATAATTCTCAATAATTCATATGGGGTGGGTCAACATTTTTGGACACATTATTATGATAAAATCGTTGATAAAAGAGGAAGATTTGATCCTCTTTGCTTTTTTGTATGTTCAATTTTAATTTATGTTTTCCAGAAGAACCAATGATGTTTTAAAATAGTTGTAAATAGTTAAAGCGCTGTTTTAGTAGGTTAAAAGAATCAAAAGGGTTAAGTGTCCCCGAACTATGGGAGTCTTGATCCCTAATTCGCCATATTCCAGGTGGTTTGCATTAAGGGTGACAAAAGGCTTATAGGCATGAAGCAAGGACCAAGACAAAAAAATCTTATAAGGTAGGGCAAATTATTTAGCTTTTTTCTTGATGCCAGAGTTCCATTTTGTTTTAAGCTTTTATTAATTTATTTTAGAAAATAGTTTTTGAAAAATTAATTATGAAACTCAAAATATAAAAAAAGAATTTGTTCAAACTAATTATTGTGTCTATATTTTTGTTTGTTTTAATCTTTTTTGAGCTAAATTGTTTTGATTGTTTTTCCAATCTACGCGCCCTAATGGAGTCTCGGCCATTGAAAAAGCTGTTCTAGCATAATTATAAAGTTTACGGTTATTTTTTTTCTGTTTAAAGTCATTTTCGAATCTTACAAGTGTTCGTCAAATAAAATTGGATTAAAGCTCAGCACTACTAAGAGTCTGATGATTGCCTGGCATGCATGAAATAGCTATAACTCCGGCCAAATAAAATATTAATATTAACCTTTAAGTTTTAATTTCACAAAGTATAATAATACTTATTGATTTTAACGAACTAGAACTAAAAACATAAATAAATAACAAATTCATTAAAATTTTCGCGGTCTTATTTCATTTTTTTTGGGGGGCATAATTTCATTATGAAATAAGGCCCCAATGAAATAAAATCCCAAATTGTTTTTAGGGCTCAATTTCATTTTATTTTAAGAAAACAATACGGGGCCTTATTTCATAATTTGAAAATAACATTGTCTTTTACAAAAAATGGTGTGAAAATCCTCTAATCGGGGACCCACAGCTGCTTAAGTACCGATTAGTGTGGTGTCAGCAATAATGTTTCAATGATAAGCCGATATGATGCGTGATATGATTTTTTAATGCTTAAATGTAAGGATCGTGTTGAAAACCATCAGGGAGTAACAGAATAGCTGCAAATCGCGCGATCTTAAAAGTTTGTATTGCTGAAGGACATGATAATTACAAGTGTTGTTTTTGCAAGGAAATTGTGCAGGATACAATCCAAGTATTTGTTTGATGGTTTGGACTTTGGGGTGTAATTTCATTTTCGAAAATAAACTTAAATATGAAAAACTATGTAAATTGGGGCTTTATTTCATTTTTCAAAAAAAAAAAATTCAAAACAAGTTGGGGCCTAAATTCATTTTTTTGGGGCATTTTTTCATTTCAGTGGGGCTTTATTTCATTGGGGCAAAGTTTCATTATGAAAAAATACCCTAATTTGGGGCCTTATTTCATTTTTTCTTTTGGGGCCTTATTTCCTGGGGCCTAATTTCGCAGAGCCTTAAACACCCATTAACTGTCGAATACGCAAACACATACACCGTTAAATAGCATTTAGGCGCCAATTTTCCCCATTTCCTCCCTGGCATAACTCTTTTTTGTTTATCGTAATCATACATTTTTATCGATAACGCTATATTTAAACAAAACTTTAATGCAATGTTTGTGACAGTTAAGTGTTACCAACGTATCAGAGCGGTTGTCTTCACATCGCAATAACAATAATACATTTTTTTTTGATTTGTTCGAAATGGTCTACGGGTCAATTTTAAATTTGGTGGGAGGTGCGAAAAATATTTTCCATCATGCATCCGACATGAATATAGTGTTATTTGAAAAATATGTTTGCGAAACCTATTATGCTCAGGAAAATAAAACAAATCAAACCTTGCGACGTTATTATTCTATGGAGGAAGTGAATACTTTGAACTTGAGATAGGTGTCCATTTGAGCGCACTTTCTTTTTGGGGCATCTGTTTACTATTCAAGGCCTAATATCATGACTGCGAAATCTTAATGACCTTGTTCCAACTAGAGCAGCTTGAGACCAGTAGTTTTTCTCACAAATGGACAAGCACCAATCTTACGATTAAGTGATTATATATAGATACATATTTATAGCTAGTTCCTCCTTCCATATTGAATTATTCTCTCATTGTGTTTAGTGATCATTTATTTACTGTTTCTTTTTGTTTATATATTTTAAGAGCTCTAAGACAAACCAACTCGACACCTCTGCCCTTGGTGTCATCTTCGGCAAATCTTCGAAGTCTAAGTCCCCACTCCAAAGTCACCATCGTGTCGAAAAATGAGGTTCCAGAAAAGGAAAAAAAGAGAAAAGAGGTATCAAGTTCAAGATTGAAGAAATTTCATCGTCATTTCACTCAAGTCTCTAAGGACGAACGTGTTATCAACTGTAAGATAGACACAAATAACAAAAAAAAATATTAAAAATAAGTCATTATTTTTTGTATAGATTTCTCTTGTGCATTAGTCAGTGATATTCTATTGCAAGGACATCTTTACATTACAGATCATCATTTTGCATTTTATTCAAATGTTTTCGGTTATGTTACGAAGGTGTGCTACATCATTAGATTTATTTATATATTAATTTGATATGTATGTATATTGGCTTCCAGGTAGTGATTCCAACATCATCAGTTACTAAAATATCCAAGGAAAAAGTAGCAAAAATTATTCCTAATGCTGTTGGAGTGGCCACTGCTGATGAGCGTCATGTCTTTGGAAGTTTCCTAAGTCGGGAATCAGCATTTCGACTGATGTGTAGCGTGTGTCCAACAGAAACACCAGCAGTTGCATTAATTCCAAAAGCCCTTCCCGACGTCGAAATATCTGAAGAGTGTTCGATTGAAGATGACAGTAGTTGTTCAATCAGTGGTAACGAAAGTCCACCACAGGCTTTAATTGCTGGCCGGACTGGTACAACTTCGGATCAAAGCCACACCTTGTTGCGTCGAACAGGTGCCGGGAAGGGCAATCGATCGGGTAATTTGCTTAACTCTATCAATTACTTTTCAAAACAAAATCTATATTAATAAATTATATTTTCAGATTCCCCAAATGCCAAAAACTCAACTACCACCGCATCAGGAGGATCAACTCGTATAGCGCCATCTATCCCGAGCACAAACAGCACCACATCATCATCACCATCAAGTAAAGCCCAACAACAAGCATGTTCTTCTTCAACAGCATCTTGTGCTTCTGCATCGTCTAGCTCATCACTACCTACGGCACCGTTAGTTGGTGTTGGTAGTGTTGTTGTTGGCCCATCATCCACCATCATAACATCTACTTCCTCAACCTCATCAGCATCATCTATTGGTAATGGTCCAACATCATCCTCATCATCTTCACCAAATACTGTGGTGTTTTCTCCATCGACTGCATTCAAAGCATTTTCACAGAGCGCAATTGTACGTTTGAAATTTCCCACAGAATTCAATATAGTTTACTTGGGTGTGGTGCTGTCTCTTATTTTGGCCATGTTTTCGGGATTCCTACTTTATAGAATAATGGATATTGAGGCCAAAACTAGTTTATATCGTTCAACAGTAGAATTTAATTGGGTGAGTTATAATTTATTTATGAGGAACTGTTTAGAAGATTTTATTTTATTATATGTTTTTTTTTCAGGGATCTGGAAATGATGCTGATGTTTTTGCTGAAGCTCTTCGATGGCAGAAAGAACTGCAATCAAAAAGCGCTGAAGAAGCTCAGAATATATTGCATTCAAATTTGCAACAGATTGCCAAGGTAAGATAAGTGAAGATTAGCTTATAGAAGATACCATATGCATACTTTGATTTGATATGATAAAAAAATTTCAATTTTTGCAAACAGCTGCTTTATTATTCTTCAAAAAATTATCAGAAATAATTAATCAAAAGCAATCAATTTCTTTAGTTTCAAAACTTTTTTTGTGCGATTTACCATCGTCTGGTTTTGTTTTGTATTTCAAGTGTATACAACCAATATCCATGCAACACCTGTCACATGAATATTAGTATGTACTATGAATTTTTTTATCTTATCGTTTCTTTAAGAATAAATTAATAAATTAGTTATGTATGATAACACGCATATGGATGGGGTCAGCATGAACATTTTCCAGTTTTGAAAAACGTTCCAAAATACTTGTTGTATACATACCGATATAAAACAATATCGATGATAGTAATTAATTTTTGAAGTACTAAGTACCGCTTCAAAAATCAATCAAAAATTAAAATATTGACAAATTGTACATGTGAGTCATAGTTCACAACTCTAGTCAGCAATTTGTTGTTTGCGTTATAGCCGTACGTTGAAAGAAATGACTAATCAGGGTATCCCTTAATGTTTAGCCCTTGAATAAAATATATGTTTGATTTAAACAAGTACTTAAAGTTATTGGGACAGTCACCGAGCCAGTCGGTCGTCCAGTACATTATTTGAAGTGGATAGTGTTCTATTCGAGACTTTAGATAATTTATATATCTTTAATTAACTTATTTCATATCTTACTAAAAAAACTCCATACACTTTGTTTGGGAAATTTCAAGTGCTCGGTGGCACTCGTTAACGTTAATCGATTACAATAAAATTTTGCACGGATTTTTTATTTATTATCCTTAACATTTTTAGGCGCGGTCATGAAAGAAATTCCAACATCACCCTAGTATGTACGTGTACGTTAAAAACGTTCGAAGTTAATACGTGCCAGCGTTAACCTGAAGTTTCTGATACAAAATATATTTGTAAAAAAAAATCCAAAAGTGAGTTCAAGGTCATCAAACTTAGTACATTCTGTTAGGGACTATTAGGAGGATCCAAAAATAGTTTCCACTATTAAGTACAAACAACTTTCCCTTTAAAAATTTCACGTCATTTAATAATTTTGAACATTGGCACAAGTCCATTATTCCACCCTATCGGCATGAAGACTCACTAGAAACTGTTTCTCTTAGCTTAATAGTGAAAAAACAAAGGTTTCTAGAATGCCATAATATGGAACATTTGCTCCAAATTAACAAACAGCTTTGAATAATTTAAAAGACTTGTTTGGACCTCAGCATCGAATATTCCAAAATGATAATTTACCGAACCATACTGAGTTTGAAAATTTGTTTTTCAAAAACAAAAAACAAACATTATTTAAAAATAATGGAATCTTGGCTTTAAGAAAAGGTTTTCCTGAAATTACAAAAGTCCGGCTAAAATTACAAATGCGAACTAAATCAAAACAGCTACTGGAAGCAACATTATGCTTCGGATTGAATTGCCTTCTTTTCTAAATTTTTTTACAAACTTTGGAATAACCCAGTCCCCTTGTAACTGCATTCTTCGGAGAGATTCTGAGGCTTTGTTTACAAACAAATATTATAGTTTTTTTTTGTTATTTAAATCAAAACTGCATCGTTATTTTCTTACAACAATGCATATCTATAAAAGCTGATTCTATTTATCTTTTCAGGTCCGCCGAAGCTTAGAGACCCTTTCGATGTTAATCCATGACAGAAGTTCATCCTCTGCAAGTAAGTCTGAAGGAAACGTAGACCGAGATGACACTGACTGAAATAGCTTAAAGCTAATTTAATCTAAGATAAAGAAAAAAATCAGCAACCAACTTATTAAATAATTTAAGCAAATACTTAGTAAGGAAAATTACCTAGATACAAAAATATCCATAAAATATGATAAAATATTCTTGCAGCATTTTCGCTTTAAAACAATCAATTTAAATCAGAAACATGCTTAATCTATATAAATTAACATATAGATGTAAAAATAATATATCCATTTATTAATTATAGCATAATTTAAAATAAAATCCTCCTTAAAAATTGAAAACAAATGAATGAAGTAAGAATCCGATTACCGTTACGCAGAAAATAAACTTTTGTTGTGATTTATTCAAAAAATTTAATCTTAAACCAACCAATTATTATGTAGTTAATATTATTCGCTCTGAAATTAGCATTTAAACTAAAATATTGTAGTGTTTTTGGAAAATGGATGTGGATTGATTTGATAGATTAAATATGTAGATACATATATGTATGTATTCTTTTCGTTTTGAATTTCCCAAGTGTAAAATCTTAGTAATTATGAATCTTAAAATTATTTTTTTATGTTATATTTGTTTTGTCTATTAACTTTTGTATTTTTCTTCAGAAAAAATAAGGAATAATAGAATTGCTGGGACATTGTGCAATGTCAAATTTATACATTTTTTTAAGATTATAGTCGCGGAATTTTGTCTATGAGAAAAAAGAACATATTTTGAAAGAATGAAAAAAAAATACTTTAAAAAAACGCTGCCCCGTGTTTATATTGTGATATTAAGAAATAATAAAAATTATGATTTTTGTTCTTGTTTCTTAACAAAGTAAAACTCAAATGTTTTTGTTTTCTTCAAGCTTAAGATTGGAAAGATAAATTACACAACAATATTGCCATATCAATATCATTGACGGTTTCCATAGAAAGTAACGGTTTTAAATCATAGAATAAGTAAAATGGTAAGTTTTTCAGAAAATGCTCATTTTTATATTCATCTTCCAACGGATTTTCAAAAAAGCTTCAATACAGTATTTTAAAATTGTTCTTAAAACAAAATCTCGAAAAATTCTAGATTATTAAAAATTTCAGTAGGCCACCCCCATTTTTTTACTTAAAACAAAATAGGCCACGCCCCAAAATAATAAAACAAATTATGAAACCACGCCCATTTATTTTAGGGCGTGGCTTCGTTAATTTTTAAAAAAGGATATTTGGGGCGTGGCTTATTCAATTTTTAAGTTTTTGTGGCGTGGCCATTTTGATTTTTACATTTTTAAATTCACGAATAAATTTTAATTTTTTTCAAGGTAAGTGTAAGGAAATTTTTAAAATATTCATTTTGTCCACACAAAATCGGTAATATCTCGAGAACGGCTGACTCGATCTTTATAAATAATATGTCAATGGAAAGATAAATTTCACATCAACATATGCATATCAAAAAAGTAACGGTTTCCATAGCATATAACGGTTTTTAAGCCTATAATAGGTAAAATGTTAAGTTTTTTAGAAAATCCTAACTTGCACGTCCATTTTCGAACCGATTTTCAAAATTTTCAATGCAAAATAATCTTCAACAATAACCTGTTGTTTTGGTATATAAAACATCTTCGTACGATAGCCACAAGCTTCAATAAAGTGGTTTAAAGTTGTTTTTGACGAGAAATCTGGGAAAATTCTAGATTATCGGTCGATCAGATTTTTGATTTGAATGAGTTGCAAGAACTGTATAAATCTTCGGGACTGAATAACCACATCCCATATAGACCAAAATAAGCCCCGCCCTAAACAGACCACGCTCACAAAAATATAAAGTAGGCCACGCCCCCAATTATTTAGAAATGTACTAGACCACGCCCAAAATTAGTAAAAATTTAAGTAGGTTACTCCAATTTTTTTTTTACTTAAAACTAAATAGGCCACGCCCGAACTAATAAAAATGTACGAAACCACGCCCATTTCTTTTAGGGGCGTGGCTTCGTTAATTTTCAGATATTTGGGGCGTGGCTTATTCAATTTTTCCGCTTTTGTGGCGTGGCCATTTTGATTTTTTACATTTTTAAATTCACGAATAAATTTTAATTTTTTTCAAGGTAAGTGTAAGGAAATTTTTAAAATATTCATTTTTTCCACACAAAATCGGTTATATCTCGAGAACGGCTGACTCGATCTTTATAAATAATATGTCAATGGAAAGATAAATTTCACATCAACATATGCATATCAAAAAAGTAACGGTTTCCATAGCATATAATGGTTTTAAAGCCTATAATAAGTAAAATGTAAAGATTTTTAGAAAATCCCCACTTTCACGTCCATTTTCGAACCGATTTTCAAAATTTTCAATGCAAAATAATCTTCAACAATAACCTGTTGTTTTGGTATATAAAACATCTTCGTACGATAGCCACAAGCTTCAATAAAGTGGTTTAAAGTTGTTTTTGACGAGAAATCTGGGAAAATTCTAGATTATCGGTCGATCAGATTTTTGATTAGAGATTAGACCAAAATAAGCCCCGCCCCAAACAGACCACGCTCACAAAAATATAAAGTAGGCCACGCCCCCAATTATTTAGAAATGTACTAGACCACGCCCAAAATTAGTAAAAATTTAAGTAGGTTACTCCAATTTTTTTTTTACTTAAAACTAAATAGGCCACGCCCCGAACTAATAAAAATGTACGAAACCACGCCCATTTCTTTTAGGGGCGTGGCTTCGTTAATTTTCAGATATTTGGGGCGTGGCTTATTCAATTTTTCCGCTTTTGTGGCGTGGCCATTTTGATTTTTTACATTTTTAAATTCACGAATAAATTTTAATTTTTTTCAAGGTAAGTGTAAGGAAATTTTTAAAATATTCATTTTTTCCACACAAAATCGGTTATATCTCGAGAACGGCTGACTCGATCTTTATAAATAATATGTCAATGGAAAGATAAATTACACATCAACATATGCATATCAAAAAAGTAACGGTTTCCATAGCATATAACGGTTTTTAAGCCTATAATAGGTAAAATGTTAAGTTTTTTAGAAAATCCTAACTTGCACGTCCATTTTCGAACCGATTTTCAAAATTTTCAATGCAAAATAATCTTAAACAATTACCTGTTGTTTTGGTATATAAAACATCTTCGTACGATAGCCACAAGCTTCAGTAAAGTGGTTTAAAGTCGATTTTGACGCGAAATCTAGGAAAATTCTAGATTATCGGTCGATCAGATTTGTAATTTGAATGAATTGCAAAAATTTCCTAGAACTACGGCAAGAGAAGGCCACATCTCATATAAACCACTCTGATAAAAATAAACCAGATCACGCACCCAAAATAAGCCCCGCCCAAACAGACCACGCCCACAAAAAATTAATGAGCCCCAATTATTTAAAAATTAACTAGGCCACGCACCAAATTGGTAAAAAAAAATTCACGAGGACACACCCATTTTTAGGGGTGTGGCATCGTTAATTTTTCAGTTTTAAGGGTGTGGCGTAGTTGATTTTTTACTTAATAAATTAAAAAGGCCACGACCTAAATTAGTAAAAATATTTATGAAACCATGTCCTTTTTTTTAGGCCACTTCTCCAAAATAAGCCTCGCCCCAAACAGATCACGCTCACAAATAAAAAAATACTTAAGCCACACCTCAAATATTTAAAAATTAACCAGACCACGGCCATGTACGAAAGGGAGACGAATCCATTTCTTTACAAGTCTCACTTTCTATCAATAAAGAAATTTCACTCATATGGAAAAAAAATGATACTACTTACCTTTCAACTCCGCGAAAGCCTTTTTTTTATCTCATTGTTAAATAAAGCAATCAAATTTTGTCTAGACATTTTTTTTCTGCTAAATATTGTAAATAGTATATATTATTATAATAATATTCAATACATTGCTGTTTTGTTTGCCTTATTGTTTTTAATTGTAAACAATACAATACATTAGTAACTAGCTTTTTATATAAAAAATTACAATTACGACTTCGAATTATGATTTGTATACTTGAATTTATATCATCTTTATATTTCTAAAATTCAATTAATTATTTCGTATTGTTTTATTTCATAAAAGATTACGTACACGTCTTTATTGTTTATTGTATCGTAATTCACTGAGTCATATACAGAATGTATACATCCAATTATTTATTTATTTAGAAAGAAAACGTTTTTTTTTATGTACTATAATTATGAATTATTTTATGTTATTTATAATTTATGCATATTTTTTTTCTTTTGAGTACGAGAGAAAATATTTTTGTTTTTAATTATGTATAATAATTATGATGCGTTGTGTTAAGCTGAAAAATCATTTTAATGATGTTGACGGAATACACAATAGAAGAGAGAGATTAAATGAGATTAAATATTTGTTAGCTTTTGTCAAAAAGATTTTAAGCATTGATCGAGTTTAACCTAATTGACAAGTTTCTAATACTATTTCAATTTCAATTTTAATATTAGTTTTGTTAGATTCGTTATTAAACCTAGTTTTTATTTAAGAAAACAAACTATATGAATTATTGTATATGGTATTAATTTTAGTTTTTATTTTATTTGGTGTTCATGGGAAGATCGCGCAATATACACCATACAAATTGTTTAATGATTATTTCTATAAAATACCTGATTTGATTTTAATTTTTTTAAATTTATTTCCTCTGAATATTTTTTTAAATAATAAGCAAGTTTAAATTAATTAGTTTAAAGGGGACAAGTTGTTTGCCAACTAGATGGTAGGTAACCAAGCATACAGATTCTCATTTCTACTTTTTATTTTAAGATTACAAAACGTGCAGTTTGTTGAAAGGCCATCCGTAGTGGTCTGAAATTCAGAGGCATCAATAATATTTTTACTATTTCAGATAGTTGTTAGCTTATTAAAAGAAATAATTAAAATTTTAATCAATTTAAAATGTTTATTTTTATCTATTATTATTAAAAAGAAAAAGAGCGAGATGTACATACATAGTAAATAATTTACTTATTGTGCGTGTGTGAAATTTCCCAACACTTTAAAGGTTCACGTTCTTTGACTAGGTCGCGGTGTTTCATTTATGTTAGTTACTATTATAAATACAGAGCGATAAAAGGAGTATTGCTTCACTAAATGAATAACATTTTTTTCTTAAAAACACACAAAGTATAAAATGGAAAAAGGACAATATTATTGGAAAAAAATGCTGGCAATTTATAACTGCCATTTTATGAATGAAAAATGCAGTATGTTCTTTTTTCTTACTTAATGAATCGAGAATTAACTCATTATTTTCTGATTTTTTTTTTACCTTTTTGTTAGAAGACAACTTATTTTTGTAATATTGTTTTTAGCTTAACTTATCATCTCGCGGTATTTGAGTTTGTGCTTCGTCAACATATCAGTGACAGTGACCAGTTTTTTTATCGACATAATGCTTGAGAGTTCCTGCAGTTGCGGCAGATAGGACACGCAAATATGATGAAGAGTTGCCAATTCACGACCTTGAAAAAGCGAAGATTAAAAAAGTCCATATTCAGCTTTGCATTATTTAAGTAGCTTACCCGTGTCAGAGCAGAGATTATTGCTGTTCTGCTCAATAAACATTCCTGGTGGTGGATTTGGATCGGTTACCGAAGACAATTGGTCCAAAAAGACAATCATACGTTCCTTATTTTTAAGAATGAAAGGATTCACAACTTCCATGTAGGGCTCCTTAATAAATTAATAAAAATGTATGCTATTAAAAGAAATCTTTAACTAGCTATATTTCTTACCTTTCCACCGAATTCGATTAGATTGGCTAAATTTTGCAGACACTTAGCTACCATTATTAATGATCGAGTTGCCGCTGTGGCTGGCGTCTCATTAACCAAACCAAATTGGCGTGGATTCAACAGCGATGGACACAACAACCGCAGGAATATGAACCCAGACACGACTCTGGTGCGCACCAGACGCTCCGTTGGCCATTTAGTCACCACTGCCTTTTGCAGACAGTTACAAATATATCGAACTGTTCGAGGACACGCATCAGGCGATGTAAAAATCGACTGTGTAACGAGATCCAAAATCTGCAGCAGGAACTCTGCATTGGAACATGCATCGTCATTGACATCCATTTTGGTCGGGTTCAGCTCAGCTGACTGCTTGCTCTCGAGTATTCGCTGGACTGTCTCCGATACGGCCGACTGCAAGAAGCCATGGCATTCTGTTCGCATGTAGAGATCCATTAAAGTAGTAGCCAGTGATGCACCTCGGAACAAAGTTGTTGTCTCGTTCTCTCGGGCAACCTCAGCTTGGCACAAAACCCTTATCAGTTCAGTTTCACGTTTCTCATGGCGAAAAACGCGCAATAGCGATGTCGCTAATGGTACACGGTCGTTGTGACAACGTTCGGCGAGTGCTTTTACAGCATACAATTCGGGCTCCAGGAGCAACTGTTGCAGTGGACTATATTCCTCGCATGGCATTATCAAATCATCAAGATACCTCATTCGGAGTCGAAGTGATCCCCACTCTCCCATGGGTGTCATACCTGTGAGTTGATACCACTCCTCTGTTTCTTGGCCGTTTTTCAGACTCGCTAAATCAATAGTAAGCTCAGCCACTTCGGAATCCTTACCTCGTTTGCCACGGCTCAATAGTGTAATTGTTAGAGTAACTACATCTGGCGGTACATCATCGAGCACAAATTCTTCTTCCCAAACTGGGTCAGGCGCAATCTTAACTCGGGTCTTACCAACTTTAACTTGATTAAGCGAAATCGTACAATAAGGATGTGGCACAAGTTTAAATGGCAGCCGATGTGCTTCGAGCACATGCAAATTCAGACACCGCAACTCTCTCAAGCGCGGAACCTTCTTTTGTGCCCTACTAAGTTGCGAACCACATTGTGCCTTTAACGCATTTATCCATTCGACGTAGCTTTCTTGACTAGGAGAACACAAGTAAGTGACCGTGGCCAGACAAGGCAGGGCTCTTTCGACAATCTGGAAGCAATACGGACGCTCCCAGAGTGAGTCATGGCACTGATATAAATAGGCGCAGGACAAATCAATCAATCCTTTGGGCTTAGTTTTCTTCGGATTATCATAAAAGCAGAGATGTGTTTCAGAGCCTTCGATAATTAAGGCAAAGTACAGCTGCTTCCATTTGGCAGTCTTGTCGGATTTCTTGTTCAAATGGCCATGTTGCTTGATTCCTTTGATCTTTTTAAGACCAATTTGATCTCGACACTCGCGCAATGTTGCGTAGATTTTTTCCGCAGCTTTTTCCACAACGAATTGCTGATTAAACTCTGGTTGACTTCCGTTGACCACCTTTAAAAATAATATTCACCATTTAATTAACTTAAATTTTACTCCGATTACAAAATTTCTTCTTACTGGATGATTCAATGTGTGTCCCTCAACAATTTGTTCCTTACGATAACGATTAATCACCGCATCCAAACACTCAAAAGTGCGTCCACCCATCAAGTAGCGAACACCTTTCTTTTCAATTCGAAATCTCTGAATTTGGTTGTTGATGTGGAAGAACAAGGAATAGTCACCGGGTGAATTGTCACTCGGACGGACTAGAAAACTACCGGGACCAGCTAAAAGAGAGTTTTTCTTTTGTATTATATTAGCTCGTAAGTCATTATTTTAAAACCTTCTTACCTTTCACCAACATATCAACAGCTTCATTCTTAGTACAATTCGGATGAAACCATGGAAACACCGTATTGGGATCAATGGAAGCATCTAAATCATCTACCAACTCTCGGAATATCATTCCCTGCTCACCAGTACGATGAGCAGTAACCCACAACCATCCGTCACCCATGTCATTGTGTAAAAAGAAAATATCGCCTTTTTGGAAACTCAATTCATCTGTGTCGGGCATTTTGGTATAAGGAAGAATGGCAACAACACGTTTCTTATCGTTAACTGGTTCTGGTGGAGCGACAGGTATAACAAGACGTTCGCGTTTTAGTAGATCACTGCATGAAGTGTAATAACCAACAAGATCGCTTAGTGAAATGAACTGTCTGCCACCAATATAGAAGTCACCACATACAGCTGTAATTCTGCAATTATAATAGAAATAAATAACTTACTGGCATTAGCTGTAACCGCGACCTAACCTATAATAAAAACTTTACAATACTTTGATATCCTCTATTTTCTAGATAAAACAGAGATCTTTATTTAAGATCATTATTTTTGTATTAAAAAAAAAATGGATTTTACTTTGTCAAGTATTCTTTTCCCTTTGTACTTTCCCCGTTTTACCTCTTAAATTATATGCACTTCCTTTTTTTAATATTTTAATAATTAAAGTCTTTTGTAATACAATTTAAATTAAAACTTAACTAGCAATATTTACACAAATTTGCAATTGACTCACTGTAAAAACTCCCCAAACATATCGACATTTGTATTATTATTATTTTTTCACTTTCGATTTTCAAACTAAAATCATGTTATATTACCTAAAATGGTTTATTCCTGTTCGACCCAGATAGCTCAGTACATAGGAACCTGGTTTTCTGTCACTTTCTCGAACTGTTGATTGATAAAATTGATTTTGGTTAAATTAAAACAACAAAACTCAACTAAGTATTCACACACAACCTACCTAAATAGCTTCCCAATTTGCCAGTGCCCCTCAATCGGGATTCAGCAGAATATCTATCCAATCTGCCATGATACCATTCACTTTCCGGTGGTGCAATGATTGCCGGTCTTTCACCTGTAAATGTAATAAGAATCATTTTATGAATTAATTATCAAATTTCAAAGTAGAAAAATAAAATACATTGCAAAATATTTCCTGTAAACAATGGGGAAAAAAAAACTATTGCATCATAGGTAGTTTTTGAATGATTGAAGTTCTATTCTTACCATTTGTGCCACTATTGGAATCGCATGTTCCTGTACTGCCTGTGCTTCTAAAAGACATTTGAATTCTAGTTTCACAGAAACTCTAAACTAAGTTTCTTGGTTCAAATGAAAAAATTATAATATTATTTGTACACGATAAACAACTCCTTATCCACCGCATTGAATTTCCCAAAAAAAAAATCTGGCTACTGGCCCGTTTCTGTATAAATTGCTGACTTGATTATTATTGGCATTCGGTTTCGATGGAAATCAGACGGTAATCGATTCATTCGGGGACAAGGCACACAGGGCAATAACAAGAGAATAAGCGTAAAAGCACTCAAATTCCACACAAGGTTGTTGCTGGTCTTGCTCTTGCTAGTTTCGTTGTTGACTGACTCTTGTTATTGTTGTTTCTTCCTTTTCTATGACAGACAACGATAGTAGGTAGTAATGACATCGGCCACTAGCCTCAACAGTATCTACATTTTATTTTCTCGTTTTTTTTTTTTTTTTCATTCATTCAATTCTTTTTCGTTATTTTGATTTCAATGAAGTCTTTTCCGATATTCGATTAGTAAATTTTTGTTTAATGATGTGTGTAACACAATAACAATTAACAAAGAAACTTTAAATACACAATATATGTATATCGAGACGTTAGTCAACATATAGGTATATATGAGACAATAAGAGGAATGAGAAATGAGGCACCACAACGCAGCGCAATAACACATAGAGAGAAAGAGGTCAAACTAAGTAAATGTTCCTGAGATTTCGATATGGAGAGATTCACACATAGAGAGATGACTCACGAATCATGATATGGAAATTAAGAATTTTGTTTGTTGTGAAAACGACACACTGAGAATATTTGAGGTAATTTGATTGAAAGAAATGATACCCTATTATCATTAGTATTAGTATTAGCAATATCCGATGATGATTTAGTCTAAGTGTTGATCTGTTTTGTTGCACTCAATATTAATTAACATTTAATGTTAATAACTACTCAATTTGTTAACTTTCTAAACATAATATACATAAATACTTGGAGACTGTTATTATTCAAGATTGTATTCTATTTGAATAGGAATTTTGTTTAATACATATAGTCATTGATGAATAGAATGACTAATTTTTATTTAGTGGGGACTATAAGCTTTTTTTAAATCCATCTAAAACTTAACTACTGACTAACACAAGGTTTTCTTATAGATTTTATACAGGTTGATTCATGAGTGGTGCGCCAAAACGCTGATGCAATATTGTTGCCTTGGCCCACCCGCAGCCGATGTGTTCTACTTGTTAGTCCCTCAAGAGAATAAAACCACAATTTTTCTTAAATTAAAAATAAACAGCAATGTACATTGTACAGGCAAAAGGTAAATAAAAGAAAAGACAAAAAATAAGGAAAAGAGTTCTAAAGGTATCTAGGAAAAATAAATTATAGTTAAAAACAAGAAAATGATGATTTGCTTTAATTGTACATTGTTGTCTATTTTTCATTTAAGAAAAATTGCGGTTTTATTGTCTTAAGGCCCTAACAAGTAGAACAGACTGGCCAGTTTTCAGACGTTATCAATGAAAAAAATATTAATCCAGGGTCACTCCACTATACTGTTTCATTTTATTGCGTTTTCATAAAACTCCAATTCAAAAAAAAAGTAGTAAAACCAAGTTTAATGCTTCATAAATTAACTAACTTAAAAGTCTAGCCTCGTTAAATAAAAATAAAGGTTTTTCTGAGGAAAAGGTGATTTTGATTTTTTTTTAATTTCTTAAAAAAATGATTTTTTTTTAATCCAGTTATCTGGATTTCTTTTAAAATTATTAACAGCATTGAATTTTGAAATTAAAATTATTACTTAATTACATAAATTTAAAAAAAAAATTAGTTCGAATTTTTTTTTATTTTTTTATCAAAATTTTGAATTTGAAAATTAATTTTTCAAAAACTATTCGTTAGAACAGATTTATTTAAAAACAAAATGAAAGAAGTTTTTAGCTTATCGCAATGCGTTGTGTGTGAAGCCGTTGATTTAAATAACTTTTTTTCCATTTTAAGTCAATTTTTTTTTCGAAAAATGCCCCTCCCGGGTAAACGGGGGGGAATTGGTCCCCTCCCATACGATTTTTTTCTTGTCTTAACTTAACCTACACGCCCTAGCATTTTGGAGCACCGCTAATGGATCACCCTGTTTATATACCTACATATGTATATAATGTATACCAACAACAAAGTATCATAAATATTTTTTATGGTACCTATACATTGAAATTGAAACAGTTTTTTTCAGATTTATAGGAGCAGCTATGTCTTGTCATACCTACCTAATTCATAAATAATTTAACTTAAGTGATATTTTTTAAAACTAAAATTAATTTTTTTTATAGTAGGTATGTACATACATAGGCACTTAATAATTATAAAATTATAATCTTATAAAATGAAACCCAAAAAGTGATAAGAAAATAAATTGTGAAAACATTAAGGTGTTAAGGGCTTACGATCAAGTAGAGATTTTTTACGAACTATTTTCTTCGTCCATCCCTTACTATTATTTGAACCTACATTTGTGTTTATTTGGTTTTATCAAATAAAATGGGCTCTAAAGTACTTTTCACATGAGAGCGACCAACGAACAACGAATGAACGAACATTCGTCCATTTTGACATTTCATTCACATGGACTTTTTTTCACTCGTCGCGACCAACCACGAAGAAAACAAAAACAAGAGTAATTTGAGGTTAAACACGCGCGAACAATTCATTCGTTGTAGTGTGGATGGTATGTGGAACGCGAATAGAGTTTGACAATTCGTAACAAAAAATTGCAATTCGCGACGAACAATTTTATTTATCAAATTTCTCTTATTTTAACAATTTAAATGCTAATTTTATTATCTTAACATTTAAATAAATAAGGTTTCTTTCATTTTTTTCTGGATATTATGCAGAATTTTGGTCTAGGAACGTTTTAAATCAAATTTGTTCGTTCATTCGTCGTTCGTTGGTCGCTCTCATGTGAAAAGTGCTTAAGTTTGGATTCCAAAATATGAACTGACTACATGTAAGTATACAAAATTCATTAAATATTGTAAAAATACAACAAAAAAATATTCTTACAGGTTAATGAAAAATTTACAGACCGTAGTCTTCTGAAAATTCTAAACAAAATTCATAAAACATCATAAAAAAACTATTGCTATAAAAAAATATACAGATGGGCATTGTATATCAATTTGCATAGTACTATCATCACGATGATTTTTGAGTTGTGCGCTGTGGTCGTCTGAGGGCGCACTTGTATATACACAGAAACAGCAACCAGAAAATTAGTATGCGCTGTGATCGCTTGGGGCCGACGTGGTGGAACGTGCTGATGATAGTACTATGCAAATTTATATACAATGCAGATGGGTAGAAATTGGAAAGAAAATGTATTATTACAAGACTCAATGCATTTAAATTAGTAGTCAAAGGTATTGAATAAAAAATAAATTGATGAACCAAAAGGAATTTGAACAAAAAATTATGTGGAAAACTTTAAAAAAAAAAACAAGTTCTGGGAGTGAAAAAAGTGATTTTAGCAATATTAATCTAATAAATGGCAATTCTTTATATGAAATAAATAATTACCGTAAAGAAGTAAGAATTGAAGAATTTATTTTAAAAAAATGCAAATTCTAAGTAAGGAACTAGAAATGCTTTAAAAGCCATCTGTCACAAAGAAGTCAGAGTCAAAATAAGTTAGGTATATTGAGATTGTTAAGCCACATCCATCTAGGAATGTTAAAAGATTTATGGATGAATCTATAGAGACTCAACTCAGTTGATAATATGCTTTATTTGTATGCCTTCTTTTAAGTTGACTTTTAGGTAGCTAGATGCACTACTAACAAGAATATGGAATGTTTAAACTACTTCTACTACTTACATTCAAATATTAAAAGTTTTGAAATATCTCATTTCTAATACCATCCAAAGAAGAATAAGAAATTATTGAAGTATACAAAGCTAATTACATATTTTGAAATTAAAGATTTACCATTTGACATATTGGGTCCATCGAACTCATCTTGATCCAATTCATGAGCTAAATCGGCCAAGTCCAGGCCTCCGCCGGCCACTGCACCAACACCACCTCCCAGAGCGCCCAAGCCACCCAATCCGCCTAAGCCACCCATTCCACCGTCTTCGGATCCGGTCGATGGCGATCCGAGTTTATCCTTTTGAATAACATCGATATTGCCCAGACGCAAGAGATCTGCCATTACGACTAGCCGACCACCGCCTCCTGCACCCGATATCCAATCAATGCTGCGAAGCAACAACTTCTCTTTACGTCTTTTTTTTTAAACAAAACTATCAAATATTCCTTGCAAATTCAATCAGAATCCGAGGACTATGCAAAAAAAGAAAAACTAAAGTAGCGCGAGAAGACGACAACGACAACTTTTATGAGCACCGGAAGCACCCTCAAAATGAATAGACAACCAGACGAAGACGACCAAAAGAAAAATTTCTTCTTTTCGCGATGGCTAAGGCGATGACTCAAAGCTAAAAATCCAGATATTTTTTCTTTTAGAACTGCACCCGTTGATAACCTTTTAGAGAAAAGACACAGGAAATGACACTTTTTTTAATGAGAAATTCTATTTTTTTATAGGTTTTTTTTTTTCTTTTCAATTCTTTCAGATTCTTCTTTCAATATGATTTTCTTCACACCAACCAGATCGAACGATGCACCAAACGCATGAAAACAAAAACCTCAGGCAACAATAATTATTTACTTTTTTGTTTATTTCTGTTTTGAATTTATTTATTTGCCTATCGGTCTATTGGTTTTCCAACACCGTTGTGAATAGGTTCCATTTTTACATATATGCGAATATAAAAAACTTTCTTTGTAAAAAAAACGAAAGGAAAAAATTTCTGACTCCACATTGACCGACGACGACGACGAAGCGAAGTGAAACTTTTTGCGTAAAAAAAAAACAAAAAATCACTACCCTGTAATGGACTCACTCACTCATTTGCAAGAGTAGAAGGGATGAACAGTGCGACACAACAGAGAGTTTTTTGTGCTTCACCCATACTTCACCCTGTCTTTGAGTGGTCATCTCATTTGTTCTTATATGAAAAGTTTGTTGTGGATATATTGTAGTCCTGCTTACTCATTTAGTTTTCCCGAAAACCGTACATTTTGAACTAAAGTGTACTCTGTAGAGTACAGTTTTCACATGCTGTTAACTGCCTGTAATGAAACTTAAAACTGCATTATCATCTTAAATAGAATTTACACCATGAATCATTTTGTAGGCAAACATTTTTTTCTTTTAGTGTTTGACGTACTAATCTTCACAACGTATTCCTATGAAATACATTGCAGTGCAGTTCCACTGAGTGCTGTCTTACCTTAAAGGGCATTTTTTTCTCCTGAATAGGTGTTTGGTTTTGAAATTTCTAACAAATTTGTACAAATAGTTTCTTATTAATGCGTCAATAGGCTTTACATTTTACATACAAACTATCGATAATAATAGTGCAAAAATATCGCTGATGACCCATTTCTATCCGTGAAAAGGTGAAGCCTCGAGAAATACCTGGGCATTAAAGCCCCGATGGACCCCCGATAAATTGTTACATTTAACACATACATACATTTTTTAGTACAGTGGTGTTCTGTATCTATTGAACGTGAACCGATAAAACTCGTCGCGAAACTATGAAAATCGAATGAGTTTTGTTTCGTTTTTCATCACTTCTGCATTATCCAAGCGATTGTTACAGAACCATGAATTCAACAAAGTCATTGGGGCTTACACATTATATACATTTTCTGTTAAACGATATAGCAAAAAAAAAAAACTTAATTTTAGGAACTTGATGAAAACTCCAGTTGCGAAACAGACAATATGGGTCAATAGAGAAGCCTATTAGTTTACTCGTGTGAATGATCTGCATTACCGATACATGCAGTTTATGTTTTCCAGTTATCATCTGAACAATAAGTGTAGTCTATTTGACTCTGTCTCATCTACATACAACCGGTGTAAACAAAAATCCTATGTGTCAAACACAGCTGCTTGTATACAAAATCAAGCAAGATATAATTAAAAAAAAAAATTCCAATCAAATAATTTCATCAAATTCATCGGGTTTTCCTTGTAATTTCCAATCACAACATTTATATTTAATATACAAGCATGACTGGCTTCATCAACATCGAAGATTGCCGCAAGCTAGTGAAATTCTTCATAGATATGCGGCGTTACAACACCGCTCTGTTCTGGGCCGAAAAGGTTTCGCTAATGAGTGAGAATGATCCGCGGGACATTTACATGCAAGCCAACTGCATGTTCTTGCTAAAAGAATACCAGCGTGCCGTCTACACCATTAAAATCCATGGGCTTGAAAAGACAAACATTATCTGCTTCTATTTAGTCCTTGAATGTCTGTACGAGTCCAAGGAATACAACGAAGCCATCACCCTTATGAATTGCACGGACTTTGAATTCCTATCGACGTCTTTTATAAGTAAGTCATGCATAGTTGGGGACAACAGCAGCATCTGGCTGGATGAAAGCAATAAGAACAACGTTTTGGCTTCAATAATTTACTTTAAAGGCAAAATCTATGAAGCGATGGACAACAGAGATCTCGCCGTTGACTACTATGCCCAGGCTCTGCATAAGTCAGTGTTTTGTTTTGAAGCCCTCGACGCTCTTACTCAACATGACATGCTGATGGCAAGTGAAGAGAATGAGCTACTCCAGCATCTGCCATTTTATCAACAGTGTACCGAGGCCGAAACGAAACTTGTTTCGGCACTGTACTCGAGCAAATTGAAAAAGTACTACGAAACTGATGGATCAGACATGAACGCCGAGAGTCTGGCCAACAGTCGTTTCAGCAAATTTAAGTCTATCAAAGACCTCACTGGAAAAATAATGAAAACTTTACCGCACGAAGTACAACTGAATAAGACTAAGATCTCGAATCTGGTCGCTCCCGGTCCACCAACCAACATTCTATCACCTGCAAATAAACTTTTAGAAGATCTGAAGAATGTGCAGACATCATTCTTTAACAACAGCCTCTCAAAGGCATTCCCAAACGAAGGCGACTCAAATCGCATGAACTTTAGTTCTCTTAACAACACCTCTAAAGACACAGATGAAGCTAACATGATACCGTTGTCCGCTTGCCTGGCCAGAATCGAAAAAAGCACTGACATTCTGGCCGGCAAGGCTTTAAAACTCTTCTACAATTGCGAATACAAACAATGTCTGCAAGTTTTGAATGAATTGCTCAAGATCGATCCACACCATCGTGATGGACTGACTGTCCAGATTGGCTGCCTAGTCGAACTCAAAGATTGCAGCAAACTCTTCTATTTGGCACACAAACTGGTAGATAACTATCCCGAGAAGGCGTTGTCCTGGTACGCTGTTGGCTGCTACTATGATTTGATTGGGAAGAGCGATCCGGCCAGGCGATATCTTCTCAAGGCCACATCTCTTGATCGGCTCTATGGTCCAGCATGGTTAGCATACGGCCACTCTTTCGCTAAAGAAAATGAACATGACCAAGCTATGGCAGCTTACTTTAAGGCCACACAACTGATGCGTGGCTGTCACCTGCCACTTCTCTATATCGGTGTCGAATGTGGAATGACCAAGAACCTCGAATTGGCCGAACAGTTTTTCTACAAAGCTTTATTCGTGGCCCCACTCGATGTATTTATTCTGCACGAACTAGGAATCATAAAATACGAATACCAATGCTATGATAGTGCCGAGGATATTTTCCGGGCCACTGTAGAAATTGTCACAGCTCGTTCCAACAAAAACATGGAAGACATCTCACCAAAGTGGGAGTCATTATTTAATAATCTCGGTCATTGTTGCAGGAAGAACAAAAAATATGAAGAAGCACTGAAGCACCATCAATTTGCTTTGCTTTTAAAACCCCAATCCGCCCAGACGTACACAGCTATTGGATATATTTATGCTTTGATGGGAAATCTAGAGGAAGCCATTGTAAATTGTCACAAGAGTCTAGCACTGAATAGAGATTGTGTGGTTACATCTACAATTTTGAAGAATTGCATCGAAGATCATATGGAGAATCAAAATGAATCTGATGACGAAGGAATGCTGCTTAATAATTTAAAACAGAAAACAATTTAGATTGTTTTTGTTTCAAATATAAAATTTTAAGATTAATCATTTAACCTGTTATTATGATTTGTAGAAATAAAGAATAATGTATATTTTGTGATTTTGTTTTACAATTCATTCGGTTGAAAAAAAAGTTTAAAATGAGGAGTATAAGCTATAGAAATACATGACAAGAAAAATATAATATTGCGGGAGAGGGACTCTTCGCGCGCATTTAGATAAAATATTTAGTAAAAATCTTACCTGTGATATATTATGCTTAATCGCTTTCAGTTTACTGTACTTTGGTCACTTTTCTTATATTTTGTCCATTGTGCTACTAAGCTGATTTTGATTATCATTAATTGATCCATATATAAAGTTAAAATGCAAGCATTACAAAAACATCTCGAGATCCTGCTCTTTATCGGGATTACTTATCATGATCCAAGAATTAATCTTACCTCTTACTGTACTCTAGTTTAAAAAAGAAGACAAAAATATAAGGAAAATAAACAAACACAAGTTAATAAAAGGTTGTCTTTAAGGAGCATTGGCGATTCCAAAATGCAATTTGATCCATAAAGATCATCAGACATCCCTGATTCTATATGCATTGAAAAACAATACGAGATCCTGTTCTTTATTAGAATCACGTTTCATGATCCAAAAAATAGTTATGTTACATACTGTACTTACCACATCATTGCAAACATTTACACAAATCAGTTAAAAGAAGCATTCATTAAAAGTGTCCGGTTTACTCTATCATTTTTCCAGTTTAGGCGGTATACCTAATAATTATAAAACAATTGTTGATCAACGTTTTAGTTATAAGGTAGTAAATTTTTTTGCACCAATTTTTTCTTTCTGCATTTACATAATCACTGGGGAAAACTAACATTGCAGTCATAAATAAGGGTGGTGTTAGTTGTAAGTAATAAATAAATATATATAAAGTCTAGTATACTTCAACAGACCCAACAAATGCGAGAAATAACGGCTATAAGTCTAAGAAAAACAGTTATTGAAGAAAAATTGTATTGAATTGAAATATTAATACAAATACACCTTATAAGTACCGAATTTTAATTATTCACCTTTATTTTTACTCTAAAAATAATTTACTGACTAGGAAAATCCATACATTACATAATATTATTTTTGGTTTTTTTTTCTGGTAACTTTTTGATAAATGCATTGTGAATGCATATTCATTTTATTACTTTACACAGCTACTTTTCATTGTTACTCTATTAACTTTACTTACTCTTCATTTTAAAAAATAATATGAATGAAATCTAAATGAACATAAATCTTTATGCATATATAAATAAATACTTAAAAATGTGACAAGGACATAGAAATTAAAAGAAATAAACAATACAAAGTTGCACCGTGCTGCCTTTTAAAGATACGGCTGAATCGCTGACTTTTGCTTAAGACTTAAAACTAATTTTATTTATGTATTATGGCAAAAGTAGGCTACAAAATTTAACTACCATTTTTGGTTAGTTTTGTTTCTTTTTGGTATCATTTTTGGGTTTAAATAAAAAAAATAAACTAGATTAGGAACGACATTTTTGTACATCTCTACAAACAAAAAACGAAGCAGGAAACCGACTTATCATTGACACGGGGATTAAGTTATAAGAAGGAGCAAAAATTAATCTTAAAGACACACACATTTTGTGAGAGTTTTTCTTTGATGGTCATTTCGTGTGAGAGTGACTAGCTTTGGCCGTGATGACCATTCATCTTTGGTATATGGCAGGGACAACTGCTATGGCCGGTTACTTCCAGCTTGCGGGTGAGTGTTTTCCAGTACTCGATTTGTGCATTCAACAGGTCGATTTTGCGCTTTCGCTCTTCGATGGCTAGGTTGAGGAGGAACTCATTTTTGTTCGACGCAGAACCAGTGGGCATGCGATTCGTCGTCGGACTTAATGGTTCATTTGTATTTCCACGGGAATAGTTATTGTTAATGGTTTGTCGCACACTGTTTCGCACAGATATATCTGGTGTAGACTGTGCAGGAGGTCGACTAAAGAGTTCCTCATCCTCCTCTTCCAGGCACACTTCGGGTATGTCTTTGTTGCTAAGGCAATCGTCGTCATCATCATCGTCCATGTCACCATTATGCATTGAAGATGATTGATCGTTGTCACTGATATCTTCCGCTTTTATGACAATCACATCGCTATCAAATGTGCCGGTCATCATCTGCAAACACAAAATAATAGACGATAAGAACAACAAACCAATAAAATATTAATTATATTTACCTTGGTGTCACCATCGAATTCCATTTTTGCAGGCTGTCGTCCATTGAAACCACTCGGCGATCCTGTCGACGAGAGGTACTGGTTGATTGAATCCTGTTGCGAGAGTGCTTCCAAAATGTCCATAAATGACTTTGAATTTTTGCTGTCATTGCAAAGATCTTTCTTGAGCAGAAGTTTCATATTTTTGTATAACTGTCGTAGTTGTTTGGCCGATCGCTGATGGTACACTCGGCAGTTGAATTCTTTTGCTATCACCCGCCACACCTCGTCCTTTTTGCGATTCGACTCGGCATCAGTTCGCTTATTTTCAATAACATCCTTATACTGAGCTGCGAAGCCAAGAACCATATTTCGTTCACGTTGAGTATAGCGTGGAGTTTTCTCCATGTTGATTCGTTTTATATGCGCCGCCGTTTTGAAGCTACAATGAAAAGAAAAAACAAAAATTCAAGTCGTTGTCTTGAAACCTGAACTGAAACTGAGTTATTTTCTCTGTCTCAAGAGCTGATAAGAAAAAAACCAACCGACTCCAATACTAATAACAAGTTTTATTGAAATAAACGTAAGTACTAGATAAGCATTCAGAGTAAGCGCGCTTTTACCTTTCGTTCCATCTGTAGTACCTGTGATCGAATATCTTATCTTAAATTAAAGATTACAAAAGCCCACACATAAATAATGTAAGTTTTTTCTGTCCTTTTAATAAAAAAAAAAAAAAAGTAAAGAAGCATCTCTACCAACGTAATCATCGTTTGAGTTGAAAGCTTAAGTCGAGTTTGAGGCACACAACCACCATTTCTGTGAGTGTGGCTAAGCAAACAGTCGACTACACAGGAAAATCATAATTGGAATCCATTTCTCTGCTGATAAGATTTTATTTGTGTTATCACAGATAGCTTTTAAGACTCATAAAAAAAGTGATGAATCTACAGGGAAGCCTACAATGGAGATTACGATAAAGCTATGATTAGTTTTTGTGTTATTTATTTATTTCTTTTTTGTTCAGTATGATTTGACGTGGATCTAAAGTTTTGTCTCTAATTACCTTTTCTCAGAATTAAGGTGTGGTTTTTGTTCGTATTCAAAAATACAGCTGTTTTGGTAAGGCTTATCAAATTGATTGAATATATAGGTAAATATGTAGGTAATACCAATTGTTGGTTAGCTGACAATTGTTTTTTAGTTAAAAATCGTTTGAAATATTTCTTTGTTATTACATCTGGCTTCAGAAGCATAAGATATTTCAACATTTTAAACCTGTTTGGCAAACAATAGTTATAATATACATATACGGGAATCGATAAATGTTGGAATAAAAAAGGTGAATTTATTTTAAGACATTATTTTGTCTTATCTATGAACTTGATTTGTGTGTTTATCCATAAGTTTCATAACGAAACTTTTAGATAAAACATGACTTATCTATGAATACTATATGCTTTTTGGGAAAAACTTATCATATATATTGAAAATACGGTTTTATATTGATATTGTGCAGCCAGAGCCAGTCAAAAATGTTTATCAAATAAAAAAAGCCATTATTAAAACATACCTATAGTACGACACTAAAACTTTGAACAGAGTTACTCAAAAACTGTTTTAAATTCAATTTAAAAAATAACGGATATAAAAAGAAAACTATTAAGACTTAGTATGGAAATGAGGATACGTTATAAAACGATGAACTAAACCATTTTTACCTATGTGCTTTTCTGGAATGTCGACTCACGTGATTTTTTAGCAACAATTTCGCTAGCTTTATAAGTAATTCACTCTTTTTGAAATATTTGATCGTTGGCGGGCAACTCTAAACTTGGATTGACACAAATATTATTTTTTGTCCTTATGTATTTGTGCACTGTAGTGCTTCTTTCTTTCAGCTATCATACATACATCAATAGCTGAGAATGTAAACTTATGTACTCATTCTGAAACAACATACAAATGTAAGAAATATAGGTATTCCGTTTTGTAGAAAACATTCCAGGACTTGATTTTTTTTAAATTGAACCAATGAATAAGTCAATAATTTCCAAACTTAATTTTTGTTAATTTTTCCATAAAATAATTACTCACGCAATGGCAAACAAATATAATTCAATATTTCGTCAAGGAATACAGTGCTGATAATAATTGCGTAGGTATTTATTTTTAAAAATATAGTAACATGACTCAATTTCAATTTTACGTCTTACAAAAGGTAAACAAAATCATATGTAATCATAAGACCGATAATTTAAAGAGCTCTCCTTTAACTAAGACAACAGAAACTGTTTGGTTAACCTAATGGACAGCTCTTAAGCCCTTCCAATGTATCTTGGTATAAAACGTAATTCGAATACGTATTTTCAAAAATAAAACAAAAAAGTAAAATTTACAATACATAATTAAGTTGGTGTTGCAGCCCGAAACGTATTGGTTGGTGAGCAATCGAATTTTTTTTTTCTTTCTAAAAATAACCACAGTATATGTATTCAATATTCATCTATTCGAAAACAAATTCTAGGAATGAATGAATGTAGTTTTAATAATTTATTATATACATAGCTTTTTTAAGGCTACTCAAGAATACAAAAGAAATAAACAAATTGTTTCTTTTTTTGAACAGATGCTTGATCCTTGAATATAATTTAATAAAAAGAAAACTCACATTTGTATTTAACTGTTAAATATAATTGAACTTTTTTTCTATCCAAATATTGAGCTCTCTGGGGTACAAGAATATAATGCACGAAGAGACACGAGATCAATTCGGAGATACAGCGTCGAGCAACTGATGAGAGTAGAACTAGCCAACAAGCGCGGATGGTTGGTTGGTTATGGCTCTTTGCTGGCTTTCGGTTGCTCGTGTTTTGCTTGGCGTTTCCTCATCTCACTTCAAAAACTAAAATTAAATCACATTGCCGTTGTAAACACAGAACACGAACTTCTTCGTTTTCGTCTTCTCATTCACTCTCATCGGGGCATCATCTTCGTCATTGTGCCAGAAAACAACAAATCCTCAAATCGAGAACTCCCTGTCTACCCGCCCGCGGATCCGCTTAGTTTCAAGATAGGTACATCTGCAAGCATCACAATCGGATTCAAATCTAAACATTTCATAAATTTCGGGTAGGTATAAATAAACTTAGAAAATAGATTCGCGGCGGTGGATTGCTTTCTACGTTCGAGTGTTCGGAACGGATGCTCTGACTGTGCTTTCTCGAAACACACAAAATAGAAGACCAATCGAGTACAGCTTGTTGTTAATACTCTGCTGGTCTATTCTATGTCTGTGGGTATGTGTATGCATTTAAAGCAAGTATATACGGTAGGTATACGGGGAAAGAAAGTAGGTATGTACGGCACCATAGAAAATTCATGGCTGAGTTTCCCGTTAGGTTTTCAATTTTTTGTTTTATTTTCGGCTTTGGAGGCAGTCTTGAAGTGTGGAAATAAATTCTTTAAAACAAATATAACAACCTATATAAACATTTCTTTTTTGTTGATATGAAGAAAACGACAAAACAGTAGCAACTAAAAAGAAATGGTAAAGCCCATAACAATTTGATCGCGATCGTTAACATGCCAAACCTAAAATATAAGCACCCTTCTTTGTTTGTTGTATTAAGAGGTATTTTACTTTAACTGGACTAAAAAAATTCAAATAAAATGATTAATTATTTATTTATTTTTTTACCACTTGTTAAGGACAAAATTTTTGTCGCTTAGGATAATTTTGTGATCGATGGAAAACAATGTAGTTACGGTTTCTTATCAAAGAAAATATCTGGGTTTTGATCAAGATCATTACGATATTGAAGAATGGCATATTTTGCATTTAACGATCTTTTTTCTTTAAGCAAAGTCCGTAAGAAAAAGTCAAAAAGTTATTTTTCTTGCTTTTAACCTTTTTTATGATTTTGGGTTCAATTTCTTTAGAATTTGAATATTCAAGTTGCATTTTTTACTTAATAATTTTTATTGAAAAAAATCACCAATTACAAAACTTTCTAACTATAATACGTTTATATAGGAGTACATAATTTGAAACATGTTTTTCAATTTTAGAGGTGATGAGGGTAAATTTTAGATGTATTTTGAAAATTTATTGAATTCAATCGTTAATAAAAAAAGCGCTGAGTGCAGAATAAAAGAAATCGATTCTATGGCAAGTAACGCTAATAATTACTTTCATAAATTATTTTCTTATCGAAATATAGAAAATATTTGAAATTATGTACTTCTAAGAATTTTTCGATTGTGTTTTCAAATTAACACATAATTTATTTGTCAACACTCAAGAAATATAAACCCTACCTTATATTCCTCCTAACATTGCCTAATTTAAAATTGCTACTCATATAATGTTTGTATTGTTAATATAAATAAAAAGTGGGAATATACCCGAGTGTGCAAAAAATTTAGTCATACTTTGCTATGTAAAAGATTAAATTCAAATAAGAATTTTGAATAGTAAAATTATGAAGTTACGAGCCTTTAGGTAGGCTCTACTCTTTAAAGTCCAGCCGTGTCTTGTATTACAAAATACACTGACTCTATATTTTCTGATTGAACATACTCGTACATTTTATGAGCTAGAATTGTAAATGTAATATAATGTAGATAGGTACTAACAATAACAGAAGTTACAAATTTCATCTATATATATAAAACTCTTACCCACCCTTAAATTTCACTAATCTTTCTTTCCACAAAAACCACTCCTTTTTCCAGATGTCATTATGAAAGTAAAACTAAAACAGAATAGAACCCGAAGGTTAGATTACAAAAGCAGATCCAAGATTCGGAAGTCTTATCATAAGAAAAAAAAGCAAACAAAATTTAAACAAGACCTCCATTAGATTTAAGATGCAATATGAAAACATCTTTTCCCATCCATATTCTCCAAGTCCATACCTACCATATATACCACACAGAACCAGAACGACACAACTAAAACTGAAACTGAAGTACCACAGGCAAAGCTCCGTCGTAGAACCCAGAGCACCACATTCGACATTAATCTCAGACTATTTATAGAATCGTTTTTAATGTTCCTCCTCGTTTAATGACCGGGTGTATAATGCGCCCAGCGCTGCTGCTCTTCCTCTTCAACCGACTTTGACTGTTCGTCTTCGTCGTTCCTCCCGTAAGTCGTCGCATTATCTCTTCCTCGATTCACTCTTGGTCTCCCGCTTGGCAAAGCCACACTAACAATTTCAAAAAACTAATCGATATCGAGCCAGAGACAAGCAGCAGTAAAGCACCAAGCACTACACTAGGATTAGTGTGCGACTCAAAATAGGGCTGGGGTTGGAACACAAAACGAAGTTGACAATTATTTTCCTTCGAAGGGGCTAGCTCGGTCGAGGGTGAAAGTCAAAATGGCATAGAAAACAACAACAAACCAACAACAACAACAACAGCAGAAATGAACAAAACTTTTCGCCTTGGAACAGAGAGAGTCCAACATTTTTGTATTATCAAAGCGAGACAAGTATCAAATCAGCTCACAAAATCACAGAAGGAAAATCTTACAAACTTGAGAGTAAATTTTTCAATAAAAAAAATACAAATTTTGGTGAATTTGTTTATTTGCTATTTATAGAACTACACGAAATAAAAGAACAAGAAAATTGTATGTATCATTTTGTTTACCTGTTGCCACGATATTTAAACACTTTCGACATTAAAAAAAGCACAACACACTCACACAACTAATTAAAAAAGATGAGAATTTTCTTTTATTTTTTTTGTTGGGTTATTAATCACTGAAAATCATTGCAGGGAAAATTGCGCTTTGTCCTGGATACAGTAGACACACGACCGACAACCGAACTAAACTCTATTACTGGCTCAAGATGTGCTTTTCCGATGAGACAAGAAATAGAAAACTCGGATCAATTTTCATTTCACACAGAATTCATCCCTTGTTTTCATTTGACAGCTGCTTCTCCGTTTTTTTTTTTTTTTGACAGATACTTCTGATTGGAAAATGGAAAATGCGTGCAGAAGATGACTTTTCATTTTGCCGTTGTGAACCTGGAGATGGCAGTGTGTTAGTTTGCAAGAGTTCTTTCAGCAGCAGCCATTTTTTTCTTAAAAGAAAAAGAAAATATGACAAACTTCCTTATCGACAGTGGTAGCTGTCAAAAAAGTTCTTTTCCGGTTTAATTCACAAAGAAGAAGGTACGAAAAATCGCTTGTAAAAATTAATTTCATTGCATCGATGTGAAAATCAATTAAATTCATAAAATAAACTCACAAAATATGTGAAGAAATGTTTTTCAAAGCTAATGGATTAAATATTTTTGAATGTTTTGATATAATATTGATGTGAAAAAATTGTGTTATAAAAAAAGTTTGTAAATGTGAATTTTGTATTTATTTCATTTTTGTTACAGAAATTAAACACACATAATGGGACGTTACTCTCGTGAGCCAGAGAATGCAACCAAGTCCTGCAAATCGCGTGGACCAAATCTACGTGTTCATTTCAAGGTATGTTTTTGTGAGATAAAATACGTTGTTTTTCGATGGGTTTAATGAAGCGCCAGTGGTCAGGCAGATTTGAAGGTCGGGAGTGTTTATGTGTCTTAGTTCAAATTAAATTACCTTCGAGGGTTCTTTTTCTTAACTCGCCTTTGGAAACGATTTCATGTGACTTTAAAAAACAGCTTTGGCCAAACTATATTCATATCTGTATTCTATTTTGGTTCTTCGAAATCAGTGAATCCGTGGTTCTAGTTGCATTCGGTTTCGCTATAGAGTGCTTGAGAAAATAAGCTAGGAATCGAAGTTAGTGTGGGATTTGAATTTAGAGACGCGCTCTGAATTTTTCCAGATGTGCAACAGCAAGTGCTTTTTTTTATTAGTTGCTTAAATAAATGATTCCTCCGACAAATTTTAATAATATAAAACGGAACTTTAAAAAGATTTGAACCAAAAATACATAGTGTGTTACAACGTGAAACAACCTTCTTCACTTTTCTAACCACGTGTGATACCCAAAAGTTTGCCAAACAATGCAATAAGTTGACCTTGTGTTAGTTTGTTATCAATTTTTTAGCAGCTAGCTTTGTTGATGATGCTTGTACAGTTACAACTTCTTCCAAATGTATACCTACGTTATTATATTTTTATGAACTAGTCTTCTTAATTCGGTCACGGATTTGGGTACCTATGGAGAATTTAGGTAGATTTTATCCCTTACTTCTTTTTCATTGGTAAAACTAGTTTTTTCTAAATACCTATAAAAAATAACTTGCGCTTCAAAATTGCATTGATACACATAATCTCTATTGGGTTCGCTTTTGTATTTTAACAAAAAACAAAATTTACTTTACATCGAGAGCATTTAAAAGGATTGCAAATTCATTCAGAACTCTTCATTTATGAGTGATATTAGGAATTTTATGCGCAATTAGCCAGTAAATTTAATACCTATTGTAAATTTGCTATAAAATTTGCGCTAGAATAAAATGATCTGTCATTTGACTTGATTAATGTTTTATAATAATTCTTTGAGTCTGATCGCAGATCAAACAACAAAATCTAAATAATTGCTTTCTCTAAATGATAAATGCAAATTTTACAATAACTACGTTACTTGTACAAATCACTTACCATCTAACAAGGTTTTCCATCAACTTGGTCATACTTCCTACGATGATGCTTTTCTTTTTTTTTAGCAAGACTTCGTCTAGAAATATAAGGAATGTGGTGGTTTTGTTTAACAAAAAGTAGCATTTTTTTTTTAAATAAAAGAATGTTTAATAAATTACATTAACTCAGTAAAGGAACAACAGACAAAATTTGTATCCAATCATCTATAAATATGTTTTCCCTTTTTCGCACTTAAAATCAGTGTCTTGAACCAAAAATTCAGTTCATGGCATTTTTGCAATTGTGCTAGATTAAAATTGGCGAAGCATCAGCAAGTTAACGAATATTATTTTGTTTGCTTTCTAGAACTTTAGCTACAACTTTTCTATATTAATATGTATTATAAATAAGTGCAATCGAAAAATGAAGTTAGTTTAAATGTTTTTAAATTACAAACATTTCATAGGGAATGAATAATTTTTAAATGTAACTGATTCTATCATTTTGTTTCCAAATTTTACCTTTTACGAAGAAGACCATTCTAAAAAAACAAATTGACTGAATTGTCCGCGCTTAAAATCAGTGTCTTGAATAGAAATTCCAGTTCATGACATTTTTGCAATAGTGCTAGATAAAATTATTAGCAAAGCATCAGCAAGTTAACAATACATTTTATTTTGTTTGCTTTCTAGAACTTTAGCTACATTTTTACGATTTAATATATATTATTTTTATTATCAAATAAAGTTGAACACAATACAATTGTGAGGTACTTATTCTCATTAAAGTAAAATTTTGGAAGTTCTCCGCACTTAAAATCAGTGTCATGAACCAAAATCGAGTTCATGAGATTTTTGCAATAGTGCTAGAATAATAAATTGGCGGAGCATCAGCAAATTGATAAAGTATACCTTTTATTTGTTTTTCTAGAACTTCAGCCACAAAATAGAATTTTTATATTTCATAATGCAAATTGGTGTAGAGTATTGTTTTTGTTTCATTTAAACCCTGGAAAAATGGTTTATTCTATAATATGTATATCGTTTCCTTTATAAAATAAGCATGCACTTAAAATCAGTGTCTTTGAATATAACAGCTGCTCATGACATTTTTGCAATGGTGCTAGATAAAATAAAAATTGGCAAAGCATCAGCAAGTGCTCAAAGTATACCTTTTGTTTGCTTTCTAGAACTTTAGCCACATCTTTATAAAAATTCTCTAAAAGTATGTTAAACTTTAAGTAAAAAGAATTTTCGTATAATATCAATATAAATCATTGTTTTTTTTTTATATTTTCAGAACACTCATGAAGCCGCTCAAGCTATCAAACGCATGCCCCTGCGTCGTGCTCAGCGTTTCTTGAAAGCTGTGATTGAAAAGAAAGAATGCGTTCCATTCCGTCGTTTCAACGGTGGTGTTGGCCGTTGTGCCCAAGCCAAACAGTGGAAGACCACCCAAGGTCGTTGGCCCAAGAAATCCGCTGAATTCCTTTTGCAGTTGTTGCGCAACGCTGAAGCCAACGCTGATTACAAGGGACTCGACGTTGACCGTTTGGTCGTTGATCACATTCAAGTGAATCGTGCTCAATGTCTGCGCCGTCGTACATACCGTGCTCATGGTCGCATCAATCCTTACATGTCTTCACCCTGCCACGTTGAAGTGATCCTCACCGAAAAGGAAGAGGTTGTCGCAAAGGCACCCGAAGACGAGCCAGCCAAGAAGAAGCTCTCCAAGAAGAAGATGCAAAGGCAAAAGGAGAAGATGATGAGGAGCGAATAGATGCAATTGGTTTGCATTTGAATGAATAGTGTTTATTTTGCTGGAGAGTTCAATAAATGTTTTTACAGTCATTGGACTTTTTTTTAGAAAAAAAATAAATGGGATCTTTTATTTCTATCAGTGGTATTTGGGTTTATTCTCCGAAGCAAAAAGAGAGAGAGAGAGAGAAAGAAAGAGTTATTTTTTGATAGGTAACTGGAAGTCGCTAGAAGGAGATACAAAAAGAGAGGATGATATTAATTGTAAGAGCATTTCCAAGTGAATTTTGATATGCAAGGGAACATTATTGAATATGGTTCCCAGGATAGGATATCTGATGGATGATAATATCCAGTAAAAGTTTGCTTTAATGAGTTCCTTCACCTTGCTTGTAAGCAGTCAGAGATGTAGTCTGATAACAATTTTAGTTGCATACCAGATTAAAATTATGGCTAAAGTGAATCGCTAATGTTCTAATATTCAATATGGATAGCTTCCACACTAAGAAATCATACACCACAAAATATAACTATTATCAGAAACGCTTATATTTTAGGTTTATCAAACAATAATTTACCTAGAAACCTATTTATTTAAATGCATCACAGTGAGTGAGTTATACTAGTTGGATTATGGTGGGTGACAGACAACACCAACAAGTGGAAGCAATTTAGTCTTGGATTATGTACACATTTGATGAATTATACTCTCCTATTTTATTCAAATTCTTCGCTCTTCAGAAATTAAGATCCCGAGAAAAACACGTCGTCGGCGAAGTGTACAATACAACACGTCACCTCAGCTCTAATATACGAGCAAATCTTAAAGGCTCAGGCATTGAATTGATTATGTGTGTGTTTCATTTTCTTTTTACATTATTTTTGTTTTATAGTATTTACTGTTATTGTCCCAGCACGTACACCCGTCATCATCGTCATTGCGAATTGTATAATTTAGATTTAAGTGTAGTCCAGTGTAGAAGCATTGTAGTCAGATTAAAGAAAAAAAAAATAATCATATGATGCGGTGCCGAACAAACGCGGATGTTCTGTGAATAATAGAATTGAATGTCTCTTTTTTAACAATCGAGTTATGATATTAGATTAACGTTGTAAACCAAAATGAATTGTATGTATTTTAAACAGTGCGGTTTGCAAAAAGGAGAACCAAAAACCTGATGAGAGAAGAAGTGTTTACCGAAGCAAAAGGGGCAATTAAACATTTCAAATCATAATTTAAAAAAAAGCAGTGGAGTGTATTGAGACTAGGAGGTAATTCCTGCAAAACGAAAATCACCGAACCACTTGTTATTGACATTTAAAAAAGGATAAAGACAGCTATCGACAAAACAATCGGCCCTATAAAGGTGCGGAATTTTCTCCGAAATTCTACGAATCGCAGACATTTTGCTTCGAGGTAGTTCTCCGATCAGCTGATCGGAAATTCTTTCCGACGACATTAAACGCATGCCATTTGCATGCAATGAAGTTTCAAATCGCCCTTTTTTTTAAATATTTTCTCCGAAGTCCTCCGACAAGTTCTTGGGCCGGATGTTTTTATTTTTTCCGATGACATCTACTTCGAACCGAAATTGAATCTGCGACAAAGGATGCGTTGCGGAGAAAGTTCCGCTCCGTCTACTACCTCGATAGGGCCGAATATCGTTCAATCGAACAAATAAAAAAATACAAAATTTAAAGAACGCATGAAATTACAATACATTGCATTGTTGGGTGAAAATGATTACACTCCTTTTTACGATCAAGTGATTGTTTGCATAGTTTTAAGTTGCAACCTCAAAGTTAAATCAATATGTATTTAAATATGTATATTTAAACTAAGATTTTTAAAGACTGCAATAAATACTTCCATTTCAATAGCAAAGCTAAACTTAGGGAGCCGATTTGTCTCAATAAGGCTGGTATTCACCGAGCCCTCTTAAGTTTAAGAGCCTTTTAACTCAAAATATCCTCATAAAAGGAAAATTTGTGTTACCTGATGAGGGAAGATTTTTAGAGTTAGTAAAGTTGAGAGCTCTCGGTGAATAACAGTCTAAGTCCCGAAGGGGCTTTGTTAACAATAATAATAATTAGCACTGCAAGAAATGAGGAATGGGTTTATTAGGAGGTACCGGTGCAGATTTATTTCTTTTTAAAAACGAATTTTGGAAGCATTAAATTTCTTTCGTAAAAGTTAAAGAATGAACGAATATTTGGACAATTTCGTACTCCTTACTTCATACTAAGCACTGTTTGTTATTTTTTTGCTAAAGCTATCAACTAAACCAGGAAAAACTTAAACAAAACATAAATCCGTTGAAAAAGTATAATTTTTCGATTTACTCATATTTGGGAGCGAAGTGAATGTACAAGGTTACCTCTATAAAAAGTACCGTTTTAGGAAGATTATGAATAGTAGTAAAATTATGCGCCGCCATATAAAGATAACTAGGTAACTCTTTTAGGGAAGCTATAAGTGCCGTATCTTTTTTATTTCGAAGCCATGACGGCAATTTTTGTTTCAGATATTTTTCTTTGGTCATTTTCAACCTAAATTTATGTTTATAACTACTAGACACTCTCTGAGACTAAGGTCACCATAATTCAAAGCTCATTCATCTTATTTTTACATGGAGTGGATCTTGATTCTCAGCATCTACTGTTTCGGTCGAATCAATTGAAGTACAATCGACTAAAACGTTATTTTTTTTTCGTTTTGCTGTATAGTATTAATCTGAACAGAGGGCACATACTAGTGCTGTGACTTGAATTGTTGCAGAGTCGACGAATTAATTTTTCGTATATGTCCCAGTCTAAACATTTTTTTGTATACTAACTCTCAGTTTCGTCAAGATCGCCGAGAGAATCGCTAATGTCTAGCTCGAAATAAAAGAATTACATTTCAAATATTTTAAAAATATTCCCATTGCAATTTTTCTAACAAAAGCAATTTACATGTTGTAGGTATATTGCCTTCTTAACCTTTTGCCTTTGTGTATTATCTTTTATCAATCGAATTTTAACACTGAAGTTTAACTAATCATAATTTGCTTCAAATTTACAAAAAAAAAAAAAAACATAATTAAATCTTCTTAGATAATATGAAATAGAGGTTCAAAAAAAAAGTTCCTTGTTTCAAGCCAACAAAAAAGCTTTGTGCCACAACCGACCGACTTGCGTTAAGTGTTCCTATGTGCTTAGTATAACGTACTATATCTCTGTGAGCAATTCTATGTGATGTGATGTTTCTTTAATTAATATCATTTTGATTTCGATCATAAGAGAGTGCCTTATTATTTATTTGTTCAACTAAGAAATACATATAGTTCATTGATCGTGTTTTGTACCTATTGTCGCTTCGTCCAGTTTTGGAAGATTCGGAATTACAATTTGAATGGAAAATATTTGCTGCATATACAACTGCCACCATTGTTGTCGGAATATATCTGGCATTTTAAAATTGGATAACTTAAAAGGTAAGGCCGTCTTAATCTAGGTACACTCAACACATCTCGTATCAAGCATTTTAATGGTATAATAAAATAAACAAGCTTCTTAAAAAATTAAATAAAAAAAACTAGAATAACTTGAATATAATAGTAGGTAAGTAAGGATAGACATATTTTAACAAAAATTAGACTGATATTCAGTCTCAATCTCAATCTCAAATCCGGATTGATAAGAATTTTTGAAATCACCAAACAAATGCAATTGAATATTCAATAGTGACAAACAAAATCATTTATAAGTAGGTAATTTAACTGCAAAAAAAAAAATTTAATCAAAATATTTATAGAAATAAAGAGCAGCTAAGCAGCAACAAAATTTATATGTTAAGTTAGTTTTATGAAATTCAGCACAACATTAAAGCATTTGTCTTTAAGATGACATCGTTTAGCCAAGACATTATTAAAAAAAAAAAAATCTATTGATTTAAAAAAAAGCACCGAAGTTGATTTTTCTATAATCAGTTAAGCTATCAGAGGAGTAAACTATAGCAACAGGAAATTCAACCATTGAAAAAAATTGAATTATAATGTATTCGTTATGTTTAAATTCAAATTTGAATAAAATATTTAGTTGAACGCCATAGCACACGTAAGACCCTAGGACTACCCAGATCTTTCTGTGTAAGATGAACTGACTTTAACAAGGTGGCGTATTAACATTGTTAATGTTAAAAGATGAGACCAATTAAGATTGCTGGGTTGACGTTTCGCAACTGGCCATATCCTACTGAACAACAAGTTCTCCACTCATCTTGTGATATCATTAAGGAGGCAACTAATCAAAACTACTCTAAGTATGAAAATTGTGGTTTAGTTATTTTGTTAGCACTCCGCCGACCGTCCCTTTTTAACTGACTTGTTGAGAAAGTATTCGCATTTTTTTTTTATATATTTAAAAGAGTATTTATATAAGTTTTTTGAAATTACAAAAAAAAATTACTGAGTCAATAGTCAACATTGGTTAAGTCGCAAAACATTCAATTTTTGATAATAAATTGATTTGAAATTTGTTTAAACAAAATAGCAACTTAATTATTTTTTAATCAATTTTTTTTTTTACATTGAAAGTTTACTCCGACGCGACGCCGACGCCACACATTCTGTAAAATTGGTGTTCCTTTAAAATTGAAAATGATAAAATTGTCAAGTATTAGCAAGAAATAACAAAATTGAAATAATACTCTGATTTAGAGTTGAGCAAGTCAATATTTCAGATTCTTCAGTATTTTTTTTTTTAAATAAAATTTAATTTTAAATAATTTAATATTTTTAATAAAATTTTTATATCAAAAAATTTCAATTGAATTAAATCTTAATAACCATCAATAATACATAATATATTCACATAATAAAGCACCACTTTCTTTGTCAAAACTTAAATTCTTAATAAAACAAAGTGGGTTTAACTTAGACATGTATTACATATATATTATATATAATCTTCATCTCAATTCAACTCGATCTTAATTCTTAAAATTAACCTATCTTCAATAAACCAACACTATATAAAGACGTGGGCGTATATGAACACACCATATAAATGAAGATTGATTGATAGCTTTCTGGTTCCTATTGTTGCTGCACTGAGATGATTTAATTTTTTTAAGTGTAACTTAACTGCAGTTTGTCACATATATTATATATGTATAGTCTTGAGAGTTGATAGAATATACCTACAACGATGGCTCTCTGTTTTGACGCAACGCGACACCGAAGAAAAAAGGGGGAACAAAAACACTAAACTATCCTGCTGCGTCCTATATGCTATAAATTCGAAAAAAAGCAAAACAAATCACGCACTATAAAATGTACTGTCTCCAGTCAAAAATTGTGTTTGTACATAGGTCATGCTCGCAAACAATTTAAAACAATTTAACGATTAAGTTTTACCTATATAACTTTATTTAACATGCTTTATTGTTATTTTGAAATGCCGGTCAATTTTTTTTATTATATTTGAAAAACAACCCTCATAATCACAATCATTATTATTTTTAGCATAAGTACCTCTACCTATGTACATATATAGTCGCAGTTCATTGGTCAATTAAAAGAGCATTTATCATCATATCTAACATTCATTAAATAACTTATCCACCACTTGGTTGTGAATCTAGAAAAGTAGAGGTGCAGCGTGAAGGTTCAAAGATAGAAAAACAAAACGTATTAAAATGTCCGGCTATATGTTTGTCCATGAGCTGAGCAGATTTCCTTGAGCGCTTTCCGATGTTCCCTAGTTATGAACAGGGTCTATTTTATGTGACAAAATCATCATAGGTTTTGATATTACACGATTTTTGTTCGTACAATGTTTATAATATGATGAATAAACATGACAACATGAGGACACATTTTAGAATGCCTTTGGAACTTTATAAAATACTTTGAAAGGCTAAGGGTAGAAAATTTTAAAATACAAAAGTGAATGTTGGTAAAGTTAAAGTGAGTTTTTTTTTTTCAATAGTTTATTTATTCACTTAAATCTTTAACAATTTTTCGAATAGCGTCAGAAATGAAGTTTCAGAGACTTAAATTTCAGAATTGAATTGTCAGATTGTACAAAATGATGCTTTACTGATTAAAACGAAAGAATTGACAGTACAAGCTTTGTTTTTGTAAATTTTGAAATTTAGTTTTCGGAAACATTATTTCTGACACATGATTTTGAAATAGTTTCGGAAGATACCTACAAATTACATTCAATACTCGTATGTGATACATATTTACTAATTTTTAAGTGAAGAACAGAAAAATTGCACCACCGTAAGGGTGTTTTTGTTGTGAAATGTTGGGGTAACGGTTTCGCTTTCTTTCATATTATTAAATATTTGGGACGTGGTTTCTTTAATTTTTAAAAATCTTGGGTGTGAATTAGTTAATTTTTCTGTTTTTGGGGCTGTTTTTGGGGTCTAAATGATTTCTTACATTTTCAAATGCACAAATTATTTTCAATATATTCTTCAAAGTAATCGTAAGAAAATTTTTATAATGTTCAATTTTTTTCCGCACTAAATCCGTTATATCTCGAGAGGTACTTGCTCGATCTTTATGAATAAGGTGTCTATGGAAAAATAAATTCACTATCAATAAATATTATAGAATAAGTGAAATGGTAATGGTTTAAGGTCTCGAAAAATTCTAGACTATCGGTCGATCAGATTTGTAATTTGAATGAGTTGCAAAAATATACCACTCTGACAAAAATTGACCTGGCGACCAGGCTTCCGACAGACCACGCTCACAAAAAATTAATCAGGCCAAGCATTATGTATGTATTTAAAAACTAACTAATTGGTGAATATTTTACGAGGCCACGCCTATTTTTATGAGCAGGGTGCCGTTAATTTACAAATTTTTATGGCGTGGTTCTTTAATTTTTCAGGTTTTGTTGGTTTAGTTGATTTTTTACATTTTGAAGTGCACAAATCAATTTGAATTTATTTCAAGGAAATTTAAAAAAAAAATCATTCTTTCCGCATAAAATCGCATAAATCTCGAGAACGGCTGGTTTGACCTTTATGAAATTCCACATCAATATTGGCATATCAAAAAATCAATGGTTTCCATAGAAAATAATGCTCTTTTTTTATATTCATGTTCCAACAGATTTTCAAAAACGCTTCAATACAGTGGTTTAAAGTTGTTCTTAAAAAAAAACTCGAAACATTCTAGACTTTCGGTCGATCAAATTTGTAATTTGAATGAGTTTGTCTAAAACTTTGCAACAAAAAGCCACATCCCTATTAGACCACTATGACAAAAGTTAACCAGGTCACGTCTCAAATTAAAAAATATTTTCAAAAAAAAGATTAAGAAAAAAAACTGAATTTTATTGTGAGTTGTTTATAGAACATAACTTGTCTGGTCAAATATACTATTGATGTTGATATTGATAGATTCAATTAATTTACAACTATAGTTTTCTTTTCAATCATCAAAATTCTAAATATTATTCATTTTTCATATCCGATTACCCATTTCGATGCTATTATAATATTGCACAAAATGAGAAATATTGCCAAAACACATCCAAATACGACATACGCAACACATAATAGTTAATGAATTAAAAATAAGATAAATTAATTAGAACAAGTTCATTAGCCCAGATTTATAAATGAATTTGCTTATTGTATTTGGCATGCGTCAAAGCTCTAATGCTATACAATAACAATAGTAATAATATGAACGTTGTACAATAAATATAACGCTGGTCCATTAATTACTTATTAGAGCGCGCAAGACAAACATAGCGCGTTGCATATACACCCACCTACCACTGTGTCACTACCGGCCGACGGACGACAGAGTGGCGAGCGGGCGGGCGCGTCGTAGCGGTCTGTCAGCATTACTTAGATTCCGTATCTCTGACTTTGCATATTATATTTTTTTTATTATTATTATTATTTTTATTTTGTATTCTTATTTAAGTTTTATTCAATCTAACAAGCTATGACCGCTTGAAACTGGTGCAGAGCGGTTAATCAAGACGCTCAGCGTGGTGCGTAGTTTTTGTTGCAAATGTTTTTTCCAGCCATGATTCTTGTTTTTCTCTTAATTCTGATGCGATATAGAAAAATAAGACTTGCATATCTAAATTCTCTTTGCATTGCTGATTGGATGTTGATGCATGAGAAGGCAACAATTAAATCCGTGTAATCAATCATAAAAATATAGTAATTGAAATTGTATTTATAATTTTTTATTTTTTGAATATTTAAGCCTTTGAAAAATAAACAAACAAATATCAAGTTAGGATTAATTTGGAATTAATTCATTTTCCCTAAACATGCATGCTAAGGCTAACATCATGTCAAAAACAAAAAAGAAATAAAATCAACAACGCGTAACGAACAAAAACAATACTGACATTAGAGAAACGGATTTGCGTTCTTAACATTCAAATTTTCTTTTTCTACGACTTAACGTCTAGATATACAGTCATCACTGTTTGATAAAAGATTGCCACTTTAGTTAATTTTGATTTACTTATGTACATGTTGGAACCCGAATAAAAGGCAATGGCACACGACGTTTCAACACTATCGCGATCAAACAAATACAACAACACCTGCATTTAGTTGGCCTCAGACATGGAATAATCCAAAACCGGGAAGCCTGTTGACGATTCTGAAGGTTAAACCGGCAAATTACACAAGTGGAGCCTTAGTGTAAAGCAGTGGAGTGGGAGAGTTGTGGTCCCAGTCTCCCAGACAGGAGACCCTGGACCACGACCGCACTGGGTTAAAGTAGAATACAAAATAGCATGGTTTTCCAATTGAGAGTTTAAGGCCATGTTTTACAGTCTGAATAAGTAGACACCTAAATACTAAAATTGACACTTAATTACGCAGGAAAATAACTATTGATGAATAAAGCTTGCGAAACATTCGCATAAAAAAGATGAAACAACAATAACAACATGTTGCTATGATTGACAAAAACACGTTGTTATTGTTTTTTCGTCGTCACGTCGCGTTCGTCATCGTGCGAAACCCGTTTCGCATGGTTAAGCCTTGAGATTCACATATTCGCTATTGGCGAAAAAAATTCTCAAATGCTCATGTTTTTACTTAGTGGCAACCACATAAGATTAACAGTCATAAATCCATCTTTTAGAAGATCACACAAATATTTGTTTGCCTCTAGAAACTGGACGTTTTGATAAGACAAATGTAGCCAGACAAACCATCATCCTAATAAATTGTAAATAAAAACGTAACTCCCATCAGCAAAATATACGATATTTTGAAATAAAACAAAATGCCATCTCGTATAAAAGTGTATACATATATGTACATAAGATAAAATCCCAGAACTCCCACGTTCTAATAAAATAATAATCGTAAACATTTTTAAGGCTTTGACCTTGCAACAATGGCACAAAACCACAAAGTCACACACAACAAATCGTGTGGAAACTTATCAACTAAAAAACAAAACAAAAAGGCTTTGATTGATATTATAGCACGCAATATGATGACAACAGGATGTTCTTTTGACATCCTCTCTGAACTCACCGGCAGATGGCATGATGATACACTTAAATCGGCGAGTCGCAAAGCGCTCAAATTCAAATTATGTGGGCGGAAGTGCGACAAAGAGAAGCACTTTCGTTTTTTTTTTTTTTTTATTGTTACTATTTTAATTTTTTGTTTTTACGTGTACCTACTCGTACAATACCTATAGTTTGTAGTGTGCCATCATTATTGATGGCAGAGAGAAGATGTAGCAATTAATAGTAATTAGGTGTATCATACATACCTATAAAGATTTATATGATAAGCATCTGAAATAATGTTGAGAGTGAGTGAGAGAGAGTGTCGGCACATAGCTCTTTCATGATTTTTTTTTTCTTTAATTGGCATTGAAGCCAATAATAATTATTTATTACTGCGCTACAACTGACTGTCCCACAAAGTCCAGAAATCCAAAATACAAACACACAGAAGCTAGTGATCACTGGTTATAGCTAGATGGATAGATAGAAATGACAAGGATTTTATTTTAAGCCTTTGCTAACTCGAAATAAATTGTCATCGAAAATAATTTTGTGCTTTCGTGTTTTTCCACAGGGAGCCAATAATGGCAGTGTAGGGTGATTTGATACTTTATTAAATTCAAACAGAGACAAAAGTATAAAAGTAGGAACAGTACTAATATAAATCTGGAGTAAAATTTCAGCATTTTGTGAGTCCGCAACGAGTTAACGAATAATTTTGCATGGGCATTGCTGCTCCATTACAATTCAGGTACACTGCTCCTTATGTCACTGAATTATGTATTTTTTTTTTCAAATAAAAATTTCTAGGATTTAGTGTGATAACACAAGCCCTTACAGCAATTTTTTAACGGCAACTTAACAGCATTAATTTGCTAATTTTAAAACACAAAAATCATCATTTAAGAGGAGGGGTTTATTTCTCTCCGCTTCGTTAATACGGAATGACAATTTTCTTAAACTTCTTGGTTTACATTTGGAGAGAAAAATATATCACCCTGTTAATTTGTCTTCAATAAAACCCAACGATAAAATTAATCAACTTGTTTTCTTTTCAGTATGAATATGAACAACAATGACCTACGCAACTATTTTTTTATGTGCACATATCAGTCTCATCACTTTAAAGTCTGGCTGAAATTCATGAAACCAAAACATTACATATATTTATTCTATAATATTTAAGTACTCCCTGTTCAAGAGTGGGACGCATTGAATGAGTATTTGAAAAAAAAAATGAAACAAATAAATAAATTTATAAATGAATTGAATTAAATAGGAGATTTTGTTCTTTCAATCTGAATAGCATTGTTCATCTTTCATTCAATATTGGTTCAATTTCCTGTAGATAATTTAAAACATGTTAACGTTTTAAGTTTTTACTACTAAAACTAAACTTTTGATTTGATCATAAAATTTATAGTTAAATTATAAAATTCAAAACTTCTTAACTTTTTTGTTTTGTACACAATCAAAATTAAGGATAGCAATGTGGTATGTACACCATATGCGTACGTACATATATGTTTGTACATACATACATACTTACCACTGCAATGGAAAAATTTAAATGAGATAATTTACGTTTTTGGAAAAGTTTTGAAATTGTTTGTTAAGAAGAATAACTGATAATAAAAACTAAACCATCATCAAATATTATCAGATTAGTTGATGACTCACAAAAACTCTCAGACACAAGTTGTAAATCAAAAACCAAACAAAACAAACTACACTGTTATGCTTGAAAACATTTTTGACTGACTATGACTGTTATGTTACAATGTGTTTAAGATATCACATGATTTGTTAAAATTCCCCATTGTTTATTGTGAATTTAATAAGGGTTCCGCCAAGCAACTTTTTTTTTTTTTGAAAATACTATAAAAAAAACTACTGAATATTTTCTCAAATTTCCTTTTTTTTTTTTGAAAGTACAATCTTTACGGTTAATAATGGAAATAATTTCATTCAAACGGCTGCCTCGGCTGGCCTGGCCATGCAGTAGCCTACACGATCGGTCCAATTTTTAAGTACATTATCGATTGTGTGCAGCTGTATTTCACCAATGGCTTCACGAATATTGTCTTTTAAAGCGTCAATTGTCTCTGGCTTGTCGGCGTAACACTTATCTTTTACGGCACCCCACAACTAATAGTCCAACGGTGTCAAATCGCAGCTCCGAGGTGGCCAAACGACATCAGCTCTGCGGCTGATAATGCGATCTTCAAAAACAGGGCGCAAAACATCGAGTGTAGCTTCGGCTGTGTGGCACGTAGTGCCGTCCTGTTGAAACCAAATGTTGCCAATATCCTCCTCTTCAATTTTTGTGAACAAAAATTCGTTCAACATGGCCCGCTAACGATCGCCATTGACTGTAACGGCTATTCCTTGCTCATTTTCGAAGAAAAATGGCCCAATTATGCCTCTGGACCAAAATCCGCACCAAACATTGACTCGTTTTTGGTGTATCGGCTTTTCAGCCATATTCGTTCAGCGGAAGGATAAAAATAATTATCTGTCAAATCAGACATGAGCTTAGTGTTACCATTCACGAAATAAGCACTAGTTGAAAAAAAAACGTTAGATGGCGGACCCTTTATTTATTCAACGCTGTTTTCGAAACTATTAAGGGCCAGTTTATTCATAATGGGTTATCTTTAATCCAAAAAAAAGTTCAAATCGTTTTTAGTTACATGTTTGATTCTTGTCCTTTAAGTAGAGTATATGTATTTTCTGACTTGGGTGCTGTCTTAGATTCGAAACTAACATTTAATGAACATATTAACTTCATAGTTGAAAAAGCAAACAGAGTTCTGGGTTTTATTAAGAGATTTGGCCGTGACTTCCGTGATCCATATGTTTTAAAATTACTTTTTGTTTCATTTGTGAGACCAGTCCTGGAATATGCTTGTACAGTATGGTCACCTTACTACGCCGTACACGTCACAAGACTCGAAGCCATTCAGAAAAGATTTTTGCGTTTTTGTCTACGATCCCTTCCGTGGTTTCATGATATTCATACATTACCACCTTATTCACAAAGACTTTCTCTCATAAATCTTCCTTCTTTGACAAATCATAGGATGTACTTGCAGTTTTGTTTTATTGTTGGAATAATAAACGGACAAATTTCATCACCATCGGTTCTTGGTAGTTTAAACTTTAGTTTTAGTCGTTCAAGTATAAGAATCCAGAAACTATTGAATACTAATTTTAGCAGATCAAACTATGGTGTACATAGCCCCTTAAATCAATTAATTGACATCTATTATAGATTTTACTCTTGTATTAATTCACCAAATGATAATATAAAAAGTATAAATTGCAAATTAATATTTTTCAACAGTCTAGTTTAAGTTTTTAGATTTTAAGTATATATTAAGAATTGTTAACGTTAGTATTTAACGAATTTTAATAAAAAAAAATCCTTGATTATTTCAGTTGACAATCATTGATTGTTTTTGTTCATTAAAATTTTTTTCAAGGAATCATTTAGCTCCAATCATTTAGCAAGGAATCCTGATTAGTGGAATTAATTCAAGATTTCTCTAATCAGCTGATTTTAGTTCTATTCAAATTTAATTTCTATCTGTGGTTACTTTTGACTTAAAATTCTGGTACTTAATTAAATACACTTTTGCAGTTATTCATAACTTATTTCATAACTCTTCTATTTTATTGAATAGTGATCAAGTTCATTCTTATTGCGATTGTCGTTTAACCAAAACGATATTAGAACAAGTAAGATCTAAAAGCCACAATTATAAGGTTGAGCAAAACAAAATCTTCATGATTTCCTCCGCTCTACGCTCTCTAATTGTCACTTCGAGAGCCCAGCCTTTTGAGTTAAACGATGACGGGTGATTAACACATTTAAAAAAAGTTTAATTCTAAAGAATCAATAATGATATTATTAGATATTGCGTTACATAGTAGCAAAATATTATTATAGGAAATAAACTTTATTAATTTTACTACAGATGAACAAATATTATACTACACGTGAATATTTTTTTTGACTTAGTTTAGTTATCATTGCGCGTTTAGCAAAAAAACACATTTCCTTTGTAAAGCTTTTTATAGTTACTCAAATATCCAAAAATAGAATTTTATTTGATTGTCAATATTTTTTAACGATGACTGCTACCTGTATTTTTTTTTATAATAACAACAAAATTTTATTGACATTTTTGCAAAATTATAAATACATATGTATGTATGTACAGTTCATACATGCACACCTAACCTACATAAATTTAAATAAATTTTTTAGTTATTTTTGAATATATTTTTATTTATGGAAAGTATAGGTGCTCAAAATAACCTTAATAACCAAGTGTTTAAAAAATTGAGCATCCCTAACATTTTGTTAGATTCAAGCAAACAAAAATAATATTAAACATATAAGTTAAATAAGAATAAGTCTGGAGTTCAGTGGCATGGGATTTTATTCAGTTATTTTTGTTTTTTGTTTTCCCATTCACATTAGAGGGACCAACGACCGACAAATAAATGGAAAAATGGGATTGAAAAAGTAATTCACTTACTTTGTTTTGAAAATCATTTCATCATCAGGTCCTGTAACCCCGGACGGGGCATAAGGCGTCAATCCTCTCCATCCTTCACGATCTCAAGCAAGAAATTTCAACTGCGGCCACGTCTTTCTCTGAGTATCTGTTTCAGCTAGTACCGTTGATTTCCACGTTAATCTTGGTCTTCCAACTCGCCATGCACCCTGGGGACTCCATTCAAAGGGCTGCTTCGCAATGTCATCTTTTGAGGAAACCTCAGTGTGTGACCAATCGATCGCCATTTACGCTTTTTAATGTCGACGTCCAGCAGCTCTTGATTTGTCCTGCGCCACAATTCCTGATTGGATATGGCTTATGTCCAGCGAATCTATGTATAGAATGTGGCGTAGACAACGATTTACAGAAGCCTGTAACTTTCTCGAGATAGTAGCCGAGACCTTCCAGGTTTCGCAAGCGTTCAATAGCACAGATTTTACGTTGGAATCGAAGAATCATTTAGCTCGGACAATTTTTTTTTTCTACGAATCAATTTGAATTCAATTGCAATTCAGCAAATATCTATTTTATAATCTTTTTTTGAGTTCTCATTTTCTTCTCGGTTGATGCTGGTAATTCTATAATAGAAATTAAATTCAAACAGAACTGAAATAAGCCTTTCACAAGTCACAAGACGGCCTTTAGGCTTTTTGAATATACTATGTATAAATAAACAAATTTATATTTACTGTTTGAAACAAACAAACAAATTGCTGGAAAAATATACATACATATGAACGTTGTCAGTTATATTTAATTTGTTAAATGAATTCACAATAATTTAAAAATTATTTTGCATTTCTAATAAAATATAATTCACTCGTTGTTTATTCTTAAGTGTCAACATAAGATCATTCACCATGCGTCAAGATTGTTTGCTTTTTCCTAAAATTCAAATTTGAGTTGATGAATCATGAATGTTTATTCCATATTCTTGTTTTTAATACTTAGAGACAAATGCCATAAGATAAGATAAACACAAATCATGACGTTTGTTCTATGCAATTAAATTAAACTGAATAAAAATAATTATCAAACCCAAGATTCAAAATAATTAATTTTGAATTACATACATACATACATGTGTATATACAAATTCTCCTCAAAAATTCTATAAAATTCATAATGATTAATATTTTATATATCTAGTTCCAAAAGTTGTCAAAATCGCGGTCTTATTTCATTTTGAAAATAAAATAAGGCCGCAATAGAAAAATTAAATAAGACCGCGATTTATTGATTGTCCTTATTTCTGTCCCTCAACTGAAATTGACATCAAATCGTCATCATGCTTGACAGTTAACAACTGATTTGAGATCATTACCGTTTTAATACTGCAAATGAAATAAGGTTCAATAAATGATAATAAGCATGCTGGATATGAGACAACATTTTGTTTCGGATTAAAAATAAAAACAAATGATTGGGTTTGACCAGGGTGATAAGAAATACGACTTTTTGGTTCATATTTGAATATTATATTGATTCTTTCTGATTAAGAATTATATCGTTCATTATCTTAAAAATTAAAGCAATCATTTTTTCAACATTTCATTAAAATGCTATACGAAGCATCTTTTCGTGTTCAGGTTCAGGTTCAGTTCTTTCTTTTTAATTTTTTCCAATTAGGTACTTAAATCAATTCGTTTTAAAAGAAGGAAGTTATCGGTTTTATAAAGACAAAATAACTATACAAAATGCGTATACGCCAAAGTGTCCCATTGTTTAATTTGTTAAATAACATTTCACAACTTTTTTTTTAAGTGAATAGTTAGACGTTGGGTCCAACAACAATGAAAATCAAATCCTACAGTAGGTACCTATTGAATTTTTTTTTTTTTGATCAATTAAAAAACATTTGGTATTCAACAAGTTTGAAAAACAAGAAATCACTAATATCTATCTAACTGTGAAATTATAATTTCAAAAGAACAATGAGTCATTTGGAGAATGAAGAAAACAAATGTGTCATAATTTTTCCATTCCCAAACAGTAGTGTATACAGGCTCAACAACCTTGTTGTTGGTGGTGTTCGAGCGGCGGCGTCACTTAATGAAGTTAAATGATCAATTCTTTTAACTATATCACAAAGAAATTTTATCATTGAGCCTGGCCTGGTGTGATAGTAAACTGCGCTTTGTTTTTTTGGAAATTTCTAGTTCGAGTTTTTATCCTGTTGCTATTAAAAAATATACACCTTTATATTTTCTATCATTCAAATCCTGTTAATAATACGTTCATAATACGTTAACGTTTTTTTTTTTTGTTTATTTTGTAAAATGTGTAAAAATTCAAGTAGCAATTTTCCATCTTTAGCCAACTAAAATAATTTCTCAGAAAACTACCAACATCTAATACCTCAAAAAATATAGCCAGTTTATTATGTATGTAACTTTAACCCTTTAAACAGAACTCATATTTTTTTATCCTTTAATGAATATTAATTATCACCCACAATTACCCCTATTACATATGTGTGTTTATTTTTCTTACCTGACTAAAACAAAAATATCATACAAAGTAATGAATACAATTTTCTTCTGACACATACTCAACACCACAAATCAAGTGACAGAATAAGTTTATACATAACTATAATTTTGTTTTCCTTTCAAATATTGAAAAACATTTACGTAAATTGAGATAAGATTTTTTTGTAGTTTTTTTTCTACTCCTTTTTTATGTTTAACCATGATCATTTTTATTTTTTCATTGTCTACACAACGAGATTAATTAAAATCTTGAAGAACTCATCACTTGTTTTGTGGAACAAGTGAAAAAGATATTTTTTTTTTGTTGCAATTATGATGTATGAAAAAGGGTGTTTTTTTCGTTGTAATTAATAGCTGGAATATTTAATTTTTGAATTAGTTGTTTTTTAATTAGATTGAAAAATTCAACATTTTCAAATTTGTTTTTTTTTTTTTTTTTTTGAAAATTCAATATTTCGGAAATGGTGATTTATTTTAAAAACTTAACACAAAGCGTATTTTCAACACCTATCCAAACATTTTGCACTAGAACTACATATATCTAGGTTTATAAAGGGATTGTTACGAAATCTTTGTTCATAATCAAACAAAATCCTGCTATAACAAAAAACCTCAAACTAATAAATTATAATCTCAAATCTTAAGTAAAAATGTACATTTCTCTTTTTTTTTTAGTTTGCGAGATGTTAATAATTTACATGAAATATTCTTAAAGCGAGGTTTAAAAATAAATACGAAATTTCGTTATTTTGGTTTGGGCTTTCTTAAAAATTGTAGTAACTAGAAGACAAATGTAAAAACATAACTTTAAATATAAATTTCTTTAAAGCAGCAACAAGAACTTAGATGAAAATATTGATTTGTATGTGCTGAAATTTTTATGGAAATTTAAAAAAAAAATAATTTTGGATTTTTCAAAAAAAAAAATGGACCCGCAGCAAAGTCATCTATATCGAAAATCAAAAAGATCAAATAAAAAAAAACACCCTTTATGAAATTATAATCTTAACGATCCGATGACTGATCCGATGACAAGATAACATTGAGACAATATGAATATACGGCTTAGATGTCATTGATTATAAATAATAGAGATTATCATAAGTCATTTCAAACACACATATCTACTCTAGATCTGACATCCAAGCATATATAGTATACAAAAGGCTAAAAGAATATATCAGATTAAAATCCAAACAAACACATGAGGATCACATTTTGCGCATTCTTTGATTTGTCCATTTAATGATAAATCATCATTCATCACCGCACAAAACTTTAAAAGCTGCGAGTCTGTTCCGTTATTGAATATATAAAGAGACTCCCAATACGAACAGACTCCCATTCCCTAGTGGTTTTTTGAGCTGCTAGCTCTTAAAACTTATTTTTTTTTCGTTAAGTCTTTACCGTTTAAATTTATATTCATTTTTTGTTTGCGCGCGCGTTTTGTTGTTTGTTCCTACAAAAGCTTTTAAAAAAAAAATATCAGGTTAGTTTTTTTTTAAACAAAAAAAAAATAAATATTATTAAATCTAAATTGGAAATATTTTGTAAGTGTAAAAAAAAACAAGTTTAAACTAAAAAAAAAAAAAACAGTGCATTGTCCGTTGAAGGCATTTTTGCTTTCGATTAAAAAAATTAAAAATTCAAAAACAATAACTGCCAACTTCGAAATGACGTAAAAAGGAAGTTATTTTGTGTCCTTAAACGGAAGTGTACTTTAAAATAACATATTTTTTTCTTAATTTAGAAATTAAATTAAATAAATTTTACTTTCTGATGTGTTGTCGGTAAATTTAAAATTCAAAAAAAAAAAAAAATATAAAACTAAATCGGAAATTCAATGAACTGCAAAAGCACGTGAATATTTTGCTCACCTTCAAATATGATCCTCTCAAAAAATGTGTTTTTGAATACCTAATTAATTCTGACTGAGTTACATCATAAAGAAGCAAATTAAAACTGGACTATGCCGATGGTTTAATGAGTTTTAAATAATTCTGAGAAATTATTATAAAAAAATTTATTAAACATGTTTTGTGTTGTTTCATTTGCATAATTTACTTGCAATTAAATATGATACCTACGTAAAAGAAATTCAAAGTAGTGGGAGTGGGAGCGGGAGAGGTGAACTAAATAGACACAGACACCCTTGTTATTGTTTTGCTTTGTATTAATAATGCAAGCAAAACTTTTTACAGGCAACTGGGTCAACCACGTGCCGATAAGAATTATTTTTCCTTTGATAGAAACATGTGAAAAATCTTTAGAGAATTCTTTTGTAATGAATAGATGAGTCAAGCTCGAGATTTAAGATAGAAAAGCTATTTTTGTATTTTCATAATTTCTTGTTACTATCGAAAACCACTGAATCTGAATGATTCACAATAGCTATCACGCTTGTAAAAATTTTGGAAGGCAATTAAGTAGCATCAATAATTGCCTCAATGTTTATAGACCTGTAAGCTTCATTGAATATACAACGTTCTCATTAAATTTAGAACAAGAAAATATTATTAACATAACAAAGAAACTTTTTCCCTCGATCAACGGAGTTAAATACAGGCAAAAATTTCGTTCAAACTTTTGAACAACCGACATGACAGTTCAATTTTTGGAACTGTACATATTTTTTTGTATGGCTATTTCCCAATTGCCTTAATTTGAAGGCAGTTTTTGACAGTTGGCTAATGGGAGACTGTCAAAACTTTTCTTTACTTCGAATTGCTATGTTCCTCTCAACTTATACGAAAAAATAAGTGAAATTAGTTATCTAATGTTGTGTTTTTGTTTTCTTTTTTTTCAATTTTGATAAACTTTGATAAATAATGAATCAGCGTGGAAGATTTTTATATTGTTATGTACTTACATTTATATAAATCAATACAAAAAAAATAGATTTTGCAAATAATAGAAAGATTTTATTTAAGATTCTCCCTTTATCTGTTTATCTCAATCATTATTTGAATAAGCTCTATTAAAACTATACAAAGTAAACAAATTGCATACCTAGAATTTATTGAATAATATTACTAAGTTTACAAGAAAATACAACAAAAAACAAATTTTTAATAGTTAAGGGACACGATATTTTTAAAATATTATTTTCTGTTCAAACCATAGCTATCGTAACAGCTTTAAGACACGATATTTAAAAAAAAACTATTATATGATTCTTTGTTTAAAAAAATGGGGAAAACCTAATTTTCAAACTGGGAAAATTTAAATGCGTGTTTCCATTGTATATTAAATTCATTAACAAGAACAAGAACAATTACTTTGTACTACTACTACTGATCGCAGTTTTACGGCCACTTCATCAATCCTACGTTTACGCGATTTTTGATGTCGTCATCACAAGCTCCTTTGCTACTGATTACTTTCATTTAAATCACTTTGTGCAGACAACAAAAAATATAAACATTCTCGTATTGTCTTCAAAAAAAAATATGTATAAAATTTCAAAAATAGATTTTCGTTTGTTGATTTATTTATTACGTATTATATTTTACTCGTCTATCATTTTATTTAAACAACACAACCAGTATACTATGCTCGCATTAAATTTCCCACCTGCTAACTAATAAATATCAACACTTATCAATATCTAAACACAATTTGCAATATCACAAAATAAAATTCCATCATTATCATCATCATACATCATTGTTGAGCCAAACAAAAACTTTTCTTAAATTTTTCAAAAACTACCTACTGCCATCAACGAGAGCTAAATGTTAGTTCAAATATTTTGAACTTCAATCACACAGAAGCAGATGGGAGTAACTACTCTAAATTTAAACCGCAAAAATAATCAAAAATAAAAAACTAGATATTATAAAAAATCCACATATTTTATAAATCGTCATTGTTGTTCAACAAAAAACTGATTCACTTAATGTGTTAATTAACTACAAAAAAAAATCTTTTTATAGCTTTTTCTCTGCTGGTCAATAATATTGCAAAAGTACCTTCCATTTAATTATCACTTTTCAGTTGATAAAAAACAAAAAAACAAAAATAAACGAATTTAGCTCAACGAATTGAAAACAATTAAAGCACGTTCCACGCCATCAAATGGAGACCAATAAGCAATACAAAAGTTCATTGAGCTGCAACAGTGCTACAGATTCTTTTTTTAAATCTCACCAAATGCTATTCCACTTAAAAGTATTTCAAGCCTAGCTGATAGAGTCGAACATAGTAGAAAAAATGTGTGCGATACAACAACCCAAGTCACCATTCATGAGAGATTGTAGTACGTACGATTCTGTCGATTTTTTTTTAAATTAATTATCAGAATCAGTCTATAACAAGAGTTGCTGCTGGCTAAACCGTTTAATTACATAAATATCGCTTAAAGTAAGACCACATAATTCTTGCAAAAAAAAAAGATACATCCATTTATCCATCCCTTGAAAAAAGTGCTGATACCATAAACAAAAAGTGTTTTTTTTTTTGTATCTGCGAATGTTGTTTGTATGTGTCTGTATCTGCTATGTATATGTACGTACCTGGCTTGCATATTTCGAGCAAGTGCTGCTACTGCTCTGATATTCACTAAAACGCGTATCGATTTCAAACGATAATATTCTGCGGCGCTCGATCAGACAAAGCTCAGTTTCTGCGAAGCTTTTCCCGCGTTTGGACCGCTACCGACCGACGACATTCATACTAAAGAATTCTAGCATTCGTGTTGCATATAGTATTATCCGGAGAAGTATCTGCATTTTTGGAGTGTTGTTCTGTTCTTAAATTTATTCGAATTACATATAAACCAGCTACTTTTGTACCTATATCTATAATAAAATATTCTTTCAACCAAAAAAAGAGAAACTAGTTTAGAAAAAAAATTAAAGTTTTCTGGTTTTTTGCTAACGATTGCAAATTCCAAATAAAAAGTGCAAATATTTCGGTTTGTTTGAAATTAAGTTTTTGTTTTGCACCTACGAGTATTAACAAAACGGTCAAAATAGTGTCAGATTAGAAGCTGGAGTAAAACGTTTTTTTTTATGTTTGCCAAAAGCTCAGCGATACAACATTTAAAAATTTACAAGTGCAAGCGCGGGACTAAAAAGGACGAAATTAGCTTTATTTTATAGCATTAAGCTTTTTGTGACTATCAAAAGTGATATAAATATACATAATCTAGATCGTGAAGATACTTGAAGACCTTGGGAAAAGTCTAGTCAACATATACCTAGGTATGTACATAAATGCAGACGGAAAAAACAGTTAAATCGTTGAATAAATTCATTTGTGTGGTTTTTTGTTTTTCACTGTAATAAAATTGTGAAAAAGTTCGGTCAGAACGATTGGGCGTCTGCAATCCATACTTCCATCTAGATCCCTAATTCGATTGTATCTTCAAATTTTTTAACAAATCATTCAGACCTATTAATATACTCTTTACGAATTCCGATAAAAACTGTTACAGAATTCACGCGTGGTGGCAACTTGTAAGGAGATTTTTCACTGGGTTTGATTCTGTGATACTTTTTTTCGGGAAAGATAACAAATTTTCGATTACTTTTCGATTTGTGAAAGGTCTGATTATTCTGTGATTCTAAAATTTCCGAATTTTGGCTTTGGCTCATCTAGAGAAAGATTTTTTTGAAAATAACTGGAACTATTTTGATTAAAACTTAGCTAGGTATACGCTTTTTGACCAATATTATTCTGGTATAACATAAAATAAGATATTTATGAGGAATAAATGAAAAAAATTAAACTCTTTGCAAATAGTGAACATTTCTTGTCAGGCGGTGTTTCAAAACCAAGGCCACAATTTATTTACTACATATAAAATTGTTTAAAATGTTAAGAGTCTGATATTTTTATTATAATTATAAGTGAACATTTCAAATCATGATTTTTTTTAAATTCTGTAATTTTTCACAATAAAAGTAAATTAATTTCTGGGGCTTTTTAATCAAACTTCGTACAAAAAAAATGGCCACTCTCATGGGCGTTGTAAATTCATTTCCAATTATTTTCGATCGGATACGTTGATAGACCCCTTTAACTTGCGAGATTTCGTTATTTAAATAGGAAGCAGAGCGTTGCGAGTACAAGCTGTTACAAATTTGGTTTATGAATCTTCATTTTTAATTTTGTAAATTCGCTGTTTCTACTGAAAACATTTAGTTGCAAATTGGTTTCATTTTTGTTTATACAGATTTCATTTGCGAGGCTCACAATTATACACAATTTGATAATCTATAAATTCATTCATGATCCTTTTGATGACAGAATGTATTTCAATTGAAAAATGCGCTCCCTGCAAGAATCGATATAGCTGCACTAAATAAACTTCCTTTAGAGATTATAGTAACTGTTAATGGTTCCCTATTATGAATTGGTGAAGACTTCCTCTTTGAGTTGCCACCATCACACAACCAAAACAAACAAATAACAAAATATTTTGCTGTCAAGCAAAATTGACGTGTAAACAAAAAACAAAACTGTATTCTATTGGAGTGAAGTAGTGGCAGATAGTAGAGGTATGCCAAGTAAGCAACCATGGAATATTGGTAATGTTGGTGCCTCTGCATAAAGTCGAACAACACCAGTCAGTGGTGACATTTGTTTCTTTTTATTTTTCAAGTTTATATTACAAATCTGTTTCATTTCCTGTTACAATTTGATTTGGGATTGAAAATGCTTTTGTTTTAAAATCTTTTGTTGATTTAGGTTGGTTTTGATATTTTATTGGTAATAATAAAATTATTTTACATCATTAATGTAGAATGTAGATCTGTTGGTGTTTGTAAAGTGAAACTGACAAAATAATCAAATAGAATATTAATTGAGGGTATATTTGTTCATGTTCATAGGTTTAGTTTTTTTTTGATAATTTTCTTATCAAAAATTCATTCTAAGAGTAATGACTCCTCTAATGAGATCCAACGAACATTATTATTTTTATCTCTTTAAATGTGTTTCTGTTTAACATTGATTTTGAAGAGGCAGGTGTGAAGAAGTTCATCCCTTCTTATACCTTTAAAGTGCGAAAGCAAGCCATTTTCTTAACACATGTAATTGGATTTTTATTCAATTTTAAAATTTATGATTCACTTTAAAACGCAAACAAACATTTCCTGGAATTCGAAACAAAATATACATAATAAAATCAATAAACACTTAGTTTAATTGACAGGTTATTATCTAACTATTAAATCAAGAAACCACATAAAAATAAATATGATATAGTTTTCCTTTTTGTTAATAAATTATAATATAAACAGGTGCTAATGACGCTTTTAAGAATTAAGTACTTTATTATGCATTTATTAAATACGTACAAGCGTAAATCAGCAAGCATTTAAAAATTACTTTGCTTGCTACATTAAGGCGAATTTAAAAATTATTATTAATTCATAAAATTAAAATTATAGCATTTGATAAAAGGTGTGTCAACATAAAATAAAACGATTTGACTGAAATCGAAAGATTTTTGAATAATTTAAATTGATTAGAAAGATTCATAATTATGAATCCTTTAATTGAATTCGTTTAGTGCGCTGCGATACGTTTAAACTATTTCAATAAATAAACTTGAATATTTATGCATAACTAACCAAAAAAAAAAAAGAAATATAAATAAAAACAATTGAACCTAAATTCATACAAGATTTTATTTTAGGAAATCCCAAAAGGGAAATCACTTGACATTTTTTGAGCACACTATTCAGAACACCAATAATACAAAACAAGAAAAAATCCTCAAGTCAACAACACATCAAATCATTGAAGCCCAAATATTTTAAAGTTCAAAATTTACAAACAATGACCGAAATTAATTTTTCACAAAACCAACAAAGTGATAGAAAAAATATTCGGGATGCAGATTTTCAACAATCGTTGTATTTTAACAGATTTCAATATTTCTAATTAAATAAAAAAAATATCACTTCATTGTTCTACCAACGTCATTTTTCATTTACTCATAAAAATTAACCTTACCAATCCTCAACGTGTAGGAGGTAACCCAGCAAACAAGGAAACTCATTAGTGATAAAAAAAATCATTAACTTTGTGAAAGCTATTAAAATTTATTAACCAAAAAGAATGTCTAAATCTTTTCCACTTTTTTTTTTAATCTAAATTCCAGAATATCTATTTAAAAGTATAACAACCATTTTCCTACGTCACACACATAGATTTTATATTTGACTTTCTGACAGCGCACTGTTCTACAAACCATAATAATCTCAGACATTATACAAATAAAAAAAAAGAAAACAACAGCGTACTAAAAACAAATTAAATAAAAAATATGGCGGTTTATTTTTATGTGAGGCATTTGCCTTCCTTCCTGCCATTTCTTAAATTCTTACATTGCAAACGTCTCAATAATTTTCCAATTACCTATGGTATTTTTCAAAATATAGATGGGTCCCTTTTCGACTTAAACGTTTTTTTTTTTTTTTTGTAATAGGCATTGGTGGTTAAATTCGCACGATTTTTGTGGATTCATCAATTGTGATTGAATTTAAATATTCTCTGCATATTTATAAAATAAATAAACAAATTAGAAAATATTTGCTTTTTTATTTTCAAGTGATAAATCACTAATTAGTACAAACTTATGGATTTCATTTTAATAGAGAACATTTTTGATAAACAAATAATTTTTTTGTAAAAAATAAAAAAACACATACATACTACGTATGTGAATTTGTTAGGGTGGATCAAATATTTTTGCCTCTTTTCATTATTTTATTTTTAGTAGATTCACTGAAGACTCTATGTATATTTGCTATGGGAAATGTGTTAACATTAGCCTATTTAAATTAAATTGTACTAAAGGACAAGTCTTACATTCGTAAAAAAAATTCGAGCCCGTCTGTCTGTCTGGTCGGCTACAGTCTAAACGGGTGTCTTTTATCTAAACTCCCTCTTAATTTAAAAAAGGGAATTTTCAGGGAAATGAACAAATGGTTCCTTCCTTCTTTTTTTTTATATTTAGCGCGCACTAAAGAGGATTTTATGTACCCTTTACATGTCAGAGACACAGTGCGAGCTTTAGGTAAGTAGAAGGGGATTTGAAAGGAGATGTCGGGGAACATTAGTCTTGAATTTCAGTACATCCAAATGAGAGGGAAAGACAGAGCGTGGAAGAGTATTCCACATTCGCGTAGTACGGCCAAAGAACGAATCCCTTTACTTGACAGTACGACCGAAATTGGTTCAAGAGTAAACTGATGAGCATTCCTGGAAACGCGAGTATTACGGTTGAATCGTTTAAGGGGAGGAATGCAACTGGCAATTTCATTAGATCACTTACCGTAAAAGTAACGATAAAAGATTGAAAGACAGGAAACGTTACGCCGGTGTTCGAGTGACGTAAAAGTATCGGCGATACTTTTGAAAGTGTATGAGAAATAGTGAAAAAGCATAATTCTTAAATACCAATGTCAAGACTTTAACTTGTTTTTAAAAAGACTGAATTTGAATATTTAAAACAAAATGTTAGCATTTCTATAATTCTGTGTTGTCGTTGTTTTTGAAAAAAAAAATTCCATTATGTAGTTCCAATCTTTTAACAAAAAACATTTCAATCAGGAGTTTGTTTGCTATATGACTGATGGCAAATGATTGTGTTAACTGCAGGCGATAATTTGTGACTTGTGAAGATTGATTAACAATTTTATTTTTTGTGTGTAGATACACTAAAAAAAACAGATACATAAATAATTATATCATATTGGGGCAGACTTATTGGCTACACTGTAGTTTTGGATCCAACTGATTGACATTAATGAGATGCCTTCACAAAAATATGCTAAAATTTATTTTTGAAGTGTATTGTGTGCAATTTCGTGTAAAATTGTAAATTGTCCTACTTTTCGAGAATTGGTTCATGGAATATTTATGAGATTTTATTATAAGATTATAAATTTCAGTTATGGAAATGGAAAACAGTAAAAGGATCGAAATATTGGGCCTATCAGCAATCTCGAGGATAATTTTTTTTCATAGAATTTTGTCCAAGAATCTCCCAAGGAACAGATATCCAATACAATGACAGGTTAATTCCTCTAGAACATGTTTTCCCGTTACCAACAAAACTTTTAAGTGTTATTTAAGTACATTCCTGATGTTTGAAGGATGGAAACATTTCCTGGGAATGCCGTAGCCAAATTGAATTCACATAGAATACGAAGGCACTTAAAGCCACAGTTTTGTTTTGTGTGTGCTTTTACAATTTAAAGCGCCTATCATTTGGATACTTTAATTCTTTAGTGTTAATGACATACATACTTACAAACACGCCGTGCCGCGCTGCCAGTGACAGCCTATTTGACTTTTTTACATTGTAATTAATTAATTAAAGTGTTTTCGTAACAGTTATAAACACAAAAATTTAATATTGTTTATGTTTATACTGAGATCACTTCTCTGTTGTTTTTTTTTTTTTTTAATAATTTCAATTAAACCACTTTAACAACTCATTACAAAAACACATAATATGTACGATCATTTATGTATTTTATCGATTTATTACGTCAGTTTTATTATTGATCGTCTTTTTTTATGTTAAAGAATTTATTAACAGCTTCTTGCATTATTTTGTAATGCGTCATGAAAGTAACCTCAAGTATTTGACCCAATTGATGAATACACATGTATATACATACATATGTATTAATAATATGATAGCTTCCAATTTTCGATTTGTATATTTCACTTAGCACCAATGACAACCAGATACGGGCAGTTTTTTGTTCAGTCCAATATGAAAAAAATAGAAAAGTGAACCTTCACTTTCTCTTTTATTTTTTATTTTGCTATTTAATTCTTTATTGTCCAAATCAATTATTTATTAAAAAGTAACCAAACACATACTTCAATTGATTGATATATCGCAAAATTTTTAAATAATTTTTCGGTTAGCTTTTACTTTTACAAATGAATTATTTAATCCAGTCAAGATTTTGTAACCTCCTAGACAAAATAATGCTTTGGTCACAGAAAAGTTGACAACCTTTAATACAAAAATTAACTTTTTAAAAAAATGTCAGTCTTGATAAAGTTTACTGTGATGTTAAGGTATTTTATTTGTTTTCGAGAAAAAAAATCTGAATAATATTATTGATTAAAACTTTTTAAAATAAACTTATTCCACTTTCAAAAACAACGACTAAAAAACCAGGAGAATTACTTAACCGAGTTTGAGTAGTTTTTTTTTGCCCCTAATGAATGTTTTCTACGCATCAAACACAAATTTATGTGCAATCAATGTTATTTTTTTTATCAAAAACAAGTGTCATTTACCAATAAACAAAGTTTTCGAAAACAACAACTCTTTTGCAAACCAAAAAACAAATAACAAGTAAACAAGGTGAAACAGCGCAAAAACACGCAAATCGGGTCCATAAAACTGGGATGTGTCATTATCCTCTTTGCATAAATTCTTGAGAATGATTTATGTAACGACATCATAAGCTCTGTAATTTCTTCTCTTCACACCTAGATTGACATATCAAGCTAAAGAAACTAATGCATTAGGTCTCCGTCTTCGCATAATCTAAACAGGTCTTTCAGCTGGGTGCATGCAAAGATATCAGCCTTATTAACATGAATTTATATACAAAAAAAAAAAAAAAAAATAAGAAAAAAAAAAAACTTGATGAAAAGAAAATTATATTATTGTTAAGTGAGTAGAAGTGTTGTTTCCTTTTATGAAACATGGCTGAACTTCCGATTTACCTTGCACTTGAGTTTTATCCGGCGACCGACCGACGACGCGACAACAACGGCTTCAAGGAAAACAGGAAACCTGTCAATAATATAATATTCGTACAGAAAGACAACTTGAAAAATTAATGCGAGTATACATTATTCCTGAATTAAGGCTTTATTTTTTATTCGTTTATGTATGTATATAGAAAAACAAAAATTCAAATATTGCGCGTTGATTGAAACTACACTTGTTCAGTGCAACCGAGTGGAACAAGCTTTAAAGCTGTGTAGCTAAGGCACATTATCTTGTGGGAGGATATTTATTCAAATTATGTTGTTTAAGCGTGTGGCGCTGATGATTACAATTACTCTCGTAACATGTGGATGACGAATAAAAATATATACGAGTACATATTCTAATTAAATTAATTATATGTATTATTATGCCATTTAATGACTTCATCGATTTGACACGTTAAAGATACCGCCTTTGATCAGTTCTTATTAAGAAAATGTCCAATAATTATATTAATATTTATCTTGTTTCTTTTTTTTTTTTGCAAATAGTTTATAAATTGAGATACCTATTCAAGAACAATTTTATTGATTAAAAAAATTTTAAAACTGAACTTGTTTTAATTTATTCATAAATACATTGGATTTCAATTTAATTGAAATCTCAAGTTGTTGCTGTATGAAAAATTATGATGTATTCTTAACATTGAATATTATTTCTAATAATGAAGGAAAAATGTTATTGTAAAAAGAAGATGGGGATAATTGCAAAAATGTTAGATTAATGGTTTTTCAAGTAAAGTCTGAAGTCTTAAGCCGGAACCACACACCTTTCGGTGATGCATTGGGGAATAGTGTGTAGCTGTCAGTTTCATGAATATTGACGCAACACAGCACACGCAAGACACAACTCCATCACACGACAGCAGTGCGGTTCCGGCTTTAATAATGGATCAAGCTAATCAACCGATTTTGGCTAATTACCTAGGCAGAGAAGAGAAGAAATATTCTATAACCATAAAACAAGAACCAAAACAAAATGATACGAATTAAAACCTTTTCCTTTAGAGTGGACAAATACTTCGGGAACCTTTTTGGTTAATTTCAATCGATTTGAATGAATTCATTGACGGGGTCTTCTTGAATATAAGAAGAATAAAATAAATTCAATTTCAAAATGTTACATCTTATTATTTTATATAGCTGATTACTCGACGACGACGCAAGCGATTAACCTAAAAAACATAAATAATTTTGTGTTGCGTAGATTTAAAATAATTAATAATACATTGTATTTTTTGTTCAAAAATAGAACACAAACTCATAACAGAATTGTCAGCTTAATGGGTTTTGCATCTTTGCAAAAAAAATAATATTATTTATTAATAGCTTTTACAAAGAAACCTAAAATTAAATATTTGTTTAAAACAAAAAAAAATATGTTTAAAATATTCCACAGTCAAAAAGTATTAAAGAAATAAGACACAAAAAAAAGAACACCTGTTTTCATGAAAACAAATTACATTTTATCAAAATTTATCTTTTAAGAGCATTTTGTTGCAAGCGCAGAAAAATTTAATGTGAACTGTCCAAATTTATTTAGTTTTTTTTTTTTTAATAATCTTAAATAAATTCATGCTGTCGAGATTATAATATCAAAATACCTTCAAAGTATTAAAACTACGACTATATTAAATGGTTATTTAGATTTATCCATTCTGCTAAATTATTTAGTGTTCTATTCCCCTGTATCTCCTATACTAAATATATGTACATCTACATATGTATCTGGGTAATTAAAACAAATAATCATGCAGTAAGATCCATTTTAATTGAAAAGCTTCTATCAATCTAACCTTCAAGGCGTTATTTTTTTGTTTTATTATTTTTGTTGTCCATTGAAAGTCTTTTAAAATAAACAGTTAATCTTTCATTCTGGAGAGAACAAAAAAAAAATAAATCCACTGTAATAAATTATAATTAAGAAGCTCTCAGTAAGAACGACGCAACTTGGTACATAAATATAATGTATATCTTTTCAGACTGGAAACATGAACACAATAAACATTGTACAAAACAAATGAATTTTCACTCAATTAATTGAAACAGAATAACAAACAATCCCCCGTTTCTTCTCTTTTATTCCGATTAAACAAAAATTGATGTCAGTCATTAACAAAACATATGGCCCAATAAAAGTGACCACCAAACATAAAACCTTTCAGCACATGGAACAAAAAATACACGACCGAGTCGTAGGTACATGTCTCAGTTAAAAAACTTCGGGCAAAATTTTAGTTTGATGTTAAAATTTTTAGTAAAGTCAGTAAGAAGATTTTGATTGTTTTAAACGATCGTATGTATCTACAATTTGTTAACATTTTATTTAACTTAAAATCGCCAATGGACTACTTTATAATTTCAGTGGCTTACTACTATACCAAGCACCTACAAATTATTATAGGTTAAATATTAAATGGGTTCAGAAAATTTACTTCCCCAAACTAGATGACTTTTTAAAGTTTATTTTCAATAGGTCTTGATTGCAAATTTTGACTTAATCAAACATAACAATTTTAAAACTATTTTCATATAAAAATTTAAATGCTCAGTTTTCGAAAGTAAACACATATGTAAATCTTGTAGGTTAATCGCTTATTTTATCTATTTCCTCTTTCTATATTCTATTTTTTATTTTTCCAAAATTACAAATATTTCAATCAATTTCTATCCTATTTAATATTTTTGGTAAATTTTTTCAGTTTTGTTTTCCACGTTTTGAGATTTCAATTATTATAATATTATATTCAATTTTTTTTTTTGGCATAATTTCGTACAAATTTGATTTGATTGAAATTACTTTTGTTTCATTTCGAAGTGTGAATTCACATCGAAAACTTAGAAACAGATTTATGTAAAATCTTTGAGTTCTACTGTGTATTAAATTGAACGTGACTAATTTAAACATTCGATTGAATCTACAACATGCATTGCATATCTACAAATATGTACTAGTGTCAGCAGAAATGTTGCAGTTTACTTTTATGGCATTCAAAAGCATCTCGCAGATAAAAAACATTTAAGCATGATTTTAAAATACATACTCGTATGTACCTACGTTGCAGTTGGTTATGCAGATAATTTTCTTCAGTTTGTGTTTGCATTTGAAAATGTTTACTTTTATTTAACTGTTTCCATTAATTTATGCAAAAGAAGAACACAATAGAAATTTTATGAATTATCATGAAACATTGATTACACAGTGTTTCGTGATAACTAAGTGATTATTACATAATAAAGTAATAAATTTAAAAAACTGCATTGAATTTAAAATGAAAATAAAATACATAGTTAATTATTATTATTAATGATTGTTTTAATATTTCCTCCTTTGACTATAGTACAATTTTTAACAAAATAAAATTTCTTTTTTTTTTCAGATCGGTAAAAGTTACCAAAATCTCTGAAAGACAGATATATTAATCAACAACTGAAAAGGAATTTGGATATTCTTCAGTTTCTAACAAGTGCAAACTTATTTAATAAAATTTTTAATTTCACATCTCGATTGGATCAAGCGAGAAAAGTAACAATAACTCGTACTCATAGAATGGTAGAAGGTGATTCTGGTAGAAAAACAACTGAAAGTAAGTTTATTTCTTATATTTTTTTAAATAATAATGTTTGTAAATATTGAAATTACGTTGCATACAGTTGTGGTCATATCTCTAAGGACAAATTATGTTTTTTTGATTTTTTCACACTTTAAATTAAATAATCAATCTTAAGATTTGTTTATTATAAAGGAAATCAAAAAACATACTCTTTCCTTAAAAATATGACTTCCTTTGTATGTGTTAAAAAGACGCAATTTTAGAGGACTGCTATGATGGAATTGGAATTGGAAACAACTTGTATTTTGGCGGATGATTTAAATTTAGGTAGGTAGGCATTATAGAAATTTCGTGTCAATTGGAAAATGTTTAATATTTCAAAATACATACGTTCATACATATGCTATACATAGGTGGGTACTTTTTATTGGAAATATATAAAGTATGTATGTATGCATTTTATTTTAAAACTTAAAATTGAAATCGATCAAAAATAAGAACTCGAAAGGGCTTTTTTTTAAATTTGTATAGTGTAGAAATTTATTCAAATAAATTAAATTAAATAAAAAAAAACTGTAGTTCCGTCCGCCAACCTAACTTCGCACAATAAAGTGGAAACCCCCTGTAAGTTTGAAATTAAAAAAATATATATGAATAGTGGTTAAATTTAAGCTCTACAAGTCCCATGAACGCTAACGATAATTTTCGGCACGTTTGTTTCTTTTGTTTGAGTGATTGGCATTTATGACATGTGTGTTTTGTGTACTCGTATAAATGATAGCTTGGTAAATATGCTTGGACATGTCAAGAACGATTTCTTACTGATCTTTTCATGCATCAATTGTTTTATATTGTAAAAAACAGTCAAACAGAATGACAAGTTGTAGGTAATATTTTAACGAAGCGTGAAAATATTTACGGAAATTCAAATGAAAATGACAAATTTAGGAATGAAAAAAATAATAAGCCGAAGTTTATTAAAAAAAAAATGTTTTTCAAAATGTCAATTGGACATCATCAAGTCATTCATATTAATTTCTATTACATCAAAATTATAGCCAACTTTTAGTATTTAAACATAAAATTCAACGAAAGTTTAACGAACCGCAACCGCTAGTACCTAATTGAATTCTTTTTAAAAGGAATGGAAGTGTTTTTAGATTTCATTAACATTTCAGAATAGAAGGCTTACATAATGTACGTATGAATTGTCGAACATAATTCATGTTGTAAAAACTGATACATAGTTTACAGATGCATTTTTGACGCAGATGGCGTTTTTAAAGACTATCGACTTTTTATTAAAATTATAAAAAAATACAATGTCCAAGTGGATTTATTAAGTTTTAATTGATTTTTTTTTTCTTCTTTCTTTAAAGACTGTAATGTAAAGGACGACCTACAGCCGCAAGCCCTTGCAAACACAGGCAACAACAATCATTCAATACTAACACCTTATTCAATAACCTCGGGCATAAAGGATAAGGAATACCAAATCACCACCAAAGATTCCTATGACCTTACATCAGTGCCACTCTATAAGCATGATTTAGAACGTGGAAATGGTGTGACCGCCATCAGTAATGCATCTGGTGGTGGTGGTGCCGGTGGTGCAAATGGAGGAGGCGGAGGACCTGGTGCCGGTGGTGGTGGCACCGGATCCGAAGTTGGCATTCGTGCCGATTTCGAACAAGCCATCGAATTGACCGGCTATGGAAAATTCCATTATCTCCTGCTAGCGATATGTGGTCTCGTAAGTACGAGCGAAGAAATGGATGTTATATCGATGTCATTCATTTTGCCATCGGCCCAGTGTGATCTCGATCTAAACACTCAAACCAAAGGATGGCTTAATTCGATTATTTTTATTGGAATGATGGTGGGTGCATATTTCTGGGGCAGTATAGCTGATTCGATGGGCCGTAAAAAAGTGTTGATTGTGATCTCGTTCATGAATGGATGCTGCATAGTAGCATCGTCCTTTTCACAGAATTATGAATGGTTCATGTTGTTTCGATTTCTCAATGGTGCTGCGTAAGTATTTTTTTTTATTTTTATTTTTTTTCAATTATTATAATTTATTTTTAAAAATACACCTTAATCACGAGCTCTTTATCGTACTGACCTCTGAATGTGTTAATCAGCTATTAACATCATCAGACTTTCAAACAAAACAAAAAAAAAAACGTTTTGGATAAAGTGTTAATTGGGTGATTATTATTTTAGTTCGGGGATGTTCTCTATTCACTGAACTTTACATTTATGTATGAATGAACAAATATTTAACTAAAAGCCCACCACAAACGGATCGAATTGAGTACTTAGACTTGTTTAAAAACTTATTTTTAGAAAATATTACATGTACATGTATGTATTTATTTTTATCGAAAATTTATTTGGGTTATAGCTAAGAATGGTAAAAAAGACGGTTTTTTTTAACAAAAATGAAAAAAAAAAATTGATGCCCAACAAATCTTCTTGACATATGTACATATAAAGTTCATAATTAAAGTTTTAGGTTTAATTTTATATCTTATAAATATTTTTCATTAAAAATAAATAATTTTTTCCTTCATTTCATTCATTTACAGACTCGGAGGCAGCGGTCCCGTTATTTGGTCATACTTCGCTGAATTCCAACCGAAAGCCAAACGTGGTTCCATGTTGAGTTTCATGGCAGCATTTTGGACTTTTGGCAACCTATTTGTAGCCGGGCTGGCCTGGTTGATTATTCCAACTAATATCGGTTTCGTAACGCCATACTTCAAATACAATTCTTGGCGTATATTCTTGGTTGTATGTTCTATACCATCATTCATTGTGGCTTGTTTGCTATTTTACCTACCAGAATCGCCCAAATTTCTCCTATCAAAAGGGAAACACGATCGGGCACTGGCAATTTTCCGGGGAATATTCGTCACCAACACAAAAAAACCACAGGAACAATATCCAGTCAAAGAGCTGGTCATCGATGAGAAACTTCAGCAGGAGATTGCTGCCAATAAGGCTTCACTTAAAGGCAAATATCATAAAATGCTAACTGGTATGGTGGAACATAGCAAACAGCTTTTCCGTTCACCAATTCTCAAGTTCACTGTCGTTTCAATTGTCATTAATTTTACATTCCACATTGGTTATTATGGTTTAATGATGTGGTTCCCAGAGTTATTCAATCGTTTCGATGAATACGGACAAACACATCCAGGTGAAACGGCTGGAGTATGTACCGTCACTGAATATGTTGTCAATCTTGGGACACATGCAACAGAAGGAGTGTGCTCGTCGCATATACCAAGTGCTGTTTTTATGGAGTCTCTTATATCGCTGGCATCAGCTTTGCCTGCTAATCTAATTGCTATTCTGGGAATGGATCGTCTGGGTAGAAAGTTCTTTTTGATATTCGGAACAATGACATCAGGTGTGTGTTCGGCAGCTATGTACTTTGTATTCAGTAAAACCCAGAATCTGATTGTAACGGCAGTATTTAGCGGTGCTATTTCTGCAGCCAATGCTGCTTTGGATTGCCTTATCACCGAAGTCTTTCCAACAAATTTAAGGTAATAGAAAAAAAAAACAATCCAAAACTATAGAATTCATATTAATTCTTATTTCCTTCACAGAGCAACTGGTGTAGCTATTTCAATGGTTGCAGCCCGTTTGGGTGGTATCGTTGGCAATGTGGTTATAGCCACACTGCTCGATACCTATTGTCCAGCGCCAACATTCATTGTGGCAGCTCTTCTTATCGGTGGTGGTTTGATGTGCCTGCTATTGCCCAATACCACGCGAACATCACTCAATTAAAGAAAAGAAGTTCGAGAACATGGTTCAGTCTAAAGAATCACACAAAAAAAAAACTCCACAACCAAAATCTGTGCCAAAATCAGATCAGAGAATTTATATAATTTTTACATTTTACACAAAAAAAAACACAAAAAGAGAAAAACAAAAGCTTTTTGAAACCTTTACCGCAAAGGTATTAATTTATTGAAATTATTGTGTATTACCTCTATCGTAAAATTTAAATTTATATATGTAATTGTATTGTACCTAATGTAAGTTTTTTTGTTTTTAGTTTTTTTTTTGTTTATTATTTACTTTTTATATGTTATAGTAGTCGACGTCGATTAGTTAAGTTTTTAAGTCATTAACTTTTTTTGATAGTTCAGATAATGTATATAATGTTTAAGTGCAAAAAAAGTATTTTGTTTAGATTTTATGATTAAACAATAATAAAATGATACACAATAAAAAATATTTAAAAAAAAATATAGTTTAAGCAACAATTGTTGTGTTTTTTTTTTAATTTGATCACACCAAAACCGTTTCAGAAATAACACCCTAAAAATCATTCATAAATTTCTTTACCCTCTCTCTCTTTGGTCGCCCTACCACTTAGGAAGTTTAACAAACTTCTTTTAAATTTGATTGACTTTTTCTTCAAAAAAAAAAGACCTTCCCAAAACATTTGTTTCTCAAATAATGAACAGAGTTCGTTAAAAAAAGGTTTATAGAATTTTCCACAAGACTTACCAAAGATCCAAGCGATGATTTTAATTTGTCACAGCAAACCAGGAACTTGTTCAATCATGATTCACTTTTATTAAGTCGTCGTTCACACTTATTTATCGTTTTGTTATATTAACATAACAAACCAACACTTCACATTTCATAACACTCTACAAAAAAAAATTGATATCGATTCACAACACAAAAAAAAATAATTTAACAATAGATTTTTAAAATTATAAAATATTAAGGATTTAACACGCACAAACAGACTTTCGAATTATTATTGATACTTTTAAATTATATCGATTTCTAACTGAGCTTTGTATTTCGGTTTATGCAATTTTTTCCTTTTGAGGTTTGGCTTTTTATTTTTGAAATCCTGGATTCACAAGGAAAATTCTTTATTTCGTTTCCCAATTGTAAAAATATTCCTGAATAAAAAAAATTCTTCGTTAGTTAAAATCAAAAGTTAAACGAAATTATATTTTTGTTTTTATACCAGAACTTCAAGTATTTTTGCTTAATCTTGTGAATTTGAAACTATCCGACGCGGCGCGGCGGCTGCAAGTTTATACCTGTCGATATGAGAAGAGGACAAAATGAAACTAATTATTAGGTTGAAATTAAACAACTACACGTGCATTAATAGCCGATGTATTTCTTCATGTTTTAATTAACTATAGTTTAAATATAAGACCTCACTAGCGGGACTGCACTTCACGACGAACGTAAATTACTATTTGTATAAACTATATCGCACTAAGTAACAACTGAACTGCACGCACAAATTTGTCGGGTCAGGGCAGTTTTGTTGGAGTGCGATATAGAAAACGGCGGCACCCAGCACGTCATTTTTGTCCATATGACAAATTTGTCCAATCATTAATAATTGTTTCCTTGATATGAAAAAAAAAGTTCCGCGAAGTATTATGAAGTTTCATGCAGTTCCCATTGAAGTGAAGTTCCGTCAAGTATGGTGTTACATTAAGAACAAATTCATCTATGGGTCCAGACCGTGCAAGACTAAAACGACCGTTTGATCCAACTTTCCCTATAAATTTTTGAAAGAAATTTTTGTCTTGGATGGTAAGATGGCATTTCTTGTCTTCTAAATTTTGATGAGTTTTTTTTTGTAGAAAATTGTCCCTCCTACTTAAATGAGGGGAAATTGATCCCCTTTTAAATTATATTCTTTCTTCTCTTGATTCAAGCTTCAACTTTGTGTATCGAATGCAAAATATCCTGTATACATTCACAATGAATTTATGTAAAGTCAGTATTAAGACATTTCCAGATGTGGGATCTGGATGTAATATTTTGGCACAAATTAAGGTGCATATACAAATGTTTAGATTCCCCCTGACTAAATTCACAGGAAAACACATGCACATTACAAATTACTCAGAAAATACGATTAAACTTACATTTGACTGAGCAACAAATTCATAAGAGTGAATAAAGCTGATCCAATAATTTTTGTAATTTGTACTCCGAATTAGGAATTGTATCTGCAGTATTGATTTGGAATTATTTTCTTTAACATATGAAGGAGAACCAATTAATATATTTTTAAATATATAATAAAATATTTAAGTATAAAAAATATATTTAAATATTATTACATCAAATACATAAAACAAAATTACTTTAATTTTCAAAATATTTTTATTTGTTTTTTTTCCGAAAAATATGATTTTTTTTTTTTAGATTTATTAAATATAGTTCTCAAATTAATAATATTTATATATATATATTATTTATAATAATAAACTAAAGAAATAGGGAGCAAACACAACAAGTTAATAATAATAATTTTTTAAACAAACTTAATCCAAAACATTTTCGAAAAAAATAATATAAAAATATAAGAACAAAAATATAACGAATATTTTTGCTAATGCATCATGTCATGACCAATTTAAAAATTATAGAAAATCTGATTAACTATCAAACTGTTTTTTTTTTTAAACTTTAAGTTGATGAATCAAGAAAAATGACGATTGTTTTTTTTTTTTATTTTCAATTTAAATTGAATTTTGGATTAAATTTGATTTTTTATTTCAATTTATGTGAAGAGATTTATTCGGTTTTTGTTTATATTATTTATATTTTTTTTAATTTATTTTGTTTCTTTTTCACACAAGAACGATAATATATTTTAAAATGTCTCTTTTTTTCTAATTGTATAGAACAACAAGTGTATTCTAGCATTTTTTGTTGTTCTTATTTCAATCATAATTGTTGTCTTATTTTTGTTTTTGTTTTTTTTTTTATATAGTTTCCAAACAAAAAACGTTCTCTTTTTATATTTCTTATAATTAGTTTTATGTTAATTTTTTTTTCTTCTAGAATTTTTTTATTTACAAGGATTACACACGGCGCCGATCCTCCATTTGATGGGGTCGAGTGGGGTTGTTTTGGTTTTCTTTTTTTTTATAATTTTTTTATTTCATTTTTTAAGTTTGTTCTTTCTACATTACAACAAGAACAGAAAATCAAAATACAATCTTCACACAAAAAGAAGAGATTGTAAACTAGTGAATTACAAATTTTTATTATTATTATTTTTCACACATGCACTCACACACCTGAATCGCTCCTTTATTATTAAGTTTCTATAAAACATTTATGTTAAATGTTTTTTGATTGATGGTTCCATTTCCTTGTGTGTTTTTTTGCTAAAACAATAGACTTGTTTTAATTAAGCGCTGTTTGTTTGTCTATTCTCAAAGTGTAGCGTGATGTGTGTTTAACAAAATATCGCTTTGCCTTTTGGACTTATCAATCTGTGTAGTCCCACCATTCTTTTTCGTAGCCTTCATGTACGTGATCCAATAAAGCTTTTCTACGCTTCTCGCAATACCTAGAATAATAAATTAAAAGTTACTAGATTTTTTTAATCAAAAGAAATAATAAAACTATATATTAGACCGTCCGCGTCCCCTCAAATTTTTTTTTGGAGTATCTGAACGAAAGACCCCGCAAAAGTTGCGTATTGAATAGCACATTACGGGACAGAAAACCAAAATAAAATCGGAGGGTACTTTTGGGCCTCTATTTATTATCACAACAGATTGCAAAATTTTATTGCACCTTCAAACACAAAATTGTTTGATATTACATCGTGTAAGTGTTATTCCTTTCATGACTGTCATTGTGTAAAGGATAAAACAGTGCCTGTTAAAGAAAGATCATTTTTAATGGATCAGAGAAATGACAGAAAAATTGTGATCGGTGCTATTGACAAAATTGAAACCAAAAAAAAATCAAAAGCTACTATATGGGAAGCGTGTTGCATAAGGTAGTCAAAGAGTCGAAACTCATACTGTATCAACTTTTTCCGATACAGTAGATCCAAATGAAACGTTAGAGGAAGTCAATACAGTTCATCCAAACGAAGTAGCGCAGCCACAGCTCTTTTTATCAGAGCCTTGAACGTCAACATCATCAGGCAAGCGGAATTTCCTTAATCTACCATTCTTAGCAAGAGTTTGTGATCGATATGGGATTTCCGTACGATCTGCTGCAGCAGTTTCTCCAGCAGTACTCCAGGATGTTGGAATAACTGACAACAATAATACGACTGTAGTTATTGATAAAAATAAAAAACATCGAGCTTTGTCAAAATCAAGAGTAAACCTATCAAACCAATTAATAAATTCGTAATTCGCAGTATTTATTTTGATGGCCAAAAAAAAACAAAACTATTACTTCCCAAGAGATCGATAGACTATAGTATCAAAAGGAGGTTCTTGAAGGGCATATTTCCAATCTTGCAGAACCAGAATCCATATTCTTAGGCCTAAATCTGGCACAGCAAAAGAAATAAGTAACTCAATGCTGAATTTTTTCAAAAAACAAGGGATTTGATTTGGAAAAATTCTTTGCATTGGATGTGACCTGCAATCAATATAGGTTGGAAAGGAGCGATAATTCGCTGAAATGGAATTAGGTCGGCCATTACAATGGGCAATATGCTTACTTCATGCCAATGAATTGCCCACGATATCTCATTACGAAATAAGATGGATCTACTTGGGGCCCTCGTGAATATTCTGGACCTATCGTTAAATCACAAACCGATTGCGAACTTACTGCTGTTGCTCTGTACCCGGAAATGTACCTGAAATCGAGCAAGAAATCGTTACTCAATTGAGTACAAAACAAAAATATCTTTTCGAAATGGGTAAAGCTATAAAAACAGGTTACTGTTCTCCCGGACTAGCAAATCGACAGACTGGAAAAATGGCACATTCAAGATGGGTAACAACTGCAAATAGATTACCTAGACTGTGTTGAAACATATAAAGGGTACACACCAAAAATCCCCTTGAGCGCGCGCAAATTATATATAAAAAAAAGAGACTTTACGTTAGTTCAAATAGCCCATCTGAAAATCAGAAAATTCTTTTGGAGTATATAATGAAAGCGTATGGACAAGTGTGGTTTTCGATAAGAAACAAACCGTTATTAATAGATGGGCCGTATTATGTTTTTCAACTCATATCTTTTTCAAGGTACCAGACATCTTAAAATAAATTGTTGGTCGACTCACAACGAGAAATGCTTTTTTCGAAAACATTTTAGTGATAATGCTTTTCGACGAAAGGGTATATGTCAGAAATTTGCTCAAAAACGGATTATAAAAGCGAGGTAAACTTAAAAAAAAAGTTAAGCAGCCCAACATAAAATTTAACGCTACGGACTAAATGGACATATTTTTTTGGAGTGAATGTCAAATTACTACACCACCTTGCCTAGCTGAATTGTCTGACGATGAACTTTTAAGTGCTGGTCGAAAGAAAACAACTGGAAACAAATTTCCTTATCACACGCAAAGTGACGAAGGATGCATCAAATCTGTGACCGTAGCAAGCCAATGTGTCAATGTGCTCCGAGCAAAGTCGATGGAAGGACTTATAAGAAATAAAATCTTTTTTGCAAAAGTTATGTCCAAAACAAAAAGTTAGTACATATTCAGAATCTACTCTACTCTACACTTTCGATACGATACAAAAAAAAATGTCTCCATACAACGACGGAACGACCCACGTATATACAAGGAAATAGTTATTAAGAGGTGTTTTTTTATGATAAACAAATATCTACAAATGATAAATCGTTTTTTTTTTAAGTGATGATCTGGTAGTTCAACTTTTATGTTTACCTTAAAAATAGAAAATCTATCAACATTTGCCAAATTTTGCATTTAATAACAAAAAAAGTAAATTTATTAAGGAACAATTTGATTTTTAAGTTTATTTGGCTTTTAGTGAAAAATCATGTTCAATTTAAGCCAGCGAATGGTATCTTCGAAATGTTCAATCTTCAGTAGCATCAACAAGTGTGAAACTGTAAAGAACTGTATCTTATTTGAAGTTGGCGCAGGGGCAAAAAATCACATGACAAATAACATTAATGTTGAAGGAATCATGGTTCCAGGTTTCTGGTTAAGTTTCATGTTGTGAAATAAAATGGGTCAGAAAATAGAGCTGCAAAACGTTATGCAGTTTCCTAAGGTCCATTTCGGCGTAACGGATTTTAATTCACGGACATAAGGGGTGTGGTGTGTGTATGACTAAAAAACATTATGTCTACTACTATGTATGTATATAGAAGATTTTAAAGAATTAAGTTGCAACAAGTACAGAAGATAAAGAAAATTATACAATGTAACTGTCAAATTACTAAAGACAGTAGATTAGAACGTACAAATAAACAGACGGTATTGTGTTGACTAGTTGTTGAAAAACGTATGTGGCTTAATGCTGCTCAATGTAAAATGATGTTCAAATTGAAATATCAAGTTTGGTTGAAATAATGTCTATCAGCACGAATGAATGTCGAATTTAATTAGATGATTAATTGAAACTTTCTGGAGCGAGATGTGGTAAAAAAATTAGGCTCCCAAATCATTTTAAACAACTTCTTTATAATCTTTTTGCACTTAAATTAATTTTGTGTATCCAAGTTTTTACGGTTTAATTATAAATATTTTTATTTATTAATACTTTTCATTACCTGTATTTATCCTGAACTTTCTGCTTAATGTCAGCCAAATTTTCTGAAGTAATATCACGTTCCAAGTATTCAGAGAGTTTCTCTGTTGCGCTTTCCAAATCTTTTTGGTTATCTTCAAATATCATGGACTGATTGTTCTTTTTGAGATAATAGGCAAATACGTAAGTGTACATTAAAGTTTGACGGCATTGACAAAGAATGTCGACAGCTTTCTTAAGAAATTGGACCTAAATTGAAAAAAAAAAATATCAAGTATATAAAAATTCAATTATTTTATACTGAATTTAGCATAAAATACCTCAATCCATGACATGTTGTGTTGTTGCATCTCTTCCATTTTATGCTTAACAGAAGCATACAATTTATTCTCAAACCTCAACGACTGCATGTGATTAATATAGCGATTGTAATAATGAAGATACCTATTAAATAAATAGGCGTTAGCTACAGAATGTTTAAAATTGTATCAACAAAAAAAAATAAACTGGGTTTATGAATTGTCATTTTATCGTAAGCTACAAAATGAGAATTAAACACTTGTTAATTTAATTTTAAATTAATTAAAAGAAAAAAGAATTCCTTAAAATTATTACTAGTCAAATAAGTTAAGAAAAAAATAGCTAAATCAATTCAATTTGATATAAAGCAATTACCTCGCCAATGAAGATCTCAATTTTTCCTGAGCATCTCGAGCTGCTTTTGCTTCGTCTTCATCAAAACGATTACAATTATACCACGAAGATCCATGAGGTTCCCATGAACCCAAGCACACCCAACAAAACTCATGTTTACAATTTTGATTTTTACAAATCATATGATTGCAACCGCCATCCTTCTCGATTGTCACATTGCACTTGGGGCACTCCTTGGTATTGGCTGCTATCCAGTTTGATGTTTCTGAGTCGTCATCACATTTTTTTATCCATTTCTTCAGAAGTCTACATTGCACCGGTTCGTGCCAGTTCTCACCGCAATCAAAGCAAAACAAGTGTCCGCAATTGCAACGCACCGGGCGTTTATCAACATATGTGACTTTAATCGCATAGGTGCAATTGACGGACGGACACCAACGCAAGAGCCGATTGCACAGCACAAAATTATTTGTAATAAGATGCTGGTATTTGACTTTCACCCGGCGATCGGTCACTAATTTGGTAACTGTACCATCATCGACCAATATATCACAGCCATGAGCTGCACAAGCAATCGATTGGCCATTTCCTTCGGTTACGATTTTCGTTGTGAGATACTCGCCCCAGCAGGTCTTGCAGAACCGATGGCCACATTCTAAGCCTGTCATTGTCTGTTTAAACAAAAACAAAAAATAAAAAAATACGAAATTAGATCAACACAATCAAAACTCAACCGGATTAAAACTTACATTCGGGGGAAGCAAAGTAAAACATATTTCACATTCTTCAGCTACAGAGGTCGATATCTGTTGCTAGAAAAAAAATTATATTCTCTTTTAGTAGGAGAAAAACATATTGAGTGTGAATAACATACCTTTGGTTTGTTCTCTAAAGTTGATTTAATAAACGGGTTAATAACATGTGCTTCTCTGAAAAAATCTTCTTGATTGCCATCGAAATACCGTTCCATAAGTCGCTCTTTGTCCCATTTGTAGTGATTCAATAAAATTCTAGTTATTGTCCTTGGCAGCTACACATATTTGAAAAGAAAATTTAGAAATATTAGTACTTAATATTCGTAAAATAGAGTTAAGTAAAAAATAAAGAGGAAAAGTTTTGGTGCAAAATGATATTGCTTTAAATACTTGTTTAAACCAACTAATAAAACACACCGACAAAAGAATGGATAAAATGTAGCACCTTAAGGAAGATCGAACCACAGTTTTATAGGTCTAAATAGATACGTATCATAAACAAAAAAACAACTTCTAACAGAGCATGATGAAAAACTAAAAGAATTTCATACGAATTATTAATTAAATCGTATCGCAATTGTAGTAGGTGACGTATTTTTGGATTATGAATCATTTACATCAACTTTGTTTTGACAAACAATGTGGTGTAATTTTTAAAGATTCAAATGATGAAATTAAAGAAGCCAATTAACAATTTAATAGCGCAATAAAATTTCAACAACAACAAACTTAGCTAAATAATTGTTATCGATCGTCGATTACGGTTTTTCATATTCTGATTACTGTTTATGATTGCAGTTTATCTATTTACAGATTGCAGTTTTTCGTGCAATGGTTATTTACTCATCACTCACGTAAATCTTCTTCTTTTACGTTATATTTTCATAAACAAAAACCTATCTGTACTTTAAAATCAAAATTATATTAATTACTGAACCGATGTCCATCAAAAACTTTAGAAAATATTTATTCTTCACATAAGAAAATAGGTTATGTACTGATTATAAAAACTGAACAGAATATAGTATAACATTCTTCATTTTTAACACCAAAACTATTGGAACATTACATTTTATGTTTGGAACACTTAAAAGTACCTATTACCTTATTAAGCAAAATATAAAAAGTCAAATAATGTGATATTTATATGTTATGATCTATTTTTAAGTTTTTTAAATAATTACTCGTATGTTTTTTCACCTAGTCTTTTGCTAGAGACTAATATAGAGCCAAACAAAAATGGAACGAAATCTTTTGAACATACGATAAATACAAAGAATAAATAACGAAGAAATAAAACGAAGAACAAACATAATAGACGTAATACAACGAACGAAACAATTAAAATTGGGCTGGGCAGGACATATATCTAGAACAATAGACCAAAGATGGACAAAAATCGCAACTAAATGGACCTTTTTTGACGAGTGCAGGCCAAGAGGGCGCCCGAAAAAGAGATGGGTTGACGATCTGAATTAATTTAACAATAATTGGTATAATGATGCCAAAAACAGGGCTATATAGACGACAATGGGGGAGGCTTATGCCGGAATTGATAGAAATTGAAAGACAGATTGAAATTAAAATATATTAATGTACCAAAATATTTAGAATAATTATTTGTAAGATAAGTAAGTCACAATGTATTATTTAATTTTTAATTATTTTTAAGAACTATGTATTATGTAAAACTTTAAAAATTGGCAAATAAAGCTTCAAATAATAATAATAATAATATAGAGCCCAATCTTGAGGTTAAGATGGGTAAATTTTGGCCTTGGTCAGGATGGTATACATTAATTAATGCCATATATTTCAATTTATTTAAGAATAGGCTAGTAGAATAGCGTATTGACCCTTAAAAAATGTTTACGTAATACTTAATTGTAAGTATAAAAGATATTTTTTTAAAACGCCTCAGTTACTTTACTTTTGCCCATTCATCGGTCACTGCTAGAGCAAAATTAAATACGTTATAAAACCAAATTCCCCCATAATCGTCATACAAACATTTTTTATTTGTATTTTGTAAAATATAAACAAAATGCAATCAATCATATTTATATTTGATAAATATTAATTTGGCATTGTTGTCATTAAGAATAATTGATATTAATACATATAATGTAAATATTTTAATTTAACAGGAAAGAACTAGTGAAGACCGAACAAACGCGACAAACAAATACATACATAGGTAGGCATGTTGAGGAAAACATGATCTCACAGGACTCAACAATCTCAGTTAGCTGAAGAGATTTTCTCTGCAAAATTTCTCATTTGGGCTGTCAACAGGCTAAGACCAAATTTTTACAAAAAAAAAAAAAAAAAAAAAAAAACAAAGGTTAATTAAAAAAAAAAAAAACATAATGGATGGTCTAAACTAAATCTAGTGAAGTCTAAATCATGGACTAACAGAATTCAGTAACTTGTTTAAACCGAATGATAACGGTTGATATATACTATTTGTTTAACCAATATTCAAGTGGAATGATTTTAAAAATCTATTAATTTTCGTTTCTGTAACAACACCTTCTTGGCCAGTGTAACTAGGAAATCAATAAACGAACGCAAACCTTTGTGGCAGCTATAGTTTAATTTTAATTAACTTATAATAGGAAGAAACATCTCTCAACGTTTATCTTTTGAATAAGATAAGAAATTAAATACCTTCCTATGTATGAGTCAAACTATGAAATAACAATTGGAAAAGGTCAACTGTTCAAAGTTTATTTAAGTGGTGATTTAAACAAGAAAATTATTTTATCAGCCCAATTAGCTTTTTCATTGAATTGCGAAATCTCGTTTTGTTAACAGTTACTCAAACGAAACTTAAATTTGTGATCTTATTTTTAGCTGTTATATTCAAATTAAATATTTAAGTTTCATTTAAGCAAACTTCTTAACAAATTCCAAGTCAACAAAGTTTACCAATAACGACTTTGGTTAAAAGGTACAGGTACTATGAAATAGGTAGGTTAAATTCCTGTGTTGTAATAACACCAACTACGCAAAAAAAAAAAAAACAAATAAAAATGTAAAAAAAAGTGAACATACAGCGCTTCTAAAAATAAAGAAAAACGAAATTAAAATCGATTAACAAACAGAAAAATCAAAACGAAAAAAGAGAAAAACAACGAAAGAATTACCAAGCTCGCTGTGTGAACCCAAAATAAAAACAAAAGAAACCAACAATACATATTTTTTATAGCAAACAAATTTGCATCTATACTTCTCAAGGCGAACATGTATGAGAAGAAGAAGCGCCCTAAGCAGCCAAATTCGACAGTGTGTCCATTATTATGTGTAATAGGTAGAGTTGATGGGCATATTATATTTTGTATTAGGTACTTACATTGACAACGACGTTCACGTCATTGATGCAATCGATCATGTGCTGGACTATCTGGTCTGTGGTCAGCACCTCGTACTGGTACTCTTCGGGTTCCTGTTGACGTTCCTTTGAATTAGGAACATCAACTTCCATGCCAAAATCATCATCTTCGTCATCACCACTCGACACATTGCCAGAGTCGACATTGTCATTGTCGAAAACATCATCGTCCGAATCCATATCTGCTTCTTCTGCTTGGTTACTCGTTTTCTTGATTGTCTTTCACAGCCTGTTTCAAGGGCTTCCTCTTAGCGAAGACTATCAATTTATTATTCACAGTCCTAATTGGTGCTCGAACAATTAATATTGCTTTAAGTTGTTAGTTTTCTGTTGATGCTAGTGCCTAGCAAGCTTCTCGTTGTTTTTTCTGTAATGCACTTGACTTGATATTTTTTTTTTTTTTTTCGTGTGTACAACACATAAAAATAAAAGAAGAGATTTCGTCACTTGACCTTGTTTGGAAAATTTTTTCTTGACTCACCAATTACAACGAAATCACCAATCGATGGTTTTCCTAGATTATTTTTCTACACTTGGTTTAGTTTTATATTTTTTTTTTTTAAAGTAATTTTTTACACCTTATTTAACGTTGCATTAAAAATTTATCAAAATTAATGGCTTCCGATACTTTTCACGCACCAACGAGACAAATTTATTCGAATTCGAAGGAGAAGAAAAAAAAACAAAACAATTTCGTTTTTCTTCACTAAAAAATAACTCAACGAGTGTGGTGTTGTGTGGTGGGGTGGAATTGTTTTTTTTAATTTCTTTCAGCGAAATGTCGATTTTCGTTGTGCTCTCGTTTTTATCACCTAAATCAAAACGAGACAAACAATATTGAAAACGAAATGTCAAAAACAAAAATGACAATATATTTGGCTGTCTCTCTTGCACTCACTTAATTGTTTAAACACAGCAAGTTGCATTCGTTTCGAATTGCTATCCTTTTCTTTTATATAGTTATTTTCGCAGCAGTGGATTATTTTAACAGCAATAATAGATAGTTTTCACTGAAAGTATGTTCACATCTCGAAATCTCGATAAAACAGAAAATGCAAACAGGGAAAAGGACTAGAAAAATATTCAATGTAAACTTAAACTTTCTTATTGGAGAACAAAAAAAAAGTTGTCCCTTTTCATTCCGTTTATTTTTTTCTTATCACCGAACATTCGACACTTCAATCTGAATTTCACGACACAATGAAAAAAAATTAACAAATATCGAAAACAAAGCAGCCCTAAAAAAATCAAGGGTTTCGATTTCGACGTACATATATTATTTCCCGAGTTTTTTTTTGTCTGGATATAAATGGGTGATCAATTTAAATAATACTTCAATCTAAATTTTAAATTTACAAATCTTTAATTATGATATAATTTATTTGTGATGATTTTCCTAAATTATTCCACTGAATTAAATTTTTTTCGCTTAGTTTTTTTTCACTTTGGTGAACAAAAAATAACGAATACGCATACACAAGAGTTAACAAACGATATTCGAATAACAAAAACAAAAAATATTCGAGCCAGTTTTTGTCGAATATAATATACATATGTTGTTTTTACATATATTTGACTCTCTCTGGTGTTCATTAATTTTGATTAAGAGTGAGATGCAGCTATTCAAAATGGTGGACAGGAGAAACGAAGCTAAGGATGTGTTCACGGAGTGTCACATCGAATTTATTCAAAACTATTAAGGGTTTGCTTAAACTTCTTTTAACTTTAATCAGTTTTATAGTTTTTTTAATCAGTGGTAAAAGGTTAAATATAAAAATATGTGCTAGAAACACAATCATTATTCATTGTATATGAAAACTATAGTACTATCATGGTGGAAGTCGAATGGGGCGACATCTAAGGTATGCCTGCAACCCTTACTCTTTTTTTTTTGCGGAGAGCTTATGGAGGTTTTAATTGATATTTATTGATATTTTTTGATGCAATAATCCAAAAAATAGTCTCCTCTTGCCCCTACCACCAATTTTCGACGCTTAAAGACTCCAAAAATCGGATTTTACACCTCAGGTTTTGCAGTGCCACCACCAGGACCTTTGCAACCCTAAAAAAAAACTCGCCATGATAGTACTATAGTTTTTATATACAAAGCATCATTTTAATCCAAAACTGAAGACAACTTCTATTCATTTTATTTTTCTTCATTTTGGCCCATTATGAAGATTTTTTTTTCAACGTTAGTGGATTTTTAATATTTTGATAATACAAATGGCTCGGCAGAGCCAAACTACACAAATAATTGGGTACGGGGGCCCGACTTAATCATGAATGGCTAATTTTATATTTAAGTCAAATCACAAGTTTGAATTCGACTCGGCTTTTTATTCAATCTTTTTATGCACATGTATCTAACCCAAGCTCGCTTCGCCCCTTTGTATACCTGTGTTGAGTTGAAATGAGCTTCAACCGACTCGACTCCGCTTCAGGAGCGAAGTCGAGTCGTAATTTGTGCTGAGTTGAGGAGTTGGTATGGCATTGGCAAAATGTCTGACGTTTGTGTGAGTGAGACACCAGCAGCTTTCATCTCAACATATTTTCAACTAAACTCTAACTGGAGTACTCAACTCAAATGACGAAAAACCTGGGTCGAAAATTCGACCTTAGGGGCGAGTTATAGCGAACAGGAAAATGGATCAGGAAAATTTTTCTGATGGATTATTTAGTAAGTTCTCGATCGATTTGAAACACATAAGCTGAAATAATCGATGACAAATGACAATTTTAATACACTATGTAAAAAAAAAACTTATTGAACGTAGGATTTTTGATAAAAAAGCATTTAATTATTTTCCCGATGCAAGTTCATCAGGAAAACAAATAAATGCATTTTTATCAAAAAACCTTTGTTCAATCAGTTTTTTTTTTTACATAGTGCATTAAAATTGTCATTTGTCATCGATTATTTCAGCTTATGTGTTTCAAATCGATCAAGAACTTACTAAATAATCCATCAGAAAAATTTTCCTGATCCATTTTCCTGTTCGCTATAACTCGCCCCTTAATCCAACTCGAGCTCTCAATTCTGCTTGTAAACGTGGTATACATATGTGCGCAACAAATTCAGTTTTAATGTCGATTGACTAGACGTGTCAAATTAAGAATTAGAGCAAAGCAAATAAGATATATATAAATACATAGAAAACTATGGAAAAATAATAAACATATTATCATTTTGTATTAACAAGTGAAAAAAGAGATTGGACAAATGGCCCATTGTCTCTGTTTACAGTATTAAATCGATATAAATATTTAAAAAGGGATTCAAGAATATTTAACGTGTTACATTTTGCTCGGATTTTTTTTAAGAGAATGTTTTGATTTTAAAAATAATCGTTATTATAGGACAAGTACACGTTTTACAATCTTATACGGTATTCACACCAAGCCGAAAGCACGGTTTTCGATGAAAACCTAATCGAAAACACAAGTTTTTGCATACATATTTTGTAGCTTCAGGTTTTCATAAACGACATGTTTTATATAAAACCGATCGAAAATTTGTGGAAACTCATAGATGAACTAAATCAAACACACCTATGGAATGTTCAGCGCCCAAAAATCCACAAGAAAGAAATTGATGGAATGCTTTCAAAAGAAATTAAAACAGCTGACTGTCATATTATTAGAGTTTTTAATTTGTTTTGTTAATAAAATTTTTGTGGTAAGTAATTTCTTTCTTCTGATTCTCATGTAAGAGTTTTCAGATAAGAAAAAGAAGTTTAACAAAATATTCATGTTTTATTCAATTTTCTTTTTATGTATATAAATTAGTTTAATTTGTTTAGCATTCATTTATTGTTGCAAATATGTGAACACAAATAAGTTTTTAATTTTTCAATACAAAATTTGACAGTAGTGTTTTCAAAAAATTGATATGACAGACGAAAACATGTAGTATGCAGTGGAACGCATTTCGTGTTTTCGAAAACTTTTAGCTGAAAACCGCGTTTTGAGTTTGATGTGAAAAGGCTATTACATGAAAAATCGAATGTGCAGTCCATGGGCATTGTATATAAAACTTATAGTACTATCATCACGATGGTTTTTGTGTTGTGGGGTGTGGTCGTCTGAGGGCGCACTTGTATATACACAGAAACAGCAACCAGAAAATTAGTTAGGGGTGTGATCGCTAGGTGGCCGACGTGTGGAACGTGTTCATGAGAGTACTATGCAAATTTATATACAATGTCCATGGGTCAGATACACCCTATCGGCATATCACTTGAACGCGGCCAATGAACACAGCCCTCTGAATGCACTCAAAGATTTGTTAGATTTGTTTCCCTAGTTACAACCATTTAGGAATATTGCCTACTTATTGCTGCATGCGCCATCTGTTGTTAAACTCAGGCTGACACCCGCATCTCAGCACTAACGCTTTTAAATTCTTGTTGTTGTTCAAGATTTATGGATTGATTTTGCTTAGGATTAGGGAATGCAAAGGATTAATGGTTTGTAATGTACCTACCTATGTTTTTTGTAAAAACAAATGACGTGTTATGTTATTTTTACTTTATATAAAATATAATTGACGACCATGTCTTCCCATAATGAAAATGCATAGGCATAGAGGCAAGCATATTGCACATGCACATAATGAAACAATCCACAAAACCCTGACCTTAGGATGTCAAAGCCATCACTTTGTATGATTAGTTACCTAGATGTTATAAGTTAGTTACTCATTGATTAGTGATTATCTCAGATCTTACGAAGGTGGATACCAATTTTTCCAAGGTATGTAAGCTACATAGGTAGGTATGTACATTGTAAGCCCATATCTACAAAATATAAACCTGAAATATGTACATACCTACATAACGTTGGTACATATGTATAATTTGAAATTTGACCCGTTGCGACTTTTTTTATCTACTAGACCCCCACCGCAACAATTTAAAAGCATCACAACAGCTGCCTGGAATTGGCATGTATCATGTTATACAGAATACATTTTTACAGTATACCTACCTGTTTGGTCTCTATATACCTATTTCTGTTATTTTTTTTTTAAATTGTATAAGTAGATAGGTAGTTAGTGTTGTATGTAGGTATTATCCGTTTCGTTCGTATTGCTGACAACAGCATGAGGGCCTGGCAAGAGACTATGATATCGTTAGTTATTTGGGAAAGGAAGAGATACACACCGTTAAAAAAAAAACATCGTAGTGGCCGTCGCCATGCAATAGGTTAGGTACGGTGTTGTATAGATACAAGAGTACAGACTGCTGATTTTGTTTATGTTTGTGCCCCATCGACCCTCGTGCTGCTTCAGCATTTTACTTTTTACAGATGTTATGTGCGAGACCAGCATTAAAGAAGAATGTTGGTGGAGGTACCTAAACTTTAACAATTCCTAGAACTTAATGGTTTGGTGGATTGGTTTTAAGAGTTTTTTGGTTTGCAACTCGGGCGGAAGAGTGTGAATTTGAATTGGGAATTGTTGATTGCAAAAAGAGGAAAAAGAAATACCTATCTAACTTTTGAGGAACAGAGAGGGAGATACTACAGACAGAGTAGGTATTTTGTAGGTATCTACCTAATATTGGATTATGCAGCAGTAAAATGGTTTGATGAATGTCGTTTGTTGTCTTCCACCGGATGCCGGAAACTTATTCGAAATGCTGGTTTGTCGTAGTGGAACGTGGTGATGATTAAATAGGTAGGTAGGTATAAAACTGAAATAATATGTGTGGGTTAGTTTCTTTTGCAGCGAAAATCTAATCTGCATGCCTGCATGGTAGACAGTACACCTACATTTACATTTAGGTACCATTCAGCCTGCCCCACTCTGGCTTTCACAATTGATTGCTCTTTTACCTTTTGCAGGGGATCAAATCCACAGGTTTTTTTTGTGTTTTGCTTGGATGCTTTTTACCTACATAACTAATATCATAGCCTTACCTGTAAATACCTAATTGCAGTAGATACCTATGTACCTACCTTGGAACCTAGCTACCTAAATACCAAATTCAATAATTTTATACCTACCTTATGTAGGTTCTATATCTACGTATTGTAGATGGTGATCGAATTTTATGATTTCTCTAATGTTTGTTTTGAAAGTTAGGTATACCTACCTACCTACCTACCTACCTAACTAGTCACCAATGGAATTTGGCCAAGCATTTTTTCATTGAATCGCACGTTTGAACCTACATAGGCAGGTAGGTAGGTACCTATGTATGAAAGTAAAAAGTCCATTTAATAATAATACCTACCTAGTCTAGTAAATTTAGATTATTTTTAAAGTAGGTATAGAAATGGGGGAACAAAATTATTTGAATAAAGAAAAGATTCTTAAAACGGACTTAATTTGAATATTTTTTTTGTTTTCAAAATACCTATGTATGTAGGTAATTGTTTTCCAATTATTACCTATTACTCGTCTATCTGTCGATAGCTGCGTGTACTTTTATAGGTATTCTGTACCTATTGAAGTTTTTTGGCCTTATTAAAAAATTTCATAAAAATATGCTGGTATGTTTCATAAAGAATAAAGTAATATAAATAAAAGTAGGTAAGGTATTATTGTGCGCTTTACCGGTGTAGCGAGAAGGGACATTGAATCAAACGAGTACCTACCTTACCTCAAAGAAACATTGTCAAAGCACAAAAATCCACATTGGGAGGCACAGTCTTTTAATCTGTATCTATGAATTACGCCGTGCATGTGGGTGCGGGTACATTATTCGCGGGGCTTATTATTTTTCATTTGATTGTTGTTCTTAGTTTTTCTTGCGACTCGCTGTTATCGTGATTGCATAATGTGGGCGGACGTAGGAGGTCTACAAAAATGCAATACAAATCATTCTTTATCATGCATAGTAAATGCGAGTAATTCGTTGTCTTATCAAGATATTTCTGGTGGGGCAGATTTTGGGAGGGATTTTTGCACAAGGAAAATATTTAACGTTTATTTTTTTTACCGCTATATTTGAAGTGTAGGTTGGTAGGTACTGGGCTTAAGCCAAAAAAAATTGGGATAGGTAACTTGAGTTTCGTACTGCTACAGCTGTAATCAGCTTTTTCCTTTGCAAATGGCATCTTATACCTATCTTTTAAAAAAAAATTTAATGTGGCCAAATTTTAACATTTTTGAACAACCAGAGGTAAAAAAGTTAAAATAATAATTTTAAACCAATAGAAAGATAGGTTAGACACCTACCACCTAGGTACCTACCTACCTTGCATCCAACCTTAAATCTACGTACCTAACTACCTACCTACCTATGTACGTTGAGATCAATGGGTAGTTTACCTATTTTGGTACAAAATCTAAAATTCAACCCGAACCACATTACCTACATTAGGAAATGTTTAAAGAAAAAAAAATTGTGTACCTACATTATGTACCTATGTATACCTACTGCAGCCAAACAAACAAAAGATGCAAAAAATAACTGAAATTCGAAAATATTATACCACGTAGTATGCATGTTTGTAGGTATGTAGGTATAGGTATCAAACTAAACTTTGTGTAGGTAGGTATGTACATATATGTAGGTATTCAGCAGAGTGGGTTTAGAAAATGTAAATATGTAGGTATGTACCTGTTTACATAAGTACATACATATATATATAAGCCGCTTGATAAACATACCTAACTATATATCTCGACGTAAAAAGATACACACATAACTATACCTACAAACTACAATATACGAAAAAAATAAATGATACCCGGAGCCATCTGTTGTTACTGGTTACTGAATTTCAAGCTCTGTCTCTCTGTCTGTTTGAATGTTTGTTGATTTATATTTGAAAAACTGAAAGGCCCCGGTTAATTCAAGCGTGCAACTTTGTCATTGTTACACTTTTATTATAGATGATGTGGTATGCGTTGCAATACCAATGTCGATATATTACATTATGTAGGTAGGTAGATTTTAATTTTATCATGTATGGAGTTACCAGTTATGCCCTTTGCTCTTTACGTAAAATGTATTTCTTTAGAGGGTTTTGTTGCTTTTTTTGCGTCAAAATTAAATTGCTTATGATTCTGATAAAAACTCTTATTTATTTACATGTGTACATACATAATGTATATACCTAGATGGGGGAGAGTATGTTAACCGGGGCGCCGAGAAATGATAACGGATTTTTGTAGAAAACGGCAATACCTACAAGCATTTTTTACTATGGGAAGGGGCGGCAATTTAAAAAATATGTAGGTACGTTCAATGGAAAACAAATACCTAATTCAAAAATAGCGGTAATACTTACAGCTAAGTTTTATAGCTAAATTTTGAATCAAGTCAAAACTATGCATAATTTTTGAAAAAAATTGTTTTAAACTCAAAATTTGGGCAAAAAAATTTAAAAAAAAGGTTTAAAGTGTAATTTTTCAAAACTATAAGATTATCTATTGTTGTTTGTTTTTAGAATTTATTGCTCTTATTTGTTTTTGACCAAAAACTGAAAACTAGATGATTTTATGTCTTCTAGTTCTTGAGAAAATTGAAAATTACCAAAAAAAAAATTTTAATTAAATTATTTTTTCCTTGATTGAGTATTTACGTAGTCTTATTTTGATAGTAATAATAATAAAAATAATCGAATATGGATTAAGAAATACCTAAGATAAATTTTTCCTAAATCCAGCTTATTTAAATGCAAAAGAAACTTTGCATGCACCCACCTTGCACCCACCTCAAATCCTACAGTGGGCCCAAGCAGGGGGGCAGCATGGCACCCCATATACACAAAATAAGACCACTCAAGCAAAAAAAAAACATAATTAAATTAAACTACTAGTTGTGGTTATTTTCAATTTTCTCAAAAACTAAAAGGCATAAAATCATCTAGTTTTCAGTTTTTGATTGAAAATTAATAAGAGCAACAAATTATTAAAACAAAAATATTTATAAACTTATGGTTTTAAAATATTAAAATTTAAAATTTTTTTAACTTTTTTTTACTCAAATTTTGAGTTTAAAATTAAATTTTTCAAAAACTATGCATACTTTTGACTCGATTTAAACCGTTATTTTTTAATTATTTTTTTTTCCATTTTACGTACATGTTTTTTAAATTGCCCCATATTTTGTTAATAGACCCCCCTTCCCATAGTAAAATATGCTTTTATTGCCGTGTTGTATGAGAATTCGGAAGGACTACCTACCTACCTTTGAACCGAAAAGTTTTTGGGGATGAACCAACGACTTTGTACCTACTTAGTTACAAAAGCAAACATCTTATGCACCGATCTATAAAAAAAGGGGAATAAGGATAAAGTTTTTCCGTAATTGGTATTTAAGGCCTGCATGGCTGCATGATCTGATAACAGGAAAGCTGTTTGCTTGATCTATCGAAAAAAAAATTGGCAAAAATTTACTAATGAAAATAAGTCAGCCCACAGGGTTTCGTTTTTATTATACCCACATTGTCAGATAAATTTTATTATTTTTGTGAAGTAAACAAAAAATAAACATCTTTTATAGGAGTTATATTTAAATCTTTTAATATCTTCCACTCCTTATCTTCTGGGTTATATTCTTCGAACACATATTCCTTTGTACTCGAATCAATAATTCCATAAGTTAAAAGCCGATTTTCTAAAATAGCACATTCTTCGCCATAACGCGGAGTCTGTAGTATCTCCCAAATATCATTTAATGGATCATATCTTTCCATGGTCACACAAAAACTTCCATTATTATAACCTCTACAAGCTGCATACAAAAAACCATCAATACCAATTATGCTCAAGTATTGTAATTTCGAATTTGGAGCAGCCTTTTTTGACCATTTGTTCGTTGAAGGATCATAACATTCCATAGCAGGTGCATACTGACCAATGGCGTACAAAAATCCATCAAGTACGGCTAGTGTTACATATTTCATCAGTGACATCAAAGGTGCAACAGCTTGCCATTTGCCTATAGAAAAATTATATTTCTCCACTGAATACAGCCATTCTTTATTAATATCAAGCCCGCCAACAGCATATAATTCTTCATTTAGCTCAACAAGTGCTAAATCCGTTCGTGCATGTAACATCGGTGGATTTTCATAGAACTTCATTGTCTCTAAGTTAAAACAAAAAACTTCGTTTGTAGCTTTTCCATCGATATAACCGCCGGCGAAGATCATTGTGCTGTTTATCAAAGTCAGTCCAAAAGCGCGTCTGTCATTCCAAATGCTTGGTAGTTTTGTGACATCCCAACTTCTCAGTTTCGAATTGTATGAATGTATTCGCATATCAGTTGTCCAACCATTAGAATCGAAAACAACTAATTGTTCTTCGTTGCTCATGATTTTTTGTTGACTGAATATGATTAAAAAAACACGCGTAATTCCGATAAAAATAGTAGATATAGTTAGATATTTGAACGACAAGTCTAAAAAATTAATTTTTGACTCCAATCTCAATTTAATTTAAATTCACAAATCTTATTCACTCAAACACTGCACACGATAGCTTATACATTGTCTAGGCCAAACTGATTGTGTATAACTTTTTTAAAGTGCACAAAAGCGATTGAGTCATTTTGTTTTCGAATTTTATTATCTAAAAACATTTCTGCAAATACAAAGGCGTAGATGAAAATATTTAGGGGGTGTTAAATATTTAATTTTAAAAGAAAATGAAAACAGTGATCTCTTTTAAATGCAAGATCATGAAAATTCTTTGATACTAATTTTTGCACTTAAAAAAATGGTAGGTTCATGAATTTTGTAGTTTTCCCGAACTAGTTTTTTTACTTTTATTTATGATTCGTCATACTTAAATTAATTACATTTTTTTATGTACGAAAGTAAAGTTACCTGTCTGTACAGTCAAATATTTAATAAATACACTCTATTTTCTCACAACATACCTCCATTCTCACGGTTTCTCTTGATATTAAAATTATTTCTTTAATTTTTTTGTTGCAACCTTAACCTCAATGTCTAATTTAAAATATAAAATTAATTCAAGTTCACACATATTTTATATATACTATATTATAAAAGCTGTATGTAAGTAACTCCCAACAAGTAGGTATATGTAGAACAAAATATTTATATACCTACAATTGTACAGAAATGATGTTGCAGCTTTCAGTTAGCTGACTTGTTTTATTAGCTTGATATAAACAATTTATAAAAATATCTATGTAGTGTATGCGTTGTATATATTAATTGATACATGAACATTGAACTTCTTGGTTAGTTTGAAATTACTGCGACAGCGCACTTTTCTTATTTTATTGAAAATAAACAAATCTTCCATTTGTTTTTAATAGGATCAGGATGAAGTCTGTAGGTTTTGCTCGAGTAGATATAGCTTTTTGTGCAGACGTCCATTTTCTATTTTAATTTTTGAACGATGTTAAGCTTATAGTACCTACCTACATATATATAAATATGTCGGGGATGGCCCCGGCGCAGTGGAGGTAGTGCTTGACTGCTACCCTAGATGTGTGGGTTCGATCCCCAGTCTAGGCAGCAATTTATTCTATATTCCCTCAACTGAACGCCACCCCTGGGATTTAATGAGATAATCAAAACCTAATTTCTCAATCCACTGTGCCAACAAAAAACTGTCTTATCCTTCTATTCCTTCTAAACAATGCCTAATTTATAAGACCCTAGGTCTTACTGGCACATACAGGGTGAGCCATGAGCAATGCGACAAAAAACTAGGGCGTGTAGATTGCGTTGAGACAAGAAAAAAATCGTATGGGAGGGGGGGGTCTATTCCCCTCCGTTTAGCCGGGAGAGGCAATTTTCGAAAAAACTGACTTAAAATGGGAAAAAAATTATTTAAAATCAACGGCTTCATTCACAATGCTGTGCGATACGTTTTTGAAAAGCCAATAACTTTTTCTTTCATTCTGTGTTTAAATAAATCTATTCTAAGAAATAGTTTTTGAAATATTAATTTTCAAAGTCAAAATTTTGAAAAAAAAAAAAAAATTGAAAAAAAAATTTCAAATTAATTTTTTTCAAAATTTTACGTAATTAAGTGCTAATTTTAATTTCAAAATTCAATGCTGTTATTAATTTGAAGTCTAAATAAGAAAACCGGATGCAAAAATTTTATGTCGTTCTCAAGAAATTAAAAAAAAACCAAAACCACCTTTAAGAAAAACATTTATTTTTATTGTAACGAAGCAATTTAAGAAGCATTAATCTTAGTTTTTTTATTCCTTTTATTTTTACTATGTTTTTTATTGGAAGTACTTATAAAAAATTCTCGATATGATCTCCATTGTTTAGAAGGCATAGATTATATCTCCTTGTAATGGCTTCACATAAGTTTATGCTTGACAGCATTGTGAATGAAGTCGTTGATTTTAAACAATTTTTTTTCCATTTTAAGTCAGTTTTTTCGAAAATTGCCCCTCCCGGCTAAACGGAGGGGAATAGACCCCCCCTCCCATACGATTTTTTTCTTGTCTCAACGCAACCTACACGCCCTAGCATTTTGTCGCATTGCTCATGACTCACCCTGTATATGTTTATGTGTTTTTTTTTTTTTAATAGAATTTAAATAAAAATCAAACTATTTTTTTTTTTTAATTTGAACTTGATAATTAATTTAAAGCTATATTCGCAACTTAAAAAAACGTCATGTTTTTGAGATATTCGCTTGAAAATTGATAAAAAAAAATAGGTACCAGGTGTTGCTTTTCAATAAAAAAAAAATTATTTTTTACCTGCTAAACTCGAATCAAAGCTAAAGTCTGGTTTTTGAGATAATCCGGTTTGAACTTACATACGTTTTCTTCGACAGTTTTCAAACGTTCTTTTTTTTCAATTTTAAATGAAAATACCTCAAAAACAGAACACCAAAAACTGCATTAAAACAAATTTTATTCAATGTGAGAATTGTGTTAATTAAAAAATGAAGACTTGTGTGTCGTTACCTATATGTATGTACATTTTATGTATGTATGAACTGAACATATACCTACTAGCGTTGTGTGACTCCAAATATTTTTTTGAACCTATTTGTTAGATACATACATTATGTATGTATGTATAATGAATAATTATATATGTAGATTGTAGGTAGTTTGAAATAATTTTTTTAAATGTCGAATTATTTATTTATAAATTTGTAAATTGTATGGCGGAGTATGGACTATGTCAAAATGACGTAATGTTTTTTTTACGTGCACATGTTTGTATAGGTATCTTCGCTGCGTAGGTATATTCAATTTTTTTTTTCAATTCACTCCATAGCTTCCTTTGAATGGGAAAGTTTTTTTTTTGGAATAAAGGTTGGTATTAGATAATAATACTAGCATCTATAAGCTATCTACCTTCCTTTTGATACACCTCACATGATACACACAATATTTATTATTAGAATCTTGAAAATTTTGGAATATCTTATACCTATTTACATTCCCAAGATACATATATGTAGCTTAAGATATACGCATTCGCATCTATGTAAATGTTGATGGCGCTGCTTATGCAGTCACGATTTTAGATGGTAAGATGGGAAAGGGAATTAACCTATCTTGTATATACACCACTTTTATTTCCAAAGGCACAAGCCACCGTTGTCTACTTGGCAAACTTTTGTTTCCCCTTTGCTGCCCTTTTGTCTACCGTCCTTCTCCTTGTTCATATTTGTTTGCAAAAGCCATAAATCTTTTTGTTTTTGAATACCTATGCCATATGTACAGTACATATGAAAGTATATAAAAATTAGGGTAGTTCTTATTTCGAAAACGATCGAAAGGCATTCTTTTAAAAATAAATTTTCTTTTTATGAACAAGGTTCATTCTTTATTGTAAAACTGTCCTGTTCACGCATTATTTTCGACAATTCATTTAATACATTTATTTTGAAACCAATTTTTTGCAGTCCATTCATGTTCTTCATTTCTGGTAAAAGAGATAAAAGAAAACAACGATCAGCATTGGTACATTCATCGTTGTTTTGATTTAGATTTTTCTTTAGAGGAGGCTCCTGAACTTGTCCATATTCCTCCTCATCGCAATTTCGCAAACATCTTTTTGCTGTAGCTCTCGCTTTAGCTGACGTTTGTAATTCACCACTGTACGCTTCAAAATGTTCAGCTATTATAGATTGTTCACTTCCATAAATCGATTCATTTTGAGTAAGTTCGTCGTTTTGACATTCAAATGCTTCTGTTTTTTGTAACTCTTTTAAAGATGTGTTTGTTTCGTCTTCTTCTTCTGTTGTTTCCAATGGAATTAAAGAGTTGTCTGTCCCTTCTGATGTTTGTATTGAATAAGTTCTAAAACATAGAATTAGTTTTAAGAAAACTGAATAAAAAAATACTATCATGAATTAGGTACCTATGATTATGATTTTAATAACCAGTAATATTAATTTTAGAAAATTAAAGTCAGGAAGAGGTTGGACTGCGAAAATCGATACGTATTTACATACCTATAACAACATTATCAAAAAATTGGTTGGTTTTGATAAATTAATTTTTTCTTTCAATAAGTTTAATTTTTCTTAAATTAACTGTTCATAGGTACCTACATATATATTTTCCTATGATATTGTAAAAAAAAAAACGAAAATACCCAATTTAATATTTTTTTTTAGATACTTTCAATAATTGTATGTACGAAGATAAAAATTCAAATTTTAATTTACAATTATGTAATTGATTTACTTACCTTTTTCTCCAAGCCGAATCATCTTCCAAAAATTCAAGCAAATGTGAATAAACATATCTTTTGCCATTGCCAACTTTGCTGCATTCTTTTTTATAATAATCTCGAATATGCTTCCATTTCTTTTTTGCCACTAAAATTGTTTTGTTTTTCTCATTTGCACTGAATTCATTCCAATTCGGAAATAAATTTTGCGATATTTCTAACCATTGTTTGGCTCGAATACCTTTTTCAGAAGGTTGCTTGTATCCAGACGTCCATAATAAAGGTTTTTTTCTTATTTCTTCGATTAACGCTTCCGATCTAATCATTATTTGTTTTTAATGGTGCTTATTATGTTGGTAATATAATATGTACCTAGTTACAAATACATATGTAGGTAGGTACCTACTTTGTTTAGTTGCAAACAAAAAAATATTCCGCACTGCGTCGCATTCAAACCGAAAACGACCCAGCCACAATGGAGTTCGTTGTTTGACTGTGGATTGTGGATGCGGAATATTCCTCTTGTGTGATGTCTACCAAGCAAAGGCTGATTATTCGGAACGGAATATTTTCATTTTCGCTCTTTTTTGTGACGCTCTACTTCAACGCCAACGTTATGTATCGTAATTGGACTTTTTACAGTGTACATAGTTAGTGGTAAAAGGGGTAGACATGAAATTGAGCCGATATTACTCTTCTATTTAAGATTGAATGTTTTAAGTAAATTCGTACGAAAAGTAATTATATGCGACGGAACATAACAAACTAGGTAGTTACCCTACTTATGTAGGTATACTCAACTAAATATGCTCAAAGAACCCTATGAGTTATAAAATGATGCTGATTAAATTGCTGGTTAAATTAATTGAATGTCAAGAATGAACCCTACTTGCTCTTACTACTGAAGGAATTTCATATAATTTTTAACACAATTTTTTCCCAATACTGATTTGTATGATCCTTACTTTTATAATTTCAATACTTTGAAACACAAGAGCAAAGTAGGTACGTTAGTGCGACTCAGTAGTTGCGCACTTTAATTTTTGTTGGCCATTTCGAGAAATCTTTTAGGTATTTAGAATCGACTGCACTCTTGAATTAAATTGACGCATGAGTTCCTACACCAAATTCCATTAAAATGAAGTAGTAACAAAACAAGAAAAATAACCCTGTAAATGTAATTAACGTGATTTACTGCTAAAACAACGAGTCAACTTAACTGTGTCTTGTACGAGACTATTTACTCACGGTCACGACTCATTAATTTAATAATTATGTACCTACTACAAATGCTTCTCTATATACCTACCTACCTAAATTATATTATGTATCTACAAAGAACAAACTATAAATATAGATGTACATAAATACTACAGGTTTATATTCATGGTGCGTCTCTTTAAACCAACATTGTGAATGTTTTTTTTCCACCGTTTTTCTTAGCTTTTTATATATCTAACCTACCTATTGCTAGAATCACACGAGTCTGTTTCAATGTGTTTGTAAATATAGTCCAGTGCATTTGTTAGGTAAAAGTTTTTACAACCCAGGAGTTTTTTTTTTTCCTTTTATTAGAAGGATTTTGGGATCGATAGCATGTTCAATAAAAAGGTTTGTTCGTTGAACTTTACCCAGGTTGACCCAGGGTTGACATTCAAACCAGAAAAACATGAGCATGAAAATGTCGACAACATCAAATGTTTCCATTTCTACTTCTATTATTAAATTAAATTTATTTGTACTTAAATAATAAACAATTACCTGCAACACGTAAATTCACAGCAAAACAAATGCTTCAAACTCGTGTCACTTTGACAGTTTATTCTTTACCTCAACTCGCCACAGCATAACGCTTTAGGGCGACGCTTAGGGTGACTTTAAGGCTCAACGAACAACCCTAATCATGTTATATTGGATCTAAGTTTTTAATAAAAATATCTCAGTTCCTGTGAATCGTGTTAATAATTGGAGATAAAATAGGTATAACAAACAATTTTTTATTTCGACTTTATTTCCCATAATTTTTTTGCCATCGTTTTTATTTCACGTTGTCTTTTAACTATTTCAATATTAACAATATCGATACAAATAATGTTCTTAACCTTAAAAAATAGGAAGTTTAATTCTTTACACCAAGATGGCGTCCAAAAATTGCACTTCACTTGTTCGAAAAATGTGATTTATAATATCCACTCCATGGCAAATGGGGGAAAGTAACTGGGTCCGATAATAAATGCGCTGGACTATTATGTGAATCATATTTGTATGTATCTCCGTTTAATTTTATGAGGTATCTGTTCGCAGTTACATGACGTCTGTTTTACTGATGTTTCTTCATTCCACCGACGTTGCTTATTCGGTTCGGTCTCATGCTAAACTCGTTGAGGGTTCATTAAAAAAAAATCGAAAAAGTGAAAATAAAAAAGTAACAATGTATAATAACTTAAGTGACATTGCATCTGATTCTCTTGATTTTTGCAAAGAAGAAATTCGAGATGTTGATGAGACGGTGGTTGAAAATGAGTTAAGAGATCTTATTTGTTTACAATTTGGTTTTTCTGAAGATGTTTATCTGCGAGTAATGGGTAAGTCATTTTTATACCTTATTCTTCTACGGCCACTTTCTTCATAAAGTTTCTAATCACTGGAGATATGTTTTATTCAGGTAATAAAACAAGTTAGAATTTTTAATGCTGGGTCTTTAAAAAGTAAAAAAGCTTGGTGGAGGAATCAGCCGAGTTTTTTTTTTTTTTAAGTTTTATGTATCATAATTATATCTATAATACTCGTAAAGTTACAAAATATTTTTGTTTAAGAATGTGGACTGGACATAGAAAGTCTGTTATTAATTAAAGAGGATGACCTAAAAGAAATTTTCCCCAGAAATATGCTAGGAACAAGAGTTAAGTTTCGTTCACGTATTTTTCCATGGCAAGTTAGTATCGGGGTAAGTTGAAAAAAAAAAAAAACAAAACAAAAAAAAATTCTTAACTTTACATTCATTATTTCAGAATCAAAAAATTTCCCAATATATTCGTGCACGCAGAATGGTTTCAACACCTCCCCAAATATCTAGAAGCACAACATCTCCACCAAGAAATCCTATGTACACCGCATCATCACCGTCTGGAAATAATATTGATCAGTGTAATTCATCATTATTCACTATTCTTCAATCATCTTCCTCATTATTTGCTATACTTCAATCATCTCCAAAAGGACAAATAATTTTGAAATTTTTTCAAGAAAATAATAAAATTGTGGATGAACATCGAATTGCTTTAGTTAGCGTAATAGTTGATCATTTTAAAGATAGACAATTAGCTATGAGTATGAGTGATATAGCTCGATTTACCGAAGAAATAGGAGTATTATTTCCAACAGAAGAAAAGGTAATAAATAATTCACTAGATTTATATAACTTATAGAAATAACAATGTACCCTATTAATGTTTTCAGAGATATTATTATAGCACTCGGGGAAGAGGTCTTAATCCCACGGGTAAACTCTACGACAAAGCTATTAACGCCCGGAGAAAAATTAAAAAACCAGGACCAGATCCAGTTGTTATTAGCAACAACAGCAATAACAAAGCTATAAATAATTATTTTGAAACATTAATTCCAAGTAAGTAAGAATATATTTTCTGGTTTGGGTTTTGATTGTATTATTGAAAAAAAGCGGCATCGTTTGCTGATTTACTTTAAAAGCAGCATAATTGCGTCAAGGTCAACGGGGCAGTGACAAAAAAAAAGGAGTTAAAATCCTTGAAACCCGCAAAGCGCACAAGGGAAAGTAAAAAACGTTTTCCAATGTTGCTTATAACTTCCAAGTCTTACCGATAAATTGTAGAACTTCAATAGTTCGGGTTGTTACTGCAGGAAATATTTCCACAATGATATAACGGAACATAAATTGAATAGTATTCTATATTTATCATTTTTTCAAAAATTACTTTAGTGCTTCACAACCAACTACCTAGTACATATTTTTAGAACAGATGATAATAAAAATAAATTCTGATAAAATATTTTTAGAACAAATGATAAAAAAAAAAATTCTAATAAAAAAATAAATATAATAATTATTTTCCTTCTTCAGGTAAAGATGAACTTGAAAAAAAAGCATGGCTATCTCAAAACACGGAACCATGGAAAGATGTTCTTAACACTTGGAAATTAACTTTCAGAATAAGACGGGCTGACATTTTAAAGAAAGAAAATATTTTAAATAATTGGCCACTTTTTCAGCACTCAATGGGTTACAACTTGGTAATGTGTTTACTATTTTTTTTTTTAAATTTCTTTCTCTCGTCTTATTTATAAATTTGAAATTTATAAATTCCTACATACAACTTTTCTTACACTCTTATGTTTTCAGATCGATATTGATTTTGCTGAATTGTTTCCGGAAAGTCCTACAGATATTCTAAATGAATGGCAATTTTTTAGAGAAATTATTTTGCCATATATGCAAGAAAGAATCAAAGATCCTGACTCTAAAGAATTGATGGAAAGGTTAAATGAAGATATGACAGCAGGTACCTACAAAATTTAGATTTATTTTTTTTTAACTTAATGAATTTTTGAAATTTTTTGGTCAACAGATTCAAAAGATTGCATACTCCTCTTACTGATTCATGCTGTTATAAAACCACCATTATTATCAACAAATGTACTTACACCCGATGGTACGAATAAAAAGCGTAAATGGAAACCATCAATTTCTGATGCACAAAATGCAACAGTTTTGCACTGCATTTCAGTGACTGATTATCAGATAAAATATGAAAGACTTAAATTTGAAGCAACTCAAAAAAATAAATCCCTACAACCACAGCTAATGGTGATTGGTGAAGATCTCACAAAACTTAAAGAATTCTATGTTATTTTCGATGAAATTCTTTATAAAGTTGATAGTTTTGCAAAATCTCTTGATATTTTATTTAAAATATATTGTGTTATGAATTTAGAGTTTCGTTTAGAAGTAAAGTATATATATGAACTTATTGAAAGTTATTTTTTTAGGATTAAGATTTCAGCTAATCCGAATATAATAAGTTTAACAAATTATTTAAATGATAATAAATCTTAATTTAATACTTTTCGTGTACCGTAACTTTTTTGTTTGTAATACCTACTATTTATTAGAATTGATAAGACAACTTAAATCAATAAAAAATTTAAAGAAAAGTACTAATAGATTAATAAAAAAAATGAAACCATTTGTTTTATGGTCGTTACTCACCCACGGAGATGTATCGATATAAGTACATGAGCCTTTTGTGAAAAAAGTAAGTTCTTCGCAGACTTTCGTTAGTATTTTAGTAGATCCAAACTTAACATAGGTATTTCACAGTAAAAGTACCTTAAGAACGACAACTAATGACTTAATCTTCCTGCCGATGAGCAGAAACAAAAGAACAAGACAGCCACACATCGCCGGAATTAAGATTCTATTATATTTCCATTTCCGCTGATTTACTTTTTAAACAATCATTAAATACTTAACTCCTATTTTACTTCAAGGTTAGACAGGTATAGCTTCATTAAAATTTTAGGTTTTATTTATTGCTCTACTTCCTTTAGGTGTACTAACAACTTATCTAACAATGTAGGCTCCTATGTAACTATGGAAATATAATATGGGTAGGGTACGGTACTTCTGGGAGTATACCTAGGACAGGGAAAGATATTGTTATATGTAGGTACCTACCCTACATACCTATCTTTTTCACGTAACCCAATGCTGTTTAAACCAACTCAGTCCTCGATATAGCCGTAAGGGCTCTACGGTGCCGTGAAATAACGCCGAACGAAATAAGGCCGAATAATTATTACTGTTGTCTTTTAGTAAAAATGTCCTCTTATTTACTTCCTTGTATATTTGAGTGCAACTATGTACCTATACATGCATGTAAATGTGTATCATGTTTTAACGAAGCTACAGTTGAACTAAATGTTCTTAAAAAGTTGATTTCCAAATGTGTAAAAAGTTAGTTTTGATTTTTGAGAATTTAACACTCGGCTTTTTTCACGGCACAGGGCTCTAACCTATGGCCGGGAGTAGTATGATTAACTTTAATGAAACTCTTGAGCGCTATAGAAAAACAAATTCTCAATTTCATATGTTAGTTTAGACCTAAGTGTAGCAAACAGGTATTAAGACTTAAAGTCAAAGGACCTACTGATTTTTTTCTATTCCTCTTAAACAACCTAAGTTCACCTTGAACAATTGAACAAGCTTCTAATAACTCTCATACCTTTCGGAGACGTAAGATTATCTTTTAAGCCCTAAAAAATATGATTACCTTTTAGTGTTAAGATCTTCTCAACCGATAATTTTTTTTTCGATTGTGGTGTAGGTAGGTAGGTACCTACCTACATACGTATGCATGCAAGAACATAACTGACTATTTGAATTAGGAACGTAACGAAGATAACTTTGTAGCTACCTACTTACCATGCATTCATTCCTATGTACATAAATACCCATACACATTTTTAAAGCACTACAATTTGCATACCTACATAGGTAGCTATACATTCCTACAAAAAAAAATTAAACAATAAAATACAAAACATTTATCATTTAACTGAAATATATCTACATTATGTATGTAGGTAGGTACACAAAACAATAAAAAAAAAAAAAAACAAAGAGCAACAACAAACAACATACACACAAAGAAAATACCCATTCCCATTGAGTACACTAAAAATTATTGTACCAACCAGCAAAATTGTTAAACAGGGGCCTCGCAAGAGACTTTGTCTGTACCCAGGCAAGGCAATGCCAACAAAAAAAAAGTACATACCTAGCTACATACAACAAAAAAAAAAAAAAGAAAAATTCCCATCACGAAACCCGACTACCCGACCACATAGTGGAAGAGACGGTGGAGAAAGCGGAGCCCCAGATACCGAATAAGTATACAACAGTATAAACAGCCATTGTGCAAAAGAAAGAGATAGATAGAGTGAGAGAAATATACATCTAACCTAACACAAGAGAAGCAGCAGCAGCACAAATGCCGCTTGCCTTCGGCATCATATACATATACCTACATGCATACTTTATGTACACAAACAATATTGACCCCTCTCTGCCCTCCCCTTGTTTATAATCTTATCGTTACTCAATCAGTTCTTTTGATCAATGGAATGGATAGGTTTTCTTTTGGGAGGATTTCCTTATCATTATCACTTTTCATTCTTAATCCTTGCCCAAACCCATAGTGTGGTACATACCTAGTCTACTATGTAATGTTCTTCTATTACCATACTATAAGATCTTTGCCCAATCAACCCCTACAAAACATAGGGAAGCACTTCATGTGCAAGCATAAACATCATACATTTTAGTTCTACAATCTTGTTGCTGTTAAAATGGTGAGGTGATATCATCCACACGAATCTTGCCTTGGCACAGGCAACGCAACTGATGGAGAAGACGTCGTTTCTCATGTTTGATAAGAACCGGCGAAATCCTGTGAAGGGAGGGGGAGTAGACAATGATTGTGAGGATGAGGAGTTAGCAACGCGGTGGGTAAGTTTGAATGGGGGTGGGAGCGGCTTTCAATTATTTTTTTTATTCGACTAACAAACACATGTTGTTGGATGCACAAGCACATTATGTATGTATCAACCTCTTTTGGTTAGATAGGTATGTAAGTAGATAGATAGGTACTTTTGGAATGACATTTCTGCCCAACGAGCAGCAACTAGTGGAAACTATCAGCTATTCATCAAATCGAAGCATGTAATGCAATGGAAATGGTCCACGCGGGACTTATCTTGGGAATGAGATTAGGAACTTCAAACTTTGTCTCTTGGGAGAGTGATTAAAAGAGTGACAAAATGAACAGATAATTCGTTTTGAATGCAGAATTAAAGAGATAAACAAAGATATGCAGTAAAATAAAGATATATGTCTAGCTGTATACCATGTATGTATGTACATTATGTAGATATATTTTATATGTACCCACATCTATTTATGTATCCATCTTGAACTGCAAGTTGAAAGTGGGAAAAGTGAAATTTTTATTTACGTTGTAGGTGAACATCTACATAAATATGTAGGTATTCAAAAAAATTCTTCTATTTTAATAGATACGCGAGAAGAAAAAAAATATAAATGCCCCTACCTTCCTAGGTAGATACAAAGAAATGAAAATCATATTGTCAAGTTGAATGTAGCCCTACCTACATTAGATATCTGTGGCGTTTGGTATAAATATGATAACTCCAAAAATTGACTTTTTCAGTCCAAAGTCATCATATTTATACCAAAAGTGTTAAAAAATAATGATATGTCCAATATTTAGATATACGAAATTTAATTAAAAGGCTTTTCTTGGAATAGTATTTTTCAGATTTCAGAGCATCGAGCAAAGTCGTCGCTTTCAAGAGTTCGTTAAACTTATCTGAACCATTTGGACCTGATTAACCTGCCTCTGGCCTATCTTGAAATTTTGCCTATAGATATTAAGAAATATATAACGGTATCCAAGATCGGCTGCCATTTATCGACCCGATTTATCATATTTTTTATAAAACTTTAAAACATACTCGCTTTCTCAGTCGCAAGAAGCGTATTCCTATTTGAATTATAGCGATGCAAATTATGAACAGTAAACTTTTTTATTTCATTTAAGATGAATTCTGTTATTTGTTTTTTACTGTTATACCTAGACCTTAATTATAATGAATAAACTTTTTCTTCATTAAAAAAAAAAATTATTTATTATTACATTGAATTTCGTAAGGTATTTGTTTTATAAAACTTTAAAATAAAATCGAAAAATAAATTGATTTTTATGATAACTGCCAAATTTCTTTATATTTTTGTTCGTTTGCATTTGGTATAAACATGATAACTGCCACAAAATTGTAAAATCGAGATTAAAAAAAAAAATGCAATGTAATATGCATGAACTTAGAAAAATATAAAAATTCCACACTTTTTTACAATGCTTGAATAAACATTCAAATGCTTTTTCTGCAAAACTCGAAAAATGGAGTTATCATATTTATACCAAACGCTACAGATATTTATATACATATGTTAGTCATATTATAAGTATATGTACTTATTGTAATATACCTTAATTAAGTACCTATAGGAAAAATATGTTGATAAAATCATCATCGTCCAAATATGTATTTCCTTTTTAAAAAAAGATAGGTAGGTACACTTTTTTTAAGACCATTAAAATTTGGCAAATGTTTTTTCCCCAATAAGTTTAAAAAAATTATTATCTAATTCTGCTTAAGAATGTACAAAGAATTTATCGTTTTAAGTAACATTTTAAGTTTTACCAAAATTTTGAGTAAATAAAAGCCATAATCATTGCAAAGCTCAATTCTCAACAACCGTGCCACCGTCCATCGAAAAGGTAAAAATAAAAAATCGGTGTATTATTTAAGATCTGGGTTTACATATAATAAGAAAATAATAAGGATTGTGCACATGTATCCATATTCTTCAAAATCCGTGTAATAGAGAGTTCTAGTATGCACTTAGTATATAGTACATACATACATATATAGATTTATGACTGTAGGTAGATTTATATTGATGATACCTATCAATCTTGGCGATGAAGTATTTTTTATAATTTATTATGTTTTCTTCCTATGTTACCCCTACTGTAAAATGTACATAACAAGTTCATTATATGCAAAGATATACAAATATTTAAGTAAATAAATATTCTACCTTTCTATATAATAGGTACTATACCTAGAAACCAATGTAATGAATAAATTTGAATAATATTTGTATGTACATTTACTTTTTCAGTGTATCTACATTACATAAAGAAAGTTTCAACATGATGTCATCCTCGGGTAAAATCAAATGACTAACGAAAATTCCATATTGACGATATTTTAAAATAAAATCAGATAATTGAGAGCTACAACAACAAAAATCGTATGAGTCAGAATCATAAACGAAAAAAAAAGATCATGGTGATTAAGTAATCGAAATTACACATCCGGTATGCTATGCAAACAGAAAAAAAAAGTTAAAAAAAAAAAAATCAAACAAAGAAAACAGGTTCTACGAAATCTATGTAGGTATACTATATCTAGTAGATGTGGGTATTTAAAATTTCAAGATAAATATCCTTTGTTTGATTGAAAAGTTTTCAAGTAATTTTATTATTACAAACAGGCAGGTTCGATAGATATATATGTACGAGTAGACTCAAGCCCTTAAAGCTAAAAAGAATATAATTATTGTTTTTAAGAACAAAACCAATAAAAAATACGCACAGAAACACGAGAATACATCATCAGATGCACTGAGAAAATATGAATTTGTGAAGTGAAAAAGAGTATACAATAAAAATGTGGTAACTAAAGAAATAAATAAGTACCTACCTCATGCAAAAATAATAAATTTTTGACAGACAGACAAAATTGCAAAACTAATTGTTTCATGTTCCCCATCATAATAAGAATCATTGACACAAACATAAAATTGCAATTGCCAGACCAAAAATACCGTTATCTTGTAGTTATCTTAAAGTGGAAACTGATGCCTACTATATGCAATAGCTGTCCCTGTGCCAACTTAAAAAAAAAAATCAATCGATAAAAAATCAATATAATAAGGTGTACCTATATATCTACCAATTTCAAAAAAAAAAATTGCAATAAAATTCATAACGTTAACTGCATTTCCCTTAGGGAAGAAATCATGTTTATCAGGTTAAATGATTTAGAATATAAAAAGAGGGTGCAAATATCCTACTTAACCCGCCATTAACTCGTTTTATTCCTCTTATTCCACTGGTAGGTAGGTAGGTATACTTAGGCGTATACGCACTTTTATATTTTATTTCAAATGAATTTTCCTTCGTTTTTGTCAGTGCAGGACAACGTCAACTGGGTTTTGCTAAATATACAAATTTAAAAAATCACACAATAAAAGTATTTAAATTACAACAAAAAAAGAAAAGCTATCAGTAATTTTGAAGCAAATTTAAAATAAAGTTCTTAAACCGATATCTAGGCAAAAATAAATCCAAATCATCATAATACTCATTAAATATTCTACAACAATGAGAAATTGGCTCACGCTGTCCATAATTAGTACTATGAGTTATCTCGAAAATTAGCTGTCTCATTCTTAAAACTTGTAAGACATTTTCATGTTACACTACTTACGTATTACTTTGTATACTTAAAAACTGTCGAATATTATTAAAATTGATAGTAATCTATGTATGTGAAAAATAATTTTAAGATATGATATAATAAATTTTTGCTGAAAAGAAGAAGTCGTGATTTTCAATTATTTTATTTTATTTAAATACCTAATCTCTCACAAACTCTACTTGGTGCATAAATATTTATTAATGCAATTAAATCAATACAATCGATATCACTACAAAGAATTTCGCGAATGAACAACACACTAAACATTCTACGCCTCGACTCAAGAGTTTGCATTCCAAGTAATTAATTTTTTCGAGTCAGGATTCCAAATAATGCAATGCAATTGTATTCAAGTATTGGGCGAACAATAGAGCAATATAAGTTAATAAGAGTTTCATCAATATTGTAGTCATATATTATTGGATTGAGTTTAAGCGAGAATGTTAAAAAAGAACACTTTCATAAGTTTAGAAGCAAATCATTTTGTTTACATCAATGCAAAAAGTTATTTATATCTTTCTGGAAACTTATACAATCATTAAACTTGTTAACAATTTTAAACATTTTGATATCATCAGCAAATATTAAGCTTTCAGACACAGATAACACAGATGAAAAATCATTTATAAAAAGATCAATATAATTTAATATATGCATTAATTTAATATTTTAATGTTCTGAAAAGTAGTAAATTTAGAATTCCACTTAGTTTAATATTTGTAAGACCTATCTACATACCCATATATATTGTTTTTGTAATTTAAGGAAGATACATAAAAAAATATAACAAATCGTCACATGCTTCGCCTCTTACAACAAAACAAGCTTATCTTTTTATAAGTATACATTTTAATTGTGTTCGTTGAAGCTGAACTCATGACTAACAAAAAATAATCTTTTCAAATATTATGGCAACTCTGACATATAATTATGTATGTAGATGTTATTTATATACTGTGCATATTACTTTTTAACACACTATACATATATTTATATAAATGTAGCTTCAAAACACAAATACATACCAACATATTCGTTTACTGCTATTATATTGAACGATTCAACCTTGTTTGTGCACTCTGAACGCTACACATTGGCCATCTTAGCGATAGAGTGCGATTAAACGTGGCTATCGCTTCACGTATAAATTCAATCGCTCCCATAATGGATATCGAAAAGTTGATTTTCTGTGTTAAAAAATATCCAATTTTGTATGATGTGGATCATTGTAATTATAAAAGCACTAAACAAAAAGATCTAATCTGGGATGAAATTGGAGAGGAACTGCAAGAAAATGGCAAGTTTTTCTTCTTTTTTTTTGTATAAAAGTAATACCTAGGTACATTGTACATACATAATTATATTAAGTTGCAGTATTGAATTTAATTTATTCTGCTTTCTTGGAAACAGCAGAAACATAGCAAGTTTTTAGACAAGAATAACAAGATTTTTTTTCAGGGTTACATTCTGAAATTTAAGTAAAAAATTAGTACTAAAAATTAGAAAAAAAAAATGCTACATTTTCCTTGATATTTTTTTTTAATGAAAATTTTTTTTATTTTAGCAGGAGAATTAAAAAAGAAGTGGAAGAGCTTACGGGATTGTTATGCAAGATATATACGAAGTTGGGACCCGACAACAGTTCATACTGCACCATATACAACTCGCTATTATAAATTTTGGCCATGGGCAAAGCATATGGAAATATTCAGACCTTATCTTAAATGGGCTCAAGATCATCAGCATCACATAAAAACTGTATTCAGCGATATCATTGATCCTGATCCAACAAATACAACAATTCAACCAAATACATCTTTCGAATTATTTGAACAGGAGGAAAAAACAAATGATAATATTTCCCAGCCACACAGAAAATCTAGAAAAATACAATTGAAGAAAAGAAAACGTAAAATACAAAGTAATAGCAAAAGTTCAGTGGATAAAGTTATCAAATTTCTTAAAGAAGAACGATCAAATTTAGCAAAAAATTCTAATAAACTTAATGCCACTGAGCACATGTTTTTAGGTTTTGCAAAAACAATAGAAACTTTTTCACCACGCAGACAAGCTTCAGTCAAAATGAGAATAGCTAATATGGTATTTGAAGAAGAACTCTTTAATAAGGAGGAGCAAGTCGAAAATAAATATGAATTTCAATCAACAGCTAATGTAGCTCATGAAAATGATGAAGATCAGAAATTTTTAAGCACTGATATGTAAAATTGTAAATATTTGTCATATATTTTATGAATAACAAAGATCAAAATAAATTAATATTCATACACATTCTTTTGATTCCGATACTAATACATATTCCAAAAATTCAGCATTGAGAGGAACTTAAGATTATAAAAAGAAAATCAAACCACTTTATATCTACATATGTACCTACCTTCAAAGACCAAAAGAAATTGTAGATGAGAACTATTATTTTATTAAAAAGGTGGAGATTATCTTAAGCCACATCAAATACCTACTTTTGCACATCCATAGACAAACAATCAAGGTAGCTGCATACTTACATATATTTTTCTAAGATACCATAATGAAAAGAATCGAAAATTGAAGTAGATTCGGAAATCTCAAATTAAAATTCGAACGAAAAATACTAACCCAGCGAAGTGAACTTTATGTCTAATTATTCGAAACTCAAAAACTCGATTTGAACGAAAGTGGATTTCAAAATAAGGCTGGTTAGCTTTTCATGATACCTACCTAGTTTAGGAACGTTAGCTATTTGAAGTTAAGAACGGGGATTTTACCATTTTATAGTATATCTACCTACAGTCAATCAAATTCATATTCGTATAGTAGATAAAAAGTAACCATTTTCCGATTTATTAAAGGACCACATAATTATCTAAGTGTTATTTTGTTGTAAAATCAAAGATCTGATGGACCTCTAATGTCAAACACAAAAAAAAAATACCATCCTTCAACAAAAACAGAACATTTATTTACAAAACCAAAAAAAAATCAATTAACAGACAACAAATTCATATTCGTACATTTATCTTTTATGGTAATAAAACAAAAATTTAACTAATTTTTAATATTTTGTGGCATATCCCTTATTTTTTATAACATTTTTAAGCCTATTTGGCAAGGATTGAACAAATTTTGTAGTTGTTTCAGCAGAAATTTTTTGCCATTCTTGTACTTTTTCAGATCTCTTGCATTTCTTATGGTAAGTTTTCTTAGTTGCTGGTCTAAATGGTCCCATAAATTTTCAATTGGATTAATATCTGGTGACGGGGGAGGAGTTATTTTTTTTTGAATTCTAACACACGTCTAAGAAACGGATACGTTTAAATGACGAAAAAGTATTTTGCATTTTTTTAACGGTTCCTTTTCATTGATTTTGGGAATAAAAATACACTGTGTGATTTTGTAGCAAATTCTTTTCAAATGAACCATTATGTTGGTAAGACATTATTTATCTAATTTTGAATGAATTGATTAATTTAAGTTAATGATTAAGAATAATTGGTTATTGAAATTTGGTTAGAAATAGTGTTTACATTATTACGAATATGAATTTGATTGACTGTATGTACATTGTATATACCTATTTATAAAGTAATGGGCTCTGTTTGCCTGCGGTAGAGGTAGATAGGAACATACATACATATGTATGTACTGCACCTAAACGCTAAATCTATATGTAAAGATAAAAGATGGGTACATACCTAACTAGGTACCTACCTAGCACACCAAACTATGTAGGTACCTAACCTACATACATACATATTATGTTCCTAAACATTAACTTCAGATTCCTACATACATACATATACATACATATTCCTACTTTTCAATAGATATTGAACAAAAACAAATGTAGAACAATGAAAAAAAAATAATCCAAAGACCCACACCAAAACCATAAAGACAATCTTTTTTATTTATTGCTATAGCCAGTTGCCATTTTTCCTTAAATAGGTTGCGTTAGCTAGAAGAAGCAAGAAGAAAATTATTACAAAGCAAAAGCAATAGCACAAGCAATAGCAACCACACAACCTTCGATTTGATTAAGAGGCCTCGCAAGAGACTATTTTTACATATTCATGCGATTGAACAATGAACATTCACATTTTCATTCAACTCCCCGTCTTCATGTGTGTATCTTTTGGTCTTTGGTTGGGTAGATACAGATACCTACATATGTATATCTTTCAAATTCTTTTTAATTATTTCTATGATGTAGGATTAGGTAGGTAGGTAGGTAAGATTAGGTTTGATTTGGTAGATGAGCTCGCTTCAACTGGCATTAAACTAGGTACAGACTTTACCTATAGATAGATGATAGGTAGTCATAATGTAGGTATGTATGTATATAAAATAGGTAGGTTGGTACCTAGTATCTAGATACCTTACATGCAACAGCGATGGGAAAGTTTAAAGTAAGTAAGTACATACATATGTAGGTATGTACACATCTATTTACATACATACATACCTATATAACTACATATCTACATAAGTAAATCCATAGTTATTTTATTTAAAAAATGTACATGTAGGTAGGTATAGCCGGTTATACCTATGTACATATATACCTACCTTTTTACATAAAATAAATAAAAGCATGAACTTGCTTCTAACACCTAGAGGTGCCTGTCTAGGTTAAAAGAATAAACATAAAAAATACAAAAATATGAAAAGCATAAAATTCATTTTTTGTATTGCTAAAATAAATTTGATCTCAAAACTGAATACATATGTACATACATATGTAATTTTAATAAATAGATTATGTACAATTTTGATTTGTAAATAGGTAGGTAGGTACATACCTAGGTAGATAGAAGTTAACATCCATGTTCGATTTATGTAAGTGATTGGTAGTACCTACCGACCTATATATTTTATGTAGGTAGGTACGTGGGGTTTGGTACGATCATAACTCAATAGGTATAAGGTATCAATACCTTTTTGACGTCCACTTTTCTTCAATTTACATAAATAGATCCAAAATCTGAGAACTGATTATGACTGACCTATAGTACATATATACATATGTAGGTAAGTATGCACTAAGGTGTTTAAAAAAAATAAAGTACCTATCTACTTTCTACACAGACTCAGAAGCATCGATTTGTTAAGAAATCACGTCTCTTAAAATTTGAGCCCATAATATTAACGTTTAGATGTTCCTTAACGCTTTAATAAAAATCGTCTTGTAGTTACAGCTACAAAAATATCGAATAAAATTGATAAAATTCAAAAAATTAAGGAAATCAAACAAACCGACAAATAATAATAATGAATCCCACGCCTCTTTCCCCCCAGTTCCCACTCGCGATGGGGTCCGTACGGCAGCAGATACGTTTGCAAATCGTATCGAAACTTGTTTTATTGAATTAAGTAAAATTATAAAAATAAAAAGTAAAAGATACTACCTATAGGTACCTTGAAGACAACATAAGAAAAAATTGAATTTATGAATTTATGGACAACGCGGACGTTTAAGGGAGATAAAAGAAATAAGTCTGCTTAATGCAAGCAATTATAAAACATACCTAAATAAAAGGAAAAAATTCAAAATGAAAATAGGTATGTATGTACAATGATCATGCAAAAGCACCTACCTACATACCTATTCAAAAAAATTTATAAAAAATTAAAACTAAAAATATTGAAAAACGTATAAAGATAATAAGGTAGTAGGTACCTACCTACATACATATGTATGTACATATGTAGGTATGTATTATTATGTTACCTGGTCATTATTTTGGAGAAAGGATAAAAAAATATCCCATCTTATTCAAGATACCTACTTGGATACGCACGTACCTATTTGAAACCGTGAAAGAAATTTCATAAAATTGCTAGATACCTACATACATAGGTACATGTGTGTGTATATGAAAATTCCAAAGCCTGGATAGTCTCTTTATAATCTACATTATCAATAGGAAGACAATGTACATAGGTACATACTCAAGAATTCAACAAAATAGCCCTACAATATCAACCTACCCATATTATACCTAATACATAGGTATGTATGTATCTTATTACCTAAGTATGTAGGTAGGTATGTACAGATGTAATAATTACAAAATGCGATAATTTTGGATAGATACCTACCTACTACATACCTAGGTACACATTCCTATTTTTATTCGAAGCCACCCCTGCTAAATATTAAATTAGGTAAGTATGTAGGTAGGTACCTACCTACCTACTAAACACACACTACTTCCTCTTATCCACCGCACAATCCTCACCCACTCAAAATTGAATGATTTATCATTAAAAAATATGTAGGTACCTACATACATTCATACATAACTTCAAATAGATCCATTGTTTCATGTGGAACAAAATCTTCAATTAATTTTCTTTTAAAGCCTTAAAAACAAATTAGGATAAGTACCTACAAGCTAAATACAACCGACGGTATATAGGAACGTACATAATGCATAACAAACTGCATACACAAGAACACAACTTTCTAAGATAAAAATCAAAATTTAATTTAAGAATGTAATCAATCTTCAATCAAATAGGTACCTACTGTTGGCGTATACAACGCAAAACAACAACAAAAAGAGAGAGCAGTCAGTCATAAAAAGCAATAATAATAAAACAAACAAAAACAACAAGCATACTTAAAAAAAAATACGGGAAAAATAAGTAGGTATACCAACTTTTTATTAAGGCCACCACCACACCACCAAACCCAACTAATATTTAAGTATTCATATCTTGGGGCCTTGCAAGAGACTATCCAATATTCGTCATTTATATATGAATAATGCGCTATTTCGATTTTTCTCTTTTTCTCGCTCTACACCTCTCCATGCTGTTCCACACCATTTTAATTCACAAAATCAAATTTTCTTGGAAAAAAAAAACTAATTTCCCACAATCCAACAACAATAATCTTATATACGACATTTTCCCACCACTAAAATTCTATATACCCGAAAAGTCTCAAAAACGACTCTCTCTTTTCAACTTGCAATAGGCACACTGCAAAGCTCTCCCTCTAGCATCGACATAAATCGTAAATGAAGTATATAGGGAACTCACACACTTGTAAGCACTAAAATTAACCATAGAGTTGGTAAAACAATCGAGAAACGAGGCTCCTGCTCGCACAGAATCAAACGGCGATCACACTCTCTTATGTAAAGCGAAGACGACAAGAGCTCGCTCGGTGTACCGTTAGATTCTCATATGGAACGTTAACAATAAAAAAAAAATAGGAAATTAATCTATACAAACCTTTCTCTTATGATTTCCGTTTTTTTTCTACAATCCGCCGCGCCTAAATCAAATTAGCAAATAACGTTGTTTAGTGACATAATTCATATTTTTTTTACCATACATGATTATGTACATCAGAAATAGTGAAGAGATGGTGTTGTTTTCAAAACTGATAATCTAATAAGAGATTACAATCAAAGCAATTATGTCAAAACAAAATTGTGTAAAATAAAAAAGAAATATAAACTAAAATCAGTTAAAGAAAAAAAAAAAAATATTAACAAAAATAATTGCCCCTAAAAATAACCCCTTTCCCTGAAATTGTCTTTCCTCTGGCAGAAGGAGTAAGGATTAATCACAAATGGCTACGAGTGCTGTCACAATTACGGCGGTCTACGGATCCAACGGTCAGCCACTACCAGTGACGGGCAACAGTCTTGGACCTGGCTATTCGGCCACCGTGAAGCAAGAGCGACACGATGAGGCTGAAATTCAGGAACTCGCAGCAAAGATGCTGGAAACACAAAAAGCAGCTATGGCTAAACAGCAGCAACAAACAGCTCAGATGCAAAATCGAGGTATGCCAGGCAATCAGCAGCCTCCAATGTCCAATGGCCAGGCAAATATTCTCAATTATCTGACTCGGGCAAAAGGCACAACGCCAACTCCCACCAGCAATGGCAAGTCGAATGGTAGCAAAACAAATGGAGTAGCGACGGCGGCGTCTGATGGCGAAAAGAAGCCATGCGACGAGGAATCACAAAAAGGCCATTTTGGTTGGTCGACCTTTGGAAAAACATATATTCCATATATATATCGGCAAACAGAGAAATATTGTGCTGTCCGTATGGTGGAATTCAAATTGCTGGGGAAGTATCTAAATTGTCTTCATCCGGATATCTACAGTAGTTGTACCTGTGTCCGTAGTTACTACATCACAGAAGCGGAGAGCCGTCTGTTCAATGAGATAAATCACAAACACTGCGACGCGGAATTCGGTCGTGACTTATTTACTCTCAAGGACTTAGTGGTTCGTTTAAGCGATGCCACCAAGTTCTTCCAGTTCCTTGACATTTGCTATCGGAAGTTGATCTCTGGTAGCAAAACACCGTCTGAAAAGTGCGGTTTCATTCGTATCAACAAAGAATCGGTGGTGCCGTACACGGTGAGAAACAACGAACAAGTTGTTCCACTATTCTATTTCGAGGGCGAAACTGAGAACCTCAAACAAAAGGCTGATTATTTGTCCGGCTGGGATTTGGCATATTTGAAATTCTGCTGCAAAGTGCAGGGCATCCGGAATGAGCTATTCTCCAGTGAATCGGTGGCTGTGATAAGTTTAACTGATATCAAAAGTTATTTCCCTAATGGAACAGAATTCGAGGATTACTGGCCGAGTAAGGTGGTGGATTCGAATTTACTCTTAGGGCCACAGCGGTCTGGTCCAAATAATTCAGTGAATTGGACACGGCAGCCTACAGCACCACCACCAAAAATTAATCCACCTGCGGCAGCTAGCAAACAGTCCCAGCAACAGCAGCAACAACAGCAGTCACAACAAATGGCTGCTAAGAGGGGAGCTGCGTACCAGATGGCGGCAAATTCTGCAGCAACGGCGCAAAGGTTACATGCTGCGACTTTGGCGGCAGCCTCTCAAGCGACAGTACAGGTAAGCACAATTGCGCGTGACACAGGAGAGCGTATTTTTTTTAAAAGAGTAAAACTTACAAGGGCTAATTTTTGTTTTTCTCTGATTGCTTTAATGGCACTATAGGCACTCAATGGCGCGTGGATGGCACAACCCCAAAACAGTCTTTCGATGATACAAGCACAAATGTTGGCCTCACAGGTGAGACTTGTTTGTTACTCCAATAGATTATGTATTCAAACAAAGTTAACTATTTATTAGTCAAACTAAAAATTAATTAGCTATTAAAGTGTTTATTTTTGTATGAATAAGTACGATGAGGGAGTTAAATTATAGAGCTTATTTAGCATTGAAATTTAAAAAAAGAAGAAATCCCTGAAAAAATTGTATGTATACCTACAAACTAAACTAAACCCATAACGTTAGCAAAAAATACCCGATTTTGTTTACCTTCTCTTTTTCTGTGGCTGTGGCAACCATAGTAGTTGGAAATAATAAATAAGAGCCTATGTACACAAATGTTGTTTCACCACAGCTGTTTTTTTTTATGTATTCACAGAGATGAGTAGTGTTGGTAATGGATGGGAAGAAAGTGATAAACCAGTCTTAAAGACGAATAGTAAAACATTGGGGTTAAAAATACATCAGTTTTTTTTTTTGTCAAAAAGAAAATGTTTCTCGATATCAAGTAAATTTTTGTACCAATAATTTTTTTTTTGTTTTATTAATGAAAACAATCCGTTAGAGACGGGGTCCTTTTTTTTATCATACTAAGAAGTTATGTATATTTGGAAATTTAAGTTTTTTAATATTTTAAATAAATTAAATTTTTACGTGTTAGGTAGTTTAACACATCTTAAAAAATCTACCAAGCGTAACATATATAAGTTTGTGCCCTTGTGACTGTAGGCATTTATGTACATAGGTATTTCGATAAACTTGCAAATATAATATTTAGCTCTGTATTTTAATAAAAGAACACTAATCCAGATAGTTACTACATAATAAATTCATATCTTATTTCAAATTTGAGTTATAATGATAATGAAATGATTGACCAACGTAAGCATACATTTTTGTTACACCAGAAGTGATAAAACTTTTGAGAAATTGTTTGCTTCCGCGGTTATTTCAAAGTTTTAAGTTTGAAAAATAATTTTTCTTTAAGTTTTTGCTTAAACAACTTAATTAAATAAGTCATTGAAAAATAGGTTTTGGGTTAAAAAAATTATAACAAGACATGTTTTCTATTAAATAGTTTTTTTTTTGGAAAAACTCCAAATTGACTTATGTTACAGAATCAGTTATTAAAATCTTATAACACCTATGTTTTGGCACAAATATTGTAGAATATTGCAATAAAAAAAAAAAACTGGAACTGGAAAAACTGGAAAAAATGCACATTGTTTGACTTTTAATACGTTTAGGGCACGAAAGTTCGTAATTTCGTAAGCTTAAAATTGAACATTCAGGAAACTGTTCAAATACTTTCAATTAAACTTCATTAACTAGATACATAATATGGTTTAATATTGACAATTAAGAAATGTGTATAGTAATAATTTCAACAAAAACATGTCTGATATATTTCAGTTAACGTTTTTTATGTTCTAAGCTTAAGTTGGTTTTATTACAATATTTTTATTTATTATTTGCAGGCTCAACAGCAAAATCATCCAGCTGTAAGGCCTAACTATCGAGGTCCAGCTGAAAATTTAATGCGCGGGGGACAGTATACATATAATAATGGATCAATTTCAATGCAACCAGTGAATAACCATGGCCAGAGCCAGGGTAATGCTCCACCGCCTTTGGTTAGAGCCGGAGGACAAAATGCATCCCACCAAATGTAAGTAGATAAAAAAGAACTCTTAAAAAAATTGACCAACGAATGAAAAATGTTTTCAACTGTTCCACTTCCTTCTGTTTGTCTTAGATTATTATTTTTTTTTTTCAATTTAATTATGGATTAAATAGTTTAGCTTTGTTTTTTTTTTTTAATCGTCAACTACACATATTTTAAAAATATGATAAGTATGTACATACATGATAACTTTACAAACAAAAAAATACAACTTCGGTTCAAATTTAAAAAAAAAATTATTAATTCAAAATTTTGTTTTCTTGAGCTAAACATGTTGATTTTTTTTTATCATTTGCTCTCTTTTGTTTATTAATTGATTTTCGTGATTCAATTATTTTTTTTCCAAAAGGTGGTTGTGCACGCATTGTATTATTATTATTTATTTTTTCTTTGAATTAAAAAATCCCTTATGTTGTTATATACATTAACGTATTTAAGATTTTAAATAGATTATGCGAAACACAAGCGGAAAACAATTATATAATAAAAAAAAAAAAAAAAAAAAATATGTCTATAAAATGAAGTTTGCAATACAGTTTGTATATCAAAATAAAATTTGTACTTTAAATATTTTCACAAAAAAAAAAATTTAGTCTATCGTTATGAGGCATTTTTAAACAGCTTCTATTTAAAATGCGGAAACAGAAAGACAAATAATGTTCTTATAACATTTTTATTATGTTTTATTCATGCAGTCACAGAAAGAATTGACTTAAAAAACTTGTTGTCCAAAAAATTGAAAGGAAGTTCAGAGATTTGTATGTTTATCTCTAGATACAATTGAGCTCTATGTGAACTAAAAGAAAACTAAGATATAAACTATGCTATGTTGATACATAAATGCAAATGCTACGTTTGATTAAATCTTTTTAGATTATACATATCTGTTTTATTAACCCAAAGTAGCGCTGAATACTTTCATTCAAGAAACAAAACACCATTTTCACAGTTGACAGTCAAATAACTAACTTTAAACTCACTGAACGCCCTCATATTTTATATTTATCATTTAAAGTTGATACGGGCAAGCAGTACTGTTTTCAACGTTTTATGTACTCCAGTAAATCTAGGGAAGAACCAGTTGAATATACTACCTCAATCACGTCTGAAAATTTAGAATGTAACAATATCTATCAAAATAATATTATTATTTCAGAATAGAAACTTTCATATTCAAAATAAATGAAACCACCTTGCAGAATATAGAAAATTGAACACTTTGCTGTCAAATCCCTTGGGAATTTTCGATAAGCGACGGCAACGTTGTACAAAGTTTCAAGTTATTTTGTATCTAAAAATCATTTTTCATTTTTATTTTTTTATTATTTAAAGTTCTTTTATATAGACTTATGGGTCTCATATAATTGCAGGATTTATTTGCTTATAAAAATAAATAAACCAAACTAATATTAAGGTCCTAGAAGTGCATTTCCTTTGAAGTATAGACATATTTGAAAAAAAAATTCATAAATTAAACAAAGTTAGATCTATTTTAATCCTTTCCATGAACAAAAATAACAGTTTATTCCTATTTGTTTCTAAAACTGTATATTCCGCCGCAGTCATTATAATTTGGTAAAAAAATTGCATTGCACTTTCTTTTATTTTTGTTTCGCCTTTTGCTAGGAATTTATATTTGTTCATGCTGCTTCTGTATGTTTTAAAAAATACATTTTTTAATTAAAATATGTAATATATATAGATACTTTAAGTTGTTGCATGCTTTTATACTTTGTCTATCTCTTTTTCTTTTTAAAAACAAACTTTGATTGTTAGAACTAAAACTTACACAGATCTCTCTAAATAGAAAATGCAATTATTTAATAGTCAATATTATTTATTAACCTACCTTTTATTAAAAAAAATTAAATTTTATATAAAACAACCATCATCCTAGATACATTATATATAAATGCGTGTACAAACATATATGGACGGTTAAAGTTTGGTTAATGTACATTTTGTCGGTGATTTTCCAATATATAAAAAAAAAACAATAACGGTATACCTGATCGGTGTGTAAATAAATAGTAATATCTTTCATATATTCCAAAATTAAAAAAAAAAGAATATATTTTATTAACACGGAAGAGAAATGTTGCAAAAAATTCGTTTAAAAAAAGAAAGAAAAAAGAAAAACAAGAAACCAATCCACATACATTTTGTATATAATGTTTCTAGGTCGAATTGTACTAGTGTCGAGCAAACAATGCAGCAACAACGTGCCAATATCATTAACCACCCATCACTTGCAATCCGTTTACAACATCCCACAAATCATCTACCTCCTTATCCACAATCCCCATCAGCAACTTCTGCAATGGCCCTACAGCAGCCCCCTGATTTCCCAAATATCCAATCTCCATATCAAATTCCTGATGCTAAAAATACAATGGTTGCGTCTCAACAACAATCTTCGCCAAATTATAGCGCAACAATTGCTCCAGATTTCCAAAATTTAGCAATATGGAATCAGTTGAATGACGCTCAGAAGCATCTTCTAACAAATCAGTTGAAAGTCAATTGTACCAACAACAATTCAGCGCAGTGTGTGAACAAAAATCCCAAATCCCAAAATAACTTTTCGAAGCCTTCTATTCCACCATTGATTCCAATGGCAGCATTAGAAACCAATAGACAAACTGTAGGGGCTGTTAAGAAATCTGCAGAATCAATTGCAGACTTAGAACGAAAGTTCAAAATGACTGATGAAATGAAGGCAGTTGTTCAGAAAGTCTTGGCCAATCCCGATTTGTCGACTTTCATTCAGACAAATAGTTCGAATTCTTTTGTGCCTTTTATTTCACCGCCAATATCTCCGGCGACTAGCCAACCGACTATGAACAACAACAATAGCCAACATCAAAACCTGCCAAATTTACAAAACTATTCAGTGACAATAGTGCCCACTCCCAATCCTGTTTCTTCCTTTCCCCAACATCCACAAAATCAAAGACAGGTGAACATATCTTCTGGTTTGGCACCGCGTCAAAAGAGCGTGATTTGTTCGACCAGTACTATTCCATCCTGCACAACCACCCCGTCTCCATCTCCAACACGAACTCCAAACAACAATTCTGCAATGGAAGTAATTGATTTGTCTTCCACTCGAAGGTCGTCATTGCAAGCTGCCACCGCCTATCTACAACAACAGCAACAGGTCGCCGCTCAGCAACATCACCAGCGAACTCAACAGCAACAACAGCAAAATGGAAGATCCAGCCAGGCTAATGGAGGCGGCAATTCGGCAACAATGCACCTGCAAAGGCACGCCGCCGCAGTCCAAGGAGCTGTTGTGGGCATTGATCCGTCAAACAGGCTGCATATAATACCAGAAATATCATCAGGAAACGTTCACATCCCACCCTACAAGGTACAGAAGGTCTATGTTGACAATCAGACAGTTCCTTGCATCAATATGCAAGCCTACACAGACTCAGATCAGCTCATGACTTTAACAGACTTTCGAGAGTCGTTCTTCCCAAACGTGCCACTGGAACATTGCAAGCGCCTCATCGAAGCCTTAGGTGTCGAACTCTACAAGGGAAATAGGTAAGTTATTTTCTACTTCCACAAAAAGACAAAAAACTTATAACTTTTCGTTTTTTATTAGACGGCAAATTCAGGTACTTCTCGAATCAGGACGATCACAATCCGAAAACATTCCATTGGTCAAGGTGCGCGATGTGAAGAGATATATGCCTCAACTGACGTTCATGATTCGAAATCAAGAGCAACCACAGTCGAAAAGACCTCGAGTAAGCTAGGAAACGGGGTGGGGAGCACAACATACACATTCAAACTACCACCACCCTACCATGGATATGTTGTACTCCCAGAGCCAGTCAGTATCTGCATCTAAACCATCCTCCATATCCGCTGTATCCGAAGCAACAGCTGCATCCGTTGCTGCTGTCGCTGCAATGGCTCCTTACAATGGCTCGACCATGTTAAGTCCCCCGCTGAGCACCACGTGTACCAATCCGTTCAGCTCCTTCGATTGGCTATCAGCAGTTACACCGCCTACGGTTGATAGCAGCTCCGGCAATGGAGGTAGCCTAGCTGAACAAAGAGCCGCCGCAGCAGCTGCAGCAGCTGCTGCCGCCTACAACTCCTGTAGATTTGGTCAACATCCGGCAGCTGCGGCCACCGATTTTCTTTCCATGTTTAGCAGCACCTGTGGAGCAGCTGGTGGTTCTACCACCAGTGGTTTTAATGCAGAAACGACTTCCATGTCATCATCATCACATCACCAGCACCGTCAAAACAATTTAAGTCATCATCATCGTCATGCGTCATCAAGGAATCAAACTTCCGGTGCCCCAGACTCATCCACAATTTCTTCGGCTATTGTCTCATCGTCTTCATCATCATCCCTCTCACTAACGCCAGTTTCCATGACCTCTTCTCCGGCTGTTCCTTCGCCACACAAAGTCAACGGAGTCGGCTTATTCAATCCGCCCGGATATCACTTGCAGGCACCAGGTCATGGCTTGCCATCGCCCACTATTTACCCGCCAACACCACCACCATCGGCACCTTGGATTCATCCCTGGTATACTGGTGACACATTTTGAAAATTACTTTCGAATAAATTAAGAACTTCTATCATTCTCGTTGTTATTAGAATCTAGACTAATTGAGATAAACTAAAGCACATGTGTAATCAATTTCTTTTTCTTAAAAAAAAAAACATTACATTATGTTTGAGAAAATGAAGAAGGCTATTAAATTCTCTTATCTGTATTAATGGCACGCCCCATTTGTTTTGAGGTAAATGCGTTTGATCGGTTGTCAAAAAAAGTTTCTAAAAATCTTACCAATATAAATACCGGTCAAAATTTAAAGTAAGACTTTGAAAATTTTGAACTTGTGCCACTATTGCAGAATGAGTGGGTGATAATAGTAAAATCTTATCCCATAATGAAAAGACGGAAATTTCTAATGTATTATTATTTAAACCAGAAAATCTACGTCTAATTGAACTGAATTTAAAACTTTAAAATAAAAATGTCCTAAATCACCTAAAATATAATTTAAAAAAGCTTAGTAAGATATTTATAAACTACTGTATGTATAAGGGAAAACAAAACTTAAAGCAACAAAAACAACAAAAAAAGTACGTTCCGGGCGTTAACAAATGGCGCCCAACACAGACATTCTCAAGAGAAATAAAATTTCTTTTTTTAATTTTGTGTAAATATTCTGTTATCGTTGGGCGTTATTGAATTTTCAAAAACATATTAAAAAGAGAATTCAAAATAAAATGTGAATTTTCAGTTCAGCCAGAAAGTACAGAAAATTTCGAAATTCAAAAAAATATAATTTTTGAAGCAAAAAAAAAAAAAACATAAATCATGTATCCGTTTTAAGGATTTAACCGTGAATTATAATTATTTAAGTTTCTTTGTGTTTGTTTAAGATTATTATTTTTTTTTGTATTATTATATTTTTTCTATTGCGTCTGCTTAATTCTGCAAGAACAAAAAAATAATAATTTATTCAAATGAATATTTTTTCAATTGTTATTTAGATATGTACCTACTGTATATACTTTAATTTTTATTTATTTATATCATTAGCATAATGGTAAATAAATATAATATAATAATTTAGCGAAGAGAGGAACAAAAACTTAAAAAAAATCAAAGATTAGACATTTAAAATTTAAAAAATAAACTAAAATAAGAAAATAAAATAAAGTATAACAAAATGAAAGTTAACTACACAAGGTTTTGTTTGTTGATTTTAAAAATATATTAATTCTTGCTTTCTCTGCGATAAAAATAAAATAGCCATAACTGGCTCTTATGAACACAAACTGAAAGCAAGTATTTAATGCTGGAGTATGCGCGAACAAAAGGAGAAATGTGTTTGCTAGATGTAACCGTCGGAGCGGATTTCTCTCTGAAATTCTACGAATCGGAGACATTTTGCTTCGAGGTAGTTATCCGATCGGAGATTCTCTCCGACGAAATTAAACGCATGCCATTTGCATGCGATGAAGTACTTCAAATCATTTTTTTTTTCTTTAATATTTTCTCCGAAGTCCTCAGAAAAGTTCTTGGCTCGGAAGTTTTTCTTTTTTCCGAGCCGGTTGTCACTGGGGTACTTTTTCACGAAGTTTGAATGCAGATCTCTCAAATTCCAAAAAAAAAAAAAATACTTTTGCCCATTGAAGAAAAGTTTTTCGAATATTGATGAAAAAATTAAGATGTAACATGTAAGTATGAGATATATTTGTGTAGTTTTATAATTGATTTGATTTATTTAATTAGACGAATCTCACAGCTGGAGCCCAAGGGCAAAGCAATGAAGAGATAGTTGTGTTACGATCTCAATGGGGTACAAAACAAATGGAAGAATAATATTCAAGTAGACGAAAATATAAAAATGTGTTGAAAATACATTTAAACAAAAATAAAAACAGTAGATAAAACTACTAGTTCTGAGGTACAATATTCTTAATCAAGTAAACCCAATTATGTATATTCAAATATTCCTCAGTGGACTGTTGGAGCTAAAATATTGAACGTTTGAAAAATATAAAAACTTATTAAGTGTGATAAAAAAAAATTTCTTTTAAATATTATGTAAAATCTTTTTTATTCAAATATTTTGTTTTGTGCTCATAGCTTCCACGAAAACATAAAATACCCTCAAATTACGAGAGGGGTCAAAAAGTTCGCGGAATGGAGTTGTTGGAGAGTTCGTGGAGGACGACAACGCTCCAGTTCACAAGAGCCATCTTGCCACGACTACCATACACGAATGTGGAACCTTGAATCACCCTCCTTATAGTCCAGTTTTGGCCCTTTCAGATTATCGCTTATTTCTCAATTTGAAAAAAAAGCTTCGAGGAGGAAAATTTACCGACGATGAGGAAGTGAATGTGAATTCAGCAATTTCTGTCTATTTTAAAGGAGTTGTCATATCTTTTTTTCCGATGAGATAAATAAACTTTTTGACCGATCTAAAAAAAATGTTTTAGACTTAAGAAAGAATATAATATCGAAAAAAAAAAATCTTGTTTAATTTCAATCCCCTTCTCTCTTATTCCGCGAACTTTTTGACCTCCCCTGGTATAATAATCATCGGTATTTTTTTTACAATGGAAATTGATAAGAAAATCCAAATATATTCAATATTAACATTTATATTTCTCTCTAAATTCAATCGTAGTTAGTCTCTTCTAGCCTGTTCTAAAAGTAAGTTCAGTGAATATTATTGTCATAAATACATATATATTCATAACTGATAATCTTATCATTTAATTAATTATTTTAACAGATGAACCTCAATTTCCACTTACTTACATTTTTTTCGTTAATCGCATTGTGCTTGGCTGCATCATTTTGTACCAAAAACGACAAGTGTGAAGAACCAATTGCGGATGCAGCCCGGTATGACAATTATCGAATGTACTATGTTAACTTAGAAACCGCAAAGCATGTGGAGGTTCTCCAAAAATTCGAGGAACTCACCGATAGTTGTATATTTATGGGACATGCAAGGCAGCCTGGACAGAAACTTTCCATATTGGTGGCCGCCCACAAAGTTGCTGATTTTTTTGATCTGCTCAAAACATACGAGATAAGTCATAAGATACTGGTACTTTACTCTATACATAATTTAAAGAACTATGTTTATCTCTTTAACTCTTCATTACACAGACATATAATTTCCAAGAAAAAATCGATAAGAATTTGAAAGAAGTATTGCCGAAGGGAGTAAAACTTGATAAATTTGATTGGAAGCATTATTACCACCTGGAAACAATATACGAATGGCTAGAGAAGCTGTCCAGAGAGTATGAAGAGGTAACGTTGCTTGATATGGGCAGCAGCACCCAAGGGATTCCGATAAAAGGAATAAAGCTTGCAAGGAATGCCAACAACAACGCAATATTTATTGAAAGTGGGATTCATGCCAGAGAATGGATAGCTCCAGCTACAGCCACCTATATAATTAATGAACTCCTGACATCAAAAGATCCCGAAATAATAAAACTTGCAAATGATTACAACTGGATTGTGTTTCCTTCAGTGAATCCGGACGGTTATAAGTACTCTTTCGAAAGCGATCGCATGTGGAGGAAGAATCGACAGCTGTTTGGCATTTGCCGAGGAGTGGATCTCAACCGAAATTATCCATTCCATTGGAACGAAACTGGATCTAGTCCGGATCCTTGCCGTTATGACTACGCCGGTCCATCTGGAGCGAGTGAAATCGAAACTCAGAGATTGATTCAATTTGTCAAAGAGAATGTCCAAACGGAGAAAATTAAGGCTTACCTTGCTCTGCATTCATACTCTCAACTTATTATGTTCCCTTATGGATTCACCCCAGAACGAGTGAAAAACTATGAAGATCTAAGTGCAATTGGCAAGAAGGCTAGTGAAGAAGTTAAGCAAACTCACGGCAAAATATATAAAAGCGGTAGTTTGTATGAGACGATTTATCCATCAAGCGGAGGTAGTAAAGATTGGGCTCATGGTATGCTTGATATACCCGTTACATTTACGTTTGAACTCCGTGGACCTCCTGACAGTTCTGATATGTTTATTCTGCCTGCAGAAGAAATTCTACCAACGGGCGAAGAAGCATTTGCAGCAATTCAGGCTATAATCAATGAAGCAACTGCAAGAGGATACATATAAAATCCTCTTGGTACTTTGAAACATTTTTAAATTTATTAAAAAGAAAAAAATAAAAAGCTTGTTACTGTAGTTGTATATTTAGTGCATGTTTATCTCATAAAAAATAACGCTATTGCGCAACCTTCGTGAAGCGGATAATTCATACGAAATTTGACGTTACGGAACGAACACTGCGAACACCCAAGTATCAGATTCTCAGCAGTCGCCCTGAAGTAGAAATAGGTAGAAATGAAACATTTGATGTTGTCGACTGTGCAAGGAGTGAATCCGTACAAATTTCAATTTAAGCTATTACAGCACAGAGTACAAAATTCATGTTTTTTCTGGTTTGAATTTCAAAGAGACAATTGATAACCCTTAAGTGTGTTTTGAGAACTGAAAAACCCAAGTTTTTTTGACAACTCTTGGGGCTGTCAAGAAAACCTGGGTAAAGTTCAACGAACAAACCTAGATTTACTTATCTACTAAAGTGATTTTCCTTTGTATATAAAAACTATAGTACTATCATGGCGAGTTTTTTTTAGGGTTGCAAAGGTCCTGGTGGTGGCGCTGCAAAACGAGGTGTAAAATCCGATTTGGGGAGTCTTTAAGCGTCGAAAATTGATGGTAGGAGCAAGAGGAGACTATTTTTTGGATAATTGCATCCAAATAATATCAATAAATATCGATTAAAACCTCCATAAGCTCACCGCAAAAAAAAAAGAGTAAGGGTTGCAGGCATACCTTAGATGTCACCCCATTCGACCTCTACCATGATAGTACTATAGTTTTCATATACAAAGGATTTTCTCACACGTTTTGTATATAAAACATAACATTGTATATAAAACATAGTACTATCATCACGATGATTTTTGAGTTGTGTTGTGTGGTCGTCTGAGGGCGCACTTGTATATGTGGCGGAACACTTGCTGTACTACTACTGTAGTTTTTTGTTTGGAAAATTATATAGTAGTATGTATTTTGTTTTCTTTTCTAATTTGATTGTTTCGAAAATATTTTTTTTTATTCAAAACTTAGCTTCTCGAACAACTCGTTCAATATGTTTTAATTTTGTTTAAATAAATTAATTCCTTTTTTAATTATTACAATTGTTCTTATTTGGTAATACAACAAAGAAGCTAAATATATACACAGAAACAACAACCAAAAAATTAGTAAGTGATGTGATCGCTTGGGGGCCGACGTGTGGAACGTGCTGAGCTGATGATAGTACTATGCAAATTGATATACAATGCACACGTACACTTAACTATAGAGGAGTCCACGAGTCCACCACCTTTCCAATAAATTTCAACTACGCTTTTGAACTTTTTATACATATGTTTCTGACACTTGTGTCATTTTCCTGTTGATCGCCGGCAGACATTTCTTTTATTGTTTTATCATTTATATTGATATAGGTAGAGCTTAAACATTTATTAAAATATTTTATTCCTAAAATGTCTGTGAAAGAAGAACAATCTATGCCCGACGTGGCAAGATATGACTACTATCGAATGTACTATGTGAATATAGAAACGGCAAAACACGTAGAAATTCTGCAAAAACTTGAAGAAATAAGTGATAGTTGTACATTTATTGGCCATGCAAGAGAACCAGGGCAGAAACTCACAATAATGGTTGCTGCTCATAAAGTTCCAGAATTTGTTGATCTTCTCAAGACCTACGATGTGAAGCACCGGGTTTTGGTAAGTTTTTTATACCCATAAATTTTTTAATATGTAAATTAATTTTTATCAAATAATCTAATCCCATAGACGTATAATTTCCAAGAGAAAATTGATAAGAATTTAAAATCAGTCTTACCAAAAGGAGTTGATTTAAATAAATTCGATTGGCTACATTATTTCCATTTGGAAACAATATACGAGTGGATGGAAAAATTGGCTGCAAATCATAAACAAGTCACCTTGCTGGATATGGGCTTAAGTACACAAGGCTTACCAATTAAGGGCATTAAAATCGCTCATAATTCTGAAAACAAGACAATCTTCATCGAGAGTGGAATCCATGCTAGGGAATGGATTGCTCCCGCCACAGCCACATACATTATAAATCAATTGTTAATTTCAAAAGATCCAAGAGTTCAACAGCTTGCAACGAACTATAATTGGATAATATTCCCATCAGTTAATCCAGATGGATATAAGTATTCATTTGAAAGCGATCGAATGTGGAGAAAAAACCGTCAGCTATATGGAATCTCTCGTGGTGTAGATCTCAATCGAAACTATCCCTATCATTGGAATGAGATCGGATGCAGTACGGATCCAAGTCGTTATGATTTTTGTGGCTCATCGGCAGCTAGTGAAGTGGAAACACAAGGGCTTATCAAATTCGTTACAGATAACGCTAAGTCGGAGAAGATTCGCACATATATATCACTACATTCATACTCTCAACTATTGATGTTTCCCTACGGATTTACTCCCGATCATGTAGATAACTATGATGATTTAAAAGCAATTGGAGATAAAGCTGCTCAGGCAATTAAAGAAACACACGGCAGAATATATAAAAGTGGAAGTATGTATGAAACTATTTATCCATCGAGTGGTGGCAGTAAAGACTGGGCACATTCTGCACTGGGCATTCCGATAACATTTACTTTTGAACTTAGAGGACCACCAGATACTCAGGACTTATTTGTTTTGCCATCTGAAGAGATTTTACCAACCGCAGAAGAAGCTTTTGCTGCAATTCAAATTATCGTTGAGGAATCTAATGCAAGGGGTTACTTTAAATAGATATCTATTTTAGATAAAAAGTCGCAGGGTTGGGTTATTTAATTATCAATTTTTTTTTATTATTCATGGGAATAAAATAATTACTTTTGCCATAACTCAAAAAATTGTTAGCTCATGGAAAGAAACTTACCTAATTTATATGCTCTACTAAGTAAATTGTCCAAGTTCGTTGGAAATCGACGATTTTGCGATAGTTTCGAATCATTGAAAATTTATATTCCTTAACTTTTGAAAGATTTTTGCAGTGTTCTTTCAAGGGGATTTCTAAATAGATTTCTTATTTTTTCTTGTTGAAAGATTTGTATTTAACGATGTTAAGCAGAGATTTATATACATATATAAATTCTTAAATTTATGATTTAAATAAATTAATAGTTTTTCTAAAGCTAAAAAAAAGCTACATATTAAAGTTCATGACATCAACCATTTCAATTGGTATCGTAGCAAGCTCAATTCTGGAAAACATTCTTCGTTAAATTTCGAAAATAAATTCGAAGTTTTCCAGAGCGCATGTTGTTAAAATCCTTCAAAAACGAAGGAAACTTTCAAATTTATATTTTTTTTATGAATGACTTGGAAATATACATAATATCCTTTCTACCCAGAGTGTCATCGCTGACAGGTGGTGGAAATAATATACGTTTCTCCATTCTCCAATATAATAATATTGTACATGGAACAAAAGCTCTCTCACGCCAGCTCCATGCTGAGATGATTCCATTTTTATATATATGTGTGTAACCCAACAACTCTTCTCTCCATATTATCGAGTTATTCGAATTAGACGACAAGAAAGAAATTTTTTGTCATTTCCCGTGTGAAATTTTCCGGAAAATACGTGCCGAAATCTATGGATTTTTTTTCTTCTAAAGTCCTCTTAAAGTTATAATTCCTTTTGGTAAATAATTTGCACTGTTTTTGGTTGTGGAAATCATTGAGAAAAGTGTTTAAATTTCTTTGTGAAAAATTTAGTATGTGTAAAATTTCTACCCCGGTGAGATTTACTTCCTCGAAAACGAAAATTACATCCTACCCCATGTCGAAATCACACTGAGGAAGGGTAGTGTGTAGGTACCTCATTGTGATGGGGTGGCTGGAGTATTTTTTTTTCTTGTGAATTCCTTTCTTTGATATTTTTGAACCGTGATTTGTGTTGCAAAAAAAAGAAATAAAATAAAAATAAATAAAAGAAGAAAGTAGGTATCTATCTATGCTAGGTAGTATCATCTTATGATGTAAAACTTGAAAGAATGTAAAAGATAAAGTGAAGTTCTCGGGATTATCCTAGTGCTCATCGCAACCTAAATGTGAGTTCTTAAAGAACGACGAGAACTACAAAAACAACAGCAGTCAGTTTTTTTTTTGTTTGGATAAAGAAAAGTATCTACACTTCACCAAGACCACTACCACCACCGCACCGCCGAAAAAGAAAAACCCGAGCAAACGAACTAAGTTGTAACTTTAAGTGAAATCCTTGTTCCTAGAACTTTTGTAGTTCAATAGCCTTAAAAAAAAAAAAATTAACTAAATTTTGAAAATTAGAAAAATTACAAATTAATTCGAAATTAGACGAGAGAAAAAATGGAACGAATGTGGCGCAAAGTCAATCACAGTTTTACTGGGCGAACCTCCAAGTCTACGGCTACAATTCAGTCTACAGACACTACCTCGTCAGCGGGTTTTGGCGAGGGGCAAATTGTTGTAGCCGTTGCCAATAATAATAATAATTCTAGTAGCGGTGGCACTGGGAATCTACCATCGAGTACGGCAACGGGACGCCGGCTGGCAGCCAGTGGAGTCCAATCTCATACAGTTATAACTCCCAATCAACAGAAGTCCCTTAGCCAGCATGTTTTATTGAATAGCACAGCTTCGTCAGAGAGGCGACGTCGTCGAAGGAGGAAGAGTCGTCCACGACGTAGTGGAGACATGTAAGTAAAGAAAGTTCTTCTTGACTTTTAAATTTAAATTTATTTATGATGCTACGTATGAGATTACTAGGCGAAATTCGTTGAAGTATGATAGAAGCAACTAATATGTATGTATGTAGAAATACATGGGTGTACGAGGAAATTTCCTAAGCAGGAAAATTATTTCGTTTCTTAAATTTATTTGATATCAGAATTTTGAGTGAAAAAAAAAACTTATGACAAAGTTAAATCTTCATAAAAAATTGGAGGAGTTGGCCATAAAAACCCAGTGTCGACAAGAACGGCACATGTATCAGTGGGTCAACTATTTGCAATGAACGTTACCAAAAAGACAATCTCGAAATCCATGGGGTGTAGGAAATATGAGCCAAAAGTTGCTATATGTTTCTTTGTATTAAAAAAAAATTGAGACTTAAAACTTGGAGACTTTTTTTTGGTTAGGTTTCAGAAAAAAAAAATCAAAATAAAGACTACCCTAAGACGTTGGTACAGACAACTCATAGACGAAATTCGAAATAGGGCAGGCATACGTTATTTTAGCACAGCTATAAATAGATACTTTAGTAGGAAAAAACGAAAAAGGACGAATAAAAATACATATTTCATAGGTAAATTTAATTAACATTGAAATTATATCTTTTAATTTAAACCTTTGTGCCTTTATCGTGGTCTGATATGTAGAATTAAACAATTTAATTAAATACCCATACAAAAAGTCGGTTGCATTAAAATTTAAAAAAAACACCCTAGCATTTTTGTTTAATGTTAGGAAACATTAGATAGCATCTCACTATACTCGTATGGTAATTTTGAAATAGCTTTACCCCTGGCCTGAATATTATTGAACTTATTCTCCATAATGGTGCTTGTACAGAAAATAATAAAAAAAAAACTAATTTATACACACACAAAAACAAACATTAAAAACCCAAAAGGTTCTGTGTGCGGTAATTGCCTGAAAGTCCTTTAATCTGCATCCAGTGTGTAGAAAGAAACTCTAAGCAAAGCAAATAAACAAAACACACCCACTATTTTCCTGACACCGCACCAGTTTTTGGTTTCATTACTAATGATAGTCGAAAATAAATAAACAGTAGAATCTCTAATTGTCGGTAGTCATATTAGATTCCCCAGAAAATATTTGTATATCACTATTGTCTATTGTTTAATGTAAATAAGCAGACCTAACTACGAATTCTAGGTTCCTGTGCCCAATGGAGGAGAGTGGGAATACATTATCCAGGAAAATCTGTGCTAGGCAACAAAACATAATCCTGAAAAGATTTCTCGAGGTATCACCTATGTTTGGATAGAGATTAGGCACCAGCGATTTCATTAAACATACGAATTGTAGGCCAGACCTAATGTTGTCGATCCAATTTCCTTTGAGTTCTTAAAAAACTTTTTCTCATCGATATCCGCCTAAGAGAAACTCCACTGTATAAAACACATACTCGTACCTTGATATATTTAAGTATGTATTTATATGGATATACACGACCCATGGACCATGACTTGAGCACATTAAAAGCTGTGGCAGGGAGTGGTAGAGCAAAGGAGCTCAACTGAAGTGGAGCTCTGGCGGGTAGTACAGGCAAGGAGAAAGTAGAGTGCTTCGTGTGCATTTGGGCATAGTGTCGTTTGCTAACCGATATGGTGTCGGTGTTTAAATTGGGAGCAGGTAAACATTATGACATATCACCCATGCCAGTCTGAGCTCTATTATACACTGCATATACTCGTACATAAGCTTGGCTCATTATTTTTTTATTCAATATGTTGTAGAGACAACAGGACCTTTATCTTCATATATCATTCCAGAAGACAAAACCGAAAGTGATGAATCACCTTTCTGTTTTTTTTTTAATTTTTTTTTTTTATACTTTTGCTTCTCAATACTCCAGTACCGATCTCGAAGAAAATGGATTATATCCAATAAAGTTTGGCATCATTCCAAAGACAGATTTCTCGTATATATGTTCACAGTTGCATTGTGGGAAATGGCTCATAAAACTATTTAAAATGCTGAAGTGATTCAGTTAGGTATATCTGTAGACACCATCATCTTATCGCATCGATTTGATTGAATGGAGTGAGCCGGTGTCGGTCTTTAAAATGTGTATACAGTGGTCTTGCCATTGACTCACTGCACCATTATCTGGATTATATTCTTTTTATTCCTGCGTTCTGCCCTTCGTCGTCAGACAAAATAGATATGGGATATCCTTAAAAAATGGCAATGGGTGAAATGAGTGGGCAGAACTAATAGGAGAAGAAAAGTTAGTATATACATATGTAGGTACCAAAAAGGAACTAGCCAAGCATCCAGTATTGATGGAGTAGTGAGTATAGAATGGATACTTTAGAATGTTATTGTTCGAGTGATGGTCTATTGTTGAACGGATGAGTTACCCTCTTTAGGCTCTTTAACCTTGTTAATGCTTCTCATGTGTGACCATAAGTAGGTATAAAAGAACCGGGTGGGAGAGAGCTTTTTTTTTTGTAAAATAAAGAATGATTATGGTTGTGTTTAAAGCTTTGTTATTTCGGTTAGAAGATAGTGCCGCCTATTGAAAAAAAAAACAAAAACAATTTTTTTTAAATAAATGCTAGAAACATATTGCAATGACGGGGGAAAGTGATGTCTTCCGTTCAATCTTTTTTTGTTTAATTTTTTTTTTTTCAAAATTCAGTAAAAAATGCAGTTCGTCCATTGTTTGTTATTTTTACAGGGTGTCTCGCAGTAGATGCGATCATTTATAAAGAGTCCGCCAAATAACTTTTTTTTTGAAAATGCTATAAAAAAAACTGAATATTTTCTCAAATTTCTTTTTTTATTTGAAAGTACAATCCTTCCGGTTAGTAATGGAAAATAATTTCATTCAAATGGCTGCCTCGGCTGGCCATGCAGTAGCCTACACGATCGGTCAAATTTTTAAGCACATTATCGATTGTGTGCAGCTGTATTTCACCAATGGTCAATTGTTTCTGGCTTGTCGGCGTAACACTTATCTTTTACGGCACTCCACAACTAATGGTCCAACGGTGTCAAATCGCAGCTCCGAGGTGGCCAAACCACATCAGCTCTGCGGCTGATAATGCGATCTTTAAAAACAGGGCGCAAAACATCGAGTGTAGCTTCGGCTGTGTGGCACGTAGCGCAGTCCTGTCGAAACCAAATGTTGCCAATATCCTCCTCTTCAATTTTTGTGAACAAAAATTCGTTCAACATGGCCCGATAACGATCGCCATTGACTGTAACAGCTACTCTTTGCTCATTTTCGAAAAAAAAAATGGCCCAATTATGCCTCTGGCCAAAATCCGCACCAAACAGTGACTCGTTTTGGGCGTATCGGCTTTTCAATGTATGCGTACGGGTTTTCTGTGCCCCAAATGCGACAATTTTGCTTGTTTACATACCCGCCAATATCAAAATGAGCTTCATCTGAAAAGATGATTTTTTTGGCAAAATCACATTCACACATTCTGCAACATTACCATGATTTTCAAAGTAATGTCGCAATATTTCCCAGCGTTGTTCAAGCGTATGCACAACCATATTCGTTCAGAGGAAGGATAAAACTAATTATCTGTCAAATCAGACATGAGCTAAGTGTTACCATTCACGAAATAAGCACTAGTTGAAAAAAAAAACATGCACATGCAAAAGTATATTAGGCTTCTTATAGAGAAAAGAGAAGGGCAGAACTTTAATTCAGATATGTAAAACTTATTCTTTAAAGAATTGCAATGGTTTAATTGTTTGTTTCAATGCAATCTCAGCAAAAATATGACTCGTTATGAAAAAAGAAAAAAAATATTAAGTATACGTCACAGTATTCATTTACACTAAACTAATTGGAATATCAAAATAAAACACAATTAAATCTCAATGTTTTTAAGTTTTAATATGAATACAAATTATACAATGTGCATGACTAAACTGTCAGATGCTATCGAAAGAGTAGTTGTGACCAATAAGTAGAAAAGGAACTCTATATCCATAAAAAATAAAATGCAAATGCACCTAAAATGCCATATTTATATGATCGCTTTGGTTCTAATGAAGCTAGAGGTCTTATTTTGCATGAGCATGTCGCTCATGTTCCAAGTCGTACAATCTTAATGCAAACCAAAGACAAACTTAATCAGTTTAACTTCTTTTTTTGTGTTCCTTTGTTTCTGTGCGTTCCTGGCTGGTGCTTTCGGGAAAAAATCAATAACTCCCAAAGGCACTCTGCTCCGGAAGCATTTTCGTCCTTGCAGAATATCGCAAAACAAACTGATATTTCTCAATTTTCTCGTTTTCTTTTTAAATCATATATGTATAAACATAGGTCCTCAGGCGGATTTGGCCACAAGCAAATAATGGAATCAACAAACCAACAACATCACCATCATCACCAGCAGTTGTATCAGCCATTGCAGCCGCATGACCAAGAGCCGGTACCGCCACTACCACCGCCGCAACCGCAACAACAGCAGCAGCAGCAACAGTCGACATCTTCTAGTGCACTTATGATGGGTGTGAGCACTAGTGGCACTAGTGCATGTTACCCCCCAATTGTGGCGCCCACTAACCAACAACCAGACGTATCACTGCGACAACGTGCTGTTGCTAAGCTTAGAATGTTCAACTTCCACCTGAACTGGGATCTCCACATGACTCAGTGCAAACCGTGCGGGTAAGTAAAGTATCTCTCTAACAACTTGTATTCATTCATTCAATCGCCCCTGTTTTATATTGTTGCCACTTTACACTCAAACTCATCCTCTTTTCCGTCCTGATCCTTGTTACACTTTAGAACAAGTTTCTCCGATATCCTTCTCAGTCCTCATCTTCCACCCGGTTTACTTTTGCCTTCGGGCTTTGGCCCACATTCCTTTCATTTCATATATCTCGGGTTACATATTATATGAGTGCATATCTATACGTCCTATACGATTGTTGCGGAAAATGTAGCCCATTTTGTTTTCACCTTTTCACTCACCTTTATCATATTGTTTCGCAATATATAAAAAATTTACATTTCAAGTGGTGCTTGTAATTATTTATACCTCTTCGCCCCTCTTTTGAACACCTCCACTCCAATACTAATGCAATTAAATTTAATCCAAAAGTGAGGAGAGGACATTTTTTATCCAAGTTGCTGTCCTTCCATATACAATACATACCTCTTTCAATATTCTTAACCTAAGTAGGTAATTAATTTTTTTCTATAACTTCTGTCAAACAATAGCATTTGTTGATTAAACAATTTTTTTGTTTGATTAATTTTCCAACAGACCCCGTTCAGGAGGAGGAAATATAATAACTCGTCGATTGTGCAGGAACCGCCGACGGGAGGACAACGAATTGTATCGTTCAAATAGTTTTAAGTTTGAACGTTTCGAAAGAAAGGAATGCAACGAGGAATTCGCAGATACTCTACAAAAAAAGGTAAGTGAGCTTTTTAATTTGTGTTTGTGTTAAAATACCGCCATGGGGAGGTTAAGTCTTCAGTTGAATTTAAACTCATATCTTCTCTTTATATACTCGTAGTAGAAAGGAGAGAGTCGGTAAAAATAAAGGAGTATAAATATGTAACTTAACGAAGAAAAACAAGCTTTTCACCAACAAATCATTAATATTAAAGCTATAAAATATCTTCGTAGTGTTCCCAAGAGATGGCGTTCTGTGTTCCATTTGATTTTGGGTTACAACAGTGCTACCCTCTATTGATTGGGGTGGTTAAAAAAATAGAAAAGTTGAGCATGAAAGAAAAGTTTTCTTTTTTAACGAAAGTTATATTTCAAACTAGGAAATTATTAGTCAAAAAAAACTAGGTTTCTTAAATTTTACTGAAATATATTAGTCTAAAGTCATTCAGTCTTCATTTAATTTATTCGTGCCATTAGAAATAAAAACTTTAAGAGTCCGAAGCCTAAATAACTGATTTATGAAATTTTATGATTAGTATCGAAGAGAATTTCACCAAGTCCCCTTAAAATCCCAGTATTCCTTTCTTTTCTTCCTCTTCGGAGGTAGAACTGAAACGGTTAAATATGATAACTACATTAAATTGAATTGTACAATGGGGATTAAAAAATCGCGTATAATTTAATGCTTCGAAAACTCAATGCTGCCTTCTGTCGTTAAAGCTAGACATCCCCCTTCTGCCATTATCTATGAGTGGCACTTGCATCGAAAAAACTAATCAGCTTGCGATTTTAGGTATGTGTATCACAAACCATCTTTTGTGGAATGATCACGTACTTAACGTCTCCAAAAATGCCCCAAGATGTTTAGGTTTCCTTTGGAGATGCAAGAAATTCTTTTCCCCTTTCTGATCTGGCCATTATTTATAAAAGTAAAAAGCTTGAGTATAATTCCAGATCGCTTAGACTATACCACACCTCAATTGGTTTTCGAAAATAATTTCCAGACCTCTGTTCCATCCAGAACTGCATGGGAGGACCGGAGTCTTTCGGAGAATGAATCTTTGCACTTCTACACTGATGGTTCAAAAACCGACGATGGTGTAGGAAGTGGTATTTTCTCGGAAAAACTGAATATCAGTCTCTTCTTCCGCCTACCAGACCACTGTAGCGGGTTCCAAGCGGAAATTCTGGCGATTAAGGTAGTTCTTTCTTGGCTCAGAGAAAACGTAATATCCAACACAGATATTCGGATCTTCTCAGACAGCCAAGCGGCTATTATATCTCTTGCCCATGTCTCCTCAAACTCAATCACGGTCCGAGACTGCTAAACATCTCTGAGGGAGATGTCTGAGCAGTTTGATATTCACCTCATTTGGGTGCCGGGACACAGAGACATTCAGGGCAATTGCAGGGCGGATGTACTCGCCAAACAAGGAAAAATCACTCCTCTGCAACCAGAAAGGAACAATATAGGGATGTCTATCGCTACATGTAAACTCATGCTAAAGCAGGATGCTTTAAAGAAAACCAATCTCAGATGGACTCAGAGTAATACCTGCCGGGCAACCAAACAAATATGGCCTTGTATGGACTTCAAACGTTCAAAAGGGTTGTTAAACTTAAATCGACTGCATATTAGGTCCATCATGTGTGTTCTTACAGGACACTGCTTAATAGGCAGACACGATATTAGAAGCGGCGTGTTCTCCAACGATTTCTGCAGGAGTTGCATGGACGAAGAGGAAGAGGAAAAGGAAACTGTTCACCATCTCCTGTGCACCTGCCCTGCTCTCTCTGTCAGAAGAAAACTCCATTTGGGAGAATTCTTCTATGAGGACACTGGTAACTTAGTGAAAATGGACATTAAAAGTCTATTCCAATTTATTAGAAGCTCCGAGTGGTTCGACTAGTAAGTTGCAAACTTGCTACTTTTCTCTCTCTCTTTATGGTATCACAATGGACCCACTAGGGTCTAAGTGAGTCGGGTTTTTCTAGCCGACAGCCATTTGAACCTAAGCTAACCTTGAGTATAACTCCCATCTCTGGGCTGGTGCTCCAGCAACTTACTTAAGCCTCAGCCTCTTGCACAGTATACAAAGACGAGCCTTCAAAATGATCGGAGACATGAAAATCATCGATACTTTTAAGTCACTCGAACACCGGCGTAACGTTTCTTGTCCCTCGCTCTTTTATCGTTACTTTTACGGTAAGTGCTCAAATTATCCGAATATCTGTGTTGGATATTACGTTTTCTCTAAGCCAAGAAAGTACTTCCTTAATCGCCAGAATTTCCGCTTGGAACACGCTACAGTGGTCTGATAAACTGAATTCAAGACTAATGTTCACCGACATCTCCTTTCCTCCTACTTACCTAAAGCTCGCACTGTGTCTCTGACATGTAAAGGGTACATAAAATCCCCTTTAGTGCGCGCTAAATATATATATATAAAAAAAAAGAGATGGATTTTTAAAGGTTTAGAGTCACGGGGAGGTACGAAAAACAGCACATGTGTTATTGGTATGAATTTTGCAAAGTTATAAAGTTTTAAAAATGTTTCCGGCATATGCCACAAAAATGGAGCATAATGTTTTTTTTGAAAATATGTTCGTCACTTAGCAACATTTTTTGAGTATAACAACAGCACCTATCTAAGATTTTTTGAAAAAAAAATTGGAAATTTGAAAAAATTAATAATTTGCAAAACTGCGAATTCTCAAAAAATAATTATGGCAGCACAAATTTGCTTCTTTTTTAATCTTTAAAGGCGGTTGAGACACAGAATGTTTTTAAAAACGTTGAAAATCTGCGCTAGTACAATCGTCGTTCTGCTTTGCTGCATTAATGAACAGACTTATTCTTCAGAACTTGTGGAGGCCTACTTAAATAAAAATTTTGGTAGTCACTGGACGTTCATAAACGTCACACAAAAATCTGAAATGGCCGCCGCGCCGCCGTAAAAGATTTTCTTTTATCTTTTCTTTATTCCGCGTTTTAACTCTTTTGTAAATCGTTCTCAAATCTTATTTTTGATATCCAAGATTTCAAAAGAACCGTCCTCCACAATGAATTTTTTTTCTTTTTTCCAGAATTGAATTCTGTTTCCATCAGAATTCTTTTCTCAATCAAAAGTAAGTCACATTCCACTTTTTAGTTCTTTTTGCCTCAAAAAAGATAAATTGAATTTTTAAGAAAAAAATAATTAAAAAATTCCCAAAAAACTTAAATTTTTCAAAGTTTAAATTTTGGTTTGAAGATCGGCGCTTCCTGCAGTCAAAAAAATATAGTATAAGCAACAATTCGATTACATAGTAAACCGAATTGTCTGGCAACTTAAAAAATATTGCCTGCAATTTATAATTTTAACTTATTGCAATCTCACCGTCTAGAAATGCACTTGAAAGTACCTTAATTGTTTTTCTTAACATTCTTCGCTTTAGTCTATACTTTCTTTGTCAGGCAAGAGCAATTTAGTAATTAAACTTGAATTGAATTAGTCCTCCATATAATGATGACTTGGACATTTCCGTAGACATATCCTGCCTAAAGTCTATTTTCAATTATATTACAACTGTGAATGGGATAAATCAACATTCGCCCACACACAGGTTCTGAGGAGATCTGAAGATACTCGTTAATTCAGGACCAACAATATTATATTTACGATAAATAAAAACAAAAGAAAGTTGACATAGAGAAAGGTGTGAGCCTTTGATTTCCTTTATTGCCACCAACACATATTTGCACTTTATAGAACACATACACATGGTCATGTGATTGATGGCACACTCCCCAAATGTATACTTTATTTTTCTTGCAATGGTTTCCATTCCAATTTAATCAATTCAACACCACCTGATGGACCTGTACAGTGTACAGTCCAGCTAAAGAAGAAAGAAAAAAACAACTGTGATTAGTAAATAAACTTTATTAGATTAAAGGTTGTGGGGTGCCACGAAAGGTGGGTGGTAGTGGTGGTGGTGGTGGTGGCGTTGGGGGTTACAATTGATTGAATTAGTTGAATAAATTCGGCTAATCGGAGGAAACTGCAATCAGAAATTCTTTTATTAAGAATGCGCATATATTAAAGCTCTGCTTCTCGCCAATTGTTCCACAAGCTGTGGTGCCTTCTCCCCCCCCCCTCTTTCCCACACGCAGCACGCCGATTCTCTAATGGCTCTTCATCTTCAGATTGCCTTAGAAGTGAGAACTTGAAGTATACGTCACATTTTCCCTTCTCGCGTACGATGCAATTACCATAACCACAATTGAGTTCACTTAGAAAAAGGAGAGATAATAATCTATGTGTTTGTGTGGATTTATATCTGTGTATGTGCAGTCTCTGCCAAGTCATGAAGAAGAAAAATAGCTATCCTTCATAAGTTAGTTGCCATCACTTATGGATGCGGAAGACGATACCAAGGAAAAACGACCGAAAACATTATGACGATGATGTTGTTTTTGTACTTTTTGTACTTCGTGAGCTGGTTAATCAATCAAAAAAATGAAACCGAAAGTAGAGTTGGCATTTTTTTTTAAATTCGAAAGCACATACATCGTGATGTTTGCGAGAGTTAAAAATTGCTTTAAAAATAAATTGTTAACAAAAGTTCTCAAAAAAAAGATGGTTGAAAAAAATGCAGAAAGAATAATTTGCAACAAAAAAATTGGTGAAAAAAAAAATACGAGTATGTCTCTAAAAATATTTATATTTTAATCTATGTTTAATTTTAAAACTATTTAACCATTAGTCAGTATTGGAATTCAGTTAAATTGAATATTTCACATTTTAAATAAAATTAATTAGTGAAAGTAGTTAAACTCCAAAAAGTCCGCACTCATTGCTAGTGGCTGAGGGCGTAGTATGAAACATAGATATTCATATTACGTATCTTACACGTCCTCTCTTATCTTGGAACGCACTCATTCTTATTCTATTTTTATCTGTCAATTGTCAGAATTCAGAAGATGTTGCACGATCTTGGGAATAGGTGATTTTTTTTTTTTTGGTCTTAGCTTCCTTCGTGTGGCTGCCTTTTCCGGTGATGGTGATGCCTTTCGCAAAACTGGCAGGTAACCATTTATCACACGAATAAGAAAGAGAAACTTCTTCTTATGTATTTATTTATATGCTCCCTCTTGTTCCATATTTTTTTTTTCTTTTTCTTTTAAGAATTCGTGTATGTTCTTAGACGTTTTACTTTTTTGTATAATCATTCCAATGGGGGATAAAGAATGGGAAACAAAACAAACATGTCCAACACATAAGATATATATATATTTTTGAAAGATTCTCGTCTAGGAAGTATAGCTTAGCATTTCAACTCCAATTAGCCTCCGGTAGAGTTCCTGATGCCATTGACACGCCAGATACATTATCCTCGAAGGATAACCGCATCATTTTTTTTCAAAATTTACACTCCACATCAATTGATTAACGTTGGTAAAATATTAGTATTAAAAAAAGGATGACTAGAAAAAACTTTGCATGCAAAAAAACTTAGTTTGCATGTCAAAATTTTCGCATGCAAAAAAAAAAGGATTTCCACTTATTTGGTCAAAGAAAAATTTTAATTAAGCTTTCGCTAAGTCAAAAAAATTGTAATTCAAATTCCTGAAATTCCTGGAAATGCACTTCAGATCTCTAACTCTTCCCCAGATGTGCTGATTCCTCCTCGACCGTTCTTCGCCAAGTGCTTCTAGGTGGGTCGAGTCGTTTGCCTGTCTGAGTGAAAGGGTTCCATTGCATCGCTTGACTGGCAATGCATTCGTTACTTGCGTTTTTGTAAAATAGAGTAAATGGGTTCCTGTCCTGTTCTCGCATAAAGTTTATCACTGAAGATATGATTTGGCCAGAAAATCCTCAAGATGTTGCGTAAACATCTATTTACGAACGTTTGCAGCTTTCTAGTGACATCAGTTGAGACTTTCCAAGTGCTTCACCCGTTGAGAAGCACGGATTCAACATTACAGTGGAGCAATCGTAGCTTGGTCTTTAAGCATATAGAGTTGCTGCTCCATATTTTTGCTTTTGTTTTCCCGATTCGGTTGTTAATATCTAGTTCAGTTCCGCCGTCAGTAGTGATAATACTTCCAAGATATTGAAAATTTTAAACCATCTCCTGGTTCTGGTTGTCCAGAAATATTTACTTGAGCAGATGGGGAATTTCTATTGCTGATCCTTTTTGTTTTTTCCTTGATGTCATTTGATGCATATCCATGATCCTATGAGAGAGCAAGCATACTCCGCCGTCCACGTATTCACAGAACAAAAACTAAAAAAAATGGTTTTGGAATAAAAGAAGTCTTAATTTTTTTGATGTTTACTGTATCCATCTATCACTTAAGGATGAAATTTGAAAGAAGACATGTATTTAGATAATTTTACAAAAAAAAAAAAAAAAATTGTCCTTCGTTATGCGTGTCATGTTTTTTTTGTCAAAGTATTTCATCTATAAGATGCTTTATAATGCGGGATTCTACTTTGGTTTATATTTTCGAGACACTTAGAGAATTTAGGCATCAACCATTACCAAGCGTCGCAAAAAACATCCCTTATTACTTTAAAACAGGTGTCCGAGATCCCAAGAAGGGTTTTGCACTATTTTTTTTTTTCATTATTTTGGGAGATAATATAAAATTCTCTTGATGGTACAATTGAAGAAGCGCGCTACATCTTACAACTTATTAACCTGCGTATAATAATGGAGTCGGATACAAGAACTATAACTTTCTCATTAGAATTCGTTTTTTTTTTGTTTCTATGAGCTAGCTCCATGCCATCCAAGGTTATACTTTGGAACATCATCATGGGTAATTTTTTTTTATTACTATTGTATCATTTAGAAAACTGTGCTTCAGGAAATTCACTATGAAACAACGGGGAAGTGTTGTTAGAAACAGCAAGAGTGAGCGTGAGTGGTATTGTATTGTTTAATGAGGAACGTGGTGTGTAGAAATGGTTCATATTATTTTTTTGGTGATGTAGGGAGGCAGACTAAAATGTAAACTATTTTTCGGCAGAAAGAAAGAAAAAGAGGGTATATGTGTGCTGAATTTTTTTGTCAAGCTTGATATTGATTTTATGTCGAAAGCAAGATTTCGGGAATGATATAGGAATGAAACATATTTTTAGAATTAAGAGAATTTAACTAACATCCACATATACATACATATATCAAAATATTTGAGTTTCTATGAAATGAATAACATGAAATTCATAAAATTCCCCTCTCCCGGGGTTTATTACCTCCAGTTTGGGAAAAAGGGACAATTTTATGAGAAAAAAACGTAAAATAGAAAAAAAAATTTAAAATGAACCGATATAAAAAATGAAAGCAAAGTTAATTCCGAAGACATTGTTAAATTAAAAAAAAAAAAAAAAAAAACTTTTTAGAAAAACGTTCAAAACTTTTGACCCTCTTTCATGTGACATAGCCTATTATCGTAATAAATTTCAACAAATAATTGACACTGAAAAGGTTAATGCGGTTCTTCTTTTTTTTTTTGTTATAACCTTAAACTTAAACCACCTTGAGGACTTTTGATATATTTTCACACCCAATTAGGCTTTTGAAGGAAAAAAAAAAACTTTTCTTTTGGTAAAAAGCCTTCGAAAATGTATTTTACTCTTCAATTTTTTTTTAACGATGTCTTTCCACCATCTCGTCTTTTCAATTCATGTCATGAAGTGGTAAATTGCTTCTGCCTATATAGTACATCACATTAAATTCAAACTCACCCCGACCGACATTAAAAATATTTCACACCCCAACTCCCCTTCCCCTGTACCAACGGCCGACGCGACGCGACAACGTTTTGGAGATTGCCATTCAACTAATTCCGCGCGCCACACACAATAAGCCAGTCTATTCAAAAGTTTTATCAGACAGGAGTGAGACAAGAAGGAGATTGTCCTCTTTGTTGTGAAATTACAGCATCCCCTTCTTCTTCTTCTTCTTCTATATTATATAGCGATGGGGTTGTAATTTCCATTTCAAGTTCCATTATTATAAATTTCATTCCCTCCACCATTACCATCGACATCGCCATAACGACAAAGGGACATTTTTTTATGTTTTATTCTGTTTTTTCTTCCAAAAAAAAAAAAAATCGACGCATAATAGTAACGGGAATGAGATTCCAGAATTAAATAGAAAAATCAGCACACACACAAAACGAAAATGCTCCCAAAAGCTAAATTTTATTAATGCCCCAGCTTTATATTTGGACATTGGAGTCATAGAAAAAGGCCATGCCACAACAAAAGAACCAGAGTCATTGCCAACACATCATTTCATCCAGCTAGAGACCAAGCTACTTGTCCAGCAGGATATAAAAAAAAGGGACTTGAAATCCCTGACAATCCATAAAGCTGCAGTCCAAAACACTGTCGACGGCCGGCGGGTGACTTGTTTCGTACAGCTATATGTATTCCCTGTGTTTTTTTTTTTGGAATGATTCTAAATGTTTTGTCATTTTTTATATTCCAACATCCTGTCTTGTGGCTCCTGCTGCTGCTGTTACAACTGCTTGTGGAAGAGTCGGACCCAGTCGAAAAGTAGTTTAAATAAAATTCCACTAAATAACCAGATTTTTGGTGGATGATGGACCAAAATAGAATTACCGGTGAATAAATTCAATAAATCACATTTCTATTTTATGTTTATATTTTTTTGAAACACAAGTTTTACCCCAATTTTTTTTTTTTTTTTGGAAAGGGTCAGAATCGGGTGTGATATAGTGTCTTTTCATGGATTTGCTGTTGGGATTATGATTGCCATTTATTGTTATTGGCATATCAATAAAGTTGTTTTTGGTTGAGGGAATTGCTTTCAAAAAATAATATTGTTTTTTTTTTTTTTTAAATTGAGTGCTTGAAAATTACAATTGGGACTTGGGGGTAAATATTATGACAGGTATATTGACAGCAACACGAGCTCTTGCTAAGGGTTAACGAATGTTGAAACTATAATATACAAATTTACGAGAAAAATAATATTGAAAATTGGATTATATTTTCTGATGTTCATTTAAAGATAAAAAGAGGTTTGTCTTCTATTCGTCTTCATTTTTTTAACCTTCTGTAAATAAAGTTGGGAAAAATCAAGATGAAGATTCTACTGTAGTTATTTTTATGGTTAATTTTTCAACCTCAAATTCTCTATTAAGTAGTTTTTGAAAAATTATTTATAATAATCGATATATTTGAAAAAAATATTTTTTTTATTCGATTAATGATCGTACACTTCTATTTTTGTCCACAAATTTCTTGAAATGGTAAAACTTTTGTATTAAAAATAAACGCTGCAAATTTGTTTTATGTTTGGTTTAAAAATATATATTGGTATCTTTATCTACGCCGGACGAACAGAATTCCGCACTGGAATTTCCTGTGTGGACCATACATTAACACCTTGCAGATCATCATCGAAGAGTGGGTCGAATATCGATCAACACTTCACCTGCTGTTTATTGACTTCGAAAAGGCGTTTCATAGTGGCAATAGAGAATTTGTCTGGCTGGCTTTGCGCAGGATAAATTGATAAATAATGGATCCAAATGTCAAGTTTTGCATAATGGAAAGGTTGCTTTGTTAAATGAAATGGAGGATTTCATATGTAGTCATATGTACCTCAAAAATCTTGACTCAGTGTATGCTTGATCTGTCATAGGATCATGGATCTCCATCAAATGGCATCAGGGGTGGAGAGAGAAGCTGCAATCGCAGGATAAAGATAAATTCGGTAAAAACAAAAAGGATCAGCAATAGAAATTCCCCATCTGCTGAAGTAAATATTTCTGGACAACCAGAACCAGTAGATGGATGAAAACTTTCAATATCTTGAAAGTATTGTCACTACTGACAGCGGAACTGAACTAGACATTAACAGCCAAATCGGGAAAGCAAAAGCTGCGATTGGTCCATAATATGGAGCAGCAACTCTATATGCTTAACGACCAAGCTACGATTGCTCCACTGTAATGTTGAATCCGTGCTTCTCAACGGGTGAAGCACTTGGAAAGTCACCAATGATATCACTAGAAATCTGCAAATGTTCGTAAATAGATGTCTACGCAACATCTTGAGGATTTTCTGGCCAAATCATATCTTAAATAATGATCCTCATACGAGAACACGGCAGGAACCGCTTATAGCGTATGGCAAAGGATTGACGATACGCTTAGAAAGGGTAACTCAGACAGGCACGCGATTAGGCCGACCTAGAAGCGCTTGGCGAAGAACTGCCGAGGAGGAATCAGCACATCTGGGGAAGAGTTAGAGAGAGAGAGACATGAAGTGCATCTCCAGGAACCATACGGCGCAACGTGGGAGTAGTAGGTGTTAGAGAAAACTTACAAACGTAATAAGTCTGAGGATCTAAGTAAGTAAGTTAGTAACTTGTTCTATGAATTATACGAACAAAAGGTTAGTTTTGGGGTTTTCCTTACTGTGATCTCATTATTAAATTACATACGTCAACTTTTTGTTGCCAAAAAACACTATTAAAAAAAAATTGAGATTTTAAAATTGCCCCTGCTATCTAAAATAGGAATTTATTTGTATTGCCTTATTCCAATCTACACACCCTTTACTTTTGTCACACTAAATGGGAATCACTCTGTATAAAATTAAACAGAATATACAAGTTCATTCACCTTAAGAAAAAAAAAGACATTTCCTTGAATCTTTTGACTATTTTCAACTCACTTTTAATATTCTTTTCAAATTCCTATACCACACATTTCCACATCATCAGAACCTCAAACCACCAAACCATCACATTTATCCAGAATTAGCTTTTTTTTTATATATCTTCAAAGCAAATTTGAGTTCCATTGCGAATTACATATCCTTATGTCAATTCCATACGACCCAAGACAGCGACGACGATGACAATATCCTATAAGACGCACGTCTATAATAATACGTCCATTTCTGCTATCTTTTTCTTCTATTCTTGATTCCTGATTTATATGGAAATTTGAGGAAAACCGCGCCATGGGAATGCAATTGATGTATGTATGTGTCGCCGATGAATTTTAAAATATCCTGTAGATTCACCATCACCATATTATATCCTTTTGGCATTCGATTTGTTCCACCACCAGCCGAGGGATATCATATCGTTTTCCATCTTAGTGTTTTCTAAGAAGTTGGGTTCATAAAATTAGCATCTTTTTTGTTGGGTGCATTGCGGACGTTTGTCAAAAAATTTAGTTTCTTTGAAATTGTTTTCTAAAATGAATAAATTTTCTTTGTTTTTTTTTTTTGAAAAATATTTTAATATCCTTCATCTTAAAATTAAATTTACTTTAAAAAAAAATAATAACAAACCTCCAGTTCTTCCCCGATCTCTTAGTTATTAATTTTTTTGAACTTTTGCAATTCTATTTCTCCCGGACTATTAGAATAACAGAAAAGCATTTAACAACATCATTTACAAGGTGTTTTAGTGCGTGGCTTCAATATAACTAGCACTTAACGGTAATAATTTAATTGAATTAATGTTATAGCGTAGGTGTATGTACAACCGTGTACAACAGCAGCAAATTCTCAATGCCATTTCAACTTTTAATTGATCTTACCTTTGCACGCAAAATTATTTCGTGACTTGCTTCCGCCCAGCTCATATAAGAAGCCATCTTTGTTCCTTCTCGGGAGTCCCTTGACAATTATAGGTAGGTCTCTCTGTATGTAAGTTTGGTATAGTTCTTAAATTAAGACAATGCTGTCTATATCTATAGAAAGGAAAAAAAAAATTACAACGAATATTTTTATCCTTATTGATGGCTACTGCTTCCTTTGATTACATCGTTCATCGTCGTCAATTAATAGAATCCATTTGTTTTTTTTTTTTTGCATTCGTCCGTAAAGTAAAGTATGAGATTGGCTCGAAAGCAAGCGACAACAACGATGGGAGAGGTGAAAGTGAATAGTGAAGTTAGGTAATTTTCCTTAATGGAAATGTCGTGTGTTAATTGAAAACGAAAAGTGCCAGTCGAATGTGTTCTAATGAAATACTTACAATGGATGAATTTATTTAATAACGAAAGATAAGGAACAGATGTCAGGCAATTAACAAAACCTAGATCCATCTCACTTCACTTAGTTTTTGACTTATGTTTGGAAAATGAAGTTCTGTTTTGAGATTCTTAAAATTAAAATAGTTTTCCCAAGTTTTTTTTTGAAATTTTTTTATTAAAATCAACAAATTTCTTAAATAGGGAAAATAGAATGCTCAAAAAAAAAAAATAGAGAAACCCGTGGTGTTTTTCATTGGTAAAATAAATCAATTTATTAACTTCCCATAGGAAGTTATTGTAATCGGTCCGATTTGTCAAATTGAAATTTTTGACATTTCTCGACGTTTCAAGGTCCCTAGAGCCTATTTCAATCATTTTTAGAGAGATGTCTGTATGTGCGTGTGTACGTACGTTCGTACGTCCGTACGTTCTGGTACCATTTTTCGTCTTCGATATCTCAAGAACGAGTAGAGATATCGACTTGAAATAAATTTTGTTTTACAGATTATAACTTCTAAAGAAGCTGAAAGGGCGTTTATTAATATTCAATCAGTTGTTTTTTTTACTATAGCAGTTTAAAAAAGAAGTGAAAATTTTGGTTGGGCTCAAAAATCTCACGAACAAATAATGCTATTGACTTGAAATAAATTTTATTCGACACATTATGAAGTCATACAAATTTGATATGAATTTGGAAAAAATAAATATACCGTTATTTTTTAAAATCAAAAAAACTAAAAAAAAAATATATATATATATATATATATATATAACTCGAATATCCTTAGATGGAAAAACGATATTAACTTTAAAATAATTTTATTTTACGAAAAATGTTGTTTTTGACTACTGGTGAAAATTTCAAAAAAATTCAATGGACAGTTTTTTCACAAAAAATTAAAAACTACAAAGAATTCTACCAAAAATTGGTATAAATTGTATTTCGACTCAAATTTCTCAAAAACGAGTAACGATATTGACTTCTTGTTTGTTTTATTTTCTACATAACATAATTTATTGTTAGCGCAACTGATAACATTTTGACAAATATTGAATGGGCAGTTTTTTAACAAAAAATCAAAAACTGTTAAAAATTCTAAAGAAAAGTAGTTACAATTGTATTTCAGCTCGAATATCCTGAGAACGAGAAATGATATTGACTCTGCCATTAGGTATTTGGTTTTGTACATAATAAAATTTTTTACAGCGGGTATATATTTGACATATACTTCACTGACATTTTAAACAAAAATTTAAACAGAACTAAGAAAATTCCACATTCGTTAAAAAAACGCGTGGAAGCTTACCTCCTGGGTCAAGTGGAAACAACTTATACATCAACAATCTCTATAATATATGTGCATTTCGTAAATCTCTTTAAATAATTAAAATGCTTTTCAATCTTAAAATAATGATTGTTTGAATTTAACAGCTAAAGTTTGTTTCGCAGAAAATTTGGTTATTTGAAAAAAACTAAATATAAAGTTTTCAAGATCACAAATGGGAAGTTATCAGTGTGGGTCGCACCCAGCCTCTTTTTTTTTGATTCGGATCTGTCAAAACAAAAAAGCTAATTGAGAAGCATTCAAGGATAGGAAAATAGTCCACGAGCGGCTACCTAAGACTCACAAGACGGGGATAAAGTCAAGGACACCCAAGAAGCCCAGGACGCCGAAGACGCTTAAGACACACTTTAAACGCCCAAGAAATTTAACACGCCGAATACATCCAAGTAGTCGAAAGAGGCCAAGACACCGAAAGAGCCTAAGAAGCCCAAGACGCCTATGGCACTAAAGACGTCGAAGAATTCGAAAACTCCGAAGATGCCTTAACCGCCAAGACACCAAAGACGCCGAATACATCCAAGATGCTATAAATACAACAAAGACACCGAAAACGTTAAAGACCTCTAAGAGACCGAAAGCGTCAAGGACTCTAAAGATGTGCAAGATTTGCAAGACGTTGAAGACCCTCAAGACACTGAAGACTTCACAAAGCCGTCGAACACGTCAAAGACACCAAAGACTCAGAAGACGTTAAAGACCCCTAAGACCTAGAAAATGCCTTGGACTACAAAGACGCTGAAACCCCCCAAGATACTGAAGACTTCCAAAATACTGAAAACAACCAAGATGCTAATGACACCCATGAAGTCGAAACTGTCTTCTTTTTGGAGGACCTGGAACCCGCATTAATTTTGGTAGTTTTCTCTTAACTATTCCACGGCGAGAACTGCGTATAAAATCGATTGACAATGAAATTAAACTGTCTTGAAGTTTAGTTTCGAAACATTCCTTAATGTACTCGTACTCGTACTTATATCTATCCGAACTCAACCTTGTGCTCCTCTTCTTAGTCATTTAAAATAAATTGTGACTTGCATACAATTATTCACTTAAAAATCTGTTTATTTGTCTAAATTTGATGCAAAACTTTCAAGTAATTCCCATCAGAATATTAATTATTCAGTGATGCAATTCGTTTAATTGCACAACAATCAACTCACGTACATACAAAAAAAGTTAAAAATGCTCACTAACTTAATGGAATCCTCCCAAAGCAGTGATAACATTTGGAAGACTGTTCAGTATTTTTTTTTAATTTCTTTATTTATATAAAAAAAAATATATAAATATTCACCAAACCCCATCATGAACTGCAAAAAAAAATGAGCATACCTATCCACAGGCACAGAGACACAAATTTACCATATCAAAGGATAAGACATTTTTATCCTTACAAAACTTCCCACCACATAATTTAAGCAAAGCGGAAAGCCTTTAAAAATAGCCGATAGCAAAATGAATATTTTTCCTGTCCTTGTAAATAGATGGTAAACTACTTTAACTCTTACCTAAAAATGATGACACCAAAGATTATCTTCGTAAGAACAATCTCAGCGGGTGGTCGAATTATCACCGTCACTCTTGCTTCTTTCTTTTTGTGAAAAGAATGTGATTTTTTGCACAAAAAACTGCAAATTAAAAAAAAAAAACTATAATAGCAAAATTTCTTCGTCGACTACAAACTGAAATAAACCACCTGCAGTTCAGGGTGCTTTTGACAGAACCCCCAAAACAAAACCACAAAAAAAAGGGACAAACAAGGAAGATTTCCTCACAGACGACAGAGACTGTGAATATTTGGAGGATGAAGTGAAGCACAACAATGTTATAATAAATATACAACGACTGCACAGCACAGAGACATTACACGACACCGAACGTGAATCTTGAGAACGACAAACGAACTTCAAGCTCATAAATATTTTATAGAAAACATTATACTTAGAAGAAAATCCTTTCTTCAGAATTTGTATTCCTCACCCTGAAAAAAAATATAGTTTGGGGAAAGTGAAGGTTCAGAAAACTCTCGACAAAAGAGATCTAAATTATTATTCAACTTTTTAGTTTCCCAATCAATGGTTATATGCTCGCAAACTGCAGGTGGTATGGGTCATCTTATTCTTTTTTGGAAAAGGGCTAAAACATCCCCAAAAAAACACCGTAGTCGTTTTTGAAACATTTTAAAAGGACTGTTGAAATGGTTTATTGCCGAGACATAATGAAAGTTTCAAGGATGTCATGCCGGCCGCGTCGTCGTTGCTAGGACACGGATACTAAGGCTTAAATGGATTTCAGTCAAGAGACAATATTTTATTTAATACTTACAGCAAAAGCAAAAAAAAAAAAGATTCTTTCAAAAAGTTTGAATGCATTCATGAGTGAACAAGGGATATTAAGTGATGTTTGAAAGAATATCTTTTACCAAAGGGAAACTTTGTAGCCCTTGACATTAATATTCTTATTTAAAAAAAAACGATGTGTAAGATTAAAAACTATAATAATTTTAGGTAAACTTGAACTAAAATAGTAAAGAGATAAATAAAAGTATTAAATACCAAATTTTTCAAAGGCATTTGATTGTATTAATCACTCAATCTTGAATTCAAAATTACTTAGCAACTTCAACTTTTCCTCAACAGCAATTAAACTTCTGCAAATTTGTTTAATAAATCAAGTTCAAACAGTCAGAACTGCTACCTGTGGGGTTCCACAGAGTTCTGTTCTAGGACCTCTTTTATTTCGTCTATTTCTTCAAATATTTTTTTATTGCTATATGAATATCTACGTAATGAACCTAATACATATTTTTTGGCAATGGAAATGCATATTGGTAAATTATAAAAATTCTTAGCTCATCTATCAAAAGTAGATTGTTATAAACAGGATAACGTTCAGTGTAGGTATATCAACATAAGGTCACCCACAAATTACACCTTTATCTCTTTGACCATATTATTTTTTTTGTTTAAATCATGGCTTGATGCCATGAAATGTGATTTTATTTCTCCCATTGCATCATTCCAATTAAATAACCACAAAACTCATCAGAAGACCAATTTAAAAAAAAAGTACCTTTCCTATAGGTAATAGCAGCAAAAATGTGTGACACTCTTTTGAGAGAAAATAATCATAAATAAAAATTCTAAAGAACCTTTGCCAACACAAAAAATAAAAAACTAGTGAAAAGATAAACCAACTAACCATACATGATGACTCAATGCCAGCGGTCCAAATGAATGGAAGTCAAAACAAAAAAAAAAGAACAAAAATAGAAAACTCTTTTCAAGGATTCCTAAACTATATATACAGCAGCTTTCGTGCCGAATCCTAATATCTCTCACATGTCAGATGTTTCTAAGACTCGAAACTGAGAACCGACCTCTTTCTTTTCCAGTATGTACATAGTGTAGGTACTAACAAATTCTGTCGTCTTTAATTAACTTCTCATTGCTGTTTCATGATATACCTATCTAGTCTCCAGAGCTTTTTTTGCCAAACAAGACACAACACAAAAGGATGCAACTATTATGGTGACCATCTGAGGGGATTTTTCCAAACAATAGATCTAATTAAAGTAATAAGTGTCAGCAATCCAAATTGAATTTTCAATCTCATAGAACCTTGAGGAAAATATCGAAATACTATTAAAATGTTGTTGTTAAAATGTGGCGCAAAACTAATCATACAATTGTTTTTGAATTACTTTTTTACTAAATAAAAAAACAAAATGATTTTGAATGATGGATATAACATTTAAAAAAAAATAATCGATGAAATTAGCAAAACTTTTATACACAACACAAACTAAACCTTAAACTTTGTTAAAGTGAAAATGTGTTTAAAAGTGAAAATATATTTTATATTGTGGAATAGAAATATGAATAAAATAGACAAACGGTCACCTCTTTTCGCGATGGCGTCAGCTTTCCCTCATAAAGTGTAATAAGATTGTACAATAAATCATTGTATATCTGCGTGCGGAAGAATACTTTTTTTTCGCCCCTCATAACCACATAATATGCCAGTTCACCTTATTGCAAGTGTATAGATGTAGCATGTCTTATGTAAGGTATTTGCCAAAAACCAAATGGTGTATATTTGTTGGTTGTATATTAAAATGTAACAATAAGGATTCAGTCAATATTTATAAGGAGCAATCCCTTTGAGACGGAGAAACACACCCTCTCCAAAAAATGGAACATCGTAATCTTCGAATTCTTGATTCATTTTAAATCATTTATGTAACATAACATCTCGTGTGGATATAAATTGAATTGGCTATCTTTTCTTAAAGATTGTTTCTTTAAGAGTACTATTAAAAAGCTTAATAAAAATGTACAGTGGGGTTTAAATTCATTATGTGAAAGTAAACGTTTTTTTGTCGATTAATTAATGCTCGAAGGTTTTTCCTTTCAAATTCTCGTACTAATTCAAAAAAGTGAAATGAATTAAAACACGTGCTACGTAAATTAAAAAAAATGGAGTCCTAATCGAAATAGTAAATACTTGTTCTTGCAACGAATAAAGCTTTTCTTTTGGCATTGCATTACACTCTTATTGTTTTTCTGCTATCTTTATTTTTTTTATATCGTACCCTAACTTTCCATTTAAGAATCAAATTGAAAGAAGTAAGAATCTCTACCAATCTTTGTCGCATTTATGTGTCACATTGACATTCGAGGGTGCCATTGGTAACAACTGTCATTATCTACGTCGTCGTCGTTCTTGATGAATGTATAACTCAGAGAATGTTATCATTCTTTCAACAGTCGATAAATCTCTCTTTTGGGATTTCTTGGGGGTAGATTCGTTATTCGTCTTTGCACCCTCTCTGTGTCTTGACAGATGTTATTGACTTAATTCTCATCATCATCTTGCGATTACACCATCCACACAATCTATATACAAAAAGTCAGATTATAATCGTTTGTCTGTCAGATATTGGTCGATTCAAATTTGTCCGAAATATTACACAATATTCTTCAGCAAGAGAGGAATTGATTCAAGTGTCAAAATGCCAATGCAATACTGCCAACTAGGCCGCAGACAGTACATACGTCAAATGATGTGCTGCATTGGGCTGGCAAATAAACGATGCACCAGCAGCACCCATCATCATCATCAGTACATTATCGCAGCACACCAAGAAGAAAAGGAAGCAAAAGATCTTTTGGTGAGATTGTGCAGCGTTCCGTAGCAAATTTACTTCAAGCTAAGGCGTACTGCGCCGCCACAAATTCCCTACAACACATGTATAAGTAATAACCACGAAAATTCAAAAGTAAGGCAATTGCTTAAGACATCATATAGTCAGTTGCACAAAAAATAAAAATAGTAAACAAACAAAGTACCTACTTATAATGCAAAAAGTCGATTTTAATGAGCCCTAGGAGTAATTGTGGCTTTTAAGTATGATTTTATATGCATTGTTGTGGCCAGTTTACTGGTTGACTGATTTGATCTGTTTTTTGGTTTTCTTCACAAAGGTGAATCTATGAACTTGACTTAGAGAATATTGTTATTTCAAAATTATACATAATGGAAGTGAAGAAGAACTGCGAAAAATTTAGCTTTTTGAGTATTTTTGTTGTGGTATTCCTTAGAATTATGTTCTTTGGTGTTTATTTTGGTCAGAAGTAGGTTAATAAATAAAATAATTAACATTTTCAACATATTTTCCTCGATTAACTGTTTAGATAAATTTGAAATTTTTTGGGAGAAGGGTAGGTAGATAGAAATGGTAATCTCCAGGCAATCTAGCCTGTAATCCAATTAGCGCAGTAGTGAAAGATTTACAGAGAAGCTTCACAGCGGAGTATGTTAGAGTCATTTTGTCGCATTGAGAAAGAAGATCAGATCTCCCCTCTTCATCTCAGATAGCTCGTCGAGTTCGTGAAAGAATTGCATTCTAATTTTTGCCAAAGCAGGACGTTTGCAGAGGAAATGGATTACCGTTTCCCTGTCGCGTTGGTCACCACTAACTTCGACAAAACGTGTTGTGAGAAATGCCCAACTTCTCTGCTCGAACTTTTATAGGCTAGGTCGTCAGCCCGATACCGCTCGTCCCTCGATGCCACTATGGCCCGGAACCCAGATCAGGGTGACAACGAGGTTAATGTTCAGGCTCGCAAGTTCATCGCGATATTGCTGGACCAATTTAGATGACGAGTTAATGGCTTTGACAGCTGCCTGACTGTCTGTAAAGATAGCTGCATTTCGGTTTTGGTTTGAGCTTTGTTTAAGTATCTTACATGCCTCCCTTATTGCTAGCAATTCAGCCTGAAAAACGCTAGCAAAGTCAGGAAGCCTAAAGGATTAAGCTACTTTTAGGGACTCAGAAAAAATCCCCAAACCAACACCACACTCCATCCTTGAGCCGTCAGTAAAGATGGTTGCGTCGAAACCTATCATCACGATGTCATCTTCCCAATCTTTTCTGGATGGGAAAATAACCTTAAAACCCTTACTAAGGCTGAAAGTAGGAGTGCAGTAGTCAGTGTTTACCGAGATAATATCTGCAGGAATTAATTTTATTATGTTGCTGTGACCGTTTGGTTTTGACAACCACTGTTTGATTCCTTCAGCTTAATCGCCCTACAAGAGACTATATGTATTTAATAAAAAGGTTGAGTGGTAGAAGATCCAAAATAACATTTAAGGCATCCGTTGGGCATGTACGCATGGCCCCTGTGGTGCCAACGCAAGCTATTCTCTGAACCTTTTTTAGCTTATCAATATTATAGGTTTTGCTAAGAGCAGGCCACCACATAATCGAACCATATGTTAAGATTGATCGTACCACAGCTGTGTACGTCCACAAAATCATCTTCGACTGAAGTCCCCACTTTTTGCCGAAAGTTTTGCTGCAGGCGTAGAAGGCAACAAGGCCTTCTTAACCCGTACTTCAATATTTAGTTTCCAGTTTAATTTAGGGTCGAGTATAACTCCCACAAATATTTTGCACTGGAAGACAATGATAGAATTTTGCCATTGAGTCGAGGTAGCGTGAAGGTTGGTACTTTAGTTTTGGTGGTAAAGATCATCAGTTCAGTTTTACTTTAGTTAACTCCTAGTCCACAACTCGTGGCCCAGTTGCAAACTTTCTTCAAAGCCATCTCCGTGATTTCACTAATCACAGAGTTGTACTTTCCTGACACCAATAGTACCAAATCATCCGCATAGGCAACCGCCTTCACTCCCCATCTCTCTAATTTAACGAGAATTGCATCCATGACCAGAAGCCATAGAAGATGTGAAAGGACACTCTAAAAATAAATAAAATGATAAGTTTTTTATATAATCCGATTACCTGTTATGTCACAGAGGCGCAGAATTGACTTAAGAGACTTCTTTTTATGCGACCTTCTGAACATTGACATAGGAGTATACATACTGTCTCTCTCGCTGATTCTCACTGTACAAAAAATTTACTACGACAAATAACGTTTCATCTGATAAGTTTTTGACAGAAGAAAATCATTATTTCAATGATAAATTATTAATGGGAACTAAAAATTATCCCACTGTCAAAAAGAAATCATGAAAAATGTCAATTATTGTTTTATAATTGCCAACTTCTGAAATAGATCTAAAATTGCAAATGTTGCTTATAATTTAAGGCTGTAATGTGACACTAATGGTGATGTTTAGAGTTAACTAATAACAACAGATAATAAGCAATCTTTCACTCGCCCATATTGTGTACGTGATGATGAATTTTTCATATTGTTGTTTTTATGTCACTTTGATTGAAAATGACATGAGATTGGCAGACATGCACGAGTTGCTTTTATTTTTTTATTTTTGACATGATTGTGACTGATTTTGGAATCTTTTGTTTTCAACGTAAAGTATCAATCCTACAAGTTGGAATATTTTAAAGTCAGAGTAGAGCTTACTTAGAAGAATAAAATCAAATTGGGTTACTTTTTTTTTTTATTGAAATTGATTAACTTCATTTTATATAATTATCAATTTATGTATTATTTATTTATCCATTGTCATTATTTTTCCGAATTTGATTTAATGGGAATGAATAAATTTACAAATAATCGTCGTTGAAGTGTAAAGCTTTTCATTATGAGTATGTTATTAACAAAGCCTATGACTGAAGACAATAGTATAAAACAAATTTAATCTATCATTAATCAGACGACAGACGTTCATTTTTTGTATTAAGCCCTTTATAAAGTTTATTCAGGTGCCTATTTTGATTTATTAAATTTGTTTTATCGTATCGTTAACTATTAAGTTTATTTACCTTTTACCTTGCTCCCAGCTATTTATTTAATTTGAACTTAATTCAAAGGGTCAGTTATGTTTTGGTCTTGCTGTCAGATGATGATGATGATGATGACTTTGAACTTATATAATGTAGTTGTTGATCTGAGTTTAACATGAATTTCAAATATTCAATGATTAATTTAGAACAACTGAAAAAAATCAATAAATATTTTAAACTACACACGCACCTAACACTTTTTTTTTTGTATTTGATTGATTACCCCGCATATTTCATAATGAATTTTTTTTTTTTACAAATTTGAAAATCGATGAAAAAAATAAGTTTGATGCGGAATCTCGATGTTCAAACTCGTATTAAAACACAATTTTTTTTTTATTTTTCGTCTGGGCACAATCGTCCCTGAAGATCTGAGATTAAAAACGTAATGATAGTGATTATCGAAATCTACAAAATCCAATGATCGAGCTTCGCGCCATAGATATTTTTTTGTTTTTAAACGAATGCGGATGCTTAGACACTTGAAGTGATTTAATTTGAAGATATCAATCTTTATTGATGGAAAGGTATTATTAACAGATGCTCATATGTTCAATGAACATACTCTTAATGTGAACTTCAAATATATAATTGGTATCCATAAATTGTTTTTCTTTTTTAAGTAGGTTTGGATAAACTAATTTAAAAAAAAAATATAATTTTTAAACAATATTAAAGGGTGTCGTAATAAAAGAGCAAGATTTAATAAATGTTTCATTTGCATTTTATATGTTCTTATGTTTAATATTTATAATTTTAATTGTTTAAGAGTTGTACTTGGGACAAAAAATTTTTATGGACCAATTTACTCTGCAAAGATTTCAATCAAAAAATTTTTGAAATTTTTTTTTAATTTAAATTTTAAAGCTTTTAAAATTTTAAAAACTAGTATGAGTTCCATCCAGTTGCAGAAGTTCACTGTGGCATATGAGTGATTTTTTGAAAAAAAAATCATGTTCGGTTAATGGTTTGACAACATCTTTAATGCCATCTAGTACAATATTTCACGAGTGGTTATAATTCGAGGTTCACAAAAATTAGCACCGTATTAACACCAACAACTCATTAACTATTTTCTAATCAGAGTGCCTAATCATTATTTTAAACTCGATATTATTTGAAACGATATTAAAGAAATCTTACTCATACGCCACAGTGAACTTCTTGAACTGGAAGGAGCTCATAACCGTTTGTACAGTTCAAAAAATTAATAATTTATTATTGTTTTTATTGTACTATTCATACATAGAATGTCAGTTTATTAGACTTGACCATTCTTTATTCCGTCAATTTTATTGAATTTTTGTGAACAACAACAACAACATCTTTAAGGTGCTACAATCAATTTTTTTTTACGAATTAATTTTTAATTCGTTTATAATTTATTTAGCCGGAGTTATAGCTATTTCATGCTTGCCAGGCTATCATCAGACTCCTTGTGGTGCTGAGCTTAAGTCCAATTTTATTTTGAAGATCACTTGTACGCCACAGTGAACCACAGTCAAAAGTTTCTAAATTATACTACTGAAAGAAATTTTACCTATGACCAACGATTTTCGGAATTTCATATTGACAACAAATAAAATTCGTATTAAATGCATATTTTTTTAAACCATGGGATCCGGGACCAAAAAGAAGTGAAGGGAATCTATAGAAAAAATTGGAAACACGAGAATCACAATACAATCATTAACGAGTTTCAAAACATGCTCTCATATTCATTGAGTAGTTCACGTTATTATAGAAAACAGAGTGATTATTTTGACGTACGTGTGTTGAAATGTTACTTTAATCTTATTCAAAACTTGAAATTAAAAATTAAAGCCCTCTTGAATCTAATAAAAGTTTTTTTTTTTTTAAACAAATAACTGTCAGTCTTGCCACTAAGTAAACTTCAAAAACAGTTCTTTGCTCTGTGCAAAAATATGTTTTCCTTTTTTTCTTCATCATCATCTCATAACCCTCTTTCCAAAACCACAACACATACTTCATCAAATAACGATTGATCCTCATACCCTATCAGTTTTGTAGAACAAAGTACCCAAATAACTAAGTCGGGAGAACATAATGATTTCATCACTTGTCTTTGTCAAAGTCAACTTTGTGTGTTAAGTCAACCTTCCCACCACTTGTCGTAGCCCACCCCATTTTCCAGCCCAGTTTTCTCTGATGCTAACAACTAAACAAACATAAACCATTTTGTTTATTAAATCGGGTCTTAAAAAAAAAAATTTCCAGGCGTGGTGCAAACATGAAAACCCCCCCCAAAAAAAAAAACAAAAGGCTTCATAAATAAAGTTTTATAAACCCGTACAACGAAAACTTCACTACCCCCCAGCTGCTTTGACTTTTGGTACAACTACAATGGTTTGAGTTTGCTAAATCTCCAAAACTTTATCCACCTTCGATATATGAGTGAAGGCAAGAGAATGAGAGTGAGGAAAGGATTTTAAATAAAATCAAGGATAAGAGGCAAATGCAAGCAAAAGGAGATTATTTCATTAAATTTCTTTTTATTAATTCGCTACAAAGTTTCATTTGTATTTCCTGCCACCTGGTTGGTTGTATGAATATCCTTGCTGATGCTGGTGCTGCTGCTGTTGCTGCGGCGGTAAATATTGGCTCGAGAGACCTCCTGATGATGAAGCAAAACCAGACGAAGATGATGATGATGATGGTGACGCCGAGTGTTGTTGATTGAGTTGTGCTGTTTTGAGGTGCAGAGCCAAGGATCTGAAATGGGAAAACACAATTTAGAGAGAGTTGTTCACCTTTGTTCATAGAAGAAAAGCTGTCCAGACTGTTTGATCTCATAAGGCACTGGTGGAGGTGTGGGCAGATGATCTCCTTGAACCTGGAAACCACCACTGTCAGCGGTGTAGTGGACTGTGTACAATTTGCCATCGTCACCGGTGTAAGAATAGGAGCCCTTAACAACCTGTTCTGGATGAGCCGAATTTGGGTTCCTAAGATGACCGTCCTCTTGGCGGCGGATTCCATTGGCTGTTTCAAAGCTGAAATATTGGAAAGAGTTGAAGAGTAGTATCCTTGTGGTATTTTTACACTTTAAGATGAACACCTACGCGAAATTGTAAGAACCGTCTCCATTATTGACGTTTTCGGAACGTAAAATTGCAATTGGTTCAGCCTGAGGCTGTTGATGTCTGCTAAAGGACGAAGCCCCCGAATAGATACCAGACTGCTGGGGAGCCGACGACGATGAAGAAAATGGTCTATGAGGTGATTTTCCAGCAAATGCGCTGCTGCCGCCGCCGCCGCCACCGCTTACTCCATGATAGTGAGGATTCTGTTGCTTAGCTGATGCAGCTTGGTGTGGTGGAATATATTGATTCGATGGTCGATTAGGGCTCTGCAAGAATCCGCCATATCCTCCAGCCGTGGCAGCACTGTGCGGAGGAAGATAGTTATTCGAAAGCTTTCCAGCCGTCGATAATCCAATAAAAGTCAAGGTAAAGATGAGTTTCTACACAAGAGGCAAACCAAATTGAAGAAGATGAAAAAATATCCAATCAACATATGTGTGTGATGAACTGAGAGAAGCTACGAACCAATTCCATTTTTTTTTTTATTATTGTTGAGGAGTTGAGTGCGTGCTAAAGCGTTGTTCAACAGCCCGAAGGTAGAACCACGACTGATGGCTCCAATTTAGTGAATCTTCTAATTTATAAGCAAAAAAAAGCCCCGTGGATTTCTTCATCATCGTCATCTTCTTTTGTTTGATAGTTCTTCTCAACTATATTTATTTGTTGTTATATGTCATAAGTTGCGGTGGCGGTGTAAGAACTGTTGTATTGAAGTGCTATAAGCACTTTTGTTAAAATAGTTTCCACTATAAACACAATGGAGAAGTTACCGCCAACGATGATGCCGCTTCACAAATACACGACACACGAAGGGGAAGGAAATTAAATTAATCCAAAATTAATCAAAATAAATGCATTTGTTTTTATTTTTAAAAAAACATTTATTTTGAAGAATAGCTAGACAAGATCAAGGTTTTTTTTTATATTTATTTTAATCTTTAAAAAAAGTTCGAAAAGATTCATGAAAAAAAAAAATCAACAACAATAAAAAAAATGATTGAGAGGAGAAGATAACATTGTTGAGGGGAGTTATAATTTTTTTTGTTGGTGTTGTTGTTGCAGAAGTGGAGTATACCCTAATACTTGTTGTAATCCCAAACGAAGATACAAATTAATCTCGGAGTGTAATTACTACTTAAGGTTATTACTTTTTTTTTTTTGAAGACGAAGAAGAATAAACCACCACCACCACCCAAGGCGTATGTCTGAAATTAACGATAAATTAAAGAGGATTAGGGGAATGGAGTAGCAATGGCAGTACCAAGTGATGCGGTGCGAGGTGATGGAATGTTGACAGCATCTATTATAGGAGTGGTGGTTTGAAATATCCAAAATGGGTAGTAATAATTTAAGTTATACAGCTTGTAAAACTACTCAAAAGGCGTGTTCAAAAGGTACAATTTTTTTTAATAGAATGCGTTCGTAAAGTTAGGACGTTACAACATAAGTAGTCTTGGGAAACCATAATTTCCTGATAAAATTGTGCTAGACTTTATGTATACTACCCAAGATTGTTAAGTAAATAAATGTAAACAACTGATCAAGCTTTATTTATGTTCAGGGTGTTTTTTTTAGAGGTATAGAACTTTAAGCTGGCAACACTTTTTTAACTGGCGCCATTTTAACTGCTGTTAAGTGACTTGTATTTTGTCCACGAATAGACAAATTGAATTCAAATTGTCCAATTTTAAATTTGATAAGACTACCGTTGGTCCCGATTTTCATAAGATTTTGTTTAGCGATGAAGCTTACTTTTAATTGAATGGCTACGTCAACAAACAAAACTGCCGTATTTGGAGTGAAGATAATTCTGAAGTGTAGGTTGAGACACCGTTACATCGAGAAAAACTGACTCCTTTGTGTGCTTTATGGGCTAGTGGAATTGGAATCATTGGCCCGTACTTCTTTGAAAATGCTGCTGGCCAGAACGTTGCGCAGTCAATCGTGACCATTATAGAACAATGATTACTGACTTTTTCGTTCCTCAATGGCACAACCATAATATGCAAGAACTGTCGTTTCAACAAGATGTCACACAGCTCGCTACACAATTGATTTATTGAAGGAAAAGTTTAGTAGCCACACGTTTCGGACCCGTGAAAGAAAATTTTCTGTTTGGGTATGTGAAGTCCCTGGTCTGCTGCGATAAGCCCGAAACGATCGACCACTTATTGTTATTGCAGATAAACGGCCACAAATGAATGAAAAAGTGATCGAAAATTGGAAAAATTAAGTCCGAACCAGCCAGAAATCATATTTAAATTATAATGCCAAAAGATTATTTTTCGATTAAAGTCAATTTCATGGCAATTTTAAAAATTTAAATTTTCTTTGCTTTATTCCATTTTAAAGTTTTCTTTAAAAAAAGTCGAACTCGAGATTTTTGTCATTACGATGATAGAAAGAGCGAAAAAAGTCGGTCCCGTAGTTATCTGTCTGTCTGTCTGCCTGTCTCTACCACGACCTACAGCCTATAGCTTTCAAACTTTGGACTCAAGTTATTTTTCGAAAATAAGTTCAGTTTCTGGGAAAAAATGCCGAAAATAAAATTTCTTAAAAATTTGGTAAAAAAAAGAATTGTTAAAAATAGTATATGTGAAAAAAAGTTTTGTCTCCAAAAAAAAAAATATCAGGGAAAATTTGGTCACAACGAAAAAAATTTCTGAAAGGAAAACTCCGTAAAAATGTTTGAATTCTTTCTTGCAAATAGTCAATCACAAATGCACTTTAAATAAAACAAAAATATTAAGTTATAAGCTCTCTTCCCATTTTTCAAAAATCATGTACTCATATTTGCTCGCCACTATTTATAATGTCAACTGTTTACTTTCTTTTAACCATACTATACCTGAGGTTCTATTTTCAAATACTCCAGGCTCAGAGACCTTCGCAAAATGAATAAACAATTCCTATATCTATACATGAAATTTTCATTTTCCCAACAACACAAGTGGATTATTCTCACATAGCTTCTCAAACCATAAAACTCCTTTCATCATTTCTACAACCCTCCAATGCGAGTTTGTCAATTTCTTATACTTAATACATCAGTATAATCCAAATCCTTCTTAAATATTCATCGAATTTCCCCAAAAGTCCTTTGGAAAATATTTGCCAAAATGTAAAGAGGAAAAGCTATGCGTAAAAGCTTTTTATAGCATTTGCTTCAAAATGCGCATGTTCCTGAATTCTTAGCATTAGCATAGGATAAGAAGACAAAACGTCAAAAAAACGCTCTCTCTCTCTCTTTTCTCTGATATGGGATTTTCATATAACAAAAATTTCCCTAAACAGAATTTTTAAAATGTAGGCAAGAAGAAAAGAGAAGATTTTTCACCAAACCAAATTTGCTCTCCCGCGCCCTATGCTTTGCTACCACTTTCATCATCATCTCTGTCTCTCTAGAAATGAATGTTCATCCCTTATTACAGTTAGATTTATACTATTAGTAGGACTTCGTTTACAGAAGTTTTCTTCGCGAATGTTGTGTATTGTGTTGCGTATTTTTCTTTATTTTTCTCCATAACATCCTACAAATACAATACAACCCTCTTTTCGGAAAATTTCCCGGCTTATGTTTATTTGTGCGGTGTGTGTATGTAAGTGTGTCTTGTGGTGTTGTGTAAGTTCTAAAAAAAAAAACATGATACTGACTTTTTATGGAGGAAAAGCCTTATTTTCTCGCTGCTTTTCCGCAGTTCTCATCGAGACTTTGTCGTGACCATAACAGTAAATCGGGCCATCCAGTGCAGGATTTTCTTGTACCGCAAAACATACACAAAAAAAAACATCATCACACACAACATTCTACATACGGCCATTTTTTGTGGCACACACATAGATTATTGTTTTGATTTTTTTTCTATATTAATGATATTTGTAAAAAACATTAAAAAAAAAACTAAACAAATTAAGAAAAACATATCAGGATTTTTTGGAAAAGTGCGATTTTCGTTCGTTGAATATATCTATAAAGTTTGTTAAATGAATAAGTGTCGTCCTTCGTAAAGTCGTCCAACAACCACATCAGCAAAGAAAAGGACTTTTTTCTCATTTGAATTGAGGATTTTTGGTCCATATTTTTATCTCGAGAATTCAGGGAAATTTGTGTTTTGTTTAAGAAAATAAAAAAAAAAAAATACATTTTGAAAAACAAGGAATAAAAAAAAACTAAAAATAACTTCGCGTACATATACCGTTAATTAGCTATTCGGAAATTGAAAAATAAAAACATCTTACTCGGCCCGTTCAGTTTTAGGTTTGTTGTGTTTTTTTTTTTTTTATTGCGTTTAAGAGGACATCGATTAACTCAAGTGTCATTGTCCTATCTACATACCTACACAAAAAAAAAGTTTGTTTTGTTGCTGCTGTTGTCCTTTTGTTTTTATTGTGATTGAAGTGATTTTGTGTTCTTCCCATTAAAACAAAAAAAAAATATATATATGAAGATGAAAATTGCTAATATATTTTTTTGACATTTTCTCTCATACATAACTCTGATGGTGAAATTGATTTTTGCCATTTTTACTACGTGTTCACAATTTTGTCCGGAAAAGAGTAAGTTATCACATTGATTCCCTCGTACAATATTCTCCTACAGTCTCCTTTCTCCCCCCGATTCTCTTATCCACTATAGCTATTAATATTTAAGTGGGTGAGTCATTCGGTAGAAAATGTGATAGTGTAGGTGCTGTCGTCGTCGTCGTTGTCGGTGATGGGAGTCCGTGTGTAGGGGAATCCTGTGAGTGCTGAGCACATGCACGACGACGACGATGATAATGTTGAAACTGTGTGAGGGAATTTTCTGCTGTGATGGTATTTGGCTGGTGCTCCCCGTTGTGTCGTCATGACCTTCATGACTCATCCGAAATGGGGGAGTCTATGTTAGTTCCTTTACCCCATAACACCTCCCGTTTTGGGGGTTTCCCAAACTGAAACGAGTATAAGAGTATCCTTAAAGGTAGTATTTTTTTTTCACTTTCTGTATAAAGTATTTATAGGTAGGTAAAAGTTTTGGCTTCGTAAAAATATTAAATACCTTCACAAGATTTCTATCAAACATCACATTAAGATTAGATAAGGAACACGTTAAGGCATAGTTTGTTTTCTCTGAGATTGGCTAATATTTTCTTTTTTTTTGAAACGTAGAATATAATATAGACACTTTATTACAGTTTTTATTTTTGTTGCTCAGAAGCTTATTTGTAAATTTTAAAGCCATAGGCAACGGTAGCTCTCTGATATTATTTAATCATTAACAAAAAATCTTTTAAGAAGGAAGCTTTTGAAGGGTAATATGGGGTAGATCAATTTGAATCCGTCAGATTGACAGGATTCGGATGAGGTAATTGGCCTGATAACGATAAATAATCAAAGTTTATGGAGACGGTGATTAGAAGTGTTTTAACATTTAGGGTTTTAATAGGGTAAATGGGGGTAAAAACTATAAGGCAGTTCTAAAGACTTTTTCTGCTAACGGCTGCAGATATATTATTCATCAGTTTACGTTACAAAGATTTTTCAATGTTTAGAAGATCCTAGGAATGCAAAAAAAAGTATTAAATTGAAAAGGTGAACAGGGGTAAAATAAGTAAATCATTAAATGTATTATATTAACGTTGCTGGCAGTTCTCTGTACTTACATTATTAAGTTATCCGGAAACGGGTTCAGAGCACAGCCTTTTTTGTCAGTTAGGTTCTTCAAACAGTTCAAAGTCTTTCAATTATTTCACCATTCGAGTTTTATAACAGCAAATCCATGCAACTCATATATCTTCCTTTCATTTAAATGGGCCTTTTTCAATATGGAATTTTCCATCACTTCGCCTTTCCATACACATATTATTCGCAATCGAAATCGAAGAATGCGGCGAAATCAGAAATTTATTCATTTTTGATTGCCTAATTGGAAAAGAGAATTTGAGGGTTTGGGGTGGTTTTTTTTATTATTTTATTTTTATTTTTATCGTTGGTTGTGCGGGTGGTGGTTTCTTTTTTAAGGTGTAATTTTGTTAATAACGTTGCTGTGAGAAAACTCGACTTTATATTAAATGAAGGTTCCACTTCACGATTATATTAAGTGTCAATATCAATGAATAAGTTTTTTTTTCAATAAAAAGGAGCTAATTAATTTCAGCCGAAGGTTTCGAATAATTATATTTTGTATAATATGAATTTCGTAGGTGTAGGTATATTTTTATTTTATTTTTTTTTGTATACTGCGTAGTTGGGTGTTGGGTATCTACGTTTTGAATATTTAATTTTTTTTTTGTATATATTAATTTTATGTGTTTTATAGCTCAGGAGGAAAGTTGTTCTTGTTGTTGTTTTTTTTTTGTTTTTTTTGTGGGGGTGAAGTGATGTATCCTTGGGGAGATTTTCGTTTTTTTGTTGTGAGTTTTTTTTTCCTTCTTATTTTAAGGCTTTTATCTCTCCCATGTGTTGATGGAATTTATTCCGGGTTCTTTCAAATTATTGTAAAATATGTTTAATTGGCTTTTGGAAAAAGGTAAAGCAGCACTTTAATACATATATATCAAATGAAAAATTGAGGAAGAAAAAAAAGTATAGTATCATCCAGCCTGGTAAGAATCATATTAAGACAATTTAAGGTTTCTAAGCATTTCAAGCATACTAATGAGATTTGTGTCTCATAGATTGACCAGAAAGATATAATGGAGCCACAGAAGCTTTAGAAAATAAATGTTAAAATTTAAAAATCATACTTAAAAAAATTAAATTAAATTTTAAGACTTTGATTTTTCAAAAATATTGGCAAATGTTAAAAATACTTTTCCAAATGATTTTTAAAAATTATTATTGTTACTTCTGAGCATGGAAGATAATAAATTTGTGAAAACTTTTGTCAGATTTCTGGAATATTAAATTCAAGAATATTTCCAAAATTCGAAAACACCTTTTTATATTTCATTTTTTTTAACTTTTTTTCCTTGTAACTTTTTCAATACCAACAATATCAAACAATTTTCTTTACATAAGAAAAAGGAAATTTAATTTTCTACACTTTATGTTAGACACACATTTTTGTCTGTCTTATAGGAACCGACGCATTCAATAAAACCTAACATCCAAGATGGCTACCAAAAAGTGCATTTTTTAGAAGTGCGAAAAATTTGATTTCTGATTTTCGGAGGGAAAGAAAGTTGGCGTACCCCACTGGTGGATCAGTAATAAATGAACGATACAATTTTCGGAGACAGCCATTTTCTCAAAGTCTAATCCGAAAAAAATCTGGGATTATTTTTAAAAAAACCAAAAAACTTTTAAAATCAAAATTACCAATTTTTGAAGATAAAAATATGACTGTTTTTTTTCTAATGTCTTGAATGTTTTTACTTATTTCGAATATTGACAAATATGCAAAATAACGCATTCAAAAACCTGAGTGCAATAATATCCACAAAAACACCCAATCGATTAGTACCCGCAAATATTTCTTCCTGCATATGGAAAGCAAACAATAAGCTCAATTAATTTGCATTAAACGCTCAAACATTAGCTCCCGTCCGCCCTCATAGGCAACACACATATTTTCTGTTTGTATATTTATTTTGTGGCTTTTCCCCGAAATGGCTTACTCTTCATCATCATAATGTAATGTTTGTGTATAAAGCAAAATGTTACCAATTTTGTAATGGACTTTGAATAATGATCATTATTGTGATACGGGGTTGGGAATGTTCGTTCTCATGAACTCACTTGCTTCGCATATAGTGTGAATAATTATTTAAGTCCATGTTTTCTCTTTTGTGACGCACATAAAATCGCAAAATGTTAATTAGGGCATCACGCGAAGGCAAATTTGCACAACCTACATACATATGTATGTATATAAGAGCATTCTGAAGGCAATTTAACATAATTTAAATATAAACATGATTTTGAAATGACTTTTTCCCTGTAATCATGTTATATGTATATTTCTACCCGTGTATATTATTATATAACATCCGAACACAAATCAGCAACAGCACCTCTCTTATATATTTATAAAATTCACAATAACAACGAAGTTCTTCATTTTTTACATTCTACCAGGATTCGCGATTAACCAAGTAGAAAACATCATGGAAATTTGCGAATAGATAATCCTTCGGGTAATTCCATAAACATAGCCGTAGTGGAGGTTCTCATGGGCCTCTAACTTGGACGGAGGTGTTTTAAAATATTTTTCCATTGTACTAGTCCATCAAGCTATTTTAAAATGAGCATGACGATTTGACGTTTTTGAGAAATGGTGCTTAGAAATTGCGTTCAGATTTCTGAGATTGCTTTGAGGTCTCAGAAACCTGATCTGGCTTGCTGATTTCACAGAGTGTATATTTTTATTGAAATAGCAAGCAAAAAATGACATTTGTCAATTATCAATACAAAATTTTTCAAATCTGTCAAAGGAAAAAGTGACAGCTCTTATTTTGATGGAAAAATCTGGATTCAAACATATACCTCCAGCGAAGTAATTATCCCGCTAGGATGTACTTATACACTCTTAAGTCGTCAAAATGCTCAGAGGCCCATATTTGTCATTCTTTAACAAAGGCCCTGGCCGACCATTAAAGTCTTAAAAACATAAAAAAAGGATAAAAGAGAAAAATCCTTTTCCTTAGACTTATTTACTTTGTGTTATGAAAAGCTAACAAGACAGAATAAATAGTTATGACAGCTCGTTTTCAAAAATTACTTTGTCAGCACCGTCATTACCGCAACTCGCTATCGTCGTCAATGCAACAACGACAATTGCTCATCCCTGATATCTTTTTTTTCTTCTAATTTTTTCCCGTTCCTAATTTAGTTGTGTCAAATTGAAAGGCACGCCACACACATTAAAAAAAAAAAAAAAAACAAGAACTCATCACAACTCTTGGCTTATAATTTAAAAATTTAATATTTTAAAAAATGACTACTCATCATTTTTATCTGTGATTTGACGTTTGCGAGACTCGTATGTCAGTCGGCCCAGTCCAGGGATGTCTGTGTATGGTTTTTTTTTTTGTTTATTTGTCAACCCTTGAAAATTATAGTAATTTGTAAGAAAAGGTCCCAATTTCAAATACAAGATGACTGTCCATACCCATTTTTTAAAAGATTACACTAACGGTACCTGAAACGTAACAATATACACAATAGAGATATAGATAGATGGAAAATAAATTGCATGAAAAATTAATGTAACGCTTTGAAGGGATTTGTGTCGCATTGCCGTATCGACCTAACTTTAGACTGGACTAGTTCCGCGCGTCACCCTTAAAAATGAAGAATAAGATTTTACGACGGACGAATGGGGGGGGCGATTCGATACCAATGTGCGAGGGTTGATGATAAAAACACAACACAACGAATCACACATATTGGTGTATATACCTTCGCAAAAGTAAGGGTGTTTTAATCTTACTTTCCTCCAGGAAGTTCGCGCTGATGCCAGTGGAAGAATGTGTGTGTCCTAGTCCTATTCCTGGTCTATAGGTAAGAAGAAGTTGTTGTACAGTTTTTAGGGTCATTAAAGACTGTGCTTTCCGCTTTTCTATTTTCGTTTCGTAGCTAACTTTGATTAATGATGGATCGAGTTTCGTCAAAGGATTTGCGTCATAATCGCTCCATGAGCGAAAATACATGACAGCCTAAATCCCTGCACTGTGCTCTGTGCAACCCCCCTCGCAACAGTCAGCTGTTGTTTTTTTTTTTTTCTTTCTTTCACACTACACTGCTCTTGTCAGCAGCAACGCATGCGGTGGTTTTTATAAAATGATGAATGTTGCATAAAATGCCGAGATTGAGAAGAAAAAAAAAAGCAAGGACGCAGAGCCAGAGCCGCCAGTATATGGTAAATAAAGTGCTTTCTTGAGTTTATTATGATTACCAGCTAAGAGGAGCTAGCTGTGCACACTTAGTTACCTCTTTGTATGTATGATGGTGGATCTCTATATTTGTATATGTAGGTAGGTATAGGTTTATTAGAACACCTTTTCCCAAGGATTGTGCATGTTAACGTGATGTACTTAGCAAAAGTTAAATGGAGTACCTTTACCTACCTATACATAACAAGAACAACCCCTGGGTAATATGGGAATATAAGAGAGGCTTTTTCAATGTTTTGAAACTTTTTACGCAAATCACAAAAGGGTATATATAGCTTATAATTTTGTTTTGCCTTAACATCCGTTAACTATAGAAAGATATAGTGCAGATGCAGAGTGAATAAATTAAAGTGTTTTTAAATACTGTAGCGAAATAATTGTTACTTTATGAATTGAAAGAGTGATAAAGTTAATCTTTTTATATCAAATTATTAAAAACTACTTGGCTAGGTGACTATAAGCTTGTTAAAATTGCAATGGACTGATTAGTATAAAACTTTAATCTGACCGAAAAATAAACAAAGATGGATTAAAAAATTACTTCTGGCTGAGGTTATTGATGATTAACGCTTTTTTTTTTGATCAGCTTCAAAAATTTGGAGAAATTTTGAAAAACAGAATTTTGCAAGGCAGAAGAAGAATTCTCTTTATTAAGCGGTTAGTCGGAATTTGCCAGAATTGTCCGAATTAAATTGTCAGAATTCTGAAAAGCGGATTTTTGAAAAACAGAATTTTGCAAAGCAGAAGAAGGAATCTCTTGTTTAAATGACAGGCCTGAATTTGCCAGAATTGTTAAAATTGAATTCTCAAAATTCTGAAAAGCGGAATTTTGATAAACTGAATTTTGCAAAGCAGAAGAAGAATTCTCTTTATTAACCGGTTAGTCCGAATTTGCCAGAATTGTTCGAATAAAATTGTCAGAGTTCTGAAAAGCGGATTTTGAAAAACAGAATTGTTCAAAGCAGATGAAGGAATCTCTTTATTGAACGGGAAGTCCGAATTTTCCAGAATTTGTGGAATTGAATTGTCAGAATTTTCAAAAGCGGAATTTCAAAAAACAAAAAAAAAACTATTCAAAGCAGAAGGAGGAATCTTTTTATTGAACGGCAAGTCCGAATTTTCAGAATTTTTGCAAAGCAGTAGAAGGAATAATCTCGTCCGAATATTCGCACTGACTAAACACATCAATGTTTAAAAGCAAGATTTTGAGAGTTTTCCCGCCAATCCTTCAATATGATTAAGTGCATATCAGATAAAAATACAAATACAAAGGACAGACGTAATATTTTATACCAATCCCAAAGAATTTGGAGTAATAGCTTTGCTTTTCATATATGTAAGACTAAATAATTCATTTGTATTCTTCAAACTTGGTCTTATATATGCAGAAAAAAATAAATTGATTTATTGAAAATTCAGCATCGTGCAGATTATATCCTGTCACTATACTTGCATCTTTTATAAGACATCATTTGCACCCCTGCGCACCCAAAAAACAGTGATGATACAGATTTTTCTTTGGCCCTAATATAACTTCTCAGTCATTGTGATGATATTACATTGTAGATACAAAAGTTTCATTTTGTCCTCATGAAATATGCACAGCCAAAGCATGTGTGCTGATATTCCACCACAACAACACACAGTGTAACAAATCTAACAAAAGTATGTACAGATGGCCAAAATGTTATAGATGTCCTTGTCGGTGGTGATGACGCCAACCAACGCCAGCATTAACCCCAAACCTAGATGGTTTGCTACACTTGAATCCCTCTGATTTATGTGCTTGAAATTGCGACCCAACTTGAATTGCTGTTGCGGCGCGGTTGCCGTTCGTTGCGCTTTCTGCTCTTGTTGCAAGTTTAGCGATACAACAAAAAAAAAAATCTCATTTATATCCTACAACATTATATTACACTCAAGGTACTCCCCTGGGTTAGTTATCGCGTATTTCGTTTTTGTTCAAGAGGAGACAGGGTTTTGGTGGTCGTAAAGGAGGCTTGTCGAGATTCACAGCATTCCAAAACTCGGAGCAAGCTGACGAAGGAGAAAACTATTCTGAGGTTTCACTCTCAATTTTGCCTCATCATCAGCAAATCGAATGACGTATTTTATTCGAAATGGTTATTTATTTTTAAGAATCCTCTTTTTTTTAAAGCCCCACAAGGACTCATGTGCAACATAACCAAAAAGAATACAACAAAAAAAGAGTTCAAGCTAGATAGTTAAAATTACGACATAAAAAAAAAAAACGAAAACAAAGTTCGACGAAGTGGAAATGTAACTAAAACGTTTTTTGAATATCAAACAAGAGACCCTTTCGGTTCGAAAAGAGCCCAGCACAAGCATCATCATAATAAAAGGATTCTCGTCGCCTCCGACTACTTCTTGTGTTCTCCAGCAGGAAGACATCCACAAACATCCGCTATAAATCTTTGGGATCTTAAAATGGCTGTCTCTCTGCAACCACTCGCTGCCTATGCCGGGGCTGGACCTAACTCACACTTTCCTGTGAATGGCAAGCCGTGTGATTTAAGTCGTTCGCGTTCGACAACCCTTTTTCTATTTTTCATTTCTCCCATCAAAAGCAAAGACAATAAAGTTGAATTCCTTGTGGTAATTTTCTTGGGGATCGGATAGAGGTAACTAACTGATGTATAGTGTACCTTCTTGGGGAATCGATTCCCAACGTCGTCGTCGGAGGGCTTGTACTTTTCGAGAATCCCATGTTATACTATTTGTGTTTCGATATCTTTTATTAAGTATTCAATATGCACCCCCCGTTTGTTAGCAATATGCTGATCATTAGATGAATGTTTACAACTTGCCACAGACATGAATTTATTTCTATTTCTTCTTTCTTTTTTTTTTGTGTTGCCTGTTTGCTTTTTAAGAATTTGATTTTGATTTCGGGGAATAAGAAGTGAAAGTGTTATTTTTTGAAAGTTCAAATAGAGGGTTCGTTGAGCGGTAGTTGTGTTGAAAGTTATTGAAGCAAATAGCATCAACATGTAACATGTGCATAGAAAGATTTATGGGTTTAGAAGGATTGTCTTGGATTTTGACTTGGCTTACTTTTAGTATAAATTGGTTGCATTTGGAGGCATCGGAAATATCAGTTTTCTCTGCATGGTCGAAATGGAATTGACTTTTAATTGTTTTTGTTTTCAAAGACACGAATGTCGCTTCTTCGGTTGCAATTTGTTCGTCCCGTATTTGGGTTTTGCTTAGAACACAAGCTCATATGTTCATATAATGGTTTTATTCAGAGATCCGACATTCGAAATTATCAGTTTTTGTCTTATTAGAAGAATTAAAACCAAAACTGAACTTTTTTAAGGAGTTGGTGTGCAATCTACAGACTGCAGATATTTCGAATTATTTTTGATAAAAGTTGTGATTCGGCCTAAATTTGCAAGGACGATCTCCTCTTCGTAATGTGGAGCGTCGCACAGTGTCAATAACGCCCAACTCCAACCAAATAATCGGCCCAAATGATATTGTGCAATGACCAGCAACTTGCTTACCGCAACGGGACGCTGTTGAACAACACCACATACAAACTCCGGCAAAAAAATTAATCCAAAGGGCTGCTGCGCAACAACAGCAGCAAGCATGCATCAATCCAGAATTCCAAAGACGCGAGTCGAGCGAAAAATGTGTCGAATGTGACCTTTTGGCATTACCGTTTGCGACTCAAAAAATTTGGCGAATTGAAAAGTCATTCTATTATCTTTAGCGAATGTTCGCCTTTATCTGTCAAAATCAGTCGAACTGCAATTCTATGTGACTTTGAAAGGCGAATGTTGAAGCTCGCTTTTAGCAATACCTCGACTAGAGTAATTCGCTAAATCGTTTGACTTAAGATGAACGTTCGACTCGCGAGTCATAATAGGGGCCATAATCTCCAATACGAGGCATGCAATATTGCCTCTGCAATTCCTTTTACTTTGTTAATCCTTTTTCTTTTATTTAATAAACGTAGATTTTACTTTTTATTTTAATTAACAATCTTTATTAATATATAAAAAATAGGCTTAAGGGGAGGAAAAGACTGAACTTTAATTTAATTTTAAGTTTTTATTGGATACAAGAAAATTTGTGCCGAAAGGGCCAAGTGACAATCGTAGAAAAGCAAGAATGAATATCGATAATACCGGAAGGGCAGACATTTTATTCTCGTTCGTCTCGCTTACGTTACGTAGTTATGTAAACTATACGTATTAAAGTAAAAGGGGTGTGTTGGGAGAGTGAAGCAAAACTGTAGTGAGCTACAGTTGTGCTTTCCTCATATATGACGTTAACAAGTTGTGTTCCATCGAGTAAGCTAATCTTGGTGCTTCTGGATTGCTTGTTCGTCTTGATTTCGATGTTCCAGAGCTGATAGTAATTGGAGTAGTCGTACTGCCGGATAATGTTTCTGTTCGAATTAAACTGATATATTAATTCTCAAATTTTATTTTGGCTTTTAAACCAGTTTTTCCAATTAATCAGTTTGTTTTTTAAATAATTTATAAACCGAAACCCTTTTATGACATTTTGGTATTTCTGAATTTATTACATTCAATTTAATTATTCATCATTTGAAACCGAATCTTATTTGTCTTAGTTCCTTCATCTTCTTATCTCATCAAAGACTTATGAATAATGTTGCATCATTGATCCCAATCCATTCAAACAAAAAAACAAATCACCCTTAAGGGGTGATGGAAATGCCATGTCTAAATTTTTTTTATTTTTTATTTAAACGAAAAGCATTCAAAAAAGTTTAAAACAATCACCCAAATGTCCAATAATTCGGCCCCAGGGGGAACCAAAAATGTTTTTTATATTCTATAGACTCTTTCTTTCTTACAATTCTTGAAGCTTAAGCTAATATTCCAAAGGGATGACATATTTTAAAAACATCCCACACCCCATCATCGCATCACCATACTCGTATAGAAGAGAAAACCTTCCAATCCCAAACCAAACCTTTATACCATTGTGGACATCTTGCAGCGAGATTAATTAAATATTTTTTAAAGCTTGTAAAACATTCCTGTGTGTTTGCTTTTTCTCCCTTTTTTACCCCATAACATTAACCAGCATGGGGTATATGATGAAGAATGAAGTTCAATGTGGTAGACAAAAACTGAAACAGCCACCGGAATGACAACTAAAGGGACATTGGGGTTAGGTAGGTAGGTAGAGCATTTTGTTTCTCTTGTTTTTTTTTTATTATTATTAAGGACGACTTCTTCTACTGTCTGTGATCCATATCCTTGACAACCCTTTTTATCAGAAGAGGACTTTAAAATTGTGATCAGGTTTTCTTTTTCTCACCCTCTGATGAAATATGTATATATGTATGTATGTAACATGACGTGAGATGTGTAGACTTATACCGTTATTCACTTGTCATTTGTTGCTTTTAATCTCGATACGGTAGTATAGTGGATAGAGGACTTTGTCAATGGTGTTTCCTTTTATTTACTAAGAATAATTGATTTTCATTTCAAAATATGAACATAATATTTTTTTTTGCTGTCGTCGAATAGAGAGAGACTACAATTGCCACAAGCAAATATTGAAATAATCTTTTGAAGTTGATTAAAAAGAATAAGTTGTACAGTCTGTAATTGAAATAATATTTTTTTTTCTCTCACAAGATATGACAGATTCAACAATAAACCAATTTTAAGGACAAATATTCCAAAAGATGGCGGTAGACATAATGTAGAAGTCTAGGAACGTTTTATCCGTATTTTTGTGGTGAAGGTATAAAAAAAAGAGCTAGGTGTATATAAACTGTTTGAAGCTATAAAAAAAAGTAAAATGTATTCAATATTAACTTATTATGGAATACATGCCATATGTAGTCAGTACATACTTGACTTAAAATCCGCAAACGCAAGACATACACACTTGTGGTCACTACAAAATGATTTGCGCTCAGTACAAGCAAAGTACGCTGTGTCTATTATGAAATGTATTGAGTACATACAATTTGTATGCCACACATTTTAATAAACTCATCATCGATAAGTGACACAGCCAAAAAAAGTATGTATGCAATCATTATAAATTTTCAAAATGTAATGATTACAAAAGTTATGTGTGCAAAGAACTGTGTGATCAGTGTTAAAACATTTATGTGCCAAGTGCTTACATTTTTTATGTAAGTGTTTCTTGTATGTAACAAGGACTATATCTTATACGACTTAAAGCAAAATAGAACTTTAAGAAACATGTGTTCTCTTTTTTCAATTATTAGAATGTATGTAGTCAGTACATACTGGACTTTAAATCCGGAAACACTAAATATAAAAACTTGTGGTCACTACAACAAGCATTTACAAGCAAGGAAAACTAAGGATATATTGGCATGTATTAAATACTTACGATTTGTACTCCAAAATTTATGATACACTAACCACAGATAAGTGGCACATATTTAGGTAACCATTTCCAGGTATTATCTACTTTTTTAAGGCCGATAAAATGTGTATATAGTCAAAAAAGGTTTTCAATATGTAATGATTACAAAAGTTATATGTGCAAAGAATTATGTGAGAACACATTTATGTGCCAAGTGCATGCATTTTTTTATATATGTAAGTATTTTTTGTTGGCAGCTAAGAGGTGACGAGGACAATATCTTATAAAACTTTAAGCAAAATAGAACTTTAAAAAGCACGTGTCCTCTTTTTTTTTCAATTATTAAATTTTTTCACATTTATCTTCGTCTTTATAAAAAAATTGTTTCCTGCGTGAAGTTAAATTTTCATAATTGTCTATACCTTCGTTGAATGCAGTCCCCAATAACCCTCCTACCATACATTATAAATAAGTACATGGCTGTCTTAATTTCTTCGTCGTAAAATTTCCATAAAAATTGTTCATAAAACATTAAAATAAAAACACACTCCCAACCCAGGATACCATCCACCTCATCGTCCTGCATATCCTGTCAAAGTCTCATATAAACTCCCCTCTTACATCCTTCCAAACAGCAATTAATATTTTCAAGTGTCATCGTCGTCTTGTATAAAATGTATACTTCTCAACTCTTGCACCTGCAGCCCTATTTTTCTTCTTCGTCCTTTTTTTTTTTTTTTATTTTGCCTGCCATTTGATGTAGTTACGTTGGTTGGTCGCGAGCTTTCCCAAAAAAATATAAAAATTTATTTTTTTGTTGTTGTTGTTTTAATATTTTGCAAACTTTTTATGTGTCACATCTGAGATCTGCAGCACCACAACAGTGCACACACCCCGACCCAGGTTAAAAATTGTGTTGCGTTTAGGGGGTATGTTATTCTGCATCCGCCTGAAATCCCCTTTGATGGCGCAAAATAAATGCTCCTTATGGAAAGACATCAAGAAGCGAGTTAATGTATGTTGGTATTCGTTTGGTATTATATGCGCTAGAGGCGCACTCATCGGATGCAGTGGAGCATTCGGATATTAATGGTTTCACTGCCGCAAGATGTGAAAATGTGGAGTTTTATTTGTGGGGCGAATATACATACATACATACATATTATGGAAATGAGCGGAAAAAATCATTTCAAGAGTTTGGGCTAAATTTTGCTTTTTTTTGTTTAGTCCTTTTTAAAAAAAAAAAGGATTTTAAAATGATTCAGAGCAAAAGTAGTTCAAAACCTTAAAACAGTTTAAAGTTGGGCTATGGCAAAAGGCAAAGCAAAAGCATTGTACCCTATGAAGTATGTATAGTATAATAGTAGTGGATCGATATAAAAATTATTCCCAAAATAGAAACATAATTGCCTACACAATTTTTTTTTAATCTACTTGAAGGCTTGAAGCTAACGAGAGCTTGTTGTATTCATATTTTAAATGGGACCATATCAGGGCCTGATTAAAATATTCAAGAGCCTTGAATAAAAGAAATAAAAGAATATATAAATATACGTATAGGTTTACATTTACTCAGTTGTTTTTTTTTTTATTCTAACTTTTTCCCTCATATTGGACTTTGGGATCTGCTGAAAAAAAAATTATTTATTATTTAGTCGTTATAACGGATTTTGACTGTATTTTATTCTTGGCAGTTAGAGTCCTAATGTCTTTTACAAAGCTACAATAAATCAATGTAAATTAAAAACATTTAAAAAAATGTAGGTACCACTGCTTTATCGTCATTATTTTGTGGCTCTACTTTACATAAGGTTCGCATGGCCATCATTATTGAAAAGTAGTAGAATTACAACAACAAATGTTAACCAGTGGTTTCCAAACCGTGCACAATGATTATTTTGTTTTATACCAGTGTCCGACGAGACTCGTTTTAGGTAAAATCCGGCTCGAGTGACCAAAATATATGACAACACTCGTATCTTGTTTTTCTTTTTCTGTTTTGGCTTAGTAATGTTCTTTCAAGAATGTGTTGTAGACCACTTCAGTACAACTTTTGGTTGAGTGCACAGTTTAAAATATTTGTGTGGGTTTTGAAAATTTGTGATATTCAGATTCTATTGACTTTGAAGAAAAATAGGAAAAATAGGAACTTCAAAACAAAGTGTAATTCTTCTTGAAAGCACGAAGACCGACAGTGATTTGTTTTTGTTTCCATAATTTTGATCTCATTCGATACTCAAAAGCAACGAAGCTTTATTGCTACTACAATGAGAATTGATTTAAAAATTTGTATCTTCATTTCTATGAACTGCTTAAAGAAGACATCAGACTAATTCCATTTGAGGTTAATCTAAAATACACATTCTATGCACAGTGGGTGAGTGTATTTATACAAAGTAGACTAATGCAATATTCTTGGATTATCCACAACTTTCTAGACTCAAGTCTAGTAACTTTTTTTTTATTTAGCTAAATGAGGCTATCACAGATACTTTATAATTAAATCGAATCGATTTATTTTTTGTTCCGAATTGTAGGTAACTTAAAGTAACGACTTCCATTTTTATATCCACCTACACACACCTCATTCAATTGAGGTTATGTGTTTCCTGCATCCGTCCATATTTATATAAAGTTAAATTTAGCTATACGATGCACCTTTTATATCTGTTTTTTTTTTTATAAAATTCACTTGCCTTGTTTTATTTTCCATACCATCAGGTATATAGCCCGAAGTAAAATGCAAACATGGTTTAAAAATAAAAATAAATTTTTCTGAACGTTATCATGGACGGTTTCAATATATATTCTCAGCAGCAATGTTTTTAACATTTAAACGATTTACATTTTTATCCTTTTGAATGTAAATTTATTCGTTTGTTTTTTTGTTTTTTTTTATGTATTTTATTTTAATTTTTGATCGAAGGTGAAGAGTTACAAAGAGGCTAAAGTGACTTTGTGACACATTCATCAAGCAACATGAATGGATCCATTTTAGTATACATACATATGAAGGTAAATTCAATGACAGGTATATTTGCATATAAAAGTCGACACATCATGTTTGAATTTAATTAAATATTTGAGGTGATATGGTTCTGATTTATTGGGTACGTTTTACTTTTAATTTAATAAACTGAAAATCGATTTTTTATTTCTGATTTTTAGCTCCCACAGAGAAATTCGAAAATGTAATTGAATCAAAGAAAACAAATTAAATGATTTTTGATTAAATTTTATTCAGGTTAAAAAGGAAGTGGCAAAAAACGTATAAAACACATTTGGAAAAAGAGTGAGGTTTGGTGAAGATAAATGGTTTTGGTGGAAATCAATGAGTTTAAATACATACGTATGTATGTGTGTCGTTACTAGAAAAATATAGTTCGATAGGGAACCTTTTAATTTTTTTTACTTCACTTATAAATTTTAATAAATCAAAAGTAAATTTAAAAAAGTATATTTGAAGAAAAAAAAAATAAAAAATAACTAGCCCTTTTTTTTAATATTTCAAAAATCCCAAAAAATATTTTTTGAAATTTTTTATAAACAATAAAAGTTGAACTTTAATAAAATTTTTGGTACAACAAAAATAATCAAAATTGTAGCAACCGATAGTAAGGAAATGAAAAATCAATAAAATATTTTAATAAACAATTTAAAATTGTTTGTTGTTAAATTATATAAGCCGTAGTTAAAAAATTAGATTTTTGCATTTTTTTTTTAATTTCTTCTGTAGGTTTTTGTTAGAAATTAAATTTTTTTTCTAAAAACAATACCTGTCATAGAACTGGATTTTCGATTTTCTTATAAATTGTTTCCTGGATTGTGATAAAATTTATATAAATTAGAATTTTCTTTATTATTTTTTTTTTATAATTTCAATAATATTTTTTTGTAGTTTTGAAAAAAAATCAAATTTTTTTGAAAGCGGGTGGATATTTTTTTGGGTTTGGTTTTAAGGTTTATTATATACTAAAAACTAGCTTTTTTCTAATTTTTTGAAATTTTATAAACTATACTAAAATTTGGCCACTACAGAATAAACTGAACATTTCGAACTCCATAAAATGTCTGGTTGTGTTAAATATTTAAAAAAAAATTGGACTTTGTTATTAAAATACCAATAGGGAACATATACTATCTACCTATAAACATATTTCAATTTTACCTTTTGCAGTATCTGGTTACTATGTATATTTACAGGATACCGCATAAAATCTGCTAAAACCTATTGTTTGTTTTTCCCCAACAATATGTCGATCGTTCTTCATCGTCCCTTTGGTAGTACCTTCCCTAACTGAGTATCTACATTAAATTACTGTTGCCGATAATCTGTAACTAATTGCAAATAGTTTGGAACGGATGCTATACCCTGGATACGTACTCTCTGTTGTGCGCCTTTGGGCAACACCACCGGATGTGGAAAACCTGATATCTACGCCTCGTTCATCAAAAAGTCTTAATTAATCTATACCCCGTCTCTTTATTCAGTTTGACTCGACGCATATACAAACATACATATACACATAATCCATATATTCATTTTATTTCTGTTTTTTTTTTTTTGCAAAAAGTCCTTTCACATGAGTGCTCCCTTAATAACCGACACACGTCGCGCCACTTGCTCCTCATTCTCATCAGTTTTTATCCAAATCTCGTATGCTGTACCGGCCCAGTCGATGATGATTTTTGGTCTTTTGCAATATATACGCAAGGCTATCCAACAGGACAAGAGAAACTGAATTTCTGCCACCCTAAACAGGGTATAGATCTCCTGCATCAAGAATGTCACCCTCTCTTTCTCGCCATCCTTATCGTCATCGAATCGGTCGTTTTTGTTTTTCAATATCTATTTGGAAAACAGAGAGTTTTTATGAAATTTATTACGATGTAATAAGCTGAAATTGCATTGCAACGTTTTGTGTTTAGCGCCGGAGAATCCATAGGGGGATGCTCTTATAAGTCTTGCCGATGCTGATGCTGCTGCTGCTTGATGACAGATGACTTGAAAGCGCTATAGGACTACTCTACTGGTGCGTTGTCACACCAGATGCTACCGTTATGTGGCAGTATACTGTTCAATGCCAGAAACCGCACAAAAGAGCTCCGTTGGTGGTTCAGTGTTTGTTTTTAAATCGCGGCACATCTATTGACTATGGCTATGCCTACGCCTAAACCGAACGACATGTTGTCTTTCCCAAAAAAAAAAACAAAAAAAAAATCAAGGAGGGCTGTTTGCTTGTTTCTGCAAAAACAACAACAACAACAACAAAAAAGAACTTGAAAAATGCCAGACAAAATGACGCCGAGCCGTAGCCGTAGCCGTTTGTCGTTTTGGTGGGACCATGCGGTGTTTCGATTCTAGAGGGTGGTGAATATGGATGGAATGGTTCGAAATTGTGACTAAAATTCGTAATTTTTGTATTAACAAAAAGTGTTGCCGTTGTGTTCGAATCTTCAAATCAAAAGGAGTTACCAGAAAAAATCAAAGTGGTTGTTTCGAAATCTTCCTTTGAAATGACTGTTTCAGATTCTTTAACACCTTTTATAGCTTTTCAGAGAACGAAGTTCTTAGTTTTTTCTGCATAAGCAAAGTCCTTCGAATCACATTATTCAGCTTGTCTGGTGGCAAGTGCTAAAAAAAATGATTTCGCTCAGCCTTGACCAAAAAACTTATAGTCCTTGAGACTTTTCTATGTTAAAACTGTCAAAATGTCTAGTTTGAAGATGTTGTAGAAGACTACACAAGGATTTTCAGGAATAGAAAATTTTAATCTGAAAGTACTTTTTTTTACAAAATAACGACGGTAACTTCGGTTCCAATCCGGGCAACTTATTTTTTGTTTCTTTGTTTTTATATACATATGCAATATGGGTTGAGAGAGAGATATCAGGGTTTTGCTTTCAGGGTTTGTTTTGCAAAAAACATAGACCAAAAAAATATTCTTCCTGAAGCTAAGCACCATCATCAGAGAGAGGCAAAGCAAAGTGAATAGATTCAAATGTTTTTTTTTTTTTTTCCTGAGAAGATTTATTGTCAAGGATTTTAATTTAAAAAAATGCATTCAACATCAGTTTCAGTGTTGGTTGAAACGTAAGGGTGGATTGAAAGAGAGAGGAGGCTTTTGTTATAAAAGGCTTCTTTCCGGGTGATGATGGTGGCAATGAGAAAGACACATATACAAAAGACGCTGTATTAAGGGTAGTATGAAAACTCTAAACAACAGCAGTCAGTGCGAGCACGGTATAGGGAAAGCTATACGGAAATAAAAAAAAGAAAGAATATATTGTAGTGAAATTACATCGATTAGATGATGTCTTAAAGGAGGGTCCTTATAACAATCAAAATCTGAATAACATATGCTGAAGATGCAAAATTAACGCATATAATTTAAATAAATCAGCTATGAATGCTAAAGTTGAAATACAATATATATGTAGTATGGATTGAGTTCAATCAATTCAAATAGATTTATTTATTACTTTGATTGCCGTCTTCATAATATTGCATACAACCCTCTACATACAAGGTTTCGGCTCTTGAAAAGATTTATCTTTGGTCCTTATGTTTGTTAGAAATTGCGAAATTGCTGTATTTTATTTTATCGTTTATATATATTTGATTTTAGAAAATTGATTTTTTTTTGGAACAACTTCTGAATTCCAAGATAAATCGTAACTGATGTTATACATGCACAGTAAACAAATGTGTACATCCATGTTATTTTGTTGATGCTTTTAAAAATTGGTAATAAATTAGCGCTAGTGTTAGAGTGGTAACAATGGTCACTTTTCAATTACATTGTAATGCATTGTATTGTGACGATTTTACACTTTGTACGAAAGAGGGCAGTACTCTTAGACTTCTAATAGAAAAAGTCAATTCTGAGTACCCTTACTTCCAATTAAACTATTATGAAAACGTACAACATGTGTTTGAAGAATGCGAACAAGTTATATCATACTGAATTAGAGTAAACAGTGCGAAAGTAAATCATAACTGATGGTACTGTGTCTAGAGGAACATAGCAGATAATTTTTTAATAAAAGCGTGTGATCATACCAATTCATTTTACTATCAATTAAAAACCCACGGTGTTAGAAGGTATTGACAAAATCTATCTTAAGGCAATGTGTTGAACAGTTGACTCATTAGAAACAAAACTTTCAGATTCATTAGAACTGAATTAAAATTTTTTTCAATCAGAGAAACGATAAAAGATATCGACTAACAGACTAAAGTGCATCAGTTTAGTTTTATTGCTCAAAACCATTTCCATTTTATGTTATGTTCCAAGATTATGTTAACATCTGGAATAAAGCAGAGCAATGCAATCATCATCAAATGCTGTAATTTTGCCTTTAAAATTTTGGTTGAAAATAGAATTAATAAAAATCAAAAAAAAAGTAAGGGCCCCTTTACCGAACCTGGTGGGACGCCAATAAAAATATTACACAAACTGCTTAAACTATCATTTATTTCAACAATTTGCTTTCTATTACACAAATAAGAATGTAGCCAATTATAAATGAATCTACGCATTTATGCATTTTTTTAAATTTTTTCAAGAGCATATTATGATCAACTAAATTAAAAGCTTTAGTTAAATAAGTTAGTGTTTATGTTTTGATAAATTTCACTACAAACAGTTCAGTTCTTCAGTTCTTCAAAAATTTTAGAACAAAAAGGTAGCAGTGAAATGAGCCTATAGTAATTCATAACACAAGGGAACGACCTGGGCAATTTTAAGTGAACTTGGGACTTGGACACCAATGTACACGCTTTTGTTAAAAATATCTGAAAGAACGTTCACAATGTTATAAGCAATCTGTTTAAAGATAAGGCTAGAATAAATACCGACGCTAACAGGCAAAATATTTTCATCAAAACTAGAATATTAATTTAAATTTGAGAACATAAATTATGAGACTTTTTGTAGAGAAAAAAATTCCCTATTTAGCTTAAACAATACAAAAATCAACTTAAGAAAATTGGAAAAATCATAGTTTTGAATTTTGTTTTTGCTAAATTTCCAGACACAAATAGACACTAGTCTTCAATATGAGAGTTAATTTTGACTAAAAATCAAAAAACGCGATGCTTGTAAAAAATTGAAATTATTTGGCCAATAAAACAATGGTAAACCTGGGCGTAAACATACTTTTTTATCCTCATTTCCCAATTTATATTTCTACCTATAATTAAGATAGGGCTATGATCATTGAAATATTTTTATTTGAAGTAACTTTGTATTGCACGGTGAGTTAATTCAGATGTTAACTATGTACTTAAAATACTGGCCCCCTAAAACAAACATCAAACTTCAAATCAATGTCCCTTTCTTTTTATTAACTTTATTACTTCATAACTCAAAAACCAAAATGTCTTCTGCCACTATTTATGTACCTACTGTAAATCCCATAATCTATGATCTAATTTCCATTTAAAATCCATTTCTCGATGAAATATAATCTACTTTTCTTAATTTTCTCTAACCAAAACAACTTATACTAATAACTTTATTATCCAATTCTCATAATAGACATGTATTTAATTTAAGGACGAGGAGCGTCTTCTAAAAGAACAAACACCAAACTTTATTAGTCTATGTATTTTGAAAATATATATAAAAAAAGAAAACTTTAGCAATAACGTTGTTATCTTCATTTTGCCAACAACTATGTCATTACCATTTGGGGTAGTTATAGTTTAATCACAAATATACAGACAAACACTTATTTACAAATACACATGTTGTTTTTCGTCTTTTTATTATACAGGGTGTTTCAGACTTAAAAGATAATTGATAAACAAAAAAAAAAATTGTAGCTATTTTTTTTTTTTTTGAGCGAGCACTTAAGGGGTAACTAATACCCTTAATATGATTAAACAGTGCCAGCATTGGGGGGGAGGAAAATTAAAGAGAAGATATGGGTGCACATTGGTATTAAAGCTTTGGATATTGAAATGGGAGGGAAAGGTAGTGCTGGATGAAGCCTTCCACATTCGTGTTGTGTGGCTAAAGAAAGAATCTCGGTATTTAAAGTTTTCCTCAAGGATAAACTAATGTGCATTCACTTGAACACTCTTTATCAGAAGGAGTGAAAAACCTAAGCACTCAGCAACAGTTTTAGTGACATCGAATATGTGATCATTCCACAAACAGTGGCCTGTGATGCACACGTCGAGAACTAGAAGCCGATTGGTTTCTTCGTATGCTACTAAGTCTCGGTTCGAATCCTAGTTACGGCTAAAAGTTTTTTAATTCATGTCATGAGTGATTTTGTCTTATGATTGATCATACAAAAATATCCGAATGGAATGTTCTTAAGGTTCTAAATATAATGAAAAACACCCTGTAACGTACATATTTCTGATCCGTGTTCCCCAAGTAATGATTGTGGGTAATATAAATATTCTCTGGGATTTTCCCACTCCATACCCAAAGATACAATCTTTTCTCTATATTTGCGTGACAGAAACAAGTTAAGGTTGCTGGTATATAAAAGAAGGTATTACATTCTGTGTACAAAGTTAAAATTAAATACTATTGCTCTCAACGTTCTATAAACACACATCAAGTTAAGCTGCAGTTAATTCTCAATTTGATGGCACTGGTCAGTGGTTAATCCACAACCCACACACACATGATACCAACAATATAAAGAAAGAAAGGGTTGCCTGGACGGACATTTATATGGACTCAAGGAAAATCCCCTAATAGGCGATTTTTTTTTTTTTAATTTGACTTTTCCGTTAAAAGGTTGTGTTGTAGTAATTGTGGGATAATATCTCCTCGTCCTTCTTTTTTGATTTTCGATTAATTGCACTCAAATTGTCTTCACTTTGAGTTAGAGAATAGGAATATTGTCCCCCTGATTTATATAAAAATAGAAGGGCGGAAGCGGAAGGCTTTGATTTCCTTCTTTTCTTTCTCTCTTTCTTAACAATCATCCCTTTTCAAATTATCCTTTATTGGAAATAAGGTTGATGTTTCGTAGTTGCTCATTTGAACATCCTCTCTGATGATAAAGTTTTTTTTTTATATTCGTACCTTTTTGAAATCCTGAAGAATTTTTCTTTTCAATTTATTGAATTTCAATTTCAGATAAAATCAAAAGGGTCTCGACTCTCGAGTCTCTCGACATCAACAACAATTATAAAAAAAAAGAACTCTGAGAAAGAGAGATGGGATTTTAATTACACTTAGAACTTTACAGTAGGTATATGGTAAAAGTCTTTGTTGAAATTGGAATCAGGATCGTCTCTTGCGTAATGTAATGGCTGTTTAATTAGAAAACTCCACGGTGATGCTTTGGAAGCAATCGTCGGAATATACCTCTACAAAATGAGATTAATATGGAGGGTCAGTAAAAGTCATGCGTGTGCTTGTGTACATGTCAGAATAACAAACAAACCGTAAATTGTTTTCGAGGACTTTGTTCCACAGCATGCGAAAAACCCCCATATATATGTATGTAAGTATTTATATTGTTACTCGGGGCTATCTACCCGGCTCTAGCTACCCTGATATGCTCGTTTTGTGTAAATGTTTGAATAGTTTTTGCAATCTGCATTTATATGACTATTTGCAGTTGGTTTCCTCTGACGGACACGGTGTATAGTGTGGTTAAACTTAAGTAGTAAAAATCAATTAGACGTGTGACTCTGTTCTCTCTGATCCTTTTTAATAAAGAGCTAAAATAACAATTACACGTACTGTGTGCAGCGAAAGAGTGTACTTTGAGGAAAATCGTTTTGTATACCACGAACAGTAGCGGATTTATATAAAAAAAGCTATTTTATGTTACTAGTTCTCTAAAATTTGGGTGGCGTCCACTTAGGGTATATTTTTTATGTACTTCCAAGTCAGTCAGTTTATTTTTTCAATCTGGACAGCAAAGTTGAGGTTCTAAAATTTCGCCACCAAGGGCTGTGAGAAAAAAAAAAATTGGACCGACCCTGGACAAAATATTGAGTTCTCATTTCGGAAGGAAACATACTTATCAATCAGCCAGTGTGATGTTGAACGTGATCTGCTTTTTTTTTGACGTAAATGGTGAATAAAATAAGAGATGGCCAATATGTACATTTGTACGGGTACATTTAGCATTCTGCTTTGCTATATGCTCTCAATAAATTGATACTATCTATTTTTGTTGGTTGAATGGGATGAAGTGTACAAGCAGTCAATATTTTAACAACATTTCGTATAAAGCAAAAACATATTTAAATGTCAATGTGATAAAGCGAGGTTCTTTTAATTCGGGAGGTTAAAATCCTCGAATATAGATTTATTGGATATGACCTTAACATTGACCTTCGGCAAACTATAAACTATAAACTTTTGCTAAAAAAGGACTGTTTTCTTCTCTTTTTTTCTGTCGTCATAGATTCCCCATTCAAATCCTGCACATGCCTATGGTATATCTTCTTCTTTTTAGATCCTCCGACCTATTTCGTCCGTTAGTTTTTCCTTAGGGGGTACAGGGCATCTACTATTCCTACCTGCCAACGTGAACGGTTCCTGGAGATGCACTTCAGTTCCCTCTAACTCTTCCCCAGATGTGCTGATTCCTCTTCGACAATTCTTCGCCAAGTGCTTCCAGGTCAGCCTGGTGGTCTGCGACTGAGTGAAAAGATTCCATTTTATCGCTTGACTCGCGATAAATTCGTTACCACTTTGAAGCGTATGGCCAAGACTTGCCACTTGCGTCTTTGTATGGTAGAGTAGATACGATTTGGCCAGAAAATCCTCAAGATGTTGCGTAGACACATGTATATGTCACAACGTTCGCAGCTTTCTAGTGACAGCAGTTGTGACGTTCCAAGTGTTGCACACGTAAAGAAGCACGGATACAACACTGTCGTGGAACAGTCGTAGTTTGGTCTTTAAGCTTATAAAGTTGTTTCTCCATATTTTGGAAAGCATACCAAACGCAGCCTATTCTAGTTCAGTTCAATACTTCTAAGGTATTGAAAATTTTCAACCATCTCTACTGGTTTTCCAGAAATATTTACGCGAGCAGATGAGGAAGTTCCAAGGCTGATCCTCTTTGTTTTTGCTGAATTCTAATCTCTCTCCACCCTTCATGCCATTTGATGGAAGTCTATGATCCTATGAGTTATGAGACGTCCTGTATGATTGCAGAGTCTACTGAATTCCTACATTTCCATTCGACAAAGCTGCATGCAGAACATCACAAATCACCAACAAAAACAATATTGGTGAAAGAATACAGCTCTAGTTTGCCCTTCATTTAAATTTTTAAAAAAGTAACAGTTAGATTAAAAATTGAAAGAAATCATTAAAATAAGAAAAATGCGTGTACTTCTGAGTCAACTAAATTTTCTAGTTTGACCTAATATAAAATTAGATTGATCAACTGCTATTAATTAATAAGATAATTGAATATGCAGTTAAAAAAAAAACATTTATATAATCCAAAGAGCATCCTCAAAATTTTAGTTTACTGTTAAAGAGACATCAAAAGGAAAACAAAATAAAACATTAATTTTTTTTATATAATTGCCTAGCCCCACTTTTAGCTTAACTTTTGCTCGAAAGTTACCTCAAATAGTTTCCCATTTGATAAACTTCAAACCCACATAATTCTTCTTGAAATACTTAAATTTTTTTCTTTCTAATTGTAGCAAGGCTTAAAGGTTTTTTTTTCATTTGACAAGAGAGCACACTATAATATTATAAAACTTAAGCACATGGAAAAAAATATATTCTTTGTATTTATTTATTCTAATTTTAAAGCTGACACTCAAAAAACTTAACAGCCACTCATAATTCTTGTTTGGAAAAACTAACTATTTTGTTGTGGTACCCATATGTACATAATATCATATTACACACCCCTTTGAGATTCCTATGTTTGGTTGTTTTTTTTTCTCGCGCGTCATGAGTTTTGAATGTTTGAATGTACGTCAATGCCAAGCCATATGAAATAAACAACCCCCCTGTACCCAGCCCCAGATCCCAACCCCCGACACAAGAGTGTTGGATCAATATTTAGGAAGCAATTGTATACTTCTCAGTTTTTGCATTACATTTCCCACACATCGCATATGCAACCTTTGAAGTGTTTACATGTTACATTGACCTCCTACAAAGTGGAGACATACTTATGTCCATTAGACGTTTTTTTTTGTTTTCTTAGACTTTAAACAAATGATTGTTCATACCTGTAAATGTCTGAGAGTCTTGAGTATGGCAAAAAGAAAATAACAAAGGCCAGTCGAATGGGAATATATATTTCGCCCCATCATATAACTGTGTAGCTCTTTGGTAAAATACACCATCAGCTGTGTCCTCGGATATCGCAATGCAACAAGAATTGACGATAAATCTTTTTTTTTAGCAGAACAGCGCACTTTCAACATAGCTTTTATGGAAACCAGGAAAGACTTACAATGATTCCCCCCAATCCCCACCCATAAGGAAACAAAATAAAAAGTAAATTCAAAAACTTATAACTCAGGTAGGATGTTTTTGTTCTTGTAGTTGGGGAAGGAGAAGGCGAAGACTTCTTAAGCTTACTGCAAAGGAATAAAAGCACAAACAAAAAAATATAAGAAATCGATAAGGCAATGAAGCAACAAGGGGCTCGTTAGAATAAACACAGGGTGGCATTAAGAACCGATTGGTTAGAATGTGGGACCAGGCCTTAAAATTCTTGAAAAAAGACACTTTCATTAATTTTAAGGCCTGGTGAAACGAATACCAAATTTTTGTTTTTCTCTGTAAAAATTTCTTTTTTTTAACTCAAACTCAAAAGTTCTCCAGCAGTTAGTCAGGAACTTAAATATTGGAGTGAGTCAAACATTTCCAGAGAAACACTTCATCTTATTTCCCTGTTAAAAACCTGATACCTATGTATCTGTTGCAAAGCGGGAATCACTATTTAAAATTTCATTAGAATCCGTCCAGTTGTTCGAAATGAAGTTAAGAACAAACAACTTAACATGATGCTTAATAAACAAATCACAATAGCAACGACTCAATTAAACTGAACGACCACCGCTCATTCTCATGACGCTTTATCCTGCAGTCATAATATATGTATGCCCTGTCCACCTGCCAAAGATGTCACATTGTGAATCAAAATACTTACACCTCAAAGAAAAGAACATTTTCATTTAAAGCAGTTTTCACATCACCTACACTATCCAATCTGTCACCCCTCTGTCATTCCTTCCAAGGACACCATAGTTAATTGGCTACAAATTACTTTTTCTGTCGCCAATTGAATTCATCTCAGTCACTGGCTTCTAGAAGGACATTACTGTGACGACGCCTAGAGGTTGAGATTGAGCATCAAGAGTAAGTTTATAAAAGTGAACAAATCTCTTCTTTTTCGTTCGAAATGAAAAATAAATTCAATCTCTCTCTAGTGTCATGTAAATCTTCGTAGTTCCAACGATGACTATAAATCTTTTCTCTAACTCGATTGCTTCCAAGAAAAGACTTTAGGTATTCCTAAGGCTGTCAACGACTTTGCGACTTCGACGAATCCGCAAGTAATTGAATTAAATTCCCAAAGACGAGGAGGAGGAAGGAGGTCGTCTTCTTCCCTTTTCCAGGCCAAGCTATATAGCTATGTTTCCAATCCTCATGGCGGCCGGCTCATGGGGCCAAGATAATTTCTGCTGATTATTGCGGTGTGTGAAAAGTCTTACATATATATGGGTACCATCGAAGTGGAAAACTGTCGACTTTGACAAATAGGAATCGAATACCTTTGCAAAAAGCTACCTCCTTCCTCCCCATCCCCTTCGCCATCCCCTCCTCTGACCCTTATCGACATAGCCGCATAAGGTAAAGCTGCAAGTTGTTCTTGATAGCGAATACCAATACCGAATAAATAGGATTAGAGGTAATTAGACCTAACAAGAGTTGTCCACAGGAGTTGAGTTTTATTTTACACTGTATTAGTGATGGGCATAATGTTCAAAGTACATGTCTAGAAAAAATAAGCAGCTGATGTTTAGACAATGTTCAAGTCTATGAATCATATTCTTATGAAAAGTTTTCGTTTTTTGGAAAATTTCGATTTTTATAATCAGGCAGACGTGCGGAAAAGTTTTCTTCTTTTTTTTCGAATGAGAAAACTTCTACCTTCTGTGGAGGCGTTATAATATTTTACTCCCATGATGGTTTTGATTTAGAAAAGAATGACAGGGTAAATCCGATTTCCGACATCTCAATATATATATTTCTCTGTTTGTTTTGAGATATAGGCGGATTTAGAAATGAGTGATTTATTATGAAAAGTTAGATTTGACTCTTTTGGGTTCATAAAACAATTCAAATGGTTTGCATATTTTGTGATAAATTTATTTGACATAATCAATTCGGTTTATAGAAAAACTTTTCACATATATAGGGATTTAAGAAAGAGAAGTGGTTCATCTGAAAAAAATTATTTTGATTTATTGAAAAAGGCTCTAAATTTTCAAATTTATATAAAAAATCGTCAGTCTCTTTTGGAACTTTCGGCATCCGAAAGATTATTTCAGAGCATCTAATTAAAGGCCGTTGGCGTTGTTAAAAATCTTCTATTGGAAGAGATGTTCAGCCAGTTGAAGAATTCTCTAAAAAATATATCTTATACAGTGTATATAGAGAATAGACATTTATCAACAAGAACATGAAACGACCTTTTAGAATTTGCTTTAAAAGCAGACAAAAATAAAGTTCTTCTTTTTTTTTTGCTAAGCAAATTCACCAAACCTCAAAAAGAATAAAATCAAAAACAAACAAAAATTTGGCGAAGAGCAAGGTCGTCAACGGTAACAAAAAACCACAGCCCAAATGTATTCATTGCTCAACCCCTTTAGGCGATTAAGTAAACTCTCAAGAGGGTATAAAATATCACAAATCAACTGCCAATGGGGGGAGGGGTACGAGAAGCCGCCATTAAAAATGATATACATAGACTTTTCTGGTAGTTATAGAAATGGGGGCCACTCTGGCTTTGAGCCAAGAGAATTTTTTTTTTTTTTTTTTTTGAAACCATCGAAAATGTTTTACCCCACATTCAACTTTAGCCGGACTCATTGTCATTGTTGACGATGATGATGGTAAAAGAGGGTACAGCAGATATATTCACATCACAAAGGGTATTATCTCATAGATTACGCGAACATAGCTTATGACAGAACTGAGAACATACATTCGTACTTAGTTACTCGTATACCTACTTCAACCGGAGGCCTAGACCAAATATTTGTTATCCTATTAAGTTTTATGTGGAATGAAATTGTGGATGCGGGTGTATATGGAGTTGCCAGAACCAATTGAGGATTTATAAAGAAAAAAGGACGACTTTGGTATTTTTCTTTTTTTTTTTTCGGTGTCCATCGCTCTAATAAATGGAAAAGCACTCTTTTTGTGGCAAATTATTATGAATGGTGGTGTATTATTAATGTAGTGGATTTCACAAGGTCACACGTAGTGGAGCTTAAAAGGTTCTTTGGTATTAAAAGATTTGTGATGACGAAATTGTGTTTGTCTTTTTTAGTCAACAATGGATTTTTGATTTAGACTAAAATAATTACATTTGCTCAACTATTGACCAATCAATTAAGATATAAGTATTTTGCATTCAAATACAAACTCATGACCGTATTATATTATAGTCATACAGGGTATCGCGAAAAAAAAATACCGGGGAATGTTTCCCTTTCTCAAGCTTTGGGAATTCACTTTTTTTTCATTTCATATGATCTTCGATCAAGGGAAATTCATTCCGCGGGAGATTCACAGTAGCTGATCAAATTACTTGGCAACAAAAGATTCCGAGGAAAATAAAATTCTCCTCGATGCTATAACCCGAAAAAAAAGTTAAAAGAACTGAAGCAAAAAAAAATAAAAGTCCGCCATCTGATGTCAAAAATAAGTAAATAAAACAAACGAAGACGGACCAAAATGACTCTCTTGTGGTACACCTAAATTTGCTATTAAGCAGTTAAAACGTTCATTTCTGAAAACAATGTTATAATTATCTTCTTTTCAGATACGAAGATATCCATAAATAAAGCTTAACGTTTGGTGCTTTAGTAATGTTTCGTGATTTGAAAGCTTTACCAAATAAAAAAGAAAAAAAACATAGTCCATCTGCTTTCATTTTTCAAAGGCATCTAAGCAGAACGTCGTAGATTGTTGGAAATTTTTGGTCGTAGATTTTTTCTGTTAGAATTCGTTTTATGAAGATAATATTAGAATAGTTTTTAGAAGCGTTTTCGAAAGCAACTTGAAAAAATTCGGCAAACCATCACATGCTAAAGTGAGCTTTAAGCAAACGTATTCAATAGTCTGTTTTTTTTTAATTTATACCTATTTAGTTTTAAGTTTCTTTTTTCAAAGCCTCGTCATTTTATTTTTATTTTTCCTTCCAAGAAAACCCTTACAATTTTTTTTCTAGGTCAAACTACATAAGACCACAAAAACTTTTATCCAAATCCCTAAACCACAATTTCGTTTGAGATAATTACATTTGGCATTTTTTTTTACCAATTTGTTCGACCAAAATAAATGAAAAAAAATTCATCGTGTTAATAGATCTATAGATGAAATTCCTCTAAAGATTTAGTTCAACCATTTACCTACCATCATATAGCACTAACAGATTCATTCATTTCTAAATTAAGATAACTCATCTTTTCTTGTTCGTGGAATTCCTTCTTTTTTTTCAATTCATAGTTACTCCAGATAAACATCCATTTAACCGTGTCACGCTGATTACTATCCCACGGCACTTGGCCAAATGTCTTCCTAGTACATATATACATACCTCTATCACATTCATGATGATGCTTAGGTATAAATTTATATCTGGGCGCTTTCTTTATATTCAATGATAAAAAGGAATTATATTCATTCACCTGCATTTCTTGCTCATTAATTTTATATTCCTTGAACAGAAAGAAAGGAACCTTTTAGATTATGTAGGATTGTAGGTATACAAACAAAAGTACAAGGTTTATTATATAAAATGCAACTCTTGCGCGGTGCAGCAGCACATTCAACAAATCTATATGGATGGTAAATATGTCGCATTATGAATACCACAAGGTTTTTTGGCCGGACTTAGCGTACATATTAAAGCTGATCCTATGCAGATTTGTTAGAACTTTTGGACGTCATCCAGCAGAAGCATCTGCTGCTACCACAATATGTATGAACTCCTTATAAATGCAGGTACAATGCTGTGTTTAAAATGTTTTTATTAATTTTTATTTTGCTTCTACCATCTTCTGAAAATCAAAAGATTATTTTTGATTGATTATTAAAATCGTTCTAATGTCATTTTAGCACACCAATATTGGAATTTAAACACTTTTGTATAAAAAAAAAACATTATAAATATTTATAAATAAAATAAATCCTTAACAAAGAAAAAAAAAATCTCTTCCATTTAGACTCAGAGAAATTTTCAACGAAACGTATTTTTTTTTCACAGCACTGTATACATGCCAACCTCCTTCCACAAGGACTAAAACCCAGAGAACTTTGTCGACAACCATTAACCACCAACGCCGCCGGCAGGCTTATTAAAAATTCAATGTTCTACAACCCACATTCTCTACTGCTCCTGATATAGCAATAGCACAACGAGTTCTATTGATGGCGAATCTCTATGAACTCGGAAAGATTCTTATAATGCTTTCTGCCACTTGTTCGAAACAACAACCAAGCTCCATCTCCCCAAGCCATTCTTTCTTTTTATCACTTCTGGATGTTATGTTACTCTTAATGGATCTCTTGGGATTCATGATGCGTCTCCTACCATCAAACCTATAGTCCCATAGTTAACCAGTTCGCAGTTCGCATAAACATCCTTCCTTGACAGGATGTTGTTCTGTAAAAAGTGTTGGATAGATTTTGTTGAATCTGAGACCTATATTGCGTGTTCGGGGCCTTGTGCGGGTTTATTTCATCCAAAATGTGTTAATTTGGCAAAAACTACTGTAGAACATGTTTGTAAAGTTGACGAGCTTGAGTGGTATTGCGTAAAGTGTCGTCAAATGTACAGGTTGCAGTTGTATTTTGAGGTTCGAAAAAAAAAAAACAGAGCCCTTAAGTTATGTTTATTTTTGTTTGTATTTTCATTTTGTTTTGTTTTTGAATGTAATTAAAAAAAAAAGAAAGTAGAAAACACAAAAAAAAGAAAAACAGCTTGTTGAGTAATTTACCACTTGAGTTTTTATAGTGCGAGTGGTTGTTTGAGTGGTTTGCGGCATCTTAACGAAGACCTTCAACTTTCAAGTGTCACACAGATGGTTGGTGAACACAATATATGTACATTTATATATTGTTGTCGAAGAAATGACACACAAACAAACAAACAATAGGCAAAAAAAGAGTCATTAGGTCTTGTACGTATGTGTGTGTATAAAGTTGACGTACTTTGACATATGAGCTTCTCTTTTGGATGACAAGAACAAGGCGACCAAAAATTTCCAACCACAAAACAATATCCTTTGAGCCTTCATTACATTGACACATTACTTTAGGGCAAGACTGTAATGAACTACTCCACAGCAGCCTGTGTCATTGTGTATTGACTGTTGACACCCCTCCTGTTTGAAAGATGATAATAATGGCTGTCGACAACAAGACGAAGACGACGGACGACGGACGACGCACGTCAGTAAAAAGAGTATTTTTTTTTTGTTGTAAATTTGTCATGTGTATGTGGTATCTTGTTTCATTTAATGACTCCACCTCACTTTACCTGCAGAAATATCAAATTTCTATTTCATAGCTAGTCATTTTATATATGGAAAGATACAAATAAGAAAAAGGTTTTGGTATATACTTGTAATATCATGGGATTAGGAAAGATTCTTTTAGACATTCTAGTTTTAACTTTTTATGTAGAACCTTTTTGTAATAGCTTACATTTCAGAGATTCGTTAATGTAGTATATAGGTAAAGGTACCTAAAGCACTTGGGCCCCTATTCCGGTTCTATGATAAACGCTATGAAAAGTTTATTGTTTTCAATGATAAATCTAAATTTTACGATTCTGTTTCTTCGTAATCGTGTTTTTTATTGGATAACTACTTTTTGTGTAACAAAAATCAACATTACATGAAATGGAATAAAGCATTTTAAAAAATCAGATAAAAAAACTTATCATATCATTTTATCATAGAACCAGAATAGGGGCCCAGTTTTTAATTGGCAAGCGAGAAACCTAAAAAAAATAATGGTATAAAAGGTATTTATCAAACATAAGAAGTACAAAAAGTCTGTAGGAATACTTGAAAACGATGCCAGTTAACCACCATTTTGAAAAATTATTTTAAATCAATACCTCAAGAATAACTCAGCTTACATTTTTTGATTTCATTGATTTGGGCTTTTAAGCTTCTCAAAATTAATAATTAAAATTTTCAACTATCCAATAATATGTGCTGACTATAATTTACTGACAGAGCTCGCCTAGTTAAAAAACTCTCACTTAATTTATCCCCAAATTATCTTTTATATTTCACCATAACTCTTATATAATTACTTTTAATTACAAAAAAAATATATAGTTAATTGAATTTCTTTTCTTGTTTGTTCTATTTCAGATATCAATCTGTGATGACTATAGCCTGCCCATTGATTTTGTGAAAAAACGACCGTCCAGTTTCGATCCATGTTTAGCTGAAGCAATACCAAATCCGGAAACTTGGGTAGCGCCAAGTCCACTCTCAGATCTTGTGAGTTCATTAAAAATACGTTTTTCCTCATAGTTTTTTTTTGTTGTTGTTGTTTTTTTTTTCATTTTCATCTGTCTATATATATTTATTCCTGAACAACTAAATAGGAAGTGAAAGTCAAAGAAGTAAGAAGAGGGTATAGTAGAATGACCTATTTCTATATTTTATAAGGGTTCTAACAACACTATAAATCAGTTGGATGAACTTAACGCCGACATCTGTTCTTCTCAAAGCTACATAGATAACCTACAAAAATAACACGAAAAAAATAAAGTTGAAAGTCCCTAAGGACTCTAGTGGAGAGTGATGTTTTTGTGGGAGGGAATATTGATTTAAGTTAAGTCCTCTATGCAGTTTTGTCAAAAATAAAAAAAAAAAAAAAGAAGAAACATTTTACTTAAAAAAGGGTTGACATAACCCTGAGGGATTTAAAATAAGTTTATTTAAGAATCAGGAAGATATAAGTTTGAATTTGTAAAAATCTAGTTGGTCAATAGAATGGTGCGAAAAGATTTTTTATTTTTTTTAACACTGTTTAAATTTTAGTATACAAAGTCTTGTGAAAAAAATGTTTTGTTTTTAATTTAACAAATTGTTGTTGCCATAAATTCTTGAATTTAAAAATGGTGACAGAAACATTGCTTTAATAGGGCAATTTAAATGCTGCTTGACATCAGAAACAATTCAAAACTAATCTTTCACTGAAAATCAACTGCACAATGAATTGACTTGGGTTTAATTTATTTGAAAGATTAAAGCTACGATTAGATTAGATTAGATTAGAGTCAACCCGTTAATGATCAGACTTCAAGATACCAAGTTAGTCTCAAGTCTGTTTCTCAACGTACTTTTAGATAGAAAAGTGTTTTTAAAGCCAATATTTGTAAAGGCAAGGCATGTTCCTAAATGTGGAATGAATTATGAAAACAAAAAATGTCTAACTTCGTGAAAAATTCCAATTCAGGGCAGTAAATTCTAGCATTTCCCAAATTTACAAAATTTGTTTTTTTTTTTATATATTTTGCTTTCTTTTGAGGTAAAAATCACTTACCACATTGTATAAGAATAATAAAATCTGGAAATAAAAAGATAATAAATTCATAAAATAAGTAATTAATTACATAATTATTTTGAATTGTTTTTTTTCTTTCAATAAACATTTAATTTAAAAACAAACAATTAAATTTTCAATAATAAATTTAGGGCAATTTAAAATAAATTACTGCTTTTATATAGTATTTTGAGGTATTTATCAATTATTTATAAGATAAAATAGTAAATAAAAATTATTACCACTTACATTAAATTAATAAAAACATACACTTCTGACAAACTGCAAATGACATACTGGTAATAGTTCCCTTGCTGCATGGTTAGACCTGCAAAGATAAGAAAATACATTCGTTATAATTTTTGACAACTAAATTAAACCAGCTTTTCTCTACAATCTAAAACTAAGAATTCGTTAATAGTTTATGATTGCGAAAAACTGTTTCTATTTCCTAAACTATCAACATTATTTGTATAATATTTCCATAATAATAACTATATTACTTGCACAATATTTCACTGACCATGTATAATGAATGCAATTTTGCTTCTCTTGACGATATGAACCAATTTCAATTATGAATGTAATTAAATCCCCAAGCAAGGTAATAAATTCAATGAAAAGCCTATATAGAATATCCTTTACCTTTAGTTTATGACCAAAAATTCAAAGTCGACCAGTTTCACATCCTCGTCTACGTCCTCATCGTCGTCGTGTATCATGTCTACTATATAAATCCCCAGTGGAGGACAAAGAGGAGATTTTCCAAAGTTAAACTTTCATCACCAACGAATCCATTAGTGAGTGTTGGCACTTGCGTTTCGTCTACCCGGCGGAAGAGCATCACACTCTCCCTCTCCCTTTTACATATATAAATAAATGCACCGCCATTAATAACAAATGTATACAAGCATAAATGTATAAAACGAAAATTGATGACTTGTAATTAACAACAAATATCCAGAAACAAACAAGAATTCGATTCCTTTTCCCTTCCCTTCAGCTTCACCATCCCTTTTCGATTGTTGTTTTATAACATGATGTTATCGAGTATCTGAATTCGATACTACTTATACTTCATCACATTTATGACGGACAACGTACGATGCGATGCTGATGGTTGGACAATAGAATTGGTCTGGCCGTGGGTCGTGGTCGTATGACTGACTCGTGCGGGATGAAAATTAATTTCCCTTTCATATTGTCACATTAACTTGATGTCATTTGTCATCCTAGATGGTCATAGATGAATGTGGATAAAGCTCATTTCACCTGCTAAGAGCATTGCGCTATCGGTATCATCATTAATATCATCTTCAGGGCTAGATTTATGCTCCAATATTAAGAAGGCGCAAGTTTTCACGTAGCAATATATTCCCCTCTTACTTTATTTGCAAACGTCAAATTTATCACTTGATTTGAGTTTGACATTTGTCTTTCACACTTTCGGAATAAAAATTGACCATTTTCTATCATCTGTCAGTCTCAACAAAGAAATTGCAATTATCCACGGCTGCTAAGCGAAATAGCCCCAGTTCCAATTTTGTTTATCAAAAGGCCCATTAAGCAATAAATCCAACACCTACAACATACCTACCAACCACCCCAAATACGTTAGCACAAAAAATATGATATTTTTTTTTTCTCAAACTCCCCCCAAGCAAAGAGCAATCTTCATTCTTCAGCCTTAACAATGAGTCCTGTGGTAACAATAGGACATTATATGACTATGATGGTGACTATACTTGCCTGCCAAGTCTTCTTCTGCCATCCTGTATCCTATTTGAATGGAGAGCTTTCTGATATGGTAGCAAAATGGAGGTAGCTGACAGCAGTAATGGTGGTACATAGAGTGACGGCAAAAGCAAGCAATGGCAACATTCAGTGGAAGCATATTTCATGTGGCATTAAAGTTGCCGCACGATTTAAATACTTTTGACAAAGCACTCCCTCCAAGTGTATAGCTAGTGTAGCAGTCTCAGTCAGTATTCCAAGTTCGGTTGTGTTTATAATTTATGTACATAGGTATTTAGTTTCTGGTTTGGGTGAAAGATTGCTACTGCTGCTGTTGCGGCTGGTCTGAAAACTCGGCTTTGTTGCCGCATTTACCAATCGCTTATAGACCACTCGTGAAATACGTCTATAATGAACGGAACATTACTCTAGCGTGCATAGAAGGAAACAGAAAAAAAAGACAAACATGATGAAGATGGCACATGTCTATGTATTCACATACATCCATATTTATGACCTTAAGATTTAATCCTAGATGGGAGTCGGGAATTCATTATAGACTCAAAAGAGGGTTAAAATCAGTTCCATATATGTACGTACATACTATATACCTAATGCAATGCAAATGAATATTATAATTTTAAGGAAGGGGTGCAAATTGTAAAATGTATAGATGCTGGGACCTGAGATCTGTGTATATATTTATTTCTTTTATTTTGTGCCATTTGCAATTTCCAGATAGTATCTACAATATATTTCTTTTTCAGTTGTCACCTGCAGATTTGGCAGAGTGAGTTATGTCTGCTTAGTGAAGTGTTTGTTGAGATGACAGTATTTTTCTTTTTTGTTAGGAGAGTCTTTTAGCATAAGATGAGGTAAAAGAAAATGGGGAAACCGTTGGGGTTTTCTTTGAAAAATATAATGAAGATGGATTTATGAGTTAGGTATAGGTATACTTTCAAAAGTTGGACTTAAAAAAGGTATCAAATCAAACTGAGAAAAGGAATATTGTGTTATGAACTACAATTATATTTGTAGGTAAGAACAAATAAAAAATTACGAAAACGCCAGAGTGTACCAGAGTTCCATATCCTTGATTATTTTGCATAGAAAAATTTATACATACAAAAATTTTTATGATTTATTTTATAGGTGGGGAAAGTTTTGTTAACTAAAGAATTTAACAGAACTGTTATTTGTTTATTAACACAACGTCAGAACTCGTTTTCAAAAAATAAAAAAATAATTTTATTTAAACCTTATTCTAGTAACTTGGCAACCCCCATTCCCGCCCTTTCTACAATGTTGTCACTATGGTAATAACAATTCCTTTATTTTTTGTTTGGCTTGTGATAAAATACAATTTAAGGCATTAGAAATAAACATCATGATAATCATCGGCTCGACAACCGGGTCCGGTACTGGCCTCCTTCAACAAGTCTCTCCACCTATCCCCGTCTTGAGCCGACGCCATCCAGTTGCGCACCCCAAGGCTCCGGGCGTCCTGGTCTACGCCATCTCTCCATCACAACGCTGCTGTCTACCATAGAATGTACCACAAAGAACTTTCCGAGCCGGTTCCTCTTCACTCATGCGAGCTAGGTGCCCTGCCCTGCGGAGTCTACCGAGCTTAATTTTTGTCACTATGTCTGCTTCAAGGTAGATTGCGTACAATTCATGATTGATCCGTCTCCGGAATCGTCCTTCCTTACAAATGGGGCCAACAATTCTCCTTAAGACTTTTCTCTCAAACCAGCTAAGAGGTCGGAGTGTCTTTTGCCAAGCACTCAAGTCTCGGATCCATACGTGAGTGCTGGCAGGACCATGGTCCTGTACAGGAGCAGTTTTGAAGTTATGGTGAGATTTCTGGATTTGAAGAGCTTTGACAGAAATAAACGCCTCAATTTTATTTACTACTTGTATAAGTTAAGACAAAAAAAAAACCAAGCCAAAGAATTTTATATAAAAAAAAAACGAATTGATTTTTTTTCAAAAGCAAAAACAAATTTTTTTATTTGGATACGTAATATTATTTCAATTATAAAGAACCTCTTACATTTAAATTTTGATTAGAAAGATGAGAAATCAATTTAATTTTAAACCAAGTACATATGTATGTGTTTTGATTTTCAATATTTCAAAATATTGATCAAAAGATGAAAAGATTATTAAAAAAAAACATTTTACGAGATAATTTAAAAATACATAAGTTATGAATGAATTTATTTTATACGCGACGTCTGAGGTGGCTCTTCTTTCCTTGTCTCATTTTCCTTATTTGCTATTATTAATAGAAAATAAATAATTGTAAATCATTAAAAAAAAATACAAAATACAAATAGATCTGAAGAACATTTGCCAGCTCGAACAATTCAATTAGATGATAAAGAAAACACTTTATAACAACCCCAATGCTGCTTTGCCCAAGGTGTCAATTTAAATCAAAAGATCTGTACCTTTGTTTTTTTCTTAATTTAGTAAAGCTACAAAGTGAGAAGCAACTTTGAAAAATCCTCCAAGCGCAAGGATTTCTATTTACATCTCAGTCCTTTTAAAATCAAACCAAACTCATTTGAACTGTATCTTCGCATTCGCTGATAAAATTCAGACTCGGCGCTTTTCACCTCATTTACGAATTTCTAATTCCAGCAATTAAACTTACAACTTTTTTTAATTAAATAGAATATTTTCTAATTTACGAGCACAGTTCTGCTGGAGTGAGAAAACATGAACACCTTTCTTCATTTTTTTTTTGTGTTCTTCCTTTATTCCTTTTGTTCTTTTTGCTATGAATATATAACAGGACCACATAAGCGTGGTGGTGTAAATCTGCTCACGATGTTAGACAAATCTGAACAGGAGTGGTTGGGGGGGTTTGAAGTGAATGGATAGAATGTTTGTATATTGAGTTAAAATAATAATAAGTAAAATTTACAATTTACAAGAAAATCTCATTTAGAAATAATTAGAACAAAGTGCTGGCTATTTGGCTTGGCTTATTTATGAAGTGACTGGAGTGATAATGGTATTCCAACACAAACTCTCCCGATTTACATCATCATCAGGCTATAAGAGTCTATGGGGGCGAATTATTAGATTATTGTTAATTATTGACATTGCCCTCGAGGATGAGCTTAATGGTGGAGTGCAATGCGTTTAGTGATTAAAAGAGAGAGAGAGAGAGATTTTGACAGTTAAGATGATTTTTTTCAGGCCATTCGCCTCCGGGGGTATTTTGTTAATTTACTTTGAGAAAAATCTTTAAAACGGAATTTAAAATGGCAATACTAAAGATTTAAATTCGTTCCTGAAAAAGGTTTTTCATGTAAAAAAGTTTGAAAGATACTTTAATAGGTTGGTAAAAAGAAATTAATAATTTAGAAATGCTAGTTAGTAATAAATATTTCGAAATGATATTGATACTTATTTTAATGAAATTGCAAAATTTCTGGATAATTATTATTGTAAAAAAATATTCTTCAAAGAAACTTCAACTTTGAAAAACTGATTGAAACCGTTCAGAAATCTAAATTTTTAACGGTTTTTTAGGAGGATTATTTCAATAAGATATCTTCTAAAAATATGTACTTAGTTATTAGAATATAAAATGGGTATTTTGTTTCAGCACCTGTCAAACTATGACACTTATTATTTTTTAAAGATATCTCCTGCTCTTGCTGAAGTAGCTATTTCTAAAATGTCTGCAATCCCTAAATTATTTGAGCTCATAGTAAAAGATCATTTGTTTTATAATATTAAGGAACATATTTGTATAACAAATCTCATGCTTTATTTTAGATATGTTACTGATTCCTTTGAAGTTGGCTACCAAGTTGATACTATTTATACTGATTTTGTCAAAGCTTTTGAATCAATTTGTCATACAATTCTTAAAACTAAACTAAAAGTTTTTGGGATTCATGGGTCGCTTTGGAATGGATATCTAGCTACCTTAATGATAGAACACAATGTGTGAAATTGGGAAATTTCGTCTCAAGTACAATTAAAGTTTCATCTGGAGTTCCTCTTGTTTTAAATGTTGACAAATGTAAAACCATGAGTTTTACACGCAAAAAAGTTCCAATCGTTTTTAGTTACATGTTTGATTCTTGTCCTTTAAGTAGAGTATATGTATTTTCTGACTTGGGTGTTGTCTTAGATTCGAAACTAACATTTAATGAACATATTAACTTCATAGTTAAAAAAGCAAATAGAGTTCTGGGTTTTATTAAGAGATTTGGCCGTGATTTCCGTGATCCATATGTTTTAAAATTACTTTTTGTTTCATTTGTAAGACCAGTCCTGGAATATGCTTGTACAGTATGGTCACCTTACTACGCCGTACACGTCACAAGACTCGAGGCCATTCAGAAAAGATTTTTGCGTTTTTGTCTACGATCCCTTCCGATGTTTCATGATATTCATACATCACCACCTTATTCACAAAGACTCTCTCTCATAAATCTTCCTTCTTTGACAAATCATAGGATGTACTTGCAGTTTTGTTTTATTGTTGGAATAATAAACGGACAAATTTCATCACCATCAGTTCTTGGTAGTTTAAACTTTAGTTTTAGTCGTTCAAGTATAAGACTCCAGAAACCATTGAATACTTATTTTAGCAGATCAAACTATGGTGTACATAGCCCCTTAAATCAATTAATTGACATCTATAATAAATTTTACTCTTGTATTAATTCACCAAATGATAATTTAAAAAGTATAAATTGCAAATTGATATTTTTCAACAGTCTAGTTTAAGTTTTTTAGATTTTAAGTATATATTAAGAATTGTTAACGTTAGTATTTAACGAATTATAAATAAATAAATAAGGAAGTCACCTTGGACCACTCCTTTTTAACATCTTTGTTAATGAAATAACATTTCTTTTAAAAATTCTTTATGTTTAATGTATGCTAATGATTTCAAAATATATCTTTGCATAAAAAATAGAATCGATCATCAAAATCTTCAAAATTATTTAAATACTTTATCCGTTTGGTGTGAAAAAGAATGTTCTTCCTTTGAATATACAAAATATAATGTCTTTACAGCACATCGTACTTTAGTTCCAATAATACACAACTACCAAATTTTCAACCAAATTCTTAAGCGCAAATCTGAGATTCGTGATCTTGGAGTCATTTTTGATCCATTTTTGCTATTATAGCCAGGGCTAATTTAATGCTTGGTTTCGTTAAGCGAAACTGCAATGAGTTCTCTAACCCTTACGCTTTAAAATCAGTTGAAATGTCTTTAGTTCGTCCAATCCTTGAGTATTGTTCAATTGTGTGGTCTCCTTCAACTTCCATTAGGAGAACACGTATTAAAAGAGTGCAGAAAGCGTTTACAAGATTTGTAGTAAGGCAGCTGAAATGGAGAATTGATACTCCATCATATGCATCTAGGTGTGCCTTAATTGGTTGATTCCTTGGAAAATGACGGTCTATTCAGTGTTTGTTGTTTGTGCATGATGTATTTTCTTATCGTATAAAGAGTCCACCAATTTTGAATTACTTTGAACTTGATCTCTCAATAAACAGATTAGAATTTAAAATTAATTTACAAAATATTTTACATTAGCTCTGAGTTTAGTATTTTTTTAAATATACTTATTTATACATGTTTATATATTTATATTTATTTTGTTATTTAATTGTAATTGAATTGTTAGTTGTCTGTAAGATTTAATATCCGTAGATGAATAAATAAATAAATATTAGAATTATTTAACCCAATATTTTACCAATTGCTTATACTTGTCTAGCCGCCTTGGCCTAAAAGCAAATTAAATAAGAACATGGCATCATGCCAAGGAAATTCTTTTCTGTCCTTCAAAGACTTTTTCAAAGAACTAACAAGAGTTTTAATAAATTAACCGGATACTTAGCTCGAAAAATTTAATTTTCCAATTGCAAAGGTAGGTATGTAGTATTCTCCATAACCAACAAATACTTTTCAACTCGATTATGTCTCAATTATCAATTTATAAGAACATAGATAAGGATCATCAAAAACTCATAATAAAATTAAGTAGGTAACACAAATATTTACTAACTAATTTTACCACTTTAATTAAGAAGAGTCATAATATCTTTTGAAACATGATATAACGATTAAGGAGGGGTTTAATAAAACATAACCATTATCATATATGTTTCTATATTGGTATACAAATCCACCCTCTGTCGCTCTATGTCTATATATACCTGTTTTCAATGCTTTGCAGATTTCTATATGATGATATTTCAAGCAGTAGGTATGCCATATTCTCTTGTTATAATCATCCAAGCAACTTACCCTCAATCCAAGCTAAAGTGAACGACGATGGTTTAGATAAATCTAATTAGAGAGTTTCGCTTAAGTTAACCATCAGTAAGTACATAGTAGCAAGGAGTTAAAGAAGTTCAAGTTCAATTATAAAGTATACTTTAATGCAACGAAAGACGACTTCAACAGCGACGCGACGGCGGCGGCGGTAACTACGACGACACCCGACGACGCAAAGCCTCTCTAGTCTAGAATCTAATAATATTTTGGATAATGAAAAAATTCTTTGCATTATTTGAATACTTTTGAAACCCCTCACTACTCACTACTATACCATAACATCCCAGCAGATGAGCAGACTGCATAAATATTACGGAACATAATATCTGAATTCAAAACCAAAGCCTCACCGTGGCTTGTCGCCACCCTTAATCATATCCCATAACCACCACAGTCCACAACCATTGCTCCAAATACCAGGACTTCAGAGCGCCACCACTGCAGAAGTGCCTACTTCATTTTAATGACTCGAACTTGAATTTTTTTTTCAGACTTCGCCCATCTCCCTTGCTCTTTATAAACTGCACACTTTCTGGTTTATTGTAACCAGGGACGGATTTACTACATTCAGAAAAACTTTTTTTTTTTTAAATAATAATAAAAAAAAAATACAAAATGTTTCTGAAACTGAAAATTAAAACCCCTAGTTCTTACAATTTGTCACCTTAAACGCAAAATTTATTTTTTTGAAAATTAATTCTATATTTTCGGTTTTTCATATCAAACTTTCTACAATATATTTTAAATCATTAAAATGTTAAACTTAATAAGAGTAATTGAAACATTTTAATAGGTGTGTTTTTTATATCCACATATATGAATATACATAAATGTCCTAAGCTATTTTTATATTAACGTTTTAAATACCACGCACACACGATATGAGTTCATATCATATTTTATTATTGTAAGTCCGGTCCTGTTCGTTACCGTGGTGAAAATCTTTTTAATATCCTTCATTCCATATCATATCAGCAATCACGAGGACATTATATAGGGTGATGCGGATGTGTCTGCTACCAAATCTGATTCCTAGCTTCAGGCTAAGCGAGCGCATATTATAACCAGCATCAAACCAACCACCCCTTTTAACTTGTGGATCGGAGCAGACATCAGCCGAGTTATTGCTGTTTTATCTCTCTTCACGATTGCCGTCCTTTATTATTTCATGTAATTTTGTTTGTGTGTACAAAATATTTTTGGAGTCCTTTTTAGATTTTCTTGTTGTTGTTATTGTTGCATGCCTAGAATACTCTATGGGGCACTCTTCCTTCTATTAGAAAATGTTAAAGAATTCTGAAGTGGAACCTTTACAGCTCAAACATACATACATATATACCTACTTAGACCTGCTTTCATTTTTATTAATTTCAATGGAATCAAAAAAGGAAGCGCATTCAAAGAAAAATAGAAGAAAAAAAACGCCTCTCATTGATAATCAAAAATAAATATTTTATCAAGATGGGAAGTCGGAAGGAATGTGCTATAAGCTGTGCGTTGTCGTCGTCGAGGATAACCAAAAATTGTATACTAAGGTACCTGTTACTTGACGATAAAACTGACTCAAGAGGATTATCCTTTCCTCAAATGTTTCCTTAAGTATAGATATCTTCTACCAGCATAGAGAAAAAAAAATCCGATTAGTCTACAGAATTGGATTGGAAATTATTTTTCAATTTGTATTAACTTTTCAATCGAAAAGGGGGATGATTTTGCAGAAGTTTTGAGGTATTTCAAAGCAAATAAAGACATTATTCTTTCAAAGATGTCGTCTAATGATATGGATAATAATAATAGAATATAAATATTTATATGTTTCACAAAGGACAATTACTTTGTCAGCAAATTTAGCAGAACAACTTCAAAATAGCTGTCATTGAAAAATTGTCATCTATTATTCGAGCCATTTAAATTTTCGTTGACAAGCGTTTTTTCAATTGAACAATGTTAACTTCGAAATTCTTTAATGTTTTCTGAAAATTTTTCCCATCGATGAGATACTTTAAACAACCTCAAAATAGCAAACTTATCAAAAACAACCCAGTAACTCCCTCATTAAATAGAATTGATATACATATTTCATTAGTTTTTTTTTTCTGTTTACTTTCATTTCAGGTAAATTTTATAGAACCACCATCAGTTGCAGTAGGAACTAGTGCTATTACAGCTTCTGCTCCACCACCGCCACCACCGCCAACATCATCTTCAGCTGGAAACGTTAATACCAACACCAACAACTCTACCCATCATTTACAATCTCATCAACCATCACAACACCGATCACATCATCATCCTCCACTCCCAAATACTATAAAACAAGCATCGGTTAAACTAATCGAGGGTTATTCCGACCCCAAGGATACTAAGCGACCGAAAAAAGTCTACCACAAGAAGAGCAAACCTCGCAAGGAACATAAACGCAGTAATTATAGTTCGGGTAAGTGGATACATTCGAGCAATAAGTCATCCGACGAGCTTTAGCTCGACAAAAACGATTATGCACTTGGAACAAAAAAAGGAATGGGGTTGTAATTGTGTATGTTTTTTTTTTTTACTTTTAATTTCTGTTTTAATTACGCGATGTATCAGATGAATAGCCAGTCGGTCGTCGCTATTCACTTCGGGACATTATAATACCAAGCATCCACTTTTTGTCTGTCCTTTGGTTTTGTTGTGTGATAGCATATGGCACACATCATATCAAATCAACTTATGTATGAATTCAAAATTCTGACCGCACTCGAGCACATGTGCAATGCCTCATCGGCTATTCAAGTGAAGCTGTTATTGCTTTTATCAAAAAACCGAGAGTTGGAGGAAAGGCGGTATGGCATTGAAATGGCAGAAGAGTATTCTGATAGGACAGCATATGTTCGGTCCATCATTAATTGAATAGAATCAATCTGGGTTGGTGTGATAAGTCTCTATAGAAATGGATGATCATTGGAAAATGGATGTAAAAATATTTGAACAAAATATGTCTAGGTCCTGGAGAATTCAATGAAAATCCATTTCTTTTGAATTGTATTTGATGTACACTCCATGCCATTTAATTGGTGCCACATAAGGCAATAACCTGCCAAAGAAATATTTCAAAAGGGTTAATTCTCATTCTGCTCCAACCCTGTCCATTTCGTACAAATTCAACGAAATCCATTTTAACTAATTTATATTTATACACTTCTTTTCTAACTTCATTATTACTTTGCTTCACAGACTCATCAGCACCAAAGTCATCTGCTGACGAAGATACTAATTCTATTAAAGCACCAGAACTTAATTCACCTGATAGTATATCAGAGGACTTAGTTAGACCCCTACCACCGTTACACCGAAGCCCCAGAAAGTTAACAACCCTAAGCTCCGATGCCACTGCAAATAGCAAACGCAACCCATCGCCATACTACTATTCTGATCTTCTAAAAACCAAAGATACCGATAAGGAAACTAAACAAAAAAGTAGACAGTCCACAGCATCTGAGCCGCCACAATTAACCCAGCAACCTGTGGTAGCGGGTGCTTATAGAAAAAGCACCAGTCTCGATGTACCAGAGGTAGAACGCGAGCAACAACCTGAAGGTTCATCTGAGAACCCACAGGAGCAGCAGCTCACTCCAAAACGGTACTCATTTACTGAGGAAGGAGTACGTATAATACGCTGCACTACACCTTCGACTAGTACCTCGGATGATTCCGATTGCAGTGAGTGCCAAAAGCGTCGTGAATGGCATGCTAGGGCATTGGCGCTTGTGCGACAGACGTGCAATATTCAAAGCATCAATAGTGGTGGACTTAACGGAGACAAAATCGAACTTCAATTGCAACCAAACCAGTTTATACCGCTTGAGAGTGAGTTGCAATCGATGCCGCCACATAGACTTCTAGGGCCAGCAGTTTGCGCCTGTGCTGCACCCGTCACTATCGGAGATGATTTAGACGAATATTTTCGACCACGAAGCATCTTCTATGTTCATCCGCAGGGTGTGCATGAGTGTGCTGATTGTTCGGCATCAACAAACAGTGTAAATAAAATTACTGAAGAACAACAAGTTTCAGCTGGACAAGAAGACGAAGGTGAAATGTCGGGAGGACGCACACGTCAATTTTATGAAACAGCTTTCGACTGCAAGATTACAAAGTCCGATGATGACTTGGATGAAGTCGAACGCATAACCAATCATTCTGTATTGCTTCAAATCGAAAATGGCAATAATATTCCAAAGCCGACAAAACTGGCTTCCGAGCGAAAAACTAGACTTGAGGGAAAACGCCTTAAGAATTCGAAAAATCAAGCAATTCAAGACAAAACAAATGCCTCAGTGACAACGGCTGTCATCAGTGGTACCACCGCCAACTCGACGAGTTGTACTGTTGGAAGTGTTGGTGGTGCCATTGCTGGCAGTGTGTCAGCCTTATCAAATGATCTCGAGAACGTCCACATCAACGATCACAATACAAGCGTAGACCAGATGAACAACACAACGTCCAACTCGCAGCTTCCAATGCGCGGGTATACACCATCGCCGCCCTCTACAGCCCCCCTGCCAATGAAATTCCCCAGCAAACATGATCGATTTTTTATGAACAGCATCAAGAGTGCACCAAACCTGCCGTCGTCCAATCCGGCCGCCCATCCAAGGCTCAAAGATCTCCGTCTTCCTATACAGTCACATCATCGTGTATCCATGCACGCAACAGCTTCAATTGACAGTCAGAACAGTAGTTTCGCTGAAAAGTCCAGAACTCGGCCAGAACGACCACGCTCATTTGTGCTAGAGTCTGGAAGAGTTCTGGAATTGCGTAAAAGTGGCGCCAGCAGCGGTCACCACCACCATGTTGGCCATGCACAAGCGTCGTCGAATAACTCGTCACCGGCAAATGGTCGGCGACACCAGCACAATTATTCATCGACTGAAAGTATTGCCACATCGAGTAGTGGTGGCAGTATGGAGTCGCTTCGCTCGAGCACAAGCGAAGGTAATCGCAGTACTTCCAGCTCAGGGTCAAGGCACTCAACATCGTTGAGTTCACATAGCTCTGAGTCTGGCTCGAGTTTAGCGTTTCCTCTGCGAGCGCCCATTGTCATACATTCCAAATTGCATATCTTAAGTCCAATATCGGACAAGTCATCCCAAGAGCCAGCATCTGATGCATCAGAATTTCAGAAAAATGCCTCTCCAGAGGATCAAAAAACATCAGCAACGGTCGATAATAACCAACAAGCAGTTCCTGAGGTACTGCTGCTAAAAAAGCAAAGAAGACCTCCACCAAATAAAACGCTACTTCATCTAGCCGATGAGATTTTGGGTTCGGACAGTGGAATTTCCCTACATTCACGTGGGGAAGATGGCAAAAAAACGGGCCTGCATAAATTCACTTTGCCTAAATTGAATTTTCCATCATCCGAAAAAACAGATAGTGGAATTGGACCTATAAGTGGGATAGGTCTTCCACAAGACCTTCGTGATCTTCCATTTGATATGCCCAAGTTGAGAAGAAGGAAAACATTGCAACAGGTAAGATTTTTGAAAAAAAAAATTCAGAGTACGGGCTTAATTCAATGTTCAATTTTCTCAGGATACCTGTACTTCGGGCAGCGCAACTTCAGTAGACTTGGGTGATCTTCCATTTGATATGCCAAAACTTCGCAGAAGACTTCGTATGAACCAAACAGATATGACTAGCCTACTTGTACATAGCACAGAATCTAGCGGAATATCGCAGGCTTCATCGAGTCATTCAATGAGGGATGAAAACAAGGCCATGAAACTGGGTATGTTAAAGCTCAGAGTTTACCTGATTTGAAGGTTTAAGAAAAAATGCTCTAGGGCTTTTGTATCAGAAAAATTACATATTAAAATTGTTTCAATAGTCAACGTATTATCTGCTCGTATATCTGCCAAGCCCTCAAACTGCAAAAAATCTTTCAAAATCAAAGTTTCAGTTGCTAGTTGGGCAATAATTTGATGTATCAATACAATGAACTTCCAAACACAATTTCTTCCACAGTCAACCTAGTTTATTTTTGACTTACTTCATTTAATCTGTGAAGTTCAGAGAGGAAAAACTCATTAACCATCGTTATTTACAAGCGGAAACAAAGAAATGCACGCGTCATCAAAAAGCTTGCAAACACTCGTGTAATGTGCTAAAACATCACGTAAAAACTGCTCATAAGTCAGCAGCAGCGAGTATAATGGTATCCTAACACGTTACGCAAACAGTCAGCAACTACAGCAATAAAGTCTGCAAGCAGACTTATGTCCTTATCACTCCTAAAAGGACAATAAAAGGATGAACTTTCGTGAGCGTCATAAGTGACCAGTTCCAAAGGCTTTTCCTTCCCTTCATTTCAAAAATGGGAGGATAATAATGGTGACTATGATGATTATGATGACCATTTGTAACATCCATTAAACCCGAAATCGTGATGTGATGTCTGTTCACCCCTCAAAGGACACACAACAGCAATGTTGAACAGGCCTCCCTCTTTCTTTGTCTCTGTTGAATGCACTTCTGTAGGATAAAGCACGAGTATGAGGTTAATTAAAATAAAACTGACACGTTGTTCATCCGTGTATATATATTTCGTAAAAGATGCTTTCATAGACATTAAACCTAAAGTTACATCAAATTGGATGTGTGATGGATGTGGTTTTTGGACATGATGCATCTCCCATCACTGAATGTCGAGCGAGTGCATTTTCATATATAGGTAGTATAAAACCGCAATTCCAACCTTGTGGTTATGAGAATTTCTCCGTTAAACGAACGAACGAGAATTTTCAGTACATACAACGACACTGATTCCATTTGTTTCCAACAAATTAATTAGTTGTTCGGGTTTTGTACAAAATGTTTTCCACAAAATTAAAACAAAATGCAATCTGCATAATTGATTTTTAACATGTCTGATGGATGGAAATAGAACAGGGACATCATGTTGGATGAAAGTAAAATTGTTGGTATGATGAAAAAAGTAGCACTTGTCCCCTTGTTAGAATTGGCTAGGTGGAAGCGGACCGTGTTAATTCCGAATCTACATTATACTTTTTAAATCAATTAAAGTTTTTCATTAAAACGACCACTTCCAAAATACGGATAGGATATGGAATTAAATTAAACTTTTATCAACTTTTCTAATATTTTCGGGTCACTAAATTCGGTTCAAAGCAAATTGACCTGAAACTAATTCTAAAATGATTTTTAACCTGGTAGTGAAAGGTAGGTGGAAAAAGCAACGTTTTATTAAAATTCTTTGGGTATTTTCAACTTTCTTGGGTCCTAAATATTAATAATAAGAAAAGTGGACTCAAATCAAAGCTTTAAATTATGAATGAAGATGTGTTAGATTTGATAATTCAAACATAATATAAAAACGACAGTTCACTAAAGCGTTTGTGCAACTATTTATGAAAAATTGTTTAAATAATAATTAAACCTTTTTCTGTTTTTCAAATAATCTAGCAGACACAGCGATCTTCCGTCAAAATCTAACCCTAAACCTAAACGAGCCAGCCCGTTCGACCACGAAATTCGGAAGTCTGGATCTTCGTGGCATCCCCTCGAATAAGGAACTGAATTTAAATTTAATTACTGGCTTCACATCCGCCGTTGACTTAATTGACATTTCCGTTCCACTAGAGCGACAAGGGTAAGTTATACACAGAACACACAAATCCATCCATCAATCGTTCTTTGTTTTTTTTTTTTTATAAAATTATTTTTCTAATCATTTTCTACATCCGCAGGTGGTATCATGGAGCTATCACACGCATCGAAGCCGAGACCACCCTGAGGCCATTGAGTGAGGGCAGCTTCCTTGTGCGTAATTGTGAGTCAACCAAACAAGATTACTCTTTGTCATTAAAGTAAGTTTCAAATTGAGACCGGGAAATCTCATTTAATAGGTTATATAAAAAAAAAGAAACACTCATGCTAAACCGAATAATTTATTTTGCAGGGGCGCCAAAGGATTCATGCACATGCGAATACAACGCAACGACTCAGGTCAATATATCCTTGGTCAATTTAGTCGACCATTCGACTCGGTTCCGGAAATGATACGACATTTTTGCTTAAATCGTCTGCCTGTTCGTGGTGCAGAACACATGTGCTTAATAGATCCAGTCATAGCACAGCTGCTATAAGGATTTTTCATCGGTTGAACATCATTCATCTACTTAAGTGACACATACCAGACAATACATATAAAAAAGTAAAAATATATAAATAGGTATATAATATAAAAAAAAAAAACTATCAATGATAGTCAAAAAGCGATAGTGTATGAAGGCGAAACTATAAGGTATATAATTAAACTATAATTATGGACATACCATCAAAGTATGGATATCATAATATTATTATTATCATAAAAATGCATTGTGAGAGACTTAAAATCTCTGTTTAAATTAAGTTTGTTGATTAATTTTAGTTTTCACCTTCCGACGACTGAAGATGTGGTCTCAAAGACCTGGTCGTGGTCGGATCTACTCTTACGTAAGCCATGTGTTGTGGTAAATTTTGTGATTTTAGTTTTTATCTAGTGCACTATATATAAAAGGGTGAAGGGATAAGGCTGATGAATGAGGTTTTTTTTTATAAAATGTCAATATTAAACCAAGATACGTAAATTAGTTATCTTTAAATTTAGGTTATTAAAGAATATTATTAATAAGAAATATACTAGCACATAATATACCTGTAGTAAGAATACATAATTAAAAACGTTTTGTTTTAACTCCTACAAGTTCTTGTCAATATTATTTAAGTTTAACTTAACGTTAAACAGTAGAGTATATTATTTAAGATATACACTGAAACATCAAATGATTGGTATGAAGTAGATTGCGTTAATGCATAAGAATTTTCTGCTGTGTCAACGTTAGGTTTAATGTAATCACCATTCTTTTGCATTCTTTGAATTTTAATATTTTTTACTTTCATTGAATTATTTTGCATCCTTGCATATTATTTTTTGCATTATTACTTCACAATTGTTCCTCAAACTTTCAAATTTAACCTGCCTGTCCTGTATGGCGATATACAGTTCTCCTCAAAACAGTCGCGACGACAACAAAACTTTGTTATTATTGTTTTTGTTTTTTCGTCGTGACGAACTTCGGTTTGTCCGTTTGGGAGACGCTTTATTCCTCAATTTTCATTTTTCAAAATACATATCTACATTTCGATTTTATATTTAAATTGATAAGAAAAAAAACCTCATCTCTAAGCCATTTATTCAACACACATATACTAACTTTGTGCAATCTAATTTTATTAAAAACAAAAAAAAAATGAAAATTTATGTTACAAAAAAATTCCATGTGCAATAAGTTGTGCTAAATTTAAGTTATAGATATACATTTAATTACGAACTAAAAAAAAAGTTGCCAAAAAATAACATATACATAAACATACATTTATATAGAATTAAAAACAAAAAAACATTTTAAAATCTAACTAAAAAATTCAAAATTGTACATTTCAGAGAAAAGATAAATTGGATCCCCAAAAAGAAAATAATTAATATATTTATATACTATATATAGTATTTTTCATTAATATTTGAAAGAATTTGAAGAAATCCAAATAATATTTAACGCATAATTTTAAGCTACTAAGAAAAAAAAAAACACAACAAAACTAATTGATAAACGTGAAATTTAAGTAACAACGCAAATATTAAACAAAACCAATTATAAAATTTAAAATTAAAACAAAACAGTTAAAAGTAGTAGCAATAGTGATATTAGTTTATGTAAGGGCATGAAAATATATTAATAAAATAATAAAAGATTAAACTATGTACATAATATAATATAAAAATTGAATTAAAAAAACAAACAAACATAATTATTGTTATTCATTATTGTTCACTTTGATTTCATAAATACATATGTCTCGAAAGTAAATTTAAACAGTCAGTTAGCAAATGTGACAGCAATTGATTTTATTTTATTGTAAATTTTACTCTAAACACTTTTAAAAATTTTTTGATGCACGGAATCCAAATCTAACCTCATTATTGATTGTCATAGGGTATTTTTGATTTAAAATCAATATTAAATACCTAAATTTAACGTTACATTTCCTCTCCATGTAAAATTATTCGGTTCATTTTGGAAATGCGGTATTCAAATTCCGTTGTAAACATTGTGTACCGAATACGTTAAGAAATAATTGAAACAATTTCTAGCAAACAATGGGAGTCATTTTGTCTTCTGAATTTATATCAATTAAAAAACTTTTTTTTAAATAATTTTCCGAGGAGTAGATCACGTAAAAGACGATTGGATTGAAATATAATTTCAACTACTGCCCGACAGGTATAATAAAGACAGCTATAGTAAAAACGACGATTGTTCGATCGAATCGTTTTACGTGGTTTTATGCCTTCCGTTATTTTCAAAATATTTGCTGCGATAACATTTTTATATTTTGTTTGAATTCAACAATAATTCCTGTCACAATTGTATCGATATTATCTTTACATTCTAAATTTACAACATTTGTTTCGCAAACTAAAATGTAAAATACCTTAAATACGATAATTATGTAGGAAGTACTCCACATTTTAAAAAATAACTACAGTAACCGTGTTTTTTTCTTTATTGAAAAGTCTTGATAGCTACTAATTTTTCAATCTGACTGCTATATCGCTCCTTAGGAGCAATAACTATGTCACTTACCTGAGGATATATCTACCTGAAAAAAATGAAAAGTTAACTAGTTATTGCATTCAGGGGACGATGTACCTATCAGTTTTTCATTCAAACACCGTTTAATGTGATAAAAATAAGTTTTTAAGCTATTCAAAACCGACCGTTTTTTGTTTCGTTTCCTACACACCACCCCCATTATTTATACCTTACAATGCATCTCATAATAGAAATAAAATAAAATTTAAAAAAACGTACTTTCTGCATACTTTTTACAATGCTATCAATGCAAAACTTAACTCAAAACATGTAATAATTGTAATTTTAAATATCCATACAAAACCGATTTAAAAAACAGATTGAAACAACACACAGACATACATAGGTATTAAATCTAAAAAAAAAAACATACTTTTTTTACAACAAAGCAAACTTAGTGGTATAGGTTTCATGTGTAAATACCTTCCCCCAGTACACAGAGTAGGTACAAAAACAATAACAAATAAATAAACAAACAAAAAATGATGACAACAACATAGAGAATCTAATTTATTAAAATTAATTTTAAGCTTTCTCTCTATGTCTCTCTCTATCTAACTCACTTATTCACAATAGACTGGAAAAAAAAACAAGAAAAAAAAAGCGATTGCATAAATGAGAAATGGCATTGAAATGTTAATTTACAAAAAAGATATTTACAATAAATTTACTCAAGACACATTTGCAAGAATATATGTATATGTAGAATAAAATAAATAATATGAGAGAAAAATAACAATTAAATAAACAGAGACAACAAAATATGTTTAATTAAAAGAATACAAGAGTAAAGAAGAAATAAATAATAAATAAACAATTCCTATTATATAAAAAAAAAACGTCTTTAAATTTTGAATTTTGAAATGGAAATTGAAAGTGAAATACGTCCGTTTTGCCGCTTAGAAGAAAAAAATCCTAACGGTGGTACAAATACATTTTAACGGTATTTCTTATTTTTGTACTTAAGAGTAGTGATCAATATTTCCATTGATACCGTTAAGTCGCAGTTATTTCACTTTCGAATAAAACGCCTCATATATTTAAATTACCTGCAGGTTTGGAAATCTTTTGTAATCAATTTCTATCGCGTAAGTAAATTTGAGATTCTCCTTAACCAAGTGCCGTTGTCAATCATAGCAGTGTTTTTGCGTCGTTAGCGAATGTTTCACGATGGTTTGGGAGCCATTATTTGGAAATACTGTGAATTTTCTCAAACAGTATGGGAGCCCGTGAAAGATTGAAAAATATATTTACCGCATACGCAATAGTAACCAAACTTACATGTGTATATTTCTTTTTCAATCGAGCGAAGCGTGTCCCTAGAACAAATATTTAATCAAATTACAGCTATTATTACCGATACTAATAAAATTGAAAGGAAACTTTCATGTGCCATTTACCTCCGTTTACAATTTTTGAATCTTTGAGGGAGAGTAGCATTAGAGTTTAAGAATTCTGAAAAATAAGAACTTTCAAGTTAAAATCAAGTTTTTAGACTCTGGTTCCGGACAACTGCCAAAAAAATTCCCTTTAAATTGGAGAACTTTTGACAACTTGGCGAACCGAAAGAAACTATTTCCTTTATTTCAAAGTGTCTTGTCCCTGTAAACTTATATCTCATAGCTTTCTGGCTTGATTAAAATACCTGTTAAAATTTAACATAAATCTAAGAATGTCTATTTTTGTCTTTCATTACATTTTTAACTCTTAAACTGTGCAAACATCTAAACCTCGTGGTCTTGAACGCCAGCCTCAATCTATTATGTTATGTAATTGGACTCCGTCGGGCACTATAGATTTTCAAAAACTTAAAATTTACCAATCAAAACGTCTCCAAGTCATGGCTATTTGATTCGAGAATTTCTAAAAATCTAAATGGCTTGGCTGTGAAAAATTACGCAACACATTTATGTTGACTATCCTTTGGCTCCCTCGTGAATGGCCAGGCTAAGATCTAAGCCATTCTTGTTTAAGCTAACACTTCTCTCACGCAACAACATACATTTACATATGTAAAGGTATATCATAGCGAAATTACCTGTTCCAAAGTAGGTATTCGTATAGAATTGGTGGAAGTTCAGTTTTCGCTATATCGATATGGCTACGTCGTGAAGTATATTTCCGCTGCAGTTCCCTCGAACGCGGATTCACCTTTTAACCTATATCTATATTTTATAATGATAATTTAAAGCCTTGAAGAGGATTCAAAGTTGAAATTCATACAAATTCGTCATCTATTGCATGTAGTTATAAAAGTTATCCAAAGTCTAGATCAAATTGGCTTTGAAGATCAAATGAATGAGTTTGGGACAATAGTATATGATCCAGTGAAATTTATTTAATTATGTTTTATAGGTGGATATTTTTGTTTAAAATATAAATTTTCTGAATATAATGTCACTTACCTTTCAATTTCTTTCTTAAATCACTTTTCTCATCATAAAGTAGGTACAGATGTTTCATTTTATCCACGAACACTGACTCCACTGACTCGGAAAGTTTTCGCAATTGCTATAAAACACACCCGTAACAAATTGATATTTCTAAGACTTCATAAGTTTAGTAATAATTTGCTATTTTAAAAAAAATACACATCGCGAGCCGCACCATCGCCACAATCGCGTTCATTCTCGACAAATTTATAACGGTCAAAGAAATTATTTAACATGCCTCACCTTCTAATTTCTTGAATCACTTTTCTCATCATGAAATGTGATTCATTTTATCCACGGGCACACTGAAACTTTTCGTAAAAGACGCTCCCGTACCGAATTAATTGATTTTTTTTTTTTCTCTATAGAAATATTTCTACGAATTCATAAATAAAAAACTCTTTCACCATCGCGAACCACGCAACCACCGTACGGAAATAAATAACCGTAATAACACAAAACATTCAATCTCGATACTCGACAATTTTAATAGCGGAGCTTATATGGTTCAACCAGCTGTACAACTCGCCCATCGATGTACGACGAATTTCAAACCATGTTGGATGGATTTTAAAAACTTGCTTGCTTGTCACACCATCCAAGCAGTGTAAACAGATGTTGTTGCAACATGAATTTCCTTTTAAGAATTTGATTAATTTGACAGAAGAATATTTCGTTCGTCCGAGCGAGTTTTTTTTTCGTTTACAGTCGGGTGGAGGGGGAGTTTTAACCAACTAGTCTATTTGCACTGCGTGTTTGAAATGTGTTCAAGTAGAGCCCTGAATACATTCTTTCTTAGGTTTTTTTTTTGGGTTCCGTTAAAAGGCCAATTTTCTCTTTTTTAAATTCCATCAAGCAAAATAATTGATTTAAATATGGACTTAGGTACTTTTAATTTAAAATCAAATCTGGAGATTGAATTTCTTTGCCAGATTTACATCTCTAAGAACTGAATGAAACATTTTCAACAGTTCTTTGAACGTAGCACAGTTGATTATCTTTATAAAGATTTTGCTCCCAAAATTGACAATTGAAGTTACTTTGAAAAATAATAAATATTTACTTGCAAATAAGAATTCACAATGCGCTTCAAAAATCATTCATATTTAGACGTTCTAGTAGAATTTCAATTTTTTTGTTTGCCTAGAGCTTTTATTTTTGTAAGTTTGGAATCCAACCTTCTAATAGAAAACATAACCTAACAAATACCTATGCGAAGAAATTTGTTAATCAAAAAACCATGGCATGCTCTTCTCTCCGCCTGCAAGCCCACATAAATGCAGCAACTAAAAATCTTAACTTAACAAAATAAAATCCATTTAGTTTTTATTTATTTCATTTTATAGTTCTTTTTATTATAAAAAAAATCCCAACTAAATGTACACCCGCTTTTACTCTGCGTCTTCTTCGTCATCGTCATTGGAACTAATTCTGAAGTAACGTAGTTCATACGAGTCCTTCTCATTGGCAACAACACGGATCCAATCACGCAAGCTGTTCTTCTTCAAATACTTCTTTGTCAAGTACTTGAGGTAGCGCTTGGCGAAGTGGACATCAGAGTTAACAAAGACCTTCATCTTGTTACGTTCAAGAGATACATTATTGCCCAAGTTGTTAACTTTGCCATTGACCTTTAGGCGAGCCTTGATGTACTTTTCCTGAAAAAAATTGAAAAAAAAAAATGGTTGTTAAAAATTATTTAATTCAGCTCGATTAATTTAATGCTAAATGAATTGATTTTAATAGTAGTTGCTTATAAACACTTTTAAATATTTATTTTGTAGTTAATTTTGTATGTTCGCTATAAGGCCAATTAGAAACAAATTATCTAGATGACTATAAGAAGGAACATTTTATCTTCCACTGAGTACACTGTCCCCAGGGTGATGAGTTCACTCCCTGGAAACAAATCAGTCGTGGAAATAAATGTAACAAAATTGTTTCTCAAGTTAAGAATTTTGTACATTCACTATTAGGCCAATTCGAAAGGAATCATCTAAATGACCAGAAAAATGAATAAGTCAGTCTTCCACTGAGTACACTGTCCCCAGGGCGAAGAATTCACTCCCTGGAAACAAATCAGTCGTGGAAATAAACATAACAAGTGATTAAAAAATGTTGTTTGTTTTAGGAACTTGTCTGTTCATTGTTAGGCCAAATAGAAATCAGTTATCTAAACGGCTAAAAATGTGAACATATCTGTCTTCCACTGAGTACACTGTCCCCAGGGCGAAGAATTCACTCCCTGGAAACAAATCAGTCGTGGAAATAAAAATGACAGCAAGTGATTAAAAAAAAGTTTTTTTGTTTTAGGAATTTGTCTGTTCATTGTTAGGCCAAATAGAAAGGAGCAATCTAAATGGCTAAAAATCTGAACAAATTTTTCTCCCACTGAATATATTCCTGGACAGAGGAGTTCATGTCCAGATAACTTGAAATTCGTGGAATTTTGTTTGACCACCAACAAAAACTACTTTGAAATTGCAATGTACTTACGAAGTCAGCCACATCCATGATGTTGTCCTCGGCAATGTTGGTGCAATCAATGCCAAAACGGAGGGAAACCTTCTTCTTCTTCAATCCCTTGCCTCGGAGAACTTGTTTCTTTGTCACACGTCCCTTGCCAGTGGCGGCAGCAGCAGCGGCAACTACTCCTGTTTTCTTGGCGGGCTTGGCGGCAGCAGCAACTGGTTTTGGTGCAGCAGCCTTGTGTGGCTTCTCGGCTTTAGGAGCAGCGCTATCAGCAGGTTTCTTTGCTGGTGCGGCAGCAGCTGCAGCTGGAGCAGCAGCCTTGGTGGCTGGCTTTTCAGCAGCTGGCTTCTTAGCATCCTTTGGTGCATCAGCCTTCTTTGCGTCCTTCTTGGCTGGAGCAGCAGCTTTCTTTGCTGGCTCAGCTCCGGCGGCCTTCTTTGGAGCAGCCTTGGGAGCAGCAGCAGCTGCTGCTTTCACTTCCTTAGCAGCTTCTGGCGCCTTCTTAACGGTCTTGGCAGCGGCAGGTTTGGCTTCAGGGGCCTTCTTTTCAACCTTGCCCTTGGCGGTTTTGTCTCCACCAGCGGCAGCGGGTTTTGGTTTATCAGCAGCAGCCTTAGCGGCTGGCTTTTCACCTTTACTAGTTTTAGCCTGTTTGGGAAAGTTATTTAATTAGATTAATCAGCAAAATTTTAATTCAACAGAAAATAACGTGAACACTTCCAAATTGACAACATTTTTTTGAAATCGCTGTAAACAGTGTAGGAAAAAAACTTTACCCAAAACCCGTCACAAAGTAATCTGATTATATTAAAAACATCAGGAGAGATTTTATGTGAAAAATTATAAAAACCATTGGCACTTGTATTTGGTCACATTAAATGTTTGTTATTTCAAAAATATTCACGTTTTTTCAGGGAGAAATAAATAATTTTCATAAAACTTACAGTAGGTGCCATGTTAAATCGGTAACACCACAATAGAAAAAGAACGTCATCCGGGTTTGGGGAAGTTGACAAGAGATTCGAGAATCGAAAATGGAGAATCTTTTGACAGTTTCGAGTATCGCTTTATTTCGGGTGTGTTCGTTAGATGATGAAATTTAAGGCTGGGTGCTTACTAGGTATTTAATATCGTTTTCGTTTGGAAGTTCGGAGTTATAGCCTTTTCACACCAAACTCAAAACGCGGTTTTCAGCTAAAAGTTTTCGAAAACACGAAATGCGTTCACACTGGATATTACGTGTTTTCGTTTGACATTTCAATTTTTTGACAACACTACTGTCAAATTTTGTATTGAAAAATTAAAAACTTATTTGTGTTTACATATTTGCAATAATAAATGAATGCTAAACAAATTAAACTAATTTATATACACAAAAAGAAAATTGAAGAAAACATGAATATTTTGTTAAACTTCTTTTTCTTATCTGAAAACTCTTACATGAGAATCAGAAGAAAGAAATTACTTATCACAAAAAGTTTATCAACAAAACAAATCAAAAACTCAAATAATATTTACAGTCAGCTGTTTTTAATTTCTTTTGAAAGCATTCCATCAATTTCTTTCTTGTCAATTTTTGGGCGCTGAATATTCCATAGGTGTGTTTGATTTAGTTCATCTATTACCACGTTTACAAGCAGAATTGAGAGCTCGAGTTGGATTAAGGTCGAATTTTCGACCCAGGTTTTTCGTCATTTGAGTTGAGCACTCCAGTTAGAGTTTAGTTGAAAATATGTTGAGATGACAGCTGCTGGTGTCTCACTCACACAAACCTCAGATATTTTGCCAATGCCATACCAACTCCTCAACTCAAGTTTTTCAGCACAAATTACGACTCGACTCCGCTCCTGAAGCGGAGTCGAGTCGGTTGAAGCTCGTTTCAACTCAACACAGGTATACAAAGGGGCGAAGCGAGCTTGAAGCTCGCTTCAATACCTCTTGTAAACATGGTATATGAGTTTCCACAAGTTTTCGACCGGTTTTATATAAAACTTGTAGTTTATGAAAACCTGAAGCTACAAAAAATGTATGCGAAAACTTGTGTTTTCGATTAGGTTTTCATCGAAAACCGATGTTTTGGCGAAAACCGTGTTTTCGGCTTGGTGTGAATACCGTATTAGTTAGACCTTTTTAAATTCTATTACGAAAAGCATTCATTCGCTGTTGTGTGTTATATATAATAAACGAACTATCCAACATTGCTGAACCCTACCGTGGACAATGCGTGGTAGAGAAATGTAAAATTCAATAGATTTTGTTGTTGTCTTATGTCAAAGTTAGAAAATTTAAAGATTGTAATAAATGCTTGAAAATCCTAACTATTTATAAAACACTCACAAAATCTGCTCTTAAAGTTAGAAACTTTTCAAAATTTCATTTTTTGTGGTGTTTATGGAGTTTTGGGATGACAATTGGAACAAGATATTCTATTGAAGTCAAAATATAGTTTGTCATCCATCTCTCAAACCACTAACTGTCAAATTCCATTGAAGGATGATTATGATTATGAATTTTATGTATTAAGCCTTAACTACATGTTAACTACAAAAGTATTGAATTTGCTAAAGTGAAAAATTATAAATAAAAACGTGTAAGTTCCTGGCTACACGGTGATTTTTCAATCGCCTAACCAGCCAGTTTATAGTCAAGAGGGATGAGGATTGAAGGGGGAAGATGCTCACGAAGGGAACTGAATTTTCCGAGTGCGCAATACAAATTGTTCCTCTTTTTGACGTTTGTTTATTTTTTTTCTGGCTTCTTCTCAATGAAAATGCCAATTTGTCATTCATTGTAATTTCAAAGGTGTAGATTAATGTTTTCAAAAGTTTTTTATGTTTATTACTTTTCATTTATTTACGAAATGGAAAAAAGGAACGTGATTGGGCACAACACTGTGTAGCCACCGCACGTGATTTTTCAATCGATTGAAAAATCACCGTGTAGCCAGGCACATACGTATATGTAGTTCTTGATTTCTCCTTTACTGCCACTTGTGGCGAAAGGTAGTTGAATGTATAGTTAAGGCTACCAGTAAAAATTGAGTTTAATTAATGACATCTCTATAATTTGAGTTTAACTTTCGCCCATCCCTTTAACAAAAAAACCATTGTTCAATTCGATTCTCACTATATCAACTCGGTTCTCACCACATTAGTAAGATCTAATACTCACTTTTTTAACTTTTTTTTTGGGTGTATTGGTTAATAAAAGTATTAGTTAAAAACTTTTCAACTTCAATTTTTTGAAAACTTCTATACGAGATAGAATTTTGTAGAAGGTTGAAGAAAGACACAAAATTTTTCACTTTGTACTTTTGGAAGTTGAATGTAGTTAATTTTTTTTTCACTTATGTACTCTTGGAAAAAGTTAACAAGTGGAGCCTCAACTCTTTGTAATGAAAAACATAGTACTATCTTGGCGAGTATTTTTTAATGTTGCCTCGACCCTTGTGGTGGCGTGTATTTTTAGCTGTAGAATTTGATTTGGGGAATCTTTCAAGCATCGGATATTGGGGTAGGAGCAAGAGGAGAATTTGATTTCGATTAAACAATGAATAAGCTCTCCACAAAAAAATTTGTGAAAGCTCAACTCTTTTCACGTATTTTTCGCTTAAAAAATCTAACCCCCGATTTCATAAAGCCCTTTTAAAAATTGTTGTTTGTTCTATACAAAATACGTCTTTTAAAAATTTAAAAGCTTTTTAAATGTTTATGAAATTAAGTAAAAAATGTAAAAATAAAGTTTATCTATCAAATTTCATTAAATAATTAGTTATTCATTGAATTACAGATTTTTGTTTGAAATATTGATTTGACTTTACCTTTAATCGGTAGTATCTATACTGCGGATGTTGTATTTTCATATATATTTCATATAAAATCCTACTAAACCATGGATAGCTTTCCCAAAAAGACACGGCTTTTTTCGTTTATCCGTCAAAAAATAAAAAAAAACCGGAAATCTTATGTAGTCGAGGTTTTAATACTTCAAAAAATCTCTTGACAGGGAGAAATGTGCCAGTACTTAACGAAGAATTTTCGAAATCGACAAAGTATTTTCGTTGTATTTCGTTTTCGTTCATCTTCATCACTTCATCATTCGAAATTCATCAGTTTCAAGAAAATTTTACAAATAATAGAAGTGCGACGAGTTACCTTGTGATTTTATCAGAAAATAAAAAAATAAAAGAAAAACAATTCATAATAAATACTTTAAAACATCCAAAAACATGAAATTCCAATATAAAGAAGAACATCCATTCGAGAAGAGGCGGGCTGAAGGCGACAAAATCCGCAGAAAATATCCAGACCGAGTTCCAGTGAGTCTCAAATGAAAGAAAATCTTTTATTTTTTTTATTGCTCACCATTTTCTTTGTCTGTTTTTTTTTTTCAATTTTACTTGTCTTCAAATGAATCACTTGTTTTGATGAAAAAAAACTATTATTATTTCACAATTTTTTAGAACAAAAAGTTATTATTGATGTGTAAACTTTATTGCGTCGTACAAAAGTATTTTTTTTTTTGTATTAATATTCGTCAGAGATAATTTGGATTCCATTTTGCAAGATTTGGTTTTTTTTTTTGTCTTTTCTATGACGTTGAAATACCCCTTTCACTCCTCATTTGCCTGTCCAATGCTTTGTTTAGATTGTCGAATAAAAAATGCAAATTTCCTCAGCTGTTATTAGTGAAGAAAAAAAAAAGTTTCACAACGACAAGGTCAATAATATTGCTGAAAAATTGCCAAAACAAAACAAGAAAAGAAAATTTCTTAAATCATAAATAGGTGTACCTACCCACAATTTTTTTTATTTTAGATATTTTTTTACATTTAAATGAACAGAAATGGTATGCGTCGAAATTAACTGCATACATTTACTGACTGCGCTCAGCGCAGCTGATTTTTGTTTTGTCGCACCTACACACATTGTTGTTGTTGTTTGTAAGGTCATTTTACAGTAAATATTCCTAGGTACTGTAAATTCTTTGTTTTTGTATTTTTTTGTTGATTAATTTTCTTTCTTTACCTGTTCGCTCTACTTTAGAATTTGATTGATACAAAAGAAATTTGATTATTCAAACCACTTGTTAGTTTTTAATTATAATTAATATTTTTTTGAGTTATCAGTGTTTTGCTGATAAAGATAGAAATAGTAAAGGGTAAAATATTAGCATAAATAAGCAATAAACTGTAATGAACAATAAATTGTATTAACAAATAATTTTATCTATCCTAGTTAGGTACCTGGGCGTACTGAGCTAAATTGAAATTAAAAGAGAAAACAAACAACGCGATAGTACATTTATTTTATTTTTGATATAACCAAATTAAGTTACGAGGAGTTATAGGTACCTACCTAGGTATAAACGTGATTCATCATGAGATCGATATTTTATTTATTAGTTTGAAATCCGACGATGAAACGTGTTTGTTAAATAAAATTAATTTAAAACAAACCATTATTTTTTTCCTCTCACTTGAGAGTTTTTTTTGTGTAGATTGTGTAGATCTAGCTTTTGAAATAATTTGATCCAAACCAAAATAATATTAATATTCATTTAATTCAAATAATACTTTAAATATTTAACATTAATTAAAAATTAAATAATGTAGCACAGAAAATAGGAATGAAGTTATGAGCGAGCATGTACAAAAACGATTCAAAGCTTTTATATAATATTAATAATTTCAAACTGAAATATGAGACAAGTAGTATTTAATGTATGTATATTTGGGACAATATGTCTAACAATTCTATAAAAAGCTCTTGATATTTAATAATTATATAATAATAATAATATAATAATTTTTTTTTTAGGTTATAGTAGAGAAGGCACCAAAAGCCCGCATTGGTGATTTGGATAAGAAAAAGTATTTGGTCCCATCAGATTTAACTGTAGGACAATTTTACTTTTTAATCCGCAAACGAATTCATCTCCGCCCAGAAGATGCTCTATTCTTCTTTGTGAACAATGTAATTCCACCAACATCAGCCACAATGGGCTCCCTGTATCAGGTTAGTAATAAAATAACAAAAAACCTTTATCTTGCTTTTTTATTTGCAATTGTCTAATATTATAGGAACACCATGAAGAAGACTATTTCTTGTACATCGCATACTCAGATGAGAATGTCTATGGCAAAAACTAAGTAGAGGACAAAATGGGTTGCTGGCGAAAGGATTTTACAAAAAAAAAAAGAATTCTTCAAAGGCACAGCGAAGATGAAAAACTTAAATCTATCAACATAAAAGTAAAATTGGAAAAGATCAACTATATATAAAACATAAATATATAATAATTACAAACAAAAAAAAAAATCAACAAAAAAATATAGATACAAATATTTAGCTTTATAAATCATTTTATTTCTTATGTTTTCCTTCACACTACACCTTCAATTTCCTATTTTGATCAAATTTTGATTTTAATTTTTGTGTACAATTGGGTTTAAACAAAATTCCCTATCGCCAATCGGCAGATGTTTTGATAGACGCGTTCTATGGCAGTTAAAGTCAATAAATTTAATGCTTTTCTCTAACTGATGAGAGAACTTTAGTATTTAAAATTCAGTTTATTTATTTTTTATTAACTTACCTACTGACAAAATCGAGAGAAGGAAAAAAAAAAATAAACAAAAACCATAATTATTAAATGTTTACTATCAAAATATTGACGAGCAAATTTAGGAAAAAATGCATTCATATTTTTATTGTATGACTTTCTTATTATTGTAAAATTAATAGTTATTAACAAAATGTAAAACTGAGAATAAAATATGGACACAAAATGTGTTTAGGATGTTAATCCTAAGAAAATAGAAGTTTTAATATTAAATTGCTAGTGTGTAAGAATAGAAAATTAAATTAACACAATACTCTGGCATTAAAGAAAAATAAGAAATTCACCCTCATAAGCAATACGATACTGTTCTAGATGATACAGTTATCGTTTTATTAAAACAAGCAGTGCGGTTTTGCTCAAGTTTTAGTCAAATCCCCAACCGTCTGTTATTCAGTCGCTTGATTCAGATTCAAACATTGGTCCAGTATTTAATTAAATTTTGGATTATTCACTCATTTAATCCAAGTTTTGTATGTTACTTATATTAGATTAATATAATTGGATTAAGTTTTGATTAAAAGTTCTTTTAATCCAAGACGGAATGATCCGTTAAAGTGAAATCAAATTTTGGCCGGACAGTATTTTTATTTCGTTCAGGGATTAAGTGTGAGCTTTGGCAGTTAAAAGGTTCTTTTACATACTCAGGCCTTACTTTCACTTCGATGAAAAAGAGTATGTCATTTATTCGGCTTTTAAACAAGAGGATCGTATTTATAAACGTTATCCGGCTTTAGACATTGTGTTCAAAAAATTTGTTTATTGTTGTCTTATAGCTGCCTAACTTAGCCACAAGATTAGGTTGTCTTAACCGTGAATAATATTTTTATTAAATAGAGCATATTTCCACCAATTTGAAAACAGTTACACAGTGACTTAGAAGAAAAAAAAAAAACTAATAAATACGACTGAAATATTACGTCGATCTAAACTTGAACCACATTCCTTAAAATTTTTGAAACAAAGATAAAAGAAGTAAAAATCAAATGAAACAAAAATACGTACATATTTGTTTTTAATTTAAAATAGATAACAGTTTCAAAAATAAATATATATTTTTCTTTATAAATAATGAGAATGTATTGGGCCCTATCATCGTATCCGATCGGAACGAAACTTTCTCCGATTTCTACGAAATGTAGGAATTTTGTATCATGTAAGCTGTTTCGATTGATAAATCGGACAGTCCTACGAAATAAATTGAAATATGCGTTGAAACTTTTAAAATCGAAGTAACGTGTCTCGAATTCATGCGATGCCTAGCGATTAAATGTCAAAATCCGAGCAACGCGTGTGAAATTCACGCGATGCTTAAGTTCCGATTGTCTCCGACAGCAAAGTTGTTGTGAAAAAAGTTCCGCACACAAATAAAATCATTAGACACATGTCAACTAGAGGCGTTGGTATGCGTCTATTTCGTAATTCCGATGCGGATACCATGAACAAAATAAACGGTCCGATCGGAACTTCTCTCCGATCGGAGATTTCTCCGATCGGATACGATGATAGGGCCCATTATGTTTACTCTACATACAACTAAAAAAAATAACGTTTTAGTACAATACACTGGTCACGTTCAGATTTGTAATCAAAGTTATCTGGAGAGCTTTGTGTATTTGTAATGCCATATAAAAGCAGCTCAAGACAGCAGCAGCTACGAAACTTGAGCTATCATAAATTTTTGTGCCTTTATTTAGTGAAATCTGAACGCGAGGATTTATATAACAACACTTATAACTAAAAAACATTTTTATACATATCACTGGTATTACTGTTTAATTGATGGTTGGCTGTAGGCATTCTGTACCAAAAGTGAAACAAGAATCATTTCAACTAAAATCAAAAGGTTTATCAGCGCTGTAAAAACAAAATATAAACATTTAATTAATTTTTCAGTAAATAATAATACTTTTTTTCATACTTTGTTTGAGTATTTTATTGCTCATAGGGTAGACTCCTCCAAAATCTATGGAATCCAATGTGGAATCAAGAATGAGATATTGCAGTTTACATAGCAATAAGATCAACTGAAGACTTAACATCTTTTTCTAAAAAGTATACGATAAAAATATTAGGAAGGAATATTTTTTTTTTTTTTTAATTGACGATCTTACCATTAAATTATAATCGGGAAATAAGTTACTTATCATCTTGACTGTGATATTTAGACCCCAAAGGCCACTACAGATAGAAATACCAAGGAATGGCGCAAAAAATCCCAAAACATTGTCATACATTTTCTGTTGAAATAAAGAGAAAGAAAAATTAGTTAGTTATGCTATACACATTACCTAATCAGAATATTATTAAATTTACTGCATTAATCTTGAAATTCATAGAGCAAAATATTTAATATTTTTACATACCGGATCCATGTAGTATATCACATTTGATGCAATCATAATACTGGACTGTATCAAAGGCATTTGCCAGATAAGGCATTTAACCATAAAAAGCCTTGTCTTTTTTGGCGTCAATTTGGGCAAGAAAATACAGCAACAGCAGCACGGAGAAGTTTGCAGGTCCAATACTTTTTGATCACCAACCTCTTTAAGATAACCAACTTCCGAGTGAACATACCGAAAACATAAATTATGAAACACGACTGCTCCAAAGGTGAAGGATAAATGCATCACTGTATGGCAAATTAGCCATGATTTCGGAAGCAATATAGTAACAAGTGCAGCCAATGATATTATGGGATAAATAGAGCAAATAAAAGTTGTTGGTAAGTAAAGATTGCTTGAAAGACGTTTTTTAGCTTTTGTTATGGTTGTTGCGTAAATTGATATATTTAATGTTAGCACGAGGATTGCTATGAATATTGAACACGTGACAAATGGAGTAAGATCTGAAGAGAAGAAAAAACAAAGAATTTATGACGGTGTTTAAAAGTTGTAATTTTATTATATTAAACTTACTTGAAAAAAATTCGGATGTGCTTGGATAGTTTTCATAAATAATAACTGTAGAATGATTTGTTGTGTTATTTTGATCCGCTGACATGATGATTATAAATAATTAAATGCAATGCAAGCAATGATCGATTGGTTTGATGCGGATTTAAAATATATTTTTCTTGATGTGCTTACATATCAGGCCTTCATTGTTAAATAAACAAATTCTAAAAAAAAAGAAATCCATTTTAATCAATTGAACTCTCTGATGATACCAACTTGTAAAGATTTACCATGAAAGATAACAGATGTTTTTGAACAAGCAAAATAATTTAAATATTTAAATTTTTGTTTTGATTATATTCCGTTTTTTTTTAATGTCAGGGTTAATATCTGCAATCTGCTTCGTATGAAAAGGGTTATATATAGGCACATGTACATATGTAGTTATAAGAAGAAGACGATGAAAAAGAAAAACATTAAAATAATAATAACATTTAGGCTGGTATTAACCGAGCAATGATAAGTTTAAGAGACTCAGAACTCAAAATTATCCCTCATTTGGTGTTACATATTCTCTTTTCATGAGCTAAGAAGGGATGTTTTTTTTTTAGTTATGAGTAACTAACTAAGAATAATAAGTATAGCACTTTCATTAACTCTCATATAACAAATAAACAATGTTCTTAGTATTATCTATGTAAATTACTTAGAAATAAAAAGGTTCAGAAATTAATCAATCAAATTCATATGTTCTTCTAACGTTAATTTAACATAATGGTGCAGGGTAGGTCACCACCAAATAGCGCAAAAGAGGCAGCAGAAAAACTAGAGTGGTCATTATAACAGTCATTATTGAATGTTCTACATATTACTAAGTACACGGTGTTTTAATAATAATTTTTTACATGTTTATTTCGCTCATCGAAAAATATCTTACAAAACAAATTTTGGAAAGATTTGGTTCGTCGGCTTAAATAGCTTTAATTCTTACGAAGCGGGTCCCAAGAAAAAACCAAAATCCGTTTGTCGCTCAGCTTTATACATTTTTTTGCCAGCACCTTTTTGTTTTTCTTAAAATGCTACTTTTAAATGATAAGCACCACCCAACACCGACACAGAAATCAGTTAATTTTTATTTACTATGACCTGAATAAAAATGACTTAGTAGGAATAAAAAAAAAATTCTTATAGGATTGCGCGACAGCACACTAAGATTATGTAAAATCATATTAAATGGCGTTCTCGAATGTATGATCGTTCTTTTCAGACAATCACTAATCAGGCAAAATCTAGTTCACCTTCACCGTCTGTCAGCTTCATATAAGAAAAAAATAAAACTGTGATTTAAGCTGTTAACTGAACCCCCATAGATATTTCATTTTATGACAATTTTTGATATTTTTAAAACACAGTCGGCAATTCAATTTCAATTATTAACGACTTTTATTAATCAGATTTTCTTGTTCATAGTTTGTGTAGCAATTCATTTTATAACATGGCTTTAGGCCGTCTGCCAGAGTGACAACTTAAGTTTTTTTTTCAATTAAATTAAAATAAAATTAAAAAAAATAAAATACATATAATAATCTAATGTGATAAAACGTATTCTAAAATATTTCATCAATAATTCTTTTTCTATAACGTAAGGCCCCAGTGATGTATTTATAAAGGTCGTTCCATTCTTCGCCATTTAGTATGTTATGCATTTCTTTGTTTAAAAAAATAGTTTTTGCCTTATACGTCCTTTCTAATATCAATCAGGATAGGGCATCTACCTAAGAAGTGCAGCACGTCCTCTTTCTCTCTCATGTTGCATAGGCCAAAAAGATTTGAGAGATCACTTCTATTTGGTACGAAATTGAGTGGTAGTATCTCTGCTCTTGTTTTGAAAACTATTGTTATAAAAAGCTGTTGGATAGGTGGGGCTGAAGTAATTATTGTTGACAGGTTGTGGTTTAGCTTTGAGTAGATGAGTCTGTGACTTAACTCTCTGGATTTAACTTCAAATTCATCTCTCTTCTTTGCTTCGACTACGTTTATGAGGTCGTACAGTTTAGCTTTCCATGAGTCCAAATCGTTTACTTGAAGATCAAGTGATTGGTTGCAGTAGGTCGCTAAGCGTTTCCATTCAGACATCCATGAATTTTGTTTCCTTATTACCATCATACTTAGTATCTTAGGTAATCTATTATCATTAAGCGTAAGGGTTTTTAGAACATAATCTACTTGCAATTTGATTGTCGAGATAAACAAGGGAGAAAGTCCAGTTTCTAGTAGAAGTATGTGGTTTGGCGTTGTGTTTGGTAGCTTAAAGGTCCTCTTCAAGAAGTAACGCAAAAGTTGTTCGACCTCATCATACTCTTTATGGCCCCATATTTGGGCTAAGTAAAACATAATTGCTTGTGAGGTTGCTTGAAACACTATACTTCATAGCCGGATCCACATTCGAATATATCATAACACTCCTCCAGGTTGCGTTCAACACAGTCGGCACTAGTGTCATTATACGACACATAGTTGTTATCAATAATACAAATTTTATCTTAGCATGCCATTAATTTTTTAAATTTTATTAAAGAGCTTGATATTTTTAAATAGATTCCTATTATATAATAAAAAATTAGATGTGCAAATAATTTAATGTACAATGTATATATACATACGTAGTGAGTGAAACATTTTTGAATTTTCAACATACCAATTTATTATCCGCTTGAGCTACTTTGGTTATAATTTTGTTATTTTTTATCCACGATCCGAAGTTTATCCTCCTACATATATAATTTAGCTCATTATTTAGTCTCCGAAAGAGACCAACTTGCTACCACCAAATGTATATTTTTTATTTAGCTTTACTGTTCAAAGACTTTGTGTAATGGTGCTACATGTAAACATTTTTTTTTTTATTGACCGGCAAAAACTAAAAAAAAATATTGTTGCCATACGTGATTCCATTATGTAATCCATAATAATAACAACCTCAAACAAAAACTTCTTTTATAACCGGTTAGGCCTATGGAAATTAAGCAATTTTGCAACTGCATTCAACAAGCAACAAGAAGTATGTGAGAATGGGTAGAAATGGGCAATTGCGTTGATAGCCTCATTTTATATGGAGGTTGCTAAACCATTGACATGTTGATAAGGTAATTTTGCTTTTGTACTTTTTGCAAAAAAAACGTTACAAAATAATTAATTATAAACTTTTTTCATCACATTGTGTTTCTTAGGATGGATAAATTTCAACGTATTGCAAAAATAGAATATTTTTATCTCGTAAAAATAAGTTCCATTTATAAGTACCTACATACAGTTATGTCAAAATGTTCAAAAAATCTTATTGAAAAACAGACTTCAACATCTCTTTTATAGACCATACAAAATGCCCCTTTTTTCAACTATCCTCTACTCACCTAATAATTAGCGTGTTTAATAATATTGCGAAAAATATTTGTATGGTGGTAACTTCTTGTATTTTAACACAAAAACAAGCAAGAAAGCTTGAATGTAACAGGTTTTTTTTTGAAATAGTAATGATGTTCTAAATATGTTTTTCATAAAGTCCTGATTGGTTCTACTTCCATTAATTATTTTTTTTATTAAAAATATAGCAATGTAATTTTAAATGCACAGACTTTCACTTTTTGTACACATTTGTTTTGACGCGCCTTTATTTTGCAGTCAGGCTCATAGTCTGTGAAGATTATAGTTTTTTTTTGTCTTTATTATAAACATTCATTGGGTCAGAGCTCAGAAAATACGTCATCTGGCTGGGTTTATCTGAAGGTTATGATTATTATCGCACAGATGCCAATGGCCCAAAAAAAAAAACATAATAAGGACACGAGTAATTTATGCAACCGAATTTCATGGTAAATCTCTTGCAAACTTACAATGACTCGTCGTCGAAGATCCAAAAAGAGAATTAAAATTTCTTAATTAAAAAAAAAAATGTATATTTTACCGTAGTGAGCACAAGATGCTTCGCGACGAAATAGTTTTAACCAACTGAGTGATGGCAGCTTTTGAGTTTTAATGAAATAGCTTTGCTGATGGTGCAAGGCGGTTTGTTGGCTCTTGAGAGTATTATCGTAATTTGTTTAGCTCTGAAAGAAACAAATTTATTGGTCAGACAGGGCCTGAATGGGATATAATAGTGCCGTATACATGTTTGTTTGTTGATGTTATACAATGTTGGGCTACCTCGTGTGCTCAAATGGTTCCATATAACAATATATCAATAACTTTAATAGTAGGTTATTTAAAAAAAAAAACATCAGCCACAAGCAGTGCATAATTATGTACCTATGTATATGCTATACATACTTACATACATGTAATTAATTTGTTTGGGATATGTAAATAAACTCTGAGTCATATGTTCGTATCATTAAAATTTTATAAAGCAATCTAAGAGATTAAATATTTTTTACAAGGAAGAGGCAAAGAGCAACATCGACCTTGAACACCGTTGATGAAAAACTGGAACATTTGATCTGTGTCTCGTTGATCGCATATTGTATTTAATGTTATTGCGCATAAAGGTTTAAGAAATCGAAATAGAGCAAATATTAACAGCGAACCTGGGCAATAGGCACGTATATAAATATAACTAAAATAATAATCATTATGTGTTACAATGATTATTATTATCATGTCTAATTAAATGCATTTTATGAAAAAATTACTGTACACTCTGGTGTATACGTATTTTTCCAATTTAACGCAAGTTATAGTCGTAAGCCTCATAAATCTTTTAATTTTCAAAAATAACAATTTTATACCCTTAACACCCATATATTTTTATAAAAAATAATTTCTTTAAAATTTTTAAATTAAACAAATCAAAATACATAATAACATTAATAAATATTAAGCAGATGTCTATGACTTCAAGTACCAATTGAACCAAAAATACCATTACATTAATAGATTGCATATTTTTATTTCATTTTGAATTCATTATACTCTACTAAATTTAAGAAAGTTTCAACTGTTTCAAAAACATGTTAATGAAAGATATAATATACATCTTTCTTAAGATTTTTTTTATCGGTATGGCGAATATGCCAAGAAAGCATGTTTCTCTTTTAGCACCTTCTTGTTATTGATGTTATGAATTAGTTCTGATTTCAATTATAATGAAAAATCATAAACAGACAATCCTAATTAAGTGATTGAAATTTATTTAATATAAAATATATGGATACCACATGTTGATGATTGTTGTTCCAATTCTTAGAGTGCTTAAGAGTTAAATTGTTCAATTCCATCATTAGTTTTTTTTTAGTATGTATTACAATTTTTAGGTAATAAACTGTTTTTATAACTTAAGTTAAACCTACTATAGAACTTATTCTTCAGACAAAAAATGTTCTTGCTGTTTCTTATAACTTTTAAACCAGAGTTCTGAATAATCCAGATGGTTTTAATTATTATCGTGACTTGAGAAAAGATAAAACATTTAGCTCACAACTATTTTATGATCATTTAAAGTTTTAGCCGCACCTTTAAACCAAGTGCTTCCATCGCTAGATTAGGTTAAAGTTAAAGCTGTTGGTTTGGATATCCAACACACTTAACCAAAAATTCCATTATTGGTTCTCAAATAATGTTACTCAAAGGTGGTGCGAACAGTCTTTTGGTAGTTTTATTGTATTATGCCAGTTAAGGTATTCTATTTTTCAGTTATGAATACAAATTGAAAAGATACCTTTCCATCGATGTAACATATTCTTCACAATCGGTGTTAAAAAAAGTAAAAACCGGTGTTAAAGTAAGTAAAAAAAAAATTGTTTTTAAAATTTAGTTCTTAAAGTTTTTGCGACGTCTTCTTTAACCGACAATTGTTATGAACTCGACTGGGACTTAAAACTTTACCACTTCACTATAGGGCCACTTGTGGGGGTTTCCGAGTTGACTTCAGAAATTTTCGGTAAGGTTTTTCGTTGTAAAAAAATATTTCCTTCTAAAGCGATTCCAACATTTTTGTCGATCGTTTTATTTTCGCAAGTATGCTCCTTCAGAATCTGTATCAAAAACCCAATCCAGTCAGAAAAAGTTTAAAGACAAAATAAAACTGAAATTAATAATAATTTTTTTAATAATAAGACGAGATTTACAAATTTTTTTAGTAGGTACGTTAACAAATACTTAACTTTTCATTCAAATATATTTTTGTTTGCTGTTGATTTATTTTGTTTTTCATATAATACTTGTTCCTATTTTTGTAATTTAAAATGGGTGTTTTTTGTGTTTATCGTATTTTTTTGGGCAGCAAATCCATACTTTATAAACTATAATTTCAATAACATACATACGTCGAAGTAAAATCTTCTATCTTCTATTTCTTATAAAAAATCATGGGATTAAAACTGTGCGCCACAACAAGATGCTTTTGTAGATCTTCTCTTTCCTCAAAATTTCCTTCACATAAATGACAAGCATGATAGCTACTGTAGGTGAAATACAAGGAAAAATAAACAGAACATAATGAAAAGATAAAAACTATTATTTTAAAAAAATCTCTTACTTCTTCGGTGTTGCTTTGGGAAGTTCACCTTTGTGTGAATTCATATGTGAGTTAAAATTTTGCAATCCAGTGATTGATCGAAAACAAATCTTACAATTAAAATGTTTTCTTCCGCTGATAAGAAAAGAATTGATTTTAAAAGAATATGTGTTGCTTTTACTGATTTTTTTTGAAATATTTAAACTTACTCAGGTTTCTTATGGACAATAAACGTATGTCTCATGAGTGATGATTTATCCGGATAAAATGTGGAACAAATTTTACATTTATATTTTATTGATTTTCCATTGTGGTTAAGTCTTGTAGGATGATTTTTTGGTGATGTCTTGGCAATCTTTGAAATGCTTATTGGAGGTTTTACTGGTGGAACAACTAGTCCATGAGAACTGGAAAAGTTCGGAAAGAAGTTATGCTACATATTTTATGCAAACCAAATGATGAATAGTTAAAATTAAAAAAAAAATAAATATGAATTCGAATAATAATTAAAAATATAATTAAAACAAAAAAATAAAATAAAAACATTGATATATAAATACATTTTGTATTAATTGAACCTATGTTTAAATTAGATTTTTTTTAAACCAAAAGGGCATTGGACGAACAAAACTAACGCGGGCAAATTACGTGTTAAATGGAACAACAAATAATTCCCTATAATCTTAGCTTAAGTTTAGAGAATTTTCTAAGCTTAATTTTAATTCCGCAGAAAAATTATTTTAACTACCTGAATCACCTATGTACATAATATATTATAGTTCATATTAAAACGTACCTCAATTTTGTTTTCTGTGCGGTCGTTAATTCACGATTTTGTCCAATTTTCTTCGGGTTTTCCAAAAAAACACGCCTATAAGCACATATAAGAACGTTGAAACAATAAAATATCATTAATGTTAAAAAGGTAAGTTCCTTTTTTTCAAAAGTTTTTTTCAAGCAACAACATACTTTTAAGTACATAATATGTTAAGATCAAACTTTATTTAAATTTCCCCTCCAGTGGAATTGGCATACATTTCACCTTGTGAATAACGTAGCGAAATGCCATTCAAGAAAAAATTTTCCTCTGATCTCGATGGCGTACATTTACGCAAAGTTTGATTATAAATCTTTTACATATAGGTACATTTAATTGTTCAGTTTTAAAGATACAATTGTACCTGAAAATTTCTTTGAAACCATGAAGCGTGAAAAATTGTAGCTTTCACTGGTAAGTTATAGAATTTTTGTATTTCGCTTTATGTTTGAAATCTGCTAACCACAGACAAACTAAAATTACTCTTAACTTACTCTTCTTTCTTTTCGTTCTCTGGCATATAATGCGAATTCATATGTCTGATGATTCTTGTGTTGACAACTGGCATAAAACACAAATTACAAGCTTCAAATTTCTGATCCATTGTTGCTATTCCAGCAATACGTTTTCTGAAAAGTTCTTTGTGCTTTTGTTTGATGTGATTTTTAAATTCCGAACGAGTTTTGCATTGGAATTTACATTCTTTACATCGAATAGGACGCCTAAGACATATTAAAAAAAAAACATACAAAAAGAAATTAAAAACAAAATAAAATAAAATCAAAACATTCACCGAAAACAAACATCCAAACAAAAATTATACCTACTCTCGATAGGTGTAAGCAACTTCATAATGCTTCTCCATATGATTTGCACATTCCAACATTGTGTCAAACTGTTTGTCGCAAATTTCACAATATGTGTCGTGCATAGGCGGCGTTGGTGGTTTTTTAACTTGTGCCGTAGAAGCAGTGCTTGTTTTCTTTGGTGGAAGTTTATCCATGCCTTTGTGTACGCAACCAATATGCACTCTTAGGCCGAATTCTGTAGCGAAAGATTTATTACATCCAGTACATCGGAACTTTCCTCCCGCTGCTGTTGTGATGTTGCTATTTGTACTAAAGAGATGTTATATAAATTGATTGTACATTTAAATATAAACTTTCAAAAACCTATTACTTTTTTGGTGACGTTTTTAAATATGGCAAAATTAAAGGAGATTCAACATCTTCTGGTGGTTCAGCAATTTTTTTTCTCAAAAATCCGCTCAATGGAATTGATCCGCCACCGGTGCTGCTGCCGCTAATTGAATTGACTCTACTCATACCAGCACCACCACTGATACGTCCGGCACCTGCCACAGCCATTGCAGATGTGCCATCACTTTCGTGCGTTTCTTCATGTTGCTGTAGATTAATATACCGCCCAAATTGTTTATCACACAGAAGACAAATAAATAATTGCTTGGCTTTATTAATTCGGCGCATACTGTAACAACATTATTTTTAATTAAAAATTTGTCTTATATAACTCTCATGTACAAATTTACTTATGAGCTTGATTTTTATGTAAAAAGAATTCATTTTTGCTGCTGAAAGTTTGGTCACAATGATTGCACTCGAAATATCCACTGCAATCATTCACAATTTGTCTGAAATTAAAAACAAACAAAGTTGACAAAAATTAATAAGAGTTAAGAAACATTCCATTTATCCTTACGAATGGGTATATTTCAAGTGCTGGCCATATATGGTGCTGCTGAATAGATACACATCACAAATTCTACATTTAACAACCCATTCACCCGAACTACATATGAAAAAAAAAAATTAAAATGAAACATCTTCAAAAATACAAATAAGGTAAGTTCCTACGCTTTTAAATTTTCAACATATTCCATATAGTTATCTGAATGTCGATTTCTCACATGTGCATGCATTAAAGCTGGAATTTTTGGTTTAAATCCACACATTTCACATACAGGACTCTTTGAATCGGTAAAATTACGTTCACCTTCGTAGGTATTTTCTTTTTCAATATTTCTCTCATATAATTCGTTTTGGTTATCTTCAACTTGGCCATAGGGTCCACTATCATAATCAATTTCATTGTTGTGATAGTTTTTTTTGTAACTAAACATAAATAAGAATCATGATGGTTTATACAGCCTTTCTTTTTAATGGAGATAAATTTTCTTACTTGACAGATTCATCGTTATCTTCATCTTCGTCATATTCACAACTGCTTTGGTCTGATACGATTTCATCTTTAACTTGAACATTACAAATTGGTTCAAGAGGTAATCCGTCCAGAGAACTACTGCTGAAAGATTAATAGTAAAAGTAATGAAGATAAAAAAAGAAGTTTGATATTAATTGTAAGTTGGTATTGTAAGTTAACTATTTAGATATTTTTTTAGTCATTCCAGTATTTTTTTTGTTTTATTAGCTACAGGGCAAGCTCTTCGATTGGGCTACGTTACCTGCTACCTAGTTACTTTTACATACAAACCTCAGCAGCTAGCTAATTAATTGGCCTTTTTTGAAGCCAGTTGACAAATTAAATAACTAGTACTAGTAATTTTGTCTTTTTTTTTAGACCTGTGGTATTTTTTTTTTAATTAGAAAATGGCAGGCCCGCCTAAACGGAGAGTATTTCTTCTCAACGACTTTTTGTTTGTCTTGGCCCAACCTTCACGCTTTAGTTCTGAGCCAAGGAGGGGTTCGTTATCTCAATGTATTAGTGATGCTTCTCTAGATAGACAATCGTTTACAACTTACTTTTCACTTCTCCCATCATACCCCGTCTGTCTATACTCTAATTCTGTGGAAAAAAATTGTTTGGAAGTGCTGGCTTCAGAAATTTTTCGCTTTTTTTCTGGAACTTCACTGCTGCTGAAAGGAGTTCGATAAAAAATAGTTTGAATGGAGCAAAATGTTGGCTACTTATGTACCTGGTATCTTCGGCCATGGCTCTGTCATTATTCCTCGCTTTGTGCTGCTCGGTAATGTGAATGGTGAGCTCATTCCATGTTTCAAATGTATCATGACACAAGTTACATGTAAGCCTTTTATCTTTATTCGCATACCTTCAATCAAACCCAAAAGAACCAATTAATGATGTCTATTTCAGTTTTGAGATTTTGTTACTTACTTAAGATTCTTTGTGTTCTCCAAGGAGATTTTGGTTTCTTGTGAGGTTTCCTCGGTGCCTGGTTCTAATTTTGGTTCTTTTAATACTTTTTCATGATTTTTCAAATTCTTATTATTAGCAGTACCCAATATGGGAGCTTGAGATTCTACAGATGTAATAGAAAAATCACACGGTTCCTTCTTTATAACAACATCCCGGGGATCATGTGTGTTGAACTGCTGGGTTTGGAGCATATCATTGAATGATATGTGAGACTTGATACACATTTGTTGGAAGTTATATGCGTCATTTAATTTTTTAATACAAATACTGCATAAAACTTTGGGCAAACTATCCGATGGCTCAACGGGCAAGAGTGCTATTTTGGTTAACATTGTTGCAACATTGACCGAGTTTATTCGCGAAAAGAAAAACATTTTCATATCATCGCGCCTTTTCATGCAAGCTCTGCAGAGATCTCGAAATTCCAAAGGAAGGGCCATTATGAAGATGCGCTGCCATATATAGAAAAAAAAAACAATGTAGAAAATTCATTTTTTAAACAATTCATTTTTTAAGGAATGCTTAAAACTCATTTCCGAATTATGTTGTTTACAAACATACCCCGAGCAATTTAAATTTAGTATTTGGTGTGTCTATTTAATAATAATTAAAAAAAAACTTATTGGGAGAGATTTATGGATATTTTGAGATTTTTCACAATTTGTGCAAAAAAAAATCCTCTGAGACACCGCCACCGCCAAACTCCTTTTTGGTGGTAGGGGTAGCATTAGCACTATAGCAGAAACAGAAATCCATCTTCCTTTTTCCTGTTGTTTTTTTGTTTTTTTTTGTTTTTGCAGAAATGTCAAATGTCAAGAAAGTGCGCTTGTACCACATATTCACGATAGTAAGGTTCAGGCATTTCAGGTATAATTACTTAAGGTTCTTTTACACCTGAAGTCCACAGACCATCATGTTCTAAGCTTTCAGCATTTGACAGTACAAATAAAAAAGATAATATACTCCGGCTGTTATTCACCGAGCACTCTAAGCGTCTAAGCTTATTAAACTCATAGCTCGAGAAACTCTCCTTCATTAACTCATTAAAATTTAATGAAGTAGGATTTCTTTGCATATGAAAACTATAGTACTCTCATGGTCATTGGATTTAGAATTGTTTTGTGTGGTCGTGTGAGGGCGCACTTGTATATAAACAGAAACCAGAAAATTAGTTAGGTAATTACTTGAATTTGGAAGATAAAAAGAGCTGAACCGTGGTCTTTATATATGAAAACTATAGTATACTCTTATGGTCATTGTATTTAGAGCTGTGTTGTGTGGTCGTGTGAAGTCGCACTTGTATATAAACAGAAACAGGAATCAGAAAATTAGTTAGGGTGTGATCGCTATGGTGCCGACGCGTGGAACGTGTTCATGGGGGTACTATAGATTTCATATGCAAAGTCCATGGGACGTGACTATTATTTTTTTGACAACTACAGATGTGGATTGTGTGGAATCTGTTGTTGTCAAATTTTCGGCGTTTTTGGTTGGCTAAACTATACATGTTGGTAGGTCACATATCACATCACATTTTTCGTTTGCCTTCGCCATCGTCCACTGTGTTAGATCTCGAAAATTCTTAAATAAAATTATTTTTAATTAATTAAAGAAATAATTTCAATTAAATATGGCATCAATTAGTTTATTGAACCCTAAAGCTGAATTTGCTCGTGCAGCTCAAGCATTGGCCATTAATATTTCGGCCGCAAAAGGACTTCAAGATGTGATGAGAACTAACCTGGGACCAAAAGGAACCATGAAAATGTAAGTAATTAATAAATTATCTATATAAAAATTATAAAAATATCATAAAAATGAAGAAATATACGATTTTAATATGAAAAGTCCTTATAACGAATGCAGATGGTTAACATGGAGGTGTGTCTATTTCTAGGTTATGTTTGTCCCACAAGATGCGTCATGAAAAAAATCTTCTTTTCGATAGAAATTCTTGATTTTTGTTTATTAATGAAAACTTAACAAAATATTTAACACTGTTTAATGCCTTACTCTCTTTTTTTACTCAATATATAAAATTAAACTACCAAAGTATTTTTAAGAGTATTCCTTTACCCTGTCTACAATATCTAGCAAAAAAACCACATATAAACCAAATCCCCTTTGATCTTCTATTAGAACTATTTAACCAAAACCATACATAACTAGTTAATAATTGACAAAAATAAATATATAAAAAGGTAGCATCTCCATCAAAAACTTCTTAGAGAGCTAATCTGCTTTAAAAGTTTGGAACTAACTTTTCATGACAAAATTAGGCGAATTTAGTTAATAAATTTATGATCTAGCAATTTTTTATTCTTTGAGCCAAATGTACGAAATAATTAACGCGAAGTAACTCGTCTTAACGCTCTCTTCGCTAATTCACCGACTTGAACAATGTACCTGCATGGTGTTTCTTTGATTACATTTTTACGGTGCAATGAAGTCAAGCAAACTTTTCGACACGAGGTTTTTTAATTTAACTTGAATGTTTTATTTAATTCAGGTTGGTTTCTGGCGCTGGTGACATTAAAATCACCAAGGACGGAAATGTTCTTCTCCACGAAATGCAGATCCAACATCCAACTGCATCGATGATTGCCCGTGCCAGTACAGCTCAAGATGACGCAACTGGTGATGGTACAACTTGCACTGTACTTCTTATTGGCGAGCTCTTGAAACAGGCTGATATATTTTTATCTGAGGGTCTCCATCCCCGCATTTTAACCGAGGGAGTAGAGAAGGCAAAAATCAAGGCTCTGGAAGTTCTTGAGTCGATGAAGATCCCCATTGAGGTGAACAAGAAGAATCTTGTTGATGTAGCAAGAACAAGTTTGAAGACCAAAGTCCATTCTAGTTTGGCAGATTTGCTGACTGAAGTATGTGTTGACGCATTGCTGGCCATTCGTCAAGAAGAGAAGCCAATTGACTTGCATATGGTTGAATTAATGGAAATGCAACATAAGACATCAACCGACACCAGTCTTATTCGTGGTATTGTTATGGATCATGGTTCTAGACATCCTGACATGCCAAAGCGTTTGGAGAATGCCTACATCTTGACATGCAATGTTTCGTTGGAATATGAGAAATCCGAGGTTAATTCTGGATTCTTCTACAAAACTGCAGAGGAACGTGAGAAGTTTGTTATGGCTGAACGTGAATTTATTGATCAGCGTGTCCAGAAGATCATTGCATTGAAGAAGAAACTTTGCGACGGAACTGACAAGACCTTCGTAGTCATTAACCAGAAGGGAATTGACCCAATGTCATTGGACGCTCTGGCCAAAGAAGGTATAATGGCACTGCGTCGTGCCAAGAGGAGGAATATGGAACGTTTGGCTTTGGCATGTGGTGGTGTGGCTTTAAATTCCTTAGATGAGATGGAAGAGGCAAATTTGGGGTATGTTTTGATTTGTCAATTTGCTTGAATGATTTCTAATTATTGTATTTCCTTTCTAGATATGCTGGTGTTGTTTACGAGCATGTTTTGGGCGAGAATAAGTACACATTTGTGGAGGAATGCAAGAACCCGCAATCGGTAACGATTCTTATTAAGGGACCCAACAGACACACCATAATTCAAATCAAGGACGCCATTCGCGATGGTTTGAGGGCCATTAACAATGCCATCAATGATAAATGTCTCATTCCTGGAGCTGGTGCCTTTGAAATTCGTGCTTACAACCAATTGATGAAATACAAGGATGAAATTAAGGGTAAAGTGCGTCTTGGAGTTCAGGCTTTCGCAGAATCGCTCTTGGTCATTCCCAAGAATTTGGCTATAAACAGTGGATATGATGCTCAAGATACCATTGTTAAATTGACTGAAGAAGATCGTTTGAATCCTGATGCAGTTGGTCTAGATTTGGCAACAGGAGAACCAATGAAACCTGTCGATTTGGGAGTATATGATAATTATATTGTCAAAAAGCAAATTCTTAATTCCTGCTCGGTTATTGCCAGCAATCTCCTGCTTGTCGATGAAGTCATGCGTGCTGGTATGACAAGTCTTAAGGGATAAGAAGAAGGAACTAACAAAAAACTCACTTAAAATTCTCCTTCGTATTATTAATTTTTGTCACGCGTATTTTTTAAATTAAAACATACATGATTTTAAATCTTTTTTTCAATTCTAACATGCCTAACATTTCATAAATAAAAAATATAAAATGCATTTATTGTTCGAACTGAATATCTTTTACTTGATTATTCGTCAAATGATGATGAAATTTTCAAAATCAGTACACTAGATTTGCACCACTGATCACCATAATATAGAAATCAGTGATTCGGAACCACAAAGGTGAAAAAAATTCACTTATTAATATTCCATAGCAAATATCAACTTATTTTCCCTATGAATTTTCGACGACTAAGGGGACAAAGAATCACATTCACAAGTTTAAATGGAAAATATTCCGCCAAAATTAATAGTATATATATATATATATATTATATATATATAATATCTTTATTCCTTACCTAATTTGCTTTTGTAATCACATATCCTTAACATTTAAAATTTACAAGATATATGTACATACTAGCAATAAAAAAGCTGATTATAGCCAACATTTCGTAGCTCTAATTATGCCAAAGGAAGGACTTTGACGTAAAAAAACCATATTTTGATTAGTTCTACAGCTGCATTCAGTAAATGTTTTTCAAGACGGCTTCTTTGTGGAAGGCAATTTAGACCTATCAAAAATGTCTTTACAAGTGCTTGTGATTATCGAATTGAATTTAAAAAATAGAATAAATTGCTGCCTAGACTGGGGATCGAACCCACACCTCCAGGGTAGCAGTCGAGCACTACCTCCACTGCGCCGGAGCCACCCTCTCCACCTATCCCGCTCTTGAGCCGACGCCATCCAATTGCGAATCCCAAGGCTTCGGGCGCCCTGATATACGCCATCTCTCCAGCGCCAGCATGGTCTACCACGCTGCCGTCTACCTTAGAATGTACCACAAAGGACTTTTCGAGCCGGTTCCTCTTCACTCATGCGAGCTAGGTGCCCTGCCCTGCGGATTCTACCGAGCTCCAAGGTAGATTGCGTACAATTCATGATGGTACCGTCTCCGGAATCTTCCTCATATGGGGCCAACAATGTAATAATTAAAACGAAACGGATCGATTTCTCTGGCTATGTTTTGTTCACCCAATAGTTTTAATTGAAAATAGAAAAGAAAAAACAACACTTCATTTCTGTACTTTTTTATTATTCTAATTCGCGCGTTTAGTGATCATAGTGATTTTTTTTTTCAACTGAGCAAGATAAAAACATAAAGTTAAAAACTTTAACCTGAGCATTAACAATTCGACTATGTTAATATTTATACGCTAGTAAACAAAAAAGAAAATAAAATTAAAAATAAAATGATATAGCAAATTTGTATTTCCTTAAAAACTATTGTAGATCAATAACATGTTTGTTTTGTTTTTTTTGTCCTTCCTGTCTACAACTGGTTGTGAAAAAAAAACTTCAACGATATCTTCTTTCGTAGGATTCATAGTCCCGTTCGGTACCTCCACCACGATAGCTGGTTTTCGAAGGTTCTCTATAACGGTCTCGGCTACGGCTGCGACTGCGAGACTTATGTTTGTGTTTCTTTTTATGTTTTTCACGTCGCTCAGAGCGATCGCGGTTTGACGGTGATCTATCGTAGCGTTCATCCCCAGCCCTACGATAGTCATGATTGCCGCTGCTTCGTTCGTCATGTTCTGGACGGTATGCTCCCACCGTACTACCACTACCCCGACCGTAATAATCTCTATCACGATCATCTCTTCTTCCGCGATCGACATACTCTCGTTCGCCTTCATACTGATTGGCTCCACCCCCACTTAAGGCAGCAACAGGCCCACCACCACGAGCACCACTGGGTGCAGCACCGGGTCGGACATTATACTGATTGAAATTCACCTTGTTTACCATACAAAAGTTCTCTAGGCGTTTCTCTATTTGTTTTTGAATCGGAACTGGTATACGTGGAAAAAGTGTGGAGAACCAATCGAGTTTAGTTAGAAATTGGTGGGACATTTGTCCGACAGTCATCGTCTAAGAGAAGAAAGAAAAAAGAAAAATATATATATTTCACCGTTAACAAATCATACACTACTCCCCATGGAGTAGTCATTTCGGGTCATACTAGTGACTCACCTGGCCACCACCAGCCTTTACATCAATTTCCTCCTCGTCAAGTAAATAGTCCTCGTACCAATCGTACAAATCGGCTGGTGGCTGTGTGTAGCGAATGTACATGAAGCCTATGTCCAAGATTGAAAAGACAGGAACAAAAAAAAAAAGAAAAAAAAACAAGTTAGTTATAGTTCATTGCTTTCAGCACATACCTGATCTCTTTTTTTTTAAATATGTTTTTTTTTATAAAAACAATAAACACCGAGGTGAGGTGAAAAAGAGTATATGTTTATAAATTTTTTGGGTTTAACACAACAGTAATTTGAGGAAATAACGTTTAGCGTAGTAATCATGGTATGCACCCGATCGACTTACCACCTACCTAATGCCCGTATATATGGTGAATCTGAATGATTTAAGAGTCCATTAACCTGTTTCCTTGTGAGTCGCAGCGTATACAGCTTGTACAGCAGACAGAAAGCAGTTGACACAATTCCACCCGCACCCACTCCACGGACCTAAAAATAAACAATTGGACACAAATTATAAATTGATTTAAACAAAATGCAATAAAAACATTATCCCTCACATAACCATTTCGACAAGACTTTTTTTTTCAAAAACGATTTTTATAATTTTTGATAGTACCCCTGCCATACAACCGGATTTTTTGTTTTTGATTTTCTCATAAATGGGGTTGCTATAATTTTTTTTATAAAATGTTCTAAGTTTTTTTTTCAAATAGGCATGAACTTAATGCTTTTTCATTAAATGAACTGTAGTATTGACAACTTTGATTAGGCATGTTTTGTTTTAATCGGAGCTTGGTTATTTTTTAGCGTTCTTTTTTTCAAAGTTATTGTCTTAAAATTTTTCATTTATTTTTTTAATAAAATACTTAAATAAATTAAATAGAAAAAAAATATGTATACAAAAATAAACATCTACTTTATAAACTCACTCCGCCACACATTCCAGTCTGTCCAGACGTCTTTCTCGAGCCACGTTCCCATGGCTCCAAATGTTTGACCTGGTAGTAAATTTCGTCAACCACTTCATGGTAGGTTTTCAATTTAAACAAGTGCACTGAAGAAATGAAACAAAGAATCCGAAAAAGAAAGCAAGAAAAAAAAACTTTAGAATAATTTGTTTGTAGGGTTAAAATTTCAAACTTTTATTACGATGCTTAGGGTCATCCTTTCATCGACTGTACCTTTGCGGACGTACCTTTGAAATAGCTGGACCCCTGAATGTTGGCCAATATGAGTGGGTTCAAGTTCATTGATGCTTCATTACCCCACAAAGGCAAAGTATTGTGTTGTTTGCCAATTTTCTTTGGCGGGGCATGATAGTCTGTAAGTAATAATTTATTGAATAAAAGAATATTGTTTGAACAAATAAAAATATATTCTTTGGAAATTTGCATATTATTTAAAATTGTCTTTTTTGCTGTAAACGTTTGCAACAGACAGAAACACTCCCTTTCTTTTCTTTTATATACATACCTTCCTGTTCCATAGTTCTTTGAAGCTCGGATCAGATTTGATTTTAAATAATTTTTTGCAATCCAAACATTTATTTTTAGAAACGAAATTTTCTAAAATAATAATTGCTCAAAAATTTAGGATTTCAGAAAATTCCAAAGGGGAAAAACTAGAAAAAAAAAACTTTTTACGTTCCCAGAAATATTTCACCGCACCACAGAAGAAGAAAAAAATCAATATGGCGCTGTTAGCTGTGACATTTCATCAGTTTTGTTAAGTGATGCCAATACTTAGTATCATTATGAAATAAAATTTCTGTTTCTGGACACGTTCCACGAAGATACATTTATCAGAACTCAGAGGTTTTTTAAGGCTTTCCCAAACCATTGCGAAACAGTCGACAATGAGGAAGAAACAATAGGTGTTTTTGAAATTTCACATTATTTCATAAGAATGTTTTTTTTTTACAAATTTTCACATTTCGCTACCAAATCCCATGCGAGAAAATTTCTAAGATCCAAAATTAATTATTCGTTCTGAAAACCTATATGGCTTTGCAGGCTTTCTAGACGTTCGAGTAGTTGTTCTAAAAGGTGAAGAAAAAGGGCAGGCAAATGCCTGGAAATGAAACAGCATAAGGAAAAAAGGGACAAATGCACAACACACTTGTGAGTGGAATCAATTTGAATTTCAATTTCAATTTTCAATTTATTTTATTTACGACATTGCTTATACACAGTAAGATATAATATCTTATAAGCTAGTGAAAAGCTAAAATTACTTTTTTTTATGAAAAAATACAAAGTTATAACATATTTCAATCAATATCGTTTAAATTTTCAAAATCCATATGCTTTAGGTCTATACATTTTGAAATAAAAGTACAAAAAAGAAATATACAGAAACTCATGTTAAGGATACCTCATTCTGAAAACAAGGAATTCCTTTCAAGCAAAGAATCGATTTTTTTTCCAAACAAAATCAATTTTTTTCTGTCAAAATAAGTCTTGTTATTTTAGCAAGATTTCAAATCAAACTAAGCACACACTAGCAAGGGCAAGGTCTAAGAGTTTCGTGCTCATCTTTTGGTATTTTGTAGCTTTTTTTGGGTAATTTTATGTGATTTTTAAGGTTTTCGCGATTGTTTGACATAATTAATAAATAGGTATTTTCGGATTGATCGCGTTTCCCGGTGACCACGCTCAATGCAATTTGATGCGAAACGTTCGGGGTGAGTTCCTAATTGCACTCTATATTTTTAAATAACGCGATCAATCCGAAAATACCTATTTATTAATTTTATGTGATTTAAGCTCTTTTTAAAGAAATATTATTGCCAATACTCTTTTCCGAGAGGATGCAATTATTTTTTTTTCATTCGATTTCAATGAATTATATAAAAGATTGTTATTCATTTCTCAATAAATAAATTTGTTCAGTGCGTAGGTAAAATTCAAATCAAATCCGTGCAGTCCTTCCCATCAATAAAAAAGAACATCATTTGTTATTGTTAAAGTTTAATCTCTGAAAGCTTATGAATTTATCAGAATTCTTAAAAAAGGTATTCAACAACAAATGGTGGAACAAAAACTAACACTCTGTTGTTTCTTCCTCGTCGTCACCAATGAATTGAATTTAGGCGTATAAAATACACAAATACATACCAATTTTGTTTCAAGTTATTTCGGAAGTTGTTTAAAAAACCCATGGAATTAAGTATTTATGAAAATAAAAATCTAAATACCTACCGTCTCATAGTTACAATATTATAAATTTAGATTTGACTGAAAACTACTTTTTTGCTTGCCTTCCCTTTTAACTCATATTAGTGCAATTTAAAAATCAAACACATCTACCTTCTCGAATTTATATCAATCCCTAAAGATGATAATCAAAAAAGTACAAATCTACAGCAAACACTTATTTCAACCCTTAACACTCAACCAAACAACAAAAATAAAATATAAATTTTGCTTTCAAAAAACCAACCCCTTTCCATTTCCAGACATTGAATAGTAAAAGTGTCCTTGACCTGTTGGGTATATGTATATCCTGTTTGCCTCTTCTCTTTTAGGTATCGGTTTTCTGTTATAGTTGTCTGTCAACAAGGAGGCTGGCACATCGAGCAAACCCACACTTTCTCGCACAACCACTTCACTCCAGCGCTTTGGCCCGGACTAAGCGCATTTATCCCTGAACTGGAGTAACCTTGTTCAGCTCTGTGCTGTATATGAGCATGCAAAATGCACTACACTCTGGGTAGCAACAGTAAGATTCAAGGAGCGCGTATTTTTTTCCTATCACTCCAGTCATCACCTACATTCTCTGCCTCACTTCTATGTTTTGAAAGGTTTATAGGCGACTTCTTCTTTTGACAGTCCTAACGTTATTATATTGTGGAAAATTTCTTAAATTGAACAACAATATAAATAAAATGTGTGTCTCTACCTACATACCTATGTACATGGGCGATGAAAACTATCAGCAGCAGGTTTACGATAGTTGTCCTTCAGAATAATACTACTGTACTATGATGTTAATACTACTACTACGAGACGACGACGTACTATACCAGCTCTGCGCCTATTTCTTTATACATATGTATATTCACGATATAGTCCCCCAAAAGGATATGATATGGATGTACAATTGTACACATTGGGTGGTGCATTTATGGGTGGTAGGTGTTTACCCCTGATGTCTATATCTAGTGCAAACTATCCACGAGGTTGTGGATGTGGATAAACGACACAGTTCGTGTTGAACACTGGATGCTATCGGGTGATTTGTGAAAAAGTGTATACAATTTTTATTTTGTTATTAATTTCTTTTTAAACGTGGTGTTATAAGTTGGTTTAAAAAGTGAGTTAAATAAAACACAAAGAACACTGTAACTTGTACATATAGATATATTTTCCTATTTTTAATGAGTAATGTTTTACTATGGACATTTTTTGATAAGGAATTGTTTTGATTGACCTTCGGAAATTTAATTTTTTGAATTCAGCCATTTTCCCTCGAATAAATTTGATATCAAGGACTTCAACCTACATGGATATTTTTTTACAAATTCAAACGTGACTTTTAACAACTATTTTTGGGCCGTTATTGAAAGTGAATGTTAAAAATGTATTTCAAATGTATGTTCAGAGAAAGGAGCTAATGAGGGAGGATTTTTTGAATTATGAGTCTCATAAGCTTATGAGCACTCAATACCGGGTAAGGGGTGTTCACTGTTCATGTACATAATGAACAATTTTTTGACCAAGATATTAAAAAAAAAATAAAAACAATTTTGCACAAAATAAAATTAAAATGAAACATACATATATTAAATGCATACATTAATTAATACATATATTAATTGCATAGCCTATATTCCCATTAAAAATAGTATTCATCTTGAAGTTATTGTAATTGGTGCGATTTGTAGAATTGAAGATTTCGACGTTTCGAGGGCTCTAAATTTATAATCCATCGTTTTTACAAAAATGTTTGCGGTTATGTTTCGTATGTATGAAATTACACAAGTTTTTGCAGTTTTTTGATTTTTATAATTGAATAATTTCCTGTCAGTAGCTTATTTTTTAGAATTAGCCCTGAATTAGTTCCTATGGATATCATTAAACATTCAATTTCGTCAAATTAGCGGCATTAACAAAAGTAGCTTATGTAAATTCTAGAATTTACGCGTTTGAATAATTATGTATTCAAGATAACAAACTGTAAGCAAACTGGTTCCCTATTGGAAAATGTCTTTTCCCAGTTCAATAGGTTTATCTTTTTAATGTCCACATCAATATTTTTGGATATATGTATTTTTCAAACTGTTTTACATACATTTTGCTTCATTAAGCATTTTGCACTTTTTGACAAATAATCTTAGCCATCGGTCATAGCGAGCAGAAAAAAGCATCAGGAAAAGTTGCAACAGAATAAAATTGAATATACTTATGTAGCGAACAAAAAAATCAGTCAGTTAAAAGCTTTCATTTGTTCTTTTGAGATTTAAGTGAATTGAATTTTGTTTACTGAAAGCGAATGGTATCAGTTTTTTTTTTCTTGATGTCAGTGAAACATTAAAAAACTAAAACACAGATAAGTGGAACACCGATCCAGAAAAATATTTTAGAAAAAATATTTGTTTCAAAGAATTTTTTTATTGGTGAAAAAATATTTCAGTGATTTCTGACCGATTCGCACAATTTTTATGTTTGAAATTATATGTTAACACAGTAATAAATTATACAATAGAAAATTTTACCTGATGCTTTTTTCTGTTCGCTATGACTGACGCCTTACTCGGAATAGTCAAACCGAAGGCTTTTGAATAGTACGGGAAAAAAAGAAGTTACTCTGAACTCCCAAACGCAAACGACATTAGTTTTGAACTCAAAAAGCAAATTCATGTGATCTAGCTGTAACTTATCATTTAATTGGAAATGTAAAGCGTAGCAATCGCAGTCAAACAAACTAATAAATAATAATAATCATACGTATTTCAACTTCCTATAATGTAGATTATGAAATTCTTCTCCATATCTAACAAATCCTTTTTTTATCAAGAAATCGAATGCAAGATACCACTTAATCTTTGTATATGAAAAGCATAGTACTATCATGGGGAGTATTTTTAATGTTGCCATGACCCTTGTGATGGCGATGCATTTTTTAAGGTGTAGAATTTGATCAGGGGAATCTTTCAAGCATTGAAATTGGGAGTAGAAGCAAGAGGAGACTATTATTTCGTTTGCCATAACCAAAAATATCAATTAAAACCTCTATAAGCTCTACGCAAAAAAAAAAATTGAGGAAGGGTTGCCTCGACACTTTAGATGTCGCCCCATTCGTTTGCCACCATGATAGTACTATGTTTTTCATATACAAATATGTAATGCTGGATTACATGAATTTGAATTTCTGCCAAAAACAAGGTATGACAAATATACATAAAATCCTTTTTTTTAAATAAAGAGAAAATACCGATGAATATCATAATATGGATTATAGGAAGTTGCCAAAATCACGATATGATATAACACTCTTTCGCACATTCAGTCTTTTGGCATGAGTTTGTCCCGCTCTATTTTTATTCAAGATGCAGATTTTGATACATGTAAGTCCAGTAAAACAAAATTATCAAAAATTATAGCAAATTGTCATTTCATTCAAATCCATTGTAGTTTAAAATATCCTGAACCCATTCAGCACTGCTCCAAATATCCTTCTGTCAAAATCGAAAATTCTCTCTTCTCTTTTCATCCTCCCTTTTCACTTTTCAAAAAGAAAAACAGGTACCAACAAGAAAAAAACACATCTGTCACTTTCACTTGCTCTTGTGCGGCTTGTCGACGAAAACTTCGAGGTGGATAATAAAAAACCATTTTACCTACCGTCGCGGCACAAATTATCAAAAATCAATCAATTACTTGCAAATTCAATGCAAAATCATATCAACATGGAGCTGTGCAAGTTATTTATTTGAATTTCATCTTGAAAATATAGAATACCTTAAGATTAGGACGAAAAAAAAATCCGATAAAAATTTTCTTTTCGCAAAATACAAGAGAGAGACAGAACATTTTTTTACAAATGTGAAAATTTCCCCAACCACCATTGCTCGCTGTCGGTGTTCTCTCTATCTAGCAAACTAGCACTAGCCTTGCCTGCTCTCTTGTAGCTGTTCCCTCGAATGAGTGAAGAAAAGTGCAAAAGTTTATTTTATTTTCTGTTGTGTTAAAAGTTTTCGTTTGTTTTGCAAATAATTAAATAAAATGTAAAAAAGAAGAACTGCATATGTTAAATAACTTTGAATTGTGATTTTTTCTATCTTGGAAAAAGTGTAAAATAAATTGGTGTAGAGGGTGAGAGGAAACGATAATCAGCAAAGGATACAACAACACGATGAAGCCCTCACATACCGGCGTAACTACTACGACGGCAGCCCCGATGGTGACAACAAACACTCCAAGCCGGGGGGCTTGCAATGCTCCACCACAGCTCCAGCACCAGCACAATATTATTCCATCGACGAAGGTATCCTTTGCTTATGCTGCGCAGTGTTCTGCCGACGAAAAGATGTCCTCGTCGTCCACCGACGAAAGTGATGATCTATTGGACGCTGTTTCCGAAGAGCTGCGGAACATACAATCAGTGATTCATGTCACCAGAGAAAACATAGATGCGTTGAACGCAAAGTTCGCCAACTTGCAGGATCCTCCGCCAATGTATGTGACGGAATACCAAGAGTTGACCTCGAAGCTACACGAACTTGAGAGCAAGGAACACGAACTCATCGACCAGATCAATGCTCAACAGGACCATCAGTATGTGCCCGACTATCATGAACTTCACGCTCATGTTTTAAACGTAAGTCAAGTGGTTTTATGTTTTTTTTTTGTTCGATTGGAAAATGGGAAGCTCTGAACATAACACATTATTCTCCTTGAAAAGGGTGTGTGGTTGATAATAATTTGAGAAATGGTTATGGGATGATAGTGACATGTACACAAACCTTTGATGGTGGTCTGGTCCTACTCCAATATTGGTAGGTATTTGCCTTTACATGAGGACCTGCGCTTTAATAGCCTTTATTTTTGGATACTTCTTTTCTTGGTTTGTTTTATTTTATTTGTTGGCTTAATTTCTTGGAAAGAGATGCATAGGAGAAATTTAACGAAAACGACTATGACAAGGCCGAGGAAGAGTATGATGCTGTTCAGACATCTCTGACGTCCGTGAACTTAATTGTTGTTATTGTTGGTCTAGTACTGCAGCCCTTGGTGTATGCGGAATGATGTCCTTGGCGTTCTATTGGTCATTTGCGTTGTTAAGGAAATGTTTGCCCTTCTATATACCAAAGCAATGTTTTATAAATTTCTTTTATAAATCTGTTCTAACATGACTCAAAAAAATATTTTTACAACTTTCTGCATACCTACATATTTGAATACAGCTATTGACCGTGGTTCAAAATCGCAAATATAAATCTGAAACATTTTTATTAGGTTTGAAATCTTGGTTTGGAAAACAAAACTCAATTAAATGGAATAAGCATGAGTTGCTGTATTTGCAATTAAAATAAGGGTTAGATCAGAGTTTTTAATAAATTAAATGCAATGCGGTTTTTTTTTTTTGTTTCCGGAAAATAAATCAAATAGTTTTTAATAAAAAGTAGTTGGTAAATTCAAAATTTTATTTACACAAATGACAAATTTGTTATGACAAATTTGCAACTGTCTATTTTTATGATTCAAAAAATTGTCAGACAAATGCGATAAATTTGTAGAATTGTAACCTGTCAATATTTATGAAATAGGCCCCTGGTCCGTATTTTTAATTTTTTTTTAAATGTGCAAAAAAGAAATTTTACTCCGATTATTATTTTTCTTTAGCAGATGGTCAGTCAGAATTCTGAATAACTAGCACACCTTATGCAAACTACTCTTAAAATATTGTTCATGGGTACTAGTCAAAAATATCTCATTAGACCACCTGCCAACATATTTCTTTTTTAAAATTTATCTTCAACTTATCTACCTATTTATTAATTTAATTTAAAAAATTTTATTTTCATAAAAAGGCGGATATAAGACCACCAAAAATTCTTCTACGCGCACATTTGCCCAACCAACAGAGAACATCTGTTGAAGTTATTCCAGGAGTCCGATTGCGCGAAGCTCTAACAAAAGCACTCAAGTTGCGCAAACTAACTCCAGACATGTGTGAAGTTGTGTCAAGCCCAAAAACCGGCAGTGTACCTATTTCATGGGATATAGATCTTGGTTGCCTGCACATAGATGAGGTTCATGTAAACGTACTGGACAAATGCCCAATAATGACGCATATATCGCATCAATTCATCCGAAAGACATTTTTTTCGTTGGCTTTTTGCGAGGGATGTCGTCGCCTCTTGTTCACTGGATTCTATTGCAATCAGTGTAATTTTCGGTTTCACCAGCGTTGTGCTGACAAAGTTCCGACCTTGTGTCAACAATTTCCTATGGATAATTACTATTACCAGAGACTACTGGCTCAAAATCCTGAAAATACCGTTGGCATTTTGCATCCGGGTAGTGGAGTCGCATTGGGTTTTCATGTAAGTTTCGCATGAATTAAATTTTTTTTATCAAATTATTAACGCTTGTTATGTACTTATTTCTATAGAATCGCCATCCTCGTACAATAAGTCAACAGGATCGATCGAATTCAGCTCCCAATGTTTGCATAAATAACATACGACCGTTAACCGATGCTCAGAGAACATTGGCATCACAGGCGCGGGGACCTCTGCAGGTAGTAGACGTACGTAACAAATCCATTTTATATTTAAAATTCGCAAATCTTTTAGAATCACATAAACAATGATCATTCACATTCAACACAGGCATCACCGACAAATACACTAAAGCACGTGAAACGGGCTAGGGCAAGGTCAGCAGATGAAAGCAATAAAAATCTCTTATCACCGAGAGATTCTAAGGGCTCTGAAGAGAATTGGGTAATGTTATTAAATTGAAAAAAAAATGCATTCTTTATCTAAATAATTGCATCATTTTGTAATATCTAGAATATCCAAGCAGAAGAAATTTTAATCGGCCCTCGAATTGGCTCGGGTTCCTTTGGAACAGTTTACAAAGCTCATTGGCATGGTCCGGTGGCTGTGAAAACGTTGAACGTGAAAACACCTAGTCTGGCGCAGTTGCAGGCATTTAAAAATGAGGTTGCAATGCTAAAGAAAACCCGCCACTGCAATATTCTCCTGTTTATGGGCTGTGTGAGTAAACCTTCGCTGGCGATTGTGACACAATGGTGTGAAGGCAGTAGTTTATATAAGCATGTTCATGTAAATGAAACCAAATTCAAGTTGAATACGTTGATTGACATTGGCCGCCAAGTGGCCCAGGGAATGGATTATCTTCATGCTAAGCATATTATTCACAGGTTTTTTATTCCAAAGTTTTACATTATTCCTTGATATCCTGGAACTTTTATTTATTTTTCAGAGATCTCAAATCGAACAATATTTTCTTGCACGAAGACCTTTCGGTAAAAATCGGTGATTTCGGACTGGCAACCGCGAAAACGCGATGGTCCGGCGAGAAGCAAGCCAACCAACCTACAGGAAGCATTCTGTGGATGGCACCCGAAGTCATTCGCATGCAGGAGCAAAATCCCTATTCATTCCAATCGGACGTTTACGCCTTTGGCGTAGTCATGTATGAACTACTGGCTGAATGTCTACCTTATAGTCACATTAACAACAAAGATCAGATCCTCTTTATGGTGGGACGGGGTCTACTTCGGCCAGATATGACAAGAGTCCGTTCTGATTGCCCGCAGGCTTTGAAACGACTGGGCGAGGACTGCATTAAGTACGATCGTAACGACAGGCCGCTATTCCGGCATTTACTTAACACACTTGAAAATATGTTGCGCACATTGCCGAAGATCCATCGCAGTGCGAGCGAACCTAATTTGACACAAACCCAACTACAGAACGATGACTTCCTATATATGTGCCCGAGCCCAAAGACGCCTGTAAATTTTCACAATTTTCAATTCTACAATGGCGCCGGCAACATCTAGCGGTATTGTTTGCCAGGCGATCTGCAAGAATTGGTGGCAGCGGAGACGGCTTCAGATCGTAGTAACTTCAAGAGTGCCAATTTCCGAACAGACTACAACTTTTGGACAAAAGTAATAGCTTAGAACAGAAGTACCATTTAAATTACGTTAATCCATCAATTAAGGAGATTTAAGACCAACAATAGAGACTTAACGCAAGCACACTGTAATATTTCTTCAACTACTGTATTTATTTTATTTTTGTTTTTCTTTTTATTTACATATTATATTTTTTTTTGTATTTTATTAGCGTCGACTGTGTTTTAATTTCAATTTAATTTTTAAATTTCAAGACAAAATGAGGAAAGCAAGTTCTCTAAAAAATAAATCTGTTTTTAAAAATGTGTTATATTTATTTTTGTCTAAACTAAAAATAATCATTATATTCAATCCAAGTATATAAAAATATAATTGTTAAAAATATACTAGAACAAAAAATTGAGTAAGAAATTTAAAAAAAAATCATCAGAAAAAATGCAATTATTGTAAAGATGTAGAATTTTAAACTAAAAATGTATGTAAAATAAAAAAAAAATATACATAAACAGATAAAATCAAGGAACTAAACAAAAATGTAAACAAATCAGCAAGAATGGCATAAACTTTATATTGTGTGATACAAAATAAAAAAAAATTAAAAATAAACCTGCAACAAAATCAGCAAAACCAGAATAAAATAAGAGTACCAGTAAAATTTAAGAATCACTTGCAATTGAATATCAATGATTGTAAGGAAAATATTAATTATGAAAAAAGTGAATACTATTCAAAATAAAGAAAAATTAAATATTCCGTACTTAAGTTTTTACTTAAGAAAATAAATTAAAGTTGTAAATCCTAACGTTATTTGTAGACCTATCACTTTCTACAGAAAGTCCATTGCGAAGCGTTGTTTGGGTATTTAAAAACCAATAAATCAATTCAATAGAACTAACATCAACCCAGTATAAATAAATGCCCGAAAGCAAGCGTCAAGAGTAAAGCAATTTGGAGAACTTGGAAAACGATTGCTTCGTTTTGCAAAACGAATGAAAGATGCCAGATATTTGATTTGATTTATTGATTTTTGTCATCACCCACAAACAAACGGCTGAAAATTATAGGTAAGTTCATATAAGAAGTAAATCCAAAATAAAATTAATTTATTTGGCGGAATGTAATGCAAAAAGTAGTAAAATCGACGTTTTGACGGATCAAAGCAAAAATAAATTAATTTATGGCCTATTGCACGCTTTTAAAAAATTAACAGGCTCTATAATCTTAAAATGACGTTTGTTCAACACAAAATACGTCATTTTAAAGCCTGTTGAATAATGGTGCAACCGAATTTAAGCACTCATTCAAGAAAGGTCGAAGCACATATCTAATTTTTAGTAACTGTACAATTCGATTTTTAATGTAATTGAGGTGTTGTTGACTGTCCCAAACGAAAGCGAAATATTCATCGACGAGGATGAAACAACAGTCCCAAACAGTTTCGCAACTAAAAATCGCATTATCGATATTTCATTTTGTGTTCTTGATATTTTATTCATGTTTTTTTTTTTTAATTTTATGAAGTAGCTTAAGTTATGAAGTACCTAATTTAAATTTGACTTTTATAAAAACCAAATTCTCAATTAAAATTTAACAATCCACTACCGAATGAAAGTAGGCCACAAAAAACACTTTTAAAAGGTAGCTACTTATTTTTCTGCGAAGCTCCAACAAATTGGATAAAATTATTGATAAAATCATTTACTCAAATCGTGCAATCAGAAAAAGTCTAAAAAAATCGGTGGAACAGAGCTTATAACAAATCCTCAGACTACTGACGACATCCCTGTCTTTATCGTGGTTGATATTATGTGACAGTGACAGCTCAATAACTTTTTTAGTGAGAAGATATCGTTGGTACGTTGATTTTTCTTCCCAACAAGAACAACACAGCAAGCAACACACTCCGATTCCGATTCCATTTACTTCTTCCAAAACAGAAAAAAGTAAAGAAATCCAGTTAAATTAATATGCAATCGCTTTTCTTGCGCTCAGTTACTTCAGCAATCGCAAGCAATTCTGTTCGACTTCAATTAAAACGCTGCATATCAAAATCTCCTCTTGCAATGGCCCCAATCAAGGTTGGTTTTTCATATTCAATTTAATTTTTATTCTATTTCTAAAATGTATTATATAATTACAACAAATATGAGTGCATTTATGTCCATAACCACACAGTGGTGTGTTTTTGTTTTTGTTCTTGCACATTGTTGTAATTGATTTGTAAATAAGGGGTTGAGCAACTATACAATGTGTGCAATGATGTAATGAATTATTGAATTTTCAGATTGGTGATAAAATTCCTTCAGCTGATCTCTTTGAAGATTCTCCTGCAAATAAGATCAACATTGCCGAATTGAGTGCAAACAAAAAAATTGTTATTTTCGGTGTTCCCGGAGCATTTACACCGGGTTGTTCCAAGGTAAGTTCATACGGAATATAATATGTTCATGATATACATTTATGTAGATCTTTGTCAAATCGATTTTGTCTCAAAAGTCAAGGTCAATATGCCGGTACGTCTAACCTCACATATTATGTTTTGTTAAGAAATCGTGTTTTCGAACAATTTTAAAATTAAATTTCCTCTGTGTTCGGGTTAAATCAGAATAATATCTCGTGTTCGGGAAACAGACAAATAGGTATCTGGCAATCGGATAATTAAGTTGTCGTATTAGCAGTTTTTCGTACAGTATATTAAAGCTTTGTCCCCGAACGTGACTATGTAACTTTCAATTATTGAAGTAAATATCCAAGGTTGTAAAATAATCAGCCCCTAGAAGTTTTTTGATCTCGACCAGGTGAACCCCACATATGGAGCCTAAGCTATTGCAGTGAAGTGGAAGAGTTGGGATCCCCGTCGAGATCATAAGAATCGTCGGATAAAGAAGAACGAAAATAATCATCATTTATCTCAATAAAGAAAATTTACTTTATCCAAACCCTTAATCATGGATGGCCACATTCATTTGTTAAAATTTTATGTATTTTTCTATTTCAGACTCATTTGCCCGGGTACATCGAGAATGCTGATTCGATTAAATCCGATCAGGGTGTGAGCGAAATTGTTTGCGTATCCGTTAATGACCCATTCGTTATGTCTGCCTGGGGCAAGGAACATTCCGCAGGTGGAAAAGTTCGCATGTTAGCAGATCCAGCTGGCAATTTTGCAAAAGCATTGGATTTAACCATTGATTTACCACCACTGGGTGGAATTCGGGCTAAACGTTTCTCAATGGTAGTCGAAAATGGACAGGTTAAAGAGTTGAACGTTGAGCCAGATGGTACTGGTCTCAGTTGTTCATTGGCTAATAACATTGGAAAGAAGTAAATTATATGTTTGGAAGCTGCCATCTCCCTGCAACACCCCTTTTTTCCAGAATGGAATTGTTAATGTAAAACACATTTAAAATCGATTAAATTCCTAATTTAGTATTCTAGGGTTCTATTTTAAATTTTTAATTATTATTATTTGTTTGGAAATTGGATAGTAACTTACAATTTGTTTGAATCATGCGCTTTCTTGTATTTCACAAGAAGGTATTTTTTGAAATAAATAAATAATGCATATCGATTTTGTCAAATTCGTGAAAGTTAATAAATAAATTTATAGTGATAGTGGATTTATTTTTTTTACTAAGGGAGTGACTTGTTATTCCTGCTTGTTAACTCAATAAAAGTTGTAACGTGAGAGCAAAAATGTGTAGAAAAAAAAATTGCTTTCACTGGAAAATTAATAAACTTCTGTATTCTCCTTAACACAAGAAGTGTGAAAACTTTTATTTTTAAAAATTGGTAACTCTTAAAATTTCTCCATATTTGAGAAATTCTTTGATTTTACTGTTTTGAGGGTTTTGTACTACCGTGGTAAACTTGACCTTATTCATGTTCCAAACTATCGAAGGAGGAAGCATTCCAATGGATTTTTTATTCGCTAAAGCACCTATTAAGATATACGCATTAATTTTTTCTATTTACGTTCGTACAAAAAGAAAATTCGAATAAAAAAAAAATTGTTTTGAAATGTGCTACCTTTTACCTTTGTATATGAAAACTATAGTACTATCATGGCGATTTTTTTTTAGGGTTGCAGAGGTCCTGGTGGTGGCGCTGCAAAATGTGAGGTTTAAAATTCGATTTGGGGAGTCTTTAAGCGTCGAAAATTGGTGATAGGAGCAAGAGAAGACTATTTTTTGGATAATTGCATCCAAAAAATATCAATAAATATCATTTAAAACATCCATAAGCTCTCCGCAAAAAAAAAAGAGTAAGGGTTGCATAGGTAAATTAGATGTCGCCCCATTCGACTTCCACCATGATAGTACTATAGTTTTCATATACAAAGCTTTTACTATCCTACTTTGTACATTGCTATTGAATGCATTCATTAACATAGCTTTTATTCGAACTGTACTTGTCAAACATTCGTTGAAATGCATGGGTTCGTGTATTTGCTAAGCATAAAATATCCGCGTTCAGCTTAAGAAATGTCCGCGTTCGGCCTTGTTTCAGGACAGGACAGGCTTTCAAGTTCCAACCAACATCCAACTTCTAAAAAGTAGAAAAAAAAATCAAAATCCATTTGAAATAGTTATTCGAATAAATTCGTAATAGAAGCAAAAAATGAAGCAAAATCATGTGGTGCTATTGGTTTTCTTGTTTTGTGTCCCAATTATATTAACTTTGGCTCACGACAAGAACAAAGTTCCTCTAACAGCAAAACTTTGTAAGTTCATCCCCTAAATGATTTCTTGTGTTTTCTTTTATATCCCGATTCAAAATTCCAGATGTAAAACTTTTCCAAACCCGGCGCACGGATCACACGGCTTTGATACAAAGAATGCTCAAAAATGACTACAGCAAGAATTTCAAAATGATCTCTCTAGCTCTGGACAAAATATTTCAAGTAATATTCAGTGTTTTCTGTCATTTCATTAATCAAAAAGCCACATTTTCATTTACCAGGTCATAAAACAGAGTAATCAAACAATAACTAGTGAAAACTATTCCCCAATCGCTCACGGATTTCCCATTGAACAACATATCCAGGAAGCCGTTACCTTGTTAATTGAAGACACCTGTCTTTCGGCAGATATAATTTTGCACTTTCCTGAGATATCTCAGGAGATTCTAAAGAAAATTCCTCAATGGAAAGAAACCATAAATTGGTGTTTTGATTTTGTGATGCATTTTACGCACATAATAGATGAATTAGCGGTTGAACTTATAGACCTTGCTCGTCAGGAGATCAATGAAGAACTCAGAAGTCCCGATTTTGTAAATCCGTACTATAAAAAAATAGAAACACAAGCGATTCCTGCAAAGAAATTAAAGCGAGAAGTAAAAAAAATCAAAAAAGGTCCACAACTCATATCAAGAACTGAGCTCTAGGAAGATGATCGAAGACGGAGAATCAAAAATCAAAATAAGTATGTAATTTGTAAAAATATAATATATTTAAGCCTATTTTCGAAATTCTTAAACAAATTAGTTGGATTAGGATAGAAAAACGCAGCTTTATTCATCGGTTGTCTGTGTTGGGGGCGATTTTTTGTTGTAACAACTTTCCGTAGCCACCTCGTCCGGCATCATAATCTGTCCGATATTCGTCACGAACCTGACCTCCTGTCTTGCCACGACCATACTGTCGTCCTTCAATGAATCCAGCATCCCAATCAACTCGAATGAGACGATCATCCAGACGAGTTCCATTGACGTATCTAAGCAAAAAATAAAAGGTTTCGATTTTAATTTGTTTACGAGAAAATGCCTTAGTACTTCATTACCTCATGGCATACTCTGCTTCCACTCTTGTGTAGTACTCTACAAAACAGAAACCGCAAGGTGTTTTTTTGTACTTATCCAGTCCCATAACTATCCGACGAACATCGCCACAACGCCCGAAAAGCTCGTGAATTTGTTCCTCTGTTGTGTAGAAGGACAGATTTCCGACGTAGAGTGTGGTTGAGTCTTTGAGGGAACGTTCTTGGTCATTGCGAGAACCCTGTGGTCAAAATAGATATAACATACGTTGTGAGAAATTGTCTGAATTTGGGTCACAAACTAACCTTAAAGTGTTGATCCCGATATGAGCTGAGTTCAATCGAAGTTGCCGACATAGTTCTTTAGCGTTTCTTCGATAATTTAAATGAATTATATTCTTTGGGCTTCCTGATATGCCACTTTGGCTGATTTTTCTTTTTTTTTAAATTTTGCTCCGGTTTTTCAGCTTAGTTTCGAAACAAAAATAAATTATACATGACGAAGTTTTCACACGCAATTGTTTTATATTTTATTATTTGATTGGTTTAAATAACTAGTAAGGAAAGAAAAATGTTTCTATTCAGTTTTTTGATCGGCAAATGCGTTTGGGACTTTTTGTAGATGACAGCAAATGTTGGATTTTTTTTTTCTGACAGTTAGTCATTAAGTTGGTTGTAGTTTGGTTCGGCTTTATTTTTCTGTTTGTGCTTTATTCACAATAGAAAATTTAACGTAACGTTATGATTTATGTCCAGATGTACAAATGCTTTCTTAATGCAGTTTTTATTAAATAAAAAAGAAATTTTATCGACATTAAAAACTTGTTTGTGCTTCACTGTAATACTAATCTAGAAGATGTCATTTATTATTTTAACCCTGTACAATGAGGCATTATTAAAATATTTTATGAATATGAGTGAATTGATTCCAGTTACATCCATTAAGCATGCTCCATATGTCAACTCGGTTTCTTTTAAAATTGGATAGGCTCACTCGGGTTAGTTACACAAACTGCAAATTTTACTTATATTTCAATATTATATTACTTATTTGCATTTATATTTATAATACTTCGGCTAGAACAACAAATCAAGCCTTTCTATTAAAAACCCTGTAACTGCGTTTTTGATACATACAGATTTTTTGTTGAGTGTTTTTTTTTTTTTCAATTGATGCATATAGCAGATTTTGCTATGTCAGCCTTTTGTTTTAAGTGCCATGTTATGACTTCAGATAAGAATATGACTTAACTGCCTCCAAATCTCTTCCAGCAAACTTCTAGTACTCCTCCTTCGAAACTCTACCACTTCTAATTTTAAAAATCGACACTTGATTTCAGAGTTTTCACCTCAAAACTCTATAAATGTTACAGTATTCTTTTACCGACTGCAAGGACGTCGGGAACTTACGAGTAGCTAATACCGTCCGCGTACATTTGGACTCTAATCTGCATGTCTCCAAAGTCCAAATCTTACTTATCTTTTCTAATTATTTTCTCGCTATAATTGATGTCGTATTATGTTCTTGATTGATTCATTTTTGTTGCGTGGCTCACTTTTATTTGGAAAAGTTTATAAAATTTTATACCTTGCAATTATAATCTTACCTCAGAAGGAAAAATTAAAAATTAGTACAATGAAAATAAATTAAGATATAGTTTATAATGCATTTAAGGATATTCATGTTTCGCGCAGATGAACTTCCAATAAAGGATAATTTTTGATCTTGATAGTAATGTCCTCGACAAACTGTAGATCGTGAAATTTAAATTTAGTTGTGAAATGGTATTTGCGTACAATTTTTGTCAAAATTATCTTCGCAGATAAAAGTCCATATTTCCACCCTAAACGCATTAAAAAAAAAAGTAAACTCAATATTTTTCTTATAAAACCTTAAAAAAAAATTCGCACCAATGCAATTTCTTATTCCCTTTGTAAATGGAATAAATGTGTATGGATGTTTGTTCGCCATATTTGCTGGTAAAAAATTATTCGGATTGAAAGTTGTTGCATCTGGACCCCAGTATTCCGGATCACGATGCATATTAAATATGTCGATGAATACTTGCAGGCCTTTAGGTAATAAAACACCATCCGGAAGTTTAAAGTCATTTGTTACTTCTCTACCCACCACTGGAACAGGTGCCATAACTCGCATAGTTTCATTTAGTACCATATCCATATAAGTCATTTGTTTGATGTCTTCATATGTCAAATCTATATTTAAGTCATTAGAAGGTATTATTGATTTAACTTCTTCGAAGAGTTGATCCTGGTATTCGGGAAACATTGCAAGCATCATTAAGACGTATTCTAATGTATTGGCAGTTGTTTCAAAGGCCTGGAAAGAAAGACGTGGTTGGCTTCGCATTATGATGGGATTTATAAGAATCATAAGATTACCCCAAAAACTATTTGATTTGATTCGTCTTCAACATCGTGCCATGTAAATTCACCACTTTTAAACAAATCAATAGCTCTATCAATAAATATCTGGCAGTTCTTTTCTGTTTTGAATTCTTCCTTGTTCTCCGAAATATTGTTATGTAGTTCTTTTTCCTTTTGCTTAAGCCTATCATATGCATGCTAAAAAAAGATAAATTTTTTTTTTTGGCGAATTGTCCAATATGACTATAAAATAAGAACAAAAACATGAAATTACTTACGTTTTTTGTGAAAGTTCGTATTTTATTTTTAGATGTTATGTATGGTTGATATAAATTGGTCATTTTAAGTACAGTCTTAAAACCAAGCCATGGTGATAAAATTCTTTTTATCATTATTATCAAAATACTGTTAAATACAGAAATGAATTTAATTAAAATTATTTTCGTCAAGCCATCATAAACGTAAAGTAACATATTAAAAATGCGTCTTACCTTTTGTAGCAATCAAGTAAATCCTTGTAATGATACTCTAAGTTTTTTGATTTGCCCATTGTTGTTTCTTTAAAGATAACATATTTATTTTGGGTTTTCAATTAAAAAAAGCGAGTAAAACTCACGTATTGCTATTCGCATAGTAGTTTCTTGTATAATATATCTCATATCGACTCCTCCAGTACCAACAAAATTATCAAGTTTAACTAGCAGACTTTTTGATTCATAATTAAAAATTGGAATAAAACTCAAAAGAACCTTATGGTTAAATGTTGGATTAAGAAGTTTCCGATGATTGCTCCAATCGGGATCTTGTGGGATTTTTATAAATATTGTAAATGTTGTATATAATGTGCATTTTTTTTTATAAATTTCAAAAAACATTTCTTACTTTTTGAACAAAAAAGGCCTGTTCCTGTTCCATCTTGAACAGATTGATAAATTACAGATTTCTTTACACAATCAGGTGATGTTAAAATTATTTGAGCTACTCTTGGGTCAGCCACTATTATAAACGGTATTGGTCCGAGCCAGGAAACCATTACACGACCGTACGATTTTTCGTATTCCAATAAAGAATACAAAAACTCTACAATTAGAATTAATATTGTCAAAGAAAACAGTTTCATTGATGTACTCACTCTCGCGATCAATTAGTTTATGAATTATTCCGAAAAAAGGATATCCGATGGGTCCTCCAATTTTCCAAGCCACATAATAATATTGTCGCCTTGTCCACATCCAGTACAACAAACCACAAAATCCACCGAATAAAATAATGACAATTATCATGATATTAATTTTACAACATAAGCTTAACTAAAATAAAATAAATATAATTTTCTTTAATCTCTGTCCGTTAGTAGTACTATCTTCCGATTTAAATTGAATGAAATTGATGAAAAGGTTAGTAAAATATTGATATTTATACTGATAGAAAACAACGTAAACAGAGTCAACCTTTTATCTCACATAGTAAAAAACATTAGTTTTAGTTACAATGTAAAAAAAAATTGCATTTTAAGTCGACTATGAACGATATACATAATTGTTTGAAACAATTGCAATAAATATTATATTAATTTATGGATATCAACTTTTTGTTCACACTTTTAAGTTTTAAAATAAATAAGGAAGAAAATACTAGATACTTAATTGGGTAGTAACTCAATTGTATAGCAGCGATGGAATATAGATAGATAGATAGATAGATAGATTTTTATTTTATTTTTCTTCGGTTTGCTTACAATTTGTTTCGTGCATTTAATTTAAGACATGGCTTAATGCCGTCTGCCCAAGTTTGACAAAATTACATATAAATATTTTGATTAAAAAGACTCTTCTATTATTGATTTTCTATATTGAAGTGCTTTTTGACAGTAACAGTGCAATCTATTCCAATCGGATCCATTCAATATATTCTTCATTTCCACTTCTTCTATAAATCGCTTCCCATACAGTTGTATCCTAAATTCACTTAATATAGGGCACCTGCCAAGAAAGTGAAATACGTTTTCCCGCTCTCGTAGGTTGCATAAAGAACACAAAATAGGCAGATCATCCCTATGTGGGATGAAATTTAGGTTTAATATTTCTCCTCTAACTTTGAAAATAGTTGATATTGTTTCCGTAGAGTATCGTTCGTTGAAATAATTATTTTCACCCAGTTTATGGTCCAAGTTCGCATATATTTCTCGGTGTGCAGAGCTTTCAACATTTTCAATGCTATTTGCGTGCATCTTTTCATCGATTGCCGAAATCAGGTTGTAGAACTGCTCCTTCCAGTTAGTGTCATTTTCTGCATTTAGGACTAAATTGTATCCACAGAAATCAGCAAGATTTAACCAATCTTCATAGAAAACCGTTTTGGTTCTTATAATATACTTCAACACACGTTTTGATAATCTTTCTTCATTCAAGGACATGGTTTTGATTATATAGTTTACGTGGAGTTTTAAAGTTTCAATGAATAGTGGCGGCAGGCCGGTTTCCACCAGCAACATGTTATTTGGCGTACTTTGTGGAAGTTTAAATACCCTCTTTAAAAAGAATCGGAGGAGTTTCTCTACCGCATCGTATTGTTTGTAGCCCCAGACTTGGGCACCATACATCATGATGGATTTTGAAACAGCTTGAAATATCTGAAATTTTATTTTAGTTGATAATTTTTTTTCCTCTAGACAGTTTTTCCAAGCTGCACTTATGGCCGATTTAGCTGCAGAAAGTTTCTCTTTAAAATGTTGTTCCATATTCATATTTCTACAAATAGTGATTCCAAGATATTTGTAGGATTTAACTGTTTCCAACTCCTGTCCGTCAAAAAACCATTTTTCATTTCTTGAATGTCTTCCTCCACCTTTACGGAATACCATTGTCTTAGATTTAGAAATATTGACGTTTAGCCTCCACTCCTCACAATACCTTTGCAGTTGGTTGATCATTCTTTGTAAATTCTCCGGAGAGTCAGCAAACAAGACCAAATCATCTGCATACAACAGGACCTTTAAATGAATGCCGTCGATTCTTATTCCCCCGCTTATATATTCCGTTATGTCATCTATAAACATGATGAAAGCTTGAGGGCTAAAATTGCACCCCTGTTTGACACCTGTCAGAGTCTCAAAGAAATTTCCCAACTGCTTACCGTCCCAGACTGCAGATGAAGTGTTTTCATAAAGCTTTTCTATGAGGGTCCCAAACTTTCTAGACATTCCTAAATTATACAGTTTGAAGAATAATGCACTTCTGTCTACGGTATCGAATGCTGCTTTGAGATCCACGAAGCAAGTGTACAATTTTTTCTTCAAACTGATAAAGGTATTTGCTACAGTCGTGAGTATAAAAATTTGGTCTATTGTGGAGTAGTTTTCTCTAAACCCAGCTTGGAACTCGCTAAGCAGATGATTTTCCGAAGTCCACTCCTGAAAACGTCTCGCGAGAACACCCATAAGAATTTTAAGAGATGAATTTAGAAAAGCTATCCCTCGGTAATTATCAGCTTGGTTGGGATCCCCTTTTTTGTGAATAGGGAAAATCACACTCTCTTTGAAGCTAATTGGAATATCACCGGTAACAAAAATTCTGTTGTATTCAATCGTGAGCATTCTTAATAGTGTGTCATCCGCATATTTGTAAAATTCAACAGGTATGCCATCAGTTCCTGGTGCTTTCCCGTCCTTACTCTTAATCAGCCATCTTTTAACTTCTTCCACTGTAAAAGGCCTGTCTAGGATTTCATTCTTTGTATCTGGAACAGCGTACTGGAATTTTGGCAGGTTGGTTGTGTCAAACGGGTTCAGGATATTTTTAAAATGATTTTCTAATCTTTCAGGATCAAGTTTGGCACCGATTTTCAATTTTTTCCCGTTTTTCTTATTAAGAAGTCTCCATAGCGTAGCTGATTCTCTACATTTAGATATCTCTACTGCTAAAGAGCTTTGAAATTCTAATTTTTTATTCTGACATGTCATCTTGAACTCACGTTTTGCTTTTAGATACATAATTTTGTAATTTGGCTCGTCGTATCTTCTATACAGACCTAACAATGAGAAAGATTTTCTTCGTTTCCTTTCACAATCTTGATCAAACCATGGTTGCTTTTGAGATTTAACTGATCTTTTGGGTAGTAAGGTCTCAGAATTCTTGATAACTCGTTCAATATCTTCAATCTTTCCATGCGAGTTCATCCTTAGTATCTCTGTACTAAGGTGTGCCTGGTATATTTCCTTATGGTTTTGATTCCATTTCAATCTTGGGAGCAAGGTTAGTAAAGCTTCAGAATCAGAGATCTCTGGCACATGAAAGTCAAAAGAAGTCACAATTGGCAGGTGATCAGAGAAGTTTTGTGCGTCTACTTCAAAGTTCGTAATTAAATTATTCCATTCTCCGCCGCTCAAGCTTAGATCGATTACTGAACTACCTTGAGTGCTCAAAAATGTGAATTCACCTTTCGGGTCAGCTTCAGAACATCCATTTTGAATTTTAAGCCCATATTCACTGCAGAAATCTAGAAGATTATAACCTTTCTTATCCAAAACAGAGTCCTTGGAGCTTCGAGTTGCTGCAAAATCTTCTAAAAGAGGCTGCCTCGTTCCAGTTCTTGCATTGAAATCTCCGGTAAGAAGGATATTGTTTTGTTCCTGAAGGCTATTAATAGCATCTTTTAGCATTTGTAGATCACAATCCCAACGAAGTCCTTGAGATCCATTCAGATAAACAGGAATAATGCAGTACTTAACACTTCGATTAAATGTAGATTGGATGTTGAAAAAACTATACCCTGTTGATTTCTGGAATTCGATTTTGATGTCCTGAATATCTTTTCTGTAACCGTAAAGACAGCCACCACTAGCGCGACCTCTGCAACTGTTACGTACACCTGGCTCCCAACATAATACGTAATTACTAAAATAATGTTCATAATTTATTTCTTTTCCTTCTAAAAGGTGCGTTTCGAATAAGCAAAATAATTCAAACTTATTGACATATTTAAAAAAAATCAGAAAATAATAATTTACTTTGCATACCACATATATTGTAACTTAAAATTTTATAGCTTTTATTAATAATTTTATTTTTACTTAAAACTTTTGGGCAGACGGGAATTTCCTAAAATAATGATAAATGTGAACTGATCTTAAGTTGCTCAGGTGGGTTTGTGGCCTGACTACTCGAAGTTGCACCTATTTCTCTCATAGGTGGCGCTTCTGTCCCAGGTGATATGTCATGATGAGCAGCTGAACCTCTGACATCTATATGTTTTGTGTTGTTTACAATTTCATTAAGCACAGAATTTCCATCAAATTTGCCGCACTTCAAACCGCGATTAAAGCTCCATGTAAAAATTTTACCTTGCACTAAAAGGCGCTCGTCTCTGAGAAAAACATCAATGCTCGGGTTCTTCGCCTTTATTTCCTTTCGTATTTCTAGCAGATGTGTTCTTTTCTGACGAATACATAGGGGGTAGTCTCGATGTATTACAATCCCAGCTTCCCTCAACGATTTTGATGCGCGCAGAATGTTGATCGCTGCCGTTCTTTCTCCTAATCGTACCAAAAAATTGCTGCTTCCTGGATTATTTGATCGCATAGCAATAATGCTGCTTTCAGCTAAAGAGGTCGTAGTTTTGCCATGAGTGCGACAGATTGTTTGTATTTGGGCCTTTGGCTCAACAGAGTTTCCATTTTGTATACGGAATATTAGGTTTTCCTCTGTATCTCGCATTTGGCTGGCTTCAATTTTTTCTTCCAACAGCTCGCATCTATCTTCTAGTACCGTCACTTTTTCTGTCAGGATTTGGTTACTATTTTGAAGAGACCTTATTTCATCGTGCAGCTTTTCCAAATCAGATAGTTTCACTACTTCTTTTAGTGTTTGCTTTATATCCTTTAAGTTTTCATTAAGAGTTTCTTGCATAATTGACTTAAGCATCTCTCTATCCATCTCGGAATTGTTGGTTGCGAATGCAGACTTTTTACTTGGTGTAGATTTTGTTGGGGTAATTGTTAACGCTTTCCTTTTGTTCATCAGTAATTGTATTTGACGTTTAAGGTTATAATAATTTCTACTTTTTTTTTTCGCTCAAAATAGGATTATAGAAAAGAATAACTTACTGATTTTTTCATACAATAGTGTTTATGGGTTTTTTAATATTCGGTTTTTGCACTTTTTATATTTTTTGGATTTTTATTGTTATTAATTTAAAGCTTTAAAAATTTAGAGTAGTTTTTAAACACTTTGACTGACTAGCTAGGGTTGCCAAACCTATTAAAACAAATATATTAAAACAACAATTAAGTGAAATGAAAAGTAAAAACGAATTGCATAAAAGAAAAAAAAAAATTTTTTTTTGTTTGAAATTGTTTTTGAGTGGGGTAGAGTTATCACACAATTTATGAAGTTAAGTCTATATTAAACCAGAAAATTATAAAGGCACTTTTTCTATTTTTAAAACGGTTAACTTTAGATCCTAGTTCACTCAATAAAAAAAAAATCTTTTGGACGATATTAAAATTCATGATTTCGGCGTATTAATATTTAAAAATAGTTTTAGGTCTTATGACATTTATCTTGGGATTTGTGTCGATTTTTATTATAGTTGGCAGGTATGGGAGTTTAATGGAAAACAAAATTATTGTATAGGTACTAAAATTTTCAAGAATTGAAAGTTTTGGAAGTTAACCCTTCAGAACTAGAGTTTCTCGCCAGTAGACAAGGGAGACTGCACAAAGTTATAGAAAATGCCACTATTTCATTATTTTGATATGTCATGTTCCAGCAAATGTTTTATTTAAGTTTAAGGCTAAAAAAAAAACAAACAAACATACAACAATTGACAGTTTCTAATTAATTTCTGTTTTATTTTTTAAATCCATAGAAATGTTATTAAGACATGAAATTCATTCCGAAATATTTAATCTTCCATATGAATTACGTGATGGACTTAATTTTACATTATATCACAAATATTTTACATAGCACAGTATATAAAAAATATAATTATCATTAGGTACATTATTTTTAAATGTTTATGCGTGAGAGTATTCATGACTCCCGCACACTGACTTCCAATAATGGATATTTTCTCAGCTTAATGGTGATGTCTTCGACAAATTGTAAATCTCGAAAATCAAATTTCGTGGTAAAGCGATATTTTCGTATGAGTTTTGACAAAATTATCTTTGATGAAATAAGTGCATACCTCCAACCTAAAAAAAATTATGAAATTTTCTAAAATATAAATAAATAAAAAAAAAAAACAAACATAGAAACCTACCAATACAATTTCTAAGTCCTTTAGTGAACGGAATAAATGTATATGGATGTTTCCCCGCCATATTTCCCGGCAAAAAATTATCCGGATTGAAAGTTAGTGAGTCAGGGCCCCAGTATTCCGGATCACGATGCATATTAAATATATCGATAGCAACTTGTAGGCCCTTAGGTAATACAATACCACTTGGAAGTCTTACATCACGCATTGTTTCTCTAGCAATAACCGGAACAGGTGCCATAACGCGCATTGTTTCGTTAAGTACCATATCCATATAGGTCATTTGTTGGGTATCTTCATATGTCAAATCTGAATCGGAGCCTTTTGACTGAAATATCGATTGGGCTTCTTCAAAGACTTTGTCTTGATATTTGGGGAACATTGCTAGTAACATTAGAGTGTAGCCAACGGTGTTTGATGTTGTTTCAAAGGCCTGTGAGAAAAAAATGTAAAAATATTTACTTACTAACTTTACTTTAGATGAGACTTATAGTCCAGGATGGGCTTCGGCCTAAATTTTCACAATAACTTTTCACTGGCAATAAATCCATAACATGCAAAGGATTTATTGCCTGGAAAAAGTTAATCGCGTAGTGTCTGCTCATTTTTAATTTCTTTTTAAAATAATTTAAAAAAAACTTCATAAAGCATTTAAGTAAAAACAATAAAAAAAATTCAAAATTCCAAAATTCCTTAACTCCCTTTTTATGGGTTGAAAATAATTTGGATTCATTTCTTTTTGGATTGCTCAGTTTAATACCAACAAAAAAGTCATGATAGATTCTTACTCCAAAAACAATAACATTTGATTCGTCTTCAACTTCCTTCCAAGTAAAATCTCCTGTTTTTACCAAATCAATGGCCCGATCGATAAAAATATTTGGATTTTTCTTAATATCAATGTCTGCCTCCGGATCTGACAGCGAATCTTTATTAATTTCGACTTCCTTTTGAGATAGTTTCTCACTGATCAACTAAAAATAGAATGTTTTTTATTACGTTAAAAGTTTAGCATCAAAGATCTGTACTTACATTTTGTATAAAACTGCGTAAGCTATTTTTCGATTTAAGATACAAAGGATAGTGACTTGTCATTTTTAGGAAAAACTTATTTCTAAGCCATGGTGAAAACAACATACTTGTCATGGTTTCTAAAATACTAAAGAATCGCAATAAAAACAAGAATTGTTTTAGTTAGTAAATCATTGGCAAAAAATAAACTATATAATAAACTTTTTTTAAAAAATTAGGATATTGTAATTTGGTGTAAAAAAATTTACCTCTGAAAACAAGGAAGCAAATCTTTATTGTGATCTTTAACATTTGCCATTTCTCGACCCATTGTTGTTTCTGTAATGTAGGAAATACCGTCCTTTAATTTGAATATTAAAAAAAGAATTTAATTTTTTTACTTACGTGCTGCAATATTTAAAGTACATTTTTGAATTATGGTTGATATATCAACTTCTCCTGCACCAACAATTTCTGTTAAATCGATGTTCAAATTATCAGTTTCTCGATTAAATATTGGAAGAAAACTTAAAAGGACTTTATGGCTAAATGCTGGATTGAGAAGTTTTCTATGATGACTCCATTCAGGGTCTTTAAAAAAAAAAACAATAATTTAGTATTGTATTTAATTTAAAAAAAAATTCCTTTTTACTTTTTAAACTAAAAAGTCCTCTTCCTGTGCCATCATCTAAAGCATCATAAATAAAAGCTTTATTTATACAATCGGGTGATGTTAGAATTGCTTCAGCTAATTCTGGTTCGGCAATTACTAAAAATGGAAACGGTCCCAGCCAGGAGACAAATTTTCGACCGTATATTCCTTCCATTTTTAAAAATACAGAAAGAATTTCTGAAATTTATATAAAAATATATGTAGTTATGAAAATGAGAATTTTTTAATTTTTTGACATTTTTGAAAAATTTTGAATAAAAAAAATGGTGAATTTTTTATTTTCCTCAAAAACAAGAACCAAAAAAAAAACGTGATGATGCCCATAATACGATAAGTACAAACTGCACCAGTGTAGAATGAAGCAGAACCGATATACACTTATGCAGGCAGAATTGCGTGGTGTACTTTCCTATCCATAGAATATATAAATTAGGAGAAACAACAAATTTTCTGGAAGAAGAAGAAGAAGATTTGAAGATTCAAATCCAATTGGTTTTTCTTTTGTATTTTTTATTTTGTTTTTCGGGTTGGATCTGAGGAAAAATAAAAACTAAAAGCTATTGATCGTAGTTGGACAATTGAAACAAATTTTCGTGAATAGTTTGAAAAATAATTTATATTTACTTGAAAACTGATTGTGTATGTTTAAAACCATTGAATTTGCTAAAATAATAACTAAAGGATTTCAAAAACAAAATTATTTGGACCACAAATAATGGTATTTGTTAACAGTTCTTTTTAAATGGCTAACATAATTTTGATCAAAAAAAAATATTTTGCGTTGATCAAAATATGACGCGATTCAAATTGTCTAAAGAAATAATTTAAACTTTTTTTTGCTAACGAGACCTATTTGTTTTTATTTTCGATTTCGTAGTCTACTTTAATTTGGGTTTTTATATTTTCCAAGGATCAGACAGCATTTAATTTTTATTCCGTTCGCACTATTTTCAGAGTGGTTTCAATTTCTGATTTTGTTGTTTTAAATGTTTTAAATTTCACTTTGTTTGACCAAAAGGGGGAAAGACGTAAATTTGAAATAATGTTTTTTATGTTGATTTGGTTTATTTCAAAATAAAAGCTTTTGAATATCCATACACTTTTGAAGTTATACTGTATGAAAATTTGATGGGATGCATTCACTCTCAACTAAAAACACTTATAAACACTTTTTTCAAGATCCTCTCGTACACAAAAATTAATTTCTTCCGCGAAAATTCAGAAGATCAGTTTGAATTTTACCAATTTTTATTTTTATTTGAATTTCAATTTTTTATTTTTTTTTTACACACCTTCACGTTTTGTTAACTTATGTGCCATTCCAACTATTGGATATCCCATTGGTCCAGGCATTTGATAAAAAAGATAATAAAACCGCCTCCTTGACCACAGGAAATAACATAACAACACGACAAATCCTCCCAACAAAGCATTTAAAATTAACATGATGTACTCGTATTAAAAAGTAAAATTTTAAATTTCTAACTGATTTTTATGGTTTGTATGTGGTTATCGAAAACTGTCCGCCAATTGTTAACCGTCCAAGCTGACAATATTGTCTAACTGAAAAGAATGCTTTTTGATGAAATCATTTTTATGCCAAAATATCATTTTTATTCCTACTTAACAGTCCCTCACATATCACATTAACTTGTGTGCATGACACAATGTATTAACTGCTTATTATAATGATTATATTCTGGCCGAGAGACGTGCGCGCAAAATTTTGATTTTATATAAACTAATATGTCAAACCAACCGATGAAGTTAGTTAGATTTATATTATGGCTCAGGAAAAATAATAATAAAAAAAATGATAAACAAAAAGATCTTCCCAATGAAAAGGTTAATTGTTAAAAAAAAAAAACAATAAATACAGCGTATAATAGGCTTACGTACTTACTTGGTAGGTACATTTTAATGGCTTTTACTTTGATTTGGACACCGCAAAAAAATTGCAATTTAAGTTTGCGTGAGATGATTAAAAGAGTGTAATGAAATAAAACACGTTAACATCAAAGAAATGATCTGATTTTATGTGCAAATTCTTTTCAGAAATGTTAAAACAAAAAAACGTAACCATCAGTTAAATTTTGAATTAAATTTAGTTATGTAAGTTTAGCATAGGTACATTAATATATTTTTCACCACTTTGCGACAAATTAATTTTGGTAAAAATAAACTTAAAGTAAAATAGTTTATCATAGTCAATATTCTTGACGAATTACAAAATAACATTAAAAAAAATAGTCCCTTCGATCATATACACTAATATTAAAATTAATACAATAAAATCATACTTAAACAAGAGACTCAAAATTTTCAAACTGATGATTAAAATGACTTAAAAAAATCGAACCCGACACGTTAATAAGACGTAAGGTCTGATTAACTAACTTGTCGGGTTGCGATAAAAGAGAAAAAGAAAAGTGGGCCAGACATCCATGTTTGTCTGTACCTGCTGAAACGATTTTGTTGAAATTTGGAACTTAAGGCTTTTGACGATTACCTAGAAACGAAATTTAAATTTACGAAAAAACTAATTTTCTCAAAAACGGATCTAGAGATTTTGATAGTTTGATTAAATATTTATGAAAAAGGTCAAGTTTGTATCCTGTACTTTTATGTTCGTATGCGAACCAGTCGTGCATTTTATGTTTTTTTTTTTAATGATTTATATTTATTTATAAATGCAGGCTTTTTTAATTAATTTGAATTTAAATGCAAAAAAAACATCTTTATTCTATTCTTCCTATGCGCTTTAGCCATTCAATTAAATTTCTGCCACTCAATCATTACTGTGATAAATTTAGTATATTGTCTCTTTAATGTATAAAACTCTGTAATTAATACAATATTAATTTATTATATAATATAATACTGGTTAAAAATATACAAAAACTATAATTTCAATTATCAACAAAAAATGTAAAGCCGTCAATAGCAACGAAACGTGCGTTAAGAAAAAGATAGAATGAATAAAGTTTTTATTAGCATTTAAATTCAAATTTACCAAAATCTGCATAAATAAAAAATGTATCTAAAAATAAACAATAAATTAGTCGCATATATTTATAAAAGTAAATAAAATGAAAATGATCACATAATTTATTCACATGTGTTTTTAATTGGGATTATAAGGCCAAGTCTTGTATTCTTAACAATTTAGAATCCGAGGTTTTGATCAAACTTGAGAGTTCTTATTAAGTCGATGAATGTGGGTCTCACAATTTTGACTGTCTGTCTGTTGAACTACAATCTTATCAGGTGGGTGGATTTTCTTGAAACTTGACTGATTTTTTGATATTTATTACATAACTGTACCTAATATAACTGTACCTGATAGCAATACAATTTGTATGCATTTTTTTAAATTCTAATTTTCCTCAATAAAGTTAAGTTAGGTTATAAAAAATACGTAAACGCTTGAGTGAACAATATGTTTTCTACGGATTGGATCAGCTTTACAAAAACTATAGCACTAACTAACTAGAGATCGAACTTAAATGTTTAAGTTAAGTTGTTGCAAATGGTCATCAAACATGTTAGAAAAATTAACAAGAAAAAAAAATACGTATACGTCATAGTGAACAGCCTATTTGTTTGCTGCATTTGAGCTGTTTTACAAACGTTTTAAATATTTTCACATCTATTATAATTTAAAACAAAAATATCTTCTTCATGTGAGATATCCGATTTGAAACCAAGAACACCGAAAGCCTACGCAAATTTCGATTTTTATAATAATAAAATAAAAAAAAATTGTTGACCAGTGTAATCGTCATCTTAACGCATTGTTATTTTTCCTGAGACCAAATTAACAAAAACAACAAAAGAATTAGAAAACTACCCTCTGGTCAAAGTAATAATGTAGTTAAAACATTTCAATGGATTAAAAGGTCTGTTGATGTTACGACTTACAAGTAATGATCATATGATAAATGTTGTAGATACTTCTTTCCACTCTTTAAAAATATATGTATACAACATTCTTTTAAGTTTGGACAATGTTTTATACCACTGTAATTTCATCACCTGACCAAATTTAGTATTCCAAAGCAGCTCATACTGATTGATTACTTATATATAGGTATATCGAATAGAAGATTGTGCACGTCAAGAGACGTGGTCTCATATACTTCTATCATAATTCGATTACCATATTACCAATTCTAAAGAACCAAACGACATCAACATTAATAATTTGACAATAAAAAATTCAATCATGTACACAATTTGTAGCTTCGAGAGGGGGAAGTTATAAGCTATATGTCACTTCGGGGAAGTTCTTCCATGTTGTAGCCTTTGTTTTCGAAAGTTCGTCATCATCGTCGGTGGTATAAATATACCGAGAGGTTGTTTTTTCCGGTAAATAAATACATAATTCACCTGCTTCGCGTAGTAAGTTCGACTTTGAAATATAAATTGCAATTAAAATTTAGGATGATCTCTCAATAAGGTCATGTAAGAGAATTCCAAAGTCACACATAATAACATTCGTGATATGACGGTTTTCTAGTACTGGTAAGTGGTATGGTTAATAGTTTTTTTTTTGTTTTGTTTTATATTGTTTAACTCTGTAATCAGATATGGAAGATAAGTTACGAATGTGTTTATTGTGCCTGATTTTGCAAATTCAACTGAATGGTTTTATGAGTAAAACGTTATTCATCGTTAATTTAATCAAAGTTTTTTTGCGTGCGAAAGATCAAAAGAGTATAATATATGACGTCTAGTTTTAGTTTTTTTTTTCAGCATAAGTAATTTATTTTACGTTTTGCAAAAGTGTTTTTAGATATTTGAAAACACAGAAAGATATATATAATTTAATATATAATGTAATTGACTTATGTACTTGATTGAAATTTTTGCAGCAAAAAAAGGTACATAAATTTTAAAAAAATTACTTACCTCTAAAAATATAGAAGGTTTAATATGACGACAGGTTAAAATTAAAAACAAAAATCCTGTTCCCTTTTTATAATTTATTTGGATTTTGTTTCAATGATTATTTAATTTTTAACAACAAGATGGCTCATAGAAAAGTCAATTTCAAAAATATTATAATTACTGTTTGTTTACATGCACAATAAGCACATGGCGGTTGTAGTAATTATAATTATTTATAATTGAATGCTCTTTTAAGTAAAAACTACAATAAAATGCTGATATTGTACCTGTAGATCTATAATAGTTCTATTTGTTTTATTTGTCATGGTGCATGTTAAAAGAGCTGGTTAAATAATATATCCTCGCATTAGAAATATAAATATTTTCTTCTCCAAGAAACTATTTTCACCTGAAATCAGTAGGTGATCAAGGTTGCTAATTTTTTTTCCCGAGAATAAAAGTGAAAAAAGATTTAGTTGTGGCCTCAGGCAATGTATTGGTACTGTAATTGCTGCATACTACTTACTTATTAAAGAAAAATATTAAATATAAAAAAAAAACTAATAATTTTTAATATTTATGAAATTAATATAAAAAAATCAAATTTTTATCCAAATGAGTCTAATTTAAAAATAATGAATAATTTTGAAACTCCACGCTAAGATAAACTCGAGTTTGGCATTAAGTACACTATATTTATTATAAATCTTTTTTTTTTTGAAATATGTATCTCAAGATTCATACGGCTTGCAAAATGGTAATAGAATTGCGGGGCAACATTTACTGGGTAATAATAAAAAGGCATGTCATACATATTTTGAACAAATCGATTAAGTTTTTTTGGCAATTTTTTTTTTCAATGAACAAGCCAAGGCCACAAAAATTATGTTAAAATGTTGACGTTAGTTATCAGCATATGCATATCTGTATCGGTATCGGCGCTAAAATGTGAATTTGTCTTTTGTCGATTTTATGCTATAGATTCACTGTACTAAAAAATAAACATTTCTTTTCACTAAAAAAAATCAGGGATAGCTACATCTGAGACCACAATATAAACTCACTATAAAGTAATTCATCTGCTTAATTCCTCTTCTATCTGAATAATCCATCCTGGATAAGATGAATCAGAATCAAAATTCAATTCAAATTTTCAATTACGTACATATATTTACATTTATTTTTTTTTTGTTTCTTAAACATTATTTTACTACAGTTATTTTTTAAATACTAAAATATATATCCCATTCTATTTGCTCTATAAAATATATTTTGTCTTTCTTGAATTTTTCATTCCTTTCTTAAATACTCCTACATGTATAAAAATGTTTTTTTTGTTTTGTTTGTTTTTAATTAACATTTTGTCTCTAGTATAAGGCATAAAAGCTTTTTGATATATTTATTTATTTAAAAATAGAATTATAAATCTATGTCAAATAAAATTACTCTTTTTTTTTGTTTAATTGTACTAAAAAATAAAATCTTTGTGTTTCTTTGCTGTTCTTTATATGATATAAAAAAAACGTATAAAAAGTCTTAAAAGCAACTGTTCAGATGAAGTACAGCCATTTTTTTTTGTTTCTTGTTGTTGTTTAAATTGTTTGGTTTTTCAACATGTTTGTTTTTAATATATATATTTATAGGTGCTTAATCCAGATTATTATAATTTAATTATATTTTTATGCGAGACGTCTGGGTGCTTATTAGTTTTTTTGTTGTTGTTGTTGTTGTTGCATTATTTATAAAACATTACATTGTGAATCATTTAAGAACGGTAGTAATATGAACATCACTCAGCGATTCTGAAAATAAATAAAAAATTGAAAATATTATAATAAATTTTAAATATAACTTTCGGGGTTCAATAGTTAGTAAGTTGTTGCTTTAATTTCACCAATTAAGTATTGATTTTGTATATTTTATGAAATGTTAGATTTTTTTCAGGAGTTCGGGGTTATAATATTTACAGTTATATTAGCAAATTTGTATTTATAAAATTAGAAATTTATTTAATTGTACCTGCATACTTATAGGCTCCATCATGCTTTGATATTATTATATACATATGTTCATACATATGTACATACATATGTAGGTAGTAATATTTTTTTCTCAAGATTTAAAAATTGATTAGTCTTCTACTTCAGTATTTTTAGGTAGTATTAGCTTCATCCAAATCAGAAATATTTTTTTTTGTAAAATAAACTTACGATCTTCAAGCAATTTCTTCAAACGATTAAAATATTTACAATATAAATGCAGGTATTAGATTTTTCTTTATTTTTTTTAATGCTCTGAGAATATTTTAAAACAAATATTTTCTATCTACGAGCTAAAAATTAATTGAAATATTTAAAATTTTATTATACTTACATACACAATAATCTATAATTAATTTGCAAGCAGGAACATAATAAAAATCAAATATATACATATTTTTAATTTTAAACCAAAATTAACAATGTAAAAAATTATTTAAAATAAATCGATTTTGGCAAGTGAAACTGTTAATCAAAAGTGTACTGGCAGGGCAAAGTAGAATATAATTAGTAAATGACTAGGTGGATTAAAAGAAGGATGCTTGGTGTTTCCGAAGCTTAAAAAAATCAGTGATGTTAAATTGGGAAATTTAATCAAAGGCAGGTGTTTTGGAAAAAGGTGCGGGTGATTCAAGTTATGTAATTCTTAAAATTTCTTTAGCTCGATTGGATATTAAGGTGTGTTGTTATTTTATTTTTCAAATGATGTGCTCCCAGTAAGGAATGAAATATTTATGATTTTTATAATTTTAAAAATAAATATCTAACAACAAAAACCAAGCTGCAGGAATAATTAATGAACAGGTGCATCCATAGAAATAAAAAAAAAATTAATACCAATAAGCTCTTTTCGATATGAATTAGCATGCATAAAAATATGGCTGTAGTATTAATAACATTCAATTATGTAAAACTTGATGATAATGAGGGGGAATAAAAAAAATTAAATAAAGTAATAAATAAAAACAACTTAGTTAATAAATAGAATATTTATAACGTCGTCGTTCCGTTGAAACAAATGGCAAAAATTCTGTGCTCTCAATATTAAATGCAAAACCCGTAGAAGGTTCTAAAATTACAGTTGACATGCTGTCTGAGCAAAGCAAAGCCCTATCAGTAGTATTATTCTGATGAGTAGGAGTATTCTTAGTAGTACCTGGTGTGGCAAGTGTGACATTCCCATTAGTTGTTGTTGCAGTTGGCACTGATGACAATTGTAATCTAGATCCATTACTGCTGGATCCATTCATAAGTGGTGCATTTGCTTTAGTTTCTATTTGAAAAAAAAAAAAAAAATACATTAACTTGGAATTAAATTCATACAAAAATATCCAAAATACAAACCCTCATTCCATGCATTTTTCGGCAGTGGTTTACTTTTTTCAACGTCCTTACCAACCCCATCATCTCGAACACATTTGATAAGGAACATGAGTGTTCCCCCGACAATGGGTGGAATGCCTGCTAGAATCAATGGAATCGTATAGGAACCCGTTCGATCGTATATTTTGCCAGCAATCGGTGGTCCAACAGTTAGTGGCAGTGAACTCAGGCCCAATAGGAATCCAATGGCTTGGGTGGCTCCTTGTGGTCCACATATTTGATAGGCAATCGGCCCAAGTAGAGAAATAAAACATCCATCGAACAAACCCATGACCAGGGTAAAAACAATAAGCAGGACATAGGAACTGGTCATTGGAAGCATGAGTGTGACCAATCCTATGCACACCAGAGACAACTGCTGTAGATAAATGCGATTTACTCCCGGTAAATCAGCAATAGCTCCAAAGATCAAACGTCCAACTCCCGATGTTACACCAATACACATCACTGGAAGATTCTCACTCTTTCCGGGAAAAGCTGTCTTAACAAACTTCACCATATGTACATAGGGAACAAAGTAACCAAACAAAGCCATCGGCACACACAGTGCCCAAATGACATAACGCTTACGCTTCCAAATATCGACATTGATGATGGATCGTAAAAACATATTAAATTTAGATCGTCCTGGTTTCTTCTTTGGTGGCTCAGGTGGAAGATGCAATGGCTTATAGACAAATGAACATACGATAATAAAACACGATATCCCTCCCATCACTTGTAGAGTAACCTGAAGACCATGTCCTTTGATGAGGTAATCCAAGGCAGGTGGCAGTATGACAGTGAACACACTCGATCCAGCTGTTACAAAGCCGCTTACTTTACCCAAGTATCTCTTGAAATAATGTCCCAATATTGCCAGCGATGGGGTATAAGCTAGAGCGGCTCCAAATCCAAACATTATGCCATAGGTTAAGTAGAGTGCCTCGATTTTATGTGTAAAAAATGATGAGAGGAATAGGCCACTTGCGGAAAGTACTCCGCCAATGAATGTTGTCCGCCGCAGACCGATTTTGTCGGTAAGCATGCCGGCAACTGGCGATAGAAGGAATGTTGTGCCGATCGCCAAAGAACCCACCAGGGCTGAAAATAGAAAAAAACATAGTAAATTAATTAACAAGGCTTTTTTTTCAAATTTGACAGCTAAGTGTCAAAACAGTTGAAATGTCAAATAAAAACAGGTAATTTTTATGTGTGTTTTGGGTTTTTTCATTTTTTTTACAAAGATTTCAATTTGTTCCAGTTTTTATCTAGAGCTCAGAGCTCTTATTCGAATAAATCATTTTTAGAAATTGAAGAAATATATATATATGTAAGTCCTAGCCATCTTAATTGCTTTTAACAGAAGAACTTTTTTTTATAAGAAAGTAGCAAATTTTTACTTTAGAAGTATTTTGGCTGCACTTTTTTCATTGCACTAAATACTTCCATTTAAAATCCCTTAAAATGATGAGTTCCCAATTTGCCTATTTTTTGTTTAAGTAAGAAAAATTAGAAATATTTAAAATAAAACTGGCATTTAATTTAAATTCGATTCCTTGTTCAGCTGTAAATAATTTCATATAAAGGAAAATCGTATTCGAAAGATATCATTGTAACAAAGAACTGAAGAACCCAATTTTTGTGAAATTTTATAGTAGTTGAAACAAAGAACATCATTGTTTGCATTTTGTCAGAAAACTTTAAACAGAAAACATAAATAAGTGAATATAAATTCCTTTGTGTACTTAAAGACACAACCGTAATGTTTTCTGTATACAAGGATTAAATTAATCTCTGCGTTTTTGTTTGTCAAAGATTTATAATAAAACTCGCGTGCTCAAATTCTCGTCTGTCTGACACTGACACGTGCCTCATTATTACGACAAGCTATTTCTGAATTTATCTGATGTAATTTATATCAATCATTCTCTTTTTTTGTCATTCATTTCAAAAAATGCAAACTACCTAGAGAATGCAATATTATAGCAATCTAAAAATAACGTGAAATACAAAAAAAAAAAATAATGCGGGAGATTATATGTGAGTCAGTTTAAAACCATCAGTTTTGGATCACCTATCTTATAAATGCTAGAATTTCATCAGCCATTGCCAACCCACAGATATATATCTACTTTTATTTCTTACGGAACTAAATTTATTTAAAGCTATTTATAGTGTTATAAAACACTGAATTCGAAGTTCAATGAAACTGCAGACGAAGGATTATAATGAGTTTTCTTTTTTTTTTTATTTTATTTATTTATTTGGCAAAAGCATAGAGAATAGCTTGTAATTGGTCATGGTCATTATATTGGCGCCCTATATTTTAAATGTAGCTATTTATCGAAATATATATACATATTTATTTTTTCAAATAATTTTTGGAGGTATGACAAAAAAAGCACATGGTTTTTGTGTGTTTTTATTTTAAAAAATTCTTAATAAGATTTATTTTAGGTCAGTTTTTTTTCTGTTGAGGTATTTTCATATTTTAAGGGAGATTTTTGACACACATGCTATAACTAAGTGTATCGATTCAAAATTTAGTAAATTCTAAATTAAGATATTTCACGCAACAGAATCATATACTTTGTGAAGATGGATCATAAAATATTGTAAAATACGTATTTTCATTTGAATTTTTGGTATTCTTGCTCGGAATATTTTGTATGTAATTTCTTTAAAAGAAAACTGATTGTATTCATCTACATTTATATAACCATGGCCCTTGAAAACCGAATTTGTATATAGACACTCAGAAAAAAAAATTATGGAAAGCCTCAACTTCTTAAATAATGGTGAAACTCGGATACAATAAAAAAGTATTCTGAAGCTTGCTTTCTTGAATTAATCAATACCATTTTGTATCTGTACTAATTTGTTCTTCGCAATGTGGGTGCTTTGTCGCACAGAGATGAAGAAATTCAACTTTTTGACTTGTCCAAGAACAAAACTATTGATCTCTAAAAATGTTCATGCAACGAAGACTTTAAAAACATTTTATTTTCTATCAATACGACCAAGTCCCTCAAAGATAGGGTCATAGGGTAATAAAACATTCTTGATTTTTATTTTTATCATCATTTCATAAATTCTACCTTTTCCTAGAAATAGTTGTAATGTTACAAATTAAGCAAATTTCTTTATTCAAACACCCCTGACTTAGCTGGTTGAAAACGTGTAGCTTATCGTATACGGTTTGTCGACTATGCATATATGTTACAATGTTTTAAATAAATTGTAGTTTAAATAAAAATCTTGATAAGGATATGAATTATAATCATTAAAGCTTTAAATAATCTGGACAATATAAATACTTAGCAATAAAACCAGGCTACCGTAAACTTGATCGCACGTTTAATCAATTTGCTTTGGGGCGATAAAGAAATCGAACTTTGATTCCAGTGACTAAATGCAACGTGATAAATGTATATAGTTAGTTTTGTTTATTTTTAGCAGATATTTCGAAAACAACATTAAATTCAATATCAATAAATATTTTGAAATATTCAATAAGGACAGAGATTTATCAATAATTTTTTCAAGGTGGTAACACAAAGAAATATGTAGGTATGTCAGGAAAATAAATAGATTAAACAACATATTATGATCTAGTTCCACGATTAAATAAAATTAAACAACTTTTTCAACCTAGTTTTGTTATCAATGTATTGCCTTTTGATTCTGTTTACCAGCAATGTCAATGATTCAGGTAAATTGGAATGCAAAATCCTTCATCTCAATGGAAGTACATAATTTATAAGTAAGTTATAATAATTGCAAACTTTTCTGACATAGAGGAAACAAAAATTAGATACTCTGTTTCTGGGGCAGAAGGAGAGTATTATCAAATGTTTGTTTACTACCACAAGAAAATATATCAAATGACAAAGATGAGATTCTTCACACTTCTTCGTGTTTATATAGTTATGAGAATGGTGCAGATTTTTTACATTATTTATTACCACAAAAGATATCAAATATAATTTTTTGTTTTGATTTTTATTATAATCAAAACAAGTTAGCTTGTCTGATCAAAAAAGAAGGAAACAAACATTTGTCCTTTTGTCACGAAGTTGTAATTTGTATCTTTTTTTTTTTTTTGAAATTGTGATTATATGACATGAACATTCGCACTATCAACAGTTGCTGCTTCCATTTTTTTTTTATAAACATTGATTTGATTGTTTATTCTTTGGGGTCATGGCTATCAGAGAGAGCGAAGCTTTGTATGCGTGCTTTTTTTTTAGTCTTCTATATATTGACAGGAAGTATAATTATAAAATAGATAACATTAGTACGCATTCGAATTAAATAATTGATAAATTACTATACGTCACAGTCTAGGATGCTAAATAATAAATTTTATGTAGGAATTTTTGCGTGTCATGTTTTATTTGCATATGCAGAATTTGCTTTCTTTTTTAAACACGTAGATTTAATTTAATAGTTTTTACTTGATTGCTAACTTTTCAAGGTTTTTATTTACTAAAATGGAGTTGCTATTGCTCCGTTCTATCCGTGCTATTTCTTCATTTCAACCTAGAACGAAGCAGCACTCGGAAGCTTGCACTTAAGAACATTATGAAATTCACGCAAATTTCAAATTATTTAGTACATATATGTACGTATATCCAAAATTTTAAAATCTAATAAATCAAATAAAATCAAAAGTTTTGAATTTTTATGGAAAATTTCTGTGTCATCCTTTTCTTACGGCAGATAAGAAATATTGAAACATACCTTTAAAAAAAAGTATCAAAACAAGAAATAGAAACTATAAGCTTGATCGAAATTTTTTTTTTTTACAAATCTAAACAGCTATTAAAAATCGTTATTTACGAGTATATTATTTATAACTGTACATAAATAATTATTACACAAAGTAAATAAACAGACACAATGGAACAACCTTGAAACTTTATTTGTTTTCTAAAAATCGGAACTAATCCATTTAAAAAAAGAGTTCACTATGACGTATACGCATTTTTTTTCTGTAATTTGTGTCTAGACTTTGTGAGGAGGACTACAAAATTCTAGACACACAAGAATAAATAGATTATATTATAAATGTTTTTTTTTATTTGCTCAAGTTGTTCAACTTTGCTGTTATTTTTATTTGGTTGTAGATACAGCCAAAACAATAAAAGAGTGATTACACAGGTCGACAAAAAAATTATTTTTTTTTGTTTCTGTGTTGAAGTGGCGATTTTCTCAATCCTGGTATTGAATTCTATATAACTGCATCTTTTTTTTTTTTTAAGTTTGTTTCTGCACCTATTACAATGATAAATAAATATTATGGGTTTTCAACCAACTCTAAGGTTTAAGTGTTCTCGGTAAGAGTAAGATAACTGTAGCGCTAAGAAATGATAACGGTTTTTGTAGAACACTTCTACAAGTATTTTTTTACTATGACAAAGGGGGTCTATTTCCCCCCGTTTGGGCGGGAGGGGCAAATTCATTAAAAAAACTACTAAAAATGGAAAAAAAAATATTAAAAAATAACGGTAATACCTACAATTAAGTATTATACTTTTTTTTAAAGATAATACTCTATTCTATTACCCAGTTTTTAAATCAAGCAAAATCTATGCATAGTTTTTGAAAAAACTAGTTTCAAACTCAAAATTTGATCAAAATTAATTTTTTTTTCGCAAAAAATCAATTCGGGTGCTTCCGCCGTCTTACCTTTTGAGTTTACCGGTATATAACCAATGACATTTTTGTAGAAGAGAGTTGGGGCAATAATTTTGTAGTACATTGTTTTTTGATGTTTTGAAATTTTTCATCATCTTTTGCATTTAAAAGAACAAAAATAAAATTGAAAATTTTTTTCAATCAACTTTTTTATACTGAAGGCGTGGCCCCACCACCATGGGTTCTACACAGAATGTAGCCTCAAGTCTCATGGTAATTTTAAGCCCTTAACCTTGAGGATCGAACGAGTAAAATCAAAGTTATGATTTATTTAGTTAATTAATATCAATTTTTATCAGTTATCTCCCTTTAATCCATAATATCAAAATTCTAGCTATAAAAACAAACTTTTTCAGGTAAAATTTTTTTATAATTAGTAAGTGATGTAGAAGCAACAAGAAAATCATATCAAGAACCCAGAAACAAAAATAGTGTTGACCTGTGTTATTTGAACTCTTACAACTTATTTTTTTGTACTTGGATGAAAAATGTCATTCACATTCTTTCCTATAGACAATAGTTTAACTTGATTATTTTTTTGCTTTAAATTTTTTTGTATAAAACATCACATCAAAGTGCAAAACTGACATCAAAACGTGCATTCTTTCTCAAAATCAAAAAAAAAAAATCTGATAAAGGTCACACGTGACGTATTTAACTACATGCATTAGCACACACTTTTTGAACTCGAAAAGTGCAAATACCGCATCCAACTTCCTGTTGTTTGACCCCGACTTCCATAAATGTGTATGCAGTTTGATACAACAAATTTTTCACTAAAAAAAAAAGAAAAATCAAACCAAAGAAAAGAAAAGACATAATTTTTATAGAAAAAAAAAAAGCCTAGGCCAAAATCAAAATACTTGTACTTTCAATCATAATTTCAACGGAGAGCACGGCAAAAACGAAGATTGTGCGATTTTTGTTGAATTGTTCTCTATATAGAAACAGCTGTGTTTATTGTTGTATTATTGTATGACACGTTTACTCGTTGTTGAGAGTGAAATGTGTATGCCCTTAAATCTATCTTCCTGCTGCACAACGGTTGTTGGGTAACGTAAAACTTGTTGTATCAAAATTTATACGGCTTCCCTGTAGAAGAAGTATGTCAGCTTCTTCCATTCATGGCTCATGTCAATAATATAGCAGTTGATAGTTTACAACTGCCAGATTTATAACATTATATAACTTAGGGCGCTGAAGTTTAGAATATATTTATATCGTCTATACTATCTCACGACCTGGAGTATCTGGTTTTTTGAAATTTGTAGAAAAACTGTTTTTAAGGTGGTCTCTTAAAACAATTTCTGTCTTATTGCTATTAATAATGATCAATTGAATGGTTTAAAAATAAAAATAGGTATACCTTTTGAAAATTGCTTAAAAAGTAGTTAAATATGTCAGTTCTTGAGATGAGGGGCGATATGTGAAATGAGATAAATTGTAAAATTAGTAAGAAAGTTTTTTTGTTCTTTGAATCAAGTCGAAAAATATCAGTCGCGTGGAAAAAATTTGCCATGGTCAAAGTTGTAAAAAAAGTTAAATGCATTTTTAGACTGAAGTTAAAAATGTCTGAGTTGTTTTTAATATCTATGTATAAATACGCAAAAATATGTGAATCATTTTTGTCTAACGTCCAACAAAATTTTGAAAAAACAAAACAGTAAAAACAGAGTTGTGTTATTAAGTAAAACAAAATGTTTGCTCTATGAGCATTTCTTTGCTTAAAGTTTAGTCAACAATTAAATTGGAACAAAGGAACGTTGTTTCAATTTTAATGGTAGAAAAGCCAAACAAGAGAAATATTTAAAATTTTGATATAATTTTAACAAATTGATTAAAGCAATCTTTAAAAAAAATTGTTCAAAATATTTTATGACTTAGGGCCAGTGATTTCTCAAATCCTACCCTGATTACCTAAATCGTACAAACGGCAAACATAACTTCAGTCTTGTAAAATTATTCCACCTTCGTTTTCTTTTGTGCTTTACTTGTGTAAAAAAAATGCATATTAGAATTGAAATTAAACAGGTAATAATTTTTTTGAACTTCTTTGCATATATTTTTTATTTTGTATTTAGAAACAAAAAAAACTGTATTCAATTTGTAAATGAGGAAAATATCATTTAACAATTTTCATGATAATAAAACGACACGACGACAAAGAGACATCGCAATTGATGATTTTTTGATTGACCCTTTATGCGTCAATTACTAAACATTCTCGACTGGTGTTGTATGTTTATATGAATTTTGATTATTTTTTTTATTTAACGCCCATTATTTGTCAATTGAGATTTATTTAAGTGACGCGATGAAGAATTTTGTGTTGTGAGAAGTCAATTAAAAAAAAAAAAAAAAAAACGCTGAGACTAGAATGGTTTTGTTGAGTTTTGAGACAACTTAGAACAACATACAAAAAGGCGAAACAAAAATGAAGGTTGGGTTCAAAAAACTAATTTTAATTTTTACAACGCATTCTAATTTGTTCAAAGAAAACATTTTTGATTTATATTTTATTGCGTGTCGGAAATTATGTCTGGCATAACAGATATATTTGCAGTAGAAGCACGAGCCTCCAATTTAGAAATTTGAATATTTACTCCCTGAAGATTTATAATTATCAATATATGTACTCGTACGTAGTTAAAAACATCATTCACGTTTCTTATCATTTAAAAAATCATTCAATTCAGTTTTATGAGATAAGATTTTTTTTAATTAATTGTATATTATAATCTTATATAACTCATATACAACACAAAAGTAAGTATATTTTGTACCTCCATTTCGCAGTTTCTGTCGCGGAATTATCAAAGCCGAAACCTTGAAAAGCCGATCATTTTAAATCACTCGTTTTAAATCACTCTCTTATCAAGCATGAAATTAAGAATTAAAATAAGCACTGATAATGGCACAAATTATAGTCATGCTGTCATTCAGAAATGATTTTTTCAAATGATGGTCAAATTTACACTGAATTCGATTTTTTTTTTTGTAAATTTCATGATTTTTGAAAATCTGTAGTTGAAAAATAAAAATCAACGGAATTTTTTCATTGCTGGCGAAACAAACTACTAAAAACACCTAAAGCAAATATCAAATTGAAAATGTAAAACTTCAGATACATTGAATAAGAATGGTGCGAACCTTATATGATGAAAAGCCAGGTCATGAACTTCCAAAATTTAGTTCTTTTCCACACTGAGAAAATATTATACACGCATATATATTTTTGGTTTTATTAATTTAAAAATGAAAAAAAGTTCAAATCAAATAATCGTCAATAATTGTAAAGTTTTGGAAACCTATTTCGTTATTTTTAAGGTGCCCTAATCTTTCACAGCTAAACACCTAATTAAATTATGTACGATTGCATTATTGTACTTTAAACTGAATATATCTTTTTTCTTGATTTACCTATGTACCTGTCAATGATAACTTTTGATCAAAATTATTGTTTTCAAAAATAGTAATTTTTTGTGTTGCAAAGTAAACGTCAAGATAAAACAATAATTTGAAGAGTTGTTTTGACATAAGGATAAGATTGAAATTTTATTTTGTAGATTACAATTTGGAAACAGTTGTTATGAAATTTTTGACAAGTTATTGATTTTTATTTATAAAAACAAAGCCATATAAATAATAAAGAAAAAAGGTACAAAATATGTAAATGCAAAGATTTTAAAATTTTTGATCTTATATGCAATCAACGCGTTTTAGATAGTCGAACAAGATGGAGCCTAAAACATGGTAAACTTGATTCTTTCCTCATGTTCACCTACGTTTATTACATTTTTTTTTTGTTAAATTTAGGAGTGCAACTACATATAACCGGAACAAATATTGGGAGGTTATTTTACTGAACTATCGAAAAATTACCAAGTACAAAAATTACTTTAATCTACCCAATAACAGATCTTTTTAATTTTGAATTTAGCATCAAAAAATAAGAAATTTTTAAATAAGCATAATAATTCCATCTGATAAGTTTTTTTAAAAAAGTTTTCACATTTACACAGAACTAGAATCACAAAGCTCCGACTTATCATTGAAACAAAATTGTATCGCATTTATTGTAGAACCGGAAAAGCCCTCTGTTCTTGTATTTTTTTTTTTAGAGAAAATCAACTCGGCAAAGGTTTTTCACGCCAGCTTTTATCGTTCTTCAAATTTTCAACAAACGAAATCACAGTGAACTGGCAATTTTTTTCTACCGAATTCTAAAATGTTTGTTTTGTTTTTTAACTAAATTTTAATTATAACAAACAGAAATTTTTTCTTACAGAACAAGTACACATATCCAATCTTTCTCGAGAAATATCTCGTCATCATTGCAGCAGAATTGTAGAATTATGACTCATCTCATACAGAATTTCTATCCCAACTCAATTCTGCATCATTTTCTCGGTGTTCAAATGAACGTGAAAAAATTTCAAAGACTGATCTAAGTTCGTGACATAAATTATGTAGCTACACGCATCACATTTCATTTTCTATTGAGCTAGGTCGGAAAAATGAAAAGGAAAAACCAATAGCGGACTTGAAATTTTTTAGCGGATGATTGTTGTGAAAGAACCTATACAATGAATAAGTTTTACTTTAAAGCATTGGGAAACAAATAATTACAAAAAAACATCAAGCACGCATGTATATAGAGGTACATATATAGCACCCCGATTTATTTTTGCAACCCCTTTGCTCATTTTGAGGTGATGGTTCTTTTGGTTATGCCTTTATGGTATTTGGTTCTCATCATGCTGATGATGTTTACTATCCGATTACACACCATATTGATGTGACTTAAATAGAAAAAAAAAAAAACCAAAGAAAATCTTACAAATAGGCTCAATTGTAAAAATGCATGTATGCGGTTAATATTTCTGTTTTGTCTCAACATTGATGGTTTTTTCCTTCGGCCTGCCAATTAGTTTAAGCCTACAAAATGTGGTCATGGCGGCAGGTTTATACCTTGCTTGTTTATTCATTGCTTATACAATGTTAAAGTATTAAATAATTTAAGAAAAAAAAAAATAAAAAAAAAATCAAAGAAAGTAGAATGATAGGTAGGTTAGGTTTTTGAAGCTTACTTACACAGAAAATTAAAGCCGATTGATCAACCTACACACATCAATCTACTTAACTTAAAGAAGACTTAAAATAGAATGTCGTGAGAGTGGGTTGCCTTGTTAATATGAATTCGAAGAGGATGTGTTTATTGAAGCGGTAGAATTAGTACAATAAAAAAAAGATTATCCAAATACCAGTGAGTTGTGTCCCTTCAAAACTAATTTTGTGACAAAACTACTACAAAAGAACTTTCGAGGGTTAAATTTTTCACAAATTGGTATTTTTAAAAAGTGTATTTTTATATTTGAAGTTTTTTTATGACTAGTTTTGGGTAAAACTCAAAATTCTTAAAACAAGTTTTGCAACAAAGCTGCTCTTAATAAGGTTTTCGAGTTTAAAATTTTGCTTAACTTGGTATTTTTAAAAAATATTTTGATATTTTAAATTCTTAATCTTAAAACTAGTTTTGATTAAAAAAATTTTTTTTGTGACTTAATGACTTAAAATATTTAAAAAAAATGAAAAAAAAAAACAATGGCAACATCTTAAATTTCTGGCGGTTGTTCTTTTTAAAGCAAAGACTGAAAAACTAATTTCTTAAAAATTAGGCGCTAAAGCAACTTGATTTAAAAATGAATTGAAGAAAGTTTTTTTAGATGTTGTCGTGGTTCTTAATTTTTTTTTTAGAATATTGCCTCTCGCACTTTAACGGGATCACCCCTCTATACGATGTTTTTTAAGCCTATATTGTTATTTTTAAAAAAAAAAAATTATAACTGTCAATAATTTATAATCTCACCTGCTTTACTAGACGCTTCTGTATCATTTTGTTCTGTTAATTTATCCTGCAGGAACGAATGTATTACACTATATGTATTTATAATTCCAAATATCACACCATTACACAAAAAGGCACTTATCATAACAAGCCATGCTCGTGCCCCCCCATCGGGTGGTTCCAAAATCTCAACAACAACAATTGGTGTATTTGGTGTGATGTGCTTTGATGGTGGGGTTGGTGTGCTTGCAGGTGATCCTTCAAAGGATTTTTTATGAACGCCATTTGTGATCGGTTTGGCAGCATGTCCATTGAGGACAATTCCATTTTCTGAGTGATTTGTTGTTGCAGTTGGCACTATTTGGGCTTTTAGGCTGCCATTATGGTTAAGGGGTTCATTTTCTGTCATATCTTCAAAATATTATTTTAATCCTTTGGTTTTTTTTTTAATTTTTTTTTTTTTTTGTTCAAATGTTTCTTTATTTTATGTATTGATATACCAAGTGAAAGAAATTGTTCCTAGTTTCGAGTCATTTATGTTTCTCGGATTAGGATAGAGGGCATTGTGGTGTTTCAAAAATTTCTGATCAAATAGGTATCCACAGTTTTAATTATTCCGTTGTTTTGTTCGCTCTGAAAAAAAAAAAAATAAGTAATGCATATTTTTGTATTTGTTAAACTTTTGTAAATAATAAAATCTTTTCTAATCTACAATCATAAAAAATCTAGATTCCTCCTTAAAAATGTGTTTTAAATCTTTTCAAATTATTTTTCTTGAAGTTATTCTAAAGAGAGATAGAGAGAGAGAGGTAGTAATATAGGGAAAGAGGGAGAGAGAGAACGAAAGAAAGAAATTGTATGAAAAGATCCTTTGTTGGTAAATCATTGGTATAATTGAGGACCCGAGGGGATAGCTCATTTTCAATTCCACTAGCATTGATAATCTGATGCAGCAGATTATCTCTAATTTTTATTAGAGATAATAGATAACAAATTTTGAATCATGTTCCATGATTTTTGAGTAGCAAACTACATAGATTAAGTATGATCAGCTGTGAAAAAATAGCCTTAAACCTACATTTTAAAATTGTTTTCAGTGTTGACACTTTTCTGAAACCATATTTTGGATTTTTTTTTTGTTCTTTTTACTTAGAAGTTAAATGCATAATCTGGGTGGTCTGGAATAATTAAACATTTAAAAGTATTTTTCAGGTGGTGGAGTATTGAATCTACCTCAAAAATGGCCATAAACATTGAGCTAGAAGGCTCCAATTGAATAGCTTTTCAGTTAGAAATATAATTTTTTTTACCAAAAATAACTCAAGCAAATTTTTGGTTTTTTTTTTTCACTTTTACCCTAAGGTAAGGACGGCAGCATAGTTAACTTTTCTCACTTTAAAATATCTCATCTTCAATTAAATTCTCCAAAAAATAATTATCGAACAAACAAACGGGCTGAATTTGTTTCCACGCTGCAGTAGCAATCAACAAACAAAGATTAGAACTAAGATTGATTTTAATTATACTACGAGTACTTATCGAAAAATGAAACTTTTATTGTTCAGCAAATAATTACAAATCAGTTGAAGTATCTTTTATTAATTTACAAGCCTAATCCAAGGAAGAATTATCTATAATATAAAATGTTGTTAGTTCGAACAAACTACATAATATACTATACCCCTAATATAATAAAGTCTAGCTATTTCTTTGTTTTTTTTTTTTTTTTTTGTAATTTCTGGCAGACAATTGTAGCCTAGTAGTGCTGATAACATTTTGTTGATAAGAATATAACAAAGTGTTTTTTTGTTTATTGCATCAACACTACAATTTACTTGTATATTCATTGTATCCAAAGTTGTTTCCGTACAAAAATGCTGATATGAATGCATCTGTTTCAATTACATTTTCAAAAAGCAACCCCTTAATGCGTAGTATAGTTTAACACAATTGTTGATGGATGGATGGATGTTATAATGAAATTAGGTATACTTAACTATATGATGCCGTGCGCCGCAATTTAGCCATTCAGTTAAGTGTTTTAAATCGACAAAAATTATTGTAAATTAAAAAAAAAATGTAAATACAAACAAAATTCTATAAATATAATAATCTTAGTAAATTTGGTAGAGATGTCATCATATAAGGCAACTTAACTTTACCGCTCAGCAAATAATAAGTTTTATTCGATAGTTTAAATCAGATGATGTGTGACTACATATTTAATAAATTTTGTATGGGTCAAGGTTACCCAATTTTTTTTTTGTGAACGTATCTCGGTAAATAGCTGATTCATGTTTAGGTTTATAGGAAACAAAAACTTTGATAAGAAATATGGCGTCTTACGCAATTTTTAAGGAAAATTAATAAATTTTTTTTTCATATGTGAAACACATTTTAATATAGAAAGTGTGAACTTTAACTAATTTCATTAAAAAAATAGAAATCAGTATTTGTTCTTGAAATATTCAAGACGAAAATTATTATTATGCATATATCCCAAAACATTTATAAACCTATTTATTTATTTTATTTTAATTTTTTTTTAAACGAAATTTTCATATATGTACTAACAATTTCATCAATTAATAACTACTCACAGTTTTGTATTGAATTTCTCAAAGAAAAAAAGGAAAACTTTTAACCCTTACACACTTTCCAAAAAAACATACATATGTTGTTCTCAACACTTTAAAATATTTAAATCACAGTTTAATGACGTTGTAAGATCTAACAATTTCAGTGAGCTTGAACATTATGTCTTAAAAATGTTTGAACACAGACTAAACTTAACTTCACCAACCAAACTATAGTTTGCGTTTGATAGTAAAATTACCATTTAGTTAAGAAGAAACCAAATCGTCTGAAAAGAGCCAGATAGATAAGATATTCTTTGCATAGGATTTTTATTTTAATATACAAGAAGTAGGCTGAAAAAGATAAAATAAAATGTGTCCCACATAAATATTTTGTTTGCAAATATTAAGATTAGGTGAAGTCGGTGAGTAGTTGCTCGTAGTTAGATACGAGTATAGTCAATCTTGATTACATATTTGCAAAAATTCGCCTTACTTTTAATTTGATAAGAAGACGAGTCCATTAAAAAGATTTTAATTTATTAAAATTTAACAATTGTTTGCAAACTCTAGGTATACTAGAAACAATGTTCTCTCGAACGATTGAATTATCTCTATACATTGGTATGCAAAATTAAATATACATTAAAAAATATTAACCTGGGGTTTAGTGTAAAAAAATACATGAAACAATTTTTATGAAATTCACCTCTCATGTTTTCATATTTTTTTTAATTTTTAAACTTTTGGTGAAAATAATTTTGTTTGAACAAATCAATTGAAAATATTATAAAACATTATGAATGCACCAACTAAAGTGTTAAAATTAATTACATCTCTCTACTTGAATTCCTCTTTGATATGACATTCTGTCGCAGGACTTTCTTGTCAGTTTATTTTCTCTCATTTTTCTTCCCCATTGATTTTCGAAAAAAAAACATACATATCTTTTAGAACAAATATTCAAAAAGATTAGAAAAAAAGCCATAAAAATCAGGTTTTTTAAGACAGCATATTTTTTTTAAATTTTGTCGATGGTTTAGGCGAAACCATTAACTACCAAAAAAAATTAAATTCACAACAATTTTCATGCAGAGAAAATTATTCCAGTTAAAAATAAATATTTAACTTTCCTTTTTTGGACCTGTTTGCATATTTGAATTTAAGCCTTAATTGTTGGCTCAGGAATTATCAAAATAAAGGTACCTACTTGTATCAACTAAAATTTTTTAATTTTATTTCCAAAATCCATTGACGTGATGAAGGAAAGATTTGGAGGAATTTAAATGGCATTTTAAGTGTTAAAACCGTGAGACGTGGCATGACAGTGGGTATTTTTGTTCTTGACATATTTTTTTGATATATGGGCCATTCATGCTAAATGCTGCAAATATTGTGATAAATAACGGAACTCAGAAAATTAACATACTTTTATATGTTATTTTATTTTTTATTTACGTATTGACAACACTTTTCCAAAGTGTTCCAAGTCCAAAAAAAATGATTTGTTTATGACAACCCCAATTCTATCCCAACGGGATCTATACCCACTTTGTTTCAAAAATTGCTGCCAATAGAAGCACTTATTTAAAAAAAAGATTTAACGTCAAATAATAATTGTGTTATCACTAAATTGTATTTTATTGAAAAAGTTTTAAAATATACAGCTCGTTTTTACAAAAACTTTCGCTTCAAACATTTTCGAAGAAAAAAATGGCATTAATTTTAGCACAAACATTTTTTTTTAATGAAATCAGAGACTGTCAATCGATACACGATACCTAAGTGCAAAATATCATGGATGATAGCAACCTGCTTTCAAACGAAAACCATAACACAGCAATAGTTTCTAAAACATTATGATGCATAAGTTTTTGTTTATTTGTTTTCAATATTATTTTAACACTTCGAGAAATCCCTCTCTGAAACATTCATCATATAATTCTTTTTTGCATTTCAATACATATTTGTTCGAAACATAAACTACGCTACTTTTCAGTGCGAATTCTATTTTTAAAAGTATTAATAAGCATTTGTTTCTTATGAGGATAAAGTTTCATTGACATGACAAACAAACTGTTAATACAAACTAGGTGTTTCTTAATTTTCAAACAAATTAAAAAGTTCACTATCTTTAACACATTTGTTATTCAAATAAACAAAATTACATGTGTAGCGTAAACAAAAACAAAATATTTCTTATTCATAACTCAAAATAACAACTTCAATAAGAATATAAATTTGAAATGACGTAAATAACAAAAATTTTTATCAGCAAATGTAAAATTACCAATTTAACAGCAAACAATCCGCGACTTTTTATCGCTATAAACATCACCACAGGGCAAAAACAAAAATTCACACAATTTTCTTAGAAACACACGTTTCGAAGGATCACATTCGACAATCAATGTCACGAGCACGAAACACGAATTCTTAGTGATAATTTCTTCTTTTTTTTTGTTTGCAATGCTCAGCGCTGATTTTGTGAACGGCTTCAATTTAAATTATACGCGCCCCAGAATTCGAATGAAATGTGAATATCACTCGAAAGCACACAACACAAAAATTTTATTTGAACATAGAAAATATCGATTCGAAGAAAAAATATAAAAAAGATTTTCCGAGTTTAAAAATATAAAAGAACACCGCGTTTAACAATGAAAAAGATGTAAGCACTTTTCCTTGTTTTTTTTTTTTATTTAATTGTAAAAGATTTTTCTTTACTCTTTCAATATTTTCTTAGTTTTTTTTTTTTTAAGAGATGCGGATAAACGAATAATATATGAAGACCAAGTCGACCAACCCGCTACGCTAACTTGGTTCGAGTAATTAAAAATATTGTTCTATATCAAATGATAGCGCTTGCTAGGAGGTTGCTAGTGCAGTTAAATTAGAGCGTTTTCTTTTTTATGGGAGCTTTGTGTTGTTGGCTGTTGATTTGACGTAAGAAGCAACCAAAATGTTCGAAACACATGTGAGCGTATGTTAATAATAGAGATACATACGCAAGAAAAACTAGTGTTTTGAAATTTTATGAGATATTACCCTATTTTTTTTTCAATATTTCTACCAGTCTGGCATACTTGCAGTTATGTTTATAATTCTCTTATAACTAATGTACAAGTTTCAAATATAACATAAAAAACTAAGGCCCTCATGCGTTTAAAAAAAAAAGAAAAATAATGAAGTTGTATTAAATGAGACTATTCCAGTTCTATGATAAATGAGATGAAATGCTTATTTTTTTTGGGTTAAGTCTCAATTTTGCAATTCTGGTCCTGCTGAAACTTCTGTGAAAAGCTTATCAGATGGAATGTATTTCATATGACCTGTTTTTTGTGCAACGAGAATCAACATTCCGGACAAAATGAAAAAAAAAATAGCTTGAAAAAAAATTAATCATTTCATTTTATCACGGGAACGGAAGTGCGGCTCTGATGTATTTCAAAAATGTCGACACAAATATTTCATTATTTTAAAAATCCAAAAAATTCTTGGAGTAGGTACAAAAAAACATATTTTAAAGTCTTCAAAATCCAGAATTCTCTGGTGTTAGACCTGGGAAAATCACCAATAAGTTCCGCAAATCAAATCAACTCACTCTCGTAATATTAACACAAAAAAATCTTCTGATAATTCAAAAAATATATTATATCTCACAGAATTTTGAACATAGGAACCCCGAACTTTGGCACTGAAAAAATTATTACCCAATTAAGTTTTGTATAGATATTTTATTATTCTTAAAATCTACCATTCTGTTTATCTACAAAAGCTCTTTTTTGGAAACACACCCTATTAAAACATTTCCCTTAACTTAATGGTTTGTTTACTTTCATTTCAAACTGATCAAACTTGTTTGAAAGTTAGAAACATACAGAAAGCGAAAGGAAGTAGGGGTTGGTTTTTTTCTTGTTTTGTTATATTTTTTTTTTTGTTGTATAAACCCATGTTTAAGATACTGCGATAAGACTACATGCACAGGGATAAAAACATAAAAAAAGCTTCATATTGCGGCATTTTAAATATGAAATAAAAGCTCATGTACAACATTTACCTTGATAAATACCGGCTCAAAATTTTTCATTCATTTTTAAACGACAAAAGCTTATGAAATTCAATGTCAATGATTGAGGTTTTGTATGCGGCCGAATGTCCTTTATGCGAAAAGTTGAAACAAATTTAAGTATGGGTAATAAGCTTTTGGCTATAAAATTATTTCTTGTTTGGCATGAGAATTGTTTTTTATTCTACTGAGAGTTAAAAAAAAAAGTATTTATTCTAGTAGTTTTCAATTGATTCTTGGTGTTTTTTGCATAACTTTTTAAATCTCTCAAATGTATTTAATTGAGTCTTTTTTAAGTAATGCCGAATGTAGTTACCTGAATAAAAAAAATAATCGAACTAACTTACTTGGTTACCATCGCATCGTTTTGATATTTATAAAAATAAACATGTACATATGTAGGTACACATTATGTATGAATGCCTTCCACTTCATACTAAAGGTTTCAATGTCAAACTTTTCTTTTCAAAGAATATTACCTAACCTCTGATAGTAATTCAATAATTTCCACGCCTTTATTATCCTGTTTTCTTATTTTTTTTTTATTATTTAATTTATATATTATTCTTTATTGGAGAAAAGGAATTCATATATCTGTAGAATACAGGTAGGTATATATACTTACTTTGACGTATACGTTATGCATCAGTAGACGCCTGGCGTGAAAATATGAAACCCAGCGCTCAATTTCATTTGGATTGGTAAGTGAATTGAAATGGGTCAAATTACCATCAACTGTCTCATGGTTAACAACGATAACCGCACTAATGGAATTGTCCACAGCTTTGTCGCATTCGTTTAAAGAAGAAATAATCTATATAACATTTTATGGGGTTATTTCAGTTGTACAAATAATTAATTATAATAATTCAAATATTGAATAACTGTCATTGTCAATGGTTTTAAAGTGTCAACTAATCAGATGGGGATACAACTTGCTGTTGCATTATAATATTTTTTTTAAATATTCCTAGGTGACGTGGGTTAAAAAGAAGTACATCCTTGTTCTAATAATATGCATTTTATTTTGTTCTGCTTTTCAAGTTGTCAACGTTATTGTTGACAAAGAAATATCTCGTTGAAATAAAATTTAATGGCAACGAACATAGGAACTCTTTTATGGGGTTTTTCATTGGTAAAAATAATTAATTATTTTTTGATTTTAATCTATCAAACAGCTGATTTTGACAACTATAGCATTTCATTGGGAAGAAATAATTGATTATTTTTTTTTTGATTATAATCAATTTGCAGATTTAAATTTTTCGAGAGATTTACCCCTGAGACTTTAACAATTTGTATCTGTCAGTTTGATTAAAGTGGTTTGTGATTTGTTTATTCCAATTTTTTGAAATGATTTGGCATCTATTTCACAAGGAATTAAAAATTTGTTAAAAACTTTTCAAATGAAAATAAATTTGAATGCAGATTTGACAGCTACACCGACAGCAAATAACACCAACACAGCGACAAAAAAAAATCAATTATTAATTGTGTTCCATTCGTCATGAAAAAAATCAATTTTTAATAAGAAATCTTTATTTACCAATGAAAAACCCAATTAAAAATTAAACACAAATTCAAAGATTTGGAAACAAAATTTTTTATTGAAACCAAACTATTAACTATTCTGAAGATTTTCTAATCGATGAAGCCTTGAAAATTACTTTCGCGATACGGCGCGGTGCGGTGGGAAAATGGTGAATGTTGATTGCAGAGTCCACTGAATTCCTCCATTTCCATTTGACAAAGCTGTTTGCAGAACTTCACTTATGACTTCACTTATATACACCCCTGCCTACCCCAACTTTAGATTCTTCTGTCAATCTTCCATTATGCAAAACGTAAAATTTCCATCTTAATATGTAGGCTTGATAATAGCAAAATTTAATTACAATTTCACTGGACTTTTAGTCAAAGAAGTTAAAAGTTTAAAGAGCTTCTCCCGACGACGACGACGGCGGCGGCGGCGCCCATCATTAGCAAACACTAAAAATTTAATTAGTGAAGTCGGGTCTCCAATTTAACTACATTTCGCATCACACAGTTCAAAGTTTCGTGTCTAAAGATCTAGATAAAAAAAACTCTCGTTTTTTCTTAATAAGAAAAAGAAACATATCAGCGGAAAAGAGCACTTCAATGCGTCAATTGATTCATCCGACATGCGACTCTGTACTCTATACAAAAAAATGTTGAACTCACTCACTCTCTATAATTTAAGAAATTCCTCAATTGCAATAAAGAACATGGTGCCAGAAAATGCTTATTGACATCGAGTGTTTGAATCAAATGATAAGTAGTGTTCCGTGTTTCCATTCATATAGCGAGCTTCATGATCATCTTCTCACGGCAAACTAGAGCCGATGGATGGCTGTGCCAGCAACAACGAAACTCGTTGAGCTAGACTGACAATGTATTATTGCTGATAATTTGCAAAAAGATTTTGCCGAAAGACTATTGATACTTAATTAGTCATTTCATCTAGATAAAGAGCAAATTACAAAGAAACGATAATTCAATTAAAAAAAACACATTCTTCATAAGGTTGTGACCCATAAACTAAATATGTTTAAATACGTTGATGATTTGTTGGAATAAGCATTATTGATCAAAGTAGCAAATATCAATAATTGATCATCATCTTCTAACAATTTATTTAGTTTTTTTTTTGTTTTTTATGTCATGCTTCAGTAGTTTCGAATATAGATGATGCATGTATGCAATTATATATAATAAAATCAATAAAATAAAATTAGAATATATTTGTATGTTGTATCATGTTGATTTTAAACAATTTGTTTGCAGTAGAATTGAAATAAAATTCCAGACAGCATAAAACTCAAACCACAGTTGATATGAGGTTAAATATAGAAAATCCATCGCAATTGAATTGATTTTAATGAATGGACTTTGACAAAAATTGATGATGATTATGGCTATTTCGAAATTCGTCATTTGCCATTGGTTCGTAATTTTTTTGACATTGTTGCTTCAATAAATCAATTAAAATATTTGGATTTCTGGAATCTCAAAACTAAAAGAAATCTGATTTAGCGTTTTTTATTGGATAAATTTTCACACTTGACCATGTCGTAAATTCCCTTTATATATGTTTAAATTAACATGTACGAATGTTATAGGCCAATGAAATGAAAAGTTAAATTAAAAATCAATACAATAAATAAATTGCGCATACGCCCCGAAGCACCACGTTTTTCCTTTTTTTTTAAATTTTCTCCAAAAATTGGATATTAAACATAAAATATTTTTTATAAATCTTTTTTGTTTAAAATTAATATTTACTCACGACCTTAATGAATCATAGAAAATAAAGCTTCATTTTTTAATAGTTGGTTTTTCAGGCTGAACTGCTAGCAATAACCGGACATTGGCCTATAAGAGTTCATGCAGGGAAGTTGGGCATTTCTCACAACACGTTTTGCGGAAGTTGTAGTAACCAACGTGAAAGGGGAACGGTAATCCATTTCCTCTGCAAATGTCCTGCCTTGGCAAACATTAGAATGCAATCCTTTCGAAAAGCATTCTTATACAAACTCGATGAGTTATCTGAGACGAAGATTAGAGATCTGATCTTTTTTCTCAATACGACCAAATGGCTCTAACATACTCCGCTGTGAAGCTTCTCTGTAAATCTTCCCTTTCCATCATAGGTCAAATGAGTTAAGTTAGCAAAACGGCGCACTGCAGCGCCAATTGGATCGCAGGCTAGGTTGCCTTGAGATCGCCATTTCTACCTACCTGGTGATGACAGTATTGAAAACTTTTAAATGTTATCGCCATATTTCAATATTAAAGTTTGATTTATTATCTTAATAATGTCTTGAGTATCTTTGAATTTAACTTTCTTTCCTTCCTTAAAGCTATAAAATGTATTTCTTAGGGCCACTTGCTGAAGCGTAATTTAAATATTTAAGTTGATCGTAGTTCATAAGAGTTTACGTAGAACATAAATATATGTAAGTATCGTATCAGCCAACGGCTTTTAACCAAATGTTTCACTTTAAAGAATTGTATATCTGTATCGTCGCTTTGGCTTTTCGGCGACACTAACTTCTTCCTCGGTTAATACTTTTCCTGTCTCAATCACAATCGAATAGCTGTTCTCATTCAATAAATTACTGCTGGAAATTCCTTGTTGGACACTTTCATTATCATCAAGTCTTTCTGAAACAAAAATATTTTTTTTTCAAAAAAAAAAAAAGCAAATAAATTCTTCCGATACATTTAAAAAAAAAAGAAATAGGCAAACCTTACCATATTCGGAATTATTATCAATGAAACACATGCAAAGGGCTCCCAAAATTGATGGAATGCCAGCAATTATAAATGGCATTGTATACGAATGTGTTTCATCGAAAATCTTTCCAGCTAGTACTGGACCAATAGTCATAGGTACAGCAACGAGTCCCAAAAAGCATCCAATTGCTTGAGTAGCACCATTCCATCCGCATAATTGATAACAAATCGGTCCAAGAACTGGAAAGAACATTCCATCGAATATACCCAGAGCCAAAGAACTCAACAATAAAAGATTGTAAGAGCCATTAAATGGTAACAGCACAGTAACCACACCCATGCCAATTAATGACCATTGATGGATCCTGATGCGATTCATTCCTGGAATATCTGCTAGAACTCCGACAATCATTCGACCAATGCAAGATGCTGCTCCAATGCACATAATTGGCAAATTATTATTTCGTCTGGGAAAATTGATCTGAGTAAACTTGACCATGTGGACGTAGGACACATAGTATCCGGACAGAGCCAAAGCACAACTAAGAGTCCAGATGATGTAGGATCTCTCCTTCCATATATCAATATTAAACGTGGGACTAGAATTTCGATCGGTTTCCTTAGAAATCGGCAATTGCATTGGACCATAAACGAATGCCGAAACTATCAGGAAACAAAAACACACTGCTAAAATTAAAAGGGCTGTACGCAAGTTGTATGTTGTCAGGATGTAGGACAGCAATGGAGGCATTATCACGGTGAAAATACTGGCACCTGTACAAACGAACCCATTAACTTTTCCCAGATAACGTTTGAAGTAAATTCCCAGCACCGAAAGAGTTGGAGTGTACACCAAAGACGATCCTAGACCCAACATAAAGCCATATGTAAAAAGAAGACCAGTTACACTCCATGGAGACAGTGATGAAAGAAAAAGTCCTAGTACGCTTATGATGCCTCCAATTAAAGTTGTAAATGGAACACCAATTTTGTCAGTCATCATTCCAGCAATGGGAGAGCAGAAGAGCGTTGTTCCGAAAGTAAACGATCCAATTAGAGCTTTACAAAAAAAAAAAAACTATAGCTCTCTTTTTGAACAAAGTAATTATTTCTTACCTGCTTTGCTTGATGCTTCTGGATCTTCCCAAGCTGCAAATCTCCGTTGCAAATAGGAATATATCACCGAATATGAATTAATTAATCCGAAAATTAAACCCAAGCAGAAGAAAGCACTAATCATAGCCAACCAAGCTCGAGTTCCTCCATCTGGTGGATTGTGTTCATGTTCGAAACCCCGAGAATTTGTAGTTATTTTCTGATGTATTTTTGTTGTGGTGATATTTCCTCCATGACGGATATTCTCTGACACCTCATATGCTCCATTTGATGCATCTAATGGTGCATTCTGTCTTATGGTCTTCGATGGCAAAAGTTGTTTATTCTGTGTCGACGTTGAGGTTGACGCGGATGATACCAACTTGTCTTCCATCACAATGGATGAAGCTGTTGTGTTAGGTTAAGAGTACTGTTCTTGACTAAAGCGAGTTCAAATTCAAAGTTGTTCTTTATCTTTCACGCACAATATTTAAATATATGTTCATATTTTTGTTATCTTATTTGTATTTATTTCTATGGAACAGAATGTTTATCTATGTTCGTTCGTAGAAAATTGTCAACAATTTATAGAAGAAAAAATTGAAGATTCATTTAAATATGCTGGATGGTTTCTTATCACCAGGAATTTCTTGATTCACGCGTTCGTTCTAGTCAGTGTCTTGACAACAATTAAATCTTCTTAAACGCATCTTAATGATGATGATTTTTTTTCATCACAGCCCTCATACCGGCTGTGAAATTTGAAGATGCAAATAGAATAAAATAATAAACCACAAAAGTGTGTCTTCAATTGTGATTGGTTTGGTATTGGATTAAAATAAATAATTGATATTATTTAAAGAATTTATTTATAAACACTTTGCAATATGAAATTTAAAGCAAGCCAATATTTCCGATACATTAACCACACTTTTGCTTTAGATTTCCTCATCGGAGAGAGATATCAATCAGCTAAAAAGTATCAAACTTAATATACAGTGAAGTTATAGACGTTTTATATTTGATTCAAGTTCTCGGTTAAGTAAGAGTTTAACTTTTTTCTGTATAGGGTAGACACATTGATTTGAAGAAAACCAGGTGTTTGCGCAAAATTTAAGTATGGATTATTTAGAAGAAACAAAGGACAATGGGCAAATAGAGCGTAGAATCGAAGGAATAGAAATCGGTGCCAAATGAAAGTACTAGTACTTAATTTTATTAAATGAATAATTAAAATTTTAATATTTTTTTTTAACTTTTAAGTTAATTTTAAATAAATTTGTACTCTTTTCTAGGAATAGTATTCTTCTTCTTCATCTTTTACTGACAATTGTAATGATCTCGACTGCGACCAAAACACCCACTTAGCAGCTTTACTGGAAGTACTAAACAAAAATAAAAGTAAGAGAAGCTAAGAAGAATTTCGTTTTCGAAATTGATGATGATTAGATAGATTTTTATTTCTTTACATTATAATATAACATAAGTATGTACATAATTTACAATAATAAAGCATGGCTATTTGCCGTCTGCCTGATTGACAACTTTCTTTTAATTTATATAATTATATTATTCTTTAATTTTAAAAACTTTCTTTTATAATTCTGTTTCTATAAGCTAATGCTATTTTACAATATTTGTAAAGTATAGGAACATCAATTTCATTAAGAAGATGAATCATAACCTCTTCTGATAGATAATCACACCCAAAGATATTTCTTCTTGTTTCTCGAAGAACAGGACATCTACCCATAAAATGAAAAATATTCTCTCTTTCGCCCATATTACACAATTCGCAAAGCAAAGGCAACTCTTCCCGATGCGGAATGAAGTTAAGATTGAGGAGTTCGCCTCTTAATCTAAATATCATTGATATTTGATCTGTCGTGTAGTCATCACGGAAGTAGTTTTTGTGGTTTAGATTGTAATTTAGCTTGCTATATAAGTTTCTGTAGATGGATTCTTCTGCTTCAGCTGCGAACTCACATCTTGATCGATCATCTATAATAGAAATTAGCTGATACAGAGAGGGTTTCCACATTAGGCAACTATCAGGTGCAAGATCTATATTGGATTCCTCCGCTAGCTCCATCCAATCTCCAAACCAACCTGATTTGCTATTTATCGCCTGAAGTGCTGCTTTTTTAGGGAGACGCTCATCAGACATTTTAAGGACATTACATATGTAGTCAACTTGAAGTTTAAAGGTTTTAATAAATAGTGGCGATATACCGGTTTCCAGCATAACCATGTAGTTCGGAGCATTAGGTGGCAGTCGAAATATTCTTTTGATATAAAATCGGAGAAGTTTTTCTGCGGTATCATATTTTTTACTACCCCACACTTGTGCTGCATACATCAATGTTGACTCAGCTACCGATTCAAATACTTTGTATTTACTGCTGTGAGCTATGTGTTTATTGGTAAAGATGTTTCTCCAAGCAATATTAATTGTATTTTTGGCTTTTTGCAGTTTTTCGGTGAGATGTCTTTCCATATTGTTATTTTTTGTGATAATTATCCCTAAATATTTGTATTCGTTAACGACTTCTATTCTCTCATTGTTAAATGTCCACCGCTCTTGCCCACCTAATCTTCCTCCACCTTTCCGAAAAACCATAATCTTCGACTTCTCTAGACTGACAACTAATTTCCAAGTTCTGCAATACTCACTAAGCTTATTAATCATTAGTTGCAGCGATTGTGGTGAGTACGCAAACAACACTATGTCATCCGCAAAAAGAAGGGCCTTGATGATGGTTCCAGCATATTCCACTCCTCCCGGCAAACAATCGGTGATATCGTCTATAAAAAGTGCAAATAAGCTTGGACTTAACATACACCCTTGCCTCACACCTGTCATCGTTTCAAACCAATCGGAAACATTTTCTCCATCCCATACAGCTGCTTTGGTATCCATATAGATATTTTGCAGTACGCGTCCAAACTTATATGACATTCCCATTCTATACAACTTGTACATCAAAGCATTTCGGTCTATTGTGTCGAAAGCTGCCTTAAAATCAACGAAAAAAACATATAGTTTCTTGTTTCGGTCCAAAAAGAAATCAGCGATACTACGTAGAACAAAAATGTTGTCTACGGTGGAATATCCTGGTCTAAATCCAGCTTGAAATTCCTTCAATAGCTTGTATGAGTCAATCCACGTTCTAAGTCGACTGTGCAAAACCGAAGTAAATATTTTATATGATGCATTCAAGAAAGAAATTCCTCTATAGTTGGCAGGGTCCATTGTACTACCTTTTTTGTGGATGGGAAAAATTAGAGCTTCCTTAAATTCCTGTGGTATTATTCCGTGATCCATGATGTTGTTAAATATGTCCGTTATCTTGTTGATCAGCTCGTCCGACCCATACTTGTAGAATTCCGAAGGTATTCTATCGGAACCAGCAGCTTTCCCATCCTTGAGCTCTTTAATGGAAGCATTTACCTCATCCCTCTGGATTGTTCCGTCTAAAAGTTCCTCGTTAAAAGCTGGTTGTGCAAATTGAAACGTATCACTGCTCGTAGACAAGTGATTGAGCAGTCCGAAAAAATGCATTTTTAGAGTCTCACAATTGAGATTTCTATTGATCACATAAACCTTGCCATTTCTTTTTTGCGCTTTCTTCCAGAACTCACTCGTGGTCTTACAACTAACTAGGCTTTTAGCTTCATTTTCATAGTGAGATAATTTTTTCTCCTTGCACAATATTTTAAATTTCCGGTTCAGTAGGAGGTAATTATTTTTTTCAAACTCATCGTTGGCTTGCCTGTACCGCTTAAGTGCCGCGTAGGATTGCTTCCTTGCTACCATGCACTCTGAGTCAAACCAGTACTCTTTAAACTCACCACTTCGACTGTGCTTCTTAAGTACTGGAGCCGCTTTCCTTATACACTCTTTGACGGTTGTAAGATCACTGCTTTCTTGTGTCCTTAGACATATATCCAATTGATATCTGTAGGCAGTTGCCTTTGAATCTTTCCACTGCAGTTTGGGCATCAATTGTAGGTTCACACTTTCCTCGTTTTCAGATGTTCCAGTGTTAAAATAGATGACAATTGGCATGTGATCTGAAAACGGTGAAATTGATGATGATGAAGAAGGAAATATCAAATACTGTTTGAAACCAGTGTGGTACGTATTAATTTTTATTTTCAAAAATTTTATTGAAGTAAATATGTAGTTAATAACGTAGTATTATATTGTATATAAACAATTTTATTATTTTTTTTGAAACAGGCCAAATGTAAAACATCACCATTAGCATTCCGTACTAAAACTTGTTCATTGGTAAAATGCTTCTCACAATCTTTACAAATATTTGAATCTGTGAGGCTTAAGCAGTTGTTTTTTCTATGTAACTGTATTTCCTGATTCAAACGTAATAACTCGGCTTTCAACATTGCCTTGAGAATTGCATTATCCCTTTTCTTTTTCATATTCATTTGACTGGCGACTAACATAAAGGTTTTTATCCGATGCACGGGAATGTCCCCAGGCAGGAGCTAAATTAAAAATCAAGTGAGACAACATTTTGTGGAGATAGTTTTTTTTTTTTACTTACCGAAAATACTTTGGGAAGACTAATTTTCGTAGGATACTTGTTAAGTAATTGAATGATAACATCAAAATTTGGCTTTAAAAAGTCATCGTGAAGATCAACACCCTTGTATGGTGAGATCTTCAATGGTGTGATAAGAATTTGCAGTAGTATTTCGAAGATATCACAACAGTTCTGGGCAAATTTTTCACAATATTCAAAAGCCTTTCCAACATTTCCTAGTATTTGTATATAAATAACTAAAATCGTCTCATGTTCATTAATTTTTTCCAAAACTTGTATTCGTTCTTCGAAGAAATCGGCTGGGGGAAAAATTTGTAGAATTCGTTCAGGACAGTATTTATCAGATTTTTCTAAAGTGGCAAACAATTTCGAACGATATAATTCCAATTCTTTACGTTCTACTCTTGGTACTTGTCGCCTAGAAAGATGATTACGTTTCTCATTTATCTGTTTGATTTGTTTAACATAATTCTTGATGAGTTCCTCATGAACTATGGGAGAAGGATCATTCAAATCGTTTACAATATGCTCCAGATATGGTAGAACTAAACTATCACAAGTTTTGGAAAGAAAATCCAGCACCTCTTTTCTGGGGATTGAATTATTTTTCTGGTCGCTGAAAATTTTGGTAAAAATTTTCAAACCTTCTTGCGGGTGTTTTTCCAAAACCCATTTAGAATACTGAAAGACTAAATGCTTATACTCTTCGTCTAGATTTTGCAAATATTTAACTATCTTCTCATGGCCAAATAAGCTTGAACCTTCAATTGAAGCCTGATCTTTGAGAAGGTCCAAAGCCTTAGTATGTTCTTCAAATACTTGATATAGAATGATCAGCTCATTGAGTTTGTTATGTTCTTTAAGTGCTCTTTCAGCTTCCAGAAAATTACATTGCTGTCGATAAAGTATCGGCGCTATAAGAGCATGATTTGTCTGAAAAATCAACCTTATTATCTTTGTGTTTTAACTAATCTTTTTTACATACCTTTAAATAACACTTAAGTAAAGTTGTGTCCATGAAAGATAAAATAGATTTTGAATAGTTGTCATTCTGCCTGGCAACATTCAAATAGTCAATTAGTGCCAAAATTGCATCTTCCAGCTCTTTATCCTTGAGTTCCGGCATATTGAGTCCACTTGAAGAATCGACGTTATTTAATTCTCCTTTTATTGAAGTTGGAAAGAGAAGAATCACATCGATGGGATCCCCCTCAGCAGCTAGAAGTTCCTCAAATGCAGCTGTAAAATTCTTATTCACAAAAAGATCTTTTGCATAAGAAACGCGTGTTTCACGAATTATTTTTTTTTTGGATTCTTCTGACTCATCCGATATGTTCTAGTTTTATGATGAAAATGTTATTGAGTTGAGAATTTTACAACTTTATGTTCCACAATTTTAAATTCAAAATTAAAGAAAACACTGAATGTCAAGCTAGCGAAAAAATATTCGCCGACAGGAAAATACTAATAAGTAATTTACTGTAAAGAGTTAACTTTGTAAAATTTTGAAATTTATCGTTTGAAATTTTTTTTGTTCTCTCGTTTCCCTTATATAAGTTGCAATCAATTTCTTATAAACATGAATTTAATTACTCATTAATAACTTGCTTTTAATGAATCATTACTTGTAAAATATGCCATTCGATGTGTATTATGTTTTGTGCTGCCTTTCCAAAGTTTGCCAACTCAGAGAAGCACCTACGTACATATATTGCTAAGTAATGTAGGTTTGACAATTTTTAATTTTGGCGTTCTATATTATCTATTAATTAACTACAAACTATGAAACAATTAAGCATAAGAACTGTGTATCCCTTTCGGAGAAGATGCTTTGTTAATTTATATCACCGAACAAAAATCATCAAATAGTTAAATCCAAAAATGTTACAGCTAATGAGCGAATTATTAACTGATAGTTATCAAGCATTTATTTTAAAGAGTTTCTATAGCTTTACGAGCGAGTACTTGACTAACTAGATATGTATTAATTTAGCAAAAGCAAAAAAGTAAATAAAACATAAAATAACATCAATTGACAGTTTCTCAAATACCATAACCTTAAGCAAATAATAAACAAAAAAACATAGAAACTACAATTTCAATATCTTACAAGTAATCAACTGTCGTCAAAAGTTGTTTCTCTAACTTGACTTCCTTTTTCTTCTTCTTCTTGTGAATTTAAAAGAACTATGCGGAACACAATAAAAAATACTCACAGTTAATTCAATTGCAAGTTTGTATCTCTTTTGCATCAATAGATTTTTCCTTTGAAGTGCTATATCAACCATTTGAAGATACCAAACTTCATTGTGCGATGCAGCAAGTATTTTACCTTTGCCTAATTGAACCAAGAATCTTACATTTTTTAAAAATGGTATACTTTGAATCAGAGTGTTTCGTGAAGGTCCAAAGTCGTCCAGCACACGGACTTCAACACCATTGACTGTTCTTCCAATCACATAAGGTTCATCCCAAACTTATAGAGAAAAAAGTTCAAAATCACTTTACTTTTAATACAGCCGATGCTGAAAAAACAGCCATACCAAAGTCCAAAATTGAGCCACCCCATTTAATAGGTTCCATTTTATGTTTAACAAAAAGTTCATAATTTTTTGTAAATGTATTTGGATCAATGAAAATTAAGTAATCATCTTTTGTAATTCCGAATATTGAATTTTTAATTAAAGAGACACTGGGGTTCTTTTTATTTGAAGAAGATGTCACAATCAATTCGTGGCTCTCTGGAATTTCTGAAAATATCTGATGCATCGAAAATAGTTGTCAGTTGATTGCGCATTTTTTTTTTTTTTTTTTTGCTTTGAGTTAAACTTACATTATATGCAACATATTCATCTTTAAATCCAACACAAATTGTATTATTTATAAAACCCAGTGCTTTTGGTTCATCTTTCAATGGAAGAATTCGAGCAAGGGGTTGCAGTTCTTCGAATTTCAAAACAAAAAATTTTAACGTGCGTTTGACACTTACGCACAGACTTATCAAAGTATCAGTTTCTCCTGATTGATTCCTTGTTACCTAAAAATATGTAAGAGATTCATAAAAGATGCAAAAATTTAAACTTTGTGTTTATCGCTTTAATTTAAATTTTTAAACAAAAGCCAAAAACTTTATGCGATCTGGAGCAAAGAGATTTGCTCACCAAAAATTCATTAACAATGTTCAAGACCAACTCATTTTTCACAAATAGTTTAGGTACGGACTTCCATACTTATTCCTCAGATAAAGAAAATAAGAATTTAGTGAATTAAAGTTGATTCCAGGACAAACTTCAGTTTGTGCAATGTAAATTACATAGTTTGAACTCCAGAAGGTAAGTTGTGTCCCAGCTCTATTATATCTGAAGTCCTCATTTTGAGTATAAAAAACGTCAACATTGGAACTGAAATTACCATTCCCAAACCATAAGTGTACCAAATTTCTTTAATTTTCATTCCTTAAAAATTGGTGCGAGAGTTGATTTTATCATCAAAATAAGAAAAAATATATTTTTGATCATGCCCTCAAAGTTGCCAAACCGAATTTTCATTATTTTGTACGTAATTGTTCTTTACCTTCACATCAGCTGCAAATATATTGCAACCCTTTGTTTCCAAACACATCTGAGTCAGTTTAAAATGCAAGCCACCAATGTAAAAAACATGAATCACGCCATTTGTGAGGACAAAAAGTAGATTTTCTTCGGGTACAATTTTCATCTGACAAATTGGTTTTTTATCAGGAGTTTCATAATATGTGTATAGATCAGCTTTGTAAATTGAATCAGCACTTGGTGAATTGTACATAAAAAGTTGTCCAGTTTTTGTACCAATAATAAGTTTACTTCCTTAAAAATAAAAAAAATAAACGAAGAAATTAAGAAACAGATAATAATTACTTACCACAACCTGCTATTGATTCAATGTTATCACGTTGAATACATGACGAAAAAATATATGCATCGTGCATTTTGTAGGTATTTTAGCTTTACTTTTTGGTCTAACAGTTTTTGAAATTAATTAATTTGTATTTTTTCGTAGCACACAACTTGACACTCTATTATCGTTTGCCTTATTAATAATTTATTTTTGACGTACAAATTATTTTTTTATTTATTTTATCTTAAAAGCTCTTTAAGAACCGTAAACATTATATTTAATTACTCATTTTTTTTCTTTTATCTTAACAGAAACAATTTAAAATCAAAGCGAAAAGGGAAAGTGGAGCACTCAAAGAAGTTTTGCTTAGAATTTAATTATGTACATACATACATATAAAACGCTAAGTCAAAAAGGACATAATTTTGTATTTCTTCACAAAGCCACCTTTTAACAATGTGTTAGGACTATAACTTCGTTTTTAAGCAGCGTTCATTTATCCTGGTGAAATCTCAACACATAACTCTAGCGACGAAAAACCTAGGTCGGATATGCAACTAAAATTATACATATATGTACATTATTTATTTTATTATTACATATCTACACATATCATGTATATTTATCACCACCTTAGCATTTGAATTTCAATAAAGACACGAAATAATAAAATTTAAGTGAAGCCCAGAATGAAGTTTGTTTTATTTTTAATAGCAACTGAGTAGCCATATTTTGCTTAGTATGTACACACATATTATAAATCATGCTCTTAAACAATGGGGTATATTCAGAGTCCAACTGGCATCGAGTCTAAAGTTAACACACAAGTTAGAAAAAGCTGCTATTCATAAAGAATTAGTAAAAAACAGAATTCTACTACAATTTTAGTACTACTGCCTGGCAATCCATTGAAATCTAATCCATTTTTGGACAGATAGAAAAAAACAACTTAATCAAAGAGTCAGCCGTTTTTAAAGTTTTAGCTCCCGTTTATCTTTTGGACCTGGGTCTAAATTGTCTATGAATAACATAAACTCCAGGTTAGCTTAGAAGAGACAAAAACACAACTTGTCAGACGACTATGAATATGCCCCAATAGTTGTACAATGTACATCCCTTTTGATCAACATAACCTACTGACGAAATGATGCCCATTTTGTACAACACAATGAGCAACAACACCCAAGAAAATTGCACAAGTGCTTTTTCAAGCAAAATTCCATTTTGAAATTTTCTTCTTCACCAGGCACCCAGAATCATAAGAAAGTATGCTCTGCCTCTCGTTGTCAAATTAACCTTCCTTAACTTATACAATACAAAATATCCATCAAGCACCACATTTTATTTGCTCAAACATATTTTTTCATTGCATACTTTTAGTCTAAATTTTTAAATGAGCAGTGCCTACAGTTTCCGGGAAATCGATTACAAATTAAATCGTACAACAATATGGTGTGTAATTGGTCACACACCATATTGTGTGTGACCGACCGACCCATTACTTCATAACACCCATCTTGACACACCAATCTTCCACAAACAAATAATCTGAGCCAACAATTTGAAAAATTCTAAATAATTACCAGGCGGCCATAAGTTTCAGAAACAAAATAAATTCAAACCATTGTATATAAAACTTATAGTACTATCATCACCATGATTTTTGAGTTGTGTTGTGTGGTCGTCTGGGGGCGCACTTGTATATACACAGAAACAGCAACCAGAAAATTAGTTAGTTGTGTGATCGCCAGGGGGACGACGTGTGGAACGTGTTCATGAGAGTACTATGCAAATTCATATACAATGTTCAAACTGAATTTTTTTCATTGCATACTTTTCAGTTTGACCTTTTTCATTGTATATGAATTTGCATAGTACTCTCATGAACACGTTCCACACGTCGGCCACCTAGCGATCACACCACTTACTTATATTTTGGTTGCTGTTTCTGTGTATATACAAGTGCTCCCTCAAACGACCACACCACACAACTCAAAAATCATCGTGATGATAGTACTATAAGTTTTATATACAATGCCTTTTTGAATATTTTTGGAGTCTAAAAAAATAACGCAAGCGGAAGTTGATTTAGTAGTTAAATATTTTAGAATGGAAGCGGAAGCTCATTTTGGCCGTTAATTATTTTGAATTTAAAAATGGAACCTGACGCTCACCTGACGGAGTTATTATTATGTCGTTTTCAATTGGCAATCTGGAAGTAGAAAAAAGCATTCTGAATGCGTTCAATTGGGCAAAAGTGACAGTTCTGATTCTAAAAAAAAGAGAATTTCTCTTCTGGATTTGAAATCAGAAGCAAAAACAGAATCACTCACACATTCAAAGATTTAATGTCACGCTTGATAATTGTCATATTTTTTTAAATTTACAACTGAAGTGATTGCTTGAAATACTAATACTCTCACACCAAACATCAAATTTTTCAGAATCGAAAAAAACTGTTCAATTGGGATTCCGAATCTAAAACCAATTCCGGATTGCCAATTGAAAACGACATTAGAGTTTTTGAAATGGGAAACGGAACTTTTAAAAATATTTTTACCGTTATTTTTAACGACTTTTTTTCAAATTTGAGTATTTTCTGTGACTCTCAGCAAAAAAAGCATTTTTAAGGTAAATAATAGGCATTTTGAGATTTTATTATTATTTATTATTACATATTGTGTTTTTATAGATCAATAGCAATTGTTCGGTCTTTATTTAATACATAACTTGTAACTTATAATAATTATAACAAAGAAAAGTGGTTTATTCATGGGTACATAACAAAAATAATTGTTAAGTGGTAAATATTAGTCAATAATTGTTTTTCATATTCAAGCGACGCCAACTTGTTTATCATGACAAGACAAATGCACAATTTCTCCATTCGGATATCGTACAAAAGCACTTTGATTTGTAAATCGTTTCTTGCAAACCGGACAAATGCTAAAATCAGTAATTGTAACACATTTCTTTTCTTGATGCATTCGCTGCTCTTGTAGTCGAAGACATTCGGCAGTAAGAAGACCTTTCAAGATTTGATGATGTCGCTTCCGTTCCATTTGAGTACGAATAACAGTTTCCATATAATTTCTCAATCTATACAATGGCATATCTTCTGGTAAGTACTAGAAAGAAATATAAATCAGATTAGAAGATTTTTAAATTCTATATCAATTTTAAATAACTTACTGGCCAAACTTTTGCAGGATTTATATTGACAGCATATTTGTTAAGCAATTGTAAGACAATTTCCGAATTTGGTTTTATGAAATCAGGATGTAAAATCACTCCTTGATAAGGTGGTACACTCAGTGGACTCAGAATTGTTTTTAAAAGCATTGCGAATATATCATTCTCTTCGGGATAAACTTCTTCACAATATTCCGATGCTTTTTCCACATTGCCAAGAATTTGTATGTAAATAGCAAGGACCTTTTCGTGTTTCTTCAATTTTCCTAAAATGAGAGCACGTTCTTCAAGAAGAATATTTGAGGGAAGTTCTTGCAGAACAGTTTCGGGTGAATACTTATCGGATTTCTTTAGGAAATCATACATTTTCGAACGATAGATTTCTAGCTGTTGAAGTTTTTCGCTGTAAAAAAATATAAAATGACAAATAAGATCAGAAGAAATACTTTAAAAATCACCTTTTCCCTTCACTTCCTGCATTTTCTAATTCCTTCATCAAAATCTGGACTTTTTCTCGATATTGTTTCACAAGTATATTGTGAAACATTGTAATTGGTTCATTCCAAATATTTACAATGTGTTCCAAATACGGTATAACTAGGTTCTTGTGTCCAACCAACAGGAAATCAAGAACTTTAGCCCTTGACAAATTCTCAACTTCTATGAAATCTTCGGTAAATATTTTCAAACCGTCTTCAGGATGTTTGCGCAACACCCAATTAGAAAATTCAAATATCAATTCCATATGATCAGCTCCTAAGGCTTGCAAATATCTGATAGTTCTCTCGTGACCGTACAAACTAGAGCCTTCAATTGATGCTTGGGCTTGAAGTAATTCCAGAGCTTTCTTGTGTTTGCCATTTGTTTGATAGAGAATAATTAATTCACTGATTTTGTCATGCATTTTGAGCGTTTTTTCAGATTCTTCTAGATGACAATGTTTTAGACGTAACAAGGGAGCTACCAAGGAATCATTTGTCTGACGTGGAAAATGATGATGATAAATACATTAAATCTGGTTTTGAAAAGAAGTATGATACCTGCAAGTAGCACTTGAGTAGAGTTGTATCAATAATTGACAGCAATGATGATTTTGAAAGTCCCTTTGTATTACTTAGCTTATGGATTTCCTTTTGTCTTGCAACGGTGAGAAATTCAATCAAAGCCATCAGTGCGTTTTCCAGATCCTTATCCTCAATCACTGGCATATTAACAGATTCCATGGGAAGATTTGTTTTGGATTGATCCTGAACTAGATTAGGAAACAGTCGAATAACATCATAAGGATCTGCTTGTGCCTTCTCGAATTCGTCCATTGCTACGGAGAATTGCATATTAGCAAATAGTTCTTTGGCATATCGTGTGTGGATTTGACGAATGGTTTTATCTTTTTCCTCATCTGGTTCATCAGAAATATTCTAAAAAATAAAATTGTTAGTATGGTTTATGTCTTTATATATAAACAATTGAGAAAGAGATGAAAAAAACTTACAGTCAGTTCAATTGCAAGTTGAAATTTTTTTTGCTGTAGCAAATTCTGTCGTTGAGTGGGAATATCAACCAATTGAATGTACCAGAGTTCAGATATTGCTGCTGCAAATATTGTTCCTTTGCCAGATCTAACTAGGAACTTAACCTTACCCAGTTCGGGTATATTTTGGACAAATGTGTCTTTATTTATGCAACTGCTTTCGAGACAGCGAACCTCAACACCATTAGCGATTCGTCCAATTGCAAATGGTTCATCCCAAACTGAAAACAAAACAAAAATTACCAATGACAAGAAGACAGTGGGATCTAGAAAACACAAAAATACCAACCTAAATCTAGAACTGAGCTACTCCAAGTTAGTGGTTTGAGAGAATTCTTAGCTTCTCCTGCAGATACAGCAGTTTCTTTATTTGATTTTGAGTCTTTGGATTTGACAAAATCTTTTGGATCTATAGCAACAAGGTATTCGTCCTTTGAAACACCAAAGACATGATTTTTGATCACACATATACACGGATCCACACTATGCGATGACGATGTTACAATTAGATCATGCTTTTCGGGGGTGTTTGATGAAAGCTGTTGGTAATAAACATACATTTTAGGTAAATATTATTCTGGGAACTGACCAGACTTGAATAGATCTATATTTCATTTTAGAAAGAACGGTTGCTTTCCAGCTCCAATCACCGGAGAAGGTATTGATATAGTTCAAAGTTATATCACTTTCATGACGCATCTAGCTGAGCGAAATTAGGCTGCTATTGATCTTTCTTAAAGCGACCAGTCTTATTTAAACTTAAAATTAAAATTAAAATGAGGATATAATTTCATTTTTAAAAATTAAATAAGACGTCTGTTTTTTTTCGATTGAGACCTCATTTTTAAAATGACATCAAATAAGGCGCGGCTTTCTTTAAATTTCGATCGTGGCTCTACTCGTACTTTATTTTAAAAATGCAATGCGACCAGGTTGTCTAATTTCACTATCTATCGCAGTCTTATAGTATTTATGCAACAGTGAAAAATGAAAATAAACCATATAAATTAAAAATATCTGGCTATCAATTTGTCCTGTGTTTACCTGTTATGTGAATACCCCTAACATGCTTTTTTTCAAAGACTTACATTCGAACTAAATATTTCTTACATTGTAGATAACATATTCGTCTTTGAATCCAACACAAATGATGTCATCGATCCAACAGAGAGCTTTCGGAACATCCTTCAACTCGATACTGATTGGCAAAGGATGAAGACGATCCTGTTTCCAATAGTAAAACTGCAGTCTTCGTTTGATTGCAACACACATCCGTATCACCGTTGCTGTTTCACCTGTTTGAGATTTTGGCGTCTGACCAAAAAAAAAGGAATAATTAAAAAAAAAAAAAAAGCAGAGAAGGAATGTTTTCTTTTACCTTTACATCCAATACAAATATACTGCTTCCTTTGGTCTCAACCGAACTGTGAATAAATGCAAAATTTAATCGACTTATATCGCAAACATTGATCATGCTGTCAGTAAGAATGAAGAGAAGGTTCTCCTCGGCAATCACTTCCATTTGATTGATTGCTTTCTTACTGAAATTTTTATTAAATTTCAATAGTTGTAAATTGATTTTATTATCGGGTTCATTTGTTTGAACTGAATACATTATCAATTGGCCACTTCTTGTGCCTAGGATGACATTGTTTTCTATGTAGGGACAAATTGAGGGAGGAAGTTATCACACCTAATTGAAAAAGTAAAAATTGATATGAAGAGTACAAACCATAAGCTGCAATCGACTCTATATGCACACTTTGTTTTAAAATGGAATGAACATTATATGCCTGATGCATTTTGATAAATTTCTTTAGTAATTTTATTAATTATTATTATTATGCTTAATTTTATTTTTTTTTATATTTAACTTTTTGATAAACAAAGTTCTAAAGAAATGTTTTAGCTTTTAGCTGTCAAATTGTTTTCTCATCGAATAGCAATAGGGGTGCGTTCTTTTTCTTGCACTGCAGCAGGTATAGTAAATGGCCGCATTCAAAGAGGAATCTGAAATAGAGTCACGTCACGACTTATACGTCGTTGAGTAACAGATTGCGAGCTGGTGGCCGCGTTAAGGTAGAACTATAATCGTCGAACGTGGTAGGAAGCTAATGTCAAAACCGGACGAAAATTAGCTTTCCGAACACTCAAATGGAGAAGTCAGCCATATTGTATGCTTCCACCATTTTGATTTTTGTATCTATCTCTCAATTCACTTTCGCAGGAGCGGTCGATGAGCGCTCTTGCTATCGATAGCGAAAGTTAACGAAGCCTAACGAAAGCCACCCAATCGCAATAATGGGTGCGTTATATAAATTCCTCGTATTCGCTTCGTTTCTTACGACCACTTCAGCTGACGTTCGACGATTATAGTTCTACCTTTAGGCTCATGCATTGTATATGAATTTAGATAGTACTATCATCAGCACGTTCCACACGTCGGCCCCTGGCGATCACAGCACATACTAATTTTCTGGTTGCTGTTTCTGTGTATATACAAGTGCGCCCTCAGACGACCACAGCACATAACTCAAAAATTATCGTGATGATAGTACTATAAGTTTTATATACAATGGCTCAGGCCAATAACATGAATGAAAGAATACAAGATTATGCCACTTCTACGTCAGTGTGGACAAAACAAGAAATTCAAATGTCAACATCGACAAAAATCTTTGGAGATGTTTAATATGCGAAACTTATTTGATGATTAACATGTATTTCATTCTGAAATAAAAAAAAAAATACATGAAACATTTTTAAATCGATATTTCACGGCCTCTCCCAAACCGACGCGAAAACAATAATAACAACGTGTTGTTAATTTTGTATTTTAGAATAGGTGTGGGTATAATTGTAATGCAACCTTGAGATCTGTTGTGTCTTAAGGTTTTGTTCGAAAAATGAATAATACAGATAATTTTGTTTTTGAAAAACATATTGCTTTTCTCGTCACATACAGGTACAAAGTTTTATTTTGCAAAAGAACTATAAGTATTGTGCTAAAACAGATGCCCTTAACGTTATCCTGCACCTTCTACCACTTGATCTTCACATTAAATATTTATCGGCATGCAGTGCCTTAAGATTAAAAGAATCTAACTGCTGGTCTTCCAAGTCTTATGGCCATGGAAATATCACAAAATTGATTCCTTCGGATATTTTCCTGGCTAGCACCGACTACCGTATACCCCCTCTCAGACTCATCGAAGATTTGAAAATTGTTTTTCCTACAAGAGTTGATTGGGAAAACGATAGTGTGACGAAAGACTTTGACACCACAATCTTTACTGATGGGTCTAAGATGCAGTGCGGCGTTGGCTCAGGAATCTTTTCTGAGGCACTGAACATCTCCAAGTCTTTCAGACTACCAGACCTTGCAAGTGTATTTCAAGCTGAACTACTAGCAATTAGAGAAGCATGCAAATTACTCAAATTAAACCAAAATCAACCTGGAAACATAGCAATCTGCTCCGACAGCCAGGCGGCCATCAAATCAACTACATCAACCTCATTACTTGCCCAGCAATGTCGAGACGAACTGTCGAGTCTAGGCATTGAACGCCGGGTCACTCTTATCTGGGTTCCAGGTCATAGTGACATAGAGGGTAACGAACGGGCTGACGAGTTGGCTCGACAAGGCTCAGCCCTTCACAGCTCACTAGCGGTTAATGTTAATATCCCTCTTGGTGTTGTGAAGGGAAGGATTTTCTCGATTTTTCTCAATCAATCCAAACTTAGGTGGAGCAGCTTACAAACTGTGTCATATCAAGAAAGATTTGGCCTACCTATAACCAATCTCGTTCTAAAGATCTGTTATGTAGACCCAGGCACGACATAGCCAGGGTAACAGCAATTTGTACTGGGCACTGTACACTGTGTCTCATTTTCTCTGCAACTGCCCCGCTCTAGCCCATTCTAGATTGACTTCCTTTGGTGAGACATTCCTCCACGACCCAAGTGAGCTTTCTGGGAAGAAAATCAAAGAAATGGCTTTAATAAAAAATTCTTTAAAGTCTAAAAAACCATATAATTCCATTTTAAATCCTTAGGTTGACACGAGTAAATGGTATCAAAACGGCGCTTCCTAGCGCTAATTGAGTCGCAATGCCAGGGCTAGCGGCTGCCATCTCTACCTACCTTGTGCTAAAAAAATTAAAATAGCAGGTACTCATAATATGCTCAGAGCGTGTTCAACGAAAACGGTTTCCCGAAGAGTCGTAATTTGCGTTTAGTTTTGACATATTTTCCATAACATATTCTACCTATAGCTTTTGCGTCAATATTTCAGTTTACATTCCTCAAATTTGTTAATACGCTGAAGCGAATCAGTTTAATTGAGGGCTAAGATTTTCTCTTTTGGCTCTTTTGGAGGTAGCGTTAAATGACCGATGGTTAGGCATAACTTAATTGAAAATCCCTGGATGTCAGAAAAGTAAGTTTCAAACTCGGACCGTCGCAATTCCTGGAAGGATGATGCAGTCTTTTCCGACATAAGCAGCTGTGCTAAAAGTGAAAAGAAATATGTAGTGGCCGTGATATGTTGTTACATTAAATCGGTATAATTCACGTTTTTGAAAGATGTGAGGTCGGACAACCTGCATGATCTGTTTCCTCCTTTAGCATGCTACTTCATTTTCGTTTCACAAATTTCACTTTATCTTGGTACTTCATTGCTATCAAACTTTCCTTAGAGTTTAGTTCAATAAGTTATCACAAAAATAAAACAAACTAACCATATTTAATAGTATAATTTATATTTCTTCAAGCAGATTACCCATGATATTTTAACCATTTATGGCACAAAGAATACTATTTTATTTATTTAAAATTATTTCTCTTTTGTTTGTTTATAATAATTATTTTATGTTAATAAATACTTTTTTTTGTTAAATTACTGATTTATTATATGGATGTGCATTAAAAAATGACACTGGATATATATCTTTTTTTATTTAATAAAAAATGTTATATATGAGATTAAATCTATTATTTTAATACTTGCGGTCCTTAAACTTCGCTATAAATAGAAAAAAAAATTACACAATACGTAATGTAAATGTGATATTCAAATATTGTTATTACTCGAAGCAAATTTTCTTTGTAACACCTTTTGAACCTGGGGGATTTATGTCACTACGAAGTTTCTTCAACATTTTTCATGATTCGTAAAAAGTTCTTTTTACAAGAACTTGAAAACAACTACTAATTGACATAAATATTTGAATTTAATTTTTTATTGTAATTGTTTTTTTTTTGTATTTTAATATAATGCAAAATTTAAATAAATTAAATTGTAATTGCAAAAGGTTTTTTTTCTATTCTTTTTTATCTTTATTTTTATTTAAGTAGGAATTTTTTGATTAACTATACTATAACTTTTATTTTTAATACTTAGCATTTTTGTTTTATATTTTGTGACGTGCGAGGATACTTTTAATACTAGAGATTCAAATTGTTATTAATTTCATTAAATAGTTCTTTTTTGTCTGTTTTAATTTTTATTTATATTTGGGTGTAACAACCGATTTCGAATGAAGCCTTAAAGTCTCTTGCATTTTTATTAAAATTAATACATTTTATAGAAAGGAAAAAATGTAATTTTTTTACTATTGCAAACTGGTATAATTGGTGGGTAAGATTGTTGATATACATATTATTAAGAAATTGCACACATAACTCTTATTCGGTGGGTATTTATTTTCATTAAAAAAAAATTGTTGAACAGGATGAACAACTTTTCAATAATTGGGTGGTGTGAATAGGATCGAATGGAACCCTCTTCAAAAGATTGTGAAAAAAATAATAATACATATATGTTGAAAAAACTTTCCATTAATGTAAAAAACATTTTTCATTTTTTTAAATTATTTAACTTTTCTTTCAAATAATACATTCCCAGCTTTTTCCTGCTATTTCTGAACCATTTTTATTATTATTAACTTTTACCTCGCTTTTTATTTTTATTCACACTACCCAAGACCAGAAAATCAATATTTATTTGACATACATACATATGTAATTCATGATTAGTAAAACATGTATTTTTTATTATTATTTCAAATAAGATAATTATTTAAAGTGCAACACCATCAACAATTTGTTTTATAGTTTTTTTTAGCCAGCCATCATATTAGTGTTTTTTATATTTAATAATTTGAAACTAAACGAATAATAATTTAACTATCATGATCATACACAGCGAAAACGTTTTTATTTAAGTTTTTTTTTTTTTGTTTTTCAAACCAATACGAGGACAATTTTCTTATACCAAAAGTTCTGAAAGTTCTCAAACATTTATTTTTTACTTCTTTTTTATCACAGATATAAACTGCCAATTTATTAAAATTTTGACATTTTTGTCTTTAAAACTTTTAAATGAAATGTCTTCTTTAGGAATAATATGTTTTTTTTTTAAGAACTTCAAAATAAATTTCAGTCTAAATAATGTTCAAATAATAAAATTAATTATTAATTTTAAATTTAAATAAATGGCACGTTCCTTTTCTTTTTTAAGTTAAAAATTAAATTTATTATTTTTATAGACGCTCAGCGAATATTCACAGCGTTTTCTTTTCTTAACTTCATTTCTATCAATACTATATATTTTTTATTGCACCTTGGATTTTATCCAAATATATTATTATTCAATAATAATAATAGAAAACAAAAATTATTATATAAAAATCCTAATACCTTACTCACCAATCAGTTATTTAGCTTCTTTAATAATACATAAATGTATATTATAATAATAATAATCGACTTATTAATTAATTTGCCATTAAATAAATTACTTAAATTTTATTGAATTGAAAATATTTTAATTGCTTTCAACTCTAACTGCTTCTGGGTCCTTGCGATGACGATCCTCACTCTTCCATGAACTGACGGGAATATGAGGAGCAGGTAGACAATTTCGTAAGGATTGTACCAATTGGATGGTATCCAAGAGGGCTTGTTTTTATTTTTGTATTAATTTCATTGATTATTAGTGTATAATATTTTTCAAGCACTTGATTTCCAAATTAATTTTTAACACAATAATTTAAGAAGCAAATAAAAACAAAACAATGCGGAAAGATTGGTAGTTTTTTTTTAGAGTAGATAGCTAATTCATAAATAGAATAAAGAAACACCCGAAATTTATTTTGAATGGTTACTTTAAAAAAATTGCTTTCAAATGCATATTTTTTTTACCGATTCTAAGATTCACAGGCGAAATATAGTTATCAAAATATTTTTCAAACATGTGTGTTTGAATAAATTTGCAAAGAAATATTTTGAGAATGGGAGGGTAATTCCGTAGAACGACTTCGTTTTTGAATTTTTGTGAACAACAACAACAACAACTTAAAGGCACTACCACCAATTGTTTTGTATGAATTAATTTTCTATTAATTCATTTATATTTTTTTTTTTGTTGGCTGGAGCTATAGCTATTTCATGCTTGCCAGGCAATCATCAGACTCCTTTGTGGTGCTGAGCTTTAATCCAATTTTATTTTGAAGAACACTTGTAGGATTCGATTCGCATATCAGATTTGCCCAGTCTCTGCAGTCATGTGCACTTACGCACTACACCACTTTAGACCACTGACGTGTCGAGATGTGGTACTTCTTCATCAAATGCATTTGGAGTCACAGCATCTTTATAAGCGCCTTAATTTTTTTCTCTATGCCTTACTTCGATAGACATATCGTAGTACGTTTTTACTCCTACTGTCTCTATCACTTCTGCAGAAAGAGTTAAGGAGTGATCGTCGAAATGATATCGTTTAAGTTTTACGTTATTAGCTTCCAGCCGCCAACGTCACAGAATCTACATATGTACATATGGATAAGTCTCGGCAGCTATTTTGAAATTATTTTTTTTTTGCAAGGGGTCAGTCAACCTAATTTTTTTTTGTTTTTAAATTAATGAAAACTTTTTCCCTAATTTTTTAGCAAAAAAAAAAACTGTACCAATCATTAGGATTTTTTGTGTTTAAGCAAATAAAATTTTTGAATTACGTTAATGCATTTTAATATTTTAGTTTTTGAGTCTTTTATGTTCAAATTTTTCTGCTGGGTAGCAACGATCGTTACTTTTTCTTATTGATATGTATTTTTTTTGGGTTATTTGATTGGCAACAAAATCAGCGTACTAATACTTTTTTTAATTTTTGAGAGAAAAAAAAAAACATTGCTAAAACCTAAGCTGTGTACATAGTTCATAAATACACAATTTGCAACCAGTTTTTTGAACAACTTTTTAATAGAAGCAAAAGTGAATCTGAAGTTATTCTGTTTAAAAATTGCTCTAATGAATGATGGATCAACAACAACAGCAACAGAAAAAAATTAAATCATAGTAATTACTTAGAGAAATGTTTTTAAAGAATTATGACTTAGATGAAGGAAGAAAATAAATAAATAACTTCCAACTATGCCAACAAAAAATATAAGTTTGTGTAGACCCATTCAATCCATCGCATAAATTCCTAAGATAGCATTAAAAAAGCAAATAATTAAATTACCGTGCTAATATGAAAGGTAAGATTAAAATAATACAATTTATGGTACAAATGGGAATTGCAATTAAAAAGCAAATCAAAACAAAAAAAACAGCATTTGGAAATGCAATATGTGAATACAAACAAAGGATACTTACTTTTTTGCAAACTTTCACTCTGCTTGCCATATGGTTTGCACATCGATGGACGAATATATGATTTCATTCGTGACATATTTTTCATTAATTCCGAAAAGGCTCTTACAATTTTTTCTTGTCCTACAGTTTGTCCTTCGCGTATATCTTGTCCACCCCAAGCTCCATTGTGCAATGCTAGTAAATCTTTATTAGACTCTAATGATTCTAGATTAGATCTAGAAAAGATACGAAGAACATGAATTGAAAATAAATTATATTAAAAAAAAAAACAAAAAAACTTACCGCAAAACGTCAATATTTTTTTGATTCTGATCTGTGTGTGATGAAACTGACGACGGGGATGGCGGTGGTGGCAAATGTGGAGATGAACTTGGAATATGATGTGGAATATTTGCTGTTTTTAAAAGAAATAAAAAAAAAATTTGAAGAAGGGAAAACACTTTTCTAAATAAGTATACCCACCCTGAGCTTGCTGTAAAGCAACACTTCCTCCTGAAACTGGAATAGGTATGTTTTGCTCGTAATGCTTCTTATCTAATTGCTGAAGTACTCGTTGTTTTTCAATCGACGAAAGATTACTAAATTTTTCGAGACTTTGCTGGGCCATAACACGATTTTGTTGTTGAATTATAGCAGCGGTTATCTGTTGCTGCTGTTGTTGCTGCTGCTGCTGCTGTTGTTGTTGCTGTTGTTGTTGTTGCTGTTGTTGTTGTTGATGTTGTTGTAATTGCTGCTGATGATGCTGATGATTGTTTATTTGCGTTTGCAAATTTTGCTTTGAAATATGCGCAATAGACTGAGGAACTTTCTGAGCACCACTATGACCTTTGCTCAAATCAACTTCACCGCCCACTGAATGGGGCGGTGGCATGTGTTGCAAGAATTCCGGTGAAACACTGGCGAATGGTTGTTCCATAAATGGAATTGGCGGCATTGGCAAGTGTGTCTTGTAGTAACGGCAAGCTGGCGATGGGCAAGACTGAACAACTTCAACGATAAATTCTTTTTCCATTCCAAAGTTATCACGTCCAATGGTATATGATTCAACAACGGCCCTCATTGTGGCCTCGACACTCAAATGCAAACCATGAGGCCCAGACATGTGTTTAAGCATAACAGCATTGGCAAAGTGTTCGAAGGGAAGGACTATTTTGCCATTTTCTCGTAAAATCAAACGTCCTTGCCCATCAAGAGTTAGGCGGTTAGCTAAAATTCTGTTGAAAAAAAAATGTTTCACTTCAGACGATCCGACTTTTCATATAATATCGACTAACGGTTTATGTCTTAGAAAGAGTTAAAAAGTGTGTTTTTGTTGATGTTAAGCATATCTTTTCAAGGTTCAAAGTAAACCAGTGGTCTAAGAAAATCTTGTCAGTAGAATTTGAAACCAAGAAATTATCTTGTGGAATAATATAAGCAAAGGAAAGTGGGAATCAAAAAACAGGAGTGAAAATAATGTGCATAAATTAGGAATTTTGAAGAGAAATGGAGAGCAAATTTTTTAAGGGAATTTATCTTCCGGGCTTATTTCAATTTTGAACACAAACTTAGAACAAAGAAAAACACAAATATTTGGCGAAGGAATGTTTACTTAGACGTTAGAAGGTCTACAAGCAATACTTACTGCAAATAGGCAGCACTTGGAAGCATAGCACTGTCTTTGAGATCAGAAAAACACTGCAATAATTCAACACTTGGATTCCATCCCTTGTTCTGTAGATACAGTTGTAGAAGCATATATAGCTTTTCAGTGACATAGCCAACTCCTTGCATATTTCCATGTTGACCATCAGCCGAAAGCGGAGCATGACTGCTTCCAGATCCAGTTGTAACTACGGTACTGCTTGAAGATGGGCTGACAAGAGGTGGCCCTTTGGAGAGAGCAGCCTTCATTGTTTCGGATAAGTCCATTTTATAGTTCTCAGGATAATAATTTTTTACATGATCCTGAGATGTTTATTTTTTCAACAATATTACAAATAATAACGAAAAGTTAAAACTTATTTGATATCCTTACCAAATTATTCATACTGTTAATGAGAACTTTAAAATAGTTAAATATTTTCTTTCCTCAATAATTAAAGGCTGCGCTGTGCAATAAGAAAATCTTGGTTTCTTGTCCAGCCCAAGATTATAATTGGAGTATGCCAGTTTCGGATGGGAGAGGGATTTTGACTTTTCCTGTGAAGGATCCTTTTACATTGCCGCCGACAATTAACTTAAAAATTTTCGATAATCTGACTGAAGATGTTGCATTAAGATTATGATTATTTAGAATTATTGTTTAAATTTACTTATGTAAATATTTTAAATAGTTATTTTTTTTTTGCGGCTAGTTTTATAAACAAAAATGTTAAATAAACGGGAAACACAACCAACAAGTCAAGATTTTTTTTTGCAAACTGTTATATTAATATTGGACGCGTTCATGAGCAAGAGTTTTGACAGATCTGAAAAATCATGATTACAGTACTCAAAATGTAGCGTTGAACGCAAAAACAAAACTAAAAATTCAGTTGAACATCTTGTTTCAAATGCAGGCATAAAAGATAAACAATGAAGCTAAAAGAAATTAATTCGAACTTGTATTATATTCGCAAATTAAAAATGTAATAAAATCTAATGTGAATTTACAATGAGTGTGAAAAACCTTTGTATATGAAAACTATAGTACTATCATGGCGAGTTTTTTTTAGGGTTGCAGAGGTCCTGGTGGTGGCGCTGCAAAATTTGAGGTGTAAAATTCGATTTTGGGAGTCTTTAAGCGTCGGAAATTGGTGGTAGGAGAAAAGAGTAGACTATTTTTTGGATTATTGCATCCAAAAAATAATAATAAATATCATTTAAAACCTCCATAAGCTCTCCGCAAAAAAAAAAGAGTAAGGGTTGCATAGGTAAATTAGATGTCGCCCCATTCGACTTCCACCATGATAGTACTATAGGTTTCATATACAAAGGAAAAACCGAGTCTGAAGCTTTGAAAATGACAATTCAGAACTGTCAAAGTCGGGGACGGACGCATCGATTTGGCACCACTCTTATTATTCGAAGATAGACCATCTTTGTATATGAAAACTCTTTGTATATGAAAACTGGTTTCTGGGTTTCTCCGAATTTTCCGCCGTTGCATGGATACCCTAGTATTTATTTAAATTTGATGGAAAGAATAACTGTGGGCGCGAATTTATGTTTACATGGCCACAGATGTTATACAACATCACTTTGTTTGAAACTTATGTAAAGGTATGAAAATGAAAAAAAAAAATATTTTCACACAATTTAATTTTAATTTTTAAATCTGAAAAAATGACAATTTGAAAAATGAAAAGGATAACAAAATTGATGTAAAATCACTAAAAATAGTTATGCAACAATTTTTTTGTTTTTAACTTTACTTGTAAAAAAAGGTTGCCGAACGAATTTTCACCAGTAAAATTTAAAAAAAAAAGTGTTTTTTAGAAAAAAAATATTTGCTTGATAGAAAATTTGTTGAACAAAAAAAAATGTATTTTTATATTCATACTTCAGTAAATTTAAAATATTATGTGAATTTTCAAAATTATCACGTAAATTTAATGAATGAATTTTCGTAATTTAAGCAATTCGAAAAAAATCATCTGAATTTTTAAAAGTTATAAATAATTTTCACGTCAATTTTTATATCTTAAATGAAGTTTAAAATTTCACGTGGATTTTCATAGTTCATAATGAAATTTAAAATTTTCAAAAGTTTTTTAGTAAATTAAGTAATTTCAAAAAATTCACGTGAAGTTTCAAAAGATTTAATCATTTAATTGTAAATTTTAAATGTTCTGAATGATTCAAAAATGTTCACGTGGATTTTCAAAGTTTTAACCTTTTTTAAATTTTCATGTGGATTTTTCGTAGTTCTTAAAGAAATTTAAAATTTCATGTGACTTTTCTGTACATGGTTTTACAAATTTCACAAAAGCACGTAACTTTAAAAAACATATAGTTTTAATATTCCAAGTTAATTCTCTAGAAATCACATCGTTTTATAATTTTTACGTGAATTTAAAAAAAACACGTTACTTTCAAAAACTACAAAACTTTACTCTTCCAGGTAATTTTTCAAAGAATTGTATCATTTTATAATTTTCAATCAAATTAAAAAAAAAAACCAAACTTTAAAAAACACGTAGTTTTTTTAAGTTTATTAAAAAAAAACTTACTTAATTTTTCTTTTTAAGTGTATTACCAAAGAATTATATCATTTTATAAATTTCACATGAATTTAAAAAAAAAATATGCTATTGCTCACTATTTTTATATAATTTTACAGGAGTTTTAAAAATTCTTGAGTAAATTTCACTTGAATTTTCAAGTCCTAAACAAATTCTAAATACCTACCATGTACATTTTCAAAAGAATTTAATAGTTTTAAATTTTCACGGCGATTTTAATGTTTCTTAAGTTAATCAAATATTTCACGTGAATTCAAAATTTAAACTTAAATTATCCATAGCAATAACATAAATTTGACAGTTGACGCGTAGGTATTTTGAAAAATTTTAAGTAAACTTTAAATTTTATGTCCATTTTCAATCATTTCAAATATCACGGAAATCTACGTGAAAATTGAAAAAAATTAATAAAATATTTGGAAATTCTTTTCACCCTTAGGTATGTACTTCAATTCCAAAAGAAAAATTAAAATTAAAATAATCTTAAAAATATTTTTCTATGTGCAAAGTGGCAACCCAATACATTTCATACACACTTATACTGGCCTTTTGCCAGAATTTTCAAAACAAATCATTTTTTGTTCACGAATTATTGTCTCCGGTAGGTAGAGACCTACCTAGAAAAAATAAAAATAATTCCCCTTTATAAGAATGACAAGGAAGAAAAAATCAACAAGTCTTTTTTCCTAACTCCCTTGAACTCCCACCAAATTGTATTCCAATTTTATACATCCTTCTCTATTCTTTAGACATTCTTATTTATTATTCTTTTTCTTTGTACCTGCTTTCCCTATTAATTACTCTACACTAATCTCCACTAGAGGCAGGGGTACGTTGGCGTGTCGCCTCCCCAGATGTCACGTCGTTCGTTCCGACGTACTATGCAAATCTATATACAATGTAGGATGCTTCATCCAAATGTGAAAAACTTGCATATTTTGGGAAAACCGGTCTTCCTGTTTTCCTGCTGCGCGTTTTGAATAATAACACTGAACCATTTTATTTTATTTGAACAAAAATAATTTCAATACAATAATTCAAATAGGTAAATTTTTTTACTCTACCACAACTATATTTCACACAAAAAATTGAAATAACACTTTCGGGGCTGGTATTCACCAAGCGCGAGTGATGGTTAGTCGCAAGTTTTCTTAAACAACGCAATAAGAATCACCCTATAAACTGTTATCTAATCACACATTTACTATTCACAATAGAACTTTTACTGATAACGTCAGTCTAAAAAGCCATTATCAGAATCAGCTGTTTACTTGCTTCAGTTTACGATTTACCTGTTGCTGCCACGCATGGTAAGTAGATGATTCGGATTTTTTTCCCTTTTGAACCCTTTATTTGTGTATTTACTTTTGATAGTTCCGTAATTCCAATGTCTATGTTAAGATATTCCTATAAATTGCTTACTAAAGCATCTCAACAAATTGCACGGGTAAGCCCTCTCAATTTCTGTTTTACTAGCATACGTTTTATACAGACTCATTAACTTTAGTTCAGCAGTACCATTAAACCCAACCATGAACCAGAATTTCCCGGTGCATCAGCACCTTACATAGAAACTCCAAGACTAACAATGCCCAAGGAAATTGCTCCCATTCCAATTTATCGTGTCATGAGTTTAGACGGCTCTATTCTAAATCCCTCGCAGGATCCTAACCTTAGCAAAGAAATAGTACAAAAAATGTTTAGGGATATGGTGCTACTTAACACTATGGACAAAATTCTCTATGAATCTCAACGTCAAGGTCGAATTTCATTCTACATGACCAATTATGGAGAAGAAGCATCTCACATTGGTAGTGCTGCAGCATTGGAAAAGCGTGATTTGATCTATGGACAATACAGAGAGGCTGGAGTTCTTGTTTGGAGGGGATTTACGATTTCTCAATTTATTGACCAATGCTATGGCAATGTAGATGATGCTGGTAGAGGAAAACAAATGCCAGTGCATTATGGGTCTAGGGAGCTGAACTTCGTCACCATCTCCAGCCCCTTAGGTTTGTTTAGAAAATCTATAGTTTGTATTCTCTAATGTTTGAATAATGTATGTCTGTTTTAAAGCTACACAAATGCCACAAGCAGTTGGTGCCGCTTATGCCATGAAGTGTCAAAATAATGATACTTGTGTTGTTTGCTATTTTGGCGAAGGTGCTGCGTCAGAGGGAGATGCGCATGCTGCTTTCAATTTTGCTGCCACCTTAGACTGTCCTGTGATTCTATTTTGGTACATAGTCTAACATTATAAAGAATCTTAACTTATTTAAACTACTCTTCTTTCAGTCGTAATAATGGATTTGCAATATCAACTCCTTCATGTGAGCAATACAAAGGCGATGGTATTGCAGGACGTGGACCAGCTTACGGTATCGCAACAATTCGAGTTGATGGAACCGATGTCTTTGCTGTCTACAATGCCACAAAACAAGCCCGAGAATATGTTCTGAAGCATAATAAACCGATTCTCATTGAAGCAATGTCTTACAGGTAACAAAAAACTGTCTTAAATTGTTCTACAAACTCCAGAATTTGTTTATATATTTAGAATAAGTCACCATTCAACATCGGACGATAGCAGTGCATATCGTTCAGCTGATGAAGTTGAAATTTGGAATTCTGAGCGACATCCAATTTCAAAGCTTAAAAATTACATGATTCATAAGGGATTGTTCAATGAAATTGAAGAAAATTCATTTGTAAGCGATGTACGCAAGAAGGTCCTCAAACAAATTTCCGAATCCGAAAAAAAACTTAAGCCAAATTGGAGAGAAATGTTTGAAGATGTTTATCACGAAATGCCAAGTCATTTAAAGTAAGCTTGTTATTAATTTACATACGTAAAAGGATCAAAGCAATTGTTATTTTTTAGGGAACAAATGAAGGAACTCGAAGAACATATTGCAGCCCACAAAGATGAGTATCCATTGAAGAAATTCAAAAATTAAAATATGAAGAATTTGGAAGACGCAGCTAAGCCAACAAACAAATAGACTTATTTAAAATGTGCATTTATTTTGGTTTTTGAATCCAAAACATGTTAGAGTCTCGTATATTTTTAATACTTTTACATTTTTTATAAGTAAATATTGTTTTTATGTATAGTATTTTGCCAACAGTGTATGGTAGGGAAGGGTCAGAACCTTTAATTAAAAAAAAAAAAAACATAGGGATATAAATTTTTAAATTTTTTGCAAAACGGTATGGTATGTATTCATAAAATGCAATACATTTACTATGTATGTATTTTTTTTAATATTGTGTGGAACGAAAATTAGAAATAAAGAAAACATAGTCTTGCCAACTCTTCTAGTATGATTGTATGAGCTGGTATATTTCTTAAGTTGAAAAAACAAATACTTGATAAGTCTTTTTCAAACCTTAAAAAGAGGAGTGAATGTAAAATATCATAAATAAGGCAAACAATAAAGAAAAAGTTATACTAAAACTTGATACATGGTGGGCATCTAATATAACGAATATCCGATATATCGAATTTGCGCAATAAAAAATCATTTTTGGCCACAATTTACTATCCCATATAATGAACAAATAAAAAAGGCTTTACAATTGAAATCTCAAATTGAAGTGAGACAGCAGTTTTTCCCTTTCCCCTAAAAAAAAACTGAAAAACAAAGATTTTTTTTTTAATTTTTCTCAAAATAAAATTTAATTTTAAGCATTTTATTAAATAATTACTTGTAACGACGGGACTCCTAGTACTCTTACCTTAGTTTGTATTGTTTTAACTCTCGATTCTTAGTTCCACATTCTGTTGATTTAATATTTGAGGATGATCTTCAAGAACTTTCTTTGTTATTCGCATATTTTCAAACACTGATGCCAAATTCCAACTGTTATGCAGCAGTGAATCTTGAACTGTGAAATGTCCATATCTTATACATCGAATTGCCTTACAATGAGCAACTGTTTTCAATTCAATACCAATCTCATGTATTAACATTGCTAAATAGTCTTCGTTTTCATTGATCGCTGCTATTTCCAAAGTGAATTCGGGTGGATTAAAGTCGATCAATTTTATCCCATACAATACGGGTTGTGTCTTTGAAGCGGGTCGAATGATGCCTTTCGAAGCCATTTCATAAGCAGCTTGTGATTGTACATCAACCCCACATAGTTCGTACATTTTTCGTTGGTGGGATGCTTGCAAAGATGAAACCATACCACTAATTCTGTCAGGATGGACATGATTGAATTTGGACTTTACAGTGATTCTAGAATCGTAGAAGTGAGTTTCAGTGGCAGTACCAAGGCAACCTTTAACATGATACACACGAACTGGGCGATTCATGTGAATCTTACAGGATTGTTTAAGACCACGATTTATTCCGAGTACTAAATAAACGTTATTTTATTCTTAGTTTTTTTTTATGTGATTTAACTTACACAAAACTCCACTTGTATGTAGTCCAACCTTAGACACTGGTGCACATTTGATATCTTGCATTTGATAGCGATGCCCAACAGCTAGTATGTGATCTGATAAATCGGCTATTTTACGCACAATTGGCCCTTGATCGCCTCCTGGTTCAAGCATTTCCATTTTTCGTGGTTCTCGTACTTCCAACTGATTGAGGTCTAGGTACAAATGCATTATAAAATAAATTTGGCGGCTATGATGCAAAAAATTGAAACAACTTACCTCTGCATAAATTGTGTAAGACTGCTAACCTGACATGGCTAGCTCTTCTTCCAGCCGGCTTGAAAACATTAATTATTCCATTTAGATATTTAAATGCAGTCACTGCATTGTAAACTTTTGTCAAAGTCATATTTATTTAAGTAATACTTTTATGTTTTTCCGAGAGGTTTACGAACTGTCAATTTATTGTGAATTGTGCTAAAGGAAACAAACGTGAACTAACTACAAAAAATGTTAGATCACAATTATAGATCCTAATAAAAGTTTTTATTAAAATCTTTTACGATAACAAAATAAAAACTAATAAAGATTTGCATGTATTTTGATTAAAAAAAAATCGGTGATGAATAATTAAAACACGTTGCGATGGAGTCGACGAGAGTTTTTAGCCAGAAAATCGAGGTTTTTTTTGACGTTTTCTTACATTTCGCTACCAGACTTACGTCGGGCATTGTATATAAATTTGCATAGTACTATCATCAGCACGTTCCACACGTCGGCCCCACTTACTAATTTTTTGGTTGCTGTTTCTGTGTATATACAAGTGCGCCCTCAGACGACCACAGCACACCACTCAAAAATCATCGTGATGATAGTACTAAAAGTTTTATATACAATGCGTCGGGTTAGATTAGAAAAACGCTCCCGAGTTTTAGACCATCACCAAGTAAAATTGACATTTGGTGTAGCAAGAAGAAGGGGAAAAAGAGGAAGACGTCATTTAACTTTTACGCAAAAAAAAAAAAATTTGAAATGAGTTCTGCGTTGCAAGAGATTTCAGCTTAAACATTGTGATATGAAAAGTTAATCAAAGAATGGAGACTTGGCATTAGGAAAAGAATGACATCGTTTTTATTTTTAGTATTTTCTTTTGAAGTCAAATGGGGGAAAATACTTATGTATGTATGTTAACATTTTTTTTTATTGAAATTTCCTTCTAGTTTTTTCGGCCTAATTTTGACTAACTCAAGAAAAATGATTCATGCAAATTTTGCCCCGAGCTATAAATACGAATACCCACGTTCATGAGTCGCATGAAATATGTATTTTACATTATGCTTCCTACTAATAAATTTCTTCACATATTTGACGTCATTTAACGCACAGTTCAGCGTGTTTTCATCAACATGAGCAGAGTTAGTTTACGTAATGCTGACATACAGCATTATTTTTTTGAATTACTGACGTCTTTTCAAAAAAATTGATTCTAAAATTAATCAATTCCACGAATACTAGTATATTATAATATCAGCCTTTGAATCCAGCAAAACAACCCGAGCGAAATAAGATTCATTTTCATCAAAAAATATGCTACATACATAACCAAATTTCAAATAAAACACAAAAATTTATCATTTTGTTCATTCACTCCAAGCGTGCTTTAGTTTATTTTGTTATTCATTTGAAATTCTTGTTCAGATAAGAATTGAAGTTTATTACATAAAATGAGACAAGTTCAATTCAAGATGTCTGGGTATTTTTTTTTTTATAAATAAATTAATAACTTTTGAGAAACACAACTCAGTTTTTAACAGGTTCAGATAGTATTGATTAAATTTCAAGATTTTATAAGAGTGAACGCACAACTCAGAAATGTAAAATTGGGAAGAGTTGGTGTTCTTCTTGGAATGACAAAAGAGTGTTGTTTCATGATTAATAGCTGTGAGGTTGTTTTGATTAATCGACCTCTTCGATGGTTGGGCCAGCACCTGCTCCAGCGCCAGGGGTGGGTCCGGCACCAGCACCGGGAGCACCACCTGGGAATCCGGGCATGCCTCCGGGTGGACCACCGGCTCCTTGGTAGAGCTTGGTGATGATTGGATTGCAGACGGCCTCCAATTCTTTCTGGCGGTGTTCGTATTCTTCCTTGTCGGCCAATTGGTTGGCATCCAACCATTTGATGGTCTCGTTACACTTGTCGAGAATGGTAGTTCTGTCAGTGTCAGCGATTTTGCTCTTGAGGTTGTCTTCGTCAAGAGTGGCCTTCATGTTGAAGCAGTAGGATTCTAAGGCGTTCTTAGCGGAGATTGTCTCCTTTTGCTTCTCATCCTCGGTACGGTATTTCTCGGCCTCGTTGACCATACGCTCGATGTCTTCCTTTGAAAGACGACCCTTGTCGTTGGTAATGGTGATCTTGTTTTCCTTGTTGGTTGATCTTTCCAATGCGGTTACGTTCAAGATACCGTTGGCATCAATATCGAAGGTGACCTCGATCTGGGGTACACCGCGTGGTGCTGGTGGGATTCCAGAGAGTTCAAACTTGCCCAACAAGTTGTTATCCTTGGTCATCGCACGTTCACCTTCGTAGACCTGGATCAATACACCGGGTTGGTTGTCGGAGTAGGTGGTGAAGGTCTGGGTCTGCTTGGTTGGGATGGTGGTGTTGCGCTTGATCAAAACGCTCATTACACCACCGGCAGTTTCAATACCCAAAGACAAGGGGGTAACATCAAGAAGCAGAAGATCCTGGACTTCCTGGGACTTGTCACCGTGCAAAATGGCAGCCTGTACAGCGGCACCATAAGCGACAGCTTCATCGGGATTGATCGACTTGTTCAATTCCTTGCCGTTGAAGAAGTCTTGCAACAAGCGTTGCACTTTAGGGATACGAGTGGAGCCACCAACCAACACGATATCGTGGATGGATGATTTGTCCAACTTAGCATCACGAATGGCTTTCTCAACGGGGTCCATGGTGGAGCGGAAAAGATCAGCGTTCAATTCTTCGAAACGGGCACGGGTGATCGAAGTGTAGAAGTCAGTTCCTTCAAATAGTGAATCAATTTCAATGCTAGCTTGGGTTGATGAAGAAAGAGTACGCTTTGCACGTTCGCAAGCTGTGCGCAGACGACGAAGAGCACGCTTGTTTGTGGTCAAGTCCTTCTTGTGCTTGCGCTTGAACTCTTGCACAAAGTGGGTAACTAGACGATTATCGAAATCTTCACCTCCCAAATGAGTGTCACCAGCGGTCGACTTGACTTCAAAGATACCATCATCAATTGACAAGATGGAGACATCAAAAGTACCACCACCCAAATCGAAGATGAGAACGTTACGTTCACCGGCAGCCTTCTTGTCCAAACCGTAAGCAATAGCAGCGGCTGTGGGCTCGTTGATGATACGCAAAACATTCAAACCAGCAATTGTACCGGCATCCTTGGTTGCTTGACGCTGGGAATCGTTGAAGTATGCTGGTACTGTGATGACAGCATTCGATACAGTCTTGCCAAGGTAAGCTTCAGCGGTTTCCTTCATCTTGGTTAAAACCATGGATGAGATTTCTTCAGGGAAGAAGGTCTTCTTTTCATCCTTGTAGATAACCTGGATTTTTGGTTTGCCTTCTACACTGACAACATCGAAGGGCCAGTGCTTCATGTCAGCTTGTACGGGTGCATCTTCGAATTTACGACCAATCAATCGCTTAGCATCAAAAATGGTGTTAGTAGGGTTCATGGCGACCTGATTTTTGGCGGCATCACCGATAAGACGTTCGGTGTCTGTGAAGGCGACATATGATGGTGTCGTACGATTTCCCTGATCGTTGGCAATAATTTCGACCTTGCCGTGTTGGAATACACCCACGCAAGAGTAGGTTGTACCCAAATCAATACCAACAGCTGGAGCTTTCGACATCTAAACATAAATTATATAAAAAAGGAAATGAATTTAGTTCATTTTTTTAATGCATTAATGGTGCTTTTAATAATCATTTATAGAATGAAAAAAAAAAAAAGGAATATGGTTTCACAAAGCAGAACTATTAAACTTTTATTTGACCCTCAAGTTCAAACTTCCCAGTGCCTCAAACCTAGTTGCGCCATCTAATATTTTATAGTATGTACGTATTAGCCCGTTCCCGCTTTAGAAGATCATAGAAAAGGTATTCAACCTGAAAGTAGTCTTTCTCTCTTTTTTATAACTTTAATAAACTGCAGCAAAAATAAATAAGAGAGTACAAAAACACTTCACTCGAAGCTTGGACAATAAATCAGATAAATTATTATGACTTATGTCTAACTATTAATTAATAATGCAAGCAGTTTAAATAATAGTGTTCAGAAAAATAAGATTTTAGCCATATGGAATCAGAAAATATGGTTGATCAGGTGCTTATTTCAAACATTTTCAATCACACAAAACAGTGTAATTTTTTTATTAAAAAAATGTCATTCACATAATTTTGGTTTTTATTCAAACTGACACTGTGCGTCATATTAGACAAATTAAAACTGTTCACCAGATTTATCAGGTAGAAGAGATTAACTTAAAAAAATATTTCATGGAAGAGCCTGCTCTTTTTGGCGAAAGAAAAATTTGAAAATACAATTTAAAAACTTCTTAATGCATTTTGGCAAGTAAGTTGTTATTTAACTTTATCATTGCTTTTACAAGAGCGAGGTAAAAGTAGAAGTATCCTAGGTAATTAATTTCAATTTAACGTTGGTAGACAATTTTGTATGTAGCAGAAATGTGTTTGTTTAAATCATGACCGTGAGATCAAGTCATGTGTATCATACGAAGTATGTACATTTAGCTGCACAAAGAGAATATTACTTTATCTCCCAATTCGGTATAAAAAAATTACCAGATAACCATAAAAATGTTTGGTATAAAAAAAAAAATTATCAGAAAACCATAAAAATGCTTATAACCACATTGCCAACAAAGTAGTTTCGCGGTCATAGTCCATATCAATATACCTACCATTGCCAAACAATTATGTGGTGAAGATGATAAAGAAAACAAATACTTTCAAACAATAAATTCTACCTACTTACATCAAAATGTATTACGCAATTTATGCAAAATCAAACGAAAAATACGAAGTTTTGCACAAATATATATAGGAATTCCATTTAAATATGAAAAAAAAGTTCATTAGCAATATATATATACATTATATGTACATATGTATATATTTGTACACTCATCGACCGTTCTGCTGAGAAAAAAAAACATATATGTAGGTACTGGAGTTTCATATGACACATTTCTGTGCTGCTCGAATGCGATTGCAATTTCACAAACGTGTCTGGAAAAAAACCACCCAACTTAAGTTCATAAAGAATTTATCGATTAGGTAGGCAAGCTTGCACATGCCTTTAATCTTTCCAAAGGCTAAAATGATACTTCTAGATTTCTTTTATTTTAATCACGAATAAGTCATTTGTAACAGTTTGGAATCTTTCCAGAACAAAAGTTGCTAACATGTGCTGTACATAGAGAAGAGAGTACATAATATACTTTTTGGAAAACGCATTGCGATTTTGACTTGCGCGGAAATCACGTGGTTACTATTCAATATTATAGAATTTTTTTTGTAAAAAAACAGTAAGTTAATTATTATGAGAACTAACAAAAAAAATTAAACTTTACATTAATTTGGAGAATCCATGATCATAACCAAAAATTAAAAGAAGAAAAACCACATGGTTTTCTAACAAAGAACAGAAGTACCATGCGGGTGCGGGATAAGGGACGCTTCCATGCTAATGAACCATCTGCCCCTACCAAAACTTCAGCTGTGTAATGTGTGCTTCTCGTTTGCTTTGTGTGAAAGCGGAAAGAACATTCGAGAAAATTCACATGGCTTCATTTTTTTTTAAACAGATAATAAATTACGAAGTTTCGAACTTCATATTTGATAGCATTTTATAAATTGCATGTACTTTAAGCAATTAAATTTCATTACGGTTAGATTATTATTAGAATTAAAAATCATTTTTTACATAGGGGTGAGGTTTTTTTTTAGGAAGAAAAATTTCCTTTTCGCAACTTATAGTTTACCAATATAATGATTTTTTTTTTTCCACAAAATGATGACTAATAACAAACTAAAAACATTTTGAATAAAGTGCTCACCTTTAATTATTTTTTTATTTAGCTCTGATTTAATTAATTTTTATTAAAAATGGAGGAATAATCGCTTCGCGTTCACGAAAAAACTTTTCACTACTTTAAGGAATACTTCAGAATATGAATATGAACTGAGAGATTTTTTTGCAAGCCAACGAATTTATAAACCAAATAAGTGCTGCCATTAAAGTTTGAAGCGGAACTAAATGGAAATTTGAAAAGAAAAACAGAACATGATACCAATTTTAATACTTTTTACATGTTCAAGCCGTTTTCCTTTGGAAGTGTCAGAGTACTTTGGTAACCATTTTCGTTGTTCGTTTTTTAATTAAAAGAAGAAAATGTTGATGAAATAATGTGAAATGATATCGTCACAATACACGAGAGAATTGTGGTTTAGCTTTTCCTATGTTGAGCATAGTATTGGTTCTCATATTTGTTTTTTTTTTTAATGAATGTTATTATCCCTGCGTGCTTCACTTTTCAAAACACATCAAAACATTGTTGTTTTTGGTAATTTCTTCCATAGAAATCTATTAATTTTTCTAATTTTTCCGTCTCAACCAAAAAATACTTCACGACAACACTTAAAATTCCTTCAATTTCAATTCGTTTATTCCAATAAGAAAATGGAAGTTGGAATAGGAACGATAAAAAATTACTGTTTCTCCTCCTAGCGGCTAGAAAGTAGAAGTCAGCACAAGCGGCACAAAAGGCGGCAAAATAAGAGGAATGAGTAAAGTAGTTCAGGGAAATAGAATAATCTGGAAATTGTATTGGGACTCAAATAATGTTTTTTTCCTTTTTTAAGAAGCACATTTTAATTAAATATTTTATTATTGGAGTTTTGAATTTCACTTTAAGCGATGATGAAATATCACCATGGTCATTGTATATAAAACTTATAGTACTATCATCACGATGATTTTTGGGTTGTGTGCTGTGGTCGTCTGAGGGGGCACTTGTATATACACAGAAACAGCAACCAAAAAATTAGTAAGTGATCGCTTGGGGGCCGACGTGTGGAACGTGCTGATGATAGTACTATGCATATTTATATACAATGACCATAGTGTCAAATGAACTCAAAAATAGACATGTTTTTTTTTTTTATAAACCCGAAAGAATGTGACGAAAATAAGATCACGGGGCTAAACACATTGCATGTTAAATCAAACAGCATCTTATCTTCGGGAGTTCTTAGCTTAACCCAGAGAAATTCTGGAGCTCAGCTTAAACAAGGATACAGATAGGCTAGAACCCATATTTTTATATGGTAATACTAATAATACTATTAATTACTGTGAAATCATGCTAAGGTAAGGTCCTGAGGAATTAATAAGGGTTAAATCATGCGTATCATACAACTTCCTCTCACATATGTATATGCAACTATTGTTTGAATACGTCAAGTTTGAACACATATATGGATGGGATAGAAGCGATATTTTCATGTGTTATCGATAGCTTACTGTTTTTTTTGTCCAATTCTCCCTTAGAGTATATATAACATTTATATATACTCTAAGAATTCTCCGGGGTTTTTGAAAAAAAAAAACAACCTAGAGATTTCCTTTTCCTAGGACCTTACATTAGAGAAGGGTCAACATGGGTTTAAGCTTTGTATATATAAACTATAGTTCTCTCATGGTGGAAGTCGAATGGGGCGACATCTAAAGTATGCCGGCAACCCTTACTCTTTTTTTTTTGCGGAGAGCTTATGGAGGTTTTAATTGATATTTATTGATATTTTTTGGATGCAATAATCCAAAAAATCGTCTCCTCTTGCCCCTACCGCCAATTTCCGACGCTTAAAGACTCCCAAAATCGAATTTTACACCTCACATTTTGCAGCGCCACCACAAGGGTCTGGGCAACATTAAAAAAAACTCGCCATGATAGTACTATAGTTTTCATATACAAAGGTTTAAGGACTCCATGACAGAAGATAATAATATGTACCTTTGTATATGAAAACTATAGTACTCTCATGGTGGAAGTCGAATGGGGCGACATCTAATGTATGCGGGCAACCCTTACTCTTTTTTTTTGCGGAGAGCTTATGGAGGTTTTAAATGATATTTATTGATATTTTTTGGATGCAATTATCCAAAAAATAATCTCCTCTTGCCCATACCACCAATTTTCGACGCTTAAAGACTCCCCAAATCGAATTTTACACCTCACATTTTGCAGCGCCACCACCAGGATCCGGGCAACCCTAAAAAAAACTCGCCATGATAGTACTATAGTTTTCATATACAAAGGTTTAAGGACTCCATGACAGAAGATAATATAATTAATAAATAAATAGGTATTTTCGGATTGATCGCGTTATTTAAAAATATAGAGTGCGATCAATCCGAAAATACCTATTTATTTATTAATTATGTCAAACAATCGCGAAAACCTTAGAAGATAATATGTACATATAAAAATATCGCATAAACTTGGGGTATAGAAAAAAAGCACACGTTCTTATGCGCGGATTCCGTGTTTTTTTTAAAATATACCCTACGACAGCGCCGTGTGTGCGCCTGTATCAATAATTTTTTTTAGGCGAAAATATCCGATACAAAACGAATATGTACCTATATAGTATATTAATTTAAATTTAATGTTAAAACTATGTACATTATTTTATAAAAAAAAATGTATGGAATGAAAATGAAAACACGATGAATGACTCGTTGTTTCACTTTCGGACATTAACGATATTTTTAAAAAAATATGTTTTATCAATCACAGATAACGACCAACAACAATGAGTCAAATCGGTAATTGTTTAAATCCGGCATTGTTCTTTTATCTCAAGTTTGAAGCCATTTACCAGTATTTTCATTTAAACTGTAAACTTAAGACTCGACTACGGTTGTAATCCATATTGACTAGTACAAACCTATATTACTGCCGCAAGTGTTGTTCTTCACAATACCTTCCAATAGTCTTGTATATTTTTTTTATGTTTATATTTATAATTTAAAAATAATAATATGTACAAAAATGATTATTCCTGACGAAGTAAAAATACCTAAAATTTTAAACTTACTTATTTAAATAAAATTAAAGATCTGTTTTTTTTTTTTTAATATAACAACTAGGTTATTTGTAATACATGTGAAAAGGTCTTTTGTTGCTCTGAATGTCGAGAGAAACATGAGCATAAAAGCCATGCTATTATAGTGCAGTGTGTCGAACCTGTTCTACATTTGTTCTGTCCCATTTGTGAGAAAAAACCTCTTGTTCTTCAAGAGCTGATCCACACGGAATTACTTAGCCACATTGCTGAAAAGCATTTACCACTAAACTGTCGAAAATGTTCAAGAGTGAGCTTGTATAACCTAAAGAAATAAGATAATTTTCTATGAATGTTTTTAGGTCTATACAAAAATTGATGATTTACTTAAATTTTCTAAATGCGTTCAAAATAATGTCTCCTGCAATCTGGAAGTTGCAGTAGTCAGCGAATCTCAAATCACAGAAGAACTAACACAGCAACCCATCAAAAGCTTTGCTTCAAGCGTTTCTACTCAAACTTCGCCATTTAGGGTCCCAGATATCAATGATAGCCATTTAACTCCAATTTCTATGATAAACTTACGTTGGAAAGCGAAAAGTAAAATAACTGAAGAATTCATAAGCGATAGTGTATCGTCAATCAAAAACATTTCATCTATCAATAATTCTTCATTGCGGAAAAGCATTGGAGGCTTGGGTGGTCCATTGACGAAGGGAAAACTTGTTCGATCGACTTCGACTCCGTTGCAGGCAGAACTTGTGGCTAAGCCAAAGGAACAGGTGTTCAATGTTTCTGGGGGACATATGTCGAGTATTCATAATTCAGTTAGTGAATCAGAAAGTAGCCCACCCTTGGTACCGCAAGTGAGGTAAGCTTTAAAAATTTTGATATCAATTAAATTTTGTTCAGTTGAGATTCCAAGTAACAAAATTTAAATCCACTATTTAATTTGAATTTGCTAACACAATATCAATCTGTTTCAAAACCTTGAAAAAGACCTGTTGACGCAAAAAGCCGTTACCAAAAAGCACGAGCACGTGGTAAGATATCAGCAGTAGTAACTCCACTACGCCAGGTCATGTCAAAAAGTATCCAAAAGGCAATTGCTGAACATGGAATAGCAGCCGAAAATCGAGGTTTCGGATATAACCGAAAGAAAATATTCGAATCTATCGACAGCAGTACTGGTAAAAAAATCGATTTTTGCTATATTTTTATAAACTTTCCTTTTTTTAAAGAAATTTTAGAGAAATCCGAAGAAAATATTCCATTGGACTTACGTCTCTCTCCCGCCGTGCGCCGTACGCAAAGCGAAATAATAGACCGTCAGACTCAAATGGACTTCCTTCATACGATTGGCAAAGCACCTCCAGCAATAAAAATACTCCTTTCATCAACAAAAAAGACCGAAACAACTGAGTCGATAGTTATAACTTCCTCCAGCAACGCGGAATCCTTAACAGAAAATTCCCAAAAAACTAACAATCAATCAGCAAATTCTGTTTATCAAACTTGTCGAAGTGTTGAAATAATTACGTCTACATCAACCGAACTAAGTCAAGTGAACATTAAACAAAATGAAGTTATGTATGAAAATAGTGTACCACCTATTACCCCTCGAATACCTACTTCAGGAGTCTTGACAAATAAAAAAATAATCAAATTCGAAACCCCAGTTGTGGACCCGAAGAAAACAAAATCTGAAAAACAGTCACCGGATGAACTATTTTTCACACCATCATCGACACCCATTCGAACTTCGAAAATCAAAAAACAATTTCAATACACTGACAACTACTCCCGTTCGGGTGGTATTAATCAGTCAAAAAAATTCTACAGTATGGAAGCCCAAGAAAATGATAAAACCGAATCACCTTCGGATTACACCGATGTTGACTTTGATGATGAAGTTTTTATCGAGGAGAAAAAACCCGAACGCAGTCGAAGTAGATTGTGGAACTTGGTTGCTTCTGTTATTCGTTTGCCTTCATTGAATGGACTTGTAGACCAAGATGATGCAAAGTCAAAAGATGAGACAGAATCGATCATAAGGAGATGTGCATCATTTGCAGGTTTTTTGTTTGTTTCAACGTTCCTCCATTTCACTCAGTCACTAAATACAGATTTAAATTTAATTTTTAATCTATAAAAATCCCTAGAGTTCAGTTTAAATCTGGACTAAGCGACTGAATAATATGGAGGTTAAGTATTATTTGACCCATTATACATTATGTTTTTTAGGTTCTTTTGTGAGACAAAAAGCTATTGATGAAGATAATGTTACAAGAGCTGTGAAACGCAAACGTACCTATACCAATGATTTTAATGTGTCCAAAGGCAATCGCACCGAAATTGATTTCGCATGTTCTGATTCTAAAAGATTTCGTATTCATGGACGGATGCCAATTCAAAGAATGCGTTGCCATTATTAAAATTTTGAATGAAAGTAAATTTAAATAATGTTTTAATTTATATGCACTTTATATTATGTAATAAATGTTTTCTTTATGTTTGTCAATAAAAATGTTAAAAATATTTTTTGGGAATATTCTAGTTTTTTTTTTAAGGAAGAGTTTAAAAAAGACTGACAAATAAATAGAACAAAGTAAGACTCAGCATTAGAACACGTTTTTATCTGAAAACTCTAAAAGTATTATGTTGTTATAAATGAGAATGTTCACAGTTATTAATTCATAGTTTATTCATATTCATTTGTTTAATTAGAATTACCAATTTTTTTTTCGTTTAAATTGCATACAATATTATAATGTAAAAATAGAAGAATGAATGCATTTATGTATGTAAAATTCAATCCACAAATACAAAATCGTAGATTTAAAAAAAAAATAATCAACCAAATTACATATGTATGTTGTTTTACATGTCATGAAATGTTTCTTATATTTATATATAATTTTTGTTTTGATGAATTATATGAAAATATGTATATGCATTATGTTTTCTTATAATAATATTTTGCGATATCAATGATTGTTTTATATACTAAATATTTACTTTTTATTTTATCACGTTTTATAATTATTTTTATAACGTTATACAATAATATGCCTTAAGTTGTATGTAATTAAAAATAAAATCACAATATCAATTTTTTGTTGTTTAAATTTTTGTAACAATGTCAAAAATTAAAAAAGAAATAAAATAAATTTTGGAATAAATAAATCACAAACCGACCATAGTTATGTATATTAATTTAATCATGCGATTTATTTTAACTGGTCGATTTAAAAATCATAAGAACTAACAAAACTTTTTTTTTCTTCACAAACGCATATACATATGTATAGTATATATTATCAATGTTTCCTTAAATCCATTACATCTCCCGTATAGTATTAAAATATATATTTAATTTGTTATACATAGTTCAAGGGAATTTATGTTCGCTACATTTGCTGCACTCTATAAGTAGTTACCCATTTCACATAATCGTACGTCGATTTAAGGTGATTTCATTTTTTTCGTTACAAATTTACAAAAACGTAAACACACATATAAAAATAAATTAAGTGCTTAGTGTGTTAAGATTTTTGTTCGTTTTCAAAGATTGTAGTAATCGACAAATTCTACAGTGCGTCTGTAACAGTACGGATTTAATCTAACTGGTTTCCATTTTTTCTAAAATTCAAAAAAAAAAATTAAAGAAAGAAAAAAAGAAGAAACAAAAATAAAATATAAATATAAATTAAAATAGAACGGGGGTGATTTGAAAATAAATTATAAATAGTTATAATGGTTATTTATGAATGAAATTCAATGAAAACTTAAAAAAAATAAGAAAGGAACACTGATGTTAATCTGTCACACGACATTGCAATACATATCTTTTAAATAAATTAAAAATAACATTTGAGTGCTTGTTATATGTATGTATCGTACGAAAAAAGAAGTTAAAACAAACTTGAGATTTAGAAAAAAAAAACAAACGTGCACATTAATGTGAGTTTGCATATATAAAATTCTTTGCTTTCCTTTTTACGGAAAGAAAAGCTTTCTAGAATGCTGTTTGTTGTTGGAATATTGTTTCAAAAGTATAATACTAATTCTAACTATCAACTATGGAATGTTATTAATCACTCAATTCATTATTAATATGAAGCGTAATGTTTGAGAGCGCAGTCACATGCATTTTGTTTTGCATTTTGAAACAAAAAAAAAAAATACTGAAAGGAATGTCTTGGAAAACAAATTAAAAAAAAAACAATATGTATACAAAGATCGCAGTCAAATATAAATATAAAATAATAAAAACTAAACCGTTGAGCTAGCGGCTAAAGGTGGTGTTGAGGGAATTATATTTGGAATTGTTATCACACAGGCTCCGGCCCGATTGTAAGTTAGTGGTGCCACCTGTATCCATTCGTTAGTTTCAGGATCATATTCTTCGGCAGTTTTTAAATAATGATTACCATCATAACCCCCAACGGCTATGAGGCGATCACCTAAGAAAGCACATCCAATTGCATCTCTTCCGACATTTAGTGAGCATATCTATTTTTTGTTTGTAATAAAATTTCAGTTACCATTGGATTTCCATTAAAAAAAAACTTACCAAAGTCCAAGAATCTGTTCCGGGATCGTAACGTTCAACTGTATCCGTTCTGCAAACCGAGGGATTACTAGCTGGACAATCATGACCTCCTAGAGCGTATAAGTGTCCACTAGCAACTGCTACCTAAAAAGCAAATAATTCATCATTATGAGGCTGTAAAACTTATTTTTTTTTTCTCAAAGGGGGATTTTCATTAAATTCCTAACCTCAGAAAACCAGCCAGAAAAAAAATAATCATGTAAAAATTTGTGAATTTAGAAATTTTTTGCAAGTAAAAATATATACAAAAAAAAGTTCTTTAAAGCCACTTACTCCAACTCCTCCTCGTCGTTTATTCATCGGTGCTCTGAGTGTCCATTTATTTGTATGCGGATCATAACATTCAACTGAACGATGGCAAACAGAACCATCACGACCACCAACAACATACAGTCGTCCTCCCAAAACCGCAACACCAGCGGTTGATCGCATTGCTGACATTGGAGCTACATAATTCCAGGTTCGCGCAAATGGATCCCAACTGTTAATTAAAATTAATAAACATTAATTCAAAAAATATTTAGATTATTTCATAAAACATACCGTTCAACGGTATTTAAGTAACTCCACCCATCATGACCACCAACGGCATACATAGGTCCTTCGAGTACAGCAACTCCCAAACCATGACGATGTGTACCCATTGGAGTAAGTGGAGTCCATGCCATTGTGTTTAAGTCTAGGCATTCAACCTGTGTTTTAAAAATATTAAAAAACTTTATTTCAATAAATTAACTACTCATTTTACAGTATTGAGTGTTTTTAATCCGTCACGACCCCCAACAATAATTAATTTATCATCCATCACAGCTACACCAAATTGTAATCGTCTTGCTGACATATTTTTCCATACTGTCCATTTGTCAAGGCGTGGACAATAACTTTCAATGCTTATAGCGCCCTTGAAAACAATTAAAATAAACATTTATAAAAATAAAAATAAATCTAATATTTTCGAAGATTAACATACTTTATGTGCATCCATTCCGCCAACAGCAAGTAATCTACCTACGGTAGATTTTCTAGGTTTTGTTCTTTCGGTGGAGATTAAAGACCGGCGTTCTGGTAAAAGATGCCATTTAAGTGCTTCCATAACAAGTTGTTGACACTCGCTGGAACCACAAACTGATTCAACATGATCAGCAATGAACTGTAGGCAATTTTTTTTTTTATGAATTGAAAACAAAAACTATTTCAAATTCTTACCGATGGTTGTAAAAGTGGTAAACGTATTAGTGCTAATAATTCTGGAATGAATTTTTCACGTGTCGAGGTGTCTTGTTGCACCCATGACATTAAACTATGAAAGACATCTTGTTCTGATGGAACGTTAAGATCATCATTGGATAAAAGTTTTCCTAATTGTTCTGCATTCAATTGGAAAAATTCTTGATTTTTACAAACCTAAAAAAAAAACAAAATAAATTCAAATACTGTTTTAAGTTCAGCCTTATTCTGCTAAAAGTTCGCGTGTATATTTGTATTCTGCTTTACGTCGGAGGGAAGTGAATGTTACAAAAAGTATATAAATTGGCATACAAATTAGATTTAAAAAAAATAATAGCACTTAAGAGCTTTCATGAATAACTATTGGTAATGCTTTAAACTCAAAACACAAGTGTTTAAGTAAAATAATTTTTGACATTTAATGTTGAATCGAAACTTTCGATGGAATCGGATAGCAGAGTAAAGGCTTTCCCAAACCAATGCAAAACATTCGGAAACGTCGATGAAACAACAATAACAACACTTTCCTATAATTGACAACAACACGTTGTTATTATCAATTCTTCAACGTCACGACTGTTTTGCATTGATTTGGGAAGCTTTAAGGCTTCTAGGAAAAAATATACATTAGAGAGACCTTTAAATTAGCTCTATGTGAATGAAATTATTAAAACAGAAAGAAAATTATTAAAAACTACAACAAGGTTCACAACGTCATGCTATACATAACTTCTAAATTTCGTTTTTAAATAAAATTGAATTGGCGATTTATTTTTCTTATTTTGACCAATATGAAAAAAAAAATCCGGGAAAATTAGGAAATTTTTTTGTTCTTCATTTGGAGCTGAAATATTAATATAAATATCCAAATGGACAAATATAACGACCACACTTAAATTCGGTTATCAATCCTTACTTGCATAAAATGCTGGCAGGTATATGCTTTGGCTAGTTTTAAAAGTGTTGTACAACTTTGTTGTTCAGCAAAAAATGCAAATCCCAAACAATTTGATGGATGTAATTGCCGAGCTAGGAAATTACAACATGCAGTTACAACGGCATTTAATTGAAGCAGGCATGCTGTTGCTAAGAGTGTTTCTACAGTATCCTCACGAAGTTCAATAAAACCTAAAGGAAATCGATAAGATCATTCGATATAAATTATCAAGCTTCTTGTTAAGAATAACAAAAAATTATAGTTACCTGTGTAACAATATTGTACTAATATTTGCAATGCATCTCCGTGTACTTCCCCCAGTGTAACTTCTTCTTCTTTGGTCTCACGTAAAGATCCAGTGAACATAGCTGAGAAATATGCACTCGATGCTGATAAAACAAGACGATGAGCAGGTACTCTGTGAATTAAATTAAGTTTGTTTAAATACAAATTTACCTTCATGTAAACCTGAAGATGGAAAATAGGAATTAATTTAAGAAATTAACTCAACACCTGGAACTTTTTTTTTTTGTCAAAATGTGCTCACATGAAGGGTAACAAATATATTATTTTACCTACTTTCTTTTATACTATTCAATCAATATCTCTTATTTATTTTTTTTAATATGGCAACGCATTTATCATACAAATGAAAATTTAAATATGTACAAGTACATACATATGTATTTTTCAACTCATTTTTTCGAGCGAACAATAACCCCTAAACGTAATTTTTTTAATTTTATTTTTGTTCTAAACATACATCTGTGAAGATGTCTCTGTACAAAAAGAAAAAGTACAAACAGAAATCTATGTATATATCATTCCACCATTTAAACATTATACGCCGCAAATGTTTTATTAATGCAATAAATGAAGTCTTCATTCTCTGTACAATGTACATCTTCCTTATAATAATTAAATTACTATGTGCAATTTGGAACAAAACATTTTACAGTTTTATCTATGGAAATTCTGTTTATTTATTTAAAGTAGAGCTTTCAATAACAAAGAGAATAAACTATAAAAACCACAAGATATACTTATTGTCATATAAAAATAACGAACAAAAACAATAAAGAGTAATACCATACTTACTAAATACTATTGACATTGTGGCATTTACCAAGTACATAATAATTTGCAACACAAAGCAAGATTTGCATGAGAACAGATAATGTACTAGTTCTAGACTAGTCTGCATTCTATAGAGATAAATCTGTAAAACATGAAATAAATACTTTTATACACCGATTCCTGCTTCCTTGTTTGCTTTCCTTGTATCTAGTAACTTAGTCTTGATTATGATAGTGCTGAAGTAGCTTTGTCTGTCTTGATTTGATTTTCTAGTTTATTAAAAGAAGAACAAAACAAACGATTGGTGCTACAAATATAATAATGGGATAAATTCAGGAATCTAACGTTCCGCAACTGATTTCTTCTAAAACAACAGGTTTCTGACGTCAATTTACTGAGCCCAAGGCTAACCTTTGGTATTGTGGGTGTAATTTAATATAAGTGATTTTTTTTTTAATTCTTTTGAATGAAATCTTTCAGCTTGAACTGGTAGTTATTATTATAAAAAAGAAATGAAGACTATAAGTAGTAGATAATTTCATCTTAGACTCTTGTTTTTTTTACTGATTAGTAACTTAACATAAATCAAACTTTTCCGTATTTTTTATTTGTTTTAAAATCAAAAAATCTTAATATAAACTTTTAAAATAATTAGAAAATGAAATTAGTGCAAAATAGAACAAACACATATTCTGCTCATTTTCTGATCAACATAGGCTTATCCCAGACATCTATTTGAATGAAACAGTGTTCTTTAGGTCCGAATATTTTAAGTATCTTGGATCTCAACTGCTTTAAGATGAAACAGTAATGTGGGTGAATTGTAATCACACACTATCGTCGTCGGTTATATAAGAAGATTTCAGCTAAATTTCTTAAAAAGAAATTTTAAATGTGCTTTAATTTCTTCATTTATTTAACTTACGAAAGTAATAATCCACAGATTGTTTGTTTCGTTATAAAATTAAAAAACAAAGCTCAAATTTATCAATAAAATATTCATAAACTTGCCTAGGGTGGACAATATTTTCTTATCATTTGCATATTTTATGCAATTTTAACATTTATGCATGCCTGGCATGTTCAAGATTGTAATCAAGCAGACTTTATCAATCATGCAAATACGTAAGTAGTTTTATTTTGTCCGAAGCAATACAAATTTTAAAAACATCAGGCTTTGATCATATGCAATCTTGATTACCTATGTAGTTTGAACATAACAAAATTGTAGGTGGTGCATTGCTTGTTAAATTGCAATCATAATTCACTATTCGCCTAACTAAACTAAACCAATCGATCTTGAAATTAATTAATTAACCGGTGTTCAAAGAAACACGCATATACATATCTGCTCAAGTCAAAATCAAAGGTGTAAATGATCAACCCACTTTTGTTTTTCTATCACAACATTCTGTCTGTGCTGTTATTATATACTGAGTCATAATACTGTATAATAGTATAAATCGAATATTCAAGCAATTTGTGATTTTATTGCAGTTCTAATTCATATTTATTTATTGTGTAGGTTGCGTGAGTGTAAACCTTGTTGGAAACAATGAACTTACACCATCGTATTGAAAAAAAAAAATCGTGTCAATTGTCAAACGATAAAAAAACAATAACAAGCTCTACATATGTATGTATATATATTAGAAAATTTTGTTATGCTTGAATTGTAGGTTATGAATAATTTATTTGTAAACAAAAACATAATTAGGGCCGTATTCAATCTATCTACATATGTATGTACACATTTTTCTATAAAATGTATAGAATGTCTGGGCATGTTTTATTAATGCATTTGAATTTGAAGTTAACGGTGAACTGACACTTCACTCTTAAAAACGTATCGAGAAAAATTAACATTTTTGTTAACATTTCAGAAACCAATCAAATTTTCATTATCAAATTTTAAAATTAAGACAGAGAATATTGACAAGGGGTCTCACTTCTTTTTTTTAGGATTCAAAGAGCTGAAAAATAACTGAGCCATTGTATATCAATTTGCATAGTACTATCATCACGATGATTTTTGAGTTGTGCGCTGTGGTCGTCTGAGGGCGCACTTGTATATACACAGAAACAGCAACCAGAAAATTAGTATGCGCTGTGATCGCTTGGGGCCGACGTGGTGGAACGTGCTGATGATAGTACTATGCAAATTGATATACAATGACTGAGCTAAGAAATTAAGTTGATAATGGCGGAAAATATATTTTGATTTAAGACATTAATTTTTTTTTTAAGAAATAAAAATTAAACTGGGTAAAATATCCGAAAGCCATTGTTTTAGGTTTTCAATAAAAATTTTGGATTTTTTTCAAAATGTTTAAATAGTTTTTAATTGCTCTTTTGTAAAAAAAATAACAAACATGAAATTCGCAATTTATTTTGTTATGCATATTGCAAATTGAAAAGTAAAAAATAAGAAACAACACGGCTATAAAAGCTCATCTACAACTTGCCTTTATAGTTCTAATTTGTAAACTTTAAAAATCTTGCACCGCCACATTTGTCATAACTCTAGCATTTACCCTACTTTCCCACACATCTAACAAATTTATCACCCAAATGCAAATAATAATTTTTATATTGCATGCCGCTTTTCATGTCAATGTTCAGTTTCAGTCTCTAATGTTTTTCCAGTTGGATTGAAATAATTTTTTATTTTATTCAAGTCCCCATGCCATGCCACCGTTATAAAGTGAATGGCAATACGTATGTATGTACATAAAACACTTCCTGTTGTTTATAAATTACATTACACTAAGATTGACTCCAAAAATAACGAAAATAGGTTGAAAAAATAAAATGCGAGTCGCGTCGGCATTAAAAAGATTTCTTCCAACTTCATCTGTTGCCAAAGATGCAATGCAATTTCAAATGTCATGCCAAAGAAAAACTTATAGATATTTTATACACAGGTTTTCCTTTTTTTGTTCTTCATATAGGCAAAAGAACAGATTTTCTTTGTTCGTCGCAACAACAAAAAAAAAAGAAGGAATTAATGAACACAATATAACAAGAGCCTTTCCCAATACACAATACAAAATGCAAACAACAAAGGATCTTAAATCTTACCTTTTTCCATCGATTCCAGCTATAAGGATCACATCACACAGCTGTTCGTTTTCTAAATAATTTTGCATTCTTTTGAGGACACTCTCAGCATGATCACGACACCGGAAATATTCATCTTGACTGACAGTCGATGTTAAGCTTCCCATGGAAAAGTCACGGGTCAATGAATCTTCAGCTATCAGGCTTATTCTTGCACTTGACGAAGTAGATTCCCTGCTGGGACTCTCTTTGTTACTTGCAGACATGATGGTTTTGTTGTTGTAGGTATTTAAATTATTCGCATAAATGTTTTCTTCTTTTTTAGTATTTATGTAGATATATTATTTAAATAGTTCCTATCAAATTTTTCTCTTTGTTTTTGCATTTGCACATAAAAGCCAATTTGAAACTGAATTTTGAGTTTTCTCCTATAATGGAATTAATAAAATATAAATTTAATATAGGTATCCTCCGCGCCGTTTGCTAAGAAATCTTGTTCTCTACAATTCAACAAACCGAGTCGTACTAAAATTATTACTGTCGCTTACTTTATCCTCATGCTAGATGCGTTTAGCTAGAGCAAGTGTAGGGGGTACATACACATTGCACGAACAACACACAAGATACGAGATGGATGTTCTTTTTTACAAAAATTTCTTGGTTTGTTGTTGTTTGCAAATAAAGAAATAATAAATATTAACGCAATAAGCTACTGCTAGTATGGCGGCTAAGGCTAGTAGTAATGAGTAAAACAGAAGAGAAAGAGTTTGAAAATTTAAAAGCAATACACTATGAAAATTCCCACAACAGAAGAACTATATTTATAAATAAGACGACAAAGAAGACAGAGTCGTTTATGGTAACATTGTAGACAAAAAGCAAATTAAAAAATGATAGGAAGCCCTTGCAACTACTGTCCATGAATCGATATAATGGAACTATAGGTATTTGTCTAATTCCCAACTGAGATAATAAAACCTCTTAGTTTAATAGAAGGAAGATGAGTTACTATTGAGGTAGGATTTCAAGGATAAAACATGAATACAAAGCAAATATATTGGTTTGTTGCTTTTATGTTTCACTGGTTAATGTCCGTAATGAAAATTTGCTAACTCGAGGTCAAGATTCAAAAGGTACCTGCTTGTGCTTTAAATTCTTACAAAGAAATTCTTTTCGTTTTTCTGTTCTTTTTTTTTTTTTGCTTTACATATAAAATATACAAAGCAGACAAGAGAATTATGATTCTTCAGCGAAGTTGAATTCAATCATTTTTGTTTAGAAATTGAACATGAACTTAAGTTTTGGGGTTCATCGTTCACCTCTTTGTTTAATGTTTGTTTGTTAATTGAATAGATCAAGAAAACAAAAATGTTTTTCATTTGCAATTAACAAAAGAGCAAAGTTAAGGAACACAATTAACTATTAAAAACCAAAGTTATTATTAGGTAGGTTTTTATAACTCACAATTAATTATTAATTTACTTTTTAATCATTTATCAAAGGAAAATTAAATTTTAAGGACGCACCAAAAACTAAAATTTTAATATTTTTATTAAAATGTAAATAATCAAATCTCAATTGTCAAAAATGTATAAGAGAAATTTGTTTAACTAGAAACTGGAAAAATGATGAGGGAAGTAATAGAAAATATATTTTTATATTGGAATGGTGATGCCAAAACTATTTTATTTGTACCATTTTTTAAAGGTAGAATTATAATCGTCGGACGCCATTCACATGTTTTGACGAAAGTACGCGGACTAGTGTTAACAAGGTGCTCATAAGTTTTTGAGACTCATAAGTCATAACTAAAAAATCCTCCTTCATTAGCTTATAAATTTTTTTTTTTAAGAAATTTTATAACCGCCGGCATTGTATATAAATTTGCATAGTACTATCATCAGCGGCATTGTATATAAATTTGCATAATACTCTCATGAACACGTTCCACACGTCGGCCCCCCAGTGATCACACACGTAACTAGTTTCCTGGTTTCTATTTCTGTTAATATACAAGTGCGCCCTCAAACGACCACACAACACAACTGTGTGGAACGTGCTCATGAGAGTACTATAGATTTCATATGCAAAGGACATGACCGTTCAATATTCGTTATTGATATCAGAATATCATCGATAGCAATAGCTGGCAAGCTCGCATGGCATCAGCTTTACTAAACGTCACATCTTTCTTATCAATAAAAACGTTCTCTTAAGGGGCATTTATGCTCTATGCAGCCCATATAAATGCTTTATAAATACGTGAGCTTAAATATAAAATAAAATCTAGGATTTTAAGAATGATGAACAAAATTCGTATAAAGTAAAAATGGCACCACTGATTTTTCCAATTGGAAGGAACTTAAACACATGCATATCAAGCAAAATACAACTCATACATTCAAGCATATCTGTAAAACACCTCAAAAACCTCATACGACCACTGTCACTGTAAAGTTGACATCATTAGAAAATTAATTTTTTATTTAATAAAATAATTTACAAAAATCCATAAGGTGAACCAATTTTGGATTAATAATGGACGCACTTGATTTAATTGAAAAACGCATCGACTCACTTAATCGTGTATTGGGTCCGATTCCGGATAACGATGTTAAAGGCAGTGAAAATTTCGTTGACTCGCTTCTCTCGGCAAATACACTGCTTTCATCTGCGTTGGCTGGGCGAGATAACATAAACAAGGTTCTACAACGTACCGATGAGCTTGAACATTATCTGGATCCCAACTACCTTGAAGAAACCCAGCAAGTCAAAGCCAAGGAAGTGTATGTGAATGCAGTCGCTCCAGAGATTGCGACGAGTTTTAAACAGCTTTCCGAAATAAAAGCCCTCGAGAAAACCCTAGGAGCGGAATATTTTCGGAACATACCTGACAAAACTGACGAACTCAAGGAATTAACAAAAAACAACACTGAGTATAAGCAACAAACTGAACTTATTGAAGAGAGCCTTATTCTGGCTATGAAACGATATGGAGAACTTCAGCAGGGATTAGTTGAATCATTAACTGCAATGAACAAGAGACTCGATACTCTGGAAGAGAAGTTACAAAAGAAAAAAAATGCAGACATCGATGTGGAGCCAGTAGAATAAAAGTGTATTAGAAAAAAGAAGTTTATTGATTTTCTATTTTCTTTATATTATTTATTCCTTTACAAATTCTCGTTTTGTTTTTTTTTACATTAAGAAATATTTATATTTTTTTTCTAATACTACAATCATATATGTTTTAACTTTAATTGCTTCGGAAAAAAAGGTTTAAAAATCTTAAGTGATTGTATAGTTAAAGATTCAAAGAAAAGTTTGGAGAAATAAAGTTTTTCTTTTTTTTTGGAAAATGTTTTTACTTTTTTGTCTACCCTTCTTCAGTTGATAAAGATAAAGGATATTCAAGAAACAAAATATTCTTAGTTGGAAAACGAAGAACACAAAGAGAACTGGGTGCGGGCTTAAAGAATACGTTAAGGTTTAACTTATTCACTTTCTTCTTTGTCCTTCCTATGTTTCTTTTTGTCGCGACTTTTACGATCACCACGATCGCGTTCTTTGTCGCGACTTTTTGAACGGCGTCTTGATTTTTCACGACTTCGGGAACGTTCACGACGAGATGATCTGTTTTAAATAGAAATAAATCTTAATTTAGAGAGATCAAAGGTTTTTCTTACAAAATTACCTTTCCCGCTCACGATCTCTCTCTCGGTCGCGTCTTTTTCTTTCACGATCTTCATCTAAACGCTCAGGATCCTAAAATATAAATATCACAATTTAGCATGGCTTGTTATAATTAAACACTTATGAAATCAAAACAATAAGAGGATTTTAGAGAAAAAAAAAATCATACGAAAAATAGAGAATCAAATAAATACCTGTGCTACTGAAGATGATCTTGATGAATCCTTTCGTACTGTTTTAGTAGACTTTGTTGATCTTACTGGCGAAGTCGCTGGTACTGATGCTCTCTCAAGCTTTAAAAAAAAAAAAAAGTTATGATTTTTTTTTTTTAAGAAATAAGTTCGTAACTTACTTTTATTGTAACCTCAGTTTCACTTCTGCCTCGATCTCTGCCCCTTTCTCGGTCACGTTCCCGTTCTCTGTCGCGTTCAGAAGTTCTGTCCCAATCACGTTCTCGCTCCCTTTCACGCTCACGATCTCTATCTCGATCGCCTCTATCGCTGCGTTCACTTCTTTCTCGTTCTCGTTCACGTTCGCGATCCCTATCCCGATCACGTTCTCGTTCACGATCTCTGTCGCGATCACGATCCCGAGTTTCTCGAGACTCTCGGTCTCTGCCTCGATCAATGTGTTCATTTCTATCCCAATCGCGTTCATTCATCATTGGTGGCATCATACGGGGTGGACCCATCATTCTCATGCCACCATTGTTTCCTCCCATCATCATAGGTGGTCCCATGGGCATATTGTGGCCCATCGGTACCATTGGCGGTCTCATTGGTGGTCCCATTGGCTGCATTGGAGGTCCCATTGGACCCATTTGCATCCCGGTAGGAGGTCCCATACCACCGGGACCTGGGGTCAATTCTTTTATTCCACTGGGAGCCCAACCAGGGTTTTCATTCATCCATTGTGACTCCTGAGTTGGTTCATAGCCATAGCCGTCAAACGGATCCGAATCGAAGAACGGATCGTCGGGTATGAAAACCGGCATCTGCCCAGGTCCACCCGTTCGGCTATACTCCCGACATTCTGCTGTCATTACTTGAATGACGTTCTCTTTCGAAGTTGGAGGTGCTCCATTCGAGCCGGGGCCACCTCGACGAGGTGGCATCATTAAGTATTTGCCTTCGCCACCACCCATACCGGTCAAATTCCGATTACTGTTCTGAGCATTTCCTCCTCCACTACCTCCTCCTCCTAGGTTCATCTGCTGTTGAGGAATATGTGGATTGTTCATGGGTCCAGTCAAATTCTGCAAACCAGCTCCACTCTCAGCCATGCGATACCTCTTCTGCCTTTCACAGTATGCACGCCAAGTATCCTCATTAAATCCGTAATTAAAGTAATCAGTAATATCGGCACCAGGCTTCCTCCATGGCTTCTCCTCCAATGAATCTATGCTGTACTCGGGTGCCGGTACACCATTTATAGTTCCAATGCTCTCGAATTCTTCGATACTGAACTTACCTTGACTCGGCTTGGCCTTTTCCTGAGACACTGTGCCAGCTGTAGTGAGGAGGTTTGTACGTTGCTTGATATTGTACGAAGGTCCCGACTTAATGTCCCCAATCACAACGTTGATATCATCATCGCTTTCGTCATCGTCTTCATCGGAGTCACCCATATCTTTTGCTTTATCTGAATCGCCTTCTTCTTCAGAAGCAGCTGCTGCCGCTGCTTCTGCCGCAGCAGCCGCAGCTTGTTCGTCTTCTTCCATCTCTTGAGCAGGATCTTCTTCTTCTTCGTCATTTTCATTGAGGTTATCTTGGCCGCCGCTGCCGCGCTGATCATTGGAATCAGGGCTTTGTTGGGTCTTTCCCGGAGTGGCACCTTGAGAATATTCTTCGTCATCGTTGTCAACATCGTGAATTTTACGACCACCAGAGGTGGCTTCTGCGTGGTGAGGGTCTGCATTGTCAATAGAATTGCGTTTTCCTAAAACTCCAGCAGTCAACTCATCTCCATATCCATCGGCCTCCGAGTTCAATTTTTCTTCTTCGTTTGTTGTCGAATCAGGATTGGACGTTCCATAAAGCCAACTATCTTCGTTGGTGTCGTCTGCCATTGAAATTTAGAAATTTATTTGTAAATTGAACAAAAGAAAATATGAATATTTTGTTAAATGAAATGCAAACTCTGCAAAACTATTTTTTTTTTTTGATTAAAAAGCGTGAATACACAATTTTTGACAGCTATGTGGAATGTAAATTTGCTTTGGGAATGGAAAAACAGGGTGATACTTTTTGTGGAACTTATATAATTTGTTTTTTTTTTTTTTAAGCAAATCTACCTCATTTTTATGCAGAGTCGAAAGATCGAGAAAGTGTTGAGTGCTCTAATTGAAGTTGATCGGAGATTGTCTTGAGAATACAAGAGGAAGAATGATGGAAATCTTTACTTTAAGCGCCATTCATATGAGCTGCGACCTGCGTCTGCGAATTGCAAATGGTCGCAGAGTTTGACATTTCATTCAAATGAGTGGTCGCAGACAGCTGCGAACCAGACAACACAAAAGCAGACAAACAACTTTTTTTGAGGTTAAGCTCATGCATTGTATATAAAACTTATAGTACTATCATCACGATGATTTTTGAGTTGTGTTGTGCGGTCGTCTGGAGGCGCACTTGTATATACACAGAAACAGCAACCAGAAAATTAGTTAGTTGTGTGATCGCCAGGGGGACGACGTGTGGAACGTGTTCATGAGAGTACTATCTAAATTCATATACAATGGCTCATGCGAATTATTTGGTCACAGCTCTGTGGAATGCGTCTTGGTTTTGTGGACTGCGAATTTACATTTGACAGTTCGCAATTCGCACTTGTTGGTCGCATAGAAAATATTAAAATATGTTTTTTTTGTAGTTTTACCTAATTATACAAAATTATATCTATTTAAATTTGTAAATACGTTCATTTATTTACTTAATTAAACAATAAAAATAAAAAAAAGTTGATATTTGCTTTGGAAAAAGCTTTAAAAGAATTATTCGCAGACGCAGGTCGCAGCTCATATGCAAGGCGCTTTAGTTCGCAGTTCGCAGTTGTTGGTCGCATGGAATATATTGAAATGTGTTTTATTTGTAGTTTTAACTAATTATACGCATTATTTTTTATTTAAATTTGTAAATATATTCATTCATTCACTTAATCAAACAGTTAAAAAAAGAATAAGTTGATATTTGCTTTAGAAAAAGCTTTAAAAGAATTATTCGCAGACGCAGGTCGCAGCTCATATGAATGGCGCTTTACTTTATATTAAAAACAGCTTCAAGTCCACTCGAACTCCGCGTATAAATGGGGTGTGTTAGGTGTATTTTCAATCGAAATTATGAAAAATTCCGAGGAAATGAGATTTAATTGTTAATAATAATTCGAATACTACTTAAAAAAAGGCATAAATAATTTTAGTAGACACAAATAAATACAAATTTCCTTTTTTCCTTGATCTACCATTTTCTATTCAGATTCTTTTCCATATAAAATATCGATAGCACAACAATATCTATGTTTTATTAGGATCTGTGTCTTTTTAGGATTTCCAGTTCTTGTTCTGTAATATGAAGAAAAATGACAAACTTTAATACCTTTTCCTCAACACTGCAGAAAACTACTGAACTACTGGAAACACTAAAAAGCCATCTAAGTTTTCAGAACGAAAACTAAATTTTGGATCTTAGAAATAAATCCAGATAGCTTTGTATATGAAAACTATACTTTGTATATATAAACTATAGTACTATCATGGTGGAAGTCGAATGGGGCGACATCTAGTGTGTCTGCGCAACCCTTACTCTTTTTTTTTGCGGAGAGCTTATGGAGGTTTTAAATGATAAATATCATTGATATTTTTTTGGATGCAACTATCCAAAAAATAGTCTCCTCTTGCCTCTACCACCAATTTTCGACGCTTAAAGACTCCCAAATCGAATTTTACACCTCACATTTTGCAGCGCCACCACCAGGACCTTTGCAACCCTAAAAACTATTCGCCATGATAGTACTATAGTTTTCATATACAAAGAACTATATTACTATAATGGTGGAAGTCGAATGGGGCGACATCTAAGGTATGCCTGCAACCCTTACTCTTTTTTTTTTGCGGAGAGCTTATGGAGGTTTTAGTCGATATTTATTGATATTTTTTGGATGCAATAATCCAAAAAATAGTCTCCTCTTGCTCCTACCACCAATTTCCGACGCTTAAAGACTCCCCAAATCGAATTTTACACCTCAAATTTTGCAGCGCCACCACAAGGGTCCGCGCAACCCTAAAAAAAACTCGCCATGATAGTACTATAATTTATATATACAAAGCATACATACACTTACCCGAGCTAGGACTAAATTAAAAAAAAATATATACTTTTAAGGGTAATACAAGATATGTTTTAAAACAAAACACTTCATAGACTTTTATAAAAAAAGAAAACATGACATTTAAAAAAAAAAATATATACATTTCGGAAATAAAAATTATTAATTATTTCCTGTGTTCATAAAATACAGCTTAATTGCATTTCAATCATGAAAGCTAGCTTTTTTTGGTCCCGAATTCGTAGACAGATTACATTTCTTTGCTGTTTCTGTTATTTAATGGGGACTCGGGGACTCCCATTCATTTTTCTGTGTTTTGGACCATACAATTTTCCTTTAAATTTTCACATACACTATACATACATTGGTAGTAAGATAAATTAAACCAAATCAAAGTAGAAGTTAAAATAAAATTGTCTGGGGTAGTATAGCACCCCTGTTGTCATCGGAAGGATATAGATCCTTAGATAGTAAAAGACGACCAATATCACTTTCTGTGCATACATCTAATAATTAAACTTTTATAGTAAAAAAATACATCGTACATTAAATTACGTATGTACTTTGCTTTGTAGATTATAAAATATAGTTCTACACATAGTACAGTTAATAAATGACGTATTTTTGAATGCTATTAAATAATGTTGTTTAAAATAAGAAAGGAAAATTATTTGCTGATAGGAAAACAAAATCTTTAATTGTTGGAATAATATTTCTATACAAGATAATAATAATACTTCATTGAAACAGGTATCATTCTCGTTTTGAACTTTCAAGTGGCAGCGTCTCTTTTTTCCTTGCTTTCAAAATAAAACTCGTTTATAAATTTTAAGATAGTAATATTTTTTAAACTTAAAAATAACTTAAAACTTCTAAATTAACTTATAAAATTTAAGTGATAAAAAAAAAATAATTAACAACAATAAGAATGAAGTGGACAAGAAGGTAACAATATTATAAGTTTTATGAATTTTGATTTTAACACTTATGAGCCTCTTAACTCAAAAAATCATAAAAATTTACTTATCATGTTTTGTTTGTAGAAATTTTAGGGCCTTCAAGCATAAAACAACTATTTCTAATAGAACCCTTCACATATGTATAAATATTTATTAGTCCTTTTTACTAACCGATGAGCACATCAATCATTTTTGGATTCGCAATCTACTGCCAAATTGTTTTTTAAAGATCATCTTAGGATCAGTTTAATTAAAGACTTTTTTGTCTTGAAAACAATTTTTTAATTAGCAATAATATTTATTAATAAATTGTATTTCTGTTTTATGCCTAACCTTTTGTTTAAATTTATATGATGCAATAACAAGTATAAGTTATACATTTTATTTTATTTAAACAACATTTTTTGTTCACAGTATCCATGTGAATGAGTTTCGTATAACACATTTTTTGATAAGAATGTTTTAATAAGAGGAAAGATGCTACAATTAAGTGATAAGAAAAGACGCAAACATACCCCCAGCAGAATAATATTTTCCACTTCTTATCAACAAAATACATATTTTAAGTGTAGATCCCATGAGGCTTGTGACGTATAACCGTATATTCAACCTATCTTAAATTTATATTATTTAAAAAAAAATGTATAGCTATGAGATGAGTTTAGGATTTTTTTCAGTTTGTTTATTGATTGTTTTTTTTTCTATTATTTAATCATCAAAATTATTTTATCTCCTACAGTAACCAGGCTGAGCTTATTGATGGCAAATCTGTAGCAGCTGAAATTCGGGCTGAATTAAAACAGGAAGTTCGTGAATTTGCATCTAATGGTCAAAGGCCACCCCAACTTACTGCTATACTTGTAGGCGATGATGTAGGAAGTCATACATACGTGAAAAATAAAATGCAGGTAATATAAATCATAATGTCGAATATGAAGAAATAAAAATATACTGTATTGTAAAAATTAAAAATTTTCAAAGGCCGCAAAAGATGTTGGCATTAGCAGTTGCACAAAAAATCTTCCAGCCAGTATAACCGAACAAGAACTTCTACAAATAATTGACGATCTGAACAATGATGAAAATGTTGATGGAATACTTGTTCAACTTCCAGTACCTGAACATATAAATGAAAGGACAATATGCAATGCAGTATCATACCTCAAAGATGTTGATGGATTTAATGAAGTAAACATGGGTAGAATGTGCTTAGATATGGAATCAATGATTCCGTGCACACCATTAGGAGTTATAGAATTGATAAAACGATGGAAAATTGATACTTTTGGAAAGAGTGTTGTGGTTGTGGGACGATCAAAAAATGTCGGTATGCCAATTGCTATGTTAATGCATGCAGATGGTAAAAACCAAAAATCAGCTATGGATGCAACGGTGACTATTTGTCATCGCTATACGCCGTTAAAGGAATTGACTAAGTTTTGTAAATTAGCAGATATTATTATAACTGCAACTGGAGTACCATCATTGATTAAAGCTGATATGGTCAAAGAAGGCGCATGTGTAATTGATGTTGGAATTACAAGGATAACCGACGAAGACGGTAGAGCTAAACTTGTTGGTGATGTCGATTTTGAATGTAACAGAAATTCTAAAAAAAAATGTCTAATTTGATATTTTTATAATAATTAATCTTTCTTTAAAGCTGTTCGTAAAGTTGCAAGCTGTATAACACCTGTTCCTGGTGGAGTAGGACCAATGACCGTTGCCATGCTGATGCGCAATACATTAACTGCCGCAAAAACATTGCTGACTAAAAAGGACAACAAACAAAATAAGCTACAATGATTTATAAAATTTACAAGTAGTTTGGAAATGTATTATTTAATAAATAAAATAATTTTTAGTAATAAAAAGAACACAAAAATTTAACTTTGGATGATTTGAATTCCTTCAAACTTGTTTATTGAATTTCAACGGATAAAAAACGGTACATAAAATCGAATGGATAATTTATTCGTTGGATAAAAATAGGAACGCAACTATTGAAAACTTTAGCAAGAAATATTTTAAATATTCGCCTGAGGATATGCAATTGCCAGATCAAACATGAAAAATATTGTTTTCCCCTTCCAACCTATTAACTTCAATATTTTATCACTCACGCAACAAAAAAAAGATCGCCTACCAACAAAAATACCGCCTTCCGTGTCTCGTCTATCCACTTGTTTGTCCACGCCATTTACAGTTAAAAGTTAGTTTTATCTTTTGACTTATCCAAGTGAACTTATTTTTCACTCCACCAAATACACTTGTTAATTTATCTAATCAATTCAAAATATCAAAATAATAAAGGTTTGTGTTCTTCCTTTCTTTTGAAGAAACTTTTCAGTCATACAAATATAGGTACATCGGTAATTTTTGTTTTCGTTTGAATTATAGGTATGTAAACACGAGTAAAAAAAAAGTGAAATGTGAAACGTGCTTTTTGCTCTGGTCGTTGTGGTACTATTCTGTTGCAATAATTTCTCTTCTCTATTTCTGTTCAATTAAAAATAAGAACATAATTAAGAATGACGTTTATAAAAAGTCATAAGTGAGAAGTAGTTTTTTAATCATTATTATAATATAAGTAACATACATTTTAAACAAAAATTTGTAAACAAAAACACGGTGAAAATCGATTCGTAATGAATTGGGTTCTTAAATTGCCTATCTCTGCAACTAAATATGTGATCAAGAATAACCTATGCAAGAATTTTACTAATCAAAATTATAAACTCAGGTGTTTCAGGTAAATTTGTTAAAAATTATATTTTTATTAAAAAAAATTGAAATAGAAGGAAGCCCATTTGACAATTGAAAATTATACATATATTTGAAGCATTGCCAAGGTGTATTTCTTTTATGATATACTATGAAAAATGTGTTGGATATTTTTTTGTTGAAATTACGGTCTTTAAAACTTACAACGTTATTAGATTGGAAAAATTGCCAGACACGTTTCTTGAAATATGGTAAATGGTATCAGTTGATTCGGCTAATTTAACGCAGATATAAAAAAAATCTCTTATTTAAGATATTATTTTATTGTTCACATTATTGTTGTTTTCACATCAGAAGAATCCTACAAATCCTACCTCATTAGGTCACACAAATTTCCTTTGAATACCAGCCTCATAACTTAAAAAAAACTTCCTTCATTAATGGAAATATTTTTTAGTGATTAATTCATTTTTTTGGAATGTCCCACTCTACTTTTAAAATCTGCAGATGCAAACATGTAAATCAAGCTCAACAAACTTTTCAGGTTCCACCGACGATTCATAAACGGACAATTAAAAATTATACTCCTAAATCTTTTTTAAATCTGACAAAACATTTAGATCTGCAAATTTTATTTTAAATCATTTCAAATTCCAAATTATTAAAAAATAGGCGTTTTGATAGATCCAAACCAATGGAAATCCCAAAACAAATAAATCTGGCAGTACTATTACGATATCGAATCCCAAATTCCCAAGTACATACATACAAATAAATGTCAAATTTTGTTGAATTTTGAATGCGAGAATGTTCTACTCTTGCGAATTTTGTTATTTGTTTATTTCTATTTTATTTATTCATGCATTCATAGTTGACAAAAATTAAATTAAAAATATTTGTTAAAATTCACAGTTTTTAATAAGTTAAAGAATAAATACAACCGCAACAAAGCTACTTTTCCATAATAGAAAACTGCTGATTTTATGCAAATTGATAAATTTCGTTCTCCCGGTATCTACGTTAACGCCAATATGAACACAACTCCTCAACTAGTTATCCTAGAACATCCAGTTGATAAATTTCGTTTTCGTTACAAATCGGAAATGCATGGCACTCACGGATCTCTAACTGGAAGTCGCTCTGTAAAGCCCAACAAAACCTATCCGGAAATTGAACTCAGAAACTTCAATAAATCAGGAATTATTCGTTGTAGTTTGTATCAAACGAATACAACTAAACCATCATTGCACTCGCATTTGCTAGTTGTTCACAAAGAAGACAAGGATGTGAACGATCCTCATGATGTATGCGTTTCCCCAGAATTGGGCTATATTGTTCGATTCGAAAATATGGGCATAATTCATACAGCCAAAAAAGATGTGGCCAAAGAACTTCTACAGAAAAAAGTTCAGAAATTGAAATTTGATGTGCAATGTGAAGAACTTTCAATGAAACTGTTTAAATCCTTGCGAGACGAAGCCGATAGAGAAGCTAAGCTAATGAATCTAAACCAGGTAAGGCTGTTTTTCTTTAGGGAGGTCATGTGAATAAAAGATGAAGACGCAACATAATCATAATCATATAACAAAGGGAAACTTGCGGAATTTAAGTATTTTTATTCACAAGAGCTTTTCTCATACTGCACAAAATATTTATGTTATTAATTTAAGTTTTTTAAAGGTTTGTCTTTGCTTTGAAGCATTCGAACTCATTGATGAGAGACATTATAAAAGAATCTGCGAGCCAGTTTACTCCAATCCCATTAATAATCTCAAAAGCGCTCTTACAGGAGAATTACGAATATGTCGTCTGAGTATTTCTACCGGTAGCGTCGAAGGGAATGACGATTTAATACTTTTAGTTGAAAAGGTCAACAAAAATAACATAAAAGTACGTTTTTTTGAGTTGTCAAATGATGAGGAAGTGTGGGAAGCCCATGGATCTTTCACTGAAGCTGATGTGCATCATCAGTATGCTATTGTCGTTCGAACACCACCATATAGGGACAAAGAGATCGATAATCACGTAAATGTTTTCATTGAGTTGGTTCGCGAGAGTGACAACAAACGGAGTGATCCAATTCCTTTTCGATACAAACCAAAAAGTATTGTTATGTCACGAAAACGCCGAAGAGTTTCAAATTCCTCATCTTCGTTAAATTCAACAAGTCCTTCAAACTCATTCGAAATACCCGAAACGATGCCACAGCAAATACAAAAATTAAAACTTGAGCCACGAGCATCTTCTATAAGCGAGGAGTCGAGTGGTTGCGGCACATATGAATCATCCGAGTCGAATGAATATGTATGTGAATTTAATACTTTCATGCAACAATGTGATGTTGATTCGGATGAATTAAATAAGTTACTGCAGGAACCAATTTTTTCGAGCACATATTTCGGTATGTGGGATAATGATCTTCAAATTGATGGTGAGGGTAGTATAAGGAGAACAAATAAACAACTTGCATTCCATCCTGCATTGAAACTATTAATACAAACATTCAATGACTGCTCAGAGATTGGATTTGAAAAAACCATCAAAAGAATCAAATTAATTTTCTACAGTTACACTGCTCAAAATGACAATGCCAACACTATTATTCATGACCTATGCAAAAAATCCAATCAACGAGAAGCTGCAATAGTTTTTAAAATATTATCAAAGCTTAATCTCACTCATTTGTTTCGCCATAAGAATAATAACCTACAAACTCCATTGCATGTAGCTTGTTCAGTTGATCAGCCTATCTATATAAGACCATTGATAGGTTTTATGTGTGACCCTAATGTTCAAGATATCGATGGCAATACACCTTTACATATTGCTGTCCGTGATAATTTATTGCAATGTTTTGAGGAATTAGTTTCTAACATAACGTCAAGTAAACTTAACGTCAATCTTATCAACAACGATGGCATGACTCCATTGCATATGGCTATACGAAAGAACAACATTGAATTTGTTAGAATTCTTCTCTTTAAGTGTAATGCCTCGGTTAAACTTGCAAACTGTCGCGATGGTAATAACGCTTTGCATTTGGCAGTTCAACAGGAAAATTCGGATATTGTTAAAATTATATTGGAAAGTTCCGATCCGTCAAATTTAAATATCACAAATAGAGCCAGTCACACAGCTATTGACTTAGCAAAGGCTCTAAAAAATCCAAAACGCGATGAAATTCTAAACATCTGTAGTTGTTTTTCAACAGCTTTTGTGGATGACCAAAAAGATCACAACGAAAGTAGCAATTCAAGTGGAGAAGATGACATCATGACTGTGATGAATGTTAATTTATCAGAAAAAGAAGAGAAGTTGATTAGAGCACAAATTCAAAAAGATCCGTACCTTTGCAAGAATCTTGTAAAGATATTGACCATTGATGGTAAATGGAAAAAATTTGTTAGAGAACTAAAATTAGACCATTTACTTTGTATTTGGTCAAATGCTGAAGCCATGTTAAAAGATGTTCTAGAAGGTGAGGAACACGTAAAATTATTGAAAGTCTTTTATGCCTTGCAAGCAGTAGATGAAGAAGCAGCCAGTTTTATGTCTTCGTACATAATGAAACATTTAAATCATGTTTAGTTTAAATATATTTTTGAAATTAATTATTTATTTATATACGTAAATGTATAAATTGAATTATATATTTGAGACAATTCAAATGAATGGCGATTTTTGTAAATAAAAGTGAATTCTTTATTAATTTTTCTTTTATTTTTATGGGTTCCGTGTGTTTTGCCTTTAGCAAAGTTTTAAAGCTAATTAATTTATTTCTTCATGGGATACCTTGAAACATTTGGAAAGTAATAAAGTACTACATATATTTAGTTTGAAATATTGAAATCTATGCTATTTGATCATTTGAGGTTCAATCAAATATGTTAACACTGTCTTTTTTGTTTCTTAAGTAAAATGGCTCAACTAATTGATGGCAAAGTCATTGCTGCTCAAATTCGCGCTGAACTTCGAAAAGAAGTAGAGGAACATATTGCTGCCGGTAATCGTGCTCCTCAGTTAACTGCTATTTTAGTGGGTGAAGATCCAGCTAGTCAAACTTATGTCTCAAATAAAATGAAGGTAAAATACACCCTACAACGTACACACTTTTGGAAGTAATTCCTAAAATTTCTCTTCATAGGCTGCCAAAGAAATCGGCATCGATAGCATTACGAAAACGATGCCTTCCGACACGAAGGAGCAGGAACTTCTTGATTTGATCGATCAGCTTAATAAAGATGACAAGGTTGACGGTATATTGGTTCAATTACCTTTGCCATCTCAAATGCGAGAACGTGTTGTTTGCAATGCAGTTTTGTGTGACAAAGACGTCGATGGCTTCAACGAAATTAATGTGGGTCGAATGTGCTTAGATATGAAAACTGTAATTCCATGTACCCCGTTGGGTGTTCAAGAGTTAATCAAACGTTCCAATATCGAAACTTTTGGTAAGAATGCAGTTGTTGTAGGCCGCTCTAAGAATGTTGGCATGCCGATTGCTATGCTCTTGAGTTCGGATGGTAAAAATGAAACATCAGCTATGGATGCTACAGTTACAATATGCCATAGGTATACCCCACCAAAGGAATTGGAAAAATATTGTAAATTAGCTGATATTATTGTGACGGCGACAGGAATTCCTGGTTTGATAAAAGCAAATATGGTGAAAGAGGGTGCGTGTATTATTGATGTGGGCATCACTAGAATTACAGATCAGAATGGAAAAAACAAACTGGTGGGAGATGCTGATTTTGATGGTAGTTTTATTATACAAAAAAATTTATTTTTGAAATAATGATGTAACTATTGTTTTCGCAGAGGTAAAAAAAGTTGCCGGGTATATAACACCAGTGCCTGGTGGTGTTGGGCCCATGACTGTAGCTATGTTAATGAAAAACACAATTGCAGCTGCAAAAAATCTTTCAGAAGCTAAGAAAACTCAGTAAAATTTAGAGCGCCGACCTTATATAGATAGTATTCTTAAGAAAACATGTATTTTTGTTTGTATACTTTTACAAATTAACATAATAATTTATAAAATCAAGCTATAAACTAACAATGTAAATTAAATATTATCTGTCTAAAATCGTAATTATGTATAACGTTCCAGTGAATTTTTAAAGCGGATTTTAAAATCTTGAGCTAATAGGTTTTTTTTTAATATTTTAAATTAAAAAATATCTTTAAAAAGAATGTCACATTGTTTTACATCATCTTAAATTCTCGAGCATGAGCAAACGTATTTGTATTTATTTTACAATTGCAAAGCAAGCAGTTTGACGAAAGGCTTGGGTGGTTGGTTTATCTTTCTTTGTTTATCCAATACATATCAGCTGCTAGCCCACGTTATTTTGATATTTTCCCTTCACCGCTGTCAAACCTAGACAGAATGACAGAACACAAACGAATTTCGTTTCCCAGGTACTTTCAGCTGATTAAAGTAGTTTTCAATTAGAATTTAACTACTTTCAATTATAAATCGAATAAAAATTATTATTCAATCTAAGTACCTATACATATTTCAATTTCATAAAAAGAAGAAGACTAATATTTGTTTAGTATCAATATCAAGAATGGCAACTCAAAAGCTATTGGCGTGTGATTTTGAGGTGTTTGGCATTGTACAAGGTTTGTTATGCCCGAATGATTAACTTTTGTTATCTAATCCAAACATTATTTTAATTTCAGGAGTATTTTTTCGTAAGGTAGGTTTAAAATAGGTACATGAGTTTCAAACACTAAAATAATGATTTATTTTAAAATTCCTATTAGTACACCGAAAAACAAGCTAAATCCCTTGGAGTACGTGGTTGGTGTATGAATACCCAAGATGGTACAGTCAAAGGACAAATGGAAGGCGAACTAAATAAATTTAATGAAATGTATATACAAGTACCTTTACAAGCTAGGTACTAAGTTTCACAATATTTAATTTATAAGGAGAGCACTGCTGTGTTTAATATGCAAAGCCTTAGTGCTGCTTTTTTTCAATGTGAAACTGGGCATTTTAGTATTGTAAAAACGGACATTTTTACATGTTAAAAATTATGAATTCTCATTTTTTTTTAGGAAAAACTGGCTACAAACAAAAGGCAGTCCCCAATCACGAATTGATAAAGCAGTATTTAGTGATGCCAAAGTAATTGAAGATTATTCATTTTCAGATTTTGGAATTAAACGATAATGAAATTAACAAATTAAGTAAATAAATATTAAATACCTAACAGTTTTTTCTTGCGTTATAAAAGAATTTCCAAGAAATTGCGGAACAGAAAATATACATAATATCATGCTTTAGTAGGATACTCAGAATGCTTTGAGCAAATACCTACACTCAGTCACGAAAACGAAAGTAAGTATAGGTACACTAAGCCATATAGAAAACAAGTTTATGGTAAGACTGAATTCTGAAAAATGCTGTCTTTTGTGAAAAATTCCTTCCGGTTCCCGAGTATGTTTTAGAGAAAAGACAGCGTTTTTCTAAATCCGGTCGTGTCATAACCTTATTTTCTATTAGATCTAGGGTATACTTAATTTCGTGACTGAGTTTACACCGTAATTGGAATAAGCTCTCGGTTTTAAAATAAAAATAGTAATATTAGTTCTATTTATGTGTACCTACCTACTTGAAGTTCTGAAATCTGAATCTTTCCCATTCTTGGACTATCACACTAATTCCGACCATATATATCATCTATAAATAACATCTTAAATTGCGGAGGATGATTCCCTGGAAATGTTTAAAAAGTTTTACCAGCATTACATGGAAAAATTGCTTCGGCAAGAGTATGATAACCGGGGCGCTGAGGAATGATAACGGATTTTTGTAGAACACGGCAATACAAGCATTTTTTACTATCGGAAGGGGGGTCTATCTCCCCCCGTTTAGGCGGTAGGGGAAATTTAAATTTAGCCAGTTTTTAAATCAAGTCTAAACGATGCATAGTTTTTGAAAAATTTAATTTTAAATTCAAAATTTGAGTAAAAAAAAGTTAAAAAAAAAATTTTTAATTTTAAATTTCAAAACCATAAATTTATAAATAATTTTGTGTATGGTGGTGCAACCGCCCTGCCTGGGCTCACTATAGGATTTGGGGTGGGTGCAAGGTGGGGTGGGTGGAAGGTGGGGTGCATGCAAAGTTTCTTTTGAATTTAAATAAGCTGGATTTAGGAAAAATTTATTTATCCTAGATATATCTTAATCCATATTCGATTATTACTATCAAAATAAGACTACGCAAATACTCAAGCAAGGAAAAACTAATTTAATTAAAATATTTTTCTGGTAATTTTCAAATTTTTCAAGAACTAGAAGGCATAAAATCATCTAGCTTTCAGTTTTTGATCAAAAACAAATAAGAGCAATGAATTCTAAAAAAAACAATGGTAGATAATCTTAAAGTTTTGAAAAATTATACTTTAAACCTTTTTTTTGCCCAAATTTTGAGTTTAAAATAATTTTTTTCAAAAACTGTACATAGTTTTTACTTGATTCAAAAATTAGCTAATAGACAGAAGTTTTGGCTTTAAAAAAATGTATAAAACTTAGTTGTAAGTATTACCATTATTTTTTAATTATTTGTTTTACATTTAACGTACATATTTTTTAAATTGCCCCTACCGCCTAAACGGGGGGTCATAGACCCCCCTGCCATAGTAAAAAATGCTTGTATTACCGTGTTCTACAAAAATCCGTTATCATTTTTTGGCGCCCCGGTTATCATACTCTCCCCATTGCTTCATTGTAACAAAAGATTCTAAAAATTTGGCCAAGTTTTGTAGGTAATGGATTCAAGAATTTCGTAGTTTTTTTTACATGAATGGCAGTTACGATATATGAACAAACTACGAACCAAATGTCATTTTCGTCTTACGACATTCTTTTTCTTTTGCTGAACGTTCCCCTTTTTTTTTCCACAATGACTAGATTTGTCTTTTTTTATCCCTGAGAATAAAAAATATTCCCTTTCGGTCTTTATTTCTCTCTTTTATATTTATTTTAAAAGTTAGTTGCTTTACTTCTCTAAATATAATACAACCATCCTTTTCACATAAACAGAAAACAAGACACCACCTGATAAAAATCAAAGTAGAACGAACGGCAAATATAAACCGAAAAGTAAAACGGAAAATAATCTGTCAAATCGAACAAAAGAAGGAGACAGTTCTTATCGCCAAGTGAGTTTGAGAGAGCGAGAAAATCATTTATTTGGCTAAAAAAGTTCTATTCATGTTTGTCTGCTTTCACTTTATCATCGGGTTGACGGGTTGTTCTGTACTTTTGTAATAGCAGAAAGACAAAAATAATAATAAAATCTTATTAAAAATATTTTATATATTTATTTTTTTTATACCTATTTATGATTTTGACATTCTAGAAAAAAAAAATATGAGTCTAAAACAAAATTTATAAAAAGACAAAGAAACAAGAACATTCATTTACGATAGAAAAGAAATAATAGATCTAGGTGTAGTGTCAAAAAAAAAAAAGAAAATAGATTTCACAAATATAATTTGTCGATTAAACTATAATTAACCAAGCAATTTTGAGGGTATCTTTAATTGAATATCGACTTTAAATTAATTGGTATTTTAAAATTATCTCTTCAAGACAAAGGGTCTAACCCGCAAAGTTAAATTAAAATCTTATAAGAAATTCGTAAGGAAAGTTTATACATACCTACTGCGACGAAGTTTAATAATAACATTTAGGTTGCTAGTGTCTTGTGTTATTTGTGTATCAAATCTCATGTGGTTTAGTCGTAGTACTGGAGGAAATTGTGGAACGGATTAAGCGTATCATGGACAGCAGCAGTTCGGTGGCCCACCATCATCGCAACAGACAGCAGCAGTCTCATGATCCGCCTCCACCATCCTCGTATATTTTACTCGATGGAATTGTGGTTGGTAATCATATTGGCAATCGAGTAATGGTCAGTAACACTGGTTCAACACACTCAGCCGGACAACCTCCACCAGGTATATCAGGTTGTGGTGGATCACAGAATACAAAGAAATCATGGTCTGAACTGACTGCTGTGGTCAACGACCAGCGAAAGCAGGTTGCCAATTTGTCGAGTATGGTTCCGATGGATGTTAATTTTAGAACATTATCGGATGGAAGGATTCGCATATACTTTTTGAGTACGCCTCCAAATGCATGGGAGACTACTCTATTATCGACGGATGTTCATTTCAATGAACCAAGTTCACCTTCGAAAAGGTTAATTAAAAATAAATTATTGCTGAAATTATTTTTGAAATACATTTTCTAGACTCAATTGGAATCTGGTGCTGGAACAATCAATATCATCTGTTGCTGGCAGCAATGTATGTTCCAGAGAATTTCAATTGTTGCAAGAACGAAAGAGATTATCAACTTGGGGTATTACATCCTATGAGCTTCACAAACCCAGTGGGAAAATTGTGTTTCCAGTCCTGAGTGATTTATTTCAATGTTTGGATACTGGTTATAACGTATGTAAAATTTTTAAATATGAACATTAAAATTCGTCATATCCATATCAGCAAAACACTACCATTTAATTTAATTATAAATTGAACTCAAAATATTTTGTTGCTTTAAATTCGTTTAATATTCTTTTCGACGATTTTGTAGAAGTCATTTTAGATAAGTATGACGAATTTTATAAAATTTTAAACTTTTCCCTTTGCGGATATTAATCATTTTAAGTTGTATTCTTTTTCGGAAAACGCGTTAATAATAAAAAATATTATTAATTAGTTCTTCCCGTCGTTTCGAAGAAATTACACTCTTCGTGGTCACAGGATTAGACACCGTAACCACAAAAAGCCAAAAGAAGAAATTAATAATATTTATAAGAATAAGTTAAGAATTTAGTTTAGTTTTGAATTGCTTACGCTTAATCTTATGTAAAGGAAGTACCTATGTACAATAATTCTTTTTCTTATTTCTAGCCCGCTCCATTGTTTCCAACACAACTCCGAACGTGTCCTGCTTGGGCTGCTCTCGATCCTCAAATATGCCCACAAAACTCAGATTTAATAGCTTACATAAGTGGTGGTGACATCTGGGTAACACACACTTTAAGTGGCCATGAAGAGCGTTTAACTTTCGCCCATGACGGCCGTCGATCATTTGCCGATGATCCACTAAGTGCTGGAGTACCATCGTATGTTATGCAAGAAGAATTCAGTCGCTATCAAGGTTACTGGTGGCAACCAAATTCTGAAGGTTTGTTCTTAAAAATCTTTCATAGAGTTATTTTCTTATTTTTTGTTCACATTTAAGATGGAATCTATCGAATTGTTTATGAAGAGGTCGATGAATCAGATGTCGGTTTGTTTACATTCCCTTCATCTCAAGCTGTTGTTGGTGAATTAGAAGAATATCGTTTTCCGCGAGCTGGAACACCTAATGCAAAGTCAAAATTAAAAATGGTTCAATTTGTGCTCAACGAATCTCTACAAATAAGCGAAATATGTTTGAAAAATCTACCATACTCATTGTCGGTGGTTTTACCTTGGCTCGAGTATATTGTTAGAGTTGGATGGACTCCAGATTCAAAATAGTAAATATCTAGAACTCGCAAATGTAAACTGCTTCAATAACTTTTTTTTTTATTCAGTGTTTGGATGCAAGCAATGGATCGAAAACAACAAAGATTAGATCTCGTTTTGATACCTTTGGATAATTTTTGTGAAACCTATAGTAGTACCGCCTCATCGCCATCCGGATCAGCGGATCATAGTTGGAAAAGTTCATACAGTAGGACCATAAGTCCACTACAGGTAAGTTCCTTTTTTATATCTCCCGATGCATTTTGTCATGTTATAATTATTGTATTACATATATCACTGTAGCCTATGGAGTGGTTCTTAGTGTGTTATTGATAAACTTATGTATGTATGTCTAAAGCACAAATGTTTCGTCAACCAAAAAACCTAAAATATCGGTTCCAATAGCAGCACTATCAAGTTCTTTGGAATACCTTTGCTTTTCCTTTTCTAAGATAAAGTTTTATGTTTGAAACACATTATGAGTCAACTGTTTCCCTGTTGTTATAAACTTTTTCAGTGCTAATATTTAGATTTGCTTTGGCTGCATTAAATCAGTTCATACGACTATGTTTATATTTTTTTTCCTTAGAATAACTAATACTTATTTATATTTATAAAAATGATGGAATAACTTTTTTTAACTCCATTACAGATACTCTACTCTATACAAACAGATACCTGGGTAAATGTGCACGATTTACTGTATTTTCTTGAAATTACCGAAACAACAGTGACGTTTCTCTGGGCATCCGAAGAAACTGGCTTCAGGCATCTATATTTAATTACCTCGAGTTTAAGTGGGACGACGGCAGTAAATGGCTGCAAGGACAACGCAATGCAAAATGAAAGTTTAGAAAGTCACAATGCTTCAACGCTAACTCCCATTTTGATTAACAAAGTAAGTCAATTGCCTTATTGACATGTAGAAAAAAAATAACACGTTACAACTACAACTTGCAGGTGGCCATTACTTCTGGTGATTGGGAAGTTCTTGGACGAAACCTTTGGGTGGATAAAGCCCAACAGTTGGTATATTTTCTTGGATTAAGAGAAACTCCTTTAGAAAAACATCTGTATGTAGTTAGTCTTCAGAGACCCGAACATGTTCGTTTACTAACTGAACCTGGTTATTCCTATCAAATTGAATTTGATGAGGTGATTTTTGAATTTTGATACATATATGTAACATCAAATTTAATTTTGTTTCCTTTCTTCTTCATAAATAAGGAATGCAAATTGATGATGCAAGTTTATTGTAACATTCAACGTCTTCCATCGTGTAAAGTGGTGAAGGTATCTCAAAGCTGCCAAAGTGGTGGTGTTAATGGAATTCAACTTATACCCATGGGCTATTTGCATGAGGGTGGTCAACCCGAACCACAGTATTGTCCACAAATCTATCGGCCAAAATTGCCTTCAGGCGATGTTGTATATGCGATGGTATATAAACCACACAATTTTCAATTGGGTGTTAAGTATCCAACAGTTTTGAATGTTTACGGTGGACCTGAGGTTCAAACTGTAAATAACACTTTTAAGGTATGTCATTTATGATATTGATTTGTTTGATTTTATTTTATTTCGTTTGTTTTTTTTTTTAAATTTTTTTTTAGGGAATGCGACAACTTCGAATGCACATGCTTGCAGCGCAAGGTTATTGTGTTATTTGCATCGATTCAAGAGGTTCTAGACATCGTGGTATTAAATTTGAAAGTCATATACGCTGTCGTATGGGAACTGTGGAATTGAAAGATCAAGTTTATGGACTAAGAATTTTGTCTGAACAATTAGGATACATCGATATGAATCGTGTTGCTATTCATGGTTGGTCTTATGGTAAGTTACAATTTATAAAAAAAAGAAAAAAAGTAATGAAATTTCTTTGTCTAGGCGGCTACCTTAGCTTAATGGGTCTAGCACAGTTTCCAGAAATTTTTAAAGTTGCTATAGCTGGTGCTCCAGTAACCAATTGGGAATTCTATGATACTGGTTATACGGAACGTTATATGGATTTACCGCAAAATAACAAACACGGTTACACAATGGGATCAGTGCTGAGCTATGTGCATTCATTTCCTGATGAGTAAGTTCCTATTTAAAATATTGGTATATTCCTAACAACGATAATATTGAAATAATCTGCGTTAAAATCAAGGTCAAGAAAAAAGAGTATACGTCTTGTGCTGCTATTTGAGACCTTGTAGCCCAATTGAAACTTACCAAAATCTAATGCAGTGGACTATATTTTTGTGACTCTATGGAGATACACGACGGTTTAATGGTCCTTGGTCTAGATCAGAAGATGCCTCTCATTATGTTGCTTTTAACGCAAGTTCTCACTTAAAGCCACTGGATTTCCCTCTTCTTTTGTTCAATGGATAGATTCATATCTTTTGGACCGGAAATATTCGTTAATTGCGAAATCTGGCGTACCACAAAGCAGTCATCTGGGACCTATTATGTTTATCTTGACGATAAATGACGTCGAATCTGTGATTGAATATTCCGAACTATAGACTTATGTGGACGACATGAATATTTTTAGAGTAATTTCTGCTTCTGAAGATGCCTTACTTTTGCAGAATGATTTGAGTAATTTCTATATTTGATGCCAAAAAAACAATTTAGAACTTAATGTTAGTAAATGCCAAGCTATCACGTATTCCCGTAAACGTATTCGTTTTGTTAAACGCTGGTCCAAAGAGTTTTCAGAGCCCTATGTAACGAAATCTCTCTACACAACCTTTGTTTGTTCGATATTTACTAGAGTACGCTAGTCAAGTATGGTCCCCTTATCACCAAATACATATTAAAAGAATTGAAGAAATTCCGCGTAGGTTTCTTCGTTTTGCCTTAAGGGGACTTCCTTGGGTTGAAAACTTCCTACCAAGATCGGTTGCGGCTGATAAATCTATAATCCCTCGAAAAACGTCGTGAAGAAATGAACTAATTACTAGAATGTTGAGGGAAGTAAATGTTTATTCCAATATTTTTGATAAAAATCACAGCAAGGTCACAGTAAAAAATCTTTTATATGGTTCCTTGGCCCCTATTAACTAATACAGAATTTAGAACAAATCCAATATTATTAAACTACTAACTCTTTACTCTAATAACCTGACAAATGCCTAGGCATGCTTATCTTTATAGGTTTTTCAATATTTTAATTTTTTTATAAATTTTTATATATACTACTAATATTGCTTTTGCATGATCATAATATATTTTCATTTTCATTTTGATTTTTTTCCTTATGTTTTATAACTGCTTGCATTTATAAATTCAATTTTTTTCCTATGTTGTCTTCAACATAATATCTTTTACTTTTTATTTTTATAATTTTATTGAATTCAATAAAATAAGTTCCGATACGATTCGCAAGGCGTGGGATTCTTTATTTATATTATTTATTAGTTCTTCGTAAATCCGTTTAGATCTATATATTCTATGGGTCCTCGATAATTTTTGCCTATATTATATTTTGAACCTTTAAATACTTTTATACCCGATCGTTTTTTTGTGTAATCCGAGCAATATTTCTCCGAAACATGACCTCAACTTATATTAATAATCTGCATGAAATAAAAGAAGTAATCGGTTTCAAATCAAATAGCCCCAACTAGACTTAGTATTTAAGAATGGTTTCCTATAAGCCAATTTAAAGTTTAAGTTGATTTGAACATTGAACGTTAGAGCAAGACGATTCCAAAATTTAATTTAAGAAGCATTGAAGATTTTCCAACTAGAGCTAATATTGCAATGGGAGCAGTGTTATCTCGTAGTTTTGCCTTTTAAATATTCTCTTTCAAGCGGTTTGACTGAACAGGGTATAGCATTATTATTTTTATTTCAACAATCCATCCCTTAATTACATTCTTCAATAAAGTTGTTTCATTTTCTCTTACAAAAGGTGGGGAAACATCTCCATCCCTTGTATAAAAATGGTCCTAAGGCCGAGACAAATCCATGGATTCCCTTATCAATGGTAAAGTACACACCATTGAAATTGAAAAATTGTTATAAATTGCTAACACTCGCTCCGTCGTCGCCCCCGTCACGTGTATAAGTGTACTGAAGCTGAACCCATTAGGACCTACATGCCTACTAAGTATTTACTTTCTAAAAATCAAGTAATCGATCAATTAACACATTACATTAAATAAAATATGCCAAGCAGAGACACATACATAAAATGCCAGAAGATCCCAAAATGTAGTAGATTCCTTTCGAGATGTTGTTGTTTCAGTAAATTTGGCAGCCAATTGGAAGCCTTTGAAATGTCACTACATCGTGCCTCGGAGCTGGAAAACAATTATTGCATTTCATAGACCGAGTGTTAGTTAGTAAGACAAATTACTGCCTCAGAAATTGCTAACGGCGCGGCGCCGCCTGTAAGCTTCTTTTATGAACTTTTCATTTTTAAGTCACATCTTTTGAAGAAGTGAAAATCTTAGAATATTTTGAGTTCCTTCATGAGCATAATATTACTATTTTTAAGTTTTAGAAAGTAAAAATATGTGTATAATAAAAATATAACTAACGAGTAAACAAAGATATTTATAAATTTTGTTAAATTTCTTTAATTCAACAGAGACAATCGTTTGCTCATCATTCATGGCTTAATCGACGAAAACGTACATTTTTACCATACGTCGCAACTTATAACCGCTCTCGTCAAAGCTAATAAACCCCATCAATTGCAAGTTTATCCAAATGAACGACACTCATTGAGGAACCTCGAGTCAAGTAAGCATTACGAAACAAAATTATTGTCTTTTTTGCAAAATAATTTATGAAGTTCATAAGGAATTCCATCATTTGGTAAACATTGACAAAAGAACACAAAAAAAAAATAAACAAAAACAAAACAAAAAATCGTGTTGCAATATTAAACAATAGTCGTATGTAAGAAAAGTTAAAAAAAAAAAATATATAAAATTATACCCACAAAAAAGATATAAACAAATTTTTAAAGTGTAGTGTGTTGTTTGTTTTTGTCCTTTTAAAGCAGAAGATTTTATTAATTTAACGCGCTACTTTACAAAAAAAAAATATTGTTATGCTAAAATTTTTTAAATAAATACAAAAGTAGAATTCTCAATTTTAAAATTCATTATTTAACTTAATTTTTATATTTAATTTTTATTTTTTTATATTTCATTATTATACACAAAACAATAAAAAAAATCCTCTGACTGATAAATGTCTAGATGATTAATGACAAGAACACTTCAAATTAATATCTTTTATAAATTAAAAATAATTCATTGCAAAGTAACAAAGTTATAAACAACGATTGCAGTCTCTAATTCTAATTCGCTTGCGAACTTGAGATTTATAATTAGTTTTCTTAGATTTAATTTGTTGTTTAACATTTTTCTATGACTTGTGTAAAAAGTTACGAGAAGAACCCTCATTGTGGTATGAATAGAAAATGCCAATAAATTCACATGAAGCAATTTCTGACAGAGGTCTAATAAAAATTCTAATATCGTGATGCAACAAACAAATTCAGAAACAGAAACAGAAAAATTGAATCGAATAGTCTTCGCATTTCATTTATTACATTCACTTAATACAAAAGAGCTAATCAGTCAATATGTGAAAACTGAATAATGTTTCCATTTCCCATCAAGGGGTTGGGTATCGGTATTCTAGCAAACTCCAAAGCTAAATTAAAAATCCACAAAACAATTTAAATCCATTTTGAAGTTCTATTTAATTTTACTTAAACCTTTTTTAAGAAAATTTAGCAGATTTGATCACATATTTAAAAAAAAAAACGAAGATGCATATTTTGCTGTTTCAATATTGTAAATTTTCTGTCTATTTTAATATTTTATTTTGTATATAGAATGAAACCCATGTAATATGTACGAGTATATACGTCCAAAAACGTGAGCATGCGGTTTGAAGAAGTAAATAAAAAATCTTGGGCTTCTATTCACCAAGCGCTCGTAACCTCAAAAATTCCTCCCTCAATATTTCATAAAAAAAACTCCATTGAATAACCTAACGATGAGGAATTTTTTGAGTGTTGAGCACTCGGCGAACACCGGCCATAAACTAAGCATTTCCTTTAAAAGATCAAAATGTTTTAAGTTCTCTTCACGCTAAAAAAATGCTGATTCGATATCAATTATTCTTACAAGCAAAATTATTTCAACCTATCGAGAGTCAATTTGGCACCATAGTGTGGAGCTAATTCGAAAAAAATCGTTTTCTGCCTCGTTATACATTATGTTGATTTTCCCGAAAACAAGAACAAAACAGAATCATATCTTTTCTCATCTCCTTTCCATACACCTTTCCCTTCCCTTCCCATCCTAACTATCCTTCACGCCCGCGCTGTGTTGTGAACATATAAAGGGTACAACAAAAATCCCCTTGAGCGAGCGCAAATTATAAAAAAAAAAGAATTAATATATGTAGCTACATGCTATATGAATATGGAATAAACCATTGTTTTCTATTTTTTATCAGCATTAAAAAAAATCTAACATTAATTTCATCATTAAAATTACATACGTATGTATGTTACATATGTATGTATGTATGTTACCCTTTATAAATTTCTATCCAATCAAATTCAAATCCAAAAAACATATATTCTTGTTCATATTTTTGTTGTTGTTTGAAAATAATTAGCTTTGAGTTGAGTTTCTTTTAACAGTTTTCAGAAATATTTTTTTTTCACTTACATTGTTAAAAAATAAATAAAATAGCTTTTAAATAAGAAAAAATATGTATAGAAATAAAATAAATAAAAAAAAAAACTATTTTTTATACACTCTTAATGTGCAGCCATTTTTGTTCATTTTCTATTAAAAACTATAAAAAAATATATTATTACATAATTAAATAATAAAAAAAAACACGAAACATAAATAATGGCAAATATTTTTTGCGGATGTTAGAAATATTAACGGAAAATAAATAAAAACTATAAAAATAAACAAACAAAATTATGAAATAAAAAAACCGAATAATTACTGTTTTATTATAAAAAAATTATAATAATGTATTAATGAATGTTAAAGCGAAAATAATAATAATAATTATTATTAATAATAAATCGATCTAAAAAATGCCTATAAATATTTAATATTTTTTACAGCTAAAAAATACGAAAGAATCATCAGCATCTACGAGAAAACCACATACACAGGCTGAGTCATAAGCAGTGCGCCAAAAATGCTAGGGCGTGTGGATTGAGTTGAAAAATCGTATGGGAGGGGGTCTATTCGCCTCCGTTTAGTCGGGAAAAAATTGACTTAAAATGGAAAAAAAATTATTTAAAAAGCTTCATCCACAGTGCTGTGCGACACAATTTTTAGTTCTAAATTTTGTCTTCATTTTTTTTTCAAATTTTGACTGAAAATTAATTTTTCAAAAACTATTTCTTAGAATAGATTTATTTAAAAACAAAATGAAAGAAGAAGTTTTTGGCTTTTCAAAAAGGTATTGCACAGTATTGTGGATGAAGCTGCTGATTTTAAATATTTTTTTTTTCATTTTAAGTCAATTTTTTCGAAAATTGCCCCGCCCTTCTAAACGATTTTTTTGTTGTCTCACCCTGTATATCAAGAATATTTACATCCTATACCAATGTAAAACAATAGCATAGTGTTTGATTTTTCTGTTGTTAAAAGTTACAAAAAAAAAATCATGAAAAATCAAAAGGCATCTTCTGCTTTCGTTTAAATATTTAAAATAAACTGAAAGCATGCAATATGTGGAAAATAGTCCCAGTAAGTATGCAATAAATGTTTAGTTGGATGATTTCAACAAGAACTCCTGAAAGTATGCAACCAAATTGTCCGTAGGTTCAGGCAATGATATATTAGTATAACCTAAGGTGTTTTATTTTTCTGTGAAAGAGAGTAGTATACTTGCTGAAGTTTCTGGGCGCCTGGTGAAAAAAAGATTTTTTGGCCTGAGGAGGCATCAGTATACATATGTGTATAAGAATTTTACGTAGTGATGGGACTTATTGTATTTCAACTCGTTACTGTCGATATCAGCATGCTGATGGAACATTTTTAGTTGGTGCGTTTTATATTGCTTACGAGTGCGATTCTATTTTTTTTTCATTTTGATACGAGAAATTTGGATCTTTTTATGGCGTTTATGTATGTATGTGTTTGGTGAAATTTTTAGGTTATGTTTTGGAGTATTCGAGGTAACCGTCGGAGTGGAATTCTCTCCAAAATTATACAAATCGGAGACAAACTTCGAGGTAGTTCCCCAATCAGCTGATCGGAAATTCTCTCTGACGAAATTAAACGCATGCTATTTGCATGCGATGAAGTACTTCAAATCGTTTTTTTTTTTTCTTTAATATTTTCTTTGAAGTCCTCCGACAAGTTCTTGGGAAGAAAGTTTTTCTTTTTTTTCGATAATAGCTACTTTGAACCGAAGCCGAAGGAGACGTTGCGGAGAAAGTTCCGCGCCGCGCCGACGGCGACGGTTACCTCGATTGGGCAGATTATTTTTCTGCGAAAGAGACTAGCGTACTTGCTACAGATTTTTAGATTGCTAATGTGTTGGCCTGAGAAGGATACATCTATACATATATGTACATTACGGATTGATGGAACTTGTTTTAACTTGTTACTGCTGATAGCAGTATCCTGATGGATTCATTTTTTTATTCGATTTATTTTTATTGGGAGTGCCCTTTTAATTTTGTTTTAATTTGGGAAAATTGTATGTTTTTATGATGTTTATTTGTTTGGTGACATTTTTAGGTCAAATTCTAGGGATCATATAATATATTATTTTCCGTTATTGTTGTTGTTTTGATTTACCGCAATATTAATGATGGTTAATATTTAGATTACCTGTTGGAAGTTAAACTTGGTATTTTATTTCTTCTTCTTGGTATGTTTTTTATGAGCGCACTTGCGTCTACCTTGAAATGTTGCTTCAAAATGAGAAGTGGATCTTTTGATTGTGTTTGATTAATTTGTGAAAGGATTATAATTAGTACAATAAATGGAAAACTTATGGTAATCATATGTAGGTAGGTATTTGAAGCACATTATTATGTATTTTTTTTTTGTTGAATATGTATATAATTATGTATGTATGTAGGTATTTTGTGCTTATGAAAATGGTAGATAGAGCGGTATCGTCAATTGGTACAATAATTGGATTTTTTGTCATTGTTTTAGTTGAATGGACACTTATTTTTGTTTTGTGTTAGGAAATGCGATAAATTGGTGATACTTTTTCGAAAAACTTGGTTTGACTTATTTGTTACTTAACAAGTTGGTTGCGAGGTACCTTTGATGCTTGGGTCTTTTGTTTTATTGGAACTAGTTTATAAGAATTTTGCTAGTTTATGATTAAAGGATCTTAGACACAGTTGAATAAATTGTTGTTCGGATATATTTTTAAGGCCATAATTTATAATGGAATCTTCTGGTACAGTAAAAATTTATTAATATTTTCATTGATATTTACCTTATTTCTGATTCTCGGGAATTTTTAATCATCATATGAACATAATTCGATTCCCGGAACAAAAAAAAAACTCATGTTTTTATTTTTATATAATTAAATTTTATTCAAAGTCTGCATTTTTTTTCTTATTTCGTGTAATTTAAATGTAATTTTAACCTGTGGGTTTATCCATTTTTCTATTTAGTATTTTTTTAGTTAATAATTCCAATTAATTTATTTTATTTATATTTTTTTTACATAAAAACAAAGGAACTATATATTTCAGTCTTCTGAGTGTAAATATCTGTGTTTTAACCATTTCAAATATAAATTTCAAATACAATATTTATATTACCATTTAGAGTTTTATTTTATTTTTTATGTTTAAAGTTTTATTGTTTTTTTATTTTATTTAAATGTGGGTTATCTATTGTATATTTATTTAGTTGTATTAAATAAAAAACTAATAAAAATTGGTATTCATTTTTGTTCAGCTTTATATTTTAGTTTTTTTTTTTTTATAAATAACATACATAATGTCCTATAACCGTTTTTGTTTGTATTTAATTGAATGTATTTTAATAATTTTATAGAGTTTTGTAATTTAAGAGTTGGAACTGTTTTTTTCTTTAAATATAGAATTGGAACTAAATATATTATAATTTTATATTAATATCTAAAATTGTTTGTGTTAAAAACAAAAGGAAAATAATTTAAATATTGCATGTGTGTTTGTTTTTGAACAGGAATTAGTTTTGTTGCCCCTCTTTTTTTGTTTCGAAAATAAATTATTTTAATGTAAATTGTTGAAAATAGAGTTGCTGCTTTGAAAATATAAAGAGAGAATGTGTGTTTTATTTTGTTTATATGAAAACCGCACTAGGACGAACATAAATTAAAAACAATTGAAGTAAAAAAAAACAACATTATCTGAGATAGTTTTTTTTCTGTGGGCAACGCACACGTTTTTTGTTTAATAATATTTTATCCGCCCATTTCTAGCGCTTATTTCGATTGTATGTATATTGTGGTTGGCTGTAAGTAATATCTATTTGTATGACTAATTGAATAAATTAATAGAATTGAAAATATTGTTGTTCTTTGCTCAGGATTTTCATTTTTAAATTAAAACTATTGCCTTTAGGTTGTGGTGTGAATTCATGGGAGAGAAATGGAGAGAAAAAACTCTCAATCATTTGCATATTTACTCTACTCTTAAAAAAAACTGACAAAGTTATTCAAGAAATTTCAGTAAATATAAATTAAATAATAATAATAAAATAAAAACAAATAAAGCAATATAAATGAAATAAAAACCGGAATAACAACATAAGAAAGTTTTTTATTATATTTTTTGTCTGCTGTTTTGTTTCATTTTTAACTATTGGTAAATTTTCACATATTTGAAAAAAAAAGAAAACTCGGTTCTTTTGTTTGTACTTTGTTGTGTAGAACATAATTTCGTTAGTAATAAAATAAATATAGTAATGTAATAATTAATATTGGTTGTTTATATTTTTTGTGTGAAGAAGAGTTTGGTAATGTTTATTTTTTTAATTTTATATAAAATATTTGCTTTTTATTTAAAACTTGTTAGTTCTTTAGATTTTGTATTCATTCATTTTCTTTACACTGATTCTCTGGTTATAATTAATGCTAGTTTTTTTTTGTTTATTTTTGTTGCATACTTTTGCTTGCTTACTCGAAACGAAATCCTTTGTTTTTTTTTCTTTCTTGTTATTTTGTTTATACAAATTAATTAATTAGTTTTTTGTTTGTTTTGGATAGAGTTTTTTTTTATACCATATTATATAATTACATACATAAAAAGCCTATCCAAAGACTAAGAACAATATATTTTTAATAGCTATAGTAAACGTTTTTTTCTCTTTAATTAAATAAGACCACTAACAACTTTTTGTTTAGATACAAAAAAGACAAAAGAATTAAGCTAAATACACGTTTGTAATGCGAAACTATAATAATATAAACTAATTTCGTTATTTTTCTTTAATTTATTATTTTTAAAAGTTTTGTATGCATGTACATACTTATTTGTATAAAAATGTAAAATATATCCCCATTATTGTGTAAACATTATTTTACATTTTCTAATTATAAAATTTAATTATATAATAATGTCGATTAGTAGTGATGTGTGGCAGAGATTTGCGGTTGCGTCATTTTTTATTTATTTTTTTTTTATAAATTTTAACAATTTTTTGATGTTGATTTGAATTTGTTTTTTTAAGTTAATCCACATATTATTAAGTACAGGTTATATTTTTATTTCTTTTTATTTTATATAAATCATACTTAAATTATTAATTCAAAAGAAATAACTGTACATTATGTATATTAATATTATAATGTTTTTTTTCATACAGAGTGTCCAACAATCACTTTTGCAGAAGAAAAAAATTAGCTCCTCGGGTTATTTTAAATCAAAAGCCTTAACAGGTAGTTTTTTTCGATTCCACATATGTAACTACTAACTTTTTTTTTATAAGTTTTATTCCAGTTTCATCTAACTGGCTCTAACTTTGCTATTTTTTTTTCATTTACAAAACGATGGAAGTTTTTTTTTTCAAAATAAAACAGAAAAAAAAGATTCAGATAAAAACAAGTAAAAAACTACGTTGTGAAATTAAAATAGTGAAAGAGTAACAAATCAATTTGTTAATTTTTCTGTTTCTATTTGGTTAAATTTTATATATCCTCTATATCCTCGGCATTGACTGTGGTTCTACCACCACGATTCCACGATATTCCTTTGATCGTCCTTGCAGCTTCGGATCGAGGGTTTATAACCGGAGGATGTTCGGTCATTGTTGGACACCTTGTATATTTGTTTTGACCTAAGCAATTTTACAAAACTAACAAATCAAGAAAGAAAAAAACTTAATGATCCTACATGCAAGCGAAAAGTTTTTTCTTTTTTTTAATTTTTTTTACTTAGTTTTTATTTTTAATTTATGGCGCATCAAATATTTTATTATATAATTTTATTTTATGAATATAGAAATATTATTGAAACAGTGTTAGTTCTTTTCATTAGATGCTTAGTTTACTTATTTTTTTAATAAAAAAAATTAAAACTTTATATTTCATTTCTTTTTTGGTACTGTTATTTTTTTTTTAAAGATTTTTTTGTTTCTCTGTATAAAAAATTTTAATAAATAATATTTATCATTTTTTTTCGATTTTTGTATGTTTCTTTAATATAATTGCAGTATGTACAAAATTGAAAGCTATTTACAAACAAAAATTACATTTTGAATAAAAAAAAAACTACTTTAAAACATTGCATTTATTTATTTTTGTTAGTTTCATTTTTTAAATTTAAATTTGTCCTTATAAACTAATTCGTAAGTTAAATGTTTGTAATTGTGATTTTTCGACTTCATATTTAAAATTCCATTTGTGGCTCAACAACTTTTTTTTGATTTGAATGCGCTTTTGGAAGAAAATTTATTTATTGTGAATTACGAACGTTTTCAACTGCAAAAATCGTAGAAGTATCACTACGATATATGTACATATACAGGTTTAAAATTTGTTGATAATTTTTTTGAAACAAGAAATGAAGTGAGTGATGCTTATCAAAAGGGAAAGGATCTACGAATCTTAGAAACTTAAAAAAATTATGGAAGCATTACATGAAGTAAAGTGTTCAAGGTGACAGTTCATATACCGGATTCTCAAAAGTGTGAGTCGATTTTTACGTAAAGTTTCGCGTTGAATAAGTCGAATGCACCTAGTAACATAAAGATATTCTTACAGCTTTGAGAATACTATGTATGATTAGTCGATTATATCAACCCATTTAAATACTGATGTTTGTCTATTTCTATGTACAATCTTTAAAGCTTGCTTAGTTTAGTTTGGCATGCTTTTTTTAAGTGAAAAAAAAAAAAATAAACCAAGCAATGCAATAAAAATTCTTACCCTTCGCGCCCAATAAATCCATTTTGTGGTATTGTTTTTGAGGGTAGTTGTTGTTGAAGCCATTTTTCTTTCAATTGATATGGAGTCTTTGTATTTGATGTTGTTATTGTTGCTGTTGGTGTATTGCTAATATTAGAAGTCTTTATCACTGCTGATGATGCTTCACTATTAGTATTTTTATTGTCCTTAAGGCTAATAGGGTTGCTAACACCTGAATTCAAAAATAATTCATGTGCTAATGATATAATTGGTTGATTCTGATTTTGTGATGATTTGGTATCCTTAAGATTACTACTGCTAGTACTTAATAAATAATTAGTATAATCCTTATTTAGATTGCATTGTTCTGTGGTTTGATGTTGTTGTTGTTGCTGTCTCGGTTGCATGGTAATGTTACCTTGATTTCTATTGCTGTTCCCACTCCCCGCACTGCTACAGCTTTCAGTTCGAGAACGAGACGTTATTGTTGGGGGTAGCTTATCGTGTTGTTCATCCTGCCTTGCTGATATATTAAGGGATTCATCTAGAATCTGATAGTTTGGATTCTTACTTGTGTGACTCGGTGTAAGACTGGCAAAAAACGAACGACTACCAGCCGATCCAAGTTCAACGTTGGACGCTATTGAGGATTTATTTGAATTAATATTATTGCCATTATTATTGGATATTTCCGATTTGGCACTTTTATTCGTTTGGTGACCTGATTGTTTGTTATTATTATTATTCTTAAATAAACGACGATGAAGGAAGTTCAAAGGTACTAAACTATTACTGACATTTTGTACTGTTGATGACACAGCTCGCTTAAGGCTGCTGGGATATTTCGATGATGGATGATTTTTGATTGATTTTTGAGCTGGTATTGTTGTTGGATTTGAATCGCCGGATTTGTTATTAACTTGCTGTTGTTCTTTTTCATTATTGTAATCATAAGACATATCCGGTTGAATATATTCGGCATTTTGGGCATAATTGCCAGAGACGGCGGCTATTGATGCAGCTCTTGCTGCTGCTGAAGTCGATGGGAGCGATAATGATGGATTACTTTGGTTCATTATTATGTTTGGACTGTATTTAGAATGGTTACCGGGAGTACTGCTTATTATTATTGCTGAGCCAAGGCTGTAAATTAGAATTTTTTTGTTATTTAATTTACACCAAATAAAAAAAAAAAAAAAAAAAAAAAGTTCAAAATAATCAAAAACAAGAAAGAAGAACAGCACAGAAAAATATTTAATTTTTCATAAAAAAAAAAATGAAAAATAAAAATGTACCTTAAAAATAGCATGAGATTGACATAATTTTTTTTGAAAAACAACTTTAAGTGACACAGTGAAAGAACATGAGATAAGAGCGTTAAATCACTTAAGTTTTAAGCATACAAAAAACTATTATTAATTATCATCTAAACAAATTGTGGCTAAAACAAAACTTAGGATAAAAACTTTGAACAAATTGATTTTTTTTTCAATAAATCTACAAAGCCAAAAAAATGATTAAAAACAAAAACAACAAGTTAAAGAATACAAAAAACAAACACCTTAATTAAATAATAAGAAAAATGCTTTGTTATAGTTACACAAGCTTACATAAATGCAGACGGATATTTCGAATAGAAAATATTTGCCAAGAATTTGCTTTTTGTGACAAATTGAGTTTCCATTGAATTAAGAATTAATAAAATTTTTTATGGTCTAGGCAAATAGAATTCTAAAATAAAGATTATTTGTTTGCCTTTTTTTATTGATTTAACTTTAGTTCATTTGGCATATCTGATTCCGTCTACAAAACCAACTTCTATGGACAATATAATTACCGAATAAAAGTAATTTTCTACTTTTTGCCTTTCAGCGGTTTAGTCCATCAAAACTAAACAAGAAACTTTACTTAAATGTCAGTTGCAGAGATTATTTTGTTGACACGAGATACAATGTTTTGAAATTACGAGTCATATCAGAGGTCGCAATACTTCCAGATGCTAACAATTTTTTTGAAGTTATGTTCTTATGTAAAACTTATATACATAATTTAAACACTATTTTTTTAAATTTAGAAATGAATACTGAAATAACAAAACTTATGTAAACTAGTCTAATAAATCTACTCACCAAAGTAATTGGTACAAAAAAAAAACAAACTTAAAAACTTAAAATTAGATCTAATCAATTTGTTCAAGTAACTATTACAAACAATATTAATTTGTCTTTATCTTCAATAATCGATCATAACAGCCAAATTTTAAGTTAAATTAAATGACTATCTGCATCATATTTATTTTTTTTTGGTTAGTCAATGGATTGCAAAAAAAAAGAAGAAAAAAGAGGCCAAAATAAAAATATATCCATTGAACTTGAATTTTTGAATCTTACTTTTTTGTTTGTTGTAAAAAAATTTTGAATGTTCTGTTTATAGCCTAAATTTACCTAAAAAGGTTGAGCTTCTCACCTATACGGCGAGTGGGATTGTATGTTATCATCGTCTTCATCTTCTTCATCAAGTGCCGGACTTTCATGCGGCTCAAGTGATGAATTATCGTCTATATTTAATTTATAATCAAATTCGCCCACTCGTAATGGTGTTGTTACATCATCCATATCGTGATCTAAATTCATAATATTTTTTTTTGTTTGAATTATACTTTCTACTAAAAAAAAGAAAACAAAGAAAAAGAGACTAAAAACAAACCTGGGTGCATTTGATCATGCATATCTTTAGCTTCTGCAGAATGATAAAAAGATACTTCTTGGAATTTCGGATCAGCAGAATCCAGTAGAAAACGTATAATTTCCATAAAACTGGGACGGGCTGAAGGTCGATGTTGCCAACATTTTTGCATAACTTTGTACAATTTATCAGGACAATTTTCTGGTCGTTCCATTACTCCACCGTCTATTACGAAGCGTAAAACTTGATCGTTTGAAAAGCCCTAATAAACAAAAATTAATAGAAAAATATTACCAAGAAAAATTCGATATGAAATTACTTGATAAGGTTGCGAGGCAAGTGTTGCCATTTCCCAAAGGACAACACCATAGCTGAACACATCACTGGCACTACTAAATATACCATCCTTTAAACTTTCGGGTGACATCCAACGAACGGGCAACAGACCTTCAAATAAAAAAATCATTAAAAAAACTTGCTGAAAAAAAAAATAATTAAATTTACCTTTTGTCCCCTTTCTGTAGTAATCAGTCTCATAAACATCTCTCGTCATACCAAAGTCACCAATTTTCACTGTCAAATCAGCAGCAACCATGCAATTTCTTGCTGCTAAATCTCGATGAACGTATTTCTTTGCTGCTAAATAAGCCATTCCATCAGCTATTTCAATAGCAATCTATGTTTGAATTCAAATTTACTTAAATTAATCTTTTTGAGATTAAATTTCTTTAGTGCAAACCTGATAGATTCTATCGAGTGTTGGCGGTCTAATGGCCGGCTCTCCATGATTGTGTTCAGCATCTGGGCGATGTTGTCTCAGATAGGCCTTCAAATCGCCATTTTTCATCAATTCCATGATCACTAACGCCGGCTGCCCTCGAGAGCACACTCCCAGCAGACGAACAACATGGTGGGTATTAAATTGCTTCATAACACTAGCTTCTTTCAAGAAATTCAAACGTTCCCGATCGGTTGCATTTTCATTTACTGTCTTTATCGCACACGGAGTGTCTTCTTGGCTGTTGAAATTTTTCAATATACCCTCGTAGACCATGCCAAAGGATCCCTGACCCAAAGCACCCAATTGAATAATTTTATCGCGTGGTACTTCCCATTCATCGGGAAGATATTGCATGCTTATGTAATATGGATTGACTGTTGGGAAGATTTTAAGATCCGATGGAGGGGCTAGGAACTTCTTGCGAACATAGTAAATAGTAGAGGCTATAATGCAAAGGAATATAAAACCGCAAACGCAAATAATTGTGATTGTCTGCCATGATATTCGATTGGGCTTTAAGAAAAAAAAATAATTAAAAAACGTTATTTACATTCTTTTTCTAAAAAAAGCAAATATAATCTTACGGGAATGTATATATACTCGGGCTGCGATTTAATACCTTCACCGGCAAGTGAATTAGCTTGCACAACAATGCTATAGTTACCAGTTGGGAGACCGTATATAGAATAGCTGTTGGTGAAGTTTTTTGTATCAAGGGGGGAGATGCAACGTTTTTCAACAGCAGCATCCTCGGAATCGACTGCAAAGTAATGGATTGTATAGGAGACTATCAAACTATTCGGTCGCTCTGGTGGATCCCATTTGATTCTTATATTTCTTCGCGTTGTGTTTGATTGAACCAATTCTAACTGAACATTTCGAACTAAGTCGACATTAGCTAAAATTAAAACAAAAAAAAGTCATTATTTAAAAACATAAATTAGTTAAGCATTTCTCCAAATTTACTTACGTAGTTTGTGAGTTCTTGAATATGCAATGGATTCGGGACTACATTCTTTGGAATTTTCTCCAATTTCTGGTGCTCGGCAAGCTTGCACTTTGATTGTGTACAGTGAGAAGTGAGTCAAGTTCTTAAGAATGTATTCATTCACTGATGAATTCAATTCAATTAGTCGAAAATTTGTATCGATTTTCGAAGTAGGTGGATCAGTAGGGTGAGTGATTTGTGGAACTGATTTATCCACAGCCCGACGACGTCGTTGTTGTGAAACATCACTTTTAGATTCGTTACTTTGTCTTTGGGGAAATTTTCAAACATAATTAAAAAATCTAAATAAAAACAATAAACAACTTACTTGACATAAACAAAGTTTTGCACATTATTCTCAAAATCAATGACACCCTCTCGAATAGCTTCTACATTTTGTGGATTAGTTCCGTCTTTGCGTGTGACATTTTTTTCACATTTACAATTAGGACCTCCATTGGTGCTAATAAGACCTGGATCAGCTTTTTCATTCGGAAATGGAAGTCCAACTTCATCACTTGCTGCTTTCTTAATTGCTACAAAGAGAATTATATAAGATTTTTGTTTTTGTTTTAAAGGCCTTGAAAACTTACGTTCTTTGCAATAATTTCGATCTGCAGACTTTTGGTAATTTGCGTCCAGTGTAACATTGATAATGTATTTTGTTAAGTTGCCATTTGTTTCTGTTGGTTCATTCCATCTTATTATCTATAGAAAATTTTAATATTTAATATTAATATATGTCTACCATCTTACTTAAATAAAAACTTAAAATAATTATGTATGTAAAACTATTAATTTACACTTACTATTTCTGAACTTGAGTTAGCATGTGCCATCAAATTTTGCACCGTTCTCGGTTGATTCGGTTTTGTTCGGAAATAGACAATGGGACTTTGTCCATTACGTGGTTCCGACGAGATAGTTTGTGTCTTAACATAAAATGCATATTGCTTAAATGGTTTAAGACCCGAAAAAATATGATCAGTGTCTCTTGATGGATCATTTGATTCCCAACTGTATACAACAAAAAAAAAAAAAATCATCATAAACTTCAAAACAATCAATTTCAAGAAAAGCTTACATGTCATCACAAGCTCTCTGTCCAAAAATTGAAACATTCTTGTATGGATCGTGAGTAAAAAAGAATTGATAACCAATTAATACCCGATCATCATCGAATTTCATAGGATTAGTAACTCGAACATGTGCTGAAGCAGATGAAACTTTGACAACCTCAACATTTAAGACGACTGTGTTGCCTGTAAAATAAGGATGAACATTTATTTGAAATATGTATGACGTTTGTACGAATATATTTTATAAGTAAATGTACTTTGATTCGAGCATATCAATAAAACTTAGTAGTTTAATTTAAAAAAAAATACATATATAACTCACATGACCCTTTAGAACCGTTTGAATCAGTTGCTACTTCATTTTTATCGAATTCTGATGGTTTATCTTTTAATGAATTACGTAATTTTTCGATTTCTGAATAACAAAGTTTAGGATTGAAATGAAAGAACACGCGACCATTGTCCATTTTAACTTGATTTTCTGGCCATATACGTTCAAGATCTTGGTTTTCTAAAATATAAAGCGCGTATCTAAAAGAAAAATACAAAATATATACATATATTATTACCACATTGGTTGTTTTTTCGACTTGGCTTATCCAAACTTACTTGTCACTCTCAAGATTGAGACCTTTAATTCTCTTTAAATTTTTAAAGAATTCCAATGATGTCACTCCATAGGTTCTATGAACTTTCAAATGAGTATCAATTTCTTCAATTGATGACAGACCCATTTCCAATTCTTCCATCAAATGTCCTGTAAATTTGAAATGTAGAACCAATAAATTGATTTTAATTTAGCTTATGGGAAGTTTTTTTAAACTTACGTCCTCCTCGCTTAATACTGATAGACAATCCCGAATTGACAATATGTGTACAACCATGCATAGCTTTGGCAGAGGCAACACTATCAATCAAACCTCCATCACAACTTTTAACACATTTTCCATCACATTTTTGGCAAGTTAACGAGGTATCGTTTTTATTATAACCAGGTGGACATCGCACAGAACATGCACCATTGAATGGAACTAGTTTTACTTGTTTACTTCCTTCCAATTTGGTGCCAATTTCAGTTTTGCAAGTTGCAGCCGTTACACAGCGACGTTCTAGATACTGTTTTAAAATAGTCAAAATATCATTTAAAGTACTAAGGCAATTTTTTTTTAAACTTACACTGAAAAAATCTTTCGGGCACTTATCTAAGCATGTAGACATTTTTGTAAAGCGCCGACATCCTTTGCATTGTGTCAAATCATTATTCGCACAGCCACCAATACAATTTTCATGGCAGCATTGTAATTTGTCGTTGCAATTATTTTTGCATTCATTTGGACAAACTAAAAATGAGATTTTTTTAACTAAGTATTTTTGTTTTGTTTATTTATTATTTTCAATTACTTTTCTGACAAGTCTGACTGTTCCAACATTTCTCAGCGCAGTCTTTAGTTTTTACTCCATTGTCTTCTAGTTCACCATCAGGACAACCAGGACATTCTTGTGCTGCTTTATTTCCCTAGAATGATTTATGAAAATATAAAAATTGTTATTAGTACAATATTCATAGGTGCATATGTAATTGTAGTAAAACTTACAAAAAAAAAATTCTGATCATTTGTCATATTCACAGTTATTCTCGTCCAATCTATTGTATCCACAAAACATAAGGCCGGATTTTTTTCCATTCGTACGGCACCTCGTGCAATTGTTGTCAATGATACCAATCCCACTTCTTCTAAATGCGTATTCTCATACAATATCAATGAAAATCCTTCAAACAGTTCTTTACCACGAATTATACTAAGATTTGGAAATAATGTGCTAAGTGTTCGTAATCCATTTACACGATAAATCATAACAAATTCAGTAACTTCGGTTAAATTAGGGAATGAATATTCTTCATAGGCTGAATGGTTATGTCCTTCTATGAGTGAAATCAGAAGAAATCCTTCGATGACGGTACAATTTTGTAAAAGTTTAAATTCCCTCACAGAATTACGTATGTCTCGAGATTTGCACACTAAAAATAGATTAAAAAAAAAATAATATTCTGTTAGAAAATATAAAATGATTTGTTTGAAAATGTTAATTTAAAATGGTTTGAGTGTTCGCAATAATCGAAAAAAAAAATTCAAAGATTCGGTAAAAGAAAACTGAGAATGTCAAAAATGACCTTAGCAAAACATTTCTTCAAGTGTTTCACACAGAATCTTGTTAGAAACAAGTATCCAAAATTCAAAATGAGTCATTGGAAGATTTCGAAAATATTACATAAATCAGTTTTAATTTCTTTAGTAATTTAACTAATCCGAATTCAAACAAAAATATGCCTAATTTTACATGGCAAACATGACACCTTGAATGACGTTTTAAATGCAAATAACAAACGCAATTGCTGACATTAGATTGGTCTAAATAATTTATGCGAAGTCTACTTACCAATCAAACATACATATATACAGAAATTCCTAGTTCATTTTTCTTTTTTTTTGTTTGCACTCAATTTTGAAATGACACGAACCTTATTCTTTAACCACACAGCCATAGTCTAGCCAGCCAGTCAACCATCTTAAGTATTGCATGTGGAATGCATCACAAACAACACGTCATGGACAATAACAGTAGAATAACGTTAATGGAAACATTAAAAGTTAACCAAAGCAAGTGGAAAATGAATAAAGCGCGTCATAATTGCATGAAACTTTTAGATATGTGCATTATGCTATCTTTAGTAAGCTGGTACCGATGGTGTTTTGAACATTTCAACAAGAACATTTGTGGCTGTTTAGTGTTTATACATTATAAATACGTAGTTATTTAAGTCGATGGTTTGTGGTGGCTGAATTATTTATTCTTTTTGGTACTCAACAACGATTTACATTTGTTACAGTTTGATGACAAATAAGTCATGAAATACTTATGAGTATTTTGAAGCGTCAGAAAAAGACTGTCAATTTTGTTATGAATTTATTGTAAATTCGGAAGATGTATGGTGTTCACAGTACACATATTATAGAAGGTAATATCATTAGAGTTTTCATTTTTGTTCTCTACTGCGCATCTGGCAAAATCGTAGCCTCATTTGTTGTTGTGCCATACTTGTTGTTGTTATTCAGCCATATTGAACTTTTGTTGTTGTGTTTATGTGTTAATTCTCTGTCATATCACCATGCCGGCCATCTTTATTACCCTTTTTACAGGTCTCGTTTTTGAAAACCTGCGCAATATACATAATAAAATTTCGGCGCGTGTGCCTTTTTTTTATAGTCTTTTTTTCGACTAGGATTATTTGCTCTGTGTTCAATATTTACTCAGAGGGCGCTTTGAAGGGACTCTGATCAACCCCAGGTATTTTGTCAGAGCGAAGAATTCAGAGCTGTCATTTTGGCAAAAAGTGGAATTTCAAGATTTGCAAGATTTTAATAGCAATTCGATAACGATAACTCTGTTGTTTATTTGATTCAAAGAATGATTTTTGACCAAAAAAGCTGGACGCTGATGAAATTGCGCAGCTTCATAAAATCAGCTGTCTCGATTGTGTTCGTTGTAAAATAAAAACCGAAAGATTTTTGACAATTGATGGGCATTCCATAGTGCCATGGAGTGATAAATAACGAACAAACCTATAATGTAAACACCTGAGCTTGTCAACCATCTACCAAATATTCACATTAAGCTAGGTACACATTGTCAATAGGACATGGCAATTTTACCATTCTTGAACATTGGTTTTTAGTTTAAAAAAATAGATATAAATATAGAAATAGATAAACTTGATGGATGCCCGCCATCAAGTTGGAATAACTATTTCCCTCAAATCTTACGCTATTGTCAATAAAAATCCACCCCATTAGAATAAAATACTTAACTGTATTGTATTTTATTTCATTCATAATATTTTGTATTAATCTTTAATGTTTTTATTATTATTATTTTTCTTTTGATAATTTATGTTCGATTTTTTATTGAGTGGAATGACACATCATATAACTTGGGGTCTTGACTTTATTTTTTTAGGACGACACAATTGTGAATTCAAACTGAAAAAATGTGTAAACAAAAAAATAAAATAAAAATAAAATACACACAATAAACCATAAGCCTCATTCAAAAAAAAAATACATAAATTTTATTTTTTGATATGTTATGATCGAAGAATGAACCTTATGCCATATAACAGAGAGAGAGAGAGAGAGGGTGAGTGGCGAAAACGTCATGTTAGGCGTCGGTCGTCGTTGTACTGCCGCCATAGCCACCGCCACCATGGTCTTATAGGGGAACCTTGGTTGCTTTGATTAAAAATGAACGAAGAAAACAAACCTGCATCCTGTTTACATTAAGCTGTGACACAATGCATAAAAATAAATAAATAAAAAAAAAAAATTAAATCGAATATGATAAGATTAACGTATTGGGACGACGACGACGCGACGACATGTTGGAGTGTATAGATTTAATCGTCGTTTTTCATTCAGAGGATGCAAGTAAATAAATGAACTATGTTTTATTTTTCATTGAGACAATTTTGCCCAACCAACCACCAGCCAGTACAGCTTACTGTATAAATAATATAATTTGTATGCTTCTGATTGATTTAGTTAATATTGAAAAGCCGATTGGATTGTTGTCGGTGGTGGTGTTAAGACACGCCTTCTTAGCAAGAATGTCAATAACTTGCAAGTGTTTATATAGAGACGTAGCTTTGATCTTAAGCGTCCATGGTAATGGCAATATCTTGATCTTAAAACATATACTGTTTGTATGATGTAGATTAACTAAGTCAACCTCATTTCCACAAACAAACCTTAAAATTTATTTCTTCCTGGAAATTGATATGATTAAAGTTTTATTAAAAGGGTTTTGATATAAACTTGAAGTTATCAAACACAGTTGTATGTATAGAATTGTATTTTGAATCTGTTTGTTGACCAAGTTATCAATTTTAGTGCCATTAAATAAACTCCAATGCATCAGGGATCAGGGTCCAAAAACAAGTTTTTGACTTTACTGCAATTTCAAGAGGTTTCGAATTTATTTTTCTAAAAATAGTAAAGAAAAAATTGGAGAAGAAGTCCAAAGCTTATGAATTTATTTTATGGTACGTCAAATTGTTCCGAATTTTGTCCAAAATTCTTATATAGTATAAAAGAATAAAAAAATAAACCTTTTGTAATGAAAAAAATGTCAAAGGTGAATTTATCCCTGAAATTAAGTTTATTTAAACGCCAAAAATTAAAACATCTTTTTATTAAATTTTTAAACCAAGTTCTTCTTAAAGGATCAAAAATGTATGTCCTATTCCAAATAACAAAACGAACTGGACAAAGCAAAAGAGAAAAAATATCATATCATAACGCAAAGTTCCGATTGTAAGAACAACTGAACTGGCAAAGAGTTTTTCGTTGTCTGACTTTCAGACGCACATATTGTTCACGCTAAGCGTCAAGTTACTTTTAAAGAATAATAACAATAACAACAACAAGATATTAATTATTCATTGCAGCCAAAGCAAATAATAAGATTTTTCTCGTGACGTTGAGGCGCGACAGAAGCAATACAGTGGAACAGCTTATATAGAAAATGTGAACAAAAACCAAAGAATGACAAGTAACCATAGGTGAAACAAATCTGTTAAAAATGACAATTTTTTTTTAGTAAGACGGTGAAGTGTATTTCTGAATTCAAAAACTCATAAAATTTTGTTTTTGAACACTTTAAACTAGATTTATTAAGTATTTTTGATTTTGTCCAAATAAAAAAAATGGGGAAGTTGAATGGCCTGGAATTTATTTTGTCTAAACCCTAGGCTAGATAAAAACACAATTTCTATTGTTAAAAACATTCGAGCCTTTTTGTTCCACTGTACACAGGTGTAGGTTTATTTTTCATAAAACAAAAACACCAATAATGCTAAAAAATAGTGGAAAAAAAATGCATGCAAAGGTTAAAAATTTGTCTGTTGTTTTTATTTTTCTCTTATTTGTTTTATGCAATGTAACTCAATAATACTGACAATTTCCGATTCACCTTTCGAATTTATTGTTTTTCTTCTTTCTGATGTTTAATTCGAAACACGTGACATATGAAATTAATCGTCAGACAAACAAAAAACAACATTTATTACACATACGAGTACCTATAGCTATAATCAATATTTTATTTGCCTGTATGATTTTTATACACGGTTTATTATTATGATATTGTGTGAATTAAAAATTACCGGGCGTGTGATTTATTATACGGCTATAAAGTGATTAAAATCAGACCGGGCATTCTTTTTTTTTTTTGTATCGCTCTCGTCATGCGTATTTGATTTTATTTGATTGGCAGCGCATTACAATGGTGCGCATGATGTGTATAGTTTGTGATTTAAAGCGCTTTTGATGTCTGACTGTGAGACACAAACACCACAAATGAACGGCATGTTTTGCATATTAGGTGATATCGACAGCGAACGGTAAACAAGTTATACTACATTCCATGGACAGCACATTATAACCCAAGTATGGAGCTATTTGTATTAAATATTTTTAATCTTTTATTTAGTATTGTATTAAGTCCGGTTGAAAATTTGACACGCCCTCTATAACAAAAACAACAAAATTAATCGAACATAGATTTCTATAAATTCGATTATGGTGTCATTTATTGTGAATGTTTTTTTTTTTGTTTTGTGAATGACGTTAATCTGAAACCATTACTTGGGGATGTCTTGACAAAACTTTAATTAAATGCAAATAATAATTAGTTCGTCTCATGAGAAAATTTCTGGAATGTCTGTTTTTAAATTAATCTTTAAATAAATTGGGCTAATATTTATAAAGAGACCTCTCACATTTCTTTTTTTTTTTGACTAAAACATTCTATGACGCAATTATTTGGAATTCAATTTATCTAAAGCAGGCTAAGTTTTTTTTTATAATTTGCATTATTAAACGCTAAAATTGTTTCGAAGCGAATAAAAGATTTCATTTTAATTTAAAATCGATTAATTGTAAAAGTTTGGTTCAAGATTTAACTCGCCGGTTACGGCGGATCAAGGGTGGTTTAACACTGGTTCAAGGACGTAATTGGCTATTATCACATAATTCTTCTCCTTTTTCATTTACCGAAGATTTTATTGCCCTAGACAAATCTCCACCTCTACTGCAAACCGGACATGTGTCCCGGTTCTGCATTGTTCTATGTCTGAGGCCAACTCAATGCAGGTGTCGTTACATTTGTTTGATCCAGGAGTTTTTGCGTATGCCTTTCTTTCGGTCTTTTCTACTAGTCGAGTTAGGTCGGTTAGTGTCATGTTAGTAACCAAACACGCTTTGAAAAAACTGACATTAAAGTCTTAAAAATTGAACACAGTTTACAATAAAACTTGACGTTTTATAAAATACAGCTTTAATCAGGGTTTAGTCATGATTCATTTTCTGATCTAGATTTTTAATTAAGGGCCAATTTGTTTACAGTGGGCTGAGTTTATTCTATTATTATTTCAACTTATATATCCTCAAATTTGATTGTTAACCTAAATTTGGGTAGTTATGTCCAATAACTTAGTTAAATGATGTTTAAACTCGAGTTAATTTGTATGTAACTTGAGCTGAGGATTTATCATGTCAGTCTAAAGCTAGGTAACTTTTATAAATACAGTTGGACAAATTTATGAATCGAGAATATTCCAAAAAAACGTCACATGCATCCTATTGCAAATTTCCTACGCAAAAAAGTAAAAAAAAAAAAAAAAAATTTAACCTACGCGGAATCAAATTTTTTTTATTGTGAAAAATCCGCCATCAAAATGGTGCTTATAAAATATTTTTTTTTTTTAATGTTCCCTTGCTCAGAAAATAATTATATATGTGTAAACAAACAACGCATTTAATGATGAAATTGCATGCGTCCATTGCAAGTTGTTTACAACTTCATAACAAAAATACATTCACACAATTATTAACACATACAAAACATTTTTTATTAAAATGGGCACGAATGAACAATCAAAAGGGTTGATGTTATTGTTGATGAATGAATGAATGAATTGCGAGTTATTAAGAAGGCAATTAAAATCAAACAAGGGCACATGTTGTGTAAAGCAAAATAAAAATAAAAAAAAAAGGAATTCCAAACTGTCAATAACAAAAACATACAGTCAAAGCCCTAATAAAACGAAGGCCAAATAACTAAAAGTTCAATCTAATATTTTAGTGTTTTTTTTTTTGTTTTTGTTATTTGTTTTGTTTACAAGTTGTTAAGAATATAAAGATCATCAAGGACACTATTTAAAATTCCATATAGTTTTAATATCTGATGGGCATACAATAAAATAATCAAAATATTAATTTATTGTTATCTAAACATCTACCACGTACAATAAATTAAATAGTAATGTTAGGAATAGGAGAACCCTGAATATTTTTCTGATATCGCAACATTTCAAGTGTAAAATTTTTATGTATGAGTGGGTGCGTTCAAAAACGAAATTTCAACACTTAGATTTGAATTTATGTTGTTGCACTCAAAATATATCTGAAATTTTGTACAAGTTATAAAAAATATTTTTAAGAACCAAAATTGATAAAAAAAAGTTCGTGACCCCTCCTGAGGGTCATAAGCAGTCTCACTTCGTGACCCAATTAGCGCTGTAGTGCGCACATTTTTAAAATAATTTGATCTACCGTAAATTTAAATTGTTTAATGTCAAATATTTATATTTTCTAATAATTCAGTTATGTTTATCATTTTTAAATGCTATTAACATTTGTCAAATAGCATGCTAATTCCAAAGACCTTTATATCGTTTCTTGATGGCAAAAGGTTTTGACAAAATATGTAACACACAAAATGTATAGATATATTTTTTATTTTCCCTTAAAATGAAAGATATTAAGATATTTTATCTTATCTTAAGTTGGTTGCGTGCGTGAGTTCGTGCGCTGCTCTCACTCTGCTAAGGTTTTATAAAAATATATATAAGTTCATCAATTGATAAAATGTATTATAAAGCTGAATGAATTTCTGTAAATATACACGCATTTCAATAGAGTTGTCAACAACTTAAGCGACACGACACTTCTTATTAATTTTTTTTTAAGTCCCTTTTAAACTGAAGGCGCATATTATGTAGGTATATAAAAATATAGATAGATATAATTATACAGAAAATAGATTCAATTAGATTGATTCAACACGACAGATGTCAAACCAATTTAAATATTTTTATTATTTTATATTGTTGTTGTTTCAAGTTAAATCAAGACGGGAAAAAATAGTTGTTTCTTATACAAAACACCTACTTATAGGTATTTATGTCTCTAGATATTGAATTTAAAATAAAAACTAATGGTTAGTTTGACATAAATAAATATCATAAAAGAAAATATTGTGTGTGGGTATCCAGGGGGAAATTGTAGATTATTCTCGATTGAAGGGAAAGAATATTAATTGTAGAAATAAAATACAAAAAATAGGACTTACGCATTTCCTATTCGATGTGCTAAGTGATAAAAAAAATCATCTTTTAAAATAACTTTCTAAGCAAAGAATGAAGTCTACAATGTTCTACATAAATGTTAAGTGAAACGTTAGGGTGATAATGAAATTGGAGCCATATTGCACAGTATCGAATATTTTGTGAAGAATTATCTTTATACTTCTTTTAAAAGCCCATACTTCAGTGACGTAACGAAAAGATTTGCCTATTGTTAAAATTCAACGTCAAACTTTAGCCGTTCGATGCCCTTTAATCAATACAAACAAAAATATTTTTTTTCTTATTTACAGTTTAAAATAAAATATAGATGGTTGCGATTGGAATGTTTTGTTTTTATTAAATTTTTGTTTAGACAATAAAAAAATATGACATTGTCCACGTGATTAAAATTGCCAATCAATGATTTCTGATAAAATTCTTTTGGTTTTGTTGGCCTTAAATCAGCTTATATATTTGTTTTGGTATTTGATAGCTAACTGAATTAATAAACCACGCATGTCATTCATAATTATTTACCTCTACTAATTTTATTGATAACGAGAAATAAAAACGATAGTAAATAATATTGATTGATTATTGGAATTCCGCATTAAAAAAAAACATTTTAGAACTAAAGCTACTAATATTACTGTTACAACAATGGGTTTGAATTAATCAGGATTCTTCCAAAAGGACATGATTACAAGGCATTCTAATAAAATTGGTAAAGAAATTACGGACAAAGAGTTGGGTTATATTGTCGATCCCAGGGAATATCTTCACATGCCTTCTTTCTTTTAACCCACTTGATTATGAACAGGCATGTTTAATCTTAGGACATTTTTTAAACCTGTCCTGGGATATCATTTATTTCAAAGATAAATTCACAGCTTCCCTTAAAAAAGATATACAAAAATATTTAAGCTAAAACATTTCTTTTTCTATTTTTATGCATTCTTAATTCGTGCTTCATGAAAAAAAAAAAATAACAAAAGAGAATTCCACAAATGCATGAGGAGGCGCCTCAAAAGTTAAATATTGTCACCTCGCAAAGTAGTTCCAATGAATGAATGTTCAAAGTATAGGCATTTCCTGAGTGAGAAATGATTTAACGCACTAGTACCTACTTCCCTTTTATATACACGGTATCTATATTTATATAGTATCTACCCTGTTACACTGCGCATCATTTGATTAGGCTCTGAGTCATTTTAGAAGAAGCAAACTTTAAAAATCTGTCAACGTCAAAAGTGACAGTAATCGTCTTGTGGTTATTAATTTTTGCGTTTTTATTTATAATTTTAATATTCTAAATACAGAAACGGTTTTTCATAAATTAGCATATAAATACTATGTATTTTGCTTTCTTTGACATTTGAAGAAATCTACGACGCACCTGTTGTTAAACGTCAAATATCTCGTTGAGACAACTGTCTAATACGGGCAACATGAACGCACCTGTTTGTTAAACGTCAAATTTCTCGATGCGATAGTTACCGAATAAGGGCATTCGTTTCGTTTGAGATAAACTAATGTCAGTTTCCACAAAGGTAAGATTTTTGACATTTGAAGAAATCTACCACGTGGGGTAAGTTTACTATGACTGTAAAATGATAAGTTTACTTGAAACTTACCATGGACGCAGCTGTTCGTTAAACGTCAAATATCTCGATGCGACAGTTGCCGAATACCTACGGGCACTTTCGTTTGGGATAAACTATCTTCTAATTTAAATGAATAAGAAATGTCGAGGTGAGTTCATGCAAAAAATACCTTGAATTTTTATTCCAAAATATAGAATGTATGTATCTCTCAAAAAAAAAAAGTTCAAACTTTAATCGAATGACTCGGAGAGTACTCAAGTGGCTAAACATATGAGATAAAAACAAAAAAATAATAACTGGAAAAGTCGTTAAGACCAAAGTCCACATTTGAAATATTTTCAATTTTATTTATTGACTTCTATTGCCTTATAGTCGTTAATAAGTAAAAATACAACCAGTAGGTATGTAATGTACGATACATTACATTTTTGTTAAATTCAGATTCGCTGATTCGTGTATTTTATAGTTGTTGTGGGTATTTGGTAAATAATAATAACAAAATTAATTTCATTGTGCGATAACATCAAGTGTATCATTGTGTACACACACAGTACCTACTTAAGTACTTATATATAGAATTTTGAAGAGTGAACAATAAAGTAACAAAAACAAGTGTGTAACAGGAAATTCCATATGTCCGTTGCCGCAAAAGTCAGACAATTCCATGCGAAATGAAGCCCTCATTGACGTCGCGGTCGTTTTACGTCGTCGCTCGTCTTTTCTACTGTTGTCGTCAGTTGGACGTCATGAGCTATAAGTTTTGTGGACACGAATTATTGTAGTCTTATAATAATGTACTTATATTTTTGCTCCACACCCACTCTCTCAATATAAGCCTGGTAAAGCTCTATAGCGGCTCTTATTATGAGAAGAAGTAAGAGGAAAAAATTTTATCAATGGTTGAATGTTAAGTAAGTGATTTGGAATTGGAGGAGTCGCCATCATCACCATTGTCGGTCGTCCGACGCGTCGTCGTAGTATGTCTCTGCCACCAAAAAGCATTGAAAAATGAGTACAACATTTTTATAGAGGGCAGGGTAAGCAAAGGCGGCGGCAAGTATAGGCGCCATTTATAAGGTTTTATGTTTTATTATTTTTTTTTTATTTTTTTATTTTTCTTAACTTATACTGCACTTAAAGAAAAAACCCCACGATCTTGGTGGTTTTCATTTCCATAGAAAATCGCAAAACGGGTTGTGTGGTGTGGTGGGAATTACCTACATGTGAATTGGCGTTGCATCAAGCTTTCGACGAAAACAAAACGCGTCATCGATTCGCGGTAAATGCTGATATCGATAGAGCGACATTTTTAATTAAAGTTTGAGCAATGTTTGTTTAATTTAGTAAATTATTTTTTTTATCTTTAAACGTTTACTAAAATGAAACGTATAATACCATTTTTTGGGGAGTCCTCTTTTCCTTTCGAATATTAGCTTAATATGAAACTCGCATTCATATAATAAAAGAATAGTGTCCTGAGTATTTAATAAAATCAGTAAAGGATTTTACTAACATAAAATTAGGTGAATTTGTCTGTACCTGTCCGTAGTAGAATGCTCCACCATCACTTTCTCTCTTTAACCATAACTTAAAATAAAAACATAAAAAAAAGAAAATAGCAACTCAAACATTTACATTCTAATATTTATCAAGTCACTTAAAAAACAAACAAAAAAAATGTCAAACACCACATTCCATTCTAAATAAAAAAGCATCTATAACTAACGATTCCTCAATATTATAAGATTTTGTCATGTTTGCGTTTCAACATATGCGTTGGAGTCATAATCCCAAATAAACCAATTTATAAAATAGAATTTATGTCAAAAACACATTTAACGGCGCGGCATACTATTATCTTCTCCCACAATATAATATTGAAGATTTTAATAGCTTGAAAAATCTATAAAAATCACAATAATTTTGTATATAAAAAAAATCCAAAGAGTCTATCATCATCATCATCATAATCCGAAAAAAAAATACATACATTTTTGAATTGTGCTATTAATTGTCAGCTTATCAAACCAATCGACTTCTTCTCTCACAGTGATCTTTGATATAATAATATTAAAAAAAAAAAAATATTTATTAAATTCTTTGTCATTTAAATTCTACGAGTAAAATAAAAAAAGAAAAGTCAACTAGTCGGACGTACCATACTACGGCAGGGGCATAATATTTAGGAATATTTTTTTTTTTTTCAACACGATATTTTTCATGAATGAGTCACATAATTTGTAAAAGTAAATTTAAAAATAAATCTTTTTTGTGTTTATTGTTGTTATTTTTTCAAAAGTAGATGGGGTAATTTATTTATAGAAAAGTATTATTTTTTTTTCAAAACACCCCAACATTAAAAGTTTCTTAATTTGCAGCAAGGAATCCAATAAAACGAAAAGATATAGAAATATTGTTTTTATTTTTATTTTTCTGTTTTTTTTTTTCATTTGAGATTTTGCTAAAAATATGTATCTTTCGCATCATGAAGACAATTTTAAATTTAAGCATTTTTTTTGTTGTAGGTAGCATACTGAAACAAAAAAAATAATTAAAACTAGGAAAGATTTTTCTTATTATTTTTGGAAAGATCTTATTAGAACTGGACAGGGACATTTCACACGAGACAAAACCTCACGAAATTTGTATGCTGAATTCGAACGATTAGAGTGAGAAGCACTTTATTCTTGACAAGCGATACTTTTGGAGAATTCGTCAATTTCACGCACGAGACAGCAGCACGTGAAAATAAAACATTCCTGTGCGATTGGGAATCGAACCCAGAACTCCGCTCCGATATGACAGTCCTATGCACTAACCACTATGCCAAGGACAACTATCGAATTAAAAATTGTTGCCAAAAAAAAGAAAGAGGGCAAGTCTTAGGAAAAGGTCAAAGTCAAAATTTTACTAAATATATGTATGTATGTACATATGCAGGTACATAGGTAGAATTAAGATTTTTTGAAAAAATTGATAGTGTCGAGATTTTGCGTTTTAATTTCGAAGAATAATCTCAAATCTTTTCTAGTTAAAAGGATGTTTTCGTAAAGTGTAAAATCTTCATTAATCCGAAAAAAAATTGCATTTTTTTTAATCAAAAATTATTTTATATCCGAAACTACAAACCTATTTGCATGGAAAATATTTTTTATTTTAGTGGCAATCATATGCTATTTTATTTTTCTCTTGTGTAAAAAAAAGTAAACAAAAATACAAATAAAATCTATAAGAGAAGTAACTTTTATTCTCTTTTGGTTTGTGCTCCCACGAGCTCCTTTACTGGAAGTGAAACACACATATTTTTTTTCTTTCTTCTCCAAAGAGAATTTCTAATCTAAGTGTGAGAAGCACACCCACACCCACATACACAATTCACACAGTTATCAAGAAAGACAACAACATAAGGAATTGAAGAAATAAATATAACAAACCAAAAATAATGTCAAACATAAGTAATAAGAGTTTCGTTAATTTTGCTAATAAAAACAAATATTAAAAGAAACAGAATAAAATACTGCACCACTCCCTCTCCTCCCTCTCTATTAAAAACCCAACACCACACAAACCATACCATCACTTGAAATTGTTTTATAGTAATTACTACTTTTACTACGGAGATAAACTGCGCATGCCAAAAAAAAATAAAATATAAAAAAAAACTTCCTATGGGATATTTTTGCTACGCAATTTCTTAATTTTTGCTTTGCGTTTTTTTTTTGCGTTGAACTTTTTGTGTACTTAATTGGGCTTTTATTGGATTTGTTTTTGTTACATTATTTACCTTTTTTTTAAGGGTAGCTATGTAAAATGTAAACAAGATTTTATATAAGAATAAATTGTATTAAACAAAATTTTCTATTGAAGAATAAAGACGTATGTATGTATACCTACATATGTACATGTGTAAGTATTTCCATTTTAATTTTTTACAGTGTAATTCACATTTAGAGTCTTAAAGAAGGACTTGTTTTGCGAATTGGATTATAAATAATTTTTACAAAAATAAATTAATTTATCCTACTCAGTGAAAACAGTCAGGAGGAAGGACTAATCAAAATTTCCATCTTCTATTAATAACTAACTAAAGATTCCGAAAATTACGAACAATTTTTTAAAATCAATTATTAGAAGCAAGAATTTTTTTTGAACCAATAATTTTTACAAAAACTGATAATTCTTCGGTTAACAATATTTTTTTCTTTCAGAGTGTAAGAAATATCATATAACACTGTCGTTTGTCAGGACAAAGCTCAATATAACCAAAAATAGAAATATATTACAAAAAAAAAACTAACAATTTAAATAGAACTTACCTATTTCATGTTTTTCTAATGTCACTTCTGGATCTGCAGCATTAATCGTCATTGGCAGCGTCATTAAAGTCATAAATGATAAACTTAAAAACATAATCATAATTGGATATTTTGGTAAACCGGAACTAATAATATGGCTTCGCTTGATGATGGATTTTTGAATAGAAACTGTCACTTTATTACTGTTATTAATGTCATGCTCAAGAAGTGGCATTCCAATTCTTCTACTACTACTATGTCGCATTCTGAACATTCCGTAAAAACATTTTTCTAGGATGACAGCAACTAGTGCTAACGTTCTTAGTAAACTTGCACAACTTTTACTGTTACCATCACTTAAACTTGTACTACTACAACTGTTAATGCAAGATGGCAGCGGCAATGGCAACGGCAACGGCAATTGCAGTGGTGTCGTTGAGGTATTTGTTCTTGATGATGATAATTGGGTTAAAGCTGTTGCTTCTTCTGTGGTTGTTGTTTTTGATGATAATAATGATGAAGATATTTCAATTGTTGATGATGCTGGTGCTGCTTCTGTCGATGATGAAGAGCATGCCGCCGCCGCTGATGGCAGTTGTTGTTGTTGTTGTTGTTTTTGTGGTGATGTTTTAGTTTTATTTAATGTCGATGATAATGGTGTTTTGGATAAACTAGGAGGAGAGATAGATGAGGAGGATGACGTAGATTGTAGTTGACATGATGGCATACTACTTCTGCTATCGGCGGACGAACTACAACAGCAACTGACAGATGCCGCATTCCGTTGTGATTGACTCTTTTGATGGGCAGTTTCCAAGACATTCAATTTGGTAGTTGTTGGCGATGATGATGACGGTAAAAATGGCGATGACAACGTATCAGCTGGTATAGATGTCGAACTCATTTTCATCACAACACAATTTTTACAATTCTGGCTGTTTCTGCTGGTGGTATTATTATTGTTGTTGATTCTGTCATTATGATGCTGATGTTGCTGCTTAAGGGTTGCCATTGAATTGCAAATTATATTACCAGACAAACATTCATTTTGCGTTCTACATATTAAACACATTGTAGTATAGTTATTATTTTTGATGTCATCTACATCTATTTCTGTATTGTTGTTGTTCATTGTTTGAATTAAATTTTCTTCGTTTTCTTTTAATGTGTATCTTTTTAATTTCACTGTTATTGTATTTTCTTTGCATGAAGATTTTCTTTTCTTTAATATTGAACAATAATTTGATCGATTTTTTATTGTTTTGTAATTATCTGAGTCCATTTTTATTTTTATTTAAATTATAAAAACAAAAAACATTTAAAAGAAAAAAAGAATCAATAATATCCAATTGAAAAGTTGTTTTTTTTTGTTTGTATTTAATTTTTTTTAAACAGTTGTTATTCCTTGCAGTTTGAATAAACTTTTACATTTTTCATATTGTGAAAATTATCTGAAATTAAAAAGAAAAAAAAATGTATGAATTAGTTGAGAATTCAATTATTTTTGTTGAAATAAAAAAAAATATATTTAAAAAGTTGGTAAAAATAGACATTAAAATTTAAAAGTTTCTATTCTATACTTTAAATTAGTTTTTTCTTAAATTATCTGAGTGAAAATAATGTTTTAAAAAATATTTAAAAAAAGAAAAATAACGAAAAATAGGTTCAATGGTCAAAATCACGAAATCCCAAAATTTAAATCAAATTAACATGAATCGCAAAATCCCATAAACCCAAGATTCTATATTTAAGATTTGGGGATTCTATCATTTGAGTTCCGAAGAACAGACACAATAAATTCTCTATAGATTTACATATCCTTTATTTTTATAAGGGTACAAAATGCCGCAAGAGTTTAAAAAACTCTAACGCAAAAAATCAACTTGCGTTCTCCCGTTTGATGTACGAATTTTCCACCCATAACCAACCAAACATTGTTTTCAAATTTATCAATAAAATATCACTTCACTGTTTTGTTTTGATGTATAAGTTTATAGTATTATTATATATACAAAAAATATTATCATGAAAGAATGAAAACAAAAACAAAAACAAAAAACACAGACAAAAATCTTTATCTACCTTACTGGGTGGGGAAGAGGTATCATATGCTCTAAATTCAGAGAGAGATATAGATGAAATCACAATTGTAACGCCTCGAGCCACCAATGACATAACATTTCTAATAAATAAAACATGTCAAATGGTAATATTTCCTATATTATAAGTACGTATATATGCATCAATATAAAAATATTTCTCAGTCTGGAACTTTACGTATGGATACACGAAATAAACTGCACGACAAGGTCGCACGTACTTGCTACTATGTGCGATCAAACCTAGTTTTTAGTTTATTTTGTTGAAAAAAAAACTAAGTTTAATCAAAAGGGAACGTCGTTCCTAGGGCAAGGCTTTTGAGCCTCTAGCCGACAGACAGCCAGAAAAAATTGTATGACCCATTTTTTCATGATTATTATGTATGCCAAGTTTGATCACAGTCTGAAGTTCGAATTTTTTTACAAATACAACACTTCCCTACTATGGTCGCAAGTATAATAATTTGTACCTAGTCCCGTTTTTTGTTATGTCTTCTGGATGCTTTTTTTGTATTTCTTTTCTTCTATTTATTTTTGGCCGGTGTCTGCTAAAGTGTCGTTTTTTCGTTTTTGTATACAAAACAAATAGCGAAAATTTAAATTTGTTTCAACTCATTATTCAATCATTTTTGAAATATATGCTCATATAAATGTTCAATTAGAAAAAAAAAATATTACCATGCAGCAATTTGAGAAAAAACGACCATGAAAAATATGTTAGCGAGACCAAAGAAATTGATAGTGAACTCTTTTTTTTGGTTTTGTTTAAAAGAATGAGAAGAAAAAAAAACTTTCGACCTAGACATGATTTTTCTGTGTATGGTAGTGGTGCTTTGAATTTGTTCCATAGGCAATGTATGTACATAATTTGAATAACATCGAATAAACAGGTAAAATATAAATAAATAATGTACCACCATTTTGAAAACATAATATAAAAACTTTTGTCAATTTGTTTCAAGAGACAAATTATTAAAAAGTTTCTGACAGTTTCTGACAAGTGAAATTTATAAAAAAAGGTACAATATTTCGCAAATCAAAGAAAAAGTGTTTTTGTTTTTTTTTAGTATGCCTGTTATTTTAAAAGCTTTTATAGTAATTTAATTAATGGTGACACTAAAATATTTATTTCTATTAAAAAAAAAACTTTATGATTGAATTATAGTTTTTGTTTGGATTGTTGACATTTTTTAATTTGCTAAAATTAATTAAATTAAATACATATTATGTATAACTGCGGAATAATTAGTGTGATGTTTGAACCTTAAATTAATATTTAGTTGCATGTCCCTTGTTTGGTATGACGGCACCACAACGACGATCATTGAATTGATCAAATTCTTGCATCTTTCTATTTGTATCGACATCCATGACTGCTGCATAGCTTCCAAAAGCGTTTTATTGTTTGTTGGTCTTACACTTGAAACATAAGTTTTGACATCTCACCAAAGGTTCTCAATCGGGAAACTGTGCACGCCAAATCCATCAAATCACTTTTTGCACTTTATTTGTGATGTGCTTGGCATTCGTTAAATTGGACCGAATAACACCATAGCACGAAAAACTTTTCCAAATCATTATGCTAGATCCTCCATGTTAAATGGTTTCTTCAGAGAAACGTAGATTATATTCTATGTGCGAAGGGCACCTTACATATTGGCGAGACCCCTTTCCACCATTACAATATAAATGTTTCTCTATTTTGATATAAACTAGTCAAAGTGTTTTTTCTGCAAATTTAAATGTTTCGTCAACATGTTTTTTCGTCAGTAAAGGCACCTATCTTGAACTGTGGGCTACTTGACCGTGCTCTTGCAAAGCCACTGCAAATACATTCGACACTAGCTCCAATGAAAAACATGTCCTCAATTTAAGTTGCAGGCTTAAAGGCATTGATTTAAGAATGCCTTATATGTTTATTTCGGAAGCTGTCACTTTTGAAACTGTAATTTTTTCACATTTGACAAGTAGAAACTATAGATACGGTTCGTAAAACTAAAATATTTTTTTGGTCGTCGTTAAGAACCTTGCCGGACCACGATTCAGAAATTGGTGGAAAAATTTGAGCTGTAAGAGATGTGAAGAATAACACCCCTGCACGTCGCTCAAAAACAAAAAGTGTTGAAGAAAACCCAGATTTGTCCATTCCTTGTCGTTCTTTAGAATTGTACATTTCACAAACGTCATTACAACGCATTTTGCATAAAGACTTAGGTCTTAAGGCTCGCATCAGTTAACACAAGAACTCAAGCCGTCCGATCGTGATTGTGTCTTTGAAATACATAAAAATGATCCGGAATTTCATCGAAAAATCATCTTGACTCCATAAGGACCATTTCCACCTCGGTGCTTACGTCAACAAGCAAAATTGTCGCTTCCAGGGCTCACAATTGGCCACCGAGATCTTGTGACTTAGTACCTTGAGACTTCTTCCTTTGAGGCCATCATCATCATCATCGGCTCGACAACCGGGGTCCGGTCCTGGCCTCCTTCAACAAGTCTCTCCACCTATCCCGGTCTTGAGCCGACGCCATCCAGTTGCGCACCCCAAGGCTTCGGGCGTCCTGGTCTACGCCATCTCTCCAGCGCAAGCATGGTCTACCACGCTGCCGTCTACCATAGAATGTACCACAAAGGACTTTCCGAGCAGGTTCCTCTTCACTCATGCGAGCTAGGTGCCCTGTCCACCGGAGTCTACCGAGCTTAATTTTTGTCACTATGTCTGCTTCAAGGTAGATTGCGTACAATTCATGATTGTACCGTCTCCGGAATCGCCCTTCCTCACATATGGGGCCAACAATTCTCCTTAAGACTTTTCTCTCGAACGCGGCTAAGAGGTCGGAGTGTCTTTTGCTAAGCACCCAAGTCTCGGATCCATACGTGAGTACTGGCAGGACCATGGTCCTGTACAGCAGCAGTTTTGAAGTTATGGTGAGATTTCTGGATTTGAAGAGCTTTGACAGACTATAGTAGGCTTTGTTGGAATTGAGCAGCCGCCCGCGTATTTCTTCTTCTATATTATTATCGGCTGCTACTATTGACCCAAGGTATTTAAAGGATTGCACCACTTCAAATTCGTGCTCCGCTACCTTGATTGTTTGACCTACTGTTCTTCTCGCATTCGACGCCACCATGTACTTTGTTTTACCTTCACTAATGTGCAGCCCCAGATTTTGTGCCGCCTGCTCGATCTGGATGAAGGAATCGTGTACAGCTTGTTCGGTTCTTCCGATGATGTCAATGTCGTCTGCGTAAGCCAGTATCTGGCTGGACCTGTTGACGATGGTCCCTCTTGTTGCCGTGCCAGAGTCACGGATTGCTTTCTCCAACGCCAGGTTGAAGAGGAGGCAGGCCAAACCATCCCCTTGTCGGAGTCCATTAAAGATGTTGATTGGTCTGGATAGCAATCCGGCTATTTTTACTTGGCTTGTTACGTTGGTCATGGTCAACCTACAAAGTCGTGTCAACTTATTTGGGATGCCGAATTCTCTCATGGCTTTGTAAAGTTCTACCCTGGCTATGCTATCATAGGCGGCCTTAAAGTCTATAAACAGATGGTATGTTGGGATGTTAAATTCCTTTGAGGCCACGTGAAATATAAGCTCTACGCTAACAGCCCAGCGTCGTTTCAGGACCTCAAAGATAAAATTCATGAAGAATTGAGGGCGTACAGCAGCCACTTTGTGATTTGGTCATGGAAAGGATATGGCTGTGTAAGCGTATCCGTGGCGGCCATTTGGCGGATGTAGTTTTCCATTATTAATGGCATACTTTCCTTTTTATATTGAAGTAAACATCCGATCTTTTGTCTCAAAAAATGGCCTTTTTTTTAATATCTAAATAACACCTCTTATTGGAAAACTTTGTAAAACCATATTTATTTTTTTTTTATTAAATTTCAAGGTTTTATTATAGAAACTATAGGCATAAAAGCGCGATGCGCGACCCAGTTGTGAAATTGTCTCATAACAAATAATTTTTTTTTTTTTTAAACTTACCTAACTCTTTTGAGAAAAACAAAACACTTAATTATTTTACACCTCTATGATTACATCTGATGAACCAGGATGATTGGGGTAGTATAGCTGGAATCTACGTGGGTACTACGACGTACATATCAACCACCATAAATAAATGGCGCTATAGTTGTTAGTCGCTAATGGTGCTTGCTGGGGAGCTACAGATACCTGTATATATCATTCTTACATTTCTTCAAAACTATCTCTGTTGCTTCTTTTTTTATTTTTTTTATTTAGGTTTTCGTTTTTATTATTATTTTTCTCTCATTTTGTTTGTGTTTCTTGCCATTCTATTTCGCATTTAGCTTCTTGATGATGCGATACAATATTATATATATTTTTGTTTTCTTTTTTTTTTCACCAGAGAAACTACGCAAAAAAATTGACACGCATGTGTTAGCTTTTTTTTTATTTTTATTGATACAAATAAAAAAAAAAAAAAACTAGAGCAAGCAAGTTGTAAATATCTATCTATGTACCTACATAATATGAACAATATATAAACTGTTATAAATTTTGTTAAACATTAATTTAATTACTGTTAAAAATTTATTAATTTTATTTAAATAAAATGAACCTATTTTGTGAAATTTTTACTTCTTAACAATAATATGTAAATACATAATACTTTTATGTACATTCATATAAGGTGAATAACTGTCGGATAAATATTTATTATCTGGACGTTTTTCTTTGCCATGGTCAACTATTTATCTTTAAGTGAAGATATATACGTACCTAGTTTTGATATCATGACCTTCTAGTAGAAACAAAAACAATGCCTCTTATCACAATGGAAGTTGTCAACATTTTTATAAACAAAAGAGAAAATGTGTCAACCCTAATCACTTATGTTAAATTACATACATATATGTACATATGTATGTATGTAGTACCCTAAATACAGTGGTTATTGGATATGAAACTCATATCAATAACAAGATGTACTTTGATCCATAATAATTTTTTTCATTGTTATAATTAAGATTTTTGTTCAAAAGAAAATAAGTGTGTAAACAACACAAGTGTGTGATATGAATAAGAGGAATAGAAGAAGACGAAACAAAAACAATATTATAATAATTATTACAGAACGCGTTTACAAACATGCGTATATCTCGTGTTCCTTTTTTCTTTTCTAACTTGTTTACGATGTAAGTAGAACCTGCGAATGTGATATGTATATAAATATGCAATATTTGTGTATTTTTGAATGACAATACAGTAGTTCTAAATTATGTATGTATGTTTTTTATTTTTGCAACTTATGACTTTAGTGGAATTTGCAAAAGAAACCCCCCCTCCCGTACGATTTTTTTCTTGTCTCAACCCAGCCCACACGCCCTAGCATTTTGCCACACTGCACTGACCTTTAGAAAAATATAAATTTTACGAATACGTAAAAAATAATATAAATAATATGTACATCGATACAAAAATTCGTGTCATTGCATTCTATACCAAGAAACTTTATGCCGCCACAGTTCATACCAGTACACACCATACCTTACCAACCAAGTTCATACCGACGAGGGTTACTTCATACTCAAACCCGAGGACAGTTCATACGAAAATGCAAAATACACCCAACCTCGGACCTACCCCAAATTCTATAGAGGCCTATATGCATTTAATTTTTTTTTCTTTTGACATAAACTGTCCCTGGGTAAAAAGTATTCCTCCGTCAACTGTCTTGAAATACATATACATATACCCATCCCATAAAAATTGACGTTTACTAATAAAGGCGACAGAGCTCGAAAAATAATTTTAGATTAAATATTTTGCTCATACAGTATTTTGCACATACAGAATTTTGACGTAGTATTTTGGCATATAGTATTTTAAATACAGTAGGGCATATTCATAGTCAAACTTTCGACCCCAGTCCAACTGGCCTCGAATCTAAAGTTAACACACATGTCAGAAATAGCTGCTATTCATAAATTCGCAGCTCTGTTTACTAAAACCAGAATTCTACTACAATTTTAGTACTATTGCCTGTCAATCCATTGAAATCCAATCAATTTTTTGACAGATAGAAAAAAATAAAACAACTTAGTCAAAGAGTCAACCATTTTTAAGGATTGAACTCCAGTTTATCTTTTGGGCCTGGATCTAAATTGTCCATGAATAACATAAACTCTAGGTTAGCTTAGAAGAGACAAAGAAACAACTTGTCAGATGATAAGTTTAAGCAACGATCAAATTAATCTGTAAGTTAGATTCAAGTGGCTTATGATTTGTTTATTCCAATTTTTTGAAATGAGGAGGCTTCTATTTTACAAGGAAAAAAACACCATGTAAAAGATTTCGTCAAGGATGTGATAAATAATTACTCTGAAAAGTCTAAATTTACTTGTTCATTCATTTTTATTTCTTTTTTATTCTGCTTTAAATTGTTGTTAAACACTTTTCAAATGAAAAAAAATTTGAATGCAGATTTGACAGCTACACCGACAAATAACATGTGTTCCATTCGTCATGAAAATAATCAATTTTTATTAAGAAATCTTTATTTACCAATGAAAACCCCATTTAAAGAAATTGTTTGACTTTAGATATTTTGATGTAATTTTTTTTCTTGTGCTCATAGTTTAAATAACGATTTTAATTTTTAAGTTTTTTTTTTAAACATTGTAATCTTATAATAATCTTAATTTTTATCCGTTTAGTTTAAATTCTTAGCTTCTTCAAAATGGCATTTTTTTTCATATTCAATAGACATAAACACCATATAACCGAGTAATACTGTTATTTATTTACATAAGTAATCTATTTCAATTTTCTTAACTACGTTTTACAGAATAAGAATAAGAAGGAAAAAAATACTGTTTCTTATTTGTCACTCATAATAATAATATTTTCCTTTCATTTTGTTTATGTTTTTTTTTGTAGGTGAAAAATACTATTATAAAAGTTTGTTTTCCTTTCATTCTATTTTGCCACGTCTATATGTACATACGTATTATTTTATAGATTATAGTATAAAAAACTATATATGTACGAATATATCTACAATGAAAACGTAAGCTAGGAATTCACTATATGTATGTATGTATATACATATGTATGTCTATCTATTGAATTAAGTCATATAGTGAAGAAGAGATATGGAATATGGGCTTGTTATTGTTTTTGCCGATAAATTAGTTCTAAATAAGTTTATCCCCCTATTATTACGTAATAATGTCATACATGTACTAATGTATGTACATCTATGACAATACGTTATAAAGAATATTATATGGCCAACTGAGAGAAGGCCAATGACGGAATATGTAGGACTTATTTCTTTTTGTACATACATATTTGTGGAAAATAGATCGAATTCGAAGGAAGTCTGTTGATGCGAAGTTGTCTTATTTTTGTACCTACATATCTATATATCTACCTATTTTTAAATAAAATTTCCAGCTAACCTTTTTTATAGGAAATAAAATCCTTGTACGAATCTATATACATATAAAAAGAGGACAGAATTTAAGTCGTAGGAGCTGAAACCTTGGAATATACATATGCATATATGTATATTTAATACGCAACGTTGATATTATTTTTGTACAATGTAACATGAATAAGATTTTAACAGGTCCTGACCTTGAAAATAAATTAGGAAGCTATTTAATTTTAAGAATTAGTTTTGAATTGTTTGCTTAAATATTCGTGTCTTACGTTTCGAGAAGAAAGTGATACCAAAATGTATTTTTTGAAATTTCGTATGTCTTTAAAAAACAATAAAATGCAAAACTTTTAAAAGTGAAGAAGAGAATAAATTGAGAAAATAAATTATATCCATGTCGCATAAAATAATCAACAGTTTTCCAGTTCGTATAAGGGTGCTTTGGTAAAAAACTTAGCATAGTAGAGTAAAAAAAAAAAATCAAGATAATTGTCCACAACAAATAATGTATTTCCCCTTACTTTTTTTTAAAGATTGGTACTTATGCTTGTTTTTAGTTTTAAGGTTTGTTCGATTTCTTTATCTTTCAAGATTCTGAATCTCACTGACCAATGCGAAAAAGTCGTGACTACGAAATAATAACAACAGCGAGCTTGACGATGATTGACAACAGTCAATCATAGCAACGTGTTGTTATTGTCCTATCCGCACCAAACGAAAAGGGCGGTTTTTGGGCAAAAAGATTTCGAAAACTCTTAATGCGTTCACACTGCACATTTTCGTATTTTTGTCCGACATTTTCATATTATTTTCTAATTTTAATTTTTTCTTATTATTTTCAATTTTATATTTACCTTTTCCCCTACTTTTTTGTTGAGAAAAAGTAACACATAAAATGAAAATAACAAAATCAGCGCCCTCTACATACATCACATTTTAATTGATGACTCTTCAATAGTCATCAGTTTAAATTTGCAAGCTTATCCGCATCAAATCATTTTATTGCTCCAAATAAAATGACTCAATACAGATTAACAAATAAACCAAAAATATAATTTAAATATAAATTTAGCCATACAAAACTATTTCATCTAAGTTATCATCATCACCAATTAAAACAATCTATTAGAAATAAAGACATATAATTTTTTTTGTCTTTAAACAGATGAAAAAAAAAAATTAACAAATTATGTACAAATGCAAAATTATACTAAATTTATATATTTTTTTTAGTATAATCATTTTCAAAGCCGGATCTATACATTGTTGTCTGCTGCTGCTAAAGATCGCATTTTTTTTGTGGTTTTTACGTTGAAATCATATTAAAATATACATCAATGAAATTACCCTACCCTAAACCCCGTTTGCTGAATGTTTTGAATGAAATCAATTAAAATCGTAAACATGTCATGAAGAAAAAATGTCGCTGTTTGTTGTCTTTTGGTTGTGTCAGTCGGCTTTTAGTATATTATCTCGATACACTGGTTAATATGACAATATGACAGAAATCAATAAAATTTCAGCACGCATTTTATAATGTATATATGTATGTATACATTTTCATCATTTGAAAACGAAAATGAAATTCCAAGAAATAATTATTAAATTATTTGTTGACTGATTGGTGATGTGGTTTGGGACAGTAGGTAATTAAAAAAAAATACAACAACAACTTAAAACGAAAATAGGTTTGTTTATTTTTCATTAAGCTGACGACTTATTTTATATACATACAAATATACATATATAAGGCAAGCACTTTTAAGAGTTTTCAAATTCGGATAATAAAGTGTGAGCGTGTGTGTTTTATTTTGGGGGATTTTTCAAATGGAGGAATTGGAAAAAAAATTCTTAGAATTATGTGTCTTAAATTTTTTCTATTGAACTTAAAATTGGGTCAGCTTCATTAGCTTTATAATAAAAAAAGAGTGTTGTTAAGGGCCATTTACTGAAACGAAACTTAAATAATTATGTTCAACCTAAGCGCTTATGTTCTACTCTTTTCCTCTACGTAAACTGTCACATAAGAGCTTATTTTGAACATAAGTATTTACATAAATGTTTTGTATCAGCAAATGGGCCTAAAAATTTATGAGTTTTAATATTATCAGTAGTAACTCTCATTGAATTTACGAGTTTATTATTAATTATCAACAAGAACTCTAGTTCAAAGCAATAATGCCGCCTTTAAATTTTTTCCCGAGATTTTTGAACATTTTTTTATAAAAATGATTTTGGAAGCAAGTTGTGGGTTGGTTTAGATTTTTTCGCAGTTTTATTTTATTGGGGGTGCCGAATTACATTTTATAGTTTGCGAACAAAATTTTGAAAGAAAATGGATTTTTTTTTTTGGTTGTCCAAGTATCCAAGTTAAAAAGAAACCTATTATTCATCTTTTTTAAAAATAGAGCAATGAATCTCTGTTGATCAGCATTTGAGTAATATTACAGAATGTCACACAAAAATTATAATGTCAGGAGAGTATCACGACAATACAAAATATTGTTAACAAAATATACTTCAAAGAAAGCCGATACAAAATTGGGTCAGTTGTATTTAACAAAAATTAAAAAACAAAGTGTCTAATTAAATAATAATAACTCGATGATATAGTAAACTAATGACAACATTAATTTTGATACATAGTTTGAAAATTTGACCCACATCATCTTATTTCAAAATATACAAATTGGTTCAGTTGATTTATAACGAAATAAAAAGCACAGCAATGTTAAAACGATTAAATAAGTTAATTAAGATTGTACATAAATTTAAGTAAATATACCTTAGGAGTTAAATAAGTAAATTAGTAACTGAAGTACCTGCCTAAAGTCTATGAACTATGCTAAGAAGTACTGGAGAGTCTAAATGATCTCTAGTTTTAAAGATCAAGCCACATAAATATTGTATTAATTGTTTTTTTTTATTATATTCGTATTTGAAGCTAACTAAACGGAAATGGTTAACCTTACTTTAAAGATAACTTTTTAATCTGATGTAATACAGCTTTCTTTTGAATATTATTAAACCTACCAATGAAATTATATTTAAGTAGATCACTTAAGAGTTGAGTTGGAAAAAGCAATACTTAAAGTTTTATTTTAATTGACAAATTCTGATATGATGACAGGAAATTAAAAAAAAAAAGGTTTATTGATACTTGCCTAAAATATAAATTTGCATTAGTTTCAAATAAATTTTAATCCCTCTCCCTCTTAAAAATATACTAGGTACAATAAAATTATCGTCAACAGATAATTTATCTGCGTTTTTACTCAGTAACTCGTAGGTTTACTTAATTACTCCATCTACTATAATTAATTTTAACAATTTATATTCTTTCCTGTGGTTAATTAAGCGATTAAGCGAATAAAATCATTCTAAGAATCAACATTAACATGTTAACGTTAGAAAAATATAAATGAAGACGGCCTATTTAAAGAAAACTATTTTTTTTTGTATTTTGAAATTTTAAAAGATGTACATTATAATTATTTTTATCTTTTTTTTTCAACCACAAAAACAAAAACAAAAAAACTTAACTTGACAATAGTATAATGTGCCGCACCACGGTTTCTTGGAACTTATTATCATTTTAATGATGAAGAAGACACCATTTCCAACATGGAGATAAAAATTTAAATAGAAATGATTCATGATTGTTTTGTTATTTGTAACTTTTTTAGGCCTTAACGGGGATCTTTTTTTTTTTTAATTAGATGGGTTTATGAAGTACCTGTCCAATCAGTGTAAACTAATAGATTTAAACTAATCCTCTTTAAAGGAACCCGTTAAATAAATGCAAAAAAAACAGTTGAGTATCAAAGAATGGAAAGATACAAGAAGCTTACAAGTTATTTTTTTTTTTTAACTTGATGACTTGTTTAAATTACTGATTTTAAAAATAAGTAAAGGAATTGAACCTTGTGCCCTTTATTTTTAAGATAGCTTTGCTTTGAATTGTTGTTCACAAATATTTAAATTTTGGAAAAAAAGTTCAAACAACTTTTTTCGGCATTCGAGTGTAAACACGTTTGAAACGTAGTTACTCTAACAAAAAAAAAACATCATATATGATAAATAAAAACACTCTAAACTAGACACCTCGTCTGCATGGCAATAGAGAAGTTACCTACGAAATTTAATTAAAATGGTTAGAGCAATTTTTGAGAAAAATTGAGAAGCTTAAATATTTCTATGGGAGTTTATTGTCCCAAATCCACAAAAATTGAACTTTCCCGTAGGGAATTTGGGAATGAGTTAATATAATTTTTTTCATACCTAAACAACAATTAAAAATGTAATTTAATATTTTTTTTTTAATAGCTACTCGTATGTAGGTACATTTTTTAAAAAATATTTTGTAGCTAACATTTTCGCAAATCAACAGCAACACTGTTGAGTGTTGAGGTTAAATAAGACATCATTAAAACTCCCTTAAACAAAAACAAATTCTCTTTCAAAATTCCCAGAGATGCTCGCTCTGTTTTGTAGCTCTCTGAAAAAATCTTTTTTAACATTTCAATTTCAATTTGTGCTTTGTGCACAACTCTGAGAAAAATTACCTTCCTTACACTTGTACACAAACTATAAAAGAGACGAGAAATTGTTGTTATGTATTTTCTTATTTTGTGTTTTACCTGCCTCTTCTGTCTTGTCTGTGCATAATTTATGTGTGTGTAGTTCTATAGCAAAAACAAAATTATTAACTCAAAATGTCAAAATGCAAGAAAACAACAAAACAAAAAGTAAAACCAAGAAGAAAATAAAAATACAACAACACAAAAAAAAAAATAATATAAGAGCATGCAGCCACCCTGAAGCAATATTGCGGTTGGCGGTCATTCACTTGTTTGTTTTGTTTTATTCGTTGTTATTTTTTTTTTTTTGCATTTTTGTTATTTTCTACCCCTGACTTCTCGAATGTAACGAAATAAAAAAAAAAACACTAACTCTAACTGTCTGTGTTTTGATAGTTGATGATAGTATTTTTTTTTTCTCGTTATTAAGCTCTCAATTTTCTATTTTATTTTTCATGATGTCGTTTTGGGATGAAAAAAAAAGAGATTGCAGTTATTACATATTATTTTGTATTGTTATTGTTTGCAAATCAATAAAATTAAAAACGGCAGTTTATTAATATGTATGTAGGTACATAGGTAGAGGTACATAATGTCTGTATACATATATAATAAAAGATGTAATCAGATGCATTTAAGTGGTCTACCCGTCTACCTCCTAGTAAGAAAGAAGCTGTTTTCTCTGTCGGCCACGAGACGGCGTTATTGTTGGTTGGTTGGTTGGTTGTTTTGTTGACTTGGTTTGGTAGACTGGTGGATTGGGTGTGGCTGAATTTCGTGATTTTGCGAAAATTAAAAACAATACTGAATAAAATTACCACCAAAGAGATAATTTAGAAATTTACTAAACAAAGAAAATAAAAATATGTTTCACAATAACAATAACAAAAAAAAATATTTATGAGGAACCGTTTTTTAAGTTTCTCTACGTACCTAGTAAGCATCGTTTCTTGAAAAGCTGTGATTTGATTTGTTGTATTGTGATACCACATAAGGCAAGAGTTATTATTCATACCTAGGTACTCATTGAACCAATATAGATCTCAGATACCTGGGCTGTATTTTAGTGAATTCACTTTGCAAAGGGTGAACTTGATTTAAAAAGACTGTAGGTATATACATTTACGTTTTTTACGTTGGTAACAGGGTGTAACCGAGACTTAAAAAGCCTCATCATTAAGATGTATAAATTTCAAAAACTAAATTTTGAACGAGAAAACCTTTGTTTATCTTTTTCGTGTTAAGTATGCTCTCGTTTCAGATTTTTTTTTTTAATTTTCTCTCCCATCTCATCTTTAGCAAAAAAGGTTATTGACCTTCTAAGTTTATTGTGTTTCGGTCTGGGACTCTCGGTTTACATGCTTTAAATATTCTTCTTTCACAAAACAAAATCAAGCATTGAAAAAAGTTTGCTAAGTCCGCGACAATCAAAACAATATTCTTTTGCTTGCTTACTCCTCGTCTTCAAAACTAATCATCAAAAATGTGTTAAGACATTGGAATCCAACAACAAGGGAGTCAGTTCATAGCCTCGAACAAAAAAAAAAAACACACAAAATAACCAGGATAAAGAATATATCTGAAGAAGCTACCCTAAAACGACCCCCCTCCCCCCCCCCCTCAAAAAAAAAAAGAAGAAAACTACGCAATGAAACAAAAACAAAAAACACTCAAAGAAGGTCAACCAACGCTCACAAACGCAAGGGAAACGCATCAATGAAGAAACACACTAAAATAATGAAAAAAAAAAACGCTAAGCAGCATGTCACAAAAAAAAATACAACAATAACATCAACAAAAATTATTTTTTTCTTTTTTTGAACGTCAAAAAGCAAAGGCAAAATAACAAAAAAAAAAAAAAAAACATTTTGTTTGGATTTTGGCACCAGTAAGATGAGTCCCTGATAAGAAGCGTTAAATTACCGTTTTTTCTTTTTGAAATCAGCTCCACTAACAGATCATTTCCACTAAGAAGCCTGTGCTGGATTTGTATAGATTGATTGATGACAATAAATCAATACTTAGTGAAGGGGCCCTTTATTTCATCGATATATAAAAATGAATGTTTGTCTGTATGTATGTCATCGATTAACTCAAAAACTACTGGACCGATTATTATGAAAACTGTTATATTTATATGAATGTACATATTTTTCCACGGAGAGGGTTTGTAGAATATGCTCATTGATGCCACTCGCCACCAGGTGGCGGAGCAACGCTCGCCGGGTACAGCTAGTTTTTAAATAAAACCCTATTCTGGGGTGGACCTGAACCTGAAAATTTATATTAAGTTATTTTGATAGTTGCGGATTAAGATTTGAGAAAGACTGGCACCCGACTTCGATTGCTTGCAAAAAAGCAAAGTCCAAATCCCTAGTCATCTGCCTACTTCGAAAAATAAATAAATCCGCCACTTTACAAGTAGGATATCGAAAAAGGGATTCACTCGAAGACTTATTCGAAGGAGCAAGCTATATGTTGCGTTGTCGTCATCGCCTTCGTCGCGTTGCGTCGTACGGATCACAGGATTCTTTTTTTTTTTTTTTTAATGCTATAGAGCATTAGCATTCGGCTTCGTCTTCGACCCACGTTATGTTTGAACTTAGATTTTGCTGTATTTTCGAGATCTTATCTGAATTTGGTATTTTTATTCTTCCCCTATTCTCATTTTTTGTTGTTGTTGTCGGTTTTTTTTTTTTTTTTTTTTTAATTTCGTTGTTGTTTTACTTCTTTTTGTCGCGTATACCTACGTGCTGTTCCTAATGTTGCTGACTGCTGTTGTTGCATCTTTTGTTTGGCGGGAATAAAATGGTTGTCATTTGGAATTTGAAAATGCCGAAATGCGCGCCGCACATCGATCACCATGGTTATACACTATATTATATCGTGCCGACTGAACGACCGACCGATCGACCGGCCCGGCCCGGCCCGTTCGGCCGGCTAGCAGCGGCATCAGGCGCACTCAAGTTACGACAGTGCGACACGGTGTTATATGTGGTGTGCTGAAAGACGCAGTAAATGTCTTTCTAGACATAACAACAACAACAGCAGCAACAAAAGCAAAGACTTGGATAAAAAAAAAGAAGAAAACAAAATTTAGCGAGGATCAAAAAATTTATGAGAACAGACCAAATATTTTGGAACGTCTAGGCTTTTTTTTTTTTTTATTTTGATTTTCTACAAAAACAAAGTTGTTTTGGTTTTATGTTTCGCTGTTTGTTTTCGTCTTATTTGAAGAATTCGGATTCTAGAGTTCATAGAACTTTAAATGGGCGGATGTTTTTTTTTTTGTATGTATTTGGTAGGTATTGTTGTTGGTATTTGTCTCATCAGGAGGATGCAGACGATATTATATGTGCAGAAAAGCAAAAAAAAAAGATTCTTTGTCCGTTTGTAATTTGTCATAACTAAAAAATATACCTACCTATAAAGACGGAGATTTTATTAGAAGAGATGAATTAAATAGTAAAGGACTATTCACATGAGAGCGACCAACGACCGACCATTTTGACATTTCTTTCATATGGCTTTTTTATTCGTCGCGAATGACGTTTGACTTTGACAAATTCAGCCATGACCAACCACGAAGAAAACAAAAACATGAGTAATTTTGGGGGGGTTAATCGCGCCAACAATTTGTTTGTCGAAGTGTGGATCGTATGTGGAACGCGAATAGAGTTTGACAATTTGTTCGTCGAAATATGGATCGTATGTGGAACGCGAATAGAGTTTGACAATTCGTAACAATCAGTTTGCGAAAAATCGCATTTATTCGGTCATTCGCCGGTTGTTCTCATGTGAATTGGCCTTAAAAGCTCAACATTTTGATGTGAAACAAAGCCGTTGTAGAAAAATGAAATTAAGCAATTCACAGCCTTTTTTTTATGGGTCGCATTTAAAGTTCATTGTCTGCTATTCATTTATAGTGGAAAACATTTTTCAAGTTAATATAATTTTAGTACAAACACACGCCACGAAAATACCACCCAGGTTTTAAACAATATTCGCATGAATTTAACAAAATAAATAACAAAAGCCAAAATGTTTTCCATATGTTTGCAGTAAAGAACAAAACAAATCAATTAAAATAAATCTATAGCTAACATTATCCCCAAGGAAAAATTAACTCAAAATAATAATTTAAACTTTTTTCAGTAAATTCTTTTTAGACCTAGGGTTATACCTTTATTATTTCAACAGTATTTTAACACAAAAAAAAACTAACTTTGAAACACTGCGTCATTACATCAGTATGTATTCTGGCATTTTATTCTTCCTTTTTTTTTTTTTGTTCAATGTTTACCTAAATCTTATTTTTTTTTTGTTTGGCTATTTGCGAAAAAAATGTGCGAATTTCGTGTGTGATTTTTCGATGTTGTTTCCCACGCATTTTGTGTTTTTTTTTCTTCTTCGATTGTTTGGATTTTTATTATAAAGTTAGCAAGTTTTATGTCATCCCGGAAGACATTCATAGAATTGTAGAAGAAATTATTTAAACAAATCTTAAATAACCAAATAGGTGGCTTGCCCTGTTTGCAGCAGAAGTGCAAATTTATTGGTTAATAGAATTGTGGAAAAAAATCAATATTGAGTCTATAGAAATTATAGGTTTGAACTATGGTGTGTGTTTTTTTGTGGATTTTGATTAGGAATTTTTTTTAGATCTTTGCATGTCTGAAAATTATAAACAGCTAATATTTGCATAGATGATGACTACGGACAAAAACGGTTACAACACAAAGCAAGTGCTACTCAGGTTCATGTAAAAGGTACTTTTAAGCCATTTACAACAATGAAGTAAAAATCTGGAGGTAAATAGCTAAAAAGACGATTCGCAATAAATGAAACAAAAATCCTGAGGGAGTTGATATCTGTCAACTTAGCAGTACCACTTCAAAATTTCGGAAAATTTGTAGAAAATTCCAAAAAGCCCAAAAAAATCAGTTTTCTTTTTTTTGGTTTTTGACATTTTCGTGGAAAGATTTAGGAAGTTGGAAAATCCAATGAATTGTCTTATTTTCGGTAGTACAGGGTTTTGCAATTTGAGGTGCTATTTCGATATTTAAAGAAATGCCATTTTTTTGAGATAAAAGATCGGATGTTTGATGAGGATGAGGAAAGTAGGACATGAATAATGGAAAACAACATCTGCTGAATGGCCGCCACGGATACGCTTACACGGCTATATCCTTTCCATGACCAAATCACAAATTGGCTGCTGTACGCCCTCAATTCTCCATGAATTTCATCTTTGAGGTCTTGAATCGACGCTGGGCTGTTAGCGTAGACTTTATATTTCACGTGGCCTCAAAGGAAGCAGTCGCAAGGTACTAAGTCATAAGAGCTCGGTGGCCAATTGTGAGCCCCAGATGCCACAATTTTGCCTGTTGACGTAGGCACCGAGGTGGAAATGGGCCTTATCAGTCAAGACGATTTTTCGATGAAATTCCGGATCATTTTTATGCATTTCAAAGACCCAATCAGCAAATACACGATTTTGTTGATGATCGGCCGGATTGAGCTATTGTGTTAGCTGATAAGCATTAAACCCACGTCTTTCTCTTTATGCAAAATATGTTTGTGGAATGTCCAATTCCAAAGAACGGCAAAGAATGGATAAATCTGGGTTTTCTTCGACACTTTTTGAGCGACGTGCAAGGGTTTTATCTTTCACATCTTCACATTTCCACCAATTTCTGAATCACGGTCCGACAAGGTGCTTCACGACGACCAAAAAATAGTTTAGTTTTACGAACTGTAGTTTCTACTTGTCAAATTTGAAAAAATACCAGCTTCAAAAGGGACAACTACCGAAATAGCGGGCTCTTCAAAATAACATCTCTCATTTTACAACTCTCTATTTCTTCGAAAGATGCAATATGTATCTATCTTTAATTTTACTATAGCTACTGGTTCCTACTTCCTAGGTTTTCTTACATTTTCATTGCAAAAGAAAATAATTTGAAAAATTACCCCATTTCCATTCATAAAATAATAAAAAAAGAAAACTCTTAAAGTATTTGGATCATTTTCAATGGTGCAGTATCACCTTATAAAAACCATCCCTTCAAGGAAACAAACAACAACAAAAAAAGAGCAAAATTTATTTGTTTATTAAGTGCGTTTAATTATTTTACAAAACTGGATACACGAGACACAGTCAGACGACCGACCCATCCCTATTGGTGGCTGTGTTAAAGACAAAAAAAAGAAAAATATTTTCCACATCTGTATGTTTGTAGATAATATGTACCTCTACAATAGAAACACACATATACATACATATGTATTTATAATACAACAATTTAAATTGAGGGGTTGGTTTGCTTGGGGATGATAGGCGAGGGTTGCTTGTCAAGCAAAAAACCGAAAACTCATCCAAATTACCCTTTCTCCTGATGGTGATAGTGGATGATGGTTTATTCGTATAATGCATGGTTCGTGTACACGATACGTACACAAATTTTGCGACGAGGTCAATGACATTCGACAGAAACACTATACCTACGCTCTAAGGCCACACAGAGGAAGAAGATGTGCATTACATACCTTCATATAACATAGTTCGCTCTGCACAAGAGAAACAGAGTGAGATAGAGGAAAAGAGAAAATAATATCAAGTCGAACAAAAATACGACCAAAAAAAAAAACAACAACAACAAACTACCCTTCACTCTATACATAAGACCATCGAAGCCGTGTTAACAGATGAGTTTAAAAAGTTTGAAAAATATTTGCCATTTCCACGAAAAATAAACTCATTTCATTGAGAATGCGACATTGGACTGGCCGCAATTTTTAGTATTACGATTAAATTATTCAGGACTAACTAGAATCAGAATAAGTTGAAATTGGGGCTTTACAATTTAGGTTAGGAATTTGTAAGAAATGTCAAAAATTGTTCCCACATTGAATGATTCTTAAGTTCATTTTAAAACAAGATCATTAAGATAATTAGATTGTACAATTTAGGCCATAGAGCACTGAAATTTATCTCTGCAATGAAATATTTTCAGAAAAAAAATCCGATGATTGATAACGCCTCTTAAGCCACCTCACATCTAATCGATCATGGAGAAGATGCTTTCATTTCACTTCATACAGAATATTAAACAATTCAAAATATAAAGTGAAAATGAAAAAAATCAACAAATGGAAGGCACTAGGACACATTCGTTTGTTTTGGTCCTTTTAGTTCTTAATTTCCATGAAAATGTGATATTTTTCCTCAATCCGAGAACACTATCACTGTTCAATGTACCTACAATATACATGTACGTTGACTCGACTACGGTGGGGAAAGAGTTAGGGTGAAATGAATGGCGCATCCTAAAAAAAAAAACGAATGAAATTTCCTTTTTTTTTGTCAAGGATATATGGATTTTTTTTTATTCTCCTTATATCTTTTCACATTCATTTTTTAATGTATATTATGCAGAGTGGAGGCACAGACAAAAAAAAAAAAAATAGTCCATTAAATATACTATTATGTCCTTCTACAGCTAAATATGTATGCGCACATTAAAATAGTACAAGAAAAAAAAACTATAGTCAAGTACGAGAGTAGAGTATTTTTCTATAATAGTTTTGATAGTACTATACAATACTACACTATGCACTACTACTACTATAGATACTTCAAATGTGAATAAAAATGTACATATGCATGTGCAGAACTAGATTTTGTTTTGGAATTGTGAATTACATATTTTTTTTTTGTATTTCTTCTTCTTTTCATTGATTATTATTTTTATTGTTTTTTTTTTTGTCTCCTGGAAAATTCTTGAGATGTCTCATAAGATTTTCCAAAATTATTACGATGTGTAGAAATTTATACAAGAACATTTTAATTTTTGAGAATTTGGTTAGGATTTTTATATTTTTAAGGATAAAAAAGATGTAATAGTTATAAAATAAAATAAATAAGTTACTTACTGGAAAAATCATGTTTTCATAGCACTTGAAAATTACCTGAAAAAAAGAAGATAACTGGATTAGTCTTTTAATTAAAATCACTTAAAAATAAGTATATACAAATAAATAAATAAATATTATATTGAAATCTTAGTTATTGAAACTTTCAAAATTATTAAGATTCATACATAAAAAAAAACATTTAGTTAACCTTAAGAAAAAAAAACATGTTTCTCCAAAATTTGTCAACTCTTGAATACTCCCATTTACATTCATACATACGCCAGTTACATGAATAAAAGAAGAAAAAAAAAATGCCTTCGTCGACGAAAAGTCTACCACTTGCTATCATCATTTTATAGTTTTTTTTTTTGTGTCGTTACTAAAGAAACTTTGAGATCTTCTATTGAAAGCTTGAATATAATAAAAAAAAAGAACTAAAAACCTAAAAAAAAAATAAACGAATGAAAATCCGGCCAGGGAGCCTATTAAATAAATTTTATTGCAGAAAATTTTGGTTAGTACAAATTCATGGTAGCTGTAGTAGACGGCAACATTTTTTTTTTTTCAAGTTGTTTTTATTTATTTCGAGGAAAAAATTGCCCAAACTTAAATTAAAATTTCTTAAATTTAATGTTTGATATTTTCTACCATCCATAATTTGGGTGCCTACAAAATAGGCCATCAACCTACTAAATTAGATACTCGAAAAATTTTCCACAGCAAAAAGAAAAACAAATATAAATAAATAAGAATAAGTGAGGTGTTGACGATAAAACATTTTTATTTAATTTTTAATTTTTATTTTAAAACAAATTTAATCAAGAAGCGAATATTTTGACGCCATTGATAACCTTTTGGGGTGAATGGTGTGTTATGCGACTCATCATTATGATTTATGGGAAACATGCAAATTAAGATAACGATTTCATTCATATTTTCTAGATTTTAAAAGGAAAATAAAAATCTTTTCCAAATTAATAAAAAATAGACAAGACTATACAAAATGCATGCATTATTTCTGCATTGAAAAAAAATGAATTTGCATTTTCTTGAATGAGATCAGCATCATAACCATGATGATATGAAGGCCATGCTTAGGTAAATGTATCCCAGATATATAGACATTGTCGTACCACAGGCATTAGTTAAATGACGTCAAACTAAATGATTATTTTTATTGCTCGTAGCAGTAAATAATTGCTTGTGACACCTCAACGACAACAAGGAGACTTTTTTGCATCAATTATTGCGCTTTCTTTATATGCCAAAAATAAAAAATTGATGACTAAGGGCTGATCATCTTTAATAATCCACTTGGTCTTATTATTTTTCTATCAAATTTTAAATGAATAAAAAAATGTTTTCATCAAAAAAGAATTTTCCAAGGGTTGTCATTTAATTTGTTGGTTTAAAACAATAATTTATTATACTGCAATTTAAATTGCTTTGCTCGTAAATATCTCAACTGCACTCAACTAAAAACCTCCTGTTGATATTTTTGTTATATAGCACCGTATATATAACTGCATTCTTAATTTATTATAGCTACTCATGTTAAACATCACCTCATCAACTAAAATCACTATATTAAATCTTAATCACTTAAAACATAAAAATTTCCCAAAACCCAAATAGTAATAAAAACAACATAATAATTCATTTGTATTGCTTCCAAACCATTATCATCAACATTCGTGCAGTTGCAGTGCTAAAATTTATTATTTAAAAAAAAAAAAAAACACAAAACATATATTGATCGTAAAAAAATTTTATTATCGCGCATTCTCAACACACGTTTTCGAAAAACAAACCACAAAACTCATCACTACTCGCATATGTATCACAAAATTGTTACAGAGGATGAAACTGACGGATCGCGGATATAGACAGAGAGACGGTGCACGGTGCACGGTAGTGGTGGTGGTGGTGATGTGTTCGACGTTTTTTTTTTTTTTTCACGGGTGCAGAAAACTGCGGGAATGTCTTTGTCTGTCTAGCTGGCAGTCAGACATCATAGCCACATCATTAATAACAAATAAAATCCTAAATTTATCCCTCATCATAGTGCAAGTAGCAAATACTCGTAGAAGAGAAGTCTCGTGTCTGCTTCAAAGAACCTTCTATACCTTGTTCTAGAGAGATAGAGAGATAAGACTTCTAAAACTGACTGCAACAGGAATAGGTAGAGGTATTTACGGCAGCAGCGGCTCATGGCAAAACGACATTGAAATGCGGTTCTGAAATGCAGTTACCAAGCGTCGCCACGCGGATAACACTATATCCATCCATCCATCCATCCATCTATCTATCTATCTATCCATCCATCCATCCCATCCATGTGCATTCGTCGCGTTCAACTCCGACCCCCACTTAGTCTGACTACCCCTCCCTAAACTAATAAAGACCAACAGCAAATGAATTTTGCATGGGAATTGTAAAATTGTAAGAGGAGCTGCCTGCCGAAGCAACCAACCAGTCAGTAAGTTTATTGTTTTTTTTTTAGCTGCTGTTGTTTGTTTGCGCTATTATGACTTTCTGGTAATCTTCGCTGAATAGAGCGTTACGACATACGAGTGCAGTTTTTATGAGTTATTTGTAAAGTTGAGAAGTATTATTATTTCCTTGGTTGATTTGAGTTTGATTGTCTGTTTGACGACCGAAGCACATTTATGTTGATCGGCCGGCCGGCAGAATGAACTGGGCAAAAAAAAATTGTTACACGTGTGGCGGAGATATTTACACCGTCATCGTCGTCGTCGTCGTCTGTGGCATTGAGATTCTTTTCTATCGTGAGACGGCGAATTTTACGAGCAAAATATCGCAAGCTCGTGTGCAATGAATCAACATAAAAATATACGTTAAAGAATTTTTTTTTTTTTTTTTTTGTAAGTCTTGTTTTTGTTTCAATGTAATTTTATACATAAATGATAAACAAAATAAAATCTCAGGGTCTCTAACAAGGTTAATGAGTTCCGGTATATATTTTTGCAAACATTTTGGCAAGTTTTGTAATCATAACATGTTGATTGTTCTAGAATTTTAATTTTATTTTCATACATTTTTAGTTGTTTTGTAGATTTTAAAAACACGTATTGAAGATTTTTTTATAAGGAGAGTCAACTAAAAGTATCACACGTGTGACAGTTTGGCTATTTAAAAATTAATGTGTCAGTTTTAAAAATAAAATAATTGTTACCAGTCAATACCTACTAAGAAACAAAACAGTAAAAACATATTTTTTAAAAATTGTGACACAAGATAATGTTTCTATTTCGCAAGAGGTTAAATTTTTTAGGAATAAGAAACAAAGTATCACACGTGCATTGTACATATTATATAAATTTGCATAGTACTATCATCAGCATCAGCACGTTCCACACGGCGGCCCCCAAGCGATCACATCACTTACTAATAGAAATTAATAGATTTCATATGCAAATCACACGTGTGACAGTTTGGCTGTTCAACAATTAATGCGTCTGTTTTAAAAAATAAAATAGTTGTCACCAATTGATAATAAACGAAACAGTAAGAGCTGAGCTTATTATTTAAAATTGTTACGATTGTGACAACATAATGTTACCAGTTACCAGGTGCCAGTAATTTCTTAATTTTTTTTTTTTTTTTTGAATTTGCAAGATATTACTCCAAAGGATTCTTTATAATTGTTTGAAAGACGAAACATATTATTTTTGGCGTGTTTGACTGTTGTAGGTGTTACACATTTTTTGTAACATTCTCACGGTAGGTACTTCACAATAGCTATACTTCTTTCTTTCCTCAATTTATCAGTTTATAATAAAATAATATTTTTTTTTCTTTTTTTGATCATAAAAATCTAATAATAATATTTTCAGAATATTAAAATAGATTTTTAAAAAAAGATGAATTAAAAAAATATCCTCACCCTTCACTTCGAAAATACAAAAACAAAAAAAATAATAAGTTTCGAAACAAAACAAAACAAAATAAAAAATTTATAGCTCTAATAAAAAAAACTGAAAAAAAAAAAAAAAAAAGAAGTAGGTAAAATGTATCACATCCGCATAATGAAATTTTATAGCATTTTAATTATAACAACTGCTATAACTGTCTCTTCGAATGGACTGCTTATGGTGTATTACTCGTATATCCACAAATAAGTTTAAACATTGTTATATTTATATTTAATTTATTTAATTTAATATATAATAAGAACGACGTTTATGTCAAACTAGTATTAGTTTATTTTTTTTTACAAATTATAAATAAAGAAAAAAAAAAACAATAAAATAAATATGTTTCCTACTCAAGGAGACACATCAAATTTAATTCGTTAACTCGAAAAAAAAATGTTTCTTTTTTTTTCAATTTTTGAAAGGCCTGGATATTTTTTTTGAAAAATGACTATATGAAAATTTTTATAAGTATGTAGTTTGATACTTTCAAAATATTTAACGAGTTAAACAAAAAAAAAACCTAATGATGAATTTTTTTTTGAAACATGAAATTTATTTTGAGTTCTTTGCACTTGCATAAATTAGTTTCGGGTTTTAGAAATATATTTTGTTTTAAACATCACATTTTTGATAGTTTAATGAATTTAACTTGAAGTTGTTTAAAAGTTTCATTTAAAAAACTTTTTGCCGTAGTTATGATCAACTTGTGCTACCATGTGCCGTAAATTTTTTTTAAAAAAACTTTGCAAATTTTGAGAATAAGTTTTGTTTAAATTTTTCCTATTTTTGGAACCCTTTGCTGATATAAATTTGTATTCTTAGGTGAGTTGAATAATATAGAATACGACTTAGCTTTTATGTAAGATTTTTTTTTTCAAAAATTCTACTTTTGGTATTTTTTATTCAAAAAATGCCGCTAAGCGCCTGAAAAATTGCATTTTTGAAAATTGTGCGACGCACAACTAGCATGAAGGTAGAATTTTCGATTTTATATTTTTTTTACAGCATAAAAAATATGTATAGGTATGTACAACAGTAAAAAAATTATTTCATATGGTCATCCTCACTTTAAAAAAAAAAAATACTGCGCAATTTGATTTTGATAATACGATCAATTCATCCATCCATCAGGTTAGGTACTAATTAAAACGTTGTTGTATCATTCTCTACATAACTTTTAATTTTTTTTTTAAATTATTTAAAAAAAAAAAGATAATAAAAGTGAAAACAGAGCAGAAAAAGAAACAACGACTTCTGTGTGTATTTAACCGAATCAAAACATATTTACCACCAACACCACCACCTATAACACCAGAGAATCTTAATAAGCTTCATAATAATTTTTTCCTCGACGTGTGGTTGTAATAAAAGAGACGGAGTCTCCTTGGGAGGCTGTTTTTGTATAAATGTTTACTTTTTTTTCGGTTCAGATACAAAATCTATATCAAACGCGAAAAGCGTAGATATGTATATAATTTTTTTTTTTTTTTAGAGAGAGAATCTTCTTTGCTCTATGATTCTCAAACTCCTTCAATATTATTTAAGTATTTGTTTTTGTTTTACTTATATTAATCTGACGTCGTAGTTCGTAGGTTCAATAAAGAACAGTGGAACGAACAAAGCTGAAAATAATATTCAAACTGAGTTGGAGAGATATTTGAACAATTGTTTTTGGTTTTAATGAAGAATCTTTTTAAGATTTTGTTGACTTTTTTTCTGTGTTTTTTTCTCCATAGTCAGATTCAATTTTTTCAAAGGCACAATGTTTTATGAAATAATGAAGAGAAAAACGTTTGGTAATTTTTCAACCAGACAGCCAGACACTTGTTAAAATAACAGGGTGCACTTTTCAAAAAGTTAAAGTATGTAGTTAATTTAACAAGATGTAGTGTAGTTTTAACAATATTGTAGAGTAGATTTAGCTTAGCTAGGATTATTTTTACATCACTGTATCCGATTAATTAAATGTTAAAAATTTAACCTTATTTACTATGAGTTGACAAATAATATTGGTGAAGTTCTGTTTGATTTTACATGATATTTTTTTTTTTGAGTGCTTATGACTACTATTTTTTAGAGTCAAATTGATAAATTTGTCAAATGTTGGCATTGACATTTTTTGCACAAAACATTTTTTTTAACTAAAATCATTATCGAAGGATTCTTCTCATTTAAACTATAAAACTTGTAAAATTTAAGATGACAGGCAGCACTTATAAACATAGAACGGAAAAGAACTAAGTTTGATGACCCCTACAAGATTTTACTGAACTCCTGAATCAGTCCGATCCACTGTAAATATACCTATACAACATTCTGTTTTGTATTATGTTTTTTTTTTGGTTGTATTGTTGTGTTTTTGCGCAGGAAATAACCTTCAAATAGAATTTTAACCTTTATGCTGTTACATATATATACATATATAGGGAGAGTGGGGTTTTGTTTTTATGTTTTAACAAATGCGTAAGTAAACGAGAGCAAGAATAAACCTTGAAAATGGAATACAAATAAAAACAAGATAGCAAAAATTTATGTATGTAGGTATGGTATATACAACAATTGAGGCTTATTTTTTTTTTGTTGTTGTTTCTTCTGATTCTACTCATTCAACTACTACAACAAAAAAAAATAAAGAAAGATAATTGAATTCACTAATTTTTTTTTTTTTACTATTTATGATCAGAACAGTGTTTATGATATTTGACAAAAAAAAAATGTCAAACAAAATCATTCAATTTGTTGATATGAAATTGAAGTTTCATTATTAAAATAAATATCTTTTCAGTTGGGGGATATTGTTTTTTTTTTTTAGAGGTCGTCGACTTTGTTTTTTTTCTGTTTTTGTTTTTAGCTCGTGGATGATAATTATTATTTTTTTTTTTCGTTTAAAAACATGTTGCTCTATTATGAATTTTGAACAATATGATTCTATTTTTGAATATTCATGAGAAATATTATTGAACACGTAAATTCTCGATAGGTATAAGTTTTGTTTTGTTATATTATTTTTTTTGTATAAATATGTATGTATGTGCAAATTTTTATTTGGGTTTCCTTCCATTAACCATTTAGGATTCATTGTCTTGTTAAATGCATAAATAGAGCATTTACTGATGATCAGCAGATGGGAAAATTATTTATTAATTATTTTTATTTTGGTAATTTTATAACTAAAAGAAAATTAAGAAAAGCACAAAAAAAAAATAAAATGTGAAAATAGTCATATCTTCCTGGTGCAGCGTTTAGTGATTCATAAATTTTTAATGTTTCATCCTTTCTCTTTTAATTTTAAAATGTTTTCTTTTTGTATGGTTCATTATTGATTAAAATCTCAAATTCGAATTTTTAAACCAATCCAAAACAATATACGAGTCTATCAAAAGTTAATAACAAAATTTTTAAATTTTTTTTAAATACAAACTAACAATCTTTGAATAAGTCCAGCTATGTATCTCAAACAACAAGTATAGAGGGAATCTGTCGATGTTCCTTGACGTGTAAATATCAATTAATACAAAAGGTATAATTTGCAACACTGTTGCAATAATCGTTTTTGTTATCTTTTGCTTTTCCGATGGCGGGACTTGTGATCATCAAAAGCAAAACCAAAAAAAAAAAACTACCACTGTTGGAAGAAGAAAAATATTTAATATAAACTCACGACAGCTTAATTCAACCTTCTTCGCAGATATGTATGTTGTGAGGCAAATTAAAAAAAAAAAATCTACAGGGTGTTTTATAGATCGATTGGTTTTTTTCTTTTTACGTTTGACGGAATTTTAAATATTTATTTTCTACTCTAATCAAACACTAACTGAAATTAAAATTTTAGAAAATATATTGAACACCCTGTTCTTGAACTGCAACAAAAATAAAACAAACCATTTTTTGTTTAGTTTACTCAAATCTCTTTACTATAAGTAAAGTTATAAATTTTGTGGTTCTATTGCTTAAATAGATATAAAATAAAAATACTTTTTGGCTTTTGTATTTTTTTTTTTGTTTATATTTATTAATGCCATCAAGTTTAATTGAAAACAAACTCTTTTTTAAAAAATTCAGCGCAGTATACACGTTTTTCGATTCTTTTCTTATTTATTAATATTATTTGTCTTTTTTTTTTTTTTGTTAATTATGTGTACATTTTTAAACTGGCATTAAATTTAAATTTCAAATATCAAAAAAAAAAAATCTGAGAATTTTTTAAACCATTGCGTTGTAGCCATGCAATTTTTCTTAATCTTAAATTATTGTTTCGCATATTTAAAAAATATTTTTACTTTTTCTAAATACAACAAATAACATTCAAACAAAACAAAAAAAAATATAACAAAATAATTAAAGCTAAAATATGGCTAAAAATAAATCTATTTTAAGATAAAAATAAATTCACGTTTAATAAATCTGTAAATAGAAATATTTTAGTTTTTGCACTTTGTCTATTTCAATATACATTTAAGTATATTTTGTTGTTGTTCGTTTTGTTTCTAATGTTGTAGTATCTAATAGTGGAATATACATTTGGCCTTTTTGTGTGGGGCTTTTTTTTTCTTTGGTCGGTCGGGGTTTTTTTTGTGGTTGTTCTTGTTTACAAAATACATTTTAAATGTACACTTTAATTTGGCAGACGAATGTTTTCTCTTGTCTTGTTTTTCTTTTTCTGTGAATCATCTACCAAGTCATTTTATATCTAGACTCTGTTGGGACACATTTATTTTCATATGAACGAGTATCTGAAAGTGCTTACTTTTGTCATAAGTCAGAAAGAAATTTTTTAAAAATAAAAATCAAAGTTACGAAAACTGATATTAACTGCAAAGGTTTTCAAAAAAACATACACTTAATTATGATTAGATGGAGGCACTTAACGAAGGGACAGCATTTTATTAAAGGTCAAAAGTTTTTTTTTTTTTTGCTTAAATACAAAGTCAAAACAATGCTATTAATTGAAAATAAAAATCTTACTTTGTGTATGAATTTTTTTGTCGATTCCAATGAAAACAACATCTCCGATCTACATTTTTACAATTTGTTTTTTTTTTTTTGTTTTTTAAACAAAAATAGATTAGTATTTATTTTTTGAAAATTTTATTTTAAATTGGTCGGAAACGGGACAGACAGAAAAAGTATCGGACAACCGAGACGAACAAGGAACATTCCCCGACGACACATCTTGAATACGTCGTCGCCGTCTTCTTCTTCGTCGTCGTCGTCGTAGTTTTTGCCATTAGGTATTTTGTTTTGCTTTGTCATTGCAATTGCAAAAATTACAAACAAATAAAAATAAGTGCAACGAAGCTTTATAAAAATATATAAAACTGATGCATACAACAGATCTTCTAGACTTCTGTAGAGTCAACTATACCGTTCTGTGTGACATATGGGTGACGGACCGGGTGTGAATTTGTCTGTATTTATTTTTGTCTTCTTCATCGCCAGATAGATATTTTGATGTAATTTTTTTTTCTCTCTCTCTCTCTAGCTTAATTTAGTTTTACGTATATCTCTGTCGCTGTAGATACATATATACCTACCCATTATACCGTATGTTTTGAATGAGTCTAAAGTCTGATGTAGATTATTTTTTGCATCACAAAAAAATTAAATGTTATTTTTATAAAATCTCTCGTAAAGTGATTGCATTAGAAGAATACACGATGGACGTCTACATGGCTGGTGGTGGATGGACGAATGGACGACGACGACGACGACCGCGACAACGACAACGACGACACTATACGATAACGGCGACATTGCAGACGGGACAGGATGCACTTTTGTGTTCAATTAATTTTAGCAAATGTTTTGATACACAAAACTTTAGTTTTTTTTTCTTTTCTTTTTTCAAAAACAAAAACATTTCAAGTAGTAAGAGAGCAAAGAAAAATGTGATCATTTTAGAGAAGAGGCGTTTTAAGTAGTCGTCATTTTGTAAAAACAAAAAAAAAAATTAAATCACATTTAGAAAACTAGGTTTTGGTTATATTTTTAGGAAATAAAAATAGGAACTACATAATTGAATTACTTGGTGTTTTGTTTACTTCGATTCAAACTTATCACAGATGTTGTAGATGAATAATATGTGACGTAATAATACTTTCTAGAAACCCTTAAACTTTATACAAACAAAAAGAATTTACCTACCTAACCACCATAAACAACAACAACAACAAAACTATAATTACATAAAAAAAATTACATCAATTTGTAGAAGCAACTAATATAATTAAAATAAGTAATTAGTAAGTTAGTAATTTTTCAAGACAAGACAAAAAAAAATTAATTATTTGTTTACAAACAAAATTCCTAACTAATAACAATAATGACTGCTTATTGCAACATAACATGCATCAGTCACTTAGGCAGGCAGCCTATTGTAAAATAATAAAGGCATAAAAATGCAGCTTAAAAATATATAAAACCTCAAATGCATCACCCTTCAAATCGCTACTTTTGGCATACATGTGGGTAATTTTTTTTTTTTTTTTATTTAATGTGAATATAACGCGCACCGTTAACGACCTTCTAGACTATTAAAAAACTGAAACAAATTTACTGACCGAAAAATAAAAATACAAGAAGGCATATGAGAAAATGAAAAAAAAAATAAACTCTTTTTATCAAGAGCTGTGCTGCGCTGTGCGCGCGATGATGGTGATGGAATGGAATGGAGCTTCTCCACGTCCATATTGTGCACTGCATACAATATTCGTTTTCATTCACGTAAATTTTCTATACACAAAGCAGCCGAAGCGCCAATGTAGCGCCACAAAGTTACATTCTTCCTTTTTTTTTTTTTTGTTTTGCTAAATGCGCTTATTATGATGAAACCACACAAAAAAAAAATCAAGAAAATAAAAAGTTTTTTTTTTTTAAAGACTTGCCCACCGAAAATGAAGCAGAAGAAACTGTTAGATGATGACAGACTGTTAGGTTTTCTTTTTTATTTTACAACCTTACTTGCCTACTCTGTTTTTAGAAGATTGACGTTTTTAGTGATAATTTAATTTTTATTTTGAAATATTAGGTTGCACCTACATTATAATAGCTTGGGGTGAGTTATGGGTCAGTCAAAGTCCACTAAATACCTAATTAGTTTAAATATTTTATGAAAAAGTTTTCAGATTTCTATGAAATGTACGAATTTTGTATCATGGTAGCTGTTCCTACGAAAGAAACCGAAATGTCCGTTGAACCTTTTAAAATCGAAGTAACGTTTCTCGAATTCATGCGATGCTTAGCAATTAAATGTCAAAATCAGAACAACGCGTGTGAAATACATGCGATGCTTGACGATGCTTAAGTACCGATTGCCTCAGACAGCAAAATTGTTGTCGAATAATTTCCGTATGCGTCTATTTCATTGTTACGATTCGGATACCATGAATAAAATAAACGTTCCGATCGGAACTTATCTCCGATCACAGATTTCTCCTAACGGATACGATGATAGGGCTGAATAAAATCACTAGAACTTCTAAAAATTATATAAATAAAATATTTCAATTGACTGCAATAATTCCAAGTGAATTGAAAATACCTTCGACTGACGTTATAAGAAAAAAAAAAAGATTTTTTTAAAATACAAGAAATCTGCTTGAAGTGAACTCAAGGATTTTTCAGAATAATGCAAGGACTTTATACAAAGGCTTTCAACCGAATTGAAGAAGAAAATGTAATTGATACAAAGACCAAGTAGCATTCTTATACTTTCCACTTCAAATTTTTAATATTTCAAATTACCAAACGAACAATTTAAAATTCAATTGAATGGTAAAACTTACAAAAAGAATGCATTCTTTCCCAAAGAATTCTAAAAATTTCCTTTGATACAGAATTCAACAAAAACCACTTCAATTAAACTCAAGTGATTCAATAGATCTCATGGAACGTATTCATGCATTTTTCTCTATATGCTAAAACTTGTTAAACCTTTTGTCAAATATCTTCTTTTTCTTTTTTTTTTGTGATTCAAATTCATTCATAAAAATATTTCTGTCGCATTTCCAAGTGATTATCATCACATATAACAAAAATACTACTATTACTCACACCGTCGTAATAATCGCGCAATTGAGGCACTTCAATGTTTCCAAATAGCTTAGATATATAATATTGGCAATGTCGCCCCTCCGACGACGCTGCCCGTCGCGTCGCCTTTGCCTTTCATGTCTTAGCCACACAATACCGTAATCGGTATTTGGTGCCTCCATCATCGTCATCATCATCATCGATAAATATTTTGTTGTGCTTATTTGGCGATTCATTTCAATATCCGGTTGTGAAAACAAAAATGATAATTTTAGGTGAAAGTAAAGTTCTGAACGAACAATTGCATGTGTGAGCGATTATCTATAAATATGTACGAGTATGTACATATAGACGTCCGTCGGTCGTCGTTCGTCGGCGACACGTATCGAGGCGCCTCCAATGTAATACTGTTGCTGTTTGGTTCCGACTGATTGCGGTCATCAATTTTAAATATATACCTATGTGCTCATACGTGTGAGAGATATTATTGTCATCATAAACAATGAATAATGGTGTACAAAATGGGTAATGGTTGTGTAGTACACAAATAACAATAACAAAATACATGTGACATTCCTCGAAATAGCCGTCAGACAGGAAGTAGTGGTTAAATGTTAAACCTCCGGCAAAATAAAAAAAAAACTATTCACAATCGTGTAAATTTGTCAGATTGTGTTAGAGTTATAATTAATTATATTTGATAGTATGTATATTAACGGCGCACTGTGGTCCAAAAAGGCAAAAGTCGTGACCAAAACTACAATTTTTTTTTATTTCTAACGGAAATATAAACGAAGCTTCAAAAATGGCAAATTTTCGAACCGTTTTTTAAGTTTTACTTTAATTTATTTTTTCTATAAAATCCTCGTTTTACAAAAATCTATTTAACTTAGGATAATTATTTCGTAACACCCTGTAAACTAACTGTCAAGATTATATTTCATAACACCCTGTACAACCTGTTGGAAATTTACTTTAAAAGGATAAAGAAAATTGTAGCAACATATTTTTGCATTAAAAAGTTATAGATTTTTGCAACGAAAAAAGTAATTTTGGACCACAGTACGACGGCGACGCGGCATGAGTATATGGGAAAAACCGCGTAGGTTTTTAATGAGTTTTGAGTTATAAATCAGATGAGCGAATTATTGCCTTTTTATGAATGAATACAAAACAAAATATACCTAACAAAAGATCAAAATGAATACGATACATATGTATGTATGTATGTACCTACATATTTCCCGATTAAATAAATAGTTATTAGGGCGCTTCTAATTTGGCCAATTTTTTTTTCGATCTTTGTTAAACGTCAAACTACATATTTGTATTCGATTTTTAAGGTAAACATTAATGGCACATCAGAAAGGTTTTATTTTCATAACTTGTATTTATTAAAAAGTAATTATAAAGCTTTTTTTGGTTTTCTAATATTTCTGACTTAAGACTTGAAGAAATTGCAGCCTTCTTTTTGATAAAAATATTATGAAATTGGCATCCTATTCTTATTTAATATAAGATTAAAAGTAAATGTTAAGGTTTTGTAACAAAATAAAAACGAGGATTTCTTTAAGAATACTAAATGGCGCCCAACACGAAACTTCTCAATATCATATTTTTTTTTTCAATCAATATTCTAAAAACTAATAAAATTTATTAACAATTTAAATTTCAATTCATCTAAATAATAAATCATGTAATTTGACAACAACGAAAGAAAGAAACACAAAATTAAATTAACATGAGTTTATATCTTCATACAATAAGAAAATGGTAAGTTTTGTTGTTAAGGCCAGAAGGATTGCCAACATATTGATGAACACACTTTACTCATTCTATTTGCATTTAGTTATGGCAGGTATGTATTTTTTTTTTTCATATTCGTAAAGATACAGGTAGTTCACATCTTTAACTTAACTTCGCCAGAGGCATCAGACTTGATCATATGAGAGTAACTCAATCGTTTAAGCATATATTAACAAAGCTGCAAAGAAAGGAACGACCAAGCACAACAAAAAAAAACCAAGAAAAATTCTTTCAAGTGATTGGAGGAGCATAGTTAAGATTGCAACAATGTTGCAAACTCAAGTATTATATTCTACATAATCGTTATTACTTTGTGGGAACTTGATTTCATTTTTTTTTGTTTTTGTTGTGGTTTTTTGCAGGAGAAAAAAAATAACACATTGTGTTAATAAAAATCGAATTCCCTATAGGCAGTTTGTTTACTTTTCCATAATCGAACAAGTTGAAAAAAAGAGACAAAACATTTGGTACAGACTGTGTTGTTATGAAGATGCGTACATAAACATTGTCGTCTTTCATCAAAATTGTCATAATGTTAATCACCCATCGAAAAACAATTCGAAACGCATATATGATGATTCATTTTATTTATTTATTTTATGTCAATGTTTATAATGCAGATCATTTTGTTACTCTGCATCATTAACACAGTAGAACAATTCACAATATTTAAGCAATATGGAGTAGAACAAAAAAGTTAAAGTTTTTTTTTTCCAAAATTTTGAGTTAGAAAATGAATTTTTTCAAAAACCCTCTCCCATAGGATTTTTTCTTGTGCCAGTTTAACCTACACGTCAACGCCTCTTGTCACAGCCAATGATAATCACCCTGGGGAAATCACCCCTCTCAAAGAAAACATTTTTTTAAAAACAATTTTTTTTGTTTTACTGAGACAATGATGAAAAATGGCGCCCAACATCAAACCTTTAATTTCAATGTCTCAATAGTAAACATAATTTTTTATTTATATTTTACAACAAAATTGTTTTTTTTTTTTTTTTTTTTTTTGTAGAAATTGTCCCACTCTGTTAAACCACAGCTACCAATGACTTGCCGCAAATTCTTAGTATAAAAATATATGTATGTGAGGCATTTGGTGGGAAAAAATTATAGTTCCGTTTCTGATTCATACTACATTCCAAAAAAAAAAAATCACCAACGGAATTGCTTGTGTTTTGTTTTGGATATTTTGTATTATTGTTTATTTTTTCTTCATTGTACAATACATACATACCTATATGAATTTGGGGAGTATAACAGAGTAGCCCAAGTCGACATAAGTGTTTTTTTCTATTTTTTAACTGGCAATACTCTACAGATGTAGGAAGGACGATTCCAGAGACATGAATTGTACGCAATCACCTTGAAGCAGACATAGTGACAAAAATTAAGCTCGGTAGTATCCGGTGGGCAGGGCACCTAGCTCGCATATGAGTGAAGAGGAACCGGCTCGGAATGTGGTAAATTTTATGATAGGCGGCAGCGTGGTAGACCATGCTTGTGCTGGAGAGATGGCGTAGACCAGGACGCCCGAAGCCTTGGGGTGCGCAACTGGATGGCGTAGGCTCAAGACCGGGATAGGTGGAGAGACTTGTTGAAGGAGGCCAGGACCGGACCCCGGTTGTCCAGCCGATGATGATGATGATGATGACTCTACAGATGGAACCCTACAATTCTGTATCATGCCCATTTTAAAATCATTCTCCCTAGCGAAAATATTGTCGTTTTCCTAACCACTTATATTTGAATAACTATAAAATGTTTCAACATAATTTTTTGGTCAAGCAATTTCCTAATGCCTAAAAAATCAATTTTTTTTTTTAAACTTATGTTGACTTAAGTTGCTTTGTAAAATTGTTTTTTTTTTTTTGGGTTTCACACACACTTATGTTAACATAAGTCACAACTAAGAAAATAGAAACTGAAAAGGGAGGGAAGCAATATTTGAATATTGATTTTTGCAGAAGAACCTAATTTTAAAAATATATTTTTTCTGACTTATGTACTTTATCTTATTTTATGCTTTGACTTAAAGAAAATAAAAATTTTTGACAAAAATGTAAATTTCTCAAAACAACTTTTTTAACATAAGCTACTCTGTTATACTGCCGCAGATACAGGTTTTGTTGATGCAATCATGATTGCATAACATAGTTAAAAAAAATTATATCGGAATTGTAGATTCCTACTTTTGAAACAATTTAAATTAAATTTTTGATATGCAGCCACTCAAATTTATTTTGGGATTGGTCTATGAAAAAATTTAAATTTTTGTGATTTTTTTTGTCAGTCGTTTTTGGATTTTTTTTTAAAGATTTTTTGTCGTATAAGACATTTTTATAAGACATCAACATACAATTTGAAAAAAATCTAAATTTTAAAATAATAATGCAATCGCGAGTTTCGGTGGAGTGGAAACAAATGAAAGCAGATAAAGCATTAAAAACAATAACAATAATAATAAAAACAACAACAAGGTACAACAAACTGAATGCAAATCGTGGGCAATTAGTTGGCACGTGTTTTTACTCAACTCAAGCCCTAGTTCAACGAACTATAAGTTCACCTCTAGTTTCATTGAAAATTATTCACATAAAAAAATAAATATATAAATATACCTATGTACATATGTATATGCATTAATATTTTTCACTTTTTTTTTGTTACTTCAACATTAATCGTGATTAGTTTAAGTTTTTGTTGTTGGAATTGTAACATTTTTTTTATTTTTAAAATACACGTGTTTTGTTTTTGTCAACCTGATTAGAAGTAATAAACGTCAACGACACGACAAAGTGTGCCTGAAAAATGAGCCATAAAAATATAATAAAAAAAAAAATATAATTTAATCTGGGGTAAACAAAGATTTTGTAATTCAATTCCAAAAGCAAAAAACAAAAAATTCAGAACAAAGTCCACTTTAAAAGAAATTCACACCAACCAAAAAAAAAAGAAAAGGGTTGAAGCAATACCAAATCGTAAAATGTCTATACTTGTGTGTCATCGCTATAGTATAACCCAAAAACACAATAAAATTCAAAATTATAAAATCCAAAACAACCGCAGTAATTAAATTGCTTGTCATTGATTTAAACGCCTTTAATCCTTTTCGTGTATTGCTTAAAAGGGGTTCTTTAAAACACTCTAGGATATTAAGTGGCGTTTCGTGAAGAGACACAGCTCGAAGTGCTATCGAGTGTGTGACCTTAGGAAAATACAGGGCCGGAGTGGGATAGCCGCCATTTTGAAAAATTTGTTGGAACTAATATCACACTAAGGGCCCACAGAAAAAAAATATATTTTCTCTTTTTCCAATTACATTCTTTTTTAAGTAATAGAATATTTTTGAAAGGATTCGTATACGTCTAAGTGCCGAATAGATAAGAAGTTTTGAAAAGAAAATGCTTGCAAGCAGTTTTTCTTTTTCAAAATGGCGACTGAGGAACATACTTGAGTTTGTGTATGGGCCTACCTCAGGGCAAAGAGATATATAGTCCGCTACTTTCAATATCATTCTACCTATAAAACATGGTGTTCCAATTATATTCGCACACTCTTAAGAAAACAAAAAAAAAAATTATTTACTGTCGTCATTAAAGGCCTAGTTCGGTTTTAAAAACAACGTCATTTTGCCAATTAGTTTACAAAACAAAACAAAAATATGAAAACAATAATATTTGCAGTCGCAGGTGCTTGAGCAAATAAATAGTGAAGTGTGCGACCTAGTACATCATTTTTTTTAGGTTATCACAATGTCTCTGCACTTTTGAGCTTTATTGCATTTTTGTTTAATTGCAATACGAATGCATTAACATGTGTTTTTTTTGTTTTCGTTTGATTGCAAAAAAAAACAGGAATGAATTACTTTCAACACGCATATCAAATTTGCTAATTTTTTTAGATTAAATATGCATTCGACTTTTAATAGCTGGAATTTTTAATTGCATAATCAATAAAAAAAAACTTTGATAGGTATTCATTGTTCACATTTGAGTTGTTTTAAATTTAAAAATAAAATAAACTTCTGGTTGTTTAGCAAATTGTTTAACTTGAAATAATTCAAGAAAACATCTAGAACAACATAAAGGGGTGGGGCTATTTGAATCTGCGTCTGGAAATTTAACAACTTTCAAAAGAGATAAATGGCGCCCAACACGAAACCTATCTCGTTTAAAAGCTTGTGCATTTTAAATCGAAATTGGATCATCTGAATTCGATCCGGGATTCTTGGAGAATAAAAGAGTCTGAAAATCTCTAAAATAATTTTTTAAAAGAATTCTTGACAAATGGCGCCCAACGTGAAACCTATGCTTTTGCATTCGAAGACTTTACTGAGAAACCGAGAGAGTCTACAAATACGCTTTTCCAAAATATTAAGTCCATTGGACGAGGGCATCGGGCTGGATATTTAATTCCACACTAGTGTTTCCCTGCGTCACTATATTCCATATAATATTCCAATTTAATGCAAGTTATTTTTATTTATAAAGTATTTTCTTTTCCTAAGAATTTTCCCCCTCTGTATTATAATAATGCGGACCGAACTCAACCATCACCCATCAGCACCCACACGAATAGTTTTCCTCTCGACGAGCAATATGGAAATTAGAAGCTATTTCCATCTTAATGGACAAAAGAGGAAGTTAGGAAATGCCTAGCACATTCCTTAGCGTTTTCAAATGATGCTGGCTGGCGGCTGACTGTATATATAAAATTTTTCCCCCGTGTTTCCTTAGATATAGATGGATGAATGATGTCTTATCAAAAAAAAAAAAAAAAAACTAACAACAAAACATTGCGCCAAACATCGGAAGTGAAAATCTTGCCGCACGCATATTATACGTGCGTTTTCATCATGGAAATTTCACCACACCGCACGACTACATAGCCGTGCGTCGTTGATGAGCAGAGCCGCTCCGCGTCGCGCCGGTTGCGTTTCATCATCGTCTGTTCTATTATTACCTTACCAACTTCAGCTACAACCATGATGGTGTGGTATGTATTTAATTTAAGGGAAGTCATCCCTCTTGTTTCTAAAGTGTAAGTGTCAGAAGAGGAGCACACTCAAATGTCATTTGCGACATAGCAGCACAGCACTGACTGATGCGATGCGGCGGCCGGCGGCGCAGCGGCGAGGAGAAGTGTAGTATTCTCTACTCATAGCATCACGCAATAAGTGCGATGATGACGATAAAGTGTCGTTGGCTGATGAAATAATGGCTTTAAGGGGGATTCAATGGTGATACTAACGTTTAGGGTACAATTTTTTTTTTGGTATGTTTTATTTTTAGGGAGAGCAACCCTAGTTTTTGTTGTTATCTGTTGCTCATAGATAAATTTGTTGGTGGGGTCATATGATGTGATGACTGATCCCATAGAGGGTTAAATATTTTATGAAACTCAAGTGGCCCTTTTAGAATGACTAGGCTCTTGAATAACCTACTTTACATAATATAATTTGTTAAGAAGGCTTTTAAAACTTTCAATCATAATTTTTGATCTATAACAAAACTAAATCCCAAGAATATGTTTCTATACAACTTGCTTAGAAATTTGTATCTAATGCGGCTTTGCAAATATGCGAGAAAGATCAATGCCTCTTTATAGTGAATCGCTCTTCGAAAGAAATATTTACCTACTTTTTAAGGTAAGGAATTTCCATGACCCCAACTCGTTCTTCCAGGTTTTTGTTTCTTTTTCTGTTTCATTTTTTTTTTTGTGATTACTTATAGTTTATATTCCTAATCGAAAAAAAGGGGGGAATATTGGCTTGAGAAAAAAAGAGACAACGCACAAGTAAGCGGGTAATTCTTCATCTAAATGTGCAGAGCATGATGCAGCACCTAAACAAGTAGCATCCACATTCCTTTAACTTTATCCGATTTGAACTTGTTTACATACTCGTATGAGAGAAGTCTTTTGGTCTCTTGATGATGCGCTTGTCTTACCGCCCGCACCCGTCTGATGGTTTTGTAAAGTGAAATTCTAAATTGCTCCCACCTCTAATACTGTACACTGTGCACCTTTTCAAAACCTTCTCAAAAAGACAATTCCAAATTATATATCGCAAATCAAAAAGTCGCAACTAAAGGTATTTATAAAATGAAAAAAAAAAAAAAAAAAAACGGTTTGGAATGTGAGGGTGAAAATGACTGTTGCAATGGATGTGGTATGGTCAATGAAACTCACATAAGCCTACCAACAAAATATATGTATGTATGTATTTATTCTTTGTATCTGCTTGAAGCTATGGTGCATTACCATGATCATCATCATGGAGCAAAAGATACTTTACTAAGAAGCAAGGGGATTCCCTTTCCGGACGACATTCCATTCCGGCGGCGCAGCGCGGCGCGGCAGCAATGGCTTGCAATACAAAAACAGCAGCAGCAGAACCAGCAACAACAACAAGAACCAACTAACAACATCAACGACCGGCGTCCTAATGAGAATAACCGAAGAGGAATAAAAAGATGAAAATTGGAAAGAAAACTGAAGAAGATGATAAACAACCTCGGAAGCAAATAGTCTTATACTTGCCACGGCGCGGTGTATAAGCAAAAAAAAAATCTAAAAAATAACAAATAAATAAATAAAGCGACATGGCATCTCGTATACGCGCGCGGCGCGCAAACAACTTAAAGTATAAACTTGATTTGCGCAAGAGTTTTTGAACACTATGCATTGCAAGAAATCAAACGACTGACTTTAATTTCTTAAAAAATGGCGCCCAATATGGAACCTTGACTTTGGTTTTATTTTGGTTCAGTTTTTCAGTGCTTACGAGTTAAACGAGAGTTAGTTAATCTTGCAAATTAAATGTTCAATTATTAACTCCACAAAGCTATTTTTTCAGTGATGGATAGATGCAGAACGGCCTTAAAAAACTCGTAATATAAAGAAACAAAAACAAATTTTGAAGTTAATCCAGACCAACAATAACATTTTTTTAAGAAACATATTTCTTTTTGAAGAAGAATAATTGCTTCTTTGTGAAATTGTTATTTGTAGAAGTATGTAATAGAAAAAATGGCGCCCAATATGAGTCCATCACATGCATTTTTCTTTAAGTCCTCATCTTACACATTTCTCCAAAATACAAATACGCTTTCCTAGAAGAAATTTTTTCCGCAATGGATATATTTTAAAAAATTTGAAGAGACAAAACAAGTAGAGGTCAAAACTAAAATTCTTTCTCTCTCTCTCTCTCTCAAAAAAAAAAAAAAACATTTTTAATCCAATTTTTATTAATAACAAAAAATAATTCTTGCTCGACTCACTTTAATCTCCAATCAAAAGGTGAGCCTTTAAAATTCAACGAAAATACACTTCAAAAATTCAACATTAAAAAATAAAAAGAAAAAAAATATGCAAAATAAAAGAAATAAAATTAACAACAAACAAACAAATAAAAACAAAAATAATCAAAAATAACAAAATAAAAAAAAAATAACTTATCAATTTCTTTGAATTTCCATTTTATCTCATTCTGTTACTTTATTTTGTTTTCTCAATAATACTTTGTAAGCGTTGAGATCATTTTTTACTTGTGATATTTTTACAACTTGTTTGTTGCCCGAGGCTTTGATAACATTTTATTTTAATGTTAAAAATACCATCACTATTATTCATTACATTACATTACCATTCACTGGAAAAAATTCTTAAAAAAAAATTATATTCCTCGTTAAATGTAGTTGTTATTGTTGTTTTTTAATGTTTATTATTTTTTTTTTTATTTTGCTTGTTTGTTTGTGTTATCTCTTTTTCTGTGGGATCTTCTCTCGTGCGACTAATTCAGCAAAATAAGAGTTATAACCAGCCGCAACAACAATCAAGACATTCAATTTTCTTGTTTCCAGTTGTATAAAGTTGTTGTTGTTGTTGTTGTTTTTTTTTCTTTTTCTTTTATTTTTTTTTTATTCGCTCGTTTACTTTCTTTGTTGCTTTTTGTAAATTCAAAGACCGGTTAGCCATTTCAAGAGGTTCTCTTTCTCTCTCTCTCTCTCTTTTGCCTTTCTCGGATTAATTCACATCGGTCAATGATAATCAGGCCGCATTCCGTTGGCTCTGATCTTGTGGTAAATTGTTATGATCATCATCATGAATGATGATGATGACGACAATAATAAAATGCGGTGCGATTAAAATTATTCACACAGAAGAGTTCACAGTTTAAGCAAGTTTTAATCAAACACTTTGCCAATACGTATCATAGATGCTTGGAGAGAAAGGCTTCCGGATAATAGTTTATCCAGAAAGGAAATTGGTGTGTCTCAAAGAATCGTTATTGGGGTAATTCAAGTTACCAAATGATTTCTCACAATCTTTTTATTCTTAATTTAAAAAAAAATCAAACACATGACTTCAATTATTGAAATTTGAAAACGTGAGTTACCGTATTTTTGCAAAGTGGATTTCCACGTGTTTTTCGGGATTTCACATTCAGTCTTGATTTTTTTTTATTTTGAAAAAAAGGTGATACAATTTTCTTGTTTTGGTAGCCAAATTGAGTCGAGAAAAAAGTTCGTTCGGTCTTTAAGCTGTAGAGCATCTAAACACTCCCCAACCAAAGATACAAATGTTTTATTGAATCTCGCAAATCGCGTGAAAACTATCGGTACACAATTTTTCCCATCTTCAAAGATGGAAATGTGGATTATGGTCGAAGCATGTTTTGGCTTTTATTTTTAAAGTTAAGTTCGAAATTACAAAGATCAGTTGAAAACTATTGTCATTTCTAATTTTTGAAGATCGAAAAAATTAATATTGCCATTATTAAATTAAAATTTTAACTACGGCTTTATTTCTATTTATTTATGAATTTCAATTTTACATTATACGCATCACAAATTTGCGTATTTAAATTCAACACCTGCAAGCAGAAGCGCTACCGTGCGGTTAAATTTATAATAATAAAAACAACGACAAAAAAAAAAGAAAACAACAACAAACCCCACTTCCAGACAAGAACAACAAAAAAAAAAAACGTTTATTGTCTGGCTAGTTATAAAAAAAAGTAACGCCATCCCTCCAATAAAGTAATACCCTAGTCGTCAGTCAAAACCTACGACGACGACCCCAGACAGAGAGACCAACCACGAATAATAAAAACCAAAGGGGGAAAAAGCATCATTGCAAAACAATATTAATTATATATAATGTTATGTATATGCAGTATATATTATATAGAATAAAGTAGGTATGCAATTAATTGCAAATTGTGTAGAGAGCTTAATTCTATTATGGTGTGGAAATTGTTGTTGACGTGACTTCCATTGAAAACAAAAACAACAACAGAATTAAAAAAAAAAAAATATACGCCAGACAGTACATTTACTTAGCCAAGTGCAGACACGTGTAACCATAGTTTTCTGCTGCATGCCGCCTCTGATCGGAGACGACCGACCGACCGACGAACGGACGGACGAATGGGATACACTTGGCGAAATAAAAAAGTAATAAATTTAAGCGATTTATAGATTTATATACAATATATGTTGTACTGGGGTCCCGGATAGAAGAAATTGCGTGTTTAAGTGCATAGAATTACAAACAGCAAATGAAAAATAGAAATTATAAGACTGCAATGTTATAACGGAAAATAAAAATAAAAAACTATAAATTTAGACGTCACTTCTTCTTTCAAACTATTTATTAGTATGATTAAGCAAAAATAAAAAAAAAACATGAAAGCTTAAGTTTGAGACATTTTTTTATCCAAATGAAAGTCAAACATTGACACTGGATTTTTTTTTGTCGTCTCAGGAAATAAATTAATAAAGAATAAAATAAAGAATTATTTAGTGGCGCCCAACTATCAGACTACTCCATTTAAAAAAAAAATGGAAAACAAAGCAGATTCTTTTTTCTTTAAATTTATTTAGTTTTGGGAATCAAAAAATTACTATACATATTTTCATTAGCGAAGAAGTTCAATCAAATAACTTCTGTGTATGCTTTCGAGTCTTTTGGTAAATATCTCTACAATAAATTTAAGGAACACAAAAATGGCGCCCAATGTGGAACCCAAGCTTTTTTTTTTTCATTTTAGAATGAACAGAAATCTTTAAAAAAATTTCTCAAACAACTTCATGCCATAAATAAAATAATTTTTTAATTCGAAATATCAAAATGGGAATATTTTTTACCGTAAAATGATTTATTTTAATTTTGTTCAAATCAATTCAAAATATGGTCACTTACCTTTTTTTAATGATGTATAACTCGTGTCTAATGAAGCTCCTATTCACTTATCCATTAGTTAAATATAATATTGTGGAGGTAAGGAAAATTATTTTGTATCTTTTTTTTCACAAAATTTCACATAAACTTCGTTATTTTCATTCACATAAAAAAAAACTTTTTTCAATATTTTATTTCACAAAAATTTCACTGCAATATATTTTTTTTTTTTGAAATGAACGGAACACTGTTTAATGGTTATCTGAAAATAAAAAAAAAAAAAAAAAATATTAATAATGGAATATGGAAATAAGAACAAAATAAAAATGAGAAAGAAGAAAAAAAAATTCCAGAGAACTTGCAATAAATTAAAGTTATTTAGATTAATTTTTGACATTCAACGCAAAAACAAAATAACAAGTTCTGGGCATTCCCTTGGAAATCATTGAATTGTATACAAAAACAAAAACTTCATAGAATTTCTTAATGGTTCGTAATAAATAATTTTGATAAAAATTCTTTAGAAAATAAAAAATTAATCTTTCAATAAAACAAAATTAAACTAGCCCATTATTTTTTTAAATGTCTCCCTACAAAACCCTCAGCCACAACTAACTTCAAATGAGGTCTTGTGAAAGCTAGACTTTGTAAACCACAACTCAAAAAATACCAAATTCCTATCATTCCAGCTGGTGTTTATTTTTCCAAGAATTTATAGTCAAAAAAAACATTAACGATATGTACGTACGTCTATAAAATATATGTTTACCTTAATAGAGTACTTAAAATGAAATTACAGAAACTAAAAATAAAAAAAAAAAATTCAAACGACATCTCATTAAAGCTTTGTCATCCATGCACCCAAGAATTTAAAACTTTCATCAAGAATGACGTAGCAGACGTGAGTTTCATGAGAAATTAATTTTCAAAAAAAAAAAAAAAAAAAATTAAAAAATTATTGTGACACATTGGGAAAACACCCAACAGTCGCAACCTCACCTTAAACAGAAATTCCAAAGTTTGTATAGGTACATATCTTTTGAAGATAAGAAAGGTACAGTAAGAATTTTTATGGTTTTTTTTTACAACATGTGAATGAAAGCAATAAAAAAAATACTCAAGTTTTGAGTATAGTTTCAGTGTTGACAATTATGTTTAAACAGGCCTAAGTAGCTTTGGTAATTGTAAGTAAACTTACATTTTTAAAAGTATGACAAGTTATATTACATGGAGGTGGAATGCTAAGGTGATACAAAGTTAATATTCCTGTTTTTTGTTAGATAAATTATAAAAATAATATTTTTATTCTAGAAACAATTCAAAAACGGTTTTTTGTGATGGCGCCCAACGTGAAACGGAAGAAAGGTTTATTTTTTTTTGATGGGCTAACATCTTAATTTGTTTGCAAATATTTCCTTAAATCATTAAAAACCAAAAAACTATGAAAAAACATACCCTGATAAATGACAGAAATGGCGCCCAACGTGAAACTTAAGTAACACTAAATTCTTATTATTAGTGCTAATTTATTCATTTGTTTTTGAATTTTGCATTATTGTAAACCAAATGAAATCAATTAGAATTAATTTTAAACAAAAAATCTTTGTAAATACAAAAAAATGGCGCCCAATACGAAACCTTAGATTTTACTTTTTAATTGCTCGAATTATTTTTAGAATCATATTGACTCAATTTGAATACTATTTATCATCGTTTAAATATTAAAACAAAAATAGCAGACGTGGAAAAAATTTCTTCACAAAACAAAAATACCAAACAAACACATCAACAAAATTTAATTCCAAAAAATCCCATAGACAACTTGGCGTCGTTATCAAATAATTAATTATTCATAAACATTTTGAAGGTATTTCATATTAAAAAAAAAAATAATAATAATAAATATAATGAAAAGAAACAAACATTCCAAGCAAACTCACCTAAAATGTGTTTTTTTTTTCTTAATCCACTTTATAACTTGTTCTATTAAATAAGAAACAACAAAAAAAAAAACTTTTCAACACTTGTCAAAAAAGGAAAGAAATATTAACAAAAAAGATCAACCATCACTTTCGATTACAAGCAACCAACGACGCGATGACGATTGCAACACAATGACGTCAATATGATTGGAATTTTACGTTTTCTTAAAATCAATTTTTTTTTTACACAAGCTTAAATTAATAAACATAAATGCAATAGTAAAATTAAAAAAACACTCAAACGTATAAAGATGGACGCAATAGATAAGAAAAAAAATTAATAAACAAAAAAAAATTTGATCCCGTCAATTAATATGTAATAGAAAAATAAATGGAAATCACACTTAAAATTGTTCGATGGTGCAGCTTGATTAATTTATTTCTAAACTCAAAAATAAGAGACAAACTAAGCCGATCTCACTCGACAGTAAATATAAGAACACTAATGCAACCTTTTCCATCAAAAACAAAACCCTATTAATATTTTTTAGTTTGGATTTTTTTTATTGAATTTTATTTTCTCTTGCTGTTGTTATTTCTCTTTTGAATTCAAATTGAAAATGCATAACTGTAACAACAAAAATAAAAACAACACAACGCAAGGCGATGAAGACAAGAGACCGCGTTGAACACACACGGTCGATCGGTTCCGACTCCAAAGCTTAACTAAATTAAATGCCTCTCGATTTGACGTAAAGAACCCGTATACCCGTTTCATGCGGCATGTGTGAACGACGAAGCCCTTTTACCGAGATTGTGCTTGCTCTCACCGCCACCTCTTCAAGAGCATACGATCAACAACGACATTTTAATGTTTCTCGTAAGTTTAAGATAGGATTTAAAACAAATGAAAATGTCAAAATAAGAACACTTGTAGATCTATAAAAAAAAAAAAATACCGTAAAATACAACATAGGGGAGTGAAAAAAAGCAGAAGAGAAAAGGGCCATAAACAATTTTTAAAAAGATAAAGAGCTTAATGTCAAAAAAATATTCCAAGGAATCTAGAGAGAAGGAAAATACTTCTGCTCATATTCGTACTGATCTGAATTAAATATTATAATAGACGAATGAGCAAAAGAGGCCCAATCAAACTCGTCATTGCGAAGTAGGATTTTTTTCTTATTTTTTTTTTGTCAATTCATGACAATGGCACGTAATTCACGCACATACAAATAACTTGATAATCACGGGAAATTAATTGGAGATATGTACATACATAGATATATTTATTAAGATAAAAAAAAGTGTTTTATAATGTTAAGTGCGGGTGCAAATGAATTACACCAAATTGTGTTATCGGGAATATTTATAAAGAAAAAAAAAACAACAACAGGAAACACATGATAATCATATATTATTGTAGTTTTAATTGTCGTCGGTTCATTTCATAATCCACAAAGATATTAAATACATACGATAGAGTAACAATGATAGACAATTAGGTAAGCAAGTACATACTCATATAAATGAATATACGGAAATAGTTATCAATGAATCAGTTGAAATCAGATTAAAAATTTGTGAAATTTGTCATCTCTATTTTGGACGAATTCCATAAGCCACAAACAATAATATTATTATGCAATGATGTAGCAAAATTAGCCAGAGGTTTGATGAAAAATGTTCAACTAATTTAATTGAATTATGGATTTTATACAATTGGAATATATTTAAATAATTTAAGTAAAGTGGCGCCCAATACGAGGCCTAATGATATCCTTTTTATTTTTATGCCATTTTGTACTTTCTATTTCTTCAAAGTCTTTGATGAGAAAATTAAATTTTGAACATTTATTCTTGCATAAATTGCTTTTTTTTTTTGAAATTTTGTTAAATGAATAAAATAGACCCCGAAACCCAAAGATCTGGCCCATTTTCAGCAGGTGTTTTTTGAGAAACCAAGTTGTTTTAATTTTTTTTTCATAGAAATACACCAAAATATGTGTTTAATAATGAAAAAAAAAATTAGTAAATGGCGCCCAACATGAGACCCTTAAATTTTCTTTTTATGGTATTTTCTGCAAGTTATTTTAGGGGAACGAATTCTTAAGGAAATCGTTCATTTCGGTTTTTTGTGAAATTTCGTTAAATTAAAAAAAAAAAAATGCGCCCAATGTCAGACCCAAAGAGATTTAATTTTAAGGTAAATTGCACTAGACATTTTTGTTTAACCAAGGTTTACAAATTATTTATATCCCTTAAAATACACTCACTTGACAATTCTCAGAACTCACCAAGAGTTTAAAAAAACAAACGGGTTCTTTTTCTTTGAAACGAAGTCAAACGTGGAAGAATTTTGTTATTCAAAAAATAAAATTCTACGAATTTAACGTTCATCACCGAACGTTCATTACCAGAATTTTAATTTGCATTCAAATTTTTTTATTTTTTTTTAATAGTTATGCATGCATGTATATGTAGTTCAAACAAAAATTAAAGTGAAAAACATTAACATTTAAACACCTAACATTGATTTGTTTTAAATGAATCATGAGCTTTAAATAGCATGACAAAACACAAAAATAAAACAAAACATAATGTTACTCTTTCGATTGACATGACTTAATCACAAGTCAGGAAATTCTCCCAAATATTTTTATTAATAATCTTATGACACACATACAGACTATTAATTTTCTTTTACAAAATGTTAGAATTAAAAAAGTAAATAGCTTTAAGATCACACGTCTTGAAACGGATATTACGCTTGCTCCACTATCGCATAAAAGCACTTTCTCTCAATTTAACGCCACCAACGCGCTACGCTATAACGATATCACAAGCCTGCCATTACCACCCCCTTGTATCATAGAATCGGCCGAGCGACGCTACGCGACGCCTGTCAACACATTTGTGTATGTCAACATTTCCTATTTTTGTATTATTTTCAAAGACTTCAAGTTTGCCTTTTTACTTTTCTTGCCTTCTGGGGCCCGCACGTTGTGTTGGGCCGATTGAAACATGTGTTTAAAGGTGTGTTTCGTATATATATTTTTTTTTTTTAATTTTTTTTTATCAATTTACGTGCAACTATCCTTAGATCTATTTAAGTACCTGATACATATTTATATAATAATAAAATAAAATAAAATATAGATTGTATGAAAACAAATTTTTTGATATTTTTATTTAGATTGTACAAATTGACGTCATTAGTTTGATTATTCGTTTTCATAATTGTATTGACGTACGAGTACGTAAATATAGAGTGAGGTGATTGGTATTGGTGGTGATTTTTTTATTTAAATTAAAAAAAAAAAAACAATTAAGCTTGTGACAGCTTTTATATGTGACAGAAACAGGAGCAACAAAAAAGTAACGCAGTTAAAACAATATCGAATAGTGACAAATCAAAAACATTAGCACTAGGTCAGGAGTAGTGAGTAAATACAGAGCTGTGTACAGTTATACAGGGTGAGCAGTCCGCCAAAATGCAAGGTGTGTAAGTTGGGTTGAGACAAGAAAAAACATCGTATGGCAGGGGGGTCTATTCCATCCCGTTTAATCGGGAGGGGCAATTTTCGAAAAAATTAACTTAAAATTATTTAAAATCACCCACAACGCTGAGCGATACTTCTTTTAAAAAGCCAAAAACTTATTCTTTCATTTTGTTTTTAAATAAATCTTTTTTAAGGAACAGTTTTTGAGAAATTAATTTTCAAAGTAAAAATTTTGAAAAAAAAAATCTTCGAACTAATTTTTTTTAAATTTTATGTAATTAAGTACTAATTTTAATTTTAAAATTTAATGCTGTTATTAGTTTTAAGTGAAAATCAGAAGACCGTATGCAAATATTTTATGTCGTTTTCAAGAAATTAAAAAAAATCGTCTTAAAACTGGCCTGTCAATATTTTTGCTTTGACCGGCCCAGCCGCCCACAGTCGATGGGTTTAACTGTTAGTTTTTCTAAAATTGCTTTTCCCGGCTAAACGGGGGGGGGGGGGCTAATATTTCCTAAAAAACGAAAGCCTTGTGTGACTAATAAGTCTCAACCTTGACAACATTCAAAGTTTATACGTAAAATTTATCTTACCAAAAATTGTGGAAATTACTGAAACTTGAAATTTCCTGCAGAAAAAAAAACTAAAAAATTTCACATCACTGTATTTTATCTGTGATAGAGAGTAAGAGAGAATCTGTATTTGTTTAAAACAAAAAAATATTTATACATAAATTGTTTCTCCTTGTCCCACTTGTTTGTTTGTTTTTCAGTTTGTTTTCATTTTCATTTTTTTTTTTGTTTTTTACTTTGGTCAATCTAGCAAGCTAAATAGAGAGTAAAGCACAATAACATTTTATTTGAGTGATGAAAACAAAAAAAAAAAAATAAAGAATGAATAATCATTTCTAGAGAATTTTAAGCCAAATACATATGCATTGTGATGCGACAACAAGGTGCCATTGACTCGAGAATACGATATTAACAAAAATTAATTAAATAGAATGTGATAGAGAAAACAAAAAAAAAAATAAGCTTAACTATAAAGGTTAACATTAATATGTGTTGTGTTTTTTTATTTAACTTTTTGATATGATCTAAACAGAAAATATTTTACAAAAACTAAAAAAAGATAAAACAGCTATATTAAATATTTCGTGTCGATTTTGTTTTCATTCTTATTTGTTGATACATTTTTGTGTGGGTTATTATTTTTTTTGTCAAATTTGTTGTACATTTTTAAACGTTTTGCTAATGAATCTATCCGATCATTGTCATAAATGAATTCTATTTTATGCCAACGCTTTTGAATTCTATAATTTTATTTTTATAATATAATGAAATCAAAAACAAAATTTTTAACGAAAATAAGAAATTCAATGAAATGGCGACAAATTGTTGTTGTTTTTTTTGACAAATTTAATAATTATGTTCTATTTGTTTAAAACAAAATAGCAATAACCTGTCATAGAGATAATTTATTATCATGGTTAAAAAAGAAAGAAGCAAAAAAAAAAAATACTATAATTTCAATAAACAAATTTGAAAGGAAAACATAATCAGGAGATGAGCCCTAAGCCGAGAGCTTGCATGAACAAGAATGGTATCAAAAATAAGGTGATGGCTAGAACATTAAAGCTGTGAAGTTTTAAAAAAAAATTGTACGTCTGCATTTTGAGATATCTACATTTGAAGTTCATAGTACGGATGTTATAATAAAATAGGTAGATATTAAAATTTAAGTAGGTACAACAGCTCGTACGTCTCATCTCATTTTTGGAATTAAAAAAAAAAAAAACAAGCTGGTCATAGATAAAGTCAGTAATTTGTTAAAAAAAGGTCGGGTAGTTTCAGAAATTGGTGAGCAACAAAATTTTCATCAGACTGTTATATTGTGACGTATGTTCCTTCATCCTTAACTTTTCAATTAGAAATAACTCGGAGGTGCCATAACCCCACCTCCAAAGTAACATATTTTTATCACGTACATAACAACAATGGTATACATCATAAAAGAATCACCTTAACTCAATAAAACTTTTTTCTTTTATTAATTTTTAAGTGTCAATTAATTTGCAATAAAGTTAAAATTAAAATTTTTTTGTTGCAAAACAAAAAAAAAGAGAATGTGCATTTGCTTCCATAAGAACAGCAAATCGTTTAAATATTTCTTGAGTGCCCCTTTTTTCTTTAACAAATTCGTATTTGGTTCTTGGTGTTTCGTATGCAATATTGTACGCGCAACCGTTTTATTTTTTTTTCTTCTCAAAGGATATACAAACATGTATGTACTAAATGATGAACTCGTAATAAACATTTTTTACGACTTTTTAAAGAGTATTCGTTTATTAAGTGTTAATTTATTTCTCACTGTATACGTTGAAGGTACCTACTCTCAGCGAGGATGTTTAAAGAAAAAAAATAAAAATTCAAGAAGCCAAAAATGCATAAAAACAATTTCAAACTGACATGACGGCACCGGCACGGCACGGTGGAGATGGTGATGAGAGGATACTGTTAAGACAAACAACAGGTGTTGTTCAAAAACTTAATGAGGCTTATTATTGTTAAAAATGTGTTAATTGAAACTCAGAATTGAATGAATATTTAAGTTCATTTAAAATTTGTGTTTTAGAATTTTTTTTTTTTTCAAGAATCAGAAAAATAAATGAGTTACGAGAATTCATTGTCTTAAGTTTTAAAATTAAATTGTGTGCCTAAATATAGATAATGGAAGATTTGGAAGAAAGATGGGTTAATGATCAGTTATGATTCGAATTCTTACTGAACATTTGTTAAATATTAATTTTTTTTATTGCCTCAGTCCTGCAAAAGATATGTCTGCTCTGGCAAAAGATTACATCACTGGTTAGCCCCATAGAGCATTTCGCTACTAGTCAAGACTTTCACTAAATTTGTTTCTCCCTAGAGGATATCTTAGTTTCGAGGAAAAACTTTTTTGGGACTCTACAAAAACTAGATTAATTTTCCATGCGAGTAGTTAGTTAGGCATTTAGGCGTGCCTAATTTATGAGCGCGTTTTGGCAAGGAAGTTGACAATTTTTTTTGTTTTTAATGTAAGAACAATATGTGTGGACAATTTGTGCTGTTTTCAATTACATACATATTTCAGCTTTATTTTACGTATCTATATTTTTAGCACAAGCAATAATTTTCCTTGGTAAAAACAACAAAACAAAAAAAATCGAAAGGTACTAACATATCTACCTTTCTACGTAGGTATAGGAAGGTGGATAAGTATGTACCTATCTAGCCTAAAATAAAAAAAAAAACTAAGAACAAACAACAACAATATCGAAAACAAATCGACAGAAATCTAGGTCATGCCTCATGCGGATATACAGAGCCAACACATCATGTGAAGAAGTGGCGTAGTATTTATGAAAAAAAAAAAAAATACTAAAAACGTAGACACAAAATTGGATATGGTCGGTTTAGGATTGAATAATAATATTATTTACCTACCTACATATGTACTTTTGTACTATAACTAGTACACTGTACAGGTAGGTATTACATACCTACAAAAAAAAGAGTAATGTCTACAGTTCGGAATTAGAAAAAAAAAGTATTTTTCTATACCTATCTATCATTGACAGAGAACAAAAAAAAAAAAATTATACCAAACACAAATACATACGAAGAAAAATTCAACCCCGCATACAGATTTAATAACAAAACGATTCAAAACAACCCTTCAAATGACGTTGACCCCAAAATGAAGAAGAAAAAAAAAAAACAGCAACAAACTAGATCCGGTGAAGCGCATGTGCCTCTCTGCTGCCTGGTTCAACGTACATTTCACAACATGATGATGCCGTGTTGATTAAGAAGACGACCGAAAGACGACAACAACATCGACGATAAAGCGGGGTGGAAATTTCGGCATACAGAAAAAAAACAAGTTAAAAACACTCACACTAGCGTAGAGCAGGAGGACAACATAAAATATACACAAAAGCCACCCTGATCCCATTTGCGCACTGTTTGTATAACGTCTCTAGAGAGTACCTACACGCTTACCAACACAAACCCAGTACCAAACAACCAACATCCCGGTTCAGTTCGGTTCCACTCTGAGACTCTACTGTATTCTACCATTCTACGACGCAAAATGCCAATGAATGAGAAATGAAGATTGAAAATCAAAACAATAATTCACATAGATTAGACAGATACTCGCTCATGGTGGTGGTGGTGGTGGTTGGGATACTAACACTTTTACACGAAAAATGCTTCTCTACTGTCTCGCCGCCACCGCAGCGGAACAGTAGGGCAAAAGTGAAATAAAGCTCTTAACAAAATGCTTGGAATGGTATTTTTTTTAATATTGTTTTATTGAAGTTAATATATATGGACTTCTTCTCCGAAGATTTGAACCTTTTCATAGAAAACTATTAAAAATTTCGGTTCTTAGAACAGTGGTTTAACACTTTTTAGTTTCTAAATTCCATAGGTTAGTTGAGGTTTAGTTATGATTCAAGGTTCTAGAGTGTGACAGCCAATTTTATGGTGGAAACAGCTTTGAACCACAGCTAATCTATCGATATCGGTGAATAATATCCTGAACCAATGTTAACCAAGATTAGCCACTAAGGCCTAAATGTTAAGCCGTGGTTCAGCAAATCGGTAAATGAAAATCCAAAACCAATGCTGAACCAAGAATGTACTGGTCCTTAGTAATTATAATTCCAAAACGGTCTTTAGGATGTTTTTCTTGATTAGTTCAAAGCATGCTCACAGCGCTCTCTGTGAGCTCAGATTAAAAGTATAGAGTAGACGGAGTTCAAAAGCTGAACATGGAAAAAAATTCTCCAAACACAAAAATGGCGGATGAAAATATCTTCATTTATGTTTCATTTTTGCGTTGAGGAAAATGACAAATAACAAAGGTTGTTCTGGTGAAGTGTGTTTCTTAAATAAATCGGAACACTTAGAACAGAACACGTTCAGTTCAGAGATCAAAGTGTTCAGAGCTGTATTCTGAACTTATAAAGAAAAAGGCCCACAATAAGCTATAACCTTAACCGAATTGAACCCAAACTCTTTTAAGTTTTATTAAAAATAAATAAAAAAAATAGGTAGCTTTGATTAAGTTATAAAATATCACTAAAAAATTTATTAATGGTCAGTTTTTTCACATTGGGTTTTCTTAAATTCATGATTATTCAAATTGATTAACCCTGGATTGTGTTTCTTTACAAGAATTTTAATCAAATAATCTTTCCTAAAAATAAGAATACGCCCAAAGAGGGGTCCTGAGAAAAAATGAATTGTTGAATTTCTTAAAATATAAACCTGTTTAAAATTAACTAGGAACAAAACACGTATGATGCAGTTTTTGCCGCTCACTCATGGAAAGTGTACCACTGTGCGCCGTGTCGTGTCCCGTTCATGACGATACTTATGTGAGAATTTTTGCTGTTTTCTGTACCTACTTGTTTTTACTATTTTAATACAAAAAAAACACTGCATTCGGCATCGGCAGGCAGAGAATTTTCATAGAGATTCAGGATGGCATTGTCATATCATCAGCCAGCGTACTAGATACAAAGTTATTTATGCATGTAGTAGTAAAAGTGTAGAAATAGTATAAATGGTCGTAGTAGTAGTAGTAAAATAGTACAAATCCTCAAGCCTCAACTGAATCTGAATCAAAACAAAAATTCCACTCCACACTCTTCCACATGAACTTTTATTTCACTTGAGTATAAATTATATCTAGAATGAAGAGAGAGAGAGAGAGAGATACAGAGAGCAAAGCTAAGAAGTCAATGAATTTGTTTAAGAGAAAGAGATAGAGAAAAAGAGAGGGAGAGAAAAATTTTGGGCCCAACCAAACCCAAATGCGACAGAATTTCATTGAAAAATACAAAATTCTTCTTCCGTCCGTGAGTCGGTCGTGCCCATCTTATGGATTTTTTCTATTTTTATTTAAATGTATTTGTGTGTGTGGAATTTTCGTTTTTTTTTTTTTGAAATTTTATTTTTGTTTCAATGATGACAATGACAGTAATATAATTTTCCTTTCAAGTCTCAACTGACAAACATGGAGCAATGTGCAGTATTGTGTGTACAATTGTTATTAATGCCCCTTTATTGTATTATTATCAATAAATATTTTAAATGGTGGTACAGAAACCAACAAAAAAAAAAAAAAATATGAATGAATGAATGTCGCGTCGTCGTTAAAGTTGGCGTTGTTGTTGTTTTTTTTTTTTTTTGGTAGGTATTTTTTAAGTGGGACCCGGGTGGTTCGCAGGCATATGAGAGTATGTACATAAGTAGGTACACTGAGGCGTGTACCTACTTTATCTGGTTGTGAAATTTTAATGTTTTTTCCCATCGACTCAACGACGACGACGACAACTGCGACGATGAAACGACAAAATGATGACGAAGGTTGACAATTACGGGCCGTTTTTGAGATCGTGCGTGATGTGAAGTGCGTCAACACAATGGTGATGGAAATACCTACATATATCTAACTAGGTACATACCAAAGTGCGTACCTTCATTCAATGTACATATGTATATTGTACATAGGTACTTAGATATAGCTTAACAAGATGATTTTAATATTAGATAGGAGATTAGTTTAAAATATTTTTGGGTGAAAATTCTTTTCGAATTCTTTAAATAATTAATTGTAAAAATGTCAACAAAAATTTAAGATTCATCGATTGCAAGTTAATTGATAAACTTCGAAGAGAAAAAAATAAATTCCACATTATGTAGGTAAGTATTCCATTTTCCAGGACTATTGTCAAAAAACGTAGGTATCTCTTTTATGTGCAGGTTAGAAACGATAAAATCAGGAATGAAGACCATATCAAAGCAGGAGCATCTTATGGTTCTAAACTGGGACCGCTTTTCTTCAGAATTTACACTGCATTCCAATAGGAGAATATCTAGAAAGAAAATTTACCCAAAGATAATTGAATCGATCCATCGATGACAGATTCCGGGACGTAGTCCACAATAAAGATGAAGATAAATAATTTTACAAACGAACCTACAGTGGACCCGATAGGAAATGATGCCCTGAAACTCTAAACTTAAATTAAAAAAAAAATTATTTTAGTACAATGATCTACATATTTACAATTACATAGCAAAAAAAAAAAATGAACACAAAAATTTCTGAAAAATTTCATACCAACGATTTATAATTTCAAAAGTGGGAGGATTTCAAAACCGCAGTTGAAATAAATGCAAATAGAATAAATATAAACCTACAATAAATCAACACAGATATAATGTGTCTGAAATTAAAAATATCTATCTGGATCGCATGACATCTGTCAATTGCTTTTTCTGTTTTTTTTTTTTTTGTTTAGGGAGAAAAACATTTCCACGAATTTCTTAAGGATAATACAAAACAAACTCAACATCCAATACAACCCGCCATTACCACGAGTAACAGCAGCAGCACACCATCACTTTCGTTGATATTTAAACAATCATGAGTTAAAGAAGAAAAAAAAATGGCCGAACAGAGATAGACAAAAAGACATTCGTTCTTCGGTTTGTTCATCTTAGAACACCAGGTGCGTTCCGAGAAACACAATTTTAACTACCACCTTTCTTCTTCCTTTCTTTCACATCGCTTGCTTTGTGTCTTTTTTCATCATCATAATCATCTAAGAGTTTTCCTTTTTTTTTCCTAATTAAACCCGAATACGTGACTTCTGCAGTACAATTTTAAAATTTTAAAAATATTTCTAGGATGAGAAGAAGAAAGTGGAAGAAAGAATAAAAAGGACTTAACTGCACCAGTATTTCATTAAATTTTCCTGCATGTTTGTGTATTTTTTTTTGTTGTAATTTTCCATAAAGGTTTTTTTTTAATGGAAACAACATGCACGCATTAAACCGCACAATTGATAAAGATAAATATATTTTTAATGGATAGAATTTGCTAAAAATTGAGTTCCTGTTTTGAAGCATATTTCCAGTTTTTTTTTATTTTAAATCTGTGAATGACATTTCACGAATGATTAGATTAAGTTAGCTAATTGGAATTTTACACACAATACAAAGGAATTTCTAGGAATTCAAATGGAAAAAATACACTAATAGGCTGTTTTAAAGTAGTTTCTATGAGAAGACAATATCTTCACACAGAATATGCGATTCATGCTCAAAGTCAGAGTTTTTTGAAAAACCATAGCATAAACTCGTTAAAGAAGCGGGAAATTTTGCGCTTATTTTATTTGAAAAAAAAACATGTGGTGGAAACTTAAAAAGTTCTAGAGCATTTTTTTTTTCGAAACAAAACAAATTGATTCGCAAATGTCAAAAAATTCAATTTTGATTCATTGAGAAATTGAAATACAAAAACTCCATCAATTAAAAACTAAGTTGGGTCTGAATTTATCCATGTGCTTTGGAATTCATTCCAGGTATTGGTTCAAATGAACATACAAATTGGGTTTTTCCTTTAATGTAGTTAGAATAATATAAGACTATGCAATGACCAACAAGATGATGAAGCACTTTTCAAATATGTATACATATTTACCTTTCGTTTAATTTTTTTGTTTTTAAATATTTCCAAACACGTTTCATCACTGTCTCGTATAGAAGTAGAAGAAGCCGCTCAAAGTATTTTAAACTCATTTAATTGATTCCCAGTCTTCTAGATAATGTTTCATGACATACGTGACAAATGGCGCAATTGGATATTTGTTCACTCGTTTTTTTTTATTATTAGTTTTTTTTTTCAGACAATACTGAAAAAGGAAACAATATAAGAAAATTATGCAGGAATTTGTTAACCCTAATTGGAGAATAGAAAAATATGCGTTTTTTTATTGGTGATTGAAGGGAAAACCCAAAGAGTTGAGACAGTCAGTCTGTCAGGACAGTAGGCAGAAGAGGAATTCGATCGTTGGACTGAAATGAGTTGAAAGTATTTTTGTTGTCAACCGAAGGACGCTATGATTTGTCTTTGATATTCTAATTTTTTACACCGATTTGGGTAAACTTGTCGGCACTTGGGTATAGGGCATTCGTTTTGAGTTTTTTGAGTTTTCGGGTAGACTGGTTAATTCTCAAAGTTTTCATATTTAATTCAGGTTGAAATGAGTATACGGGTTTTTCTCAGTTTCGAGGACTCAGAATATAATAATTGTAAAACTGGTAATCAAAAATTTTGGACTTCCTCCTCCCTCGTACACAATACCTAACAGGTAATTGGGTAATTCCAATATAAATTTCGACTCAATTCTAGCACCAAAAACACTTATGGTGGTTTGTTAAGATCAAGTATTTTGCGAAATGCAGAAAACTCTTTTGCTCCAATATAATGAGAAATACTAGAATTGGTATTGGAGTTTTTTATTTGGATGTTCTATTTTTGGTAGAACATTTTAATCATCCAAAAATTTCCGACAACTTTTTTGCTCAAATTTTATGTAGGTACCCTTCAAATGTTCCTTTATTATATTTTACCCTTACAATTAATTTGTAGTCTAAAGAATAAAAATAATTTTGTATACGTGCGGTTCTCGGCATAAAATATTCCATTCATTCAAATTTAAGGGCTTTCGAATCCAAAAGAAAAAAAAGAGGACCCACTTGAGAGAGTAACATAATAATTTAAAAAAAAAAACACGACGCTTCTCCTTTTAGTTTTTTTTTTTTTTTTGTTTGTGTAGTTAATATAGCGCAACAAAACGTCTGCCTTTAAGTACATAGATATTTTTACAATAGGCTTTGTATGATACGTTGATTTTTTAAGTACTTTCATCACCTAGTTATCTAGCCGAAAGCAATAAATTATCCAGTTTAACTGGCTTGTCTGTCAAAAAGTCTTACATATTGCTGTGTTATACGACCACGATTATACGAATAAAGGTTAAGGCGCATATGTCGCACATTAAACGATCTTTCTACGATATCGGATATGATGGTTGGTTAGGCCTTTTGTGCCCCTCGCTCACTCTGTTCTCTATTTTCATCCATCCAACAATATTCCTGACTGAAGTACTTAAATTCACATAAAACTCAATTTTACGACAAATTTATGGTCCATGAAACTTCTTTCACTCACCATACTATAATATACCTCAATTTAGCTTTGGCTACATTTCAAGCCTCTGAACTGCGCTGCCGCTGCCACTGCTGTCATTTTGTGTCGGTCGGTCTGTCAACTTATTGTGTATGCTAGCCTTCTAATTATTTTAATTCAATTTCGTAGTTTTTGTCTTATTTGTTTGTTTTTATCTAGAGGTATTTGGTGGTTTTTGTGTGATGTTGTTTTATTAGTTTTTGACTGTTTTTTTTTTCTTCTTTTTGACTGTGTATAGTTCTCACAGAAAAAAAAAAAGTTTAATGAACTAATAAAAATCAACTTTAGTTTTAACCATGGAAGTTCAGCCGCGCATTTTTTTAAAACTATATAATATGCTTGCAAACCGCGGCGCGTCGGCAGCAAGCGGTAGCAGTGTAGATGATGATAGTGCTAATGATAGTGTTAGGATTCGTGTTTTTTTATTTGGTTAACATTCACTGTTGATGGCTACTGGCTTTTGAAGGAGTCGTAAAAATCCAAAATCGCACTTAAAAAAAAAAACGATCGATTTTTTTTATTTCTTCAAGAATTGATTAAAATATTAGATTAGCGAAATTCCTAAATATTTTTTTTAAAGTTTTCGGAGAGAAAATTTTTAAGACTTTTTTTGTATAAATTAAGGTTTATTTTTTGTGAAAAAAAAAATAAGAGCATGGCCTTCATAGATACAATACTAAAACTCTGAAATAGATAACTATAGTCGTATAATCACTAAATAAATTAAAAAGTACGATTTTATATTTGAGGAATATTCGATTAACGTGCAATCATAGATACTTAATAATTTATTGCTTTGAAAGTTTGGAAATTTCGAAATAAATAGTAGATTGACTTAGCTGAGTCATTTAACTTTTTATGACCGCTAGACGATGAGAATCACGAAAAATTGAGAAATCATGAACTCATAAAATCCTTGACTTTTGAAATTGATAGCCTGCGTCTGGGTACATTCGTTAATATCGTATTGGATAACCGACAACAAAAACAAAAACCGCTATCTGACAACCAGTATGCAGCACTTGATGTATGGATGGATGTTCTGGAGGGAAATGGATACCGCATTAGCGCGAAAAACATCGAATACCTTGATGCCAAGTTTCTGATCCACACTTGCCTATTCGGTGCATCTATTTAAATGAAGCTGTGGTTCCCAAGTGTGAAAAGTTTAAATATCTTGGATCTGTGATCAATAGCGAAGGATCTTGTGTTCCTAAATGAGAGTCAAATGACGTTAGCTGAAGGAAGATGATGCTTTGCATTACAGCAAGATTGAAAAAGAGTGATCGGATAAAAAGTAAACAAAATCCGAGAAAGTGATCACAAAATACAGCATGACCAACTTGGCTGAACACAGTTCGTAAGGCAATAGCACACGAAGCGGAAGAAAGGCAGACACAAAAACTCCTGGATTAAACAAATGCAACGACACCCAATACTATTCATGTCTTAGGTATCATCTTGGGCAAATTTGCAGAACTTACAAAACTGTCAAAAAACAAAAATGTCTGCTTCTGGTGATACGTAAACAACAAGTGCACAAATCACGGGATCCGCCATTGACACCGATTTTGATGGTAGATGCGCAGAACTGAACCAAAATTAAAACGCTTTTAGCATGTGTACTGCCACTTGCATTTAGTTGGCACCAGACATGGAACAGTCCAAAACAGGGAGACCTGGCAAACCCCAAATGTGGAGGCTAAGCGTGTTGCAGTGGGGTATTAGGGTTGCGGTCCCAGTCGAGATCATGACAATCGTCGGCAATCGAAGGAGAATACTTAAAATATTAAGGAAATAATAGCAAATAAGTTTAAAAACTGTACTTTTAGGTGATTTAACTTTGAAAGAAAAATCTTATGAAAAAATGTTATAGGTAGCTAGGTTACACAAAAAAAAGAAAAATTATTTAAAAAAAATTTTCCTGACTTAAAGTCTATTTTAGCCCACTGTACTAAGCCATTTATACCTACTACGACGCACGACACAACTACATATAAACCAACAGTTGGTTCGATGTTCGTTCCAAGAGCTCAAGGAAGAGCCCGAATCTGAATAGAAAATAAAATTAAAAAAAAAAAAAAAAAAAACTATAATCGAGTTTACCTGTTTATTATTTTTCAGCTATCCTTTTAATTTGTTGTTTTGGTGCTCTATCCGCAAGGTAAACGAGCGACAGTAATGACTTTTTATTTAATTTTGTTTTACTGTTCGATTTTTGATTTATGCTTTCACGAAAAAAAATATACCACAGAAAATAAAACAAAAACACGCAGCATCGTGTTTCGTATCTATGTGGCTCCACAAAAACCGTACCGATACACTTTACACACAAATAAGAATAGAGAACGGCGAATTAAGTTATTTTTTCTTTCTACGCACTTTGTAGTTTTTTTTTTTTTTTATTTATTTTTTTTTTTCTTATCCACGCGGATTGAGATGGTGAAGGAGGAGGTAGAAAAATACAACTGTCACTTTTCTGTTAAAATAAAAACTTCCGTTACGTTCGTTACAGAAGAAAAACAAGAAGGAGAAAAGAAAGAAAAACGAGGGCGGTTGGCCTCAGCAAGTCGTCACTTCGCCACACCAGACAAAAACAACAACAATAAAAAAAAAAAAATACAAAACAACAAGCTAGTACCACACACGTTCGCACTTTACTTCAATGCAGCACAAGAACGCGCGCCATTTATTAATGATAGGGGTCGTTAGTTGTAGTGGTTTTCGGTGATAGAATCCACTGGCTTAGGTCGGGCAGGGGTTGTAGTGGGCTGAAGGGATGGGGGCAACACAACCTTTTTTTTTCTGTAGAAGAGGATGGCGAAGTCACAATGGCGCTAGAGCTTCCCTTCCTCCGAAAATTAAAAAAAAAAAAACACTTTAAATTATAGCGGGGGGATAGCGCTGAATCGCATCGCATCACATCATAAAATATATTTTTTTTTCACACAATTTTCTTCTCAACTGCGTAATAGATTTTTATTTATTCACGAAATGTTCTTATTTTTTTGCTAGCAACAAAATAAAAAAAAAACAATAAAAAAAACAACACGCGCTTCTTCTTTATTAACCTTTGAACTCTATACGACTTGTTTCACTTGTTTTGTTTTATTTCAATTTTTTTTTCTTCGCTACACCACATTCACTTCAATTGAATTTATACATTTCAATTTTTTTTCTCAGGTGATCACTGGTTTTTTTTTAAATTGTTTTTGAAGATTTTTCTTCTTTTTTTTCAAATTCTTGTTTGATTTCTTCTTTTGTGTTTTAATTTATTGGCTTTTATTTTTTCCAAATTTAATATCTACTCAGGGTAGGAGACGACAAAATTACTAACCACGTATCACGGCGAACGTTTCGAATAAACTGAATATGAGTGAGAAAAGTAAAAGAGTAGAGTAGTAGTAAAACGTAAACGAACGGGAAATATAAAATCAGAAAAATGGAAAAAACCTAAGCTAAATTGTATAAAGTGAAAGAACGAGACAGATAGATTAGTGTTTGTCTGGTTTTATTTTTATGAATTTGTTTTTGAGTAGTTGGTTATGAATGTGTTGTTTGTGTTGATGATTTTTAAGAGAATTATAAATTCTCACTCTGGAATTCTGGATTTAATTTTGTTTTGCTCTCTTGTCTGGTTTTCGTTTTGTAGTGTGCTGTGTGTGTGTCCTGTGTGGAGGAGACGAGCACGAGAGTTCTTTTTAGTGATACATTTTTTTTTTTGATTTTCAAGCAATTTCTCTTAAAATAACTGGTACGATTGTGTTAAGTGTTTCCATTGTTGAAGAAGCAAGGTAGTGAGTTTTTATTTTATATATAAAAGAAAAACAAGATAGAACCTACTAACTACATTGGCCAAATTTGAAGTCTATGAAATTTAACCAAAACCAAAAAATGTTTTAAACTAGGTGAGGATTTGATTGCCAAATTGACTTAAAACCATTAAATTACACTTGCAAACAGTATGAACTCGATTTACGCAACCCTCGATTCGTGCAACTCCTCGATTTTTGCAACACCTAATTTTTAGTACGTCTTGACTCTATAAGTGCAACTTTTTAAAAATGCTACATCGATTTGTGCAACTTCCTATTTTTATTAATCTGTTTTCTATTGTTTGTCTGAACAAAATTCCTTGTAAAAATAATACACAAACACATAAATTGCATCTGTGTTTACATATTTTAATGGGTTGCGACTTCATTATTGTCTACGGAAAATTTGTACAGGATGGGTGTTACAAGATATATTACAGAATTGTTTATAAAAATAATAATTTGTATACTTAAAAAAACTACAACCCAGTAAGTGCAACAACCTCGGTTATTGCAACTGCGCCAATTTCTATTGGTTGCGTAAATCGAGTTTGTACTCTATTTTTATAGTTTTAATAGTAGTTGTTTAACTAAAAACAATTAACTTGATTATTTTTTCATAAATTCTGTTAAAATTCTTGCTTTACCTAAAATGCCTTTGTAATAACCACAAAACCGCTCGTATTTATTCAAAATTTTGAATGAATAACAACAACTAATATGTTTTACCACCGACTGAAATTACAGACTGTTTCAAAGCTACCAAGCCTATCGCCAGATTCCTTTACTTTTTTGTTGTTAAGTTAGCTATGTTCATTTTGATTTTATATTTTTGCGACCTAAGTCAGGTTTATTTATGTAATTTTCATTTTATAAATTAAAACTTCTATTTAAAAAAAGAAAATTTGTATCACATATCATCCCAAATTTGTCTGAAAATGTAAAAAAAAAATCCCAACGAAATATAAAGCATTCAGAGCACTTCCACAGGCAAATAAAAAAATAATCAAATTTACATGGTAGTTTTCGAATTAACAGCTAAAAAATAAATATTTGTTTCGTTCAAACTCATGTAAAAGTTTGTTTAGTTTATAATTATTAGCCGTGTTTTATGAACAATTGATAGCAACTCAGTAAAATTTTTACACACAAACAATAACAAATAAATTTATTTTCACTTTTTGTTTTGCTTAGAAACAATAACAAAGTTTTTATAATCACTTTTTTGTTATTGTTTTTGTGTGTAAAATTTTTTGCTGAGTTGCTATCAATTGTTCATAAAACACGGCTATTGTAGAACTTAAAAAGCACTTTGTAAAATCAATGTGTTATATATTCAAATAAAAATAAATGTACACAGCAGTGTACATCAAATTCATAGATATGGTTTGTGTCTGTACTGTGCTATAATTTAAATGGCAGTATTCAGTCAGTTATTAAAAACGGCTCTAGCAACTGCATGACCCATGGTTTGTTTGTTGGGTAAGCTTTAGCTTTAGTTTTAAATTTCTGCACCGGATGATTTTTATTTTTGAAATTTAACGAACATTTCTGGTTTTGGAGATTTGAATTATGATGAAGGCTTTTTTAAATAGAAAAACTTTGAACGTAGAAGACGAACTTTCGTGTTTTTTAACTTAGCTTTGAAAAACCATGCACATTATTTTTTTTTCATATACAAAGGTACAACCACAGATTTTAATGTATGTACATACTATACTTACATATGACTAAATGAAGTTTAATTTGATTACAAAAAATTTATGGAACGATATTTTGAACTTGTATTTTGAACAAACCGTTTTGACGCTTAACTCGTCAGATCAAAATGGGAGGTTTACGTCATTAACATCGCTTCTATAAACAGATGACAGTATTCGATAAAAGGGCAGTATTTGCGATTATCTTGAAAACGGTTCTTTGAAAAGAAAACATTTTTGGTTTGTTAATTTGTTAATTAGTATCCACCGTGTTTTTAGAAGATAAAAATATTATTACAGTTATAAATAAATACCCAAGATATATGAAAAAATTAAATTCCAATTTGCAAGGACATTTTCATGTAGTTAAATTCGAATTATTCATAAGCAACATATGGAATCCTCAGTTTTTTACTAGAAACAAAAAAAAAATATTTATGTAGGTACTATGACACAAAAATAAAAACGACTCTATCAAGGGAGGTTAAAGGCTGGATTATACGAATGACACTGATGACACAATAAGGATTGCTTTTTGGAAAACGAAGGGTGGTAACACATGATATGGCTTTGGCTTATAAAGAGTGTCATATGTGTTGATTCAAAATTCGAGGGTCACATTTCATATTCGAATAATATCTACTTTAAATTTTTACAATACTAATGCGTCTAACAGTGATTTTTCAAGGAGTTTTCATTAAATAATACATTATCATACCTACCCCTACTTCGTTAGTTATGTGGTTTTGGAGAAAATTGGAGGTGTCTATGCCAAACAAAATAGAATCACCTCTTTACGACATAAAATTATAATTTTTTTTTTTTTTTTGAAAATTGTGTATGTGTGACGACAAAAAAGAACCTTGAAGTGGATGGCCGTGAAACACGATAATATAATGAACCAAATAATAATAAAGTAATCATGATGTTCCGAATGGTATATCATTTTTTGGGGGTCGAAAAGCTTCTACATACTTTTGGTAGACTTTTTTTAATTTATGAACAATGACCGACGATTACCCTTTTTTTTTTTAAATAAGCAAACGAAGCCACACCACCAACAGCTGTAAATAGTTAAAGCTGAGTATGGGGGGGGGGGGGGGGGGGACGTGATGATTTCCCAAAGCAGACAAGGACTAATGAATGATATGAGTGTTCTGGGTTAGGTATATGTGTTGGTCGAAGTTAATTACGAAGGCTTCAAGTTGATGATTTGCGTGGAACGGGATGACAATGTAAATGACAACCGTTTTATGTGACCGTACTAATTTTTTTTGTTTGGCATTAGAGAAAGGAGAACGGACATCACATTGATGGTCAGGACGTGAAATTAAAATGAAATGCAAGTGCTTGTTGCTATGATAAGGTAAGGGCTATAAATTGGCTAGCCATTGAAGATAGGTATTGGTCTATTCCATTGTCATATGAAATGAATGGGGGATAAATAAAATGGAGCATGTCCTTAGAGTCGGTGCTCTGCCTAAAAAGCTATGACAAGGTGCTCTTGCTAAGGTAAGTTTTCATTCACGTCGTGACGTATGGGTATAGGAGTTTGTTCTGTCCATCCCGAGTTTGTTTTCATCTAATATTGTTTTGACTTTCGTTTCAAGTCAAATTCTTACAATTTTTGAATTGGTACTGATTTGATTCCGAATAAAAATCAGAACAGGTGTGTAACTCTTCGGAAATTCACCTTTTTGCCACAATATTGGATTTCCTTTTAAAAATTATCTCTCACAAATTACCAAATTTTTCAATTAGTAGTAGTTGTGAAAAATTACAAGACCTTATTACTTAAAACGGTATAGTTTTGAAAAAAAAGTGATTAAAAATTGTTTGCTGCTCCTACTCAAACAACTTATGTATTTAAAAAAAAATTTATTTCAACCCCCTCCCCTTTGGTTTCCACCTACACGTTTTAAAATTTCGATTTTTTTGGAATGTCAGATTCATTTACTTTTCTTAATACAGTCTTACATTTAATTTTTCGTAAACTTGGGAAATTTAGAATAATCGTATTTGAGAAAAAACAACAATCTCTTAACATCACACTTTTTAACCAAAACTGCTCTAAAGGTCCTCCTGTAGTAAAACCGTTTTTTTTTTTGAAAGTGTAAGAAAGGAAGAAAGCAAAACAAAATAAAAAAGCAAAACAACTCCCATTAACTGAACTTATATGTATAGTAGTAGTATACCTAACATGCGAGAATGAAAATTTCAAAAGGTTAAGCTAGAGCAGTTTATTGTTCAAGTCCTTTCCGGTCCTCAATTTGGCTCGTTTATTTTTCTAAGAAGAACTTTTCCAATTCCTTAAATTTTCCTAAAATTTCTTTTCATTAATTCTTTCTCTCTCTTATGCTCAATCTTCTCTCGTTTTGTAGAAAAGGAACCACACAAGTTTTATGTAAAAGGGAAATCCAAAACGGAAAACCAAAAACTTGCACTCCAAGAAGGACTCGTCAATTAAATTGGGAAAAATCGGAAAATGGCGGGGTGGCATAAATTGAGCTCAACATACAAATATAGAAAACTATAGTAAAAAGGACTAAAGGAAAAACAAACTATAGATATACACAATGAGTAAAGTAGGTATAAGATATAAATAAAAAAAAAAAACGGAAGTATCTTGCTGGCAAAAGTTCAAAATTGAATTCACACTACAAATTCAAAAATGAGTTCCTTTTTCACTTGAGAATAAGGGAAGAGAAGACATAACACAGACGTTATCCTTTCCATTGGTATTTTTTTTTTTAAGTAAAGTATCTGGATTTGGCATTAGTATCGTTTCTTATTTTATGTTTTTTTTTTTGTTGTTGTTGCTGGCCTTGTTGTTTGTCATTTAGAAGGAGAAGATGAAGCGAAAGTTCTTCTGTGGTGCTCATCATGTAAATTCAATTTACGGATCAAGGACATTTTTTTAGTATTTTCCACACATTTTATTTATTTTTTTTTGTGTTGTTGTTTTGATTTTATTCTTTCTTTCTTTCCTTAGTCTTTGGTTCGTCTATAATACAGGAGTTGTGTCCTTAAATTTGGCTGTCTTTCCTCTTATCTTCTGAGGGCCGGAAAGCTTGGTTTTGCTTTTGAACCCAATTTTTGCGGAATGTAAAAAAAAAGATATAGGTATGTCGTCTGTACAATGTTTTCGATATCTATAGGATTTTTTTTGTCTTTTTTTTTGGTTGCCGGAAATTTTTTACGACTCCATATTTCGGATGTTAATGTATCAAAGTGAAAATGTTTTATTATACCTATGATGCGGGATGTACGTATATACTAGCTACATAGACATACCTATATTGGGGTCGTCCTTGGATCCTATTTCAAATAGGAAAATAATAAAAGCTGATTGGTATTAAAACATTGGGATGGTTTTTGTTTTTGGAAAAAAAAACAATAAATTTGCTTGAAATAATAGAACATTGATTGGTTGTCAAAAAAAAAAAAATAAGGACAACAATGGAATGAAATAAAAAAAAAAAACATGATAACAATTTTAAGTTTCAATGATTTCTATCAATATTTGTCGATGACAATGATAAATACAAAAATCCATATTGTTTTTTTTTTTTCAAATCAAAAATTGTGCTAATATGCAAATGTAAAAAATTGATCCACTTTAGACACATGAATGATACAATTTCATAAAAGTGTGTACTTTTAAAAAGCTTCAAGTTATTGACATTTAAATCCCAAACAAATACACACAACACTCTCAGGGCGAAATACCTCAATATTTAATTTAAGAAGTTATTGAAACATCCAATAGGCAGAAAAATACTCAAAATGAAACACATAGTGATAAGCTGCTATGATGAACTAAATAAGGATTACAGGTGAAGTGTTTTCTTCCAGAAATGGAAAAAAAATGTCACACATGGTTTTATTCTCGTTTTTTTTTGAAAGTGTCAAAGTTTTCGAAACGAAATCTCCCTCTCTCTTTTATTCTCGTTTGTTATATTGATTGCCAGCTATCGAATTAAATCCAATAGTGCACCACAAAGCTCCTTATACACGCGTGACAGTTGTTGGGTAACCAACAAGGATATCCACTTGTCTTCTACTCTAGAATAAAACTCTGACAACTTAAACGAATGACAATGTGAGGAATGTGATGCAATTGCAAGCAAGCAAGCAAGCAAGCGAGTGTTATATACGATATATAAAAACCCTATCTTCGTCTAATCCGATAAATGGGCATGTGATTTTTCAAACTGCTATTTTTTCCCCAAAATGGATTGCAACTTGTTTGTGTTTTTTTTTTTTTTTTATCTACTTTTTGAATTTCAATTAATTTGCACTTCTGGTTTGGAGTTTAGTTTAAGTGTGACGAAGGACAATGGGAAATGAGGCGTTTGAATAGAAATAAAAATAAAAGAAAACTTTTTTGAAAACTATTTGAATTGGCGTCAGCGAATGAATATCCGTTTTTTTTTCGCCTGTCCTTTTAGTCTTCCTCTCTTTTGGACTTAAAAAAAAAGGAAGAAGAATTTATCTTAGAGAAGAACGCATTATTTTCTTTCAAGTGTGCATTTTAAATTGTCCCATTAAACTGTAATTGAGTTGAAGCAATTAGATTGAAGTTTTTTGGTGACGCGTTTATTTTGTACAAGGAACCCTTTGCATATAAATGATGGTTTTAATTGAAAAGTTTATGGAATTTGTTCGCGATAATTACCAATTTCAACATTTAAATTAAATGGAATTAAAATGCTGAAAAAAAAAAACAATTTTACTAGAATTACATGCCGACAACACAGTACACATAAAGAAGGTAATATCATTAGAGTTTTCATTTTCGTTTGTTTCTGCGCATCTGTCAAATCAGACAAAAAATGGCGTCAATGGTGTTCTTGTAAACATTTGTTTCGGTCGTTTTTGTTTCGTTTCTTTATGTGTACTGTGGAAGAATCACAACAAATGACTGTCACTTAAACTTCAGACCACCATTTCAGCCATCTTGGATTTCATTCTGACACTTCTCGTTTGCGAAAACCTGCGCAAGATAAAACCTTCTTTATGTGTACTGTGTCCCGACAAGACTAACATATGCCCATAGTGATGGGTCAACTCGGTTTATCATCACGAGTTAGACATAAACCGAGTTGACTCCATCGAAAAAAATCTAACTTGAGTTTTTCATATAAAAAGGATTTAACCTGAACCGTACGACAACTCGATTCAGTTTCACAATACGGTTTGGCTTCGACTCGGGTTGAACAAACAAATAGTACCATCGAACCGGGTTTGACATTTGGAACAAAATACACTAATTGGGGCATATTCACAGTCAAAGTTTTGACCCGAGTCCAACTGGCCTCAAGTCTAAAGTTAACACACAGGTTAGAAACAGCTGCTATTCATAAAGAAATTCGCAGCTCTGTTTAGTAAAAAACAGAATTCTACTACAATTTTAATACTATTGCCTGTCAATCCATTGAAATCCAATCAATTTTTTGACAGATAGAAAAAAAAAACAACTTAGTCAAAGAGTCAGCTGTTTTTAAAGTTTGACCTCCAATTTATATTTTGGACTCGGGTGTAAATTGTCTATAAATAACATAAGCTCCAGGTTAGCTTAGAAGAGACAAAGAAACAACTTGTCAGACGACTATGAATATGCCCCAATGTGCTTTATTGCCAACTGTCCGTTGACCATCTGTCAAGTTATAAACTATCAAATTCTATTAAAGGGTGGCTACAATGACTATGGATTACAAAACAGATTTTTTGGAGTTTTTTGTAATCCATTGTCATCGCAGTCATCCTTCAATGGAATTTGACAGTTTATAGCTTGACAAATGGTCAATGAAGTACATTTCGGGAGAAATAATGTACTTCGTTCCGAATGTCACCCAATTTCCCATAATACGCCTTTTTCCATAGCATTAAAAAAAAACTGAAAAGTCCTAAATTTGTCATATTTTTTTTCTCCTCATGTATAACTGTTTCAACTCGGTTTCATTCTTTAGCTATTCATTTCGGTTTTGCTCTTTGTTCAGCCTAACTCAAAGAACAAACCGAGTAGAAACCGCACCGAGTTATTTACTAAAAACAACACTTTTTGTTTCAAACCGAGTTAGCCAACTCGGTTTGGAACTAAGTTTACCCAAATGGCAACTCTGTTCAACTCGGTTTGAAAAATGTTCGATACATCACTAATTAATTTTATAGATTTTATTATTTATTATTTTTGATGAAACTACCTTAAAAAATTACATAATGTATATGAAAAGTTGACTTAGCACTTCATTTCTGAAACAACAACAATTTCGAAGGTCATCCGCTATTGTTAGCACCTCGTTTTTTGAGTCAATAATAAATCAACAAAGATCAAAATAGGTTAATTTAAAGCAGACGTACTATTTTCTCGCTTATCAATAGTTCTAAAAAAGAATTGTGGTCTATAATGTATTAATTTTTCGTTCCGCATGACCGAGTTGGATAATATAGGATTAAACCGCAAACATCTAAATAATCAAGAAAGCCTTTTTATAATACCATACATTATGTGTCATCATAAATATATTTTGCCTGTTCAATGAATTAATATAAAACAACGGAAGCAATATTTCACCAAGTTGAGTCCTAATTTATCCATGCGTATTTAACAAATCCAATTATTAACTTCATTTAAATAGATAAAGATACCTTTTTATATAGATATACATTTTCGAGGTACCAAAACTAAGTTATTTCAAAAAAACCACAACTAAAACACGCAATCAGAAAGAGGCAGAGATATATATATATAGAGAGAGAGAGTAAGTAAGAGCGAGAGTCATTGAAAGTTCTAAAAACAAAATCAAACCACATTCACACCCGAAATCCATAAAACCCAGACATAAATATCCTCATGCGTGGTCTAACCAAACTGTATGCCATACCGCTGCCACTGAAATTTTTCCACCGCCAAATATCCAAACGAATTTATTAAATTCGTTAGCGGCAACATATAATTTTCCACTCCATTAACAGTGAATGGACGGATTTCACTAAATAATAAATGAATTTTTGAATGAGGACGAGGATGACGGTGACGAATACGAGGACGAGGACAAGAACCATACATACATTTCGAAGGGATATACAGATAGAAGGAAAATGAAATCCAATATATATATAATACAACAACACCTACATTCACAACATTTTATAAACCGTCCCACATGATTAATCATTTTGGATTATTAAATGGTACTATTTCACCACACGTGTGCGGCTTCTGGGGAGAGAATAAATACATAATTTTCCTCACGCCCGTTTTGGGAATTTTTTTTTAACTATTTATTAGCCCACCCCATCTGACAAAAGCAAAGCAAAGCAAAGTCAAACCAAGCCAACGACCATTTATCGGGCGCAATGTGGTGCAAGTAGATAATAAATTATTAATTAATAATTAACAACACAAATATACTCTCTTCTTCATCTTCAAAGCAAGTGCACAAAGTAACAAAAATAATGCTTTTTAAAAATTTATAAAACCGTCGGTGTTATTTAACTTTTTTTTTTTTTGCTTTGAAAGGATAAAGTTTTTCAAGTATGAGGATTGAAATGCGTGTCGAACTCAAAGACTTTCGAAAGTTATCTTAACCAATATTCATAAATTACCAAGTAACTTCTATTCATGACTTTTTAATACTTAGAAATTCTGTAGAAATTTTGATTTTCTATGCCAGTGTCAAGGTTTCGGTGTTTTTTTAATTAATTCAATTGGGATTTAAATAATTAAAAAAGGAGCTTTTTAAAATTATTTTTAGGTTAGAATTTTTATATAAAGTATGTTGATTTGGATATTTTTCTTTTTTTTCGTTAGATTTGACTTTTTGAACTTATCCAACTCCGAAACTCTATCCTTTCACTTTTTAAATCAAGATTCAAACTCAAAATTTTCAAAAAAAAACTTAAATCGTTTCAATTCAAAACTGTACGTTATTAGGTGTAATTTTTGTTTTCATTACCAAATGATCTTAACAAATTAAAGTCAAACACTGAAAACCGGATAGTTCTAGGGCTTAGACTTTAAAAGCAAAAGCTTTAAAAAGCTCTAAGGCTTCAAAACTTCAAAGCTTAAAGCTTTAAAAAATTAAATCATTATTCCCGTCATAATGACACAATTTTTGGAAACACGAGCTGTTTATACAAAAAGCTTGTTTTTTCCTTTCACAGGAAAAAGATCTTTTTGAACCAAGAGAGCTTCGTTTAAAAGATCAAAGAACTTGATTAAGTTATTCATTTGGGCTTTATTGACTTTTTTAAAAGTCGATAATGCCTTTTTTAATTTTTAACCATCCTAGCACATTTAGACTGGTATTCACCGAAGGCTCTTAACTCAAAAAATCCTTCTTCATTAGATACGACCGCTCGGTGAATACCTGCCTTAAATATTAAATTAAGAATCTAGGTAAAACAAACATATTTTATGTGTGGAAAAAAAATATTTCGCATAGAATTCATTTCCATTTTGTTGATCTATTTTTCAATTTCCGTTCGACATTCGACAACCACAGTGACACTAACGACGTTCTAATAAATCTTCAAATGATGTCAAAAGCCACATGAAGCAATAAATCAAATCCAACACCAATATTATACAGTTATACTGTGACAAATTAAGTGCGCATATAAGTTCGCTGGTTAAAAGCTAAGCGTTTTCAAATGAAATTTTGTGGTTTTTCAAAAAGCATCTCACAGACTATACTTCGTACTCGTATGTTGTATGTGGCCACTAGCACGTGCCTTTAAGTTCTTTGAATGAAATACGCCATCGTTGAATATGGTGGTTTTTTAGGTTGGCGATATAATTTTATTTTATTTTTTTTTTGGGGTAGCGTTTAAACGTGTTACCTACATTATAAACCCAAATGACAGTTGAATTTAAACGAGCGAATATAGAGTAATAAGGATGATTGAATATGATGTCCTTTGGGTTCCGTTTCTGTTTCGGTTTTCGCTTCTAACAGAATCAGAGAGAAGTTATACAAAAATAACCATATTGTTGTACGTGACCTCAAAGGTTATAAACCCATTTTTTTGTATCTATTCTTTTTTTTCGAATCGCATTAGTGTCCAGCAAAATAATCAGACATTCACTCAGAAAGTCATATTCTCGGAACGATACCCTCTGCTTTTAAAATAACCATTTACATAGAAGAGCTTCGGAATAATGTTTATGTGTGAATATTTTGGTCCATAAAATGTTAGGGCTTAGAGGGGTTTTGTTCATTTTTTGTCGGCTTCCCTTTGTGCTGAGTTCAATGTTATTTTTCTGTTGGAAAACGGTGTTTTCTTTTCCAAGGGAAAAGTAATGAATTTTTAGCCTTTTCTATGTTTTGAAAAATGTTTTTTTTTTTTTTTTTTTCAATAAAAAAGTACCTCGTCATTTTGGATCTATCGGCTTTATACAACATACATCCATAGCCACATATAATTTTGTTGTAAATTGGTTTAAACAATGGATGAGAAAAAAAAACTTTTAATCGAAGAATGAGTAGGTGATATTTTTTTTGCTCCATCATGATGAAAAAATTAATTTTACAAATTACTCCTGGTCATGTGTCTATAGTATAGGTACTGCAATAATTAATTGAATTCAGGATGCGAAAAAAAAAATATAAAACAATTCTTATCCAATTGATTTGATGAATCACTGCACTGCATGGTTTCGCATGGTTTAGTGATTAGTTGGCAATACCTAACCTTTTTTTGGTTTGGACAGATCTATGTATATCGTTTCGGACAATGAGTATTTTCAAATTTATATATTCACGTCGTATAGGTATAGATTCTGATTTATTTTTTGTGGCTGTGATGATGTTAGCCTTTTATTAAGGCATAAAGCTGATATTGATGGATAAATAGAAGATAGTTTCGTGTAGTATCTTTTAGTACCCGTGCTTTAGATGAGAGAATAAAGCTTTTAATCGAGAATAAAAATTTATAAAAATCTGAAAAAATGAATTAATCAAAAGTGGCAACATTCAAAACCTTTCCTTTCTTTCTTTTGATTCAAAAATATGTAAATTCACCGATCGATTTGTATAATGTTATAATATTTTTAGAAAACGGTTCAATAAAAAAAAGTCATGTGGAATGTCAAAAAAAAGCCTGAACAACATTTTGAAGTACTTTTCATTATTGCCAATATCGAAAAAATTCCTGTTTAAATATACAAAATTTCTCAGTGTTGCCATTGAGAATTTATATTTACTCGTATATAATCCTACCATAATCCATGGCATTACATTATTATACATCTTACGAAAAAAATCCTACACTGTCGTCAAATGTCATCGACTTACAGTGGGTTTGTTTCACACAAATATAGATCAAAAGTCCAGATTCAAAATTGAATTTAAAACTTTTTAAATAATTGATCAATTTTTTACAGAAATAAATTTAAAAATTAATGTTACAAAAGTTTTTTTCAAAAAAAAAAAATACAAAAAAAATTTACGTATTTAATTTTTTAAATATGTACTTAAATATAATAAAAACATTTCATTTGAAAGAAATAATTTTTTACCTTTAGCTTGTGTGCCACTGTGTCAAGTCTTGGTTGTTGTCATTTCATCACATCGAAGGAATTCGAAAATCCCAATAATCTCTATCTCTTCCATTCAATATTATTTTGCCGGCTGTTTCAAAAACAAAAAAATCCCTGAATATTGTTGACATTTCGTTCATCTGTTTTTTTTTTTTTTTTGTTATAACGATTGTGAATAAGAATTCTTGGAAGTATTATTTTTATAGGATACCTACCAAAATGGCCAAACAATAATTCACTATGGATTACCACAAGACATCCGAATGTCGGCAAACCAAAGAAAATTTCCCCAGAGAAATTAATCTAATTAAAAGCAAATGTCACTGATTCAAAAAACATAATGTCGACATTTACAAATTGTGTGTCCTATAGTAGGTTCCTACTTGGATAAATAAAATCAATATAAAATAAGATTGGATGCAATCCAAATTCACTCAATAAGCAAATAAAATCTTGTTTTCAATCCCAAAGGCTGCGATAAAATGTAAGTTGGTCTTGAATCCTTGACATACAGTCATAATTGTTGCCCTTTACATGGTTTAATAATTTTTTTTTGTCTTTAATATGGTCCAAAGCGAAGTATTTTCCAAATGGATCAAGAAATTTTCAATCTTATCTGCTTTTGCTTAATGACTTACCACAGACATATACATAGAATCTAATGAAAAAGTATTTTGTCTTTAGTATCCTTGTTCCCATCAGTGAACGTTAAATAAATCGTATCCTTAGACAAAATTGAATGACTTCAAATCCTTTTTTTTTGTTTTGTATTTTTGCTTCCCACAAATTACTATGGGATCCGAATTCCAAATACTTTTAATTTCATCCAAGCAAAGGATTTCTGCTGTTGTAGTATAGTAGCATACGAGTATTATAGGAAAAGGACTCTATTGTTTTATAAATCTTGTTTCTGATGGCAATTTGTAGGACCCAGGACCGAAATATTGGCAAGCAAATGTTACATAAATCGATGATAACATCTGGATATATTGCATGGATGTTAAAACCTTAATAGGATATGAGAAACAGAAGGCATGGCATGGAAGTATGTATAGTATCCATGGCTTCCTCTTTTGTACATACCATCACATTGGGGAACATCATCATCACTCTCATCAAGGACTAAAACCAAAATGTATACATTAGCATACCTTAATGAAAGACAATTGCCTGTGAAGTTGTTGCTGATGTTGCTGATATAGATGTGATGTGTTGTACGATTTCTGATGTGATGATTTTCTTGTTGTTGTTGTTTTTTATTTTTTTTTTTTTTGTTGCTATGTGACATGAGCAGTATTGTTATATTGTTCTGATGGAATCTTATTTCCCATTTGGCAGGATGTTACTATATCTCTACATAATATTAAAGGTATCTTCATTTATATTATTGTACCTTATATTTTCACCTGATAAAATCTTTTAACACACATAACTTGAAGATATGGAGATACGAGTATATCTAGATATTGCTTTGATGATGATGGGTGTTAAGTTTCAGTTCTTAGGGTTTTATGTTATTTTTAGTGAATCAATGAATGAATGAGAATACCTATAACTTGGGCTCATTGTTATTCTGTTTTGGATATACCTTCAGTAGAAGAATGTAGTATATTGGTTTAACAAAGTTGATTGATTTGTGCCTTTAAGTTGCTTATTTAATTCAATCAATATATTTTGTTGCTGTTTTATTGGAAAAGATAATTCAATTTCAAAGACGTTTTTGTTTGTTTTGTTATGATGAATATCAAGAAACTTTACTCAAGGATCACATGGATGTATAGTAGTTGTAAGTTGTAAGATGAATTTATTTTGTGAGAAATAAATATTGAAATTGTTATAATAAGCTGAGTATTTTATTGCATAAGGTGTGAATTTGTGAATATGTTATGGTAATCTATAAGATTTGAACGATATCCCTTACCAATACCGAACTCAAACCTGACCTAGAATTTAGGTATCAACCAAAGTTTAAACAGCAAAGTTTGTAGAGAAGTTGCAAATTCTGCACTAACATGCAGTTCAAATGTTGAAAAATGCCAAGGGAGTTATTTGCAATTTTTTTTTTAAATGTGTCTTAGCACACTTTCCCCACATGGTGCATCCAGACAACAATTGAAAAATTGTTTTTTTTTACACACAGTAGTGATTTTTTGTTTATAAGATTGTTTTATTTTTTTATGGTTTGATAAACTTTACCCAAGGTATGTATAAGTATTTGAGTTCTATTTGTTATACCAACTGATGATTGACTACAGTCTTTCAAAGCTCTTGAAATCGAGAAATCTCACGATAATTTCAAAACTCCTGCAGTATAGGCCCATGGTCCTGCCAGTACTCACGGATAGATCCGAGAATTGGGTGCTGCTTGGTAAAAGACACTCCGACCTCTTAGCCGCGTTCGAGAGACGGTACAATCATGAATTATACGCAATCTACCTTGAAGCAGACATAGTGACAAAATTAAGCTCGGTAGACTCCGGTGGGCAGGGCACCTAGCTCGCAAATGAGCGAAGAGATGATAACGTGGTAGACCTTACTTGCACTGGAGAGATGGCGGACATAGACCAGGACGTCCGAAGCCTTGAGGTGTGCAATTGGAAGGCGTCGACTCGATACCGGGATAGGGTGAGAGACTTGTTGAAAGAGGCCAGGATAGGACCCGGTTGTGGAACCAATGATGATGATTCCAACTGATTCCAACTGATATCAACATTGTCCATTTTAAGATTATTACTAGAAAGGAAGCAAGTCTTCCTTTTTTCGATAACGGAACCAAATACATCAGACGAATAAATTCCTTCGTCGTCTGCATACTTACAGTTGCGAAGTTTCGGAATATCGGAAGTATAAATGTGGACCTAATACTGATCCATGTGGTACACCCGCTAGAATATGGGACTGGGAGACTATGTAGTAATACTTCATGCCAACCAGAGTCGAAGACCTTTTCAACATCAAGTAATACTTAACCTGTTGATATCCATTCAGAAAATGAATGAATTCACACAGGGCCCTAAAATAATTACATGAGGTCAAACTTATCGTCGAACTTAATCCGCTTCTGATTCAATTTCTCAAAGAAAACAAAACCCAAACACAAAGCATTTATGTACACAATACACCTTCTCGGTCGATTGGGTTGAAAATCTTTGCTTAATTCGCATGGAATATACGAGACACAATAGTTTCGCTTTTCGAATCCTCTCGCATGCTCTTCATTAAGCAGTGTTATTAGGGGCAATAACCAAATTATCTGACTTTTTCACATTTTTTTTTTTTTTTTGCGAAACACTATCAACGTCTACTTAGCACAAACAAAAGCGAATGAAAGGACTATAATTACGCCACCAAAACCCGGTGCCAACTATAAAGATAACTATTTGAACAGAGCTGGAATAAAACGAAGAACAAAAAAAAAAAACTAGAACATGGCATGCCATCCGGATCCGCAAGTAGATATAGATATAGAGAAAGAAAGCACCAAATGGCTTGTGTGTGTTCTGTGTTTGATCCTGAAAAAAATGCTGAAATTTTCTAAAATTGTCGTCAAGCGTGAATGGAATTATGAAAATTCAATTTTTTGGCACTTTCTTAGATTTGGATTTTCTCCTAGTGCCAGTTATATTTTCTCTTGAAAAAATTATTTTAGATTTTCCAAAGAAACAATTCTAATGTCGCACTGTTGGATTTAGAAAAAAGAAAATGTCCTTCTTATATTCGCAAAAATGTGTAGAGAGACAGACAGTCGGACAAGAATTCATAAGCGATCAAATATGTATATAAGAGATTCTCATTTTTTTTTCTAGTATGATATTTGCAATTTGCCCCTTTCGATGTGGATTCAAACTGGAGTCAACCCATGAGGTGGCCCATTTAAGTGTGGTAACACCATCATTGCCGTCAACATCATCATCATCATGGTATAGTCGTCGTAACATCCTCCCCATCCTCATCATGTTCATATCCTCAGAATAGCTATTTTTCTCTTTCGTATCCTTTGTGATGGTCGTATTGGGTTATGTGTGTTGTGTGTCAGTTCTCGAATATGATGGGGGTTGGTTTTTTTTTTTTATTATTTGGAGAACGAGAGCAGTCGTCCGTTTGGCTGCTGCTCTGGGGATCATTTGGAATGCTAGAGACTGTGTGACATGACAGCCATGCGGAATACCTTCCCCTTACATATATATAATAAAAAATGGTTTTATTCATGAAATTGTCGCTTTGGTGGGCATTTGGGCAATCCTCAACAATTTTCCATGTACCATTCCATAAGAGAATTGAATATATATTTTTGGAATATTCAAATGGGATTTTTTCTTCTTCTTTTTTTTCTGGCATATCGGATATTTTTTTTGATAAATTTTTCTTTTTTTTTTGTGACTTCTTATATTTATTTAGGTATATCGTAATATAAGTGGAAACAAGAATCAATTGCTTTGATTTCTTGTCTTCCGCATTTATGACCTAGATGTGAAAGTCGAAAATATTATGGATGCGGGATGGATCTTTGTTTGAAATCACCACCTTCTTTCAATTTAGTTTATATTTCTGCGGAGACACAGATATGTATTGATTCGTGATATATGGATTGCAGGAATTAAGTGATTTATGAGTTTATATTTTTTTATATTTCCCGGAGATGCATTTCAGCTATTCCCAAATCTTCCCCAGTTGTAGTGATTCCTCTTCGACCGTTCTTCGCCAAGTGATTCTAGGTCGGTCTGGTTATCTGCCTATCTGAGTGAGAGGGCTTCATTGCATTGCTTGACTCGCAATACTCCTGCCTTGTTCTCACATGAAGTTCATCATTTAAAATACGAACGGCCAAAAAATTCTCAAGATGTTGCGTAGACATCTATTTACGAACACTTGCAGCTTTCTAGTGACAGCAGTTGTGACTTTTCAAGTGCTACAATCGTAAAGACTGACTCCAACATTGGAGTGGAGCATCTTTCAGCTTATAGATTTGTTTCTCCATATCTTCGACAGTATACCAAACGCAGCTTTTGTTTTGCCGATTCGGCTGTTAATGTCTAGTTCAGTTCAACCATATACTTCCAAGATTTTAAATATTTTCAACCATCTCTACTGGTTATCCAGAAATTTCTACTTCAGCAGATGAAAAAGTTCCAGAGCTGATCGCTTTTGTTTTTGCCGAATTGATCTTTAGCCCGACGATTTCAGCTTCTCTCTCCACCCTTGATGTCATTTGAAAAATATCCATGATCCTATGACAGAGCAAGTCATCCGCAAAGTCAGATGTTTGAGGTAAAATTGCAGAGTCCACTGAATTCCTTCATTTCCATTCGAAAAAGCTGCGTGCAGAACATCACTAATCACCAACAGGAACAATATTGGTGATAATATACTGCCCTGCCTGACCCCATTTTAGATTTCAAAGGGAACTAGTGCCTCGCAAAAGTCCAAGGTCCTACGACACCATTTAATATCTGGAAAGTAATTTTTTCATGGTTATCTGTCAATGTCAAAAAATTTGATGCTGTCATCACAAACGCACTATTTCGCTTGTCTCTTACATTAATGAATTGAAATTTTTCCACAGTCAGTGTTAAAATAAAGTAACAATATTGCTTCTAGCTAAACCCTCGTCTTTGCTTACTTCAAAAACAAAAATTTCACTATTATCTATTTCCACAGTATTTCATAAAATTTCAACAAGACAACATCAACGTCAATCACATCATGCACAAAACCTAGGAACTTGGCTTCTTCAACGTTCCGTTTTTTATTTTTCGCTTTGTTGCTTCTTTCTATCAACAATGCGAACTTTCAGTCAAGAAACAAAATTAGGCCAAACGGAGTGACACTTTGTTTTTGTTTCTATAAACCAGACAAAAAAAAAAGAAAAAAACAAAAACCTTTTGTATTACTTAAAGCCAACACTCAACGTCAAAATGGTGAAACATGTGAGTTTATTCACCTAAACGAGTAAATATCTTTCCGCCGTTTATATTGTTTGCCTACGTAGTTCCGGTTGGGGAAGGCAAAGAACGGATGCAGTAACCTTTTGATAGGGAAATACATTCGTTGGGAGGAATTTTCATTCAAATTCAAAGGTGCGTTGAGTTTTATGTTAAGTTAAGTCAAGGCAAAAGGCACACAGGAACAGAGAGAGAGAGGCAATGAAAGCATTAACCCTTTTCATAGAAGGTGCAGAACCACAACAACTAGATTCCTTTTTTGTGCTATAGCTGAGGCATAGATGTAGGTTTGGGTACATCTGGAAAAAACTAGAAGATTCCATTTTGGATGTATCTGCAACTTGTGCATGTGCATTTCCTTCTTTCTACCTGTGTAAATTTAAAAGTTTGCTAAGCGAGGCGCGGCGATGTGGAGTCTGGCAGCAGCAGCGTTGAGGTTTATGAAAAAAAAATAATGTGGTTGGCGCTTTGGTTATAAATGTCAACCTCTAAGTTTTATTTATTATACTCTGGAGACGGTGGGAGAAAGAGAGAGAGAGGTGAGGACGGGGAACATAGAGGGAGAAAATGGTATTTATCCTCGACTCTAATATGGAGAACATGTATCTTAGGCACGACTAAGAACATTGAAAATGTTTACTGTTGTAAAAAAAAACGATGCAAAAATGAATTTCCTTTTCAGAACACAGCAGCTATTATTTAAGCATGCAGGACCAGATATGTGGGAATTTTTTATCTTTTGTTTTGCACAAACAAATCTCATTACGGGAGCAATATATTTTGGAACGTTCAAATGTTCATTTTTACAATTTCTTGGAGGGAATTCAACAAAAAAAAACAAAGGAAATAAAGAATAGGGAAAAGTAAATTTATTAGACTTTACTTTAAATGACCAACAAACACAACTAACGTCATCATCGCGCCAGCTTGACAACCGGTGTTTTTTTTTTAATAATTTGCGCGCGCAAAAGGGGATTTTTTTGGTGTACCCTTTATATGTTTTCAACACAGCGCGGGCGTAAAGGATAGGTACTGAGACTGAAGGTGGTGGTTGTCTCAGATTTTTATTTCCAGGGTTGGCGGCTTGGACTAAACCGTTGTGATATCACATGTTGTTAGTGTTATGCCTGAACAACATGTAATGAGTACACCAGCGGCCCAACAATGATCAATGATAATGGAATAAAAACATGACATAGACTACGGCAGGGATCGAACCTGTGACCATGAGGTTGACAGGCGACCACGCAAACCATCGCGCCACGACCAACCCCTCGTTGTTCTCGTTTACCTTTTATCGCTCCGCATATCTTCTCTGGGCTAAAGCGTCTTGACATCAAATTTGTTATAAAGGGGTTTTAAATACTGTATCTACATATATCTACATATATGGCTACAAAGATATATGTAATGAATAGATACAATATCCATGTCATGACTTCATAAAATAAAATAATTTACAGTCACCCAAATAAAGTGCTTAATCAATCACGAAAACTGTGCGCTAATTGCAAGCAGCTGAGTCTTGGTTGATATGTATTCACTACATGCTACTTATACTTAGCAAATTATCAGATATTCGCCAGATATTTGTGTAATGAGTCCTCCAAAAACTTGATGTGTACTCAGTATACATTTTAACATGTAATGATTACAAATGATTTAAACTAGTTCTAGTTTAAAAAAATGGGAAGCCAGACCATCTCTGTTCGTCGAAGTCTATCATAGATTGGTTTGCATAACATTTCAATTACCTCTGCTTGTCTTTGGCCCAACATGCATACATCACATACTTTTTCTTTAATTTATTTTTCTCGAATATAAATACCTGTACCAACTACCTCTAACAAAAGTTTCTGCGTCAAAAGCAGATCCACTACCAAAATTTCGAAGTGTTGTACTTTTTCATGAATCCCACAGGAATTCTCCAAACAACCAAAATCTTAAAATCACTCCTTTCTCTCTGTTGCGATGGAGTGACATGTGAATTTATTGTTTCTGTATCCTTATACCCACAACACGCTTGAATTTGAGGAATTTCCAAAAGGAGCACAGAACAGAAGAGAAAAGGAGTAATTTTCTCAACAAAAGTGCATTTCTACATCAATGAATTTATATAAATATATGTATACAGTAAAATCCTTCGTCTCCTATAAACACAAGAGGAATGCGAATTTGCTATCTACATGTATATATAAGATTTAAAATTCCTATATTAAATGCGATGAATTTTGTACTTGAGATATATTTTATATATTGACCGGAGGGAAAACAGAAGAGTATATAGGAGTTACAAGAGTAGGTAGGTATATCTGAAATCTTGTACATTTCAGCTTGAAAGGTTACACCGATTTCAGCATCAAAGATATAACAACAATAACAGACATCTCTCTAATCTTCATTTCCGCATATCCCCCTCGAAACACACAAAACACCCCAAAATTCTCTGCCCCATCACTTGCAAGGATAGAATAAGGAAACTTCGCACATAATGTAGATTCACTCAAGCGTTTAACTTATACTGCAGAGATAAACCTCTACTTCGATTTATTGCGCCCATCTGTGCAGGTTATTGAAATTGCCAAAGGACGAGAGGTATGTATGTATTCACTTGTTGCAATCTTTAAGGTAAGGTCGTTTTTGTCTTTAAAATATCGATTGATATTTTTTGCACTTTTAAGAACTTTTGTTATAAAGAAAAAAAAATTTGATTAAAAATCGAGGCAAAGTCATCATGGTCCACCTACATAAATGTATTATAGATAAAAAAAAACTTGAAAGCTTGGTCCTTGATCGAAAAAAAAAATATAATGAATAATTCATATTTCCTACTTGAGTATCCTTAATCCTGTCGGTCGTGACTTTCCATGCAAGAAATGTCTTAAGAGTTTAAATATCTTTGAAAAGTCCAGAGCGAAAAAAAAATCCCACTTCCCTTTTAAGTGTTTTTAAAAAAAAACACACGGAGTTACAGGATGAGGTGGAAATGATTATAGGAAGAAAATAAAAAAAATTCATGGACACAAGAAATATAAGAATAAAAATAATATTTGTATATGACCTTTGTGTTCCTTTCGGCCTAAGGGAATTATATTTTTTTTCCCACCAAATTTTATGCGGTTAGTATAAAATACAAAATTATATCAATGTTTTTTTTCCACTTACAAAAAAACAACATGGTGGGAATAATCGAAAAAGTTTTTTTTTTTTTGAGTTGGAAAAATTAGGTGGTAGGTGCTTATGTTGATATTGTCCTTTATAGAAATTATGATAAGTTTTTGTTTTCTCTTTTCTTGCTGGAATCAAGAAGATACAACAAAAAAAACAACTTGAAAAGATATTTGTTTAACGATATAACAGGATGTTCATTTTGTGCTTGCATTTTTTTTGTTCTTAATAATTTTTATGAACAAATACAAATTTCACTTCTACAAGACTTGGGGAGGTTTATTTTGAAAAAAGTTAGAAAAGAGAGGTGAAGACAGAAATTTTGGTTGAACTGACTTCACAACTTTAGCAAAAAACAAGGAATTTTAATCTAGTGAATTAGGTGAATGAAAATAGATGGGAAAAGGTCAGGATTTTTTTTTTTTAATTCAATTGAAACCAGTTAACTGAAGTGAAGAAAACCATACCATACTATATAATTTGAATGACGGAAGAACGGTACGGTTGCCTTTGTTTTTTTTTTCTGCCCGAGGAAATGAGTTAGGACGAAAAATCAGAAATTAAAGATAACAACATGTTTTTTAAATTTATTATTGACTGACTGCAAACATGTTTTTTGCTTTGGAAATCGATTCCCCAAAATTGTATTTTCTTGATTTTTGAATACTAGTTTTTGGTGTTTTCATTTATATTTAAAAAAAAAAAACAATTTCGAGTAGAAAATTATTTCAAGAGTAATAAATACAGCATATTAAATTTTTTTTGGTGCAATCCTTTAAATACCTTGGGTCAATAGTAGCAGCCGATAATAACATAGAAGAACAAATACGCGGGCGGCTTCTCAATTCCAACAGAGCCTACTATAGTCTGTCAAAGCTCTTCAAATCTAGAAATCTTACCATAACTTCAATACTACTGCTGTACAAGACCATAGTCCTGCCAATACTCACGTATATGGATCCGAGACTTGGGTGCTTAGCAAAAGATACTCCGATCTCTTATTAACCGCGTTCGAGAGAAAAGTCTTAAGGAGAATTGTTGGCCCCATATGTGAGGAAGGACGATTCCGGAAGCAGACATAGTGACCAAAGCGTGGTAGACCTTACTTGCCCTGGAGAGATGGCGTAGACCAGGACGCCCGAAGCCTTGGGGTGCGCAAATGGGTAGGGGGAGAGACTTGTTGAAGATGGTCAGGACTGGACCCCGGTTGTCGAGTCGATGATGATGACGATATTAATTTTTGTATGACATTTTTATAGAAAAAGCACCTACCTCAAAAACGGCCATTTAAGAACATCGCATTTTTCTATTGCATGAATCAGGGCTGTATTAGTATTTTCCTCATTTGTATTTTATAACTATACCTTACCATTGATGTTCATGAGTCCTTTATTTCCTGAAATAATTTCGTTTCAAATTCAATATAAACTAAATAAAGCAATTTCCCAAAAGAATTTCAATACTTCGTGATTAAAATATTAAAAAGGATCCATTCAACAGACATTGTGGATATATAGGTATTGCCCAAATACATAGTCTAAACACAAGCATATACATACATCCTAACAGAAAGAAAAAATATCCTTTAAATCAATTCCAGAAAATGAAATCGATTCTATTAGAAATCACTACCTAATCTTAGCTACCTACTATATGATTGGCATTTGTGACTTTTCAATTTTATTAAGTGAATAATGCGTTCATATATTTTACATAACCATCCTTCTCTGATGTGTATAAGCCTCGATGTCACGTTTTACCATAAATAGCTTTAAATCTATTATTCGTATCTTTTGCCATATATATAGCCAAAAGCACAGTCCATTTCTATACATATCCAGATATAGCCAAGAGGGACATTCACTATGAATATACCTACCTAGATACAACTTGTAACTGACTCTCTCTCTCTCACTCTGGAAATTCAATGTGTATAGATTTAAAACTGGCAACATTAATCTTCTCCATTCTAATGAGAAATCGATTGTCACAATGTAACCAGAATTCAATTGCATATGCCAACCACATCCACCAGGAATGTCAATCAAATAGTAACCTGATTTGAATTTACAATTCACAAGGATTGATGAGTATACTGTATATATATTCGTACGATATTTCTCTAACAGGGAATGAGCTTTTTAGTTTTGAGCGCATCACTAGAGAAAGAGTATTTTCATCGTGAATATAAAAATTTCAAGATATATCACAAAAGGAACTATAAAGGACACCATTTCATGATTCCTCAATTGCATTAAGCATTTCTTTTTCACTCACCCACCCAATATATTTTTCCTATATAGCACCTAGATCTAACAAAAAAAAAAAAAAAACATGAACCGGAAAATCACATCTATCTTAATATGCAAAAAGCAATTCGGTGCACAGGGTTCCCCTGAAGAAATGCACAGGAAAATTCCAACATTTTTATGGATGTAAGATATTTTTTTATTTTTTATATAGTACATCTTAGCTATGTAGGTATGTGTATCCGAATCCGAGAATTATTATGCGATTTCATGTTTAACTTGTGACGAGGATAAAATTGTAAAACCATTTTCCAAGATGGATGGATGAAAGGAAACTCTATGTCTGCTTCTGCTGCAACGAATGTCCTTATTTTTTTGTGTATAGAAAAAAAAAAAAAATTAGTTGGGAAAATGTTGTTGCTTACCCAGAAAAAAAGGATAGCTGAGCAGTAAATGGCTTGCGAATGGGAAAATCTCTTTTTTAGCTGCTGCAATTACCAAATTCAAAGGCAGCAAAAAAGTTGAAAAACAAAACGAAAAAAAAACACACACACACACACCAAGGACTCCAACTGCTATACTTTAGAGCAGCTGCTGTGCCAAGAGGATCAGAATTGGAGTATAGCACATGTTATGTGTGTGCTCCTTGCTCCTCTATACACTCTGTTGGTAAGTAAATATTTTACATAGCGAAAAATGAAACATAAAACCTAAAACGTTCGTTTCAAACAGTGCTGAAGCTTGAAACTGACTGCAGCTGCTTCTTTAAGCATAAACCTAATTTAACAAACGGTGCAACTCTCTTCAAAAATAAAAAAATGAAAAACTTGAGTAAATTTACCAACAAAGTATTTAAGGATATAAAATTTGAGTTCATGGGAATAAAAAGAAGGAAGGAAACATAAAGCAAAAATTTACACCGACACTGACAGGAAACAAACGCTCGCTCGTCAGTTGATGGTTATTCCTTATAGACTTACCAACTCATGTCTAATGTTATAAGTAAGCAGAATTTCTGACCTAGTTATTGCTGTATAAAAGATTGAAATATTTATTTTTATTTTCTCTTTGCATTTGGCTATCAGGTAAATGGACCGATATGGGAATTGAAAACCCTTAGAGCTTTGAAATGTTAATATTGTTTTGTTTTCCTATTGCTGACAGGTGGGAGAGTTCATAGAGATTTAGTGGGATATGAATTTTTATAGTTAGACAGGATCGTAAGTAAATGTATAGCAATCTTAATAAAAATATAGGATCTCAAAAATTCCAGGCAGGTTTTCGAAGCGGCTATTCCACCTGTGATAATATATTTATCGTTAGAAGCATTTCGGAAACATTTTTGGAACAGAGAAAGAAATCAAGCAACCGTATGGAATGGTAATAAAATGTCGAACTGGTTTGAGACGTCCTCTTCACGAGGAAATACCAGATTCCAGAATTCAAACCCCGTAATCCCGTATAGACTTGAAACGTTCAAAGGAGTTGTTAAATTTAAATCGACTGCTTATAAGTTTCACCATAGGTGTTCTTACAGGACACTCAATACGAATGGGCGTGTTCTCCAACGATTTCTGCAGGAGCTGCATGGACGAAGAAGAAGAGGAAACTGTTCAACATCTTCTGTGTACCTGTTCTGCTCTCTCAGCTAGAAGGAAACTCCCTCTAGGAGAATTCTTTTGTGAGGACACTAGTTATCTAGTGAGTGATAACGGACGCTAAAAGTCTATCCCTATTCTTTAGAAGCTCCGAGTGGTTCGGCTAGTGAGTCCCTATCTTGCTAGTTTCATGGTATCACAATGGACCCATAAGGGTCTAAGTGTGTTGGGTTTCTTGCCCGATAGCCATTTTAACCTAACCTATAACCTTGAGATGTCAGTGGGAGTAAAACAGAGACGCCCTTTAAGTCTCTAAGGCCCTCTTATTTGCTGATGACGTTTTGTGCTTTTTGCATATTTACCTAAGACCCAATAATTGATGATCAATTGACTTGGTGTTTAGTGCAGGTTGTGGGATTTGACGGTCTTTAAAAAAGGGTCTGGCAGAACATATATGTGCAGGAATGAAAAGTGGAACTTTAACAGCGAAACAATCGAAGTTGTGAAATCTTACAAATATCTGGGTTTTAGTATAACTAGATTGTTAGTGGAATATCAATTAAAAGCTAAAAGTGCTATTGCTGCGACATGGAAGAAATGCTTCCGAGGGATACATTAAACTACATGATAAATATTGAAACTGCATTGTCACCGCCTGTTATTAAAACGCTTAAGTTGCATGTGAATTAGTTATGGAAATTGCTAAATATGCCAGACGGAAGATTGCCGAAAGTAAATGCTTTGGATACAATTATAATGAGAAACTCCAAGATATTGTAGACTATTGTGACGTGAACCTAAATAAGATAAACAAAAGGAATGTTATAAAGATATCCTTTACGACTTGGAATCTTGAGTGGATGAAAAATATAGATTTGACGGCGACTTCTATCGTTCATAGAGCCACTGAAAGTGTTCTTAATCACAATCTGTGGAAAAAAAAAATATTTCCGGGCTAAAAATAGTCAAAAACTTAATCTGAGCAATATTTATTATAAGATGAGAGTTGGTAAAATTGAATTTTATGCTCCATCGTGAATATGTCTTATCCGGAGGAAATACGAAGAAGTTTCCTTGGCAAGGACATGAATATGAAGTGCTAGAAATGCTGGGTGTCGAAATGCTGAACTGCGGAGAAAATGTTATTCAACTTTACAACTAGGATTGGGGTTGAAATTAGAGCTATTGATTTCGACCGGGTAACCGGTACACTGAACGGCTACCCGGGTAACCAAATTTCCGGCTATTACTCGGGTAGCCGGGTACCAGGGTACCCGTTAGGTGTCGTATACCCAATGAACCATTATAACTTAGATGAGAAATGAAAAAATAACAATGATAACAATAGGGTGCTTCTTAAGGTACAGGTAGAATTAAAAAAGTCCACGTGGCTAGTGCTAAGAACAAACTTTAGAAACAAAAATATTTTGTATTAGGGTGGTGCAAACATTTTTTTGTCGTTTTCTAAAAAAACATTTTCAATTAGGGTGAGGCAAATTTTGTTTTCTTTCGTTTTCAATATAAATTGAAAGTGTAACATTTTTCAAATTTGTGGCATGTTTTATTTGGCCGCCATCTTGTTTTTAATGAAAATTTAGATTTTCGCGCATAACTCGCGTAGTTTTGATCCTAGAAGAAAAAATTATAAACAAAACTTTTAAAACAATAAATTTTCTAAAGTAAATGTTAAATAACTTTTTTCGATAACTGCTTTTGTTTAAGAGTTATAGAACATTTTGTTACCCGGGTAATACCCAAGAGCTCTAGTTGAAAAAATTCTGGTTGGTTAAATTATGTATGTACATCGAAATTCTGTAAAAATGCAGAATGTATTTTTTTATTTTTTAAAAAAGTTTGATTTGTTTTATTTTAGAATTTTTTATTTTTCTAACAAAGGAAGTTTCTCAAAAAAAAAAACATTTTGTTGAAAATACAATATTTTGCCGTACAGAATTTTGCAAAACAAAATTTTGCGAGTCAGTATTTTGACCATACAGAATTTTGAAAAGCAGTTTTATGATGTGCTCGAATGGGAATAGGTATCTCAAAAACGACGTTTTCTTTTGATATCATTTTTGATTTCATGTTTTAACAATTTAAGTTAGTTAGAAAGGATAAAGTGCGAAATTTATGAGTTTTCTAAAATAAACTTAAAGAATACCTTCATGCCTTTTATTTTTAGAATTTGAAAGATGATACCTTTTCTTCCTTTCTTTTATAACATCATGAAAATCGCATAAATCTCTAATATTCTTTGAAAAGAAAGTAAATATGTTTAGCCTTTACTTTAATATTAAGTGTTTCTTTTAAAAAAAAATACACCCAACGCAAACATTCAAGTAAATTCCCCCACATGGGCTTAAAAGGCCCCATAAAAAATCTCCTTGCTTTTCAGCAAATGGCCTTCACATCTGGCTATATGATTTTCTTAAGCCCTCATATATACATATATGAATATATTAAATACATACAAACACTTTAATGTATAGAAAAAAAATCATGCCTACGTATTTAAAAAAAAATTCATTTAATAAAGATTCACCCCTCACTTTTATATTAAATACAAAAATAAAGTAAGTATTAGCCACAGTGAACCTTTTTTTTTTATTTTCAGACTGAAGTACTATACAATATTTTTGCTGTTTAAAAAGTATAAGGGTTGCAGTTTTTTTTTTTGAAATTTGCTCAACATATATCTAAATCTATATGAAGCTACCTACTCGTTTTCATTGCCTTACAGGTAGTTACTTAATTTTAAGAAGTTGTATTCTTATCATCATCGCAGCAAGTTCGTCAAACAATTTTCTTTTAAGTACTTGAATTTTAAGTGGCAATCGTCTCTATGTCGGTGAGTCTTTTTTTTTTGTTTACCTACGTGAGCTCATTTTGCACATTGCCATGAGCGCTTCCCTATAACATTGCAAAATGTGACGACAGCGACAACAACAAAAAAAAAGAAGGGAAATGTACATTCGAGGTTCATTGTGGAAAATTTTTGAGCTTTGCTGAATATCAAATCAAACAAGTTGTGTGGGAGCCAAAGGAAAAATCTGAAAAAAAAAAAATAAAAATTCTTTTTGTCAGGTCTCTCAACGTATGTACCTAACCCAAACTATAAAAAGTGAGATTAAAGTTTAATTTGAAGAGTAATATTAATTAATTTGAAAGGTAACTTTAAGGTAAATGATTTAAAATAGAAAAGTTTTATAATCATATTACAGTTTTGAAGCAAAATTTACATATGTTTGTTGTAATTGAAATAACTGTTTGAGGGCGATTGTAAAATATTTGATAAGTGATTGGGCTTTGCCAAGTCATTTGGATTTTCAGATAATCGGAGATCTACTTTTATACGAGGTGTGTTCAAGAAGTTCAAGAAGAAGCCAGCCAAGCTGCCATTAAGTCTCTTGATTCTGTCTCCATAAACTCATTGACAGCCTTCAACTGCCGGTCATCTCTCGCGGAGATGGCGCACGGTAAGTGCTCAAATGAAATTGCTAGTTGCATTCCTCCCGATAAACGATTCAACCGTAATACACGCGCTTCCAGCAATGCTCATCAGTTTACTCTTGAACCCAATTTCGGTCGTACTGTCAAGTACAGGGATTCGTTTTGTAGCCGTACTACGCGAATTTAGAATACCCTTCCACGCTGTGTCTTTCCCTCTCACCGAAATCTCCTTTCAAATCCCCTCCAACTTACCTAAAGCTCGCACTGTGTCTCTGACATATAAAGGGTACATGAAATCCCCTTTAATGCACGCTAATTATAAAAAAAAGATGGCGCAGCAGTTTAACATTCACCTTCGTTGGGTGCCGGGTCACAGGAACATAAAAGGTAATTGTAAGGCTGAAATGGAACCATCCTACCAATTGCACCATGTATGGAAAATATTGCTATACCTATCGCTACTCATGCTAGTGCAAGATGCCATTAAGTTAACAAACCTTAAGTGGAATACCATCACCACTTGTGTGTCGACAAAGCAGATCTGGCCACTGATATATTTGAGGCTTGTTGTCCCTAAATAGATTGCACATTAGCTCCGTAATTGGTTTCATTACAGGGCACTGTCTAATTGGGATAAGCACGCAGCAAAGCTGGGTGTCTTCTCTAACGACTTCTGCATAAATGTAGAAGAGGAAGAAGCAACTACTCATTTTCTCTGTACATGCCCTGCTCTATCCTTACGACGTACGTAGGCTCCACTTGGGAAAACACTTTTTTAACGATGCCAGCGATCTTGTTTACAAAGACATAAACCGTCTCTCACGCTTCATAAGAAGCTCAAATTGGTTCAACGAATAGGGAAAAAATCTCTAGATTCATGTGGTACCACAATTGGCCAATCCTGGTCTAAGTGTGTCAGTTTATATTGACAGCTACCGCTACGTCAACCTAACCTTACCTAAAGGTGTAAAGGTGTGCTCTTCCGCTGGGATGATTGGGACTTTAGTTTCGACGTCATAAACTTATAGCCATGTTTCGTCACCACAGTTATAACTCTTAACAGACCAGGATCACCATTGAAATCGCGATGTTTATGCGACGCTGCTTCTGATCAAAAGTAAGCAGTTTTGGAACGAATCCGCTAAGATTTCTTGGCATGAGCCAAACGATATGTTAAGATCATTAGCTATTTCTCTAATCGTGATTCTACGATTTTTCTTTCATTTCTTGAACATTTTCGTCCATTTTTGACGTGCTGGGGCGTAAATTGGCCTTCTTGGAATAACTTATACCATTTATAAACATTTTTTTACTCAAATTTGACTCACCGAACGCCACTGTCAACATTTCAACAGTTTTTGAAAACTTAAACCAAAAATTAATACAAACTCTGTGCTCCCTTATTTCCAACAGCAAATAATCGCCGAAAATTAAAAATACATATAAACCAAAGCAAAGGACCTTTTCGATAAATTGCCATTCGTAAGGTCCTTAATTCAAAAAAATTACCATAAAAAATTCAAAATGAATGACATTTTGGCAAAACAATTATTTAAGATTTATTTGATACAAAACAAAAGCTTCAATAATTGTACAGCCCCAAAGACACACCTCACTCTTTTTCATGTTTTTTTGTTTATTTTTGTGGCGAAATAATAAGAGAAGAGACCAAAACGATGCCCTAGAGAAAAAAACTTTTCTTTTCTTCTGCCATTTGCCAAAACTTTGTGCAATGTTGACCTGTTTTATTGGAATAACCAGTTTTCTAATCAACAGAAATTATTGAAGTAAATTGTCATTTTCTGTGTCAGAATACCAACGACGACGACGATGATGACAAAGATTAGATAGATATAGAGAAGCTATTTTCAACTTGTATGCCTTCACAACATTGCGCCTTGTAGCCTAAGGACTATCAACGACAAACGACTTAGACCAACGAGCGACGAGCGACGTCGGTCGATGACGCCCAGGTATGGGAATTTATATTCTTTGGCCATTATATGAGTTTCCTTCATGGAATACAAATGGATAGTTGTCGTACTTCCTCTCTATGTTCCATATCACATCATCAACGTCACAGATAACACGCATCTCTTTGGAGAGAAGTTCAGGTACACACATTCGAGATCCCAGTGAGACCTAACAAAAGCATCAACTCAGCATCCTTATTTATTTCCCTTCAACAAGAGTATAACCTACAGCCTTTTGTGCTCTTAATAACTGCCATGTCCACATTATACATACCTGCCTGCCTACATGGATGGATGGAATGGATGGGATGGAATTAAAATCTTCGTCTCCTTAAAATGGACACACGAGCTTAAGCTTAACCCACCGACACAAATTCACTTCATTCAACAAAATGTAGAAGGTGTTTTTAGGCCATGTCCACATCCAGATACATTCGGAGTCCGAGAGAGGAGGCAAGCAAACGAGAACAAGAGATATGAAGTTTTTGCCCTTAGGTGGGTTTTCAGCAATGGAGGGATAACAACCACGAACGCACACACATAATGTCATTGTCATAAAATCCACTTGGACACCTTTTTAGATTTGCCGCCTTATAGCCTTATACCAAAAACCAAACTGAACCAAGCTAACATACCATGCATACGTGTAGAATGAAACAACCATCATAACCATCAACCAAATATGAAATGAAGCTCCTCAACTGACAATGAAGTTTCAATATTAAATATTAATGTAATCCGGAAGGCCTATAGCCGCATCCCTAGCCATCGCTTTTTGCCAAAACCCGGACGAGCACTTGGTAACCTATTGCTTTTCTTTCTCAAAGCCAATTGAGAGTGCTGGTGTATATCGTAGGTAGGTAGGTAGCCAAGCCAGTAGGATTGCGTAGCATGATGCTAATTAGGATACGATCGATTTAACTGCTGATGGGATTTTCGTTTTCATTTTCATCCTTCGTTCTTTAGTCCTTTTAACTAAAGCCAACCCCAAAGGACTTTGCTTTTCTTTTGGTGGATTGGCTAATGGTGTCTTTAATTATGTCGCTCGTCAAGTTGAACTCCTCTACAAAGAATTTCCATCCGGATCAGGCAGGCGGTGGGCGCAGCGGGCGTAGAGTGGCGACGACGCGACGGTGGCTGTGTTGAGAAGGTTCAGGATGGGTAGGTCTGGGTAGTTGGTTGTATATACATCTCATCAAAATTGATACTTCATAAGAAATTAAAGATTTACTCTCTTTCTATTAAATTGTTATATATAAAGAAAAGCCATTGGCAGGACGTGGAATTAAGGGATTATAACAATGGTCATGCTTTTCGGTTAGGTTTTGATGTTCTCTTGTCAAAGGGATTTGCGTTTTTGGATTATAGTTAAGCTTTAATTAGGCAGTCAGGGATTATATTCTGCTATGTACAATACAATAACATTCAAGAGGAAAGAGATGTTGAGAAATTAGTTTACATTAACAAAAAAAAAAAAAAAAATTATATACAGTGAAAAGCTTTTAACCAAAAAGTTTAATCTTTTCTTTAATTTTGATCCAGTTTGTATAGAAATGTTGATAAGGCATTATAAAGTAGCTTAAAGACTTATAATTTCGAAAGTCAATTTTTGGAGAAGATAGGGTGTTAGGTATAGGAAGTTAATTGTCTTGTTAAGAACTATAGTTTCAAAACATTTTTACAGATGGTTCTTAAGTTTGTAAGTGCATGACCTGATTGATAACGAAACGATTCTTTTAAAGAAACCATTTGTTGTCGAGTTTGAAAGTATAATTTTTAGATAAGTCCTTTCGTTAAAATTTTTGAATGGGTCAACCATATTTTGTCCGCCTCTAAAAGCCCACATTCCACTACTCAAGGACAAAGCCTTGAATAAATTTAAAATTTTATTATAGTAGGTACTGTTTAATTACACCATAACAAATTCAATTCAGCATTTGTGAAGTAGGTAATTCAAATGCATCACCCCATTAACGCTATTTATTTTGATTGTTGTTAAAATGCCATAAAGAAAGGACCTTTTCCTTCAAGTTTATGTTTTTATTTTTTTTTTCTCTTAATGCAAAACACCTGATTTTGGTTTCAATTTTCTTTTTTTTTTTAAACTAATTCCATACATAATCCTATGCAAAAGAAGAACACATTTCAACCTTGAACAATAACAACAAAAAAATAATGTATTTTGCATAAATTTTATACCTACTACGTCTTTTTGACTTAATTGAAATAAAATGTTAAATTCAAAAACAAATTAAGAATAACAACCATGTTGTATTTTTTTTTTAACTTCTTTGAATTGGTAGGTATACAGGCCTACCTACCTATTTTAAATGTAAAACAATTTACATTTTTTCTTTAACTGCGTGTAATATTTTTATTTTTGCGCTTAAAACCTACCTACTTAAGACCAACAATAAAGTCGGCGCCGCCGTCGTCGTCTCGTCGTAGGTCGCCGCGCCGTTGAAGAAAAAATAGCAATCAAATGCCTGAAAATCCACCATAACGAGCACCAGAGAGCAATAAATTCAATCATAGGTAGGTGTTGGAAGTCCAAAAACTCATGAATACATTTGCGAAATTTAAATCTTTTTACACCACGGTCGGATTTGTTTTGGTTTTTCAACAGATATTTTGAGATACGTTAATAATGAACGTTAAATTAAAATGATATACATATATTTATTTAAATAATGAATGATCTCGTCAAAAATTAAAAATTTCCTTTAAATTCTACGCAAGATGTGTAGAAAGGTATAACAATAGAAAGTGTGCTAGACACATCCTTTTTTCAAAATAAAAATAAAAACTTACCAATTTTTATCATTTCATTCTTTTTTTCTTCTCCAATCCTCCGAACGCACAAACCTTAAGAAACATTTTCTCTCCTATTCTCTGGCTTGTATATGGAAAGTGCACTTTATCTATTAAATAACAAAAAAACACAAATTTTGGAATACTTTAGTAAATTGTTCATTGGCTGAGCAGAATTCGTGGGAGCCGCAGATAAAGCTGGAGTTAAATTGTCAAAAATGTTGCAGCCACAGCCCGAAATTTATAAATATAAAGTAGGTAGGTTGTTAACACACGTTTGAGAAGAATAAATTTATTAATTAAGGGACTAATATCGCATTTTTACTTCCAAATTAAATATTTTACATACCGTGATCGGAATGGAAACTTAACAAGAATTTCAATTTATAAAACTAACTTAACTGTTTACCTCAAGTATAAGAGAAAACAAATAATATAAAAGTAATGTTAATGGTGTGTTCGTTATATGTATGTGAAATGTGATATTTACTGTGTATGTAAGTTTTAAGAGAGTGGAGTGACTCTGAGATGCCAAAGCTTTTTCTTTCGCCGGAGTGGGTGGTTTTGCAGTCTTCTTAAGAATTTAGAACTTTTCATAGAATCTGATGAACAATGTTTTCTTTTATAGGCGCACATAATTCATGAATAGGAGATTTTAAATTATAATCTAATAGTTCATCTTATTATATTTGTGAAGAAATTAATTTTGTGAGTTCCATTGAAAACGGTAACGAAAAAAATGCCATTTTTTAAGATGGAAGCCTTAATAATTTTTGTCAGATTTTTGACAGATTGAACCAGCAACAGCGCCAGCGTAGTCAACAGTAAACAGCACGCTGGCCAGCAATTTGTAAACATCAACAAACTACAATCCCTATCCCCATATATGCATACACATCACACATCCACATTTCCGCAATCCCCATTTCCACAATAAACAATACATACAATACTTGCAACTTTTTTCTCTTTAAAGTTTAGTTAAGAGTGAGTTCTTCAGTATCAGTATTCAGTTTCTCGTTCGGTTAGGCATCGTTTCTGCGATCGTGTGATAATAAATATTCAATTCCATGGTAAATTTTCAACATTCAGATTTATATAAAAAGAATTATTGTAACTTAACTTCAAGTAATTAATTTTCTAAAAAAGAAAGTCATTGATTTTTACTCAAAATTGTGTTTTTTTTTGCGAATGAAAATTCATCAATTCACTTCTAGTTAATTTTTTTTTCAATATGGCGTAGCCTGTCGTTGTGGGTTTGTTGCTGTAATTGCTGTGTGTCGTCCGTGTGTATGAAGTGGTCGTCTTGTCGGTTCTTTGTTTCTCTCATCAGGTCGGATTTTTGTTTTGTTTTAAAAAGTTCATCGCATTTGATTTCGTTTGGCTGTTTTGTGAGTTTGACTGACTTTAAAGTGTTAAAAAGTTTACGCATATTGGATGAATAACAGCAGAAGAAGAAATGTCTATAGAAAAGAAAAATTAAAGAAGAAAAAGGATGCATATATGTAGATGCAGAATAATATTTTTAAAAAATCTGGTAAGTTTTCATTTTTGTCATTATTCTTTCGCGTAACTTAAACCAAAATCATAGATACATTTGGATGAATAAGTAGGTACAGACATACCTAAGTACCTGTATATGTACATTATTTGGACTATGTACTTTGGATCCTTCTCGAGAACCATTCGATTATCGCAACTCCTGTTTTCCCAGCTATCTAGGTCTACTCCCGCCGCCGAAGCGACGCGCCCCAATGACCACTACCTATCAAAGAAATCCAGATTTTTGGTGAATTTAATGTTGACGTTCATTTTGCCTTCTTTGATCATGGGTTACAAAAATATTTAATTTCAAAGTAAATTTTCAACATTCGTTTTTTAATTTGTCGTTGTTGTTTTTGCAAAAAATTCATTAATTTATCTTTTCTCGAAATTATATTTTTACATAGCTAAATTGTGGTCATGTCTTCCCGTCAATCGTTCAATGAAGGGTTATGGTTGTGGCTTCTCGGGTTCATTGTAAATCAAATCATCTGTCAAATCTTATCTGCCGTTTCATGTTCATCAATTTTATTTCAGTCGGTCGCGTCAATATTTTTGTTTTCAAAAGAAAATAAGACCCGCACGGCCCAATTTTATTTTTCGGTTGCGGCCTTACGTAGGTAGGTAGGTATTTCATTTTGAAATAACCTAAGAAGACAGAAAGGATTTTAATAATCATTTCTGTAACCAAGGCGGCATTTCTGTAGCGAAACAAAATCCTTAAAAATTAAATAGGTACCGCTCGAACACGAACAGGTAATGCCGTTTACGGGTCATTCAATAATTACTGGTTAAGACAATTTCTTTTGTTAAAGTTTTTATTTTCCAAATACACCCCTGTAAATATAGGTACATTTTGATGGCTTATCGCATCATGACCTTACCAACGAATTCCCTGTTAACCTACGAGAAGGTAGGTAGGTAAATTCCAACGCCCTATTTAAATGAAAAATTCAGAATTTTGGCCAAGTTGACCCAAACTTCGTACCTATCCTGATAAAACAAAAAAAATAAAAAATATGAAACATGAAACACAAGAATAATAATAACAACAACAACAAGATTATAAATCCACCCCAACTTCAATCCCCACACTTTTGGCAAAAGTAAGGCAACAATGTAAAATGTATACGTGTGTATATTTACGCGTGTATAATGTATGTTTGTGCGCGCGGTGTGTTTTTTGGTGAAATAACCGCAAAATGCCATAAACAAGGATTTTCCCTCCGAATGCTTCGTAAAATTGTACAAAATAAACCAACAAAACCAAAAAAAAAAAAGGATAAGTTGGTAGGTCTGTTGTATGTACCGTTATATAACATGTGTCATGTAGGTAGGTTACCTACCTTATAATTTCTTTGCGGAATTAGTTGGGCGAGCGGCTCAGACTCAGTAATAGCAAGCAAATGACGTCAGGAGCAAAAATTTGTGGCGATGACATGTGCGTTTGTATATTTATTATAATTTTCAAAATTATCAGGAGTGAATATTTTACAGGATGCTACGTTTGCTTGTTCACGCGATGCTTTCTCTTTGAAGTCGTCTTCTCTCTCTCTCTGAAGTGATGATGTTTGCTTTTTTAATTTATCGTGTTGTAAATTGCTCGTAAAGAACTAAAGCCGAGGCCAAAAGAAGACGCAAACTTAAACTTTTTGACGTTAATTTAGATGTTCCTATGAGAAAGTTTTCTGAATAGGTACATATACCTACATACATACATAGATAGTCCTGATGAATTTGCTGCTATCACAAATGAGCATAGGTAACATGCAAGACTGCCAACGTGTCTCTGTTCTCCACTGATGGCAGTAGTAGCTTCCTATAATTTGTATTTCTTTATAGGTAGGTACCCATAAACCAACATAATATATGAAATCAAAATGTCGTCCTTTTGCCAGAGAAATTGTAGTTAGGTATGCCAACTTGCCAGCAACTGTCAACGTTTTGCGTTTTGTTTCTTTTATTTTATTACAAGAAATAATTAGAACTTTGAAGCAAAGGGAAGGTAACTCGTAGGTAGGTAAGGTACCTTTAATTAATCTCATCTTGAAAATTCAGAAAGTTAGTAGGTACCTACCTAGGTAGGTATGTTTTTAATGTTGTGTTTGAAAGTTTGCAATGCGAGTGAGTATTTAGTAAAAATAAAATAAAAAAGAGGAATATATTAAGTGACGAAAATGTTGATTTAAAAGAACAAGTTGTCTTTTTGCGAAAAGTATGATTTTGAACTAACATGGGATTTTAAATGTACATATACATACATAATGTAATATGTAAGAGTTTATTTAAAAAAAAGTTGTTTTGAGAAATTTACATTTTTGTCAAAAATTTTTATGTATGTTGGGTAAACGCACTAGTATCCGGACAGCATTAGTGTCCGGACATTTTACCCTTTTTTAAAGATTAATAGACACATCACTTATAAATATTATCAAATAATAACAAAAATGCATTCTCTTAAATGTTCTTCATATACATTCAAAGTTTCAGTTACATCAAATGCATATTTTAAGAGTTACGCGTGAGTTCAGTGACTGAGGTCCTAGAGTTCGCTTATTTTGTCGTTTTGAGTAAAAAAAAATAGTGGGAGCATTTAACAGAAAATAGGTAATTTAACAAGTATTTATTAACTTTTTATGATAGAAAGTAATTAGTTTTCTTTTAAATACAATAAACTTAAATATTTTGGAAAAAAAAATCAAATTTATTAAATTTTTTGGCTGAATTTTTTAGTGTCCGGACACTGAAACCGAAATTGAAGGTGATTTTCATTTTCCGGACAGATGACTGAAACAACAAATTCTCTTTTTTATGCTTCTAGATGATAGTTTGATATATCTTCGATGATTTACAGAGAGAGAAATGTGTTTTTCTCTCATATTTTCAGTATTCGGTTCGGACAGGGATTACTAAGTTTAAATATGTCTGTCCGGATACTGATAAAATATGTAAGTTTCAGTGTCCGGACAACTCTATTTTATATGAAATTTTTGGTTTTTATCCATATTTAGTTGCTATTTTTTAAAATCATTTTTAAGGAATGAATGCAGACAACCTAGCTTACAGGCGTTAGAGGATATAAGGACAAACCATATCAGCATAAGGCAAGCGGCAACTAAATATGCACGACCGATTAAGGTTAGGTTTGGTTAGGTTTGGTTAGGTTGACGTGGGTCCCAGTATAAACTGACACACTTAGACCAAGATTGGCACATTGTGATACCACATGAATCTAGAGATTTTCTCCATGCTCGTTGCACCATTTAAAGCTTTTTATGAAGCGTAAGAGACTGTTTATGTCTTCGTTTACAAGACCGCTCGGATCGTTAAAAAAGTATTCTCCCAAGTCGTGTCTAAGTCCTTGGGATAGAGCAGGGCATGTACACGTACAGAGAAGATGAGTAGTTGTTTCTTCCTCCTCTTCATCCATGCATTTTCTGCAGAGGTCGTTAGAGAAAACACCCAGCCTTGCTGCGTGCTTCCTAATTAGATAGTGTCCTGTAATAACACTAATTAAGGAGCTAACGTGCGATCTATTTAGGGACAACAAACATCTAGATTGACTCAGATTTAACAGTAGTCAGATCTGCTTTGTCGCTACACAAATGGTGATGGTAATTCACCAAAGGTTTGTTAAACCAATGGCATCTTGCACTAGCATGAGTTTACATGTAGCGATAAGTGTACCAATATTTTCCATGCATGGTGCAATTGGTAGGATGGTTCCATTTCTAGCGAATTCGTCAGCCTTACAATTGCCTTTGATGTTATTGTGGCCCGGCACCCAACAAAGGTGAATGTTGATCTGCTGCTGTTGACGGTATGCCAAAATCCTGGTTTTTGGCACGTACTGAGAACGGCTGAATGAAAAGCGAAACGTTTTATGAGTACGTCGCCAACATATGTACCTACTTATGTATAAATACTTAAAGTGACAAAATGAATATTAAAGTATATATTTTTAAAAAAAGTTAGCAAAAATGTTTATTTATTTTAGATAGAAACGAAACTTCATACAAAATTTTCGTGTCCGGAAACTAAAAAAAAAACGTCCGGACAATAAATTTTGCCGTCCGGATACTAGCGAAAATGGAACTTTTTCGAATTTTTATTTTAAAAATTATAAAAACGTTATATTCGCAATTTATTTGAACGCTATATTATTAAGAAATGTGTACCCTCTTACAAATAATATAATTATCTGCGGTAACATTTATAGTAAGAAAATGAGCCGAAGTCAAAGTTAAGAAACACGTTAAGTGTCCGGATACTAGTGCGTTTACCTTGGTTACTACTTTTTTTTTGAAGTCGAATCATCAAATAAGATAAATACCTAGCAACATATTTTATTTTATTATTTATTTTTAATAAAAAATAGTAGGGCAAGTTTAGCAGAGATCAAGAAGAACTGCTCGTGTACCAAGACTCACGGTACAGCACAAGTGACGTGCGTCGGATGGAATTTGCTTGCCTTCACCAAGGTTGGACGGACGCCGACTGGGCTAGAGTTCTTTTCACTGATGAGACCAGGTTTTATCTACGCTCACCAGATGGAGGTAGCAGATTGTGGAGAAGATGTTGCCAGAGTTGCCCAGCGGGAACATTTCTGAGATGGTTTCGTCACGGTCTGGGCAGGAATTTATATGCACGGAAAAACTAAGCTGTGCATTGTGGAATAATCGGTAAACTCCAATTATTATATCAGCAACATTTTGGAGGAATACATATGTGGTTCCGTTCGAACCATTTATTGGTGAAGACTGAAGATGCACAATGCTAGACCTCACGTTGCCAGGTGTGTTGCGGACTACTTGGAAGAAGTGGAAATCGAAGTGATGGCTTGGTCTGCCATGAGCCCGGACACGAATCATATCGAACACGTTAAGGACCTGCTGATGGGAAAAATGATAAGACAGCGGCCTGTTCTTCCCGAGACACTCAGTGGGCTGAGATCTGCTCTGATCGAGGAGTGGGATAATTACGTCACGTAACCCTAAAAAACCTTATTCAAGGTATGCCGAGGCGAATTGTAGCTTTGATAGATGTTAAAGGAGGCAATACCCACTACTAAGAAAAAATAATAACAATAGATTAAAATGATGAGTTATGAAGTTTTTGCCCATTTTCGTTACTTTATGTTTTATTTGAAAATTCTTCTAATTTATTTTTATTTTTTATATGAATTACTTGTATGCTAAATGTTAATAAACAATACTGCATTAAAAAACTTTTTTTTTTAAGTATTAGAAATTAGCCTTAGAAGTGGTGAATTCAATTCTGAAGCTTGTGAAATTGAAATGCTTGGAGGTTAATCAATTTTTTATTGTAATCCCCTTCGCTTGAAAAAAGTACATTACTGTCGATAGTGCCCAGTGCCAGGATTAGAGTAACCTTCGATAGGTTCTTGTAAGCATTGATGAAAAACTTTTTTTATCTTGGACCTCATTAAACTGTCAACAAATTTGAGATAGGACTTATATTCGGCAGTTAACAATTAAAAATAAATAAAAACCCTAGATTTAAATAAAATTAGGTAGGTACCTATGTAAAACGGAGATCGATTGATTTTTATGTATAAATTAAAACCATCAAACGTCCTTTGTTTACAATCCTTTTGCTGGCTTCAAAAAGATAAAACTAACTTTATTTTGAAATGGGTACACAAAGTCCTTCAGTTTGTTCAGATAATGAACATTTCAATAAAAAAAATAAACACTGAGAGAATAGTTTCAAAACAATCTTAGAATTAGGGTGGTCATTATTTGAAGTTTTTTTTTTTTTAATTTTGATGCTTGCAGGGGTTTTTAATTTTAGTTTGCTGAATCCAAATCCAAAGTCATAAAATCACACCGGGACAGATTTTTAAGAAATTTTGTTATTTTTAAATTTGTAGGTTGAATTCAAAATGTCTGAAAAATTTTACACTTTTATTTTTAATCCTTAATGCCAGTCTATTGTCTAAAAGGAAATTTCAGTTGAAAGGCGGCACGAGTAGAGATACATAGATGCTTGAAACTTGGAATAGGTACCTATATGTTTCTTTAAATTTATTTTTAATTGAATCAGCCCTGGGGGATCAATTTAAAACAAATTCAAAATAAGGACCACCCTAATACGTTAAGGTATAAAGTAAACTAAGTGGGTTCTATAGGTAAAAAGTAGGTATAGGAATATATTTAGGGTAGCTAGGTACTTAATTTTTCTAGAGTTTTTATTAAAAAGATTGAACTGGGTCGAAACTTCATTTCATCAAATCGATCCTTCATAATTTATTCAACAATTCAAATTTCACCTTTTATACAAAAAAAAAAAAAACTCAAACAAAACAAAACAAACAGAACTCATTAGAAAAATCCCTAAGGTCGACAGACATTATCTAACTTTCCAGCTACAAAACATACCTACTCAAAAAACAAAATTCCAAAATGATTCACATTTCTATCCTCTGCAGAATTAGAGGAAAAAAAAAATCTACCTTCATCAAAATTTATATAGAACGTAATCAAATCATACACCTTCATTCACTCAGGATCAAAACAGGATATTTATACAAATAATAATAAAGTAGAAATATAAACATGTATAATACTCTGTGTTTAGGGTAAGGCCATCCATCCAGCTACTCTACCAACTATTTTCTATGCTATACTTAATGAAAACTTATTCAAAATGAGTCGCTCCTACTACCTTACTAATCTAAAGCAAAAAGGACATTCACGTCCTTTCCGTTCACCGTCCATCCGTTCGTTCGTCGTTCGTCGTTCGTCTGTCAAGTGTACATCCTGTGAGAAAAAAAAAACAAAAAAAAAATTAATAGAGAAACCAGTGAACTATCGTACTTTTAGCCAACCAACCAACCAACGTGACGACATGCAAATCCTTTTGATTAAAGCTCCCCCATTGGTACGTGAGAATATTTTGTTGAGCATCACAATAGTTTTTGTATACCCATACCCACTCTATATTTTTCCTAACAGTCATTCATTCTCCCAACTAACACTCGAAACCCTTCGTCCTTTTCGCCCAATTTGTGTATGTTAGCTAACAGGGGCCATAGGTTGGTACCTATTCTGGAATGAAGAAGGGATATCTGTCATGTGAACATAGTCAGATGTCAAGGGTTTCTCTGATGCTCAACATTTCCTTAAGTGTGGCGTGAACATTTTATGAAAATTTATCCCATTTTCTCTTCATTTTTGCCTTTTTTCCTTCATTTTTTTTTGTAATATTACTTCCTTCCATTACCGTTGCTTTAAACTAAAATGTATGTTTTTGCTTCATACGCTAAAAGTGATATGGGTGGTTGTTGGTGTGGTGTGGTATGGTGATAAAGGTGTTGGGTTAAGTTAGGTATCCTTTTTTTGTTGTTGTTGTTGTTTTTGGTTGCTCTCTAGGATTATGAAGGGATTATGATAGCACTACAAAGTAGTAGTACATAGTAGGTACTCTAAACTCAAGAGTTAAGTCTCTTTGAAGATGAACATGCAGATTTTTCAATTTTCTTAATTTCAAAGGTTAAAGTTTAAAATGAGATTGAAACTTTAATGATTCATAAAATATAAGGTATGTTGTGTACCTACTCTCGGTAGGTATGTGGATGCGATTAACTTTTATGTATTTTTATGTCTGTTTTAAAATGTATACCTATACCCCATAAGAAGAAGTTTTTAACTTCATATACATAATTTAAGTATTATGCATGTTGGTTGGTATATATTTGACTTAAAAATTAAACTGACTTGATTTTGGAAAATAAAACTAAAAAGTTTTCCCATTTTTTTTCGTGTTGCTTAAATTTAGTATATTATCAATATTAGATAGACATTTAAAAGAACTGAATACAGAAGTAGATCTTCTCGTGTGAACCACATTAATACCTTGCAGATCATCATCGAACAGTGCGTCGAATATCGATCACCACTTCACTGACTGACTTCGAAGAGGTTTTCGACAGTGTCAATAGAGAACTTATCATCTACATATGATGGATCCAAATGTCACGTTTTGAAATCCAAAGCGGGGTAAGGCAGGGCTGTGTACTTTCACCAATATTGTTTTTGTTGGTGATTAGTGAGTTCTGCATGCAGCTCTGTCGAATGGAAATGAAGAAATTCGGTGAGGACTGGAATCATACCTCAAACATCTTGACTCCTTGGACGACGCGACGTATGCTTGCTCTCATTGGATCATGGATCTCCACCAAATGACATTAAGGGTAGAGACAGATGCTGAAATCGCCGGGCAAAAGATCAGTTCGGCAAAAACTAAATAGATCAGCCTTGGAACTTCCTCAACTGCTCAAGTACATATGTTTTTTAACGGGTGCAGTAATTAGAAAGTCAAACTGCTGTCACTAGAAAGACAGATGCATCTTGAAGATTTTCTGGCCAAATGATGAACCAGGCCGACCTAGAAGCACTTGGCAAGGAACGGTCAAAGAGGAATCACCGAGCTGAAATACTAAGTAAGTAAGTAAACTAAGCCCGTGGCGTGGAGGAGAACTCCTTCGGTTCAGTAGGGCTGTGTGCGAACGGGACCGAAGAGATAGGGTGAAGCAGGAGAACCAATTTTGTCAGCTTCAAGCTGTATTTTACAATGGGTAGTCGGGTTTAAAGTTTTAAGTTTTAAGTAGTATGTAAGATAAATTAATAGAGTTAGAGAGTAGGTATAAAAAAAAAGAAGCGCGTCCGACTGTCGGTCTGGGTTCGATTCCCAGTCTTCCATCTAAAAACAAAACATGTTTTTTCACGAGCTGCTGCCTCGAAGATAATGATACATTTTCTAAGAGCAGCACATATCTAGAATATAGAGCACACAAGAGTATGGTTGAGAGTTGTAAGCAACTTATGGTATGACCTAAATATTTTGGTGGACTCTAAAAAAATGAAAATTCCATTTGGTACATTTTACTAAAATAATTAAACTACGCTAAGACATACTCGAAAGACCGTCATGTATTCAGAAAAAAAAACTGGTACTTTGAACCCCAAAAGCGAATTAATTTAAATTTTGAAATAAAACCGGTATACCTTTTTTTATCTTACGCCACCAACTTAATCTAAGATCTCAAACTATACATTTTAGAGACCAAGTTTAAAGTCAACAGTCCTATAGTATCTATGAAATTAAGGTAAAAATAACTTGAAAACAATCGAAGCACGAAATATACCCTCAGAGTCTTTGTATCTTTAGGAGTTGAGGTTTTCTCATTAATCAAAAATATTCTTCTACTCTAACTTTATGGTTATTTTAGAAAAGTTAATTAAAAATAACCTACTTGCAACAAAACCATCCTTCCAAATAATTAATGCAAACAAGTTTTATTAACCATAAAACAGCTGACCTGGTTCTCCTTTTTAATACATATACATACTTACTTCAAAACAATTGAATAAGAAAATTTTAAAGTATATTCAAAACTCATTATCGACTTTTCTAAAAAAAAAAAAATAAATGAAAATTATGTTTCAAAACAAGAGTTTTGCCCCAGGACTGAGCATACTAAAACTCAAAATGTATTTTTGCTATCTTCTTCCATATACTTCAATACAAGAACACTCAAAAAGGCGAATCTTTTCACAAAACGTAAATAGGTATACAGAGGCTGTAATATTGGCTTTATTTTAAAATTAAAGTCAACAATAAACTTTTGAAAAGTTAGAGCTATATAATTACAAAACACTATTCAATAAATTTTCGGCCGACAGGAAAAAAAAAACCAAAAGGAAAATTGAAATTCCCTTAGAAGACGCAATGAAATAGGAAGTATGCTAAGAAATGAGCGAATGAGTTTGAATTAAGTTCGAAGCAGTTGTTAGTAATTATTTTAATTTCAATACGATACACAACTGTCAGTCAAAGAAGGGGTCGCAGGCAGATGGATTTTCTTAAAACTTATTTTCAGAGAAAAGTAATAATTATTGTTATCAGCTATGTACCTATACTTATTTATGTATTTATTCTATTAAATTCTTGTGGTTCTTATAAGCATGTTAAAGCTGTTAAATATAATGGATATAATTGGTTGATAGAAGAGAATGTATTTAAATTATTCATTCAAACAAAAATGAGTAGATATTAATAGGTAGGGTTGGAGAGGGAGTTCTGAAATCGTAAAATGATGAAATTCAACACAAAGCCACATTGGAATTTTATGTTTTTGACAGGTAATCAAAAATATGTTATAAATAAACCTTGTTATATGTTTAATATGAAAATTTACATTGTGCTATAAAGTGGAAAACGTTTATAAGTATGATAAGGCTTAGTTTAATTCACAAAAAAAAATCACCACGTGTCATATAATAACAAACAAACCTATTGAAGTAAATTATTTCTAAATAACTTGAATACTTTTCGAGTAATTAATAAATAGTTTGAATTCAATTATTTTCCGGATCTTTAGTGACATCAAAAAGAAAAGATAAATTGATTGATATTATCAAGGATACATATGATGAATCCAAGTGTGTTTTGCATAATGGAAGGTTGACAGAGGAATTTGAAATCCGAAGTGGTGCAAGGCAGGGCTGTGTACTTTCACCAATATTGTTTTTGTTGGTGATTACTGATTAGTGATGTTCTGCACGCATCTCTATCGAATGGAAATAGAGGAATTCGCTGAGGACTGCAATCATACCTAAAACATCTTGACTACGTGGACGACGTATGCTTGCTCTCTCATTGGATCATGGATCTCCATTAAATGACATTAAGGTTAGAGACAGATGCTGAAATCGCCGGGCCAAGGATCAATTCGGCAAAAACAAAATGCATCAGCCTTGGAACTTCCTCATCTGCTTAAGCAAATATTTCTGGACAAACAGACCAAACAGTAGAGATTGTTGAAAATGTTCAATGTGTTGGAAGTATTGTCTCTACTGTCGGTGGAACTGAACTAGACCTTAATAGCCGAATCGGGATAGCAAAAGCTATCCAATATATGGAGAAACAACTCTTTTTAAGCCTTAAAGACCAAGCTAAAACTGTCCCACTCTAATGCTGTATCCGTACTTCCTTACGAATGCAGCACCTAGAAAGTCACAACTGCTGTCACTAGAAAGCTCCAAAAGTAGTTTACGCAACATCTTAAGAATTATCTTGCCATTTCACAAATCTCAAATCATGAACATCATGCCAGAAACTGGCAGGAACCCATTGACTATCATACGAAGACGTAGGTGGCAGTGGATTGGCCTACACTTCGAGTCATGCGATTGAATTGAACCTTTTCACTCAGACAGCCGGACGAACAGGTTTTCATCCAAAAATTCATCGTATTGATTATTTGACAACCACTTATTTTTTAAAAGATGAACTTATTGATTTTTTCCTGCAGAATTTCAGGTTCAACTCAATTAATGTTTATTCTGAAGTATTAAAAATAAAATTTTACATAAAAACTTGACTTCGCTGAGATTTGAAATCAATTATGAATTTGGTTTATTAATTTATTGTTTGAAAGTGATTTTTGAGGGAAGTGTTTCACAATGCAAGTCCTGATCCTTTCCATCCTCCTTCAATATTACAAAAAAAAAACGACATACGACAACCTTCATAAAAACAGAACTTGAACATCAGTGTTATAGAAGTCCGTTATAGGAGGGTCATCACCTCAAATGTTGTATAGTTGTTGCAACATTACTATGGCTCAATGCCAGCAACCAATTCCAATCCAATCTTCTCCACAATGTGTTCATACGTGTTCAAGATACATGTAAATTATTTATTTACTTGTGTACCTACCAAAACAACAACAATTTTATTTTGTCGTCTGTTAGTGAATCTAAGTCACATGGACAAACTTTATTTTAGTTTTTGTTTTTTTTTTTTCATTTTCTTTTCTTTTCCAAAAGAATTATTTATCTTGGAAAAAGTTGTGTTTTTGATGTTTTTTTTGTAGTTGTAGTTATTTTTTTTTTCTCTGTCGATAATGTTTGTTATTTTATTTAGCAATCTGGTTCTTGCACATGGATTGGTTGTGAAATACACATATTGAAAGCAGAAAATACTCTACCTATACCTACTGTACCTCTCACTCTCTCTCTCTCTTAACAAATTTTAAGTTTTCCTATTCAACGATGTTGACAATAACGACCGAATGTGACGGCAGCTAGGAAACAACGTGTGTTTCCATGACAAAAAACTTTTCGACAGTTTCCCAAATTCAAATCTCAATTTGGGAAATTCGTTTTTGTTTTCCTTGTTTTTGTTTCTGTTTCTGTTTCTTTTCTGATTTTTTTTTTCTTCCTTTTTTTTTTATTTATTTCAAGTCAAATAAACTCAAAACATTTTCTTGCTATAACTAAATGTGATGATGGTCTGAAAGTTGGCATGAAATTATACCGACAGTATCACGTGCGTGATTGACATATTTTGGCACAGGTGATATAAAAGTTATCGAAAGAAAAATAATGCCAAACAATTTATTTTCCACGAAACAAAAAAAATACACATACCTAATTTTGGTATGAAGGATGTTGGAAAAAATTGCAAAAAAAAAAAATGCTAGGATTTTGGGTATAAGAACCTTAAGCAATTTAGTTGACAATCTAATTTTTATTTGTAAAGATTTAATACCTACATACATAGTTTGTGTGTTTCTAAACTAATAGGAGGGCCAAATAATTAATTTTTTTAAAACTAGATTTTAAATAATTTTCAATAATTTTGAAAAAAATTAGGAAAAGGAATCTAAATTCAAAAATTTTAGGGAGAAATGTATGCATTCAGTATAAATTATTCTTTTAATTATGTATTATAACAATGAACTCTATATTGAGTAGAAAAAAAACTGTTCCAACATTCATAAATCCGATGGTCCGGATGGTATCCCCGCCATTGTTCTGAAGAGCTGTTCTTCCACTCTAGCGAAACTCCTGCGTAAGCTTTTCCATCTATCTTATTCTTCTGGGCTTGTTCCGAGCAGTTGGAAAACAGCATTTGTCCAGCCTATCCCAAAAAAGGCGAATCTTCTTCACCCTCTAATTACCAACCAATTGCACTTACGTCCCTTCTTTGCAAGGTCATGGAATCGCTGATAAATTATCAGCTCAAGAAATATCTCGAAGATCGAAAGCTTCTTAATGACCGGCAATACGGCTTTCGCAGCAATAGGTCCACTGGTGACTTGATGGTTTATCTCACCGAACAGTGGAACAAATCTTTACATCGTTTTGGAGAAAGTAAGATTATTGCACTTGATATTTCTAAAGAATTTGATAAAGTTTGGCATCCTGCTCTTTTATCGATGAAACCCTTCTTCGTTGGATATGTAACTTTCTTTCGAATCGCTCTATACAAGTAGTATTAGACGGATTCAAGTCTGAAACCCATAACATAAATGCTGGTGTGCCACAGGGTTCCGTTTTGTCTCCGACCCTCTTTCTCATTTTCATTAATGATCTCCTGTCTGCAACTACTAATCCATTAAATTGTTTCGCTGACGATAGCACCCTTAGCTTTTCATATTCGTTTCCAGATTCACATCCCTGCTCTTCGGAAGTGGAACTGAAACGGCTAAATATGATAAGTACATTAAATTCTGACTTAGACAGCATTGTACAATGGGGAATAAAAAATCGCGTAGAATTTAATGCTTCGAAAACTCAATCTTGCCTTCTGTCGTTAGAGCGAGACGTACCCCCCATTATCTATGAGTGGCACTTGCATCGAAGAAACTAATCGGCTTGCGATTTTAGGTATGTGTATCACAAACCATCTTTTGTGGAATGATCACATACTTAACGTCGCCAAAAATGCCGCAAGATGTTTAGGTTTTCTTTGGAGATGCAAAAAATTCTTTTCCCCTTCTGATCTGGCTAAAATCTATAAAAGTTATATACGTCTAAAGCTTGAGTATAACTCCCATCTCTGGCCTGGTGCTTCAGCAACTTGCTTAAGCCTCTTGGACAGTATACAAAGACGAGCCTTCAAAATGATCGGAGTCATCAGGAACATCATCGATACTTTTACGTCACTCGAACACCGGCGTAACGTTTCTTGTCTCACGCTCTTTTATCGTTACTTTTACGGTAAGTGCTCAAATGAAATAGCCAGTTGCATTCCTCCCTTTAAACGATTCAACCGTAATACTCGCGCTTCCAGGAATGCTCATCAGTTTGCTCTTGAACCCAATTTCGGCCGTACTGTCAAGTACAGGGATTCGTTCTTTAGCCGTACTACGCGAATGTGGAATTCCCTTCCACGCTCTGTCTTTTCCTCTCATTGTGATATACTGAAATTCAAGACTAATGTTCACCGACATCTCCTTTCACATTCCCTCCAACTTACCTAAAGCTCGCACTGTGTTTTGACATGTAAAGGGTACTTGTGCGCGCTAAATATAAAAAAAATGCACTCATTACATTTGCTGAATATCTGCGATTATTTCGGAAAAAAATTGTACATTGTCATTGTACATTGTCTGTATGCAAAATACGTCAGTAAATATTTCGTGCAATACTTGCAATCAGCACATAACTTGCTGTGATAACTACAGTTTTTTTTTTGTATACAATACAAGTCATTAGACTATAAATACAGAGTTAAGGTACTGAGCACATCTCTTAATGTTGTGACTACAGTCTTTTTTTATGTTGATAGTCTTACTGTTTTCGATATTTATTCAACCATTTTGTTCAGATCTATGTATTGTTTACATTCCATTGTTGTTTATTTGTATCTGTCAAAGTTCAACCAATAAAATTTACCGAAATCAATTTCTTTTTTAAATCTATTTTGAATTGAAATCTAAGGAATTTCACTCACACATTTCTAATGAGCTAATAGATATGCGTTTAAAAAAAAAAACACCACAGGAAATATGCCACCATTTATGTGATGAAAGAAAGTGTAGATATTTTAAGTGCACTATACTTTCACACATCTGGCTACAGAACAGAAAAACCCAGGATAACGATGACGACGACAACGACGTTGACGTTGACGCAAGATATAACACGGAAAGAACGTAATTAAAAATAATGTGCGTAAAGGAGTTAAACCCTTAAACAGCACTTATGAAAGAATAAATAATATGAGTACCGTCGACGACGATAATAATTATTATAAATGTATGTATGTGTGTCTGTGTGTAGGTATTTATATTTTTTTTTGTATGTCTATTCTGTTGATACTCATTGTATATGAAATGACAGCAATTTACGAATAAATTAGAAGCCATTCTTAAACAGCAAAAACTTTAGCCGACATTTTTTTTTTTTTGTTTTTATTGTCGCATATTATATAAGGACGTGTTGTATAAGTTACGTTATTTCCATGCATACAGAATGTTGACATTACACAACCATACAAAATCACATACAAATACACACACATATGTACATAATGCGTTCACAGAGCAATCCCGTTTTATGGTCTTAATTCATACATATCTAAAAGTTTATGCGCCATTTTTATTACCATCAGTGTTGCTGTTTATGTATGTTTGTATAAAATGAATAGTAGATGTGGTTTTAGTAATGAAAACCCATGTTGTTGAGAATGAGATGAAAAGTTGAAATTGTCTGCTATACATTTCTAGAGGAGCAATAACTATGTACATACATATACATATGTAGGTACTATAAAAAGGATGTGACGATGATATTTATTTAGTATATCGTTATTTGGGGATCAAAGGATTTCTGCTAAGTGACAAAGTAGATGCATACATTTCTAAACATCCTGACTAAAAGTGCAAACAAAAATATCTTAAATTTAAGGATTATTAAAATCGAGAGTTCACATTTGCGCTTTAAAGGAAATCCGGCAAGGTGAAATAACGTAAAATTTAATTACTCCCCAAATTGGGAAAATAAATGGTCCGCCACCTAACGTTTTTTTTCAACTAGTGCTTATTTCGTGAATGGTAACACTTAGCTCATGTCTGATTTGACAGATAATTAGGCGCTACGTGCCACACAGCCGAAGCTACACTCGATGTTTTGCGCCCTGTTTTTGAAGATCACATTATCAGCCGCAGAGCTGATGTCGTTTGGCCACCTCGGAGCTGCGATTTGACACCGTGTGACTTTAATTTGAGGGGTGCCGTAAAAGATTAGTGTTACGCCGCCGCCGACAAGCCAGAGACAATTGACGCTTTAAAGGACAATATTCGTGAAGCCATTGGTGAAATACAGCTGCACACAATCGATAATGTGCTTAAAAATTGGACCGATTGAATGAAATTATTTTCCATTATTAACCGGAAGGATTGTACTTTCAAATAAAAAAAAAGAAATTTGAGAAAATATTCAGCAGTTTCTTTGTATATAGCATTTTCAAAAATAAAAAAAGTTATTTGGCGGACACTTTAAAAAAAAAAAAAAATGTCATGTTCGTTGTTTTTAAAATATTTTTTTTTCATTCTGAACATTTTTTTTATAAAATACACCAAAACACAAATTTCGCTCTGGATTTCAACTTAGCTGCGATATTGTTAATTGAAGTATTCAGCCACTGACCTTTCATATGACATAAGTTTCATCATTGTTGAACAATAACGAAGTTGGGCCAAAATGCCCATGATCCTACGTTTTTTCTTTTTTTATCTCCTTCAAAAAGTAACCAATGATAGCCCAGAGGTACATTGAAAGTAATTAAAAAAAAAATATGTGTGTTTGACACATTTTTGTTTTGACCCTACCATATCAAATAATTCCACACATTTAATGTTAAAATAGAATGTTGTAGGTACCCCGCAGTTAACTGAAAACTGAAAAAATTTATATGAACACAAAGTTTGAACAGAAAAAAAAATGAAATCGACTACTGTCAAAAACGAACCAAAACATATAAAATTGTCCCCTTTGATGAAAAATAAAAAAAAAAACTTTTAGGTATCTTGTATTTTCATGACATTGTAACACCTTTAGGCGTTTTTGTACTCTTTTTTTTTGTTTCTGTTTATTCAAATCCAATTTTCTGGAAATAATCTGAAAAATAGAAAAGCTTTCAGTTTAGTATATACATTATACATATTTATATAGGAAAATCCTTTGTGTATTTAGTCTTCACACGGTGACGTACGCAACAGTAGGCAGTACATCGGTTCTAAAAGAGCCATCAGATGTGTTTTGGTGAGAATGTAGCACAGCAGAGTAGAAAAAAATATGAAAAAAAACGATCCACAGCAAACGTGTTTCCCCTTTTTTTGTTTTTTTTTTTTTTAATTTGGTACCTAGGTATGCTTGCTCTTGTTTTAAGTTTGACTTTGAGGTTTGTTTGATTTCTTTATTTTTGAACACTCCGGATCTTATACACTACTTAATGATTACATATTGTTGATGGGTTTCGTCTCCAATTGTGTTGTTTTTATAAAATGAAAATAACAAATATTAATACTGATTTATTCTATAGTTATTTTATTATCCAATTTTATTACAATTTATTACAAAGTTGGCAACGCGTTTCGTTATTAAATACCATTTTAGGGTTTGTTAAACTGAATCTTAATTATTACTCAGCCTACAAAACAACAATAGCAACGTCCTATCCGAATGCTTAGCATCAGTTTGTGTAAGCCTTGATTCTGGTTTGATCTTGATGGGCTATCCGCACGCCAATCCAAAAAGGCGGTTTTTTCGAAAACTTTTAATGCGTTCACACTGCACATTTCCGTGTTTTTGTTGAGGCTCTGACTATTCTGACGTTTGATTGGATGGCGCTGAACTTTTCATAAGTTTGTTTGTTTAGTTCATCTCTCAAAAATTATAATTTTTTTGTTGGAAGCATCAACAAAATGTCACAAAAAAATTAAAACTTGTTATATCTGCATAAAAATTTAATAATATATACAAATATGTACATATGTATGTATACAATGAAACTTAATACATGCCTTTGAGACGCTTGACTGCAAAAATCTGTCAAATGAATTTAAAGTGACAAAACACATTTTTTCTAAACATTATGCTTGATTTCAAGATTTTCCAATTTCAATTTTTACTTTAACGCCAACACAATTTATCAAATCAAATAAAACGACATCAGTCACAACTCCGCCTTATAAATACATACGGGTGGGTAATCAGCATTAAGATGACAAAATCGAACATAGCTATCTATTAAATTTAAAAAAAATACAAACTAATTGATTGAAGTCAAAATAAAACGGAAAATATAAAAAGAGAAGTAAGTTATTAAACAAATTTATATTTAAATTCGTGAAATATGTGTTACTTATAAACTTTCAAATATATTAAATGACTCGTAGACCAATTATCTTAACCATATTTTTGATGTTATCTACTTGTTATTATAAGATCCTTATATGTTTACATGTTTACGTGTTCTTATTTATTTATTTATTTATTTATTTATTTTTTTTTAATTTATTTATTTATTTATTTATTTATTTATTTATTTATTTATTTATTTATTTATTTATTTATTTATTTACTTATTTATTATTGTAACCTTTTATTATTTTTCTTTTCTTTGTAAATTTACATTACATATTTATTTACATGTTGTTTCATTTATGTATCACGTTCATATTTATACATACGTTTATTTATTTATTTATTTATTTATTTATTTACATACTGTTTATTTATTTAGTCATTTACTCATTTGTTTTTCTTATTAATTAACTATTGCATTTATTTAATTATATATTTCATACAAATATGTATTCATCTATCTACTAACAAAGTACTAATATACATTTATAAATTAATTTATTATTATTATTCACTAACCCAATTCATACTAACCTTCTTCATTACTATAGTTGTGAAGTTGAATTTCTAATTCGAGTCCAAATGTACCTGATTTTTTTTTTTTTTTTGTTCTTATTTTGTATTGAAGGTTTTATTTGTACTTTCCTTCAAAGTAAATTCTTTATTTTTTTTGTAAACTTTATTTATATTAAAATACTTATTCAGTAGAAAGATATTATTATAGCATATCAAATCTCTGTGTGTAAACTGTGCGGTAGCTTACCAAATGTATATCTAAATACCGAAAATAAAAATCTATCTATCTATCAATTATCTGCGCCCTCTGTCTGTGAGTAAGACACACTATTTATGTTAAGTAACATAAAAGTAAAGTTAAAGTAGGTAAATGTTAGTAGTTTTTCTTGTTAAATGTTGACTGACTGGGTTGCGGTTTGTCACCAAAACTCACTTTTTTTGTTGCATCTTTGAAAATACCAATTTTTTATAAGTTTATTTAATTTATGAAAATATAGTTCTTTGTGTAAAAAGCGAGCATTATTAAATTAAAATAAATTATTGTTTTTTCATGCGTATGCTTTTATATCGACAATTGGATTAATGAAGCCTCAAAACTTTTTTCGGGATTGCAATTTATCTAAACACCTAGGAAACAGGGCAAACAGCATTTTATCTGAATTTTCCAGTGAAAACCTTTAAACTGGATAATTTTAGTTCAAATGTCAAATTAAAAAATATTTAAAATATGCAATTGGCTCTATACTTGTTCACATAAAATATGAATACCAACAATTTTAGAAATTACGATGAAAAAAAGCTATTATTAATATTTCTACTATTTTTGGGATTTTTGTTTTGTATGTTTTGATTTAATTGCCTATTCTATACTCCACTGTTATTTGGTATTGTCCCTGTGCCATTCCAAACACTTTGATTATCCTCAATCAATGGTCAAAAAAAAATCATTTCTAGAGATACTCATGTGAATTTTGTACCAACTACAAAAACACCATCAACAACGAAAAAGAAAAAAAAAAAAGAATTCCCAAAATACAAAAACAAGTTGTGCGATGAAATGAAACATGGACGAAACTATTCGAGTTGAAATGAAGTCGTAAGCCTATAAAACCTCCCAGAAATTGAGTTTGTGTTTGGTTGTATCGAAATATACACCATACACATTCCTACATCGAACTTCGATTTCGATATACTAAACCTATAGATAGCCAATCAATCGGAATCGATTTGAATTTCGACGTGTTATCGCTGCCGTCTGTTTCATCTGGTGCTGTGCGGTGCGGTGCGGCGCGGCGTTTTGTTGTTGTTGTTATATGGTTTTATTTCGTCTCTTAAACAACGCAATTTAGGAGTTGACATTCGAGCTTTGTTGTTTCTTTTTTCTCTATTTTTAAATCACCGTTGTATGTTTCTGTTTTTTTTTTTTATTGATTTTGTCTAAAACTTTATTTTATTGCAATTTGAATTAAAAGCAATTCGTAGGATATTGTTTGATTTTTTTATAGTATTTTTTTTTTTATCTTCGACAGATTGTATTTTTGCTATAAAAAAATAGACAACGAAATTAGTATTTAACAACACAAGTTGTACGGAATGTGAATTTGTGGTTTGGAAGGACTATTTTGGTGAAATTCGTAGAACCTTTTTTTTTTATTTGAAATAACATGTTCAGGAAGCTGAAAAACTAATAAAAGTATAAGCTTCAGTTTGGCTTTATCATTTGTTTCCTTTTGCGATAGCCCCTTTATTTTCCAAAAACAGCTTTTTCAAATGTTAAGTTGTAAAATAGTTTCTTAAATAGTTGTTGTTTATATAGCCCTATTTTTATCATCATCATCATCCTCCCAAGTCAAAGTATACGTAGTTGATGATGATGATGATGGTGAAACTCTCAAACTGTAATCAAACAAAAAAAAAAAACTTCATCCTATTCAAATCAATGGTAATTTTGCCATCATTGTTTGGTTGGTTATATCGATTTGGGTAGCTGTGTTTTAAAAGTTAAATTAATCATCAAAAGTTTTATGCTTCAAGTTTGTTTAAATTGTAAAAATAGAATAGACGGAAATGGATTTGTTTGGTCATATAGAAAACAAACAATTTTAGTGAGAGTGGTAAAGTATGCAGGTTTTGTTTTTTGATGAATTGTTCTTGTTTTTGAAAAGACTTTTTAATATTTTTTTAAAAAGAAACTTGAAACTATTTTTAGGCATTTTTTTTTTTGGAATTTTGAGAAATTGATTTTGAAGTTTTTAAATGCTTAAGAGTTTTTGAATTGATTTAAATTTTTTTTTGTTGACTTAACATGGGATACAAAATTCTAAGTTCAATAACTTCATAAAAACTCTTGAGTTTTTTGAATAATTAGTTTTAGAAATGCCATGCAATGTTTCTATCCTTCATTAAAACTCAAAATATTCAAAATTGCTTAATGCTTAAATTATAATTTTTGTGTAGTATTTTCTATTTGTTTTTCAAACTCATTATTAAATTTCCAAAGCAATCCGCCAACAAAACTGTCAAAAAATAAAGTCACAATTTACTGAAAACATGAAAAACTTTAAGTATCCACTTGAACCACATAAAATAGAAAGAAAATAAAAGATCTCGGTCTGGTTTTCATCTAAGAAAAAGTTGCATTAAAATAATTTAGTAAACTTTTTGACCAAATAAAAATGGCCGCTGAAAAAAAAATGTATTTATTTAATTTTTTTTCTTAAATTTATTAGTTTGAAATTTAGTTTTATTATTTTTGTCAAAGGGTCAGTTTTTTTTTGTTTTCGTATCATTGATTACATTTTAAGTGTTATTCTTCTTAAAATGATAGGAAAATCTTATTAATTTTCAAAAAGTTTTTTCTTCAATTCGTTTTTTTTTTTAAATTTAAATTTGTGTTTTTTTTCTGTGTAAAAAAAGTAATGGAAAATTCAGTTGACAGTTAAAAAATGGCGCATTCAAAATGAAAGCTCGTCTTGGAAGACCCGTTGTTGCTCAGATTAAATACATAAGTATAGTTCATCTTTAAGAACAACTACGTGAAGCCTAAGCCATGCAGTTTGTTCCACATTCCGAATAACTTACATATACTTTATACCATCGACTTCATAAATGACTGTATAAACTCATGTATAGGCACGATTTTCTTCTCTAGGGATGTAATACGGGAAATATATACATATACCTATCCACTCCCTCAAAAAACAAAAAAAAAACACTGATCCCACACTTGAAAGCAAATCACGTCTTTTGTCTATCCCTAAAGTAATAAATTTTGTTGCAAGTCGAATGTGTACTATACATCCCTACTTCCATACTGAAGGCCTTTGAGCTGTTATTTTTTTTGTTTTGTTTTTATCAAGGGACTAATAATACAGAAATCGAATATTAACACAAGTGAGTTGCTATAATTCCTTACCCACGGGAAGTAGCAGGAGTATAAAGTGTAGGCAGAAGCACACTGATCTTCTGCACCAGTGCTGTTTCTGAAGGTTATTTTTTATTTACAAACTTCCAACCTGATTTTTATTAAAGTTTTTTTTTTGTTTTAGATTCAAACGAAAAAAAAGCGCAACTCGAAAACCGTTATGATAAGTACTAAATTCAGAGATGTCATGACTTGGCTATTCAAATTTGACCTTTATTACCGGAACTTCCTAGTAAATGTAGGTAGGTTAAAGGTCACAGAAACAGGAGACTTCCTATCTTTTTTTTTTGAACTTTGCAAAAGTATTATTCCTTTATTTATTCTATTTTCAAATAGGTAGGTCGGTTCTAACTTAGAATTAACTGTGTCAATAAATAAAAAAAATAATTCCACCTTTATTTCCGAAAGCTTATTTACTTGACAATTGATTTTTTTTTTTACTAAAACAACACAACATGTAAAAGACAATCTTCTGTCTCTATAATTCAGCCTTAACTATCCTACATGCGTGTTTAAATGCTGTACAAATGCCTTAATTTCTATTGTCAATCCCCTCACAATAGCAAATAAGTCACTCAAAGTTCAACGCCCTCGATCAAACAAAAATAATATTTTCTTCTTCTCTGAAGAATAAGCTTTAAGGACCTGTGCGAGCTGATTTAATCACACACCCAGAAAATAGGTTGTGATGTGCGTGTATGCTTACAATTCACAATTAGTTTTCATTGTTTTTTTTTTTTTTTTTTTTTTCAAAAAAGGATTCCGCCTTAAACAAAAAGCACACATAATACCCTATTAAAAAGAAACACAGCTTACAGGATCAATTAACACTCATTCAAGATTTTCATATGTCTCGTTTTGTATCTTTATAGAGAAATCCTTATTTGAAGATTTGTATTCGTATGCATGAATACTTCAAGGATTATTTTGTCTTACACACGCACACGTTTACAGTTAAATTGATATCCTACCAGGCACTCAGTATAACTAAGCAAGAAAAAAAAAAAACTCAAACTGAAACTGAAACAAATGATTGAAATATCTTTTTGACGTAGAAATTTCTATAACACATCCGTTTAGCTGAAGGATATAATTGCATCAAGTTTTTTGTAATTACTTACCAACTCGCAACCACTCAAGGTGCGAGATTATGGTCGGGCTATAGTGTATAGTCGTCGTCGTCATATATATTTTTTTTTTGTTCTTTGTTTTGTTGCCTTCTTGTTGTTGATGACTAAAACAAAACTTATTTATCCTTGGGGTTCAAGATGAAGAATAGTGTTAAGGGCAAACAACCTTTATACCCAACCATCACCTCCCACCCACCCTATTCACATTCTTATACATTTTTCCTTTTGAAAGTTAATATTAAAGGCACAAGATGAAGAGCATAGAAAAAAACAAAAACAAAAAAAATAGGTACCTAGGTACGAAAGAAAATTTCCACTTGAAAGGCATAATGACAATGGCAATTCCTTGTGTTATTAATAAGGAAGTGCTACTTCCATAAATTATGTTCGTATATATAGTCTTTAGTGTATAGTAGGTATACTTTATACATAGTCAGGTACGAGTAGGTACGTACATATATACATTTACAGCATTCTTGAAGAGAGGTTATACTTTGTTGAGAAAAAAAAAGTTTGTTGCAGATTTATAATATGGTTGCCAATAGTTACTATTTTACGACCAAGGTTAGCAGAACAAACTTTTTTTTTTGATGGCATTAATTAGCGCTTAATTAATTCTTTTAATTGCTCCAAAAAAAATTGTGTGTTCCATTGTCTTAGCAAAAATCAATGTTTAAGCTCAGAACAACTTGCGAAAACCTAACTAAGAAAAAAAATGATTTTGAAAAATAAAAATAAAAAATCGAATATTTTTGATAAACAAAAACTGCTTTAAATACAATCTCAATTTTAAAAATTAAGTATTTTCCAAGATTTGACAAAAAAAAAAAAAAAAAATCCTTAGATTTCCATGTTCTGCTTATCTACTTTAATTCGACTTTCTCAAAAATCATAAGAATTTTCACTAAGCTCGAATTAAATGCTAAATATTATAAATATTTGAAAATTCGAACCATTTCTATTTACTTCAGTTCTGTTCACTCATAGGACCCAAATACAAGAGCAGCGAAAACTCCTTCTCCGTTGTGAAAAAATATTTTTGTTTTTGTATCCTAAAATACATACTGTCTTTCCCTCTCATTGTGATGAACTGAAATTCAAGACTACTAATGTTCACCGACATCTCCTTTCAAATCCCCACATACTTACTTAAAGCTCGCACTGTGTCTCTGACATATAAAGGGTACATAAAATCCCCTTTAGTGCGCGCTAAATAAAAAAAAAAAAAAAAAAAAATATGTACTTTGAAAAAAGAAAATTGTAAATTTTTCAGAAGAAAAAGCTAGATTTAGATTTGGACAATCATTATCACGCAATGAAAAAAATGAAGAGATAAAGACCCAAAGAAAAAAAATCTACCACAATAAAAAAAAAAAAAATGAAACGCAAATATCAAAATCATAAAATCTTCCAAAATATTAACTATACCAACATAATTTATTCAGAATGGCAAAGCGTAAAATATAAACAATGTCTAAGAATATGCGACATTTTGGCATCGTGTGTTTTTTTTTTTTTTTTTTTTTTTTAAGAACATACTCCTTTGGAAAAAGACTATGCAAAAATAAATGTTAGTTTATGATAAATTTCCCAACTGTTAAATGGCCGACATTATTAATTTTAACTTCAAAGTGTCCAATTTTTTTTTACCAAAATTGGCAACCACTACTAAGGGACCTATTATTCTGCTGTGCAGGTGAAAATAAAGCAAAACACATGTTAAAGACATTTTTTTTTTGTTAAGAAAAATTTCGCGTAAATAAGTTTATTGCTACCCCATTTTTATGGTAAGATGTACATGATACTCATCGGGTTAAACAAAAAAAAAAAAAAAAGCTTACCTATATCATCATTTTATATACACATTCTTTTCGTCATGATCATACCTACACATAATAGTAGTCGTTGTGGTAGGTATAAGGATAAAGCCTTTCAAAGTTCATAAAGCCAGCCACGACGACGACGCTTATCGTATTGTTTATGGGTTCATATTAGAACTCTCCTTTGGGCAATTTATTTCATTTAATGAAGATAACTTGTCATACGCAGGCTAGCATAAGATATTATAGCTAGGGTAAGAAAGATAATGCTAATACAACCAGTATCATGATGGCTTTAGATGAAATATCTTTTTGAGTTAGTCTACCATAACAAAAAAAAAATTTAGATGGAGTTATGTATTTTTTTTTTTAAATAAACTCAGAAAAAAAAATGAAACGTTTAGGTTTTTTTTTTGGTAAAGTTCAACAAACTCAATATTACAGTCAACCTTGGATCGCAGTGAAAAATCGGAAATGAATTATAAGGAACCTTATAACCTTTTACTTAAGCAAAGCTCATTATTCCATCATGTTTTATTCAGTACCATTCTTTTAATCGCACTAAAATCACAAAACCCCCAGACTCCTCGTTTCACCTTTAACAAAAAAAAAAAAAACAAACAGAAATAAAAACAAAAGTTAGAAAACCAGCTTCTGTATGAAAAATTCAGTGACATTTCTCTTTCTCTTGTATCATCTATATTTATGCATAAAATTTTGTGACCTCAACCTTTGCTCATAGCCCCGTTAAAGTAAATATACGTCTAGACATTTCAAGAAGACACATCGAAATAATTCATAATTATCATTTCATTACATTTTCATATTATGAAAAGCTTGTTACTCTATCCTATCCTATCCCTCACAATATTATGATGATGATGATGGTGTAGTAACATCAAATGAGCTCCAGTGACTGTAAAAAAAGAAATTCTCATAGAAATTTTAATTATAATCCTGATGACAAGGACGAAGAACAAAATGCATTCATTCAGAATTCGCTTTTTTAACCTCTTTTTTCCTTCATGTATGCAAGTGCCATCTTTTTTTTTTTTAATATTATTTTTATGTTTGTAAAGCCTTTCAAAAGGGAGGTAATATTTGTTTTTTTTTTTATTCATCCTCAAAATAAAGAAAATTAATATTCATTCACATCCCAAAGTATAATTACTTAATTAATTTTCCCCCAAACTGTTCGTCTCCAAAGAGAACTCAACAATGACGACAACTCAAAGGACAAACACAACAACAACAACAACAACAAAAAGGACCAGAAATTTGAAGCAAATATTATTCTGACATTATACAAAAAGAAAGAAATAACCTTTCTTCCTTCAATTATTTTTAGTTATCGTACCTAACCTTACATTTTTTTTTTCAACTTAAATGATTATGCATTCATATTGGAACGTATTCGTTGTACGTACAATGTATGTAAAGTCTATACCTTCCTTATGGAGCTCATAGGTATACTTAACTAGGGCAAATTTGAGTTGGTTTGCAAAGTTATCGCATGTAATTATTTGGCAATTACTCAGTGTCGGTCACAGAATTGTGTTTGAGTTTTGTTCGAGAACAAATTTGCATCTGGAAAATTGGTTTTCATGTTTAACATCCCAAACAAGAACAACTATATCTATATACGATGCGAAGCGAAGCGATGAGAGCAAATCAATTAAATTTGTCAAAATTTGGTTTTGGTGTTCCTTGTTAAGTGGCAAATCCTGATGCTTCGAATAGGGAAATAAAAAATTATTAAAATGGGTTTATATTATGTACCTCGTATATGTATAATTAAATTAATCTATTCAATTAGTTTTATTTAAAAGTATTTTAAGCTTGTTTTGGTTTTTGTTGGCGAAACTAAACAAAAGAATTTAATACCTGCCGCCTGTTTTCTGTGCCATGTTATGTTATGTTCTTCTCATCATCGTCATCAACATTACGAACAATGTGCACTATTTCGATTGTTAGTTGATGTTGTTGAGGTAGGTGATAGCCCTTGGGCGTAATGTATTACATCATCCTTCTGGCGGTGTTATCTATGTCTGCTTCATTGTTAAAATATAACAACCACATATCAGTGGGTAACATATAGTAGCAAAGGTACTTCTTCAACTACTAACCAGTCCAGTTAAATTGTACTTTTTTTCGATATAAGTTTTGGGGTAGTTTTGATTTTTACTCTGCCTCAGTTTTTTGAGGTTAGCTGAATCCGAATAGTAAAAATATGAATTCTGCACAGCGGTCTTGGACCTACCATTCCGTAGGGAGTTATTGTCTAACGATTGTCGCAAACCGATTTCTGTTTAGCATTTCTACAACTACAGTTTAGTTTAGAACAGGTTTTTGAACGGTCTTGAATTGCGCTGGTCACCAACAATCGGTCTTGAACCTAAAATAACGACGTCGTTATCACTTAGTGATTTATTCGGTTTGGCAAGGGCATCGTTGGCCGCCATCAAACGTTCATGGACCTGCAATTCCTTAATCAGGAGGTTTACTTATTTATCTATCGATTGGCGATTACCAATTTTGGTAAGCATTCATCTCTTTTAAAGAAAGGGTTTTTAAAAAGGACCAAGCAGTACAAGATTTTCATTTCTATCACAACCCAAATCATAGTTTTCAAATGATATACTTACGTTTTGGCTATTTTCCACAAAATCTGACTCCGAGGAAGAATCAGCATCATCAGCTCGACAACCGGGGTCCTACCTGGCCTCCTTCAACAAGTCTCTCCACCTATCCCGGTCTCGAGCCGACGCCATCCAGTTGCGCACCCCACGGCTTCGGGGGTCCTGGTCTGCCACGCTGCCGTCTACCATAGAATGTACCACAAAGGACTTTCGGAGCCGGTTCCTCTTGGCTCATACGAGCTAGGTGCCCTGCCCACCGGAGTCTACCGAGCATAATTTTGGTCCTATGTCTGCTTCAAGGTAGATTGCGTACAATTCATGATTGTACCGTCTCCGGAATCGTCCTTCCTCACAAATGGGGCCAACAATTCTCCATAAAACTTTTCTCTCGAACGCGGCTATGAGGTCGGAGTGTCTTTTACTAAGCATCACCCAAGTCTCGGATCCATACGTGAGTACTGGCAGGACCATGGTCCTGTACAGCAGCAGTTTTGAAATTATGGTGAGATTTCTGGATTTGAAGAGCTTTGACAGACTATAGTAGGCTCTGTTGGAATTGAGCAGCCGCCCACGTATTTCTTCTTCTATATTGTTATCGGCTGCTACTATTTACCCAAGGTATTTAAAGGATTGCACCACTTCAAATTTCCGATCCGCTATCTTAAATGTGGAAGAATAACTCCATAAAAAACCAAGACCTACTAAGTGACCTACAACTCTCAACCATTCCCGTGTGCGTGCTATTGCCGGAATAGAAGGGACCTACAATTTCTCACTCCTCTACTCTTGGAGAATTCGTCAATTTCCAACAAGAAGCAGCAGCCATTTCTGTTCTTAGGTGACATTGGCAGTAGTCGACCCAGGTTCTTGACACTTCACACCATGCCACGGGCTGCAACACTTCAATCCTTTAAATTTCCACCAATAAAGAGCTAAGAACCCCTAACCTCTTATCAGGGTGATACAAATTTCTTCTCAACACCTCAACGATTTGATTAAATGTTCATAACCTTTTCAATGACTTAGTCGCGTAAAAACAATAATTAATCATTGATATTTTCGAGAGAGAGACAAGTTGAGGAAATTATTTTCATTAAGATGTCTAGACTGTTTAACAGTAACAAAAAAAAAGGTTTTTTCCTTGACTTTCAACAATCCTTTTAAAATCTTCAGACAAAATAAAATTCTCGAGGAGCGTTTAGGTAATTAATCCCCATTTTTAAATTCAAAAAACATTTCATTGATATGTCCCATCATTGTAAATTAAAATTATATTACATCAAACATCACATCATATCTATTACACGTGTAAATTTTATAAGGACCGAAGAAGTCATCTATTAACTAAAATAAAAGGCAATTGTGTGTTTGAGCAATTAATTTCATTCATATGCACCATTTTGTAACAATAAAACCATATCTACATATTTTGAGGAGAAAATTTTACATTTAAATGCAATTATCTTCCACTTGGTATAACACTTGCTTCCAAGCGAAAGGAACAATTTTAGTCAATGGCAAAGGTGGGAAGTATGTTTGGATATAAGTAGGTATGGAATAGAAATGCTTAACACCTCGTGTGCCTTTCAACATGGTATGGTAATCATAAAGGGATTATTCAAATATATACATTTATCAACATTGCAAGCACGAACTCCCGAATGCGAAAAGGTTGAATTGCACTTACGATGCAAACAATATGTGGTACAACAAAAGGTTACAGCACAATTACAAAATGGTGGCCTAAGCAGCGCTGTACATAATAGAGCTGTTCGCGTCAAAATCCAAAAAGTTCAGTCTTGTGGAGATCTCGCCTCGATACCGGCTCAACATCTGCTCAGTCTCGTCTGGTTTTGTGGGAAAAATGAGACACAACCAGTCCCGTGTAAAGAACCGAAATTTGGTTTTACGTGGACACCTGCCTATTATGGCCTAATTCCACGGTGGGCCTACCCACAATAACGGGGTCGACTTGAGTGTGACCAACACCCCAGGGAATTTCCCAGTAGCAATTTGGTTCACGTATTGCAGTACGCTCACCCCCCTTGCTGAGGGGCGAAGCCTATCTGCACTTCTTGTACCCGAATCCCCTGCTAGATTCGGATACCAATTGCTGACGCGATTTTGTCATAACCACAGCCAGCACGAACTCCCCGAAGGGGCCGACCTCAATAGATAGACCAGGCCGAAACCTGTGGGCTATTCTATCTCCCGTGCTACCGGATGTTTACATTTAATGCAAACTTCACTGTCCGGTCACGCTAGTCTTTTCTGTATTTCAATATGTTTTATATATATTAATTATAATATATATTATATTGGATACTTTTCAGACTACTGGTTAGACTCTGCAACGTCCTGGGAGCCAGTACCATTGGGCAAACCCAACGGCTACTCGCCAGAGATCTGAGGTTAAAACCCCTGGTCCCGCTAGGATATATGCAACCTGATAGTACATAGCATCCCTACACCAAGGTGCGGGGAGTATGTACCCTATTCCTGTCCAACACGTAATCCAGTCATTATCCATATCTAATAGTTCGCTATTTTCATACCGTCAATTCCATTAATCTCATTTAGGGAGCTCCAGCGATAGGCTAGAGTTCCCAATTGTCTAATTTTCCCGTTCATATGCTTGGGGAGAGACTGGTGACCAGCCTCTCCCCAGTTCGTCTTCTTTACCCGTTTCAGGTGCAGATAACCCTGAATATCCCCAGGGATCACCGCACCATCCACTTTGCCGTTTAATACCATTGCTACCGTCAATTCCATTATTTCAGTCAAAAACCTTTACAGGATGCCAGCAGCAGTACTAGTGAAGTTACCTTCAGTTCCTGGACTACTGACACCCTATTGCTACTACCCGATTTGGGGGAGTTTCATAGCTATATCTACTACTATAGCCATCCACTTCCCCTCCTCTTATCCGTTACAAAACTATGTATCAACCTTGTTACGCCCTTGTTGCTCCCTTGTTGGGGACACTTAGTTTCGAGACATGTGAATTTAATTCACATGCCCTACTTATCCCCCTCACCACGCAAAGGTGGTCCCCATGAGGGGGAGTCCCGTGTAAAGTTAACACTGTTAAATTTAAGAAACCGTAATGTAGTTAAGTTAACTAAAGAGTGTCCCAACAAGAACGCAAGATTTAAATTTGGCGCCATTCGAAGTGTCATTGTTTGACATTTGAACAATTATTATTGTTTGTTAGTAGACGGTATAAGGTTAATAAAAATGAAGCGCAACACGAATGAACAACGCATCCTCATAGTGAAATTGTTTTACCAAAATGGTGAAAGTTTTGCGGCTACAGTTCGCAAATTGCGATCAATTTATATAGTTATTTGGGATTAATGGAAAAATTTGCTAAAACTGGGTTGGTCACTGATGTAAAGACAACAACGCGCCTTCGGCCAGGTCGATCGATCGAAAATATCGCAGCAGTACGTGATGATGTCGCTCAAACTCCATCCACCTCAATTCGACACCGAGCTCAGCAAATTGGTGTTTCCAAATCCACTATGTGAAATGATAACCAATTTGTTCGTGCCTAGAATTGAAGAAATAAATGTGGAGGGGATGTCGTTTCATCAAGACGGCGGCGCCACATCTCATACAGCTAGAGAAACAATTCAATCGCTGCATCAGTCATTTCCGGGTCCTCTTAAAAGAGGAAATTGGACGCTGCATTAATGAAATACCGCAGCATTTATGCAAAACGGTATTGAAAATTTCATTAAAAGATCGCGTATGTGCCAGCAAAGCCGAGGCGGCCATCTGCCCGATGTGTTGTTCCATACATAACCTCATCCTGTCTACCTTACGATATAATAAAGAATTCGCGAGTTTTTTTTAAATATCTGCGTTTTATTTAAAATTTAAATCTTGTGTTTTTGTTGGGACACTCTGTAGATGTCGTGTCATTTTAAAAATATTATAGTGTAGGTTTAGCCAAGCTAGGATTATTTTTACACTGCATATGGTTAATTTAACGGTGTTGTCATGTTAATGTCGCAAACATCTGGTGCTGGTTTAATATGACTTTGAAAAATTGGAACGTTTTTAACGTGATCAATAGTGTTAAAAAATAATAATATGGGAATTAGTAAGATTCTTTCTTGATTTTCTCTGAGTGTAGAAACTACTACTGTTAACATTAATATATTCAATTAAATGTTTCAAAAACACAACTTTCGAATAATTAGCTTCACTAAAACACCACCGATACTATCGCTAAATAAAATTTTAGAGCACAGCATTTCATAGCAGTCTTGGGCTTCTGCCAAAACAAATTCTTTAATTATTTCAAAATTCCTCGAGAATTTGATGCACAAAAAAAAAGATAAAAATTCTTTTCTTCTTTAAAAAAAAATCCTTTAAAAAATACTTCGCCCACAACGGAAATAAAAGAAACTGATTCTTTGATAGTAATGCGGCTAATTGATGGCAAAGCGATGTCAATGCATAAGGCGGCTCTTTTGTTAACGCTGCTGCTGCTGCTGCTAGAGAACCTAAGCCTCTTTGGTTATTTCGTCCTTATGAACATCTTATACTCGTATGATGTTTTGTTAGCCTTAACTCAGTTTGTTTAAGTGTAAATGTCAAGAAGAAAATCACATAAAATTTTGTTCTCTAAAAACTTTTTTTTTTTGTTGTGTCTTTGCGGCTACCGGATAAGAGGACGAAAAGTTTTTAACTTTAATACCATAAGTGAGCAGAAACCCAAGAAGTAAATTTGCTTTTGTTTTTGAGAGTACCTACATAACTTTTTACATTCTGGTGGTCTGATGGTCCTTGGTGTTCTTTTCTTCTTTTGTTACTTAAAGTAGTAAAATAAAATTTATGTGAGGTTGTCTTTGTATAGAATTCTGTGTTTCTAATAAAGATATTTTCTCTTTCCTACGAAGAAAAAAAAAAACAAATCAAAGCTATTTTGTAATTAACAAGCTAATTATGCATTAAAATTAACGATGGGAGTATAGCTAAATATAATCTCATTTGTATCGACAGCTGCTAAAGAAGAGGAGATAGAAAAAATATATCCAATACGACCTATCCTAACTCGGTCCCCTCCCTCCATTTTGTATTTTAGCTAAATGTAATGTTGTAACAGCTCTAAGAACCTCATTTACGCAACAGAAGATAATTAAGAGGGTTTAAGGTTTTATTTTTTTTTTTTTGAGAATTTCTTCTTGTTGTTGCTTTGGCTACCGCATCTTTTCAACTTAGCAAAAGAAAACTTTTTTGTTAAGCTTGTTAAAATCTCATCAAAAGATTGAAACAAAACACACAAATGGATGCAAGTAAATGAGTGAATGAAGAATGTATATAGGGGAAAGGGAGAGAGATGGAGAAAAAAAATAAAGATAACGTATTGGTTGGACGGACTTGCTTTACGCCGCCGCCCGAGAAGCATTCATGGAAGGTTGGCAAGAATTTGGAATCCAAAGTAAGGTTAGACATAGCCGTATACTTTCACCAATATTGTTCCTGTTGGTGATTAAAGATGATTTGCATTCAGCTTTGTTGAATGAAAAATGGAGGAACTCAGTAGACTCAGCAATTTTACCTCAAACAGTTTAATTATGCGGATGACGTATGCTTGCTCCATCATAGGATCATCGATTTCAAATGACATCAAGGGTAAAGAGGGAAGCTGAAATCATCGGGCCAAAGATCAATTCTGTAAAAACAAAAAGAATCAGCCTTAGAACTTCCTCATCTGCTCAAGTAAATATTTCCGGACAACCATTAGACATGGTTTGCAATATATTGGAAGTATTGTCTCTACGGATGGTGGAATTGAACTAGACATCAACAGCCGAATCGGGAAAACAAAAGCTGTGTTTGGTATGCTTTCCAAAATATGGAGAAACAACTCCATAGACTCAAAGACCAGTCATAGTTGTTCCACTTCAATGTTGAATCCGTGCTTCTTTACGGGTGTAGCATTTAGAAAATCACTACTGCTACCAGTAGAAAGCAGCTGCAAACGTTCTTTAATAGATGTCTACGCAACATTATTTAGAATTTCTGGCCAAATCGAATCTCAAACTTCTAACTGGACAGAAATGCATTGACTCTGTCATACGAAGACGTATGTGGCAGTGGATTGGCCATACGCCCCGGGTAACGAATGCATTGCTAGTCAAGCGATACAATGCAAATGCAATTTTTTCACTCAGACAGGCAGATGACCAGGCCAACCTAGAAGCACTTGGCGAAGAAAGGTCGAGAAGGAACCAGCACAACTGTGGAAGAGTTTGGGAGAGCTTGCAGGCCCTGACGGAGGTAATAAGTCTGAGTACCTAAGTAAGCAAGTATGCTAAATCCTACAAATAAAAACAGTATTGATAAATAGGAGAATATGACATCCAAAGACTTTTTTGAAAATGAACTTGGTCTCAACAAGAAGAAAAATTTATATGTATGCCAGAAATGCTTCTAAAAACCAACTTCTAGTAATTAATGACTTTCGAAAAAAGTATTTACTTTGTTGTTCCTTTTCTTTTTCACTAAATTCTAATTGAAACTTTCTCATAACTTTGTTTTATGAATCTTTAACCAGCCTTTGTATAGCCAACATCTAAAGCGAAGAAAAAGGAGGTGGAAGGACATTTTGATGTTTACTTTAGGCTTAGAGAATTAAATACGCTTAATTAATTCCATTTTTATGTGGGCACGGGCGGGCGCTATCAGAGAATTGCCTCCCTAATTGAGAAATAAAATTTAACATTATATTATTTTTTTTGTTGTGTCATCTTCATTCTTTTAAAGAATGATATAAAATAATGAAGATGAAAGCAACACACAAAAAAAAATCCGCAGGATATAAAAGCTTTTGTTAAATTCCAAAAAAAAAATATAACGTACGCATGGGATAAATTTGTTTTCATTGTTTTAACTCTCTTTAATGGATGTCAGTTTATTTTCTCCCGTTATATATTAGTAACATAAACAAAATAAACTGTTAATACATTTAAAAAAAAAGAATAATTTAGGGAGAAGAAGAAAAACAACAACAAAGGAGGATTTTTCAAAATTATAATTATGGCTTTTTTGCTGAATTTATAAATTATGGAAAATAAACTTTTGCCTAAAGCACAGATGTAAGGTGCATGGTAAAAGAGGGTGTTAATTAAATCAAAGACATTAGTGGAGTTTTTAAATTTATGCTTAAATGTGGCAGATCTCTAAATTAACATTTAAAAACAAAAAAACTCATATCAAATAATTTCTTGAGGGCTTTTTAGAAGATTAATATAATTATTCTTCAATTTCAATGAATATTTACTATTATAGTTGACATTTAATTTTTGTTTTTAATTTAAGTAGTTACTGAATAATCCAAATAACCCTTATAAAACATTTTGGGTAATTCTCGTCTAATAACATTTATATAAGCTGGAACATCATATAGCCTTTTTCTCACATCCTCAGAACTGAACAACTCTTCAATTTCCTCAATGCCAATTTCGGTATAATAAAGCAATGGCAATATTGTACTCAGCATAAACAGTTCTGAAATTGTTGTTAATTTAAGTTTTGTTTTCTGAAAAATAGATAAATCTTTATTTTACCCATATGTCTGTGGCGTAAAATATCAATAAAAAATTCAAAAATTTCTGGAATTCTTCCTTGAAATTCCATCTTCTTCAAAGTACTGATAAAACTCGAGCTATAGTGATGAACTATTTCGTCATAATTATCAACACGTAGATCTTCACCTATCAGCAAATACATTCCATACAAAATATCCATAACAGCTGGTCCGAAGTAACACATTTGGAAATCGATCTTTAAAAAATAACTTTAGAAAATTATTTCGAATATTTTAGAAATTTTGTTTGACTTACCAACATAATATCTTCTAATTCGTTTTTAGCATTTCTCTTGAACATCAAGTTTTTACTGTGGAAATCACCATGGCAAAGTACAAAAATGCTGTCGGGTTTTTTATCATTTTTGTATGAGGTGGCGGAATTCATGCATCTTTTCAAGATGTCATCCTGAATTGATCGTAATTTCGGAACGTATTGCTTTAAGTCATCAATTGTTTCAAGTTTTTCGATTAGTTTCTTTGTTCCATTTATCATGAAAGGCATGACTTCGGAATCTTCAGTATTGAAAATTCCATGCTTGTAGTTTGTTACTGATTCATCGCCCTGTTATTAAAATTCAATTACTGTTTATATTTTTTAATGATAAGTCCTTAAGTCAAACGCAATTCAACAACAGTTTTAATTTTTTTAAATATATTATAGACCCTGAAACTGCATTTTACTTAATGATCCTAACATAAAATTAATTACTATTGTTTTATTACTTTAAGCACTTACCTCAGCAGCAAGTTTATAACTCACTGCATGCCACTTAGCTAATTTTGTTAAAGCAGCTTTAGCTTCTTCCAAGTTAAGTGTTCTGTCGCGTAATGTCTCATAGCCCTTTGGTACGATGTCTTCAAAAATTATTAATTTCTTTGGTGTCAATGAATAATACAATACTCTAAAAATCAAATCATGGCAATCCATAAGGGAGGAAGAATAACAAAATACAATTATTCAAAAGTGATTACCTTGCTCCCAAAACAGTATCATCACCGATTTTCCTTAGTTCTTCTTCAAATTTCGGTATTGTTTTTGAGTACATTCCAATTTCTGTTTCGAAAATAAAAGATTCTTCAAATAATTCCTTTTTGTTGCCGTCCAATTCTGGTAGTGTTTTGACTATCATTGATTTTAATAGTCCACTTGCATTGCTAGTATCATAATTGATTGTTGCCCGAAACATTATACTTGCATAATGATCACCTTTGACAGAAGCAGGTGTGATAGTTAGTTCATTGATCTTAAACAAGCGTGAATTATTGACTTATTAAAAAAAAAGCGTTATTATTATTTACCAAGACTACATCGAGCTCTTCACTTTTCTTCAAAACTTCAGTAAAAAATTCTTTATTCATCCAATCAGGAGCATTTAACTCATCTTTATTGAATTCGCTCATTTTGTATTTTTTTTTTAAATATTTATGGTTTATTGAACCTGTTACGTTGAGAAAGAATAAACTATTACTGAACATCAACTAGTTTGAAAAAGCTTATAAATAAAAGAAAATATCAACCTATACAGAAGTTGTAAAGCTCTAGATATCTCAAAAAGCTTTTTGTTTTGTTTTGATAATAGTAGTTGTTGTTGTTCGTAAGTCAACTTTATTATTCATGTTAACAATTTCATCAAATTAAGTAATTTTAATCAGTTATCTATTATCAAGGATTATAATTGTACTAGATGAAAAATGATAACGTTTGATAATCAAGTTTTGTCTCTTTATGTATCGTTATCGATTTTTTTTTTCAAGTACCGTTTCTTAGTAAGAAAACTCCTTTCATTCATGATATTCATTTTTTAAGTCTAATAAGCTGTTGAATACTGACTTATACTATAGGTTCATGGACCTATTATGTCCGTCAGTTTTCCCAGGTAGGTCTCCACAGTTCCTGCGTGTCGTCGTGTACGGTTTCTAAGGACGTTTGTATTTCAGCTTTCTCAAACTTTTTCTCAGTTGCTCTGATTCCATTTTTACGGATTTTCCCTAAGTACTTACTTCTAGGCCTGCCCGCTTGTCTGCCTGCCTACTTTAGAGGGTTCCATTTTATTGCTTTTATTGCTCCAGCGCAGCGTCCTTAACGTCTCCGTCTGAGCCAATGGGTTCCTGACTTGTTCTCGTATGAAGTTCATCATTGGAAATACGGTTGTGCCATAAAATTTTCAAGTTTTTTCGCAGGCATCTGTTAAGAACAGAAGAACTGGAAAAAACGGTCTTAATTTGACTACTGTTTTTTGGAGTGAAAAACATACATAAATTGTAATGATCATTCTAAGGGTTTAAGCTTGCGCTCTTGCGCGTTCTTCAGAATTTAATTTCAAATTAAGTTTCGATGTCATAACCATTTAGCCATGTTTCGTCACCAGTTAAAGAAGAGATCAATTTATCATTGACGTCGTTCAATTTGTCTTGGGCAATGTTCGTGCGACGCTGCTTCTGATAAAAACCAAGCAGTTTTAGAACAAATGAAATTCGTTAAAATTGGCATGAGCCAAACGATTTGTTAAGATCATCAGCTATTTCTCTTATCGTGATTCTACGATTTTTCAACACAATTTCTTTAATTTCCCGCGGGTTTTGGACCAGCTGGGACGGCGGCGTTCATAGTGAGGTTCGTCGTTTCTCGGTCCTCTTGGAATAAACTACACCATTGTGAACCTTATGTAACTAGAAACATGTGATTCAATTTTTTCAATACGATTTCCGAGTCTAAACTCAAAGTTACTGATCTCCTAAGTCGAGCTTTTGAACATTAAAAAAAAAATAGTTGCTCAAAAACAGCGAAAAAAATTTATTTTTATTTTGAACTGTACTGTCTCGTAAACTTAAGAGCCGTTTTCATCAATATTAGTCAACTTGCTGCAAACTCTCTTTTATTTTTACAGAATATGCAGCAAAATATATTACAAAATTGGATTTGACAGCAAACTCGCCGGTTTCCTCTTTCAGCTTCTACTATTTTCGGAAGTTGAGAAAACCAGAAGTTGATCAACTCAAGAGTTGAGAATCGAAAGTTGAAACGGTTAACGTTGAGTTCAACTTGTGGCGAAGAGAATAAAATGGCTTAATGTGCTCGAAATAATTTGAATTCCAATCCAAATTAAACCAAAAAACTTCAGTTGACTAGTTTATTTTGTATTCTAAATTCTCTCGATTTTACCCAACCCAGATAAAATTATAATAATTTTTGTCTGGTTATTTATCCTAAGGTCAATTTAAAACGTAAACAAATCTTGTTTTAAATAAATAACTTTTTTTTTTTATTAAACAATTTCCTTATTCGAAATATCCTCTATACAACATTTTCTGCAAATTTATTCTCACATCATTAATAAAATGTTCGTTATCATAGGCTTTTCTGCGCATATCGTTTGATTCCATTAAAGCATTAGGATCCACATCACCGGGTTGAAAAGCATTCCAAACTGGCAAAAAAGTACTTATCAACAATAATTCTGTGAAATAAAAATTAATTTAAATATATCTCGACATATTTTCAACTGAATTCCATACCCCAATGCCTATGACGTAAAACTTCAATAAAGAAATCAGATATTTTTGGAATAACTCCTTGAAATTTCATTTTCTCCAGACATTCAATGAAACTTGAACTATAATAGTGAATTATTTCATCGCTACGATTTGTTCGCATATCCTGATCTACCAACATATACATTGCATATAGAACATCCAATATTGCAGGTCCATAATAGCATACTTGGAAATCAAGCTATGAAAAAAACGGAATTAAAGTTTTTGTGGTATAAGATAATTTCATATAAGTCTCTCACCAACATCACGTCTTCAAATTTACCATTCGAACTATGTTTGAACATCATATTCTTTCGATGAAAATCTCCATGACACAAAACAAAAATTCCCTCCGATCCTTGCTGATGACTCATTTTTGACGAATTTATTGAACGTTTCAGAATTTCTTTTTGCATTGTTTGCAATTTTGGAATATAGTGCTTGAGGTCTTCGACAGTTGATAGTTTATCAATAAAATTCTCAATTCCAGATTTCATAAATGGCATCTCTTCGATGCCCTTGAAAGCTAAAAAGCTTTCTTTATAGCCAGTCACTGAAGAATCACCCTAGAATAAACAAAAAAAAATACAATAAATAAAATTATACATTAATAAATAGAGAAAACATTTCTGGTATTAAAATTGGAATCACCACTTAAGCTATCACACTATCTTCATGGCACACTATATAAATATCTATTCAAAGTCATTAAGTTAATAAAGCACTCAAAGCTTGTGTGCACCAGCAGTCCCCACACAAACCATTTATATCACCAATGATAAAATACCTTACTGTATGTCTCGATGATAAAACTAATAAATAATTATTAAAAAAAAAATATTTATTTTGCCTATAAAATAATTTGAAAACAAAAAAAATATTTCCCTCTATCGGTGACAACTAAAGTTGTTAATTTAAGGAAATAAAATTTTAGGTCATTGACTTTCTTACTCACCTCAGCAGCTAGTTTATAGCTGACAGCATGCCATTTGGCCAATTTTAATAATGCGGCTTTTACTTCTTCCATAGTACACTGCCTATCTCGCAACACTTCATATCCTTTCGGACAGATATCCTCAAAAATTATCACCTTCTTAGGTTCCAAAGAGTAGTACAATACACTAACAACAAGAAAAGAATTATTAACTTTTTGCAATGTTAGAATCAAAAATTTAATTACTCTGCTCCCAATACTGTGTTATCACCAATTTTTCTTAATTCTGCCTCAAACTTTGGTATTGTCTCTGAATACATGGAAATTTCTGTTTCAAAAATGTACGATTCACCCAAAACATCCTTTTTCTGACCATCCAGTTCTGGCATAGTTTTGATAATTAACGATCTTGAATTTTCTTTGGATTTGTCTGTTTCGTAGGTTACAGCTCCACGAAACATAACACTGGCATAATGATCACCTTGAGCTGATGCTGGTGATATTTTAACTTCTTTAACCTTTTATTTTCAAGAAACGAAAAAAAAATAAATTAATAAAAACAAAACAAAAAATTTGTTTATTTTTCACACCAAAACTTTTTCGGTTTTTTCACATTTTCTCATCACTTCCGTGAAAAACTCATTGTTCATCCAACTTGGGGGATGTAGTTCATCGTTATTAAATTTACTCATTGCACTTGTGGAAATTAGGTTCAACTTAAAAAAAAATGTGTTTTGCTCAATCAAAGAAGCAAATTAAACTGGTTGTTTTAACTCATTACCGTCATGTACTTATATGCTGTCTCGCATATTTTTTTTTTGTTTGAGTGGGTACTTTTGTTTGTTCAGCTCTTTATTGAGTTAAAAAAAAACAACTCAAATCAAGAGTAATAAATGAGAGCAATATTGTGAAATTGTGATAAGAGAGTTTCAATTTCATCATATTATTATTTTTGCGAGAATATTATTATCTCTTATTTTCGTTTACTATCAATTTCGATTGATAAAACAAAAACAATAATAATTATTTGTTAGAGTAAACCGGTATCAGACGTCAGTGGGTCTCACTCATCTTTTTTCACTTTTGAGCTTTTATATGATTTTCACATTATCGTGTCATTAACCAATATTTTGTAAACATCACCTTAATGAACTTAAATAATAATAAAGATGAATTAATTTAAAGATGCACATGCATCTATTAATGAAAAAAAAAAAATGAACAAATTACAACCGCGCGCGCACATGAACACATTTGTAAAGTAATAAACAATAAATTTTAATAAATGTTTCCAGTTTCATTCATTAATTATTGTGTTCGAAGTTAAATGCAATTATACAATAATGTAAGCTTGAATCTAAATAAAGCAATAAAGACGTAAGCCTTGGATAAATATTTAAATTATGATAAGTTGTTTGGGTTTGGGTTTTGTTTTTATTTATTTTTTTATGGCATTGGTGTTTACTTCATTTACAAACGATCTACAAAAATGTTAATTTTGTTTTAGAATGTTTTGAATATAATTTTTTCGTTATTGCTTATTAAGATTTATTTTTGAGACTTCAAAGCACATCTTTTTTTAATTCTACAAAATAACTAGTATTTCATCTCGTCATTTGAAGAATCGTAGATCAAAGATAATAACTCTGATTTTTCAATCTCATAATATTAACCTTTGTGTTTTTATTGAATATCCTCTGTTCCTGTTTGGATTGGAGATTTGGAGTACAAAAAATGTAAAAATTTAAAGTTCCTACCTATTAATTAATATTAAAAAAGTTACAGATGTTATTTAAAATTTTTTTTTCTTTCGAAAACTTAAACATTCGTTCATAAAACGTAAAAGAAAACTATGGATTTTATAAAAAAAACAGGAATTTAAAGGAAAATTGTTTTTTCTTTTGAAATATTTTAGAAAAAAATGTTGACATTTTGTAATTGATACCCGGACAATGGTACAACTACAAATTCACGACCATTAATTGCATACTAATTTTTTTGTTTGAGTTAATTTAACCCCATTTTGGAGGGTGGTAGTGCTACGCGGGGTAAAATGAACTAAAAAAAAGTTGATATGCAATTAAATGTCCAGAATTTGTCGTACAATAATGGTATCAACACCGAAATTTCTAAAAGATAGACAGTAGAAAAGTTGACAGACGTAAGAGACATAAAAAATGATATGTTGTGTGAAGCTTTAAAATCTCTACAGTTTTAAATAAAATGCACGTACTTGCTCCTTTGTGCGATAACATATTGGATTTAAAGTCTGAGTACAAAAACAAATTTATCATAATGTATACTATGTATTATAGTCACAAGTAAAAATATGAAAAAGCTGACATTCATTATTTGAAATAATAAAATAAGCCAAAAAAGATGTTTAATCTTAATAATGAAGATGTGATCTTATGTATCGTAAAAATACAAATTTTAGAAAAAAAAATTCAAAAATCGTTTTTCAAAAAATAATTTTTTAAGTATTTTTATAAAAAAAAGTTTGTATGAGCATTTTTGGTATTTGATAACATACACTTAAACCCAAACTAAAAAAAAAATATTTATTAGTTTTCAAAAAAAAATTTGATTATTAAAATAAAAAAATATTTTTTTTAAAATTTTGATATGCAATATTACTAAGATCATATAGGACCTCCTTTAGAAATTTTTTTTTATCGAAATCCGTTCAGTAGTTTACGAGAAAACCGAAAATCAAAAATCCGGTTCTATGGCAAGTACCGTTAATAACGGTTTTTTCAAAAATATTTTTTGACTAAATTATCAAGATTATTAAAGTTACTTGACAAACCCGATTTAAAAATTTCATCAAAATCGTTAGAGCCGTTTTCGAGAAAAAATGTTTTGTTTAAACGGTACTATGACAGGGACCGTTATTTTTGGAGCTAAAAAAATAATTTCGATTTTCCCTCTAAGCAATCTCCCCAAAACCTTATGTCCAAAGTTTTAAGAAAATCACTTCAGTAGTTTAGGCTGTAGGTCGAGGTACAGACAGATAGACAGACAGACAGACAGAATTGCGGGACCCACTTTTCGCGTTCTCTATCATCGTAATGTTAGGTCTGATTAATATTTCGAGTTCGATTTTTTGCACGAATCCTGAAGTCGCAAGTAAAAAATTAATAGTATTTAAAAAAAAATCAGTTCTGAAATATGTCTTTTATCATTTTCAAGTTTATAATTACTTATTAGAAAATTTGCATTATCAATAAAAAACGTGGTAACTTGCGTTGCACTAGTTCAATAACTCACGTTACATCACGTTTTCAAATTGAATTTTTTTTTTGTCAGCCATATGATAAATACCCATACATGTATGTATGTAATGATATAAAATTATCTAAAAAAAAACAAAAAAAATAAGTAGATGCAATTTCCAAAGCGAACTAATTGCATAACCGTCAGTTTAAGTGAGGCACAATATAATACAAAATAATAAACAACACCAAGATCTGTCTAGCAATAATAATAAATGTTTTCAGTTTCATAGATTAACTATTCTATTCAGTTCTCAAATGCAATTAAAAAATGATGTAGAAATAGGTGTAACATTTAAGTATATACTTCGGACTTGAAATAAACATTACTATGTATTGTATGTGAATATCATCTATGGGCGTGAGTGGAAAATAAAGTGGCAGTTTATGCGATTTTAAGTATTATTACTTTTCAATTGAGTTTGAATAGAAATGTTTGAAGATTCGTTTTGTAAAAGGAAGATAATATTCGAAGTACTTTTCTGAATGACTGAACTTATCTACTTACTTAATAGTTAAGATGTTTTCCATAAATATGACTTTTTTTTTCAACAGAAACTTCTTGAGTGCTCTTCAACAAAAATCGAGTGATTGGTAAAATCTTTAATCAAGTGCTCTAATCATAGATTTCTTAATATAAATTTCAGTGAACAAGCAAAATCCATGATAGTCAACTAGAATAATCATTGTCACTGTTGAAAATGGGGCCTTAAATAAAAAATCTATGTACCTAAATTGAACAACAATTTTATTAAAAATCTTTTTGAAAAAAAAAACATATTAATCTAAATAACCCCGATAAGCCATTATCGGTAACAATTGTTTAATTTCTTCCACATAACGTTCATTGTGATAAAGTTGTCTGCGAACAGCATCAGAAGTTAACATTTCTTCGGGTTCTGCTGATTCATCACCGAAAGCATACCACAATGGTAAAAACGTTGACAGTAAAAATAATTCTGAAAATAGATTTTTTTGTTTAAATATTTCAAAAAAAAAAATATATATCTCACCCCAATGCCTATGACGCAAAAGTTCAATGAAGAAATCCGCAATTTTCGGAATATCACCTTTAAATTTTAACTTCTCAAGTGTTTCAATAAATTTCGATGAATAATAATAAACTAATTCATCACGATGATTTTTGCGGATATCTTGATTAACTAGCATAATCATACCATAGATTATATCCAAAATGGCTGGTCCAAAATAGCTAACTTGAAAATCAACCTTAAATGGAATTTAATTAAATCGACAAACTTTTGATAATTTGTTTGCTTGGTTGAAAATTTCTCACCAACATCACATCTTCAGTTTCACCTTTGCTATTCTTCTTAAACATCATATTTTTACTATGAAAGTCACCATGACATAGAACGAATATTCCTTTGGGGTTTATTTTCTGATAAGATTCGAATGATTCCCGGCAACGTTTCAGTATATCCGTTTGGATAGCTTTGAGTTTCGGGACGTACTGTTTGACTTCATCAATTGTTTCACATTTTGCTACAAAATCATTCATTCCGCCTTGAATGAATGATCCTTTTTCGAATTCGTTTAAGCTGAATATTCCATGTTTATAGTCAGTTAAAGATGTATCACCCTTAAGGGAAGTTAAAATTTACAACAATAACTGATGCAACTCGTTTTTCAAAATACCTCAGCAGCAAGTTTATAGCTAACAGCATGCCATTTCGCCAATTTCAATAGCGCAACTTTGGAATCCGTCAAATTGACCATTCTATCTGGCAACGTCTGATAGCCCAGTGGAACAATGTCCTCAAATATAATACATTTATGGGGTTTCAACGAGTAAAACAGTATCCTTAAAATATACATGCATTTCCTCTTTGAATGGAAACTACTCTTTCAAAAAAAAAAAAAACTCACTTAGCTCCCAAAACTGTTTTATCACCGATTTTCCTCAATTCTGCTTCAAGTTTTGGAATCGTTTTCGAATACATGTCAATTTCTGTTTCGAAAATATACGATTCCTTCAGCATTTCCATCTTATGTCCTTCAACTTGAGGCATAGTTTTGATAATCAACGATTTTGATAGTTCTTTGGCCGTTTTCGAATCATAACTTATCTTCGATCGAAACATTACACTGGCATAGTGATCACCTTTGGTAGTTGCTGGGGACATCTTAATATCCTTCACCTAACACAAAACAGCCTTTAAAATTTCTAAAAAAAACACTTCAAAATTACTTGGATTACCAATATCGATTCGTTGTTTTCCGATTTTCTTAAAACACTTTCGAAAAACGATTTATTCATCCATTCAGGAGATTCAAGCTCATCTTTATTATAATTACTTCCATCGGTCATATTGTAGTGTCTTGAAAAACAACCGCCTAACCCAAATGAATTGCAATCACTTACTGCAATATTATTTGAAATAGCAATTACGTAGACTTTCTCAAAAGTTACATACTTAAAATTAATTGAGATAAAGTTCATTACTGAGGTATATGTAATATTATAATGAAACGCGGAATAACTTTGAAATTAATAGTAGGTGCATACACTTGCTGTATAATTTAAGTATGTAGATAGTTGTAAGGAAATAAATTTATTATACCTACATTCTGTATGATATGTTTAACTTGAATGTTTTCTTTTGTTATCACAATACTTGTTTGTAGATAATAAATGAAAAAAAGAAAAGTTCTGATTCGCTTTTTGAGTATTAATTATCTTATCAAATATTCATAGTCAGAATTTAGGGAAACTAGAGAAGTGGAGAGCACATACTTTTCAACAATATAAAAGCTTGAAAATTCGATAGGATATCACATAACTACTTTTGTAAAAAGAACGATAATTCCAAATAAAAATACACCGAAAACTCAAAACAGCGATAACTTAAAGTATCGAAATTCTGAACAATCATTACTATGAATAGTGGGCATTATTGAGAAATTCAGAATTTGAGAATTCTTGAGCACCCGAAAATCCAAAATTCACTGATGACAGGAATCTCGCTGCTAAGTCTTCTTTCGACCACTTAGCAAAATTTGTGGGAATTTTTTTTTACGATTTTGCGTATTCAAAATTTAAAGTTTCCAACATCGGGAGTTGTCAGGTGTTGGTTTTCTTCATCCTGGAATTTGAATTCAATCCTCACCCGACAACATAAAATACAGTCATCGTCATCGGCTCGACAACCGGGGTCCGGTCCTGGACACCATCCAGTTGCGCACCCCAAGGCTACGGGCGTCGTGGTCTACGGCATCTCTCCAGCACAAGCATGATCTATCACTCTGCCGTCTACCATAGAATGTTCCGCCAAGGACTTTCCGAGTCGGTTCCTTCTCACTAGGTTCCCTGCCCACCGGAGTCTACCGAGCTTAATTTTTGTCACTATGTTTGCTTCAGGTACAATTCATGATTGTCTCCGGAATACGGGAATCTTCCTCCCTCACATATGGGGCCAACAATTCTCCTTGACACTTTTCTCTCGCATGCGGCTAAGAGGTCGGAGTGTCTTTTGCTAAGCACCCAAGTCTCGGATCCATACGTGAGTACTGGCAGGATAAAATACAGTGGTAGTCATATTTTGAACGACAAATCAATTTTTTTCATCTCTTCGCACTTCAAAGATCATGTCGAAAAAATTCATTCAAGTTCTTGCGTTTTTTTTTTAGTCCATACCAAAAGCTATGATTTTTCAAATCAAAACCAAACACATAATATTAAATAATAAATTTATTTAAAGTATATAACAATTTTGATAATTTGTTAAATCTTAATCCAAATAACCTCGATTCAACATTATCGGTAGTAGTCGTTTAATTTCTTTTATATAATTTTTATTATTATATAAGCTCTTTCCACCATCTTCGGAAGTCATAAGATCTTCAGGGTCAAGTGCTTCATCTTCGAAAGAATACCACACCGGTAAGAATGTCGACATTAAAAACAATTCTAAAAATATTTTATTAAAAATAAAAGTTTAGGGTTCTTTTTTTTTTTTTTTTTACAAAACTTACCCCAATGCCTGTGATGAAAAATTTCGATGAAAAAGTCAGCAACTTTTGGAATTTTGCCTTGAAATTTAAATTTCTCAAGAATTTCAATGAAATTCGAAGAATAATGGTAAATTATTTCATCAAGATGGTTCTTTCTAACATCTTCACTGATGAGTACATAGATTCCATAAATGATATCCAAAATTGCAGGTCCGAAGTAGCAAAGTTGAAAATCAAGCTAAAAACAAAAAAATATGAGTTTTTTTTTAATTTTCAATATATACCAGAAACTTACCAGCATCACATCTTCGGTTTCGCCTTTGCTATTCTTTTTGAACATCATATTTTTGCTATGAAAATCTCCATGGCATAGAACAAATATTCCCTGATGGGTATTATTTTTCTCTCGGTAAGAATTGGATGATTCGCGACAACGTTTAATCAAATCCTTTTTGATGTTTTGAAGTTCAGGCACATACTGTTTTAGTTCATCGATTTCTTTACATTTTTCTATAAAATTCTTCATTCCACCCTCAACAAAAGGACTTGTTTCGAATCCTTTAATACTGAATAGTCCATTTTTATAATCGGTTACTGATTTATCTCCCTAGAACCAAATATTTCAGTGATTGAATTCTCAAAATGCCTTTCAACATACCTCCGCAGCAAGTTTATAGCTTATAGCATGCCATTTTGCCAATTTCAAGATAGCAGCTTTAGAATCTTCCAAATCAGCTGTTCTTTTGGACAAAGTCTGATAGCCCAGTGGAACAATGTCCTCAAATATAATACATTTGTGTGGAGTTAACGAATGAAATAAAACCCTTTGAAAGAAGTTTTCTATCAATTCCAATTGCGATATTCCTTTAGAACTTACTTTGCTCCCAAAACTGTCTTATCACCAATTTTCCTCAATTCTGCTTCGAACATTGGAATAGTTTTCGTATACATAGAAATTTCTGTTTCGAAAATATACGACTCTTTCAGAAATTCCATCTTATGTCCATCCACTTGAGGCATGACCTTAATGATCAATGATTTCGTCACTTTTTTCATCGTTTTTGTATCATAATAGATTTTTCCACGAAACATAACACTGGCATAGTGATCACCTTTGGCAGTTGCTGGTGAAATTTCAAAATCTTTCACCTAAAAAGTTACACATTATACAAAAAAAGAAAACAAAACTTGTTATGAATTTTTATTACCAAAACGGAATTGTCACTTTCAGATTTTTTCAAAACATCCTCGAAAAACGATTTATTTAACCATTCAGGAGCTTCCAATTCGTCTTTATTGAAATTATCGGTCATAATTATTTATTTCAACTCACGTCTAACTTAAATGAACAACAATGACTTACTGAATGTAATTTGTTAAATAATAAATTTTTTGCATTACATGCATAAGAGTTCTATACTTGAAATTATTTGTCATAAAGGTTTAATTAATGAGGTGCGCAATTGTTTCAATACTCTAACGAAACACTAGAACAGCTATAAGTGTGAAATAGCAATAGACACTTTTAAGTGAACATTTAGAAGATTGTAGATTGTTTTATTATTAAAATGATAGGAACTATTACATCAGTTATAGATACATATGTAACTTTATTTTGTTTATAAAATTACACAAATTTGTTGAAGCTGATGTTTCTCTACTTGAAGATACAAATTTTAATCTAAAGCCCCTTTATACAAAAGTTTTGGTAAAGTTCTTTTAACTTCCTTTAAGACTCTTGGGTGTTGGTATAATTTAATCCTATACTCTGGTGATTCCATTATTTTATCCACTTCTAAGTCTCCATCATCAAAAGCTAAGACAACTGGAAGAAAAATTGCCAGAAGAACAGTTTCTATAATAATTAAAAAAAAAAACATGTAAAATAAAATCGAAAAATTAAATAATAATATTTGTTTACCAAGTTTTTGATATTTAATAAGATCAATTTGTAAATCAACCATTTTTGGTATTTCACCCTTGAATTCGACCATTTTCAAGGTCTTTTGAAAATTTAAAAAATATTCATAAATTATTTCATCACGTTTATTCCATCGTGTTTCACTATCCAAAAGCATATAAAGGGAATATATTAGATCCATAACTGCTGGACCGTAATAACACATTTGAAAATCAATCTAAAAAAAAAAAAACAAGTTCCAATATTCAGCAATTGAAATCAAGGTCTCGTCTCATCCAGAAGTCTTACCAACATAATATCATCTAATTCACCAGATTCCTTGTGTCTAAACATCATATTTTTATAATGAAAATCTCCATGATTTAGAACGAATAGAGCTTTATCGCCCCGCTTAAAAGCATTTCCCATATGTGAACAATTTTCTATGAATGTGTTATCGATTTCTTCAAAATATGGAATGTATTTCTTGAGTTCGTCATCGGCTGATAGAATATTGTTGATAAACGTTTTGATACCAGAAGCAAAGAAATCGATCTTTTCCATTTCCAAATTGAAATTACCGTCATTGTATGTAGTTATGGATTCGGGATCCTGGAATATAAATAAAAAATTAAGATAAGTCTACAGAAACTTTATTTCTGATGTGCTAAATACTGTTTGAAGTTCTTAAAAGAATCAGCTTTTCTCACACTTGTTTACGATTTGTTATCTTTAATTATTTAATTTTTATAATTTGTCGCATGCACTCAACTTCTTATCAGCTATAAGAATCAAGTTCACTACTATGACCATTATTATTATTACTCTCAATATTTATCGACCGCCTGCTGATTAATATAATTTTAATAGTAAACTGTTATCAGCACCTACCTCATGTGCAAGCTTATAACTGACAGCATGCCATTTAGCAATTTTTGACATTGCCGCTTTAATTTCTTCGGCGTTAGGAAACCTCTTATCGAGCGAATAAAATCCTTGTTTTGTCAAATCTTCTAAAATTATAATTTGATTTGGTTCCATAGCCGAATAAACTAATCTGGAAAATAAACACAATTTTTATCTTAACTGATCTCATAACTGATAATTTGTTTATATGTAACTTTGGACCCAAAACTGTATCATCTTTGTATTTCCGTAAAACCGCTTCCATTTTCGGAATTGTCTCCGAATACATACGAATTTCTGTTTTGAAAACAAACGAATCTCCTAGCATATCTTTCTTGATACTTTCCATTTCTGGTGCAATTTTTACAATATATGGCACAGAAATTTTGTTGCTTTTTGAGTCAGTGTAAACAATTGTTGTTCGAAACATTACACTTCCATAGTGATCGTTGGTTAAAGTTGCTGGAGTTATTGTAAAATTTATAACCTATTCGAAAATATGCGTAAATGAATTAAAAAATTATTTGTTTCAACATTTTATATGCACTATACCTTGATACTGTTGTCATTTAGATAGTTCTTGAGAATCTTTTCGAAGAATTCTTCATTTATCCACTTGGGACTTTGAAGCTCATATTTGCTAGATTTTGATGACATTTTTTTTTTTAATTCAAAAATTGAACGTGCGTCTTTTCTCACGGATGAATTTCAACTAAGCACAAAAATTATTTAAATTTTGACATCATAATCTTTAAATTAACTTTTTTTTTTATTAAAGAGAGTTAATTAAGAGAGAGAGAAAGAGAGGGATAGAAAGAAAGAGAGAGAGAGAAAGAGTGAGAGAGGGAGAGTTCCTATTAAATAACTCTTTAAAATAGTGTTATAAAGATCATGAATCTAAATATTATAAATTTAGTTCTCAAATAATTTCTCAAAAAAAAAAAAAAACACTCAGAATATTAAACAATTAATATTTTTTATTAGTTAAACTTTTGAAACAAAAAAACATTGAAAAACAATTTAAAGTACGAAAATCTATTCCAAATGGCCTCTGTATAAATATCTCGGAAGGGTCCTCTTCACTTCATCCACTACTAAAGGATTTGAAAACATTTTCAATCTGTATTCGGTTGATTCAATAACTTTGTCCAATTCAATTGTATTATCATGGAAACAAGCAATAAATGGTAAATATGTTACTGCCATAAATGTTTCTAGAAAGACAAAACAAAATTTAATCTAAAAACACAAAAAAAAAATAATACTCCTTACCAAATGCTCGATATTTGATTAAATCAATTTGAAAATCCGCCATTTTTGGTATTTCACCTTTGAATTCAAATTTCTTCAACGACTCTGTAAAAATATTGAAGTAGTAATAAATAAATTCATCACGTCGATTCCATCGTGTGTCGCCATCCATAAGCATATAAGTTGAATTCATGATGTCTGTAGCTGCTGGACCATAATAACACATTTGGAAATCAACCTTGAAACAAAAAAAATATAATCAAATAATTTTTAAATAAAATAAATTGAAATTTAAAGAAAAATCTAACCAGCATTAAGTCATCCAAATCACCAGACTCCTTATGTTTAAACATCATATTTTTAAAATGAAAATCTCCGTGATTCAAAACAAATAGAGCTTTATCACCGCGCTTATATGAATGCCAAATATCAACACAACTTTGAAGTAGAGTTTTGTCCAATTTTTCAAATAATGGAATATACGATTTGAGTTCATCGTCAGCGGTGAGGATATGGTCAATAAAACTTCTAACTGCATTTTTGAACATTTCCAATTTACTCATGTCCATGGTAAGTGTCCCATCATTGTAGTTGGTTATTGTTTCCGGTTCCTAAAGAAAATTATTACAAAATTCATTATCACGAAGTAATATTAGTAATTTTGCATATCAAAATTTAAAAAAAAATATTTTTTAATATTTGAAAAATCAATGTGTTTTGAAAAGGGGTGGATATTTCCTTGCGTTAGTTACAGTTTATTTATTTTATTTCGTTTTATTTTATTTTATTTTATTTTATTTTATTTTATTTTATTTTATTTTATTTTATTTTTTTTATATTTTTTATTTTATTTTGTTATATTTTATGGACCATAGAAAAAGTAAGTATGCAGTTCATTTAACTCTTTTTTTGGAAAAAACAATTTCGTTTTTTTTGTGGAACATGATTAAGTTAATTAAGGTTTTCAAAATCTCTCAATCAAAGCTCTTACTAAAAATATTAAATTTTAATATCCTGTTGTAAACTAAGCTTTCCTTTCTTCCAGTTAGTTAAAAAAAAAAAACGAACAAAAACATATTTAAATGTTAATATATTTAAATGCAAGATTAACTTACCTCTTTTGCTAGTATATAACTAACAGCATGCCATTTAGCGAGTTTCATCAGAGCTCTCTTAACTTCATTCTCATTTGGCATACGATTTTGTAATGTTCTGTATCCTTTTACCACCAAATCTTCAAAAATAATAATCCCATGTGGTTTCATCGAAGCATAATACACTCTTTAAAAAATATTAATTTATTTAAAAATACACAAAAAAAGTTTTTTTTTTTTAAATTGAATTACTTTGCTCCTAATATTGTATCATCGCCATATTTTCGTAAAATTGCTTCCATTTTCGGTATGGTCTCCGAATACATTCGAATTTCAGTTCGAAAAATAAATAAATCCGATAGCAAATCTTTTTTGAGACTATCATTTTCTGGTATTGTTTTAACTACCAATGAGAGTGGTATGTTTTGTTCTTTCGAATTGTTGTATTGAATTTTTGTCCGATACATACAACTTCCATAATGATCGTTGTTTACAGTTGCCGGAGTGATATCTAATGATAAGACCTTGAAGTAGAATTGTCGATAATTTTTTTTATTAAAACCAAAGAATATATTTAACTCTTTTAAACTAGAAAAAAAAATATCATAGTTTCTCTTATGCGAATAGATGAAATTCTCTTTCTCTCTCTCTTTTACTTAAGCTTTTTGTTTTCAGTTAATATTTTAATTAAGTTGTGACATTTTTAATGAAATTGTTAATTAGGTAATCATTGAAATTCAGTAACCTTGATTCGATCATCCTTCTCGTAGTCCTTAAGAATCTTTTCAATAAATTCCTTATCCAACCACTTGGGATTTATAAGTTCATATTTACTAAAATTATCTTTGTCTGACATTTTAAAACGCGTGAACTGTGTGCTGATATATGGTGTGTGTTCTGTTCAACAGAAACTAGTAAACTAATTGAGTATTTTAAAATGTACAAATGATAAATATGAATTGTTTTGAGTGGGAGATTGTGTTTTGTTGCAATATAATGTACTGAAGCAGATGACAATCTATGAGGTAACAATCTTAAGTTTTCAAGTTTCTTCATTTAGAAAATGCGCATTTTAATATGTGTGTGTGTATGTGTAGGTTGAATCGAGACAAGAAAATTAATTAAATGATAAATCGTTAAATTGTGAAAAAAAAGTTGTTTAATGAACGTTTTAATAGAATAAAGTTGTTTAATAGACTTTTGGCTTTTCAAAATGCTACAGCAAGACTCTGTAAGTAGGTACAACCATTATTTTTTAATATTTGTTTTTTTTTTTTTTGAAAACTACCCTTCCCGCTTAAACGGGGGAAATAGACCCCCCTGCTCTACGATTTTGTTCATGTTTAGGTCCAAGATCAAGAGAGAATTACTTGACAAAAAACAGGCATTTCTTTTTCGAGTAAAAACGATAGCTAGAGTTTTTGAAACATTTATTCTAATCTTCCAATCTTTAAAATAATTTTGAAGTAAATTCAAAGAAGATTGAAAATTGCTTCCAATGACGGAACCAAGAGAATTTGAAGAAAGTTTGCGGTGTTCATCTGCAAAGCTATAGCTTTATTGCAGTTTTGTAAGATGGGAAATCTGATGTCAAAAATGTAAAGAGGATTGGGCCAAGAACAGATCCTTGAGGTACATCTACAGTATACAAGCAAATATTTCCGAAACAACGAAACTTCTCGATGCGAAAAGGGACTTCACTATTTTTTTGCGACACAAGAAAATTGAGGATAAAAATTTTGTGCAAGAGTCTGTTATGCTAGATAGAATCTTCACTGTTCTCACTTAAATATTAAACAAATCTACCACAAAAAAATTGGGAAAATACAAATTTTAAAAATCGATTTTTGAAAAAAACGTGTTTTCAACGGTCATCACTTAAACATAAAAGAGACAATCAATTTGTTTTAAAAACCTTTAAATTCAGCTTATCTTCAATTAAATTAATAGTTTTAATCGATTGCTCAGGAATCAATATTAAGTACATATGTATATGTAGGTACATCTACATATTTTATTTTTGGGGTCAAAAAATTAAATAAAATGTTTTAAAACATTTCAACACGATTACAGTGTAATTTTCTCACGATTAGTTTAATCTGATAATCGACACGAACTGATAGATGAATTCTACACAATTCAAATCCTTTTTCTGCACGGACCAAAACTGTCCTGTAAAAAAAAAAAAAACAAGCAGACACACTCATACTATTTTCATTCCGCATCCATTAATATTAATAGAAACTTCCAGGTGTATAAACCATCTTTCTGGCTCCCATATCATCCCACATCCCGATTACATATTTTTTTTTTTTGCGTGACTGCGGAACATCAAGAAAGTTTTTCCGGTGAAACTTCTCATTTCCACCAAACACTGTGCCAACAATTAATAATCCTTTTCCATTTCATAGTTTCATAAGCATGGCAAAACTTCTTCTCTACGCTCTATGGCTATGGTGATGGTGGTACAGTCAGTCGGTGGTGGGGTGGTGGCGAAGGGATTATTCAAGCATAAGCTGCTAACAGCGTTGCCCTTCAACATTACGCCATTACCCTTTACCCGTATTATAACAACAAATAGGAAGAGTGATGGTAATGTTCTACTTATTATACATCTACTACAGGGCTACAGGGTGTTACTGGGTGAATTGTTGTTGGAGTAAAAGCAGAGCGTGTAATCATCGCACTATAAACTCGTGTTAGACAAAAGCTTAAGCTAATTTCATATTAAAACAAATAATAATAAATGTTTGTAGTTTTGTGCTTTCTCCATCTTTCGTCTTCCTTTCACACACCACGATTATGCTGCATATCCCTGGTGTTCACTTCACTTCACTTCACTTTAGTTTAGTTTAGTCTATTTCTGTTTTTTTTTTTTTTTTTTTTTCTGTCTGTTTATAATCACTTCTCAACTTTTATACATATCTAAATCTAAATGCGTAAGTTTGAAAATAGGTTGCAGGTGGGTAATTTAATTTCCGTTTTAACTGGTATAATTTCCCACTCAGCCCTAACCCAAACGAAACTAAGTGACTACTGACTTTACGGAGTGAGAATTGTGCTTTTTTCCGTGTTTTTGCTCATTTCACCTAATAGCACTTTAATTACTTATAAAGCTTATATTATATCTATGAATACAGAAAATAAGAGAGAGAGAGTTAGAAAGAGGGAGAGGAAGTTATATTTTTGTGCCATCATACACTCACTTGGACAGAAAGATGTTGTAAGTAACGTTTAAGTTTGTTTTAACAACATCAATGATTGTTAAAGTCAATGTGTTATTTTTTTTTCGTTCTTCCTATTTTTATTTTCTATAGCTTCTTCCAGTCCAACTAAAAGTGACAAAAAAAGGAGAAGAAAAAAGGGTTTCGTCGACCATGATAATAATAAGGTGATGGGCACTGAGTTGAGTATGACCTCATTTAGGAAATTTCTTCCATAATTGTTAATGTTTGATGGTGTCGTTTTAAGTTAATATTTGCTCTAATTAGTGAACATTGGTAGTTTTGTCTGTCGTTGTCGTTTATTGGATGTTGGCTTTTAAGTAGATATCCTCATATCCGAAAATAAAGTTTAATTCTCAAGCTGATCAATTTCACAAGTTAATTAGGGAAATGGGATTTTTATTTATTCATTAAATGCAATTTATTGGGAAGTGAGGAATGCTGCTTGTTTCGAATTGGGTAAAGTTTATACGGAACACTATGTACATTAGGCTGAAGCTTTAGATAATATTGTAAAGCACATACAAATAAATTAATTACTGAGTTGAAATCTTGATATTTGAAAAACTTTTTCAGATTAACTTTACATAGTTTTTTTAGAATTAAGAAAAAGAAAAACTTCATTTCACTTCAAAAAAATAAGTTTCCGTAACATATTATCCTGTAACTCTTTTATTTACTGTTTAATTCTGAGAAACTTGAAATTTAAGGCTTTTTTTAATTGAGCGCCCACTCAAGAGGATTTTATGTACCCTTTAAATGTCAGAGACACAGTGCGAGCTTTAGGTAAGTAGGAGAGGATTTGAAAGGAGATGTCGGTGAACATTAGTCTTGAATTTCGTCACATCACAATAAGAGGGAAAGACAGAGCTTTTAAGGGTATTCCACATTCGCGTTGTACGGCTAAAGAACAAATTCGTGCACTTGACAGTACGACCGAAATTGGGTTCAAGAGTAAACTGATGAGCATTCCTAGAAGCGCGAGTATTGCGGTAAGTACAATAAAATAGTGAGAGACATGAAACGTTACGCCGGTGTTCGAATGACGTAAAAGTATCGATGATCTTCCTGTCTCCGATCATTTTGAAGGCTCGTCTCTGTATACTGTCCTGTCCAAGAGGCTTAAGTAAGTTACTGGAGTACCATCCCAGAGATGGCAGTTATACTCAACCCTTGGACGCATATAACTTTTATAGATAATAGCAAGATCAGAAGGGGAAAAGAATTTCTTGCATCTCCAAAGGAAACCTAAACATCTCGCGGAATTTTTGGTGACGTTAAGTATGTGATCATTCCACAAACCATTCCAAAAATCTCGAAAAATTCAATATTCTTTCAATTTTCGGTCGCAATCGATCGAATGTCTTGTGTGAAGCAATTTCCTGAAGTTTAAAAAAAATTATGTCAATATAAGTTATTCTATAGAAACTAAGAAAATTGAAAAAATAAAGTTAAACAGAAAAAACTTATGTTATTTAAGACAAGCATTATTTGAAAATTGGTTTTGGCAGAAGAACCTAAGTTTAAAAATATATTTCTTCTTACATTGGCCCCACTGTTTTTATAGATTAAAAATAACATGAAATATGATGTACCTACAGTGCAAGGTCTAATAAGCTGACACTGATGGTCCCCATATTTGTCCGATCAAGGGAAATAAATAGAAATGGGGAATCCCCTAAAAACCTCTCAATATAACATCGCACTATCCGATTATTAGATCTTCGCTTCCGGTTACAGGAGTTTTTTTTATGGATTTGCTTACGTATTAACCATAAAACAGAAACAGTATTGAGAACATATCTTCTGTTCTTTTCCCCTTCATTTCTTGATTGAAAAATAATCCCCAAATTAAAAAATGTGTCCGCGTATGGGAAGTTTTCTATCTAAAATGAGCAAGAAAACAATTCCGCGTCCGTTTATTAGATTGTCCGTTTATTGGAAAGTAATTTGTATGAGATTTAAGAAGTAGAAGTTCGAACCCGAAAATGTGTCCGTTCAAGTAAACTGTCCGAATTGTACAAATCTGTCTTATTAATGATTCGACTTTAAAAAAAAAAAACGGTAATCATAGTGATTAAGTAACGATTTTTGAAAAAAATATAAATTTCTAAAAACAACATTTTTTTTAACATAAGCTACTCTGTCATACTGCCACAGATATTTTTCAAACGTATCTCGAACTTCTTGGGATTTGTGTCTTCTGTTGGTTTTCAGACCTGACCCTCTTTTAAGTGGCATCACGAGCTTTTGACTTGAGGACTTATGAATTTATCTCACTAGCTAATATGTCGAAAGTCTTATCAAAACTTTACTGGGATATTGTACAACAGGTCTTTAATTAATTATTTTAACTATTTATTCAGGACTGTACAAATTTATCAATTTAACAAAAATAAAAAAATCCTCAATCGAAATTTAAATTAAAAGGGTTCATTTATTACTGAATTATTCACCTGAATATCCTACCTGTATATTTTCTATGTCAGTTTCCCTATACATAAGCTAATTGAAATTCATTGCAGGCTAGCAATTTAATTTACTTAAACACCTCTTGAGTTTTAAATAAATGAAAAACTAATATTATTAATGGCTTCTTTTTTTTTCTTCCTCTTAGCGTCGAAGAAAGGTTGAAATCCATCAAGTTTTGATCAAGAAAAAATAGCACAAAATCGCTTAGTTTAACAAAAAAAAAATACAATATCCCACTGACTGTTTTATACCTCTTTTCACCTATATATATTCTACTCTCACTCTCTGTAAAAATAAGCATCAGTTTTTCATTCTTAAGAAGAACTCTTAAATTATTCATTACGAACGAGGATTCCAGGATTCTTCCATTAAATTACCCATCAACTCAACTAATCATTTCATTCTCTAAAACGAACGAATGAACGAAGTAAGTTTGAAGTATTACACCCCTCTCCCCCCCCTCACAAAAAAAAAAAAAAAAACAGAAAATCTTTTCATATGGAATGAAAATGCGGGAGAACACAGTTCCTTTATGCCCTAAAATATAAGTAGGTAGGTGAAGTTAGGTACATAAGAAACATAGTATAGTCGGTGTCTTTATCTCGAGAAAGAGAAGAGTATAAGACGAAAACATGCCGCGCTCTCTATAGAAAACCCTGATGAAAAATGGTCAAAATTAGTTACTTTCATCAAAAGAATTCCTCAAAAAGCAGCTCTCACCTGCAGCCGGTAAATTTAATATCCCTATCATTTATCCCGCGCACACTATGGAGCTAAGCGTTAGTTTCACAAAAGTTCTTTACCATCATCAGAATAAACCGAAAGACGGCCATCACCATCACCAACACCACCATCTTACCACCTGCGTTGCCACCTTTGTTTCTCGTGCCAATGTTTTTTCTGAAAGCTTAAAAGAACGAAATAGTTTCTTCATTTTGCTGTGGATACACTGAGAAAAAAAATAATAAATTTTTTTTTTATAAATAGTCCAATATAAGTATAAGGCTTTTTTTCGTTGGCACTTTCGTAGTCGTATATTTTTAATTGGTAAGTATAAAAGTGTTGAAATTTTGTCTTACTGTATTTTAATATTAATTTGGCCCTTTTAAAGAATTGAATTCGGCATTTTTAATTTTTCCCGCTGTTGCGTAAAAAGGATACGATCAAGATTTTAACTCATCTCCGCACTGCTTTCGAAAAACTATAAATTTATCATCAAACTTTTCAATTTTTAATTAAATTTTAAATTTTAACTAAAAAAAAAGACAGACAGAATAACTAAGCATAGGTATACTTGGGAATAGAAAAAAAATTAAAATTTCTTAAATTCAAATTGCAATTTATTTTTCTCCGTGTACAGTGTCGGTTACAGATTCTCTGGGATATCTCAAACTTATCCTTGCTGTTTTCTTACTGCTTAGCGCGAGCACGCTTAAAAAATAAAAATGGTGTGGAAACGATTCCGGAAATTATACATTCTTTCTTTTACCGTATTTTTATTATTTCCATTATTTTCATTTTTTCTTCTCTTTTTTCTTCTTCTTTTCGATGTTTTTTTTGTTTTGTATGTTTGTCCCTTAATATCCTTAAAAATGTATATAGTATGATAGCAGTGGGGTACTTGGTAACAAGAAGTTTCTCTTCATTTTCCATAATTTCCAACGTTGCCCGTCTTTCAATTTCTTTATTGGTTGACGGAAATATTTCTTACAAACTTACCTATTGTTGAAAGAAAAGCACTAGAGGATGATAAGGAGCTCATACAATAAAAAAAAAAAAAAATTGAAACTTTTTAATAAGCGCCTCCATATAGCCCCTAAAGGCTCACAAAGCTCCATAAAACTCTCTTAGTCCAGAGGATAATAGAAAGATGAAGATGAAAACTTACTTTTGCAGAAAATTAAGTTGAACGACATTGTTGTCCATGGAATTAAATATCTAAATCATATGTAGGGAGAATATCTTGGACTATTAAATTGTGTTGGTGTGTTTGTAACAAAACATGTGTCTTATTTTTTTTTTTTGCTGTCCTGATTTCTTTACGACAATGAATTTGGGTCGGTTTTTTTTTATATTCACTGCAGATACTTAAAAGTTTCTTAATTCGATTATATTGGAAACTTAAACTTCTGGACGCAGTGAGCGAAACTTGAGGCACAAAACGCCTTCTGATATATTTTTTTTTTAAATTTCTCTTCTTGATATGGGGGCTCAAGCCGGAGTCAAATGTAAAGGAGTGTTTCTTAAGTGCAGGGAAAAGATTAGGAAAAGTTAGTGAGGTAAGGAACTTATTATATATTTTTTTTTTTTTGGATTTTCAGTGCACAAGTTATTGAAAAGTTTGATGATAAATTTATAGTTTTTCGAAAGCAGTGCGAAAATAAGTAAAAAATCTTGGTCGTATCCTTTTTACCCAGCAGTAGCAGCCAGTAACAGCACAGTAGTAGAAGAGGTAGCTTTTTGTTATAAGGAAAGAAAAACTTTGACTATATTAATTTGAAAAATGCACAAAGATAACGAAAGTTTTTTTTAACGCAGCAATGCGATCAAAGGAGTAAAAGTTTGTGATTTACAAAGTTTTATTATGTGAATTGTGGCCTTGCAGAGGTGCAAGACCGTAAAATGTAATAGATCGCTGTCGGTGCGATAACTGCGGGCTGACATAAAATTTAATTTATCATTTATTTTTGTCGTAGCAGGTAGATTGGTTGAAGTTGTTGTTATGACAAAACAAACAAATTAATGGAAGGATTTCTTTTTTGGTTTTGTTTTTGAATGATGAGACATAATGAAAGATATATTTGTGCGGATGATGTAGGAGACTGTTAAGGAAGAAGTTTCAATAGTATGTATTCAAGGAATTATTAGTTGTTTATGTCTGATCTCTGGTGAAGTTTAATATCATTGCAATAATTTTATGTTATAATATGCAATGGAGTAAAAAAGAAAATTATGTTTACTTTTCCCAAAATGGAAACATGTACTGAGCACAGTTTTGTCAAAAATGTACAGAAAAGTTCACATACGTTTCTTTATCGCATAGATTTTTGCACATGTATTAATGGACGTAGATATATTTTGTAATCATTACATATGGTAAAATCTATATGACTTCGTACAAAATAGCAGTGATTAAGCAAAAATGAAGAATAATGTACCGAGTACAATATGTCTGTACCCGTCGTGTATTTTAGAACGCTATTTTAGGTGTTTGTATTCAGCACATTATTCTAATTATCATGTATTTAATACAAATCAGTATTATAGACTCAATTCATTTAGTTTGTACTCAACATAAGTATAACTTAATGTCATGACTGTAGACTTTTTATGTATTGACTACATATTGTTTGTACTGTAACATTGGGTGACGACGACCATACTTTGTTGTTATTGTTTGTTCGTTGGCAGTTGGAGTGTTTCGCAATCGTTAAAAAAGAATTTTATTTTTATAGACTAATTAACTAATATTGAACTCAAAAAAATAAGTTCTTATGGATATAATGGGAAATGCAGTTATTTTTTATTGAATCAAAATATTTTTCAAGCAAAATTGTTTTTAAAGTAAAAGCTTAACATTTTATTTTCATTCCTAGAAAACATTAAAATCTTTCTACTGAAGAAAAATGTTGTTATCAACTTGTCATCGCCTTTTCAATTTTCTAGAAAAAAATTATTTATCTAATAGCAGATTTCCAGGTACACAATTTAGTCTTTAAAATTTCACCAAAATAAAAATTGTAACGTTTAACATTATTTTTTCCACGGACAAAAACCTTAACAACACAAAAGGTAAAAGAATTTCATTACCATTACGTTGCGTGCTGAAAAACGTTCTCCTCTCTCTCAAAAAAAAAATGCTGGGAAATGAATATTTCGAACTTTTTTTTTTGCATTCGTAGAATTTATTTCATTTCGTGTTGGTTGAAATTTGAGTTAAGAATAAATGCAAATAAAATTGTGTAGTATTATATTTTTCAAAAAATAAAACAAGCAAAAAAAAAAAATTAAACACTAACTTCCTTATAAGAACTTACACAGAAATAAAACTCAGTTGGTACCTAACTGTACAAAATTTATATTTTGCACTTGTTTTAATTGTCATAACGTGTATGTGACAATGATGTTTTATTTGCATGTGCAGACATTGTAATAATAAATTGTTTTGCAAACACCATCATCGTCTACGACTGTAGTATAGTAGGTGTTGCGTGTTGAAAATAATTTTACTTTTGTTTTTACTTAATTTAAAAGTCTTGTCGTTCAAGGAAATTTTTGAATTCATCTATTGTTTTGATAAATAATATATCCTTTTTTCGCCTCATAGTTTGACAAACAAAAAAAAACAACAAATTTTTTAAAAATAATATTACCTATGTACATTGGTTTTAAACCGATTGAAAAATCTAATTGCATTAAAAACGAAAAAAAAAAATAATAAAATCTTGGTCCACATTGAATAAAAAGTAATCACAATCACATTCACATTAAGAACCATGCAAAGAACTGTGTTACAGCTATAGCAAAATTCAACTATTTCGTGACGACCTGCAATTTGTCATTAATTTTTAAGTGTACCAAGCCGGGGCAAACAGCTACTAAGTACAAATTGTGAAATCACAAGTTTTCTCACCTCCAAACAGCAGGTAGTATACAGTAGCATATAGTGGGTAGCAGGGGCGGAACCATTCGCTTATTCTACTATTTGAAGTAGCTTAAGTATATATATTTTTTCCACTTTTTTTAATTGCAAAAATCGCACCTCCTTTATATTTAATGGTAAAGGCACTTAAAATAATTGGTAGATATTTGAATTTGCCAGTCGACAATATTCAACTGTGTTGCATTTGAAAAGTTCTAACTTGTAAATGGTAATTTGTAGTGGAAAATGGTTTAAGGCATTTTTGATTCCTAATTGTTTCAGCTAGAGTTTTTCGTTAAGAGATTAATTCTCTTTCAAATAATTGCAAATATTAATGACGTTTTGACCTCTGGTCAAAATTAATTATTGTAATAATTGCATATGCCTTAATAGCAGCGATTTGTCAATAATGAAGAATAATGTATTGAGTACAAATTTTCTTTACGTGTATATTAAGACTTTCTTCAAGGTGTTTGATTGATGATTTCAGTTTTTTTATTAATATCCTTGCAAATTTGTATGTATTCAATACAAATCAGTATTATACTCTCAATTCACTTAGTTTGTACTCAACATATAACTAACTGCGATGGTTGAAGAATTTTTATGTACTGACTACATACTGTTTGTTGAAAAAATCTCAATATAGAGCATTTATGCAGTCATTACTATACTTTGTAGAAAACGGTTTAAGGCATTTTTGATTTCTAATTCTGTCAGCTACAGTTTTCCTTTAAGAAATTAATTCTCTTCCAAATATTTGAAAATATTAATGACGTTTCGACCTCTGGTCAAAATTAATTATTGTAATAATTACATATGACTAAATAGCAGCGATTTATCAAAAATGAATAATAATGTATTGAGTACACATTTTCTTTACGTGAATATTAAGACTTTCTTTAAGGTGTTTGATTGCTGATTTGAGTTTTTTATTAATATCTTTGCAAATAAGTATGTATTCAATACAAATCAGTATTATAGACTCAATTCACTTAGTTTGTACTCAACATACAACTTACTGCGATGGCTGAAGAATTTGTATGTATTGACTACATATTGTTTGTTGAAAAAATCTCAATATAAAGCATTTATGCACTCATTACTATACTTTGTAGAAAACAGTTTAAGGCATTTTTGATTTCTAATTCTGTCAGCTACAGTTTTCCCTTAAGAAATTAATTCTCTTCCAAATAATTGCAAATATTAATGACGGTTTGACCTCTGGTTGTAGACAAATTTAATTGTAATCATTACATATGACTAAATAGCAGCGATTTATCAAAAATAAAGAATAATGTATTGGGTACAAATTTTCTTTATGTGTATATTAAGACTTTCTTTAAGGTGTTTGATTGCTGATTTGAGTTTTTTATTAATATCCTTGCAAATAAGTATGTATTCAATACAAATCAGTATTATACCCTCAATTTACTTAGTTTGTACTCAATATGTAACTACTCCGATGGTTGTAGATTTTTTGACAGATTATGTATTGACTACGTATTGTTTTTTGAAAAAATCTCAATATAAGGTTTAAGACATTTTTGATTTTTCTATTGATTTATGTATTCTCTACCATATAAATAGCGATTTTGGTGACGACTAACAACAATTTGACCTTTGGTTATAGACAAAGTTAAAATATGTTGTTTTTTTTTTAAATAGGTATTCATTCATCCTGTCAGCAAATACTTAGTTATTTAAAGTCTTCTTTTATACCTAAAGCAGGGGCAACATACTTTGAATACTCCATAATGCATATCTATGTTCATGTATCTATCGTATATTAAGTCACTGATGCCTATGCTTATCATCCAAAAGTCTCATCATCATCCCTTGGCTCAAACTTAATGACATATTCATTTGCTTTGTAAGGAGCGCTTATTTTGTGCTTACATCCTATATATCTCCTAAGTATAATCTCTTTTTCTGTTCGAAAAAAAAAGAGGAGACAGAGAGAGATAGAGAGAGACTCATTCACATACATTGTACATCCATATAATTATATTAATATTTTAAAATGCAACCATCCACTTTTGGCTTATAACAATATTATGGCACAGCACAGAATACACCAGTAACTAACGAGATTGTATCCTTGAGTTGGAGATATGAACGGATGTATCTTTAAGGTATAATCATGTATCTGTGTGTGTGAGTGGATTTTAAGAGTCAATTTTTTTTTTTCATTTTAGTACCTTCATTTTTTTTTTTGATACAAAAGAGGAAAAATTGTCACAAGATGAGAATTGAGAATACCACCAGCCACCAGCTTATAAGAGAGGTGTATGTTGTAGATGACATATCAAAAGCATTTTCTTGTAAATACAAGAAATGTGAAAACGTATAATAAACAGCAACTGGTAGCAAGTTTCACAACTATCTGAAAGTATGTACATGACATAACATACCCATCACCATCCTAGAGCTTCACTATTATATAGCTAGTCTGCTTTTTCAAGCACCAAATGAAATGATATTTTTTTTTTGTTTGTATTTCCGTCAAGGGGGAAATATTATGCTATGCCGCTATGAGCGTTTAATAACATTGCAGAAGAGTCAAGAGGTTGCAGAGATGCAGTCATAAGGAGATTTTGTGTGTCTTTATTAACAGGAAGCAAAAATTTAATTCAATTTAAAATTTATGAAGATGAGACAACTAGTAGAAGTTATATGATGATGGTTGATCGTTGTTGATGGTACTTGTATGGAGTTGCAGTGTGTGGTTTCTTTTGTTTTTTCTTTTTCTTTGACTTTAAGAAAAATTAAGAATTAATAATTCTAGGAGGTGTACTTGCATATCTAAAATCCTATTTGTATTTGTTTAAGACTTCAGTTGAGTGAGACTGTAAAATATACTTCCTTTTCGTCCATAAATTCCGAAAATTTGTTTTGTTTCCAATAATTACAAAACTCTTTTAGTCCTTTAGAATTATTTTAAAATACTTACTACTTCATTTAGGGTAATTAGACTGTGTTATAGTGAAAATATACTTAAGCGAAGACCTGGTAGAATGTGTCAGTCTTTTTGAACTGAGTAAGATGGCAATATGGCATGATTAAAATTGCCAATTTACCCCAAAAATCTAATTTTAGGGCCAAACCCCTTATTTTGTTCTTGGGGTTGGTCGTGACGCGATGGTTTGCGTGGTCGCCTGTCAACATCATGGTCACAGGTTCGATCCCTGCCGTAGTTCTATGTCATGTTTTTATTCCATTATCATTGATCATTGTTGGGCCGCTGGTGTACTCATTACATGTAGTTCAGGCATAACACTAACAACATGTGATTGATTAAATACTAGTATGCCCAACAAATATGACAATGAATAAAATAATGCGAATTATAAAGGGACATAGATATAAGACGCGGCATTTCTGCGCCTTAGCCCAGCCGCCAACCCTGGAGATAAAATCTGAGACAACCACCACCATCAGTCTCAGTACCTCGCGCCACATACCTTTCCATGCACCCGCGCTGTGTTGAACAACATATAAAGGCTTTGTATATGAAAACTATAGTACTATCATGGCGAGTTTTTTTAGGGTTGCGCGGACCCTTTTGGTCTTTTGGTGGCGCTGCAAAATTTGAGGTGTAAAATCCGATTTGGGGAGTCTTTAAGCGTCGAAAATTGGTTGTAAGAGCAAGAGGAGACTATTTTTTGGATTATTGTATCCAACAAATATCAATAAATATCATTTAAAACCTCCATAAGCTCTCCGCAAAAAAAAAGAGTAAGGGTTGCAGGCATACATTAGATGTCGCCCCATTCGACTTCCACCATGAGAGTACTATAGTTTTCATATACAAAGATAAAAGGTACACCATCCCCTTGAGCGCGCGCACATTATAAAAAAAAGACTCCGCCATTTCTTAACCGAATTTATGTTTTTTTAATTTTCATAAAAAGAAGAAACACAAACTTCTTCAACCACTTACCTACATGTCCTGTTGAGAAAGAAAATCATGGTTTTTGAGTCAAAAGAATTTCGAAACTCAGATGTTTTTTCTCATTTCGTCATTTTCAACAACACTTTTATAAATTATATAATTAAATTTTTTTTTTCTATTTTTCGGAAAGCTTATTACATAATATTCCACGTGAAATAAAATTTGTTTGAAGAAAAAATATTGAGAGAGATGGGTAGGATTATTATTTAGTTTGCAGAAATCTTGCAAGTCTTATAATCTTAAACCCACTTTTTGAAAGCAGAATTGAACATAGTTTTGAAAACTTGAAGATGAAATGATTATGTTAAACCGTTATCAAATTCAGAATAATGTAAAAAAAAAAATTACAAACATTTTGGTCTTGATTTTTGTCATTTTTTATGTTTGAAAAATAAAAAAAAACACACTTAAAAAATTTGGAAATCGAATAACAAACAACGAAAATATGAGTAAATCTTCACCTGACACCACCAAAAAGGGTTTTTGTTTGTAACATAATATTATTTTATTTATAGTCCTAATCCAAGTGCTATTTTTAGTATAAAGAATATGTAAGCAAAATTATGATACATATACCTTTCGTCCTTGGCTCGCACAAATCAGTTTAATATTAAAAAGTAAACTAATTTTTCAATTTAATTATTTTCCTCTTTTCTTTAGGTATGAAAAAAAATGAAGTACCTAAAATAACAACAAACTTAATAGCAATAAATATTTAGAAGAAAACATAACATAACTCAAATTTAATCTGCTCCGTGCATATAAAAATTGACCGTGTATATAAACTTGACCGATCAATATGATAGTTAATGTATTTTTTAATGACTAACGTATATAGATCTATGATCCGATAGGTGGCGCTGAAGTCAACTTATCAACAATTTCTACATTTGTATTGAAACGAATCATATTCACCACACATATTGATTCAGTATCAAAAAAGAAAGTCAAAAAATCTGAACCCGATAGGTGTCGCTGTAGACGAATTTTAGCAAGTAGTTGCAATTAGTAGTACATTTTTTTTTTTGATATTTGCTTATACATATCTTCAAATCTATATGTTCTAAAAAAACATTTGGTTTTCAGTTTCTGAATTAAAAGAACATTGAAAATTTGGAACAAACATACATCTAATATATAAAATTCTCATGTCGCGGTGTTTGTGGTTAAACTCCTCCGAAACGGCTTTACCGATTCTCATGAAATTTTGTGTGCATATTGGGTAGGTCTGAGAATCGGACAACATCTATTTTTCATCCCCCTAAATGTTAAGGGTAATCCACCACTAGATAAATCAGTTATCCCCACTAGATGTCTACCTGGGTCACCTCTCATCATCGTAGCAGTGACGTATACGTATTATTTTAATTTTTCTGTGCAAAATAAATACATAGTTTTAAATCAAAACGAAAGCGTGTACGAGTTTGTTTCATTATTGTGAAAGGTAAGCCAAATAATAACTAGCTGACCCGGCGAACGTTGTTTTGTCATGTATATTATTTGTAGGAAATATTTTTTTAGTTAAATAAAAAACTAAAGTTATCAGCAACGCAGACATCGACATTGACAATCGTTGGGTGGTACCATATTCACCTCTTCTCAGCAAAACATTCAATGCTCATATTAATGTTGAGTCATGCAGTTCGGTGAAGAGTATCAAATATATTTGCAAATATTTTAATAAAGGAAGTGATATGGCTGTACATACATATTTAGAATTAAAAATACTAATGTCAATGCTCCTCCGTTGAATAGAAAAGATGAAATTACGAATTACCAAATTGGCCGATATATCAGTTCCAATGAAGCTGTCTGGGGTATTTTTGGTTTCCAAATTCATGAAAGAGATCCAGCAGTTACCCATTTAGCTGTCCATCTTGAAAACGGCCAGCGAATATATTTCACGGACGATACAGCTCTGCTCTATTCTGAAGTTCCGCGATATTTTACATGGGCTCAATCGAAAAAATGGATGCCCCGCAAGAAAGGGACACCACACCAGTTGATGCGTGTCCCGGTTTATTTAAATCAAATAATTTGGGACGTGTATATACAGTGAATCCAAGGCAGACTGAGTGTTTTTATCTGTGACTGCTGTTGGTTAATGTCACCGGACCATTGTCATTTCAAGATATACAAAAGGTAGATGGCCAAAAGTATCCAACGTATAAAGATGCATGCCTTGCACTAGGCTTGCTAGAAGATGATAATCAATGGGACAGTATGCTTGCTGAAGCAGCAAGCTGCACAGGAACACAAATTCGTCTACTATTTGCTATAGTATTGACTGCATGTCAATGAATCATTGATTGCTATCGAGGATCTTTGCATTGCTATTGCGAATTTACCAATCAGTCATTTCGGTATGAGTTCACTTATAGTAGATAATTAATTTTTTTCATTGAACTTAAAAAAATGTTTCCTACAAATAATATACATGGCAAAACCGTCCGCTTTGTTTGTGTTAAAGTCATAACGTTAGACCAAAAAAAAAACAAAAAATGTGGTTTACCAAGGAGCACTTCAATGAAACGGATAATTTGCGGACACGTATAACTCATTTTCATCTTTTAATCCCCAAACATGTTACAAAAAAACGAAGCCATCTGGTGGCGAAACGGAGTTCGCCGGGTTTGCTAGTAGTAGATAATATTTGGAAAAAAAAACTCTGTGACTTTTTTAATTTGTTTTCTAAATTTGAGCTTGATAATAAATTTTTCTAAAACAAGACCGTAAAACAATTTGATGAATGAATTGTTGGCTTTGAAAAAGGCTATATCATTACGATATGAGGTGGTTCGATTTTAAAAGATGTATTTTTCAAAGTTTTTTTTTTTTAAATTATCTTTCACTTGAGAACATAAAAATATTTTGCCACACGGAGCAATTTAAAACAACATTATAATCCAAAAATGTCAAAAAATTAAAAGACATTAACTAAAATAAAAAAGAAAGAGAACTTACATTTGAAAATTCCATAGTTGATGAATTTGACACACCCTACTAGTTAACCAACACAAAACTACCAAAGTATATGAGTCTGCAGCTGTAACCTAAAGCAAATATTCTCTATTTATTCTTCCCCTAACCACTACTTGATGGCATTTTCTTGTTTTCTTCAAAAACTCCTATTTCCATTTCCTATAAAAGACCTACTCTTTAATTAAACCTTTGTCATGTTAATTCGATTAGTTCCTTGAACAGTTACTTCGAATGCTTTTAAACTCAAAAACACTCAGTAGGTAACTGAAACTGAAACCCAGGCGTGCACTGAATTCAAATCCACACAAAAACTCTTCAACATGTTGTGTTGTTCTTATATTGATTTCATCTAATTTATTGAACAATTTTCAATTGTCATTACTAATTTCCTTCAATAGTATTAAGTACCCTTTATCTACTACCTATACGCGACTAGGTAGATACGTACGTTGAATTCAATTGAATTTGAAATTATGCACACATAATAGAAACTCCGATATGTTGAATTAACCTAATAACCCTTTACTCTTGTCACAATATGAATGTCTAGTTTTGAAAATTTGCCAGAAATCAATTCCCATAGTATAGTCATGCTGTGAAATGTTGTATATGTCCTGATATGGTGGCGGTCGGTGGTATGCGCTGATTGTAGGTATAGCCAGATAGTATAGATTTAACTCTGAAATGTTTATTGGCAAAATCATTGTGTCACGTAGCACAAAATCTACTCTACGAGTATATATCGAGAATTCAAAATAACTCACATCGTTCCGACACGCTTAGATGTCAAATTAACCTCATTTAATTGGTTATTTAGACTTCGTTTGTGATTTGAATGTGCGCATTAGTTTTGGTTCCATTAAGTTGCATTTCAATCCTATTATATATTATAGAATATAATTATAAATCTAGAATGCTCACTGTTTTAGTTTTAGTTCAAGGAAGAAAAAAAAAGGATTGATTTTAATGCAAACAGGGATAAATTTTAAATCGAAAATGCGTATTTGATTTGTGATGTGCTGCTGCACCACAACTACTGCCAGTGCATGTTATTGGATTCTAATTTAAATTTATATTTATAATTAACAGATATAACTCCCTCTTCTCTGTCTGGCTGTGCTTGTGGTATAGCGATATGATTTTCTAACGCATCATAAAATAAAAAATTTTAATCCGACGCATTTGTGTTATTTTTTTTTTAAATAATAATTTATAAATCAATAAAGGGTGTCCCAACAAGAACGCAAGATTTAAATTTGGCGCCATTCGAAGTGTCATTGTTTGACATTTGAACAATTATTGTTATTTGTTAGTAGAAAGTATAAGGTTAATAAAAATGGAGCGCTACACGAATGAACAACGCAATCTCATAGTGAAATTGTTTTACCAAAATGGTGAAAGTTTTGCGGCTACAGTTCGCAAATTACGATCAATTTGGGGTTATACAATAATGCTCCAAAAGAGTCAACTGTAAAGCGATTAATGGAAAAATTTGCTGAAACTGGGTCTGTCATTGATGTAAAGACAACAACGCGCCTTCGACCAGGTCGATCGACCGAAAATATCGCAGCAGTACGTGATGATGTCGCTCAAACTCCATCCACCTCAATTCGACACCGAGCTCAGCAAATTGGTGTTTCCAAAAATCCAAATCCACTATGCAGCGAATTTTGACGAAAGAATTAAAGAAATGAATGTGGAAGGGATGTGGTTTCAACAAGACGGTGGCGCCAAATCTCATACAGCCAGAGAAACAATTCAATTGCTGCATCAGTCATTTCCCGCTAGTGTTATTTCGCGTTTTTCGCCTAGATCGTGCGATTTAACACCATTGGACTTTTTTCTTTGGGGTTTTTTGAAGTCGATGGTTTATGCGAATAAGCCGACGACGACTCAAGCCTTTAAAGAGGAAATTGGACGCTACATTACTGAAATACCGCAGCATTTTTGCAAAACGGTTATTGAAAATTTCATTAAAAGTTCGCGTATGTGCCAGCAAAGCCGCGGCGCGGCGGCCATCTGCCTGATGTGTTGTTCCATACATAACCTCATCCCGTCTACTTTACGATATAATAAAGAATTTGCGATTTTTTTTAAATATCTGCGTTTCATTTAAAATTTAAAATTTGCGTTCTTGTCGGGACACCCTTTATACACATAGATACTTTGTTCCAACATTTTTTTAATTAAAACACTAATGTTCGGTTGCACTAATTCATTTTTTTTAATAGGCTTTTAAATTTTTTAAATGACCTATTTTGTATGGAACAAATGTTTTAAAAGCTTTTGGTGGAACTGGTCAGCAATCTTTAAAACAATTTACATTCTGCTCAAAAAGAAAATTAAAATTTTTATTTGTTTTTTTATTTTCAGGTGAGAAGAAATTTAATGTAATTTGTATATCTATACCATAAAAAAAGTAAGTAAAATCTGTAGAAGTTATTCAAATTCATAGATAGATATTTATTTTCGTATAATAAAGCTTTACAATTTACATGGATTAGTTTGAACACACACAGATGCACAAAAATATGATATTTAGTTTATATCTTACAACTGAGAAAAGAAGTCTGTTGACTAGATAAAATAGACTTAAAAAATTAATGGAATCCTCAAAAATATATTTGAGTTGCTATCGTATCACAGTACTTACTATATTTTAACAGTTTACATTCGCAAGTTTTTTTATAAGCAAATTATCAGAAGTCTTACAACCAAGGAAGAATTCTGAGTTGAGGTTTTCAATTTTCTCTGAAATTTTTAATACACCACTTCTATCATGCATTCGTGTTGTTGAGCATCATTTTCAAAGTTTTATTTTGAGATTTTTGAAATTAATTGATATGCGATTTCGCGCAACTTCCCCAGAGTGGACATGCATAAACAAAAATTGCTTGGAAATGAGATAGTCGACAAATTAACGGATAGTACACTTATCTTCTTTTGTGTATTGTTCGTGTATTTTTTACATGAGTTCTGTAGGTTAATGTCTTGTCCACGGAATAACGGAGTTATCAATTTTCAGTTTACTCAACGGTAAAGCGACATCAGAAAAATTGAACTCAATCAAAAAATCAGCTCAATTTAAAAGTAGTTTAAAAAGGATTATATTTTCACTAAAAAAAGTGTAAAATTAGGTCCCTACCATTAATACTGAAACAGAAATTGAACTTTACATGAGTCAGGGTAAACCAAAGTTAGCCTTTTTTTGAATCGTCAAAAAGTGATGTCAAAGTTGAAAATCAGACTTTCCTGTAGAAGGATTTTTTTCTAAGAATATGACTAAGAATCACATCCCAAAGAATGGTTAACAAACTGCCGTATAATTCTTTATTCCATTATAATGTATAAATACAAAATTCTGTATGTCAAAACAAATTTTATACCAGTTCACACTATACCAACCCAGTTCATACCGAGGGGCCCTTTATACCCAAAGACAAATCATACTAAAATGCAAAATACACTTAACATCGCATCATCATCAGAATCGGCTCGACAACCGGGGTCCGGCCCTGGCCTCCTTCAACAAGTTTCTCCACCTATCCCGGTCTTGAGCCGACGCCATCCATTTGCGCATCCCAAGGCTTCGGTCGTCCTGGTCTACGCCATCTCTCCAGCGCAAGCATGGTCTACCAGGCTACCGTCTACCATAGAATGTACCACAAAGGACTTTCCGAACCGGTTCCTCTTCGCTCATGTGCGAGCTATGTACCCTGCCCACCGGAGTCTACCGAGCTTAAATTGCGTATGATTGTACCGTCTCCGGAATCTTCCTCCCTCACATATGGAGCCAACAATTCTCCTTAAAACTTTTCTGTCGAACGCGGCAAAGAGGTCGGAGTGTCTTTTGCTAAGCATCACCCAAGTCTCGGATCCATACGTGAGTACTGGCAGGACCATGGTCGTGGACCATGTAGAAGTGTAGAGCAGCATTTTTAAAGTTATGATGAGATTTCTGGATTTGAAGAGCTTTGATTTGAAGGCTCTGTTGGAATTGAGCAGCCGCCCGCGTATTTCTTTTACGTATATATTGTTATCGGCTGCTACTATTGACCCAAATTCGTGCTCCGCTACCTTGATTGTTTTTTATATTGTGCCCAAGCAGGGGGTTGCAGTCTCACTTTCACATATTTTTGTTTTGGTCTGAACTGTCCCTGGTTTGAGTACAAAGTGTTCCTCGGTACGAATGGTGTGTTGTTGTATGAGCCATGTTTACCAAAAAAGGCGAGAGAACTCAAGAAAAAGATTTTGGAAAGTTCTTAACTTTTTATGGCTATATTAATAAAGAATTGAAGATTGCTTCTTCATTTTGTTCGATATTTTACTACGATCGATCGAATACTTTAGAGCGCATGCACTTTTTTCATTATCAACACGAATGCTTCTTTGACAGCATTTTTACAGGGTTTTTATGTACAGAATTTTGAAATACAGTATTTTGACCAACCACTCTGGTTTGCTATACAGAATTTTGACATACAGTATTTTTCCACAAGCAATATTTCGACCCCAACCTTTGTGAAAATTCAAGCTTAAGGCTGACATTAGCCTAAAAGTAAAATCAAAGCTTGATTTGTCTTTACTCAGAGCAATTTTTACAATTGGTTGATGTCAATACAAATATTAAGTTTTCCAAATTCTTCATGAGCAAAATTTATTTATTCTAGTTCTTGTTTTGTCCACTATCAAAAAACTTCCTACTTCATTTTCTTTTTGTCACGAACAAAATTCCTCGAAAGCGACAGTATAAATTACTTTTAGTAAAATAATTTCATGAAACACGTCGTCGCATCGTCGTCGTCGTCGCGGTAGGTCGCCTCATCTTCGAATTGGAATTCTGAAACTTTTAATCGTGAATATAAGTTTGATTACTTTTTATGTGGTATACAATAAGATCATCATCACCATCATCGTAATAGTAATAATAATAATTTGGTTTATTTATTTTTGTTTTTATTACATAATTCCTTCAGGGAATTGCTATATTGAAGTATTATAGTGATGAAGATGGACAAAGTTATGCGACAGAGGGAATTAACATTAACACCAAAAGCACATTAAAAGTTTCTTCGTCTCAAAATTATGTGCCATCAGTGGACATTGGAATTATTATATACGTTCATCAATTTGATGATCAATATATTGATATAACACATTATCAACCCCTAAGGTTGACGAATACAAACCAAAAAAAAAGGGGACTCCATTTTAAGAGGAATTTTTTCGTCGAAGGATTTCTGAGCGTGAAGCGTTAAATTCAAAATTTTATGTTTGTACATAAATCCTTTCAAGTCATAAGAATTTTCTGATTATTTCAATGGAACCTGCCATTATAGCACACTTAAAATACCATTAATATCTAAAAAAAAAAATAAAATTAAAAAAAGGCAAAAAAAAAAATAACAAACAAAACCAATATCTTATTTATCTTTTGGATATTTACGAGAGTATATCTTTAACTGAATTATAATAAAATCTGCTTGTGGCTCTGAAGAGTACACATGTTGTATATCTCCCACAAATTTTATTCATAAGAGGAAAATAAACAACAATTTTTGGTTTCTGTTAGCCTCCAAGTACATATCTCCCTGCTGTCCATTCCCCTATCTCCGAATAAACACAAAGTAAAGTAGCTTTTAACAGCTTCAATGAGCTATATCTTTCCTCACACGCATCATCCCGCAGTCGTTAAACTCACACCTATTTTTTTCTTCTCTTTTTTCTTCTTCAAATAATTCTAATTTATGTAGCAATAAAAAAGTGCCTACCGACATTTACCTTCATAAAGAAAAAAAAAAAAACAGTAAAGCTCTTGTACTTTTCATCGGTGAGGTGAGGATTTTTTGGTTTGGTATATTTGTTGTTGGATGAACGCAGAAAACACAGGAATGTCAAAAGCCAAACAAAAAAATGGGAAGACACTTAAGCTTTGGGATTGCAATCAATCTATATTTATTACACATAAAAAAAAAATTGGAATAGGGTAAATAATTATTGTTCGGTTTTTTTTTATATAACTGTTTGTAGTTGCTAAAAGGAGAGTTTTTCTATAAGAAATTTGTAGTATGTACTTCATCTGAAACATCTAATAGGGTATCCCGAAAACGTAGAACCTAGAAACATAAAATTACATGTCACATTTTTCAACATTGCCGTCGATGTCATTTTTTAATGGTCATTTTTTGAGAAACTAAATTAAATAAAAAAAATCTTAAAAATAAAAAAATTCTTTCTTTCAGGAAAATTGGTTTCAGGATTTTGTGATTTAAGAATTCTTGGTTTTGGGTTAATATAATGTACATGCAACTCAATCCGAAACATTCTTATTCCAGGGTTGTTAACTTAAAGTTATTTATGATTTTTTTAATGGTCTGCTCCTTGTGTGTTGTGAAGTGTTTTCCAATAAGAGGTGTTATTTTGAGTAGCCCGCTATTTCGGTAGTTGTTACTTTTGAAGCTGTAATTTTTTCACATTTGACAGTAGAAAAATGGTGAAAATCTGATAGAGACGGTTCGTAAAACTAAAACGTCGTGAAGCACCTTGTAAGGCCGCGATTCAAAAATTGGTGGACAAATTTGAGATGTCGGGACAAGTAAGCGATGTGAACAATAACACACATGCACGTCGCTCAAGAACAATTGAACAACAAATATTGCTCCTGTAGATTAAAGTGTTTAAGAAAACTCAGGTTTGTGCATTCCTTGTCGTTCTTTGGAATTGGGCATTCTAAAAACATCATTAAACCGTATTTTGCATAATGACTTGGGTCTTAAGACTTTTAAAGTTCAGTTAACACAAGCACTCAAGCTGGCCAATCATCAACAACGTCGTGTCTTTGCTGATTGGGTCAACAACCAAAATTACTGCATCTAGGGCTCACAATTGGCCACCGAGATCTTGTGACTTAGTACCCTGCGACTTTTTCCTTTGGGGAACTTGAAAGACAAGGTCTACGTCAACAGCCCAGAGTCGATTCAAGACCTTAAAAAGGAATTCTTGAAGCTATTAAGGACATGCAGCAGCCACTTCCGATTTGGTGATGGACTATTTCATGAAAAGGAGGCCATTTGACGGATGTTGTTTTCCATTATCTATGGCACACTTTCCTCTTTATATTGAAATAAACATCTCATCTTTTATCTCAAAAAGGCATTTTTTTTTAATACCAAAATATGAAAATCCAAAATTTCAGTTCAAAATCTTTCTCTAAGAATTAGAATTTCATATTCGCTTGATTTTTAATTAAACAAAAAAAAAAAAAATAGGGCATCGTTATTTCAATTCCAAACAAAAATCACTTGTTGTTTTTTTTTCATTCGTCTTTTTTTGTTCCGCAACACAGCTTAATATAAATTCAACCCCAAAATCCACAATATCCATCTAGTAGGGTATTCACAGGATTGGTATAGTTGAATCCTTTTCCTAATGGCCTAGATTGAGTTTATACATATGTGACATACAAACAGAGAGGCATTTTGTATACCAAATTTATTCAGGGTATAAGAATTCGTCGGGATTCCTAAAACAAAAAAAAAATAAATATAAAATAAAATCCTGTCAATTTTCCAAACCCAACAATTTATTTAAATTCAATTGCAAATAAGAAAACGAATATAAAAAAGTACATATACAATATACATATGTATGTATATATAAAAGGGTAGGATGTTGTTGTTGTACGAGGCTTAGGAATTTAGAATTATGACACTACCAGTAAAGGATTTCAGTTAACAAATCCAAATTTTAGCAGGTTTATAGTTTTAGTGTCAAAAATATTGATTAATAAACCCCGATCACACTTCTCTGCCCTTGTAATAAAAAAAAAATAATAGTATCTTATTTTCATTTCTCGGATAGTATTAGTATTACTATTTTATTTGGCAGTCTTTTTTGAATCTCAAAGCATTTCCTTTCATCCTCAAAGGCATCCTCGCATCTATCTTCTTCTCCTGGGTCTCATTTGCAACACACAAAACCAACCAAGCAGCAAATGATTCGCTGATTTTAGATTTCCAATCAAAATTGTTGCTACAAATTTCAAAATCAATACACGTTTTGTTCGAGTATCTAGTACTTTGCAATTTCTCTGAGCCAGCAATTCCAATCCTCTTTGATAATATGGTATTTATGTACCTACGTGAAACATCACAGAGTATGGGAATGAGAACTCTCTAATTAGAAATTAAAAGCAAAATGTTTCATCTACAATAGTTGACGACGAAGCCAGCCTTAACGAAATAACACAAAATTTTGTATCTCTATCTATCGTATGTACTGTACTGTACAATAAGAGTTGTACACAGTCATCATATATAGTTAAAAGTTGTGTGAGCAAAAGCTTGGTCTTAGCCTTTAGGGTTTCTAAATTGGCCGTTACTCGTATACCTACTATATACTTTGTATTTTGAAGCTTAATTTTATTTTTCGTTTGAAAATGTCAATGGTATCGTTAGCCATTCTGTTTTTGAAATGTCCAATGTTGAAGTTCGAGTTAATGAGATACAATTTTAGCTTTTTGGAGAATGAGATGGCAGTGATTAGTGATGCTTGTTTCTGTTCCTGGGGTAAACTCTATTTATAAGTGGAAGAGTCAAAGAAATATATTTTTTCGTCAAAGGTTTGTTGGATTTGGGATTTAAATCGTGGAAGAAAATTTAAGTTGAATTGAATTTTCTAAATTCAAAAAAAATAATATAAATATTTAAGAAAATGAAAGTTTTAGAGAATCCAGTTCTTCAAGTAATAGTCAAGTGCGTCGATTATCGATCACCACTTTACCTGCTGTTTATTGACTTTCAAAAGGCGTTCGACAGTGTTAATAGATAACTTGCCTGGCTTCCTTTGCGCAGGAGGAGCACTCCACATAAATTTCTATTATCAAGGCTACATTATGATGGATCCAAATATCAGAAGTGGGGTTACGCAAGGCTGTATACTTTCGCCAATATTGTTCCTGTTTGTGATTAGTGAAGTTCTGCACGCAGCTTTCTCGAATGGAAATGGAGGAATTCAGTGGACTCTGCAATAATACCTCAAACACCTTGACTACGTATCAAATGACATCGAGGGTGAAGAGAGAAGCTGAAACCGTCGGGCCTAAAGATCAATTCGAAACAACAAAAAGGATCAGCCTTGGAACTTCCTCATCTGCTCAAGTAGATATTTCTGGACAACCAAAAGAGACAGTTGAGAATTCTCGTTATATTGGAAGTATTTTCTCTACTGGCGGATGAGCTGAACTAGACATTAACAGCCGAATCGGGAAAGCAAAGGTTCCGTTTAGTACGCTGTTCAAAATATATATAATTTTGAATTTTTGTAAACATCAACAACAACTTAAAGGTCCTACCACCAATTGCTTTTTACGAATTTTTTAATTCGTTTATATTTTATTTTCTCCGTAGTTATAGCTATTTCATGCTTGCCAGACAATCATCAGACTCCTAGTGGTGTTGAGCTTTAATCCAATTTTATTTGAAGAACACTTGTAGTATTTGAACCCATGCACATCAGATTTGCTCAGCCTTAGAAGCCATTTGACGTTGCGTGTCATTTTTATGAGCGCCTTAAAGTATGCTACCTTCTTCCACCTCCATTGGTGGTAGTACCTTAAAGTAGTTGTTGTTGTTCACAAAAATTCAATGAAATTGACGCAATAAAGAATAAACTGACATTTACATGACTTTTGGTGAAATCAAATATTATGTTTGATTAAAACCTGAATAATTTCAATAAGGCTTAACGCGAGCAAGCTTTTTACTTGATCATCAATTCATAAAACATTTTCCATTTCACTTGAACACAAAAGACCATTCGAATTGTAACTAACGACTCTTAAACATCAAATCTAAAACCCCTGCAGAAAAAAAAAAACATTTAATCCTTTTTCACAAGGTGCATGATTTCACTCCATAACACCATCGCCATTGAACTGCATATAAATGCGTTCAATATTTTTAATCGTTCTTTCTTGCTCTTCCATTGATAAACTATCACACGTTGTGATTACCAAGCAGGTACTTAAAAATAAATAAAAAGAAAGAAAACTGCAAAAAAAAAAATCAATATCACATAAAAATGGAATTTATCACTGAAGAAAAATTTTACACTTGAAAAAAAAAAGTTAACGCCAATGAAACATCATCATGGCAAGAGAAAACATTGTTTACTGCGTTTTATCGATAAGCAGATTAAACAATCTTTTTTTTCTCTTCTCGAATGTGACATAATAGGATATTGTCAACTTTTTTTTTCTGTGTCCAATTTAATAAAACTTCTATAAATAGGAACAACCGCAAATATTTACGATATGTGTAATTTGTTTGTGAAGCCCTTTGTTTTCACGTAGCCAGGAACCACTCTATTCCACAACACAACTCGATTGAATAATACCCTAGAAATTAAGTACGTACTTTGGGAAAAGAACAAAGAACTGTTTGTGTGGGGATATGTTATGTAACCTGGAGGTAATGTTCGATACGATTGATGATATAATGCTCAATCACTTTGGTTACTTTGACAGATATAGTTTTCCATCACACAACAAAAACCATCGACACATACAAACATCTGCCGAACAAAACCTGGTTTTTCCATCAGCCATAAGGATCTCTACTCTCTCTCTCTGTCTCTGTCTCTTTCCTTATTTTAATTAATTTAATGCATTAAGAGGAGGTAGGTTATATTGTGGCTTTTTATCGATTTCATTTATTGACATCACACGCATAAATTCACACCTTCACTTTGTGTTTTCGTTTCATTATCAATATTGCATTATCATCCATAAATTCAAAAGGAATGACTTTTAAAGTTGGTGTTTTAGAGCTTCGTATCATGCTAAGGGATCAGAAGGGATAGGTTTTACATGAATAAAACCACAAAAGAGAGGTGATATTACATATCTACACAGCAAAGGCTGTACTTTGTACATATATGTAAGTTCAACAAAGTTTTCAATATTTTACAAAGCTTAAGGTGTAATTTAATTAGATGTTGAATTGTTGATTGGTACAGAGACTCACTTATTAACGCTAACGAGTTGAGATGGTTAATCGAATGTAATGCAAAAGTTTGAATTTAAGACGAAGATTATCATAGTTGACAAGAAATGTTTATTTAACTAATTTAATTAATCAGAGATTGTTTTTTGACACAAAGTCTTCTAGAAATAATCTTCAATCCCAAAAATAAATTCCTGACATAAAAACAGGGATGCTATAAGAGAAAAATGCCAAAGAACATTTTTAAGTTAATTTCCAATTTTTATTGTAGTTTGTTACTTTAGTTCTTCACACAAAGTCTTCTAGAAATAATCTTCAAGAACTTGCTCCTGCTTAAAACTTGTTTAGTTTTTTTTTATTGGCTTTTTAATAAAAATAACTAAAATAACAATTTTACATTTTGGTTTAGGTGGAGCCGTCTACGAGACTGACATAATTTTTAAAATACAATAAATTTGATTGTTATTGCTAAGTGTAAGTAAGTATTTGTTTCAAATAATTCTTTCAAAGTGCAATTATGAAATAATAAAGTGCTAACAGTAAACTCTTGAAGAACATCCCAGCCTTCTTTACCATTTAAAATGTTTGTCGTTTCCTCCAAGTTCATAGATTGCGCTCCAAAAAAAAATTACTAGAAATTCTTTCAAAATGGAACAAACAGCTTACTGTAAACTGTAGTATAACTATGACTGCACTTCGTACTTGAAAACCTGCCTCCTCCATTTCTTAAAATCATTCAGATTAACTGACAACTTCTCATTCTTCCAGTATGTTTCCAATACGTTGATCATAAACTATAGGAAGACTATATCATCAATGAATAGAAAACCAGGTATGCTAATCCGATGAAGCTCAATACCACCTTTAACAGCCTCTGTCATATCATTAATGTACATACATGGAAAAGTAGTGTAACAAGCACGCACCCTTGCTTCACTCCCATGGCCGTTTCAAATTCATTAGAGAAATACTTTCCATCTCAAACACGTGTTTCATTATTATTGTACATTTATCATTTTTTCATTTTTGGTGAGGTACCAGGCTTCACGAGGTATTGAGTTAGCGCTGCTCGAAAATCGACAAAGAAAGCAAAGAGCTTTTTATTCCTTTTTTTTATATATTTCTGCTAAACTTAAGAGTGAAATAATTTGATCCACTGTTAAATGGTCGATCTCGAATCCTGCTTAGTACTCATGTACAATCTGTCTGCTTTCCACCCACTGGCTTATCCTTATTCTGTATGAAATGGCTGAAAATGATTTGACTGAAGTATTTAAAAAAGATATGTCCCTGTAATTAGTCAGGTTACAGATTTCACCTTTTTTGTGAAGGAGAAATCTAGTAACTTCAGAAATTTCTGCAGTTTCAAATATCTTGTTGAATGTTAACGTGAGGAAGGTTTTATATCTTGCCGTTGCCGTGCAGTTTTTGTAAAGTTTTCTATCTTCACGCTCTAACTCAAGAAATTTGATAGGCGAGCCCAATTACTCATACACATTAAGAGGCGCTGCAAATAAAATCGATGGTGAAGTCTGGCTCCATGAAGTGATCTTTTAGAGAAAAACCCATTGCAATATTATTTCTTTTCCCTGTTACGGTATTAACTGCTCTCCAAAACTCAGCTGGAGACTTGGGCCCTATTTCATAAAAACTGACAGTTTGTCAAGTGACAATTTTGACAATTTGTCATCGACAATTGTGAGCTTCGGTCAAGTTTTGATAAAAAATTGACAAGTCACGACAAATTTTTCATTGTCAAATTATGACAAATTTGTCATTTGTCTATTTTAATAATCAAAAAAATTGTCAGACATAGGCATTGTATATAAAACTTATAGTACTATCATCAAGATGGTTTTTGTGTTGTGTGGTGTGGTCGTTTGAGGGCGCACTTGTATAGGTATACACAGAAACAGCAACCAAAAAATTAGTAAGTGGTGTGATCGCTAGGTGGCCGACGTGTAGAACGTTTTCATGAGAGTACTACGCAAATTTATATAGGTACAATGGACATAGGTGACACATTTGTAAAATTGTCACCTGTCAATGTTTATGAAATAGGCCCCTGGTTTTGTTAATGTTGTCATTGTTTTTCTGATCAAATATATATAAAAATATTTTCTGTTTACTTTGCTTGGGATTTGATGTTGTTATGCTTTCGGAAAAGTCAAAGAAAATCGAATGATATACTTCTCTTGCCTTTCTGCATCCTTCGGCTAACCACTTTTGCTTATAGTTTTTTCTGTAAGTAGGTACATGAGTGTTTTTTTTTGTTTTTTTTTGTTTTAAATTTTTTTCATTCTGAAGACTGATTGGAACGGCTTTAAATTGGTTAACAGATATTTCTTCTTGTCGTTTTTCATAGCATACAATACGATATTCTTTTAAATTTGTCTCTCTATACTTCGATTTTTTTTACAAATCCAAAAAAAAAATAAGTTTTCAGCTCCAAATAGGGGGAAATTCAATGAATTTTTCTCAAGGCCAAGCAGTTAATTTCAATGACAAAGAAAACGGATACAAAAAAACCATTTTCCTCCTTTTTATATTCACAAAATAATCTAATTTCAAAACTTGAAACAATAAAAAGATACAAAATCTATCAGTTTCACATTTTAAGCAACACTTTATACATTCCATTGCCATCAAAACAAACAAAAACCAATGAAAAAAAAAGATTTTGCTAAATCACTGCCATTAGGGAAAAACCTCCATCTTATTTTCAGTTTTTATCACGCGATAAAAATTTAGAAAAAACACAACAGCAACAGCAAAAGCAAAAAAAAAAACGAAGAAGGATTGTTTTTCAGTTTGATACAAATTTTCCATTTATCAATATGATTGTCATTGAAAAGGATCTGTCATCCCAATGTTGTCGGTCGGGCTTCGGATTTCGTTTTGTTAAATTTATATACTACGAGTATTTGCTGTGTCTTTTGAAAGAAACTCGCCGTCAGGACTTGTATACAGTATAAAGTCGCGTAGGAACGCGATACGTCGCGTCGGCGTCGACAAAGCAAAGAAAAAGTGCTTGTCACAAAAAGAATGACTGATGGCATGGAAAATATGAAAGGCTAATCATTTTAAATTCACCAAAGAGCTATCATAATTTTTTTTTTTTTTAAACTTCACTTTTGGTTGTTTTTGAGACCAAAAGAATTTATTTTTTTTTTGGTTGTATCTTGTATGAGATGACAGTTAAAACCATCTTCCTTCTATTTCCATTATTGTTGGTGCGTTATGAGAGTGAGAGATGATTTTTTGAAGCAAATCCAAGGAGGCAGAGAAAAATACGTCCGTTTTGCTATTTTGTCATTTTGAAATTGTGTGTAGATTTCTTGTTTTTTTTATATTTTCCAGTCTTGTAATCCAAATTCGATGGGACAGAAAGTAAAATCACTGAGTAAAAAGCTAGAGGCACGTTCTTTGAATATTAAGTCAATAACATTTTTTTTTTTTCATTTATTTCAAATATTTTTTTTTTGTATGTTTAAATGTTCAAGTACATCTCACATTTTTTTACTAAGTGGCTTCTACAGAAAATGTACTGTCTCCCACGTTCAATATATATTTAAGTTGATCCTTTTTCTCTGTCTGTTTTATGCCCATTATTTGTATTGTCTCCCACGTTCAATATATATTTAAGTTGATCCTTTTTCTCTGTCTGTTTTATGCCCATTATTTGTATTTTTGGCAATTGGCCTTTTTCATTTGTAACATACGCATTTAGTTTGCAAATGATTTGAATTTCTTGGGTTTATAAAAGCAAAATGTCCGATTTTGTCATTGACCTTTTGTTTCAAAGACATTTAATTTGGGTAAGGATTAAATTGAAAATTATATGGATAGATGAAATTCGTACAAAGTGTTAATTGTAATGTGGGAAAAAATAATAGTTTTTGCAAACATTTGAAAATCTGATCAGATAGTCGTAAAAGCTATTTTTATTTTATGATTTTCAAATAAGATTTTTCAAAATTTTAAAAATAACATTTTTCAATTTTTTTTTTTGGAGATACAATTTCCAAATTTATTTGAGTGCTTTTTCCTATCCAGATTTTAGGAAACTATTTTATGAAGTTTGTCAAAAATTAATCAATTTTTTGCCAAAAAAAAAAAACGGTCTGTACCTACCTAAATTTTTGATGAAAAAAATATTTGTGTCGAAAATGTTTTAAGAATGCTGTTGGTTAGAAAGAATCGTCCTGAAACGAGTGAAAGAGCACCTCTAAAACACACTCGAAAACGAACTAAAAGGTTTTCACACTGGATCTTCCTGCCTGCGTGAACCACATAAACACCTTGCGGATCATCATTGAACAGTGCGTCGAATAGCGATCACCACTTCAGCTGCTGTTTATTGCCTTCCAAAAAGCATTGAATAGTGTCAATAGAGGATTATTTATCTGGCTTGCTTTGCCCAGGTGGAGTACCCCAAATAAATTGATTGCTATTATCAAGTCTGCATATAATCGACCCAAATTACATGTTTTTCATAATGGAAGGTTGACAGATGAATTTCAAAATCCAAAGTGGACCTACGCAGGGCTGTATACTTTCACCAATATTGTTCCTGTTGGTGATTAGTGATGTTCTGCACGCAGCTTTTTCGAATGAAAATGGAGGAATTCAGTGCACTCTCCAATCATACTTTAAACACCTTGACTACGTGGGCGACGTATGCTTGCTCTCTTATTGGATCATGGATCTCCATCAAATGACATTAAGAGTAGAGACAGATGCTGAAATCACCGGGCTAAGGATCAATTCGGCAAAAATAAAATAGATCAGCCTTGGAACTTCCTAAACTGCTCAAGTAGATATTACTAAACAACCAGTAGAGATGGTTGAAAATGTCTTGGAAGTATTGTATGTAGAAACAACTCTATAACCTTAAAGACCAAGCTACGACTGTTCCACTAAAATGATGAATCCGTGCTTCATTACGGGTGCAGCACTTGGAAACTAGCAACCGCTGTCACTTCTTGAGGATTTTTTGGCCAAATCGTATCTCAAATAATGAACTTCATGTGAAAACGAGGCAAGAACCCAGTGACCCAGTGTGGATTGGCCATACGCTTCGAAAGGGTAATGAATACATTGCGAGTCAAGCGATGCATTGTTACGCTTTCAATCAAATAGGCAGACCACCAGGGTGACCTAGAGGCACTTGGCGAAGATCGGTCGAAGGAATCAGCACAATTAGGGAAGAGTTGGAGAGAGCTGAAATGCATCTACACGTAGCGCATAGAAGTAGTAGAAGCCCTTTGCCTCGTAATTAACGAACGTAATAAGTCTGAGTGTTTAAGTAAGTAAGTAATTACTAAAAACCGACAGACATACAAAATTGGGAACCCACTACCTTGACCCGATGTTTTGTCTAGTTTTCTGTTGTAAAGTTTTATTTCAGTAATTATCTTCCAAGTTCAATAAACCATTGTTAAACTTTTAATTTTCCTTTTTTTTCTTTGGCGACAGTTATAAATTTATTTGATGGTTCATTCCCAAAATTTAGATCTTAATAAAAATGTATCTTGCTTAAATTTTAACCATTACTTTGGTCAACAGAAACAAAAAAAAAATCACCTCTTGTTTGATAAATTTAAGCACGTCTTTTAACCATTATAAGACTTTTCTTCGCCTCTAATTCGTATTGTGTCTATATTATTTTGTGACCATTATCCTTTCTGTAATATGTATATGTATACCCAAAGGTTTTTCCCTTTCTATTAAACAAAAAAAAAAAATCCAATGAAACAGGCAATTTGCAATGACTAACACAGGAACGGATGGTGATTATAAACTAATTCTAATACAATAGAAGCTGCCTAATTGACTTTCTTGTTCTTGGCGTCATCATCACCATTACTGTTGGTTGCCGTCGTCGTCGTATAGCCATCGTCCTTTATCTTAACCAAAAGAGCAACGATAATAATAATTTGAAGAAGTTCTTCCTTTGAAAAAGGATCTTCAGATAATGTGCCCTTTGGGAAGGGAAATGATTGGATCAGTGCGATGAAGATGAAGAAGGACCTTTTAATAAAGAATTGCCTTAAAAGAAAAAAAAAATACTAAAATAAGGGAGCATAAAATTGCACACTATCTTCAATGGTGTGGCAATATCCTTTCACTTCTTCTTTAACACCACTCTTATTTTTTCTAATGGAAAAGTGATGGAAACCATCACTTTCTATAAAGTTGCCATTTTATTAACAAAAAGTGTAAGCAGTTGCAACCAACTACCTTCTTCAACATGCACACATCTACTATTTACAACAAAAGGGTTTTAAAATCACTTTGTGATTAATTGCATTAGTATTACTTCAGCGCTTGCCAGCCAACTTGCATACACGTTCTTCTACTCTGGTGTGGTGAAGCCTGAATTGAAGGTACCATCCATATACACCTACACCTCCCCTACATCCTATACAAAATAGGAGAGCAAAAAAAACCTCAAGTTCTGTGAATCCAACGCTTTATCCTTTCAACCATAGACTGATTCCATCAAATAACTTTCCGTCTGTCACTGATAAATCCAATGCAACCAACCCGTCGTCAATGCTATTAGATGTCTCGTCGCAAAAAAAAAGAAACTGCAAAAAATGGCACCATTATATCTCGAGCAATGGCCACATCGAAAAGCTTGCCAGTGTAAATCAGAGATTGCAGTATGTGATGAGGGCCGATGCCCGAGATAAAACCATCAAGACCAGGCGGCAGGCGGCAGGCAGGAGGACGAATAAAAGAACGAACTAACGGACATTTGTTCGTGTTGAGAACGAATGTGAATCTGGCGTGCTATGGTGGATGGGAATGTGCTTCTATGTTTTAAGTTCATTCGGACGTAAGCGGTTTCACTGTTAATACGAAAATCCAATGTGAAATTTTTCACATGTTGAGCACAGATAACTTATTCGGGTGTGGAAAATGAGAGCAATTGTGGTAGATGACGATGACGAGGGAGAGGCAGAGAGAGAGAGATGGTGATGGTGATGGTATATAGCTGGTTCTGGTATGGTGATGGTGTTGAAAACTTATTGAAGTGTTTCATCAGTTAGGAGGATTAGAAAAATGTGATGTAAATTAAAAAAAAAAATATAAGCATATCAAAGTGACCATATATATTTTTTCTGGATCACTTTTAAAAAAATTGAATGAGGTGTTATTTTGATATTGAAAAAAATCGGATGTTTATTTCAATATAAGGAGGAAAGTATGCCGTAAATAATGGAAAACAACATCCGCCAAATGGCCTCCTTTTCTTGAAATTGTCCATCACCAAATCGCGAAGTTGCTGCTGTGTGCCCTCAATTCTTCATGAACTTCATCTTTGAGGTCCTGAATCGACGCTAGGCTTTTAGCGTAGACCTTATATTTCACGTGACCTTAAAGGAAGAAGTCTCAAGATCTCGGTGAAAATTTTGCTTGTTGACGTAGTTGCCGGAGTGGCCATATTTCGTTGAAATTCCGGACCATTTTCATGTATTTCAAGGACCCAACCAGCAAAGACACGACGTTGTTGATGATTGGCTGGCTTGAGTGCTTGTGTTAACTAAACTTTATTAGCCTTAAGACTCAAGTATTTATGCAAAATAAGGTTTAATGACGTTTGTGGAATGACAAATTCCAAAGAACTACAAAGAATGGACAAATCTGGGTTTTCTTCAACACTTTGGGCTTGAGCGACGACGTGAACGGGCTTAAATTCTTCCACCAATTTCTGAATCTCGTTCCGACAAGGTGCTTCACGACGACCAAAAAATGTTTAAGTTATACGTACAGTCTCTGTCAAATTTTCACCATTTTGTTTACTTGTCAGATGTGAAAAAGTTACAGCTCCAAAAGTCATCATCATCATCGGCTCGACAACCGGGGTCCAGTCCTGGCCTCCTTCAGCAAGTCTCTCCAACTATCCCGGTCTTGAGCCGATGCCATCCAGTTGCGGCTTCGGGCGTCCTGGTCTACGCCATCTCTCCAGTGCAAGCATGGTCTACCACGCTGCCGTCTACCATAGAATGTACCGCAAAGGACTTTCCGAGCCTGTTCCTCTTCACTCATGCGAGCTAGGTGCCCTGCCCACCGTAGTCTACCGAGCTTAATTTTTGTCACTATGCCTGCTCCAAGGTAGATTGCTTCAAAAGTGACAACTACTAAAATAGCTGGCTATTCAAAATAGCACCTCTTATTAAAAAGCCCTTTAAAACTTTAATTCTAAAAAATCCAAAATGACGGTCGATTATTTTTTCAAAACAAAGGGCTGTAGAAGTTGTAGAACCACTCAAAAAGTAATGTTAGAGCCACATAAAACACTTAAAAAAGTCCAAGAACGTTCACTCCTAGAAATTGGCATTTTAGAGCATTTAAATTAATTTAAAATTTAAGTACATGAACCGCCTTTCAAAAATTTGATTTCTGTCTTGTTGTTGAAAATATACAATTGATATCCTTATTTGAAAGAAAATCCCTTTCTGAGCGTATGTATATGTACTGTAAATTGTTAATTTAGGTACAAAATGTTTTCTCCTAATATTTTGAATACCGCCCAACCCCAGCTCCTTCCTCTTTATTTCATTACTCCAAACTCATAATGCTGATCATTGACCAACTGCTCTTCTTTATTAACATAAAACCCCCCCAAAAAAATATTCAATTTTACTTTGGCAAAATTAATATGAACCATCCGGTCACCACAACACAGCACATGCCCACCCCCACCCACTTTTCATAACAATAACAACAACAAAAAAGGGAAATAGAAAAAAAAAGATTAACAAAATCACTCAGTGAATTTATATAAATTCTCTAAATTTACTCAGCCGCACACAAAAACCAAAAGAAGACTTGGCATTCGAAATCAAAATGATTTTTACCCAGAAAGCTCCTCTATCCTATTTAACCCTTTTGAAAATAAATATAAGTTTCTATGAATATACGTATATCTACATAAATGAATGAATGACATCGAAGGAGGATATTCTTGGAACCAAAATACAAAAAAAAAAAAAGAAACCAAGGAAATAATTTCCTCATGTGTGTCATGGCACCCATCGACCGTTGTCATTGCTTTTTCCGCTTTTCATTGAATTCCAATTTTTCGAACTTTAGTCGTCGTCGTCGTCCATATAGCATTGCAATAATGGTTGTCCGTCCTTTATGTCCTTCCTGTGTAAATATATAGCTTTACTTTATATATATGGTTAATGGTTGTATTGGATTGAAGGATGCGGCTGTGTAAATGACATTTTAATTTGAAAATAGAAAAGGAAACACTCTATACTGTTAGTGAATACAAATTTTCCAGTTCCAGATATATATGTATATGGATGGCCAAGGAAGTGTCACATGGTGCCAAATCAAGGATCCTTCAATATGCATCATGTTAGACTATCTTGTGGAGTTTTGGTTGGAGTGGGTAATAATGCGTGTGACTTGTGGATTTTTGGTATCTTATGTCATACCAAACCGAACTTCAGCATCAGCGAGGATTGTTCATTTTGTATGCGATGAGGAATTGGCCATTTCAATCAAATTAAGGGTGTCTAAAGTCTACTCTGATGTCTAGCAAGTGACAGCTGAGTGATGATTAATAAAGCATTTTAACTGTTGAACTCTGTCTATTTGAATCATTTATTCATCTATCAACACAACCCTGACAAGCTTGTCATAAGAACTTAATTGGATTCCTATCCTAGAATGTCCTTTGAATGCAAAGGTTTTTTAAAATTATACCAATTGGAATTTGTAGGTACCAACGCATAAATCGACTGGAAGAGGTTCTCACAAAGGCCACTTTTTTCTTCTAATATCCATTAGATACATTTTGTTAGGGATGCAATTTCCTTGACAACCTTATAACCTTTCGATCATATACAACAACAACAAAAAACTTGTGCATTCATATGGCATTGCACTTCAATAAAAATGCGATGTCTGAAGGCACATCGCATGCCATAACATAAGAAAGCTTTTGATAAATTTGTTACTAAAGTATGCGTTCTTCGCATTTATCGGAAGAAATTCCTTTCAGCAGAAGAAAAAGAAGAAGAATAAGAAGTCAGTTCCATCTCAACTCAACCCACTCAGATAACACAGCAATTGCGACCATAATCATTAGGATTAGGATCACATATCGCATTCTTCGTATAAAATCATAGGAATACCATATATCAAGCATATATATCCAATAGTATACAAAAATACAAATGTAGCATGCAGAGCCACAAGCAATTTCCGTCGTCCTGGCTTCTTTAAGTTATGCAATATCTTTTTCCTGCTGCATTATTATTATTGTTATACTGAGAACTTTTTTCTCCTGTACCTACTATCTATCTAACGTTCTTTTATATCATTCTTTGAAAAATAAGATTTTCACATCCACTTGAATCGTGTTTGATTCTATAGAAATGATAAAAGGGGGCAGAGAAAATGAAATATTTGTAGAATCATATAAATCAAGTAAGCACACACACACACACATGTATAGGTTTGATGATTCAGATACGAACTGTCCATTGGGAAGCCAGGAGATGATTATTCGTTTTATTTATCAAGGATTCACCTTTTCAATAAAAGCCAGATAGATAAATCGTATACTTATTTAAAAGAATTTTGAAGCCAGTCAAATCTGATAAACATCAACAGTTTATTTTTAAAAAAAAATTATTTCAATACGAAATTGGTAAAATTGATGAAATTGTAAAATTTTAATTTTTTTTTTATTAAAATGACTTGAATTTTAAAGTCTGAAAATTTTATGTCATCAAATCAACTTTTAAGTTATGAAATTTGTACTCCGAACTTTTGGATTGCACATTAGTTTTAACTGTCTGGACATCACAATGGGAAGGAAAAAATTAACCGGGTAAAGCATTTCACATTCGTGTGGTACGGCTAAAGAGAGAATCATCATCAACATCATCGGCTCGACATCCGGGGTCCGGTCCTGGCCTCCTTCAAAAAGTCTTTCCACCTATCTCGGTCTCGAGCCGACGCGTCGCGACGCCATCCATTTGCGCACCCCAAGGCTGCGGCGCAAGCATGGTCTACCACGCTGCCGTCTACCATAGAATGTACCACAAAGGACTTTCCGAGCCGGTTCCTCTTCGCTCATGTGTGAGCTAGGTGCCCTGCCTACCGGAGTCTACCAGCCTAATTTTTGTCACTATGTCTGCTTCAAGGTAGATAACGTATGAGTGTACCGTCTCCGGAATCGTCCTTCCTCACAAATGGGGCCAACAATTCCCCATCAAACTTTTCTCTCGAACGCGGCTAAGAGGTCGGAGTGTCTTTTACTAAGCATCACCCAAGTCTCGGATCGATACGTGAGTACTGGCAGGACCATGGTCCTCTACAGAAGCAGTTTTGAAGTTATGGTGAGATTTCTGGATTTGAAGAGCTTTGACAGAATGTAGTAGGCTCTGTTGGAACTGAGCAGCCACCCGCGTATTTCTTCTTCTAAATTATTATCGGCTGCTACTTTTGACCCAAGGTATTTATAGGATTGCACCACTTCAAATTCGTGCTCTGCTATCTTGATTGTTTGAATCCCTGTACTTAACTGTACGTCCGTTTGTGGGCTCAAGGGTAAACTGATAGATATTCCTCGCGGTGTAAGTATCACGATGGAATATTAAGGGGAAGATGTGTGAGTTGTACTCAAGCTTTGGAAGAAACATGAAGGCGTTATATGTTATAGCCAGATCAGAAAGTGTTTAAGATTTCTTGCATCGGCAAAGAAAACCTTAACACTTAGCAGCGTTTTTGGCAACGTCGAATATGAGAATATATGAGAGATTATTGGTTTCTTTGATGCAACTGCCTCTCATGGATAGTGGCATGGAGGCTGGGTTTTGCTTTAACGATAGAAGACAGCATTGAGTTTTAGAAGCATTAAATTTTACGCAATTTTTGATTCCCCAAGATCATTTCTACAATCCCAAGAAGAGGGATGCAAATCTGAAAAAAAATATGAAAAGCAAGAGGTTGCTATCTTCAGCAATGCAGCTTAATGGACTAGAAGTTTTTGACAACAGATTATTGATAAAAATAAGGAAGAGTGTTGGAGAAAAAACGGAACCCTGGGGCACACCAGCTTTTTTATGAAAATCAGATTTAAAACCATCCAATACGACTTGTATTGATGGATCCGAAAGGTAATTTCTAATCCAACGAAGATTGGTTTTTCAGAGCTTCACCAGGTAAAATGTTGGTCAAAATATTGATTACTCCGAAAAAGAATTATATGTTTTTTTTCTGAGTTAAGATAAAATTCTCAAAAACATGTTTTTTAAAAACTTTGACTATTCTAATTTACATTTCGTAGGAAAATATGGAATACAGCTTTTTCCAAATTAAAGATTTGATTTACGGAATGTTGGTATACCCGTAACAAACAGCATAAATAGTTCAAATATTAATTAATCAAACGTTGATTTTCTCTATCTTGTGGTAAAAAATAAAACGCACTGTAAAACTTTTTATTAAAAATCTTTACTTTTATTTATCGAAGCAGAAAAATTATTTAAATTTGGGTCTGCTAAATATTCAAAAAAGCAAAATCCAAAAAACTCAAGTAATGTCTTACATATTATTCAGATTTACAATTCCTACTTTAAAACCAAATGAGTGTACTTAATAAAATGAATAAATGAATTCACATTTGAATAAGTAAAACCTTCAAATTTAGAAACGAATTAAAACATATTTGGAGAATAAATATCTAAAATGTGATATGAACAAAAAATCATCAATTATCTTCCATTCAGTTTATTTCAACACACCGTAAATTATAATATACTTATTTAAACATATATCACACAGTAAGAGCTCTTCAGGCTCATAACAATTTTTTTTTTAATTTTACGTTAATTTTCCAATGTTTGCGTTTTAATATTAAACAGAGTTATCCTTTACGAACAAAGGGAAATAAAAATATTCTTGTTTGTGAGAAAGTAAACTGTGAAAATACATTTGCAAAAAAAAAATACTTATGAATAAAAATATATTCATGTAGGTACCTATTTATACACAAAATTAATATACTCTCTAGTAATTAATTCAATAGTACTTATTAAACATTAAATAGTTTCGAACATCCTCTTTTCATAAATCTCTTTATAAATCCGGAATACACATGCAAACCCAGACCCAGCCACAGCCACAGCTATACAGCTACACAAATACAATATTTAATATTCATTTAATAAATAAAGTTATCAAAATGGATTTTTTTTTTGTCTGTGATTTTTTTTTGTTTTTAATCTTTACATTTCAATACAAGAATTCGAAATACAAATTTAATGTTAAAGAGGTGTAATTAAAATAAATAAATAAATAAATTGTAATTATAATGTGATGGAGTATCTTTACAGACGTTTTTTTTTTTTTTTTTAATTACAACTGATTAATATCAGATTGTGGATTATCTTTGAATAAGGCAGATCCATTATGGATACAAAATATGTCATTATGTTATATATGTAACAGATACTTACATGTCAACCAAAAAAAGGCCGCCAAGGGCCATTTGCTGAATCGAAACATAAATATTTAAGTTCTCACGAGCTTATGTGACAGCCTACGATGAGGAAAAAATAGACCACTAGAGTTTAAGTTTTAAGTTAAACATAAATATTTATGTTTCGTATCAGCAAACAGCAACCTTATTTAAGTAAAGGCTCAGTTTCTTAGTGGTGAGTTAACTCTAAATTAACTCTGAGTAAGTTAATTCTGCAAATAATTTAAACTGAAAAACTGTTAAAGTTTTTTTTTTAGAGAAGTAACTTGAGTTTAACCGCGAAACAAGGACTAAAGTCTCAACTTGCCCACGCTCAAAATACGCAGATAACTAAGGCTCAGTTTCATCAGTATTGAACTACCTCAAATATAGTCATTTGTGATCTTCGTCGAAACCCTTAAAATCCAGCTAGAGTATGTTATCAAAGTACTAAAGAAAGCAGCTCTGCACGTTATTAAGGGAAGACTCAGCTTGCATGGGGAATGGAAGATGCCATAAGCTTTAACCACAGAGTCGTCTATACAGTCACCTTTGCCATAACCTAGTTCTTGGGCCTAAAACTTTAGAACTGAGAATTGTGTGGATCAGATCTGTATGATGGTGAGACTTTGTGCCGAGCTTCTACAACTTGAATTATATACCGAGCTTCCCGGCCTATGCAGTTTGTGTAATCTTAAAGAAAGAGAAGATGTTTTTCGTTTTCTAGGAAGATGTCCGGTTCGAGTAGAAACTAAGGATTCTTCATCGGCTGCAATATTTTAACTGACACAGAAATGATAGAGGTGCAAATACTCTGGGTTGGGGTCAAAATCCCAAAAATCCAAAATCCCGAAATCGAAATACCGAAAAATGAAAAATTTTCCCAAATTTTTCATTTTATATAATTTTTCAATTTCGTAAAGATAATCCTAAGTGTTGTACAAGTTTGCAAGTTGTGATTATTTTTTTAAATCAGTAAAATTGTGAGTTTTAATATTCCATTTAAAAAAGTACAACAAGTGTTTTACTGGGAATGCGATGAAAGGAAAGAAAGGTTGTTTAAAGCACGTTTAAGTACAGTTTAGTAACTCATGAAGTGAAAACAGGTCCTACTGATCATTGTCATGAGCCACTATCATTTACAAAATATGTGTATGTAGGTAATGAGGTGCTTAAAGACAAAGCCAAAACAAGTTTGGGTTTTCAGGATTTTGGATTTTCGAGATTTTGGGTTTTCGGGATTTTGTCTGTCTCCCAAATACTGTTTTTGTACCGCAAAATAGCACAAGTCTACTGAAACAGAATTCTCAGTAAAATTTTACTAAAAACCTCCTGATAGATGAAAAACTTAGACAAAATATGATAATGTAAGTATAATTCATTTAAAGTGGCAATATTTCAGACGGCACTGCCATGCTATACTCGAGTATGCTGCTTGATTACTATACGAACATATTTTTCATGATTTAAATAAGTAAATACAAGTACCTAAGTAATTACTATATTTCGTTTCTTTAAAAACTATAACTAAAATTTTAAAAACAGGAACAGACACTTAATAATTTTTTTAAATATAAACATCAAGGAATTGTACTTGTGCTTAAAAGTTTCAAGTACCAAGTATTTATACGAACCAAGTTTGTTCTTAAGTACCTACCTACCCAAATACTTAAGTTAAACGCGATATATTCATAATTTAAATAAAAATCTATTCACGTGGAAAAATATTGCTCAAACATAACATAAACAGAAGACATAATCTATTTCTCTCACTTCCAATCATTTTAAGACTAATGTGAACCGACATATGTTAAGCAAGTTATTTTAATACATACATATTATGTAAATATGCAACCATTTTGTGTCTACTGAGTGAGTAAGTTTGTTATGTCTGTATATAAATTTACACATATTTCATAATTCTCTCATAATGAAACAAACCTTTGATTTCAAAAAAGGACATATAATGTACATCTACATATGTAACTATAAAACATAATAAAGGCTTTAAGGACGAGTATATAAACCTGAATGCTGATAGCTTTCATTTCCTTTTATTAAAACTTCATCTCTATAACCATCCATCAAAAGGCCTTAAACAAAAATGCTTTACTTAACCTTCCTTCTATTGTTGTTCCGATTCTGGTTTGTTTTTGTTTTTGTTGTTGTTGTTGTTAGTATTGTTCCGCCTTCAAAGCCGTAAAAAAATAATCAATAGTCCTTTATTTTAGCCATTATCCGTGTATAAGCCTATAAAAAGGATATTTAGCGTGGGTCGGTCGAATTTATTAACTCTTATTAGATCTAATTCAATCCAACATATTGGACTTAATTAAGATACAATATTCTATATATACCTAAAGCTACCTATACACCTTCCTCCCTTTTTTGCTAGCTTGCTTGCGGAAAAGAGAACATTTTCGGTCGTTTTCCTTATTCTTGTTTTTGTTTGTCAGATATACAATAACCGAATAAGTGTATGTATATAGAATAGAAACAACGGGACGGCAAAAACATATTTAGGATTAGATTGTTTATACCTTTTGGATTTGGTTTTGGTTTTTACCCCAAAAACAATCCCCAACACAAAACGTGTGTAACTCTTGAATATTTATTAGAATGAGATAGGTTAGAATAGGTATAGGGGGAGGGTCTTAGCCTTTGGCCTCTTTTGTGTGGAATTAATGTTATACTGAATGTTTCTAAGTTAGAAGCATTAATTTTCGCATTTGACTAAAATGAAATTAATATGGGTTTAGGAGCGAGGATATGTATATTGTATAGGGTTTACCTTGCCTATAGTCCTTCATAGGTATTTTAGGTTAAGGTTATATTCAGTATTTTGGGATTTTCGAAATAGCCTTACACGTGCAAAACGTTCGAAAGCAATTAATCACCAAAGGACGATGAATTGAAATGTTAAACCGATTGCTTGAATCCAAAAGGAGTAGACGATTAAGATGTTGACAGAATTTTTCTTCCTTTTTTTTTTGTTCATACTTTTCTGAGAATTTATGTTAGTAATTGATCCATAACTTAGAAATCTGTGAATATGGGAAACAACAATATCATATTGAATTGGATTGGATTTTGGATAGTCTACGCAAGTATTAATATGTTTATATTTTTGTACCATCATTAAGCACATTAATTGGCTTGACCTACATTTTATGTGTTCACAAATTACAAGGGATTAATTTGAATTGCATACTTTGCCTCAAGTTTGATAGTCCTTTCAATGGCCCAAATACCTAAATCAGTCAATGTCGAAATAATGAGGGTAATGGCAAAGGTCAAACATTTAGCTTTAAACGAAGATAGTAAATATTTCTCTTTTCTGGTGTTCTTCTTCTTCTTCTTCTTCTTATTTTTGGAAAATTGAGTAAGACATTTGGTAGCAGATTATAATTTGGCCAAATTAAATTCAATGATATCCTATTACTTTTTATGTATAACGAAGATAGGCTATGAAAATACAATATTATTTGGTAATTATTCCGAAATTTAATGTTCGTCGTTATTTTTTAATTTGACAATGTCAAGTTTTAAGGACTTGCAGAAAATTTAAAAAAATTAAATAAAAATATTGATGATTACCTATATTAATTGAGTGAGTAGTAATTTTTCAAAGTGGTTTTTTTTTCATAATGAATTCAAAGCTCATTTTGAAAATATTCAGATTTTTAATGTAGTCTCTAAAAATATAAAATAATTATCATCACAAATATGTAACAACCTGAGAAAATCGCTTTTACTTTTTTGCTCAAGAAGAAAACATCATTGTGTATATGTAGTTATAACGAGAATTTTCCGACTAATTAACAAAACAACAACAAAAAAATGCCACCCACAAAGCAAGAAGACTTCTCTCACTAAATACATTTTAATAATGACAAATTATCCTCTTTTTTACTAGCGGTATCTGCTATACAAGTTCGTAATTGATTTTCAAAAATTCTTCGGTTTCCGTACATCTAATATGTGTGTGTGTGTGTGTGTTTTACTTTATGAAAACTAACCACACTCACTCACAACTCAAATAACTTTGCAAAACGGAAGAAAATTGTTTGAGAAACTAGACAAAATAACACACATTTATATAGGTACATTTGAAAGATGTCAACCTTCTTCAAAAAAAGATTCTCTGTCACTTTTAACAAATACCTACATTTCTTGTTTTCAATTCAAAACTTTTTGTGACTTGTCTTTCATAACTCAAGATTTCTTTAACTCATAAAATGAAAATAAAAAGAAAATAAAAATTGAATGTTAAGCAAACATTACCTACATCCTTGGCTACTGAAATTTTCTTATAACACAGCATCACCATAATTTAGAAAAAGCTGAAGTAGAAGATAATATGTAGCTGTGGCGAGGATATTTTTTAAATTAATTCCGGAATTGAAATTCATTAAAATTTAGACAGAAAGATAATAAAATCAAGAAAACAATAGGGTGCGAAATTTTAATGAGAATTTATTTAATTTTTTTTTTTAAAGAAATTATTAACGTTTTTTTTTACATTTGAATTAAAAAAATATTTTTTTAAACATTAAAGCAATAAAACATAACATTAGATGTCGACGTCACTTAAAAAATCAGCAGAGAACCAATCATCACATTTCTTGACAATTCCATTCTTTCCAGTCTGGAAATGGTCATATTCAACTTTTAAGTTATTTCCAAAGCATTTGTGGAATTGAAAAAAAAGCAATGGACAGCAATGGGTAGAAATGGCGATCTCAAGGCAACCTAGCCTGTGATTCAATTGGCACTGCCGTTTTGATACCTAGATATAATGCAGTTGGTTAAATTGCTCCACCTTCGATTTGATTCTGTTTGATAGATCATCCTCATCATCGGCTCGACAACCGGGGTCCGGTCCTGGCCTCCTTCAACAAGTCTCTCCACCTATCCCGGTCTTGAGCCGACGCCATCCAGTTGCGCACCCCAAGGCTTCGGGCGTCCTGGTCTACGCCATCTCTCCAGCGCAAGCATGGTCTACCACGCTGCCGTCTACCATAGAATGTACCACAAAGGACTTTCCGAGCAGGTTCCTCTTCACTCATGCGAGCTAGGTGCCCTGCCCACCGGAGTCTACCGAGCTTAATTTTTGTCACAATGTCTGCTTCAAGGTAGATTGCGTACAATTCATGATTGTACCGTCTCCGGAATCGCCCTTTCTCACATATGGGGCCAACAATTCTCCTTAAGACTTTTCTCTCGAACGCGGCTAAGAGGTCGGAGTGTCTTTTGCTAAGCACCCAAGTCTCGGATCCATACGTGAGTACTGGCAGGACCATGGTCCTGTACAGCAGCAGTTTTGAAGTTATGGTGAGATTTCTGGATTTGAAGAGCTTTGACAGACTATAGTAGGATTTGTTGGAATTGAGCAGCCGCCCGCGTATTTCTTCTTCTATATTATTATCGGCTGCTACTATTGACCCAAGGTATTTAAAGGATTGCACCACTTCAAATTCGTGCTCCGCTACCTTGATTGTTTGATCTACTGTTCTTCTCGCATTCGACGCCACCAGTACTTTGTTTTACCTTCACTAATGTGCAGACCCAGATTCTGTGCCGCCTGCTCGATCTGGATGAAGGAATCGTGTACAGCTTGTTTGGTTCTTCCGATGATGTCAATGTCGTCTGCGTAAGCCAGTATCTGGCTGGACCTGTTGACGATGGTCCCTCTTGTTGCCGTGCCAGAGTCACGGATTGCTTTCTCCAACGCCAGGTTGAAGAGGAGGCAGGCCAAACCATCCCCTTGTCGGAGTCCATTAAAGATGTTGATTGGTCTGGATAGCAATCCGGCTATTTTTACTTGGCTTGTTACGTTGGCCATGGTCAACCTACAAAGTCGTGTCAACTTATTTGGGAAGCCGAATTCTCTCATGGCTTTGTAAAGTTCTACCCTGGCTATGCTATCATAGGCGGCCTTAAAGTCTATAAACAGATGGTATGTTGGGATGTTAAATTCTAGACATTTTTCCATCGCCTGCCTAAGGGTAAAGATCTGATCAGTTGTTGATTTGCCTGGAATGAAACCACACTGATGTTGGCCGATTATGGTTTTAGCGTATGGGGCTATCCGTTCTTGTAGGATAGAGGAGAGTATCTTATAGGCGGTACTCAACAACGTGATACCTCTATAATTGCTGCACGTTGTGACATCTCCCTTCTTATGTATGGGGCAAATTATTTGATAGATAGAAAAGATTTTTCCCTTCATAGCACCAAGAGGAATGTTAACCATTTCCGCAAGTGAGCTATGAAGGGCCGATCCTTGTCTGGCTAGCTCATCAGCCCGTTCATTTCTCTCGATACCACTATGGCCAAGAATCCAGATCAGGGTGACAACGATGTTAATGTTCAGGCTCGCAAGCTCATCGCGACATTGCTGGACCAATTTAGATGACGATGTAGCCGAGTTGATGGCTTTGACAGCTGCCTGACTGTTTGTGAAGATATCCGAATTTCGGAATGGTTTGGGCTTTGTTTAAGTATCTTACATGCTTCCCTTGTTGCTAGCAGTTCAGCCTGAAATCCGAAAGGATATAGCTACTTTTAGGGACTCAGAAAAGATCCCTGAACCAACACCACCTCCATCTTTGAGCCGTCAGTAAAGATGGTTGTGTCAAAACCTATCGTCAAGGTGTCATCTTCTCAATCTTTTCTGGATGGGAAAGTAACCTTAAAACCTATACTAAGGAGTGCAGTAGTCAGTGTTTGCCGAGATAGTATCTGAAGCAATCAATTTCGTTATGTTGCTGTGACCGTATGGTTTTGACAACCAACTGTTTGATTCCTTCAGCCTAATGGCTCTGCAAGAAACTATATTTTTAATAAAAAGTTCGAGTGGTAGAAGATGCAAAATAACATTTGAGACATCCGTTGGGCATGTACGCATGGCCCCTGTGGTGCCAACGCTCTTTTTTTCAAAAATAGTGGAAGTTATTTTATTTAAAACATCGAATAGCAAAGTACACTTAGGCGTATACGCACTTTTTCATTTTTATTTATTTTATGTTTTTCAATTTCTTGTGTTTGTGCAAATTATAGAACAAAAATTGAAAGAAAAATATTTTGTTTCAGGAAATGTTTGCTCAGCACTGTTGTTCAACGGAGACAGACAACCTGACAGCTTGTATAAAAAAAAGTTATCCCTTCATAAGTGGTGCCGGTTTGTGTATGAGTTTATTTTTTTTTTTTTTGTTTCTAATTGTGTTCTTATTTTGTTTGTTTATTTTTTCTTGTATTTGTTGAAGAAAAAAAAATAAATTCTTGACACTACAAGATATTATTTAGGATTGTAGATACCTCCTACATTTCGTATCTTCAGATTCAGCAAAACTAGCTATTCAACACCACCTTGGGATAAAATTTTACGCAGCTAAAATCCTACGCGCACAAGTGATTAAAGTTTATGCAAATATAATTTTCGTACTTTTGAGTTAGTTTGGTTTTTGTTTTTTGCAAAACTTTGCCACACAAATAGATACACAAGTACATATTTTGTATCTTGTGTATTTCTATTCATCTTAGTTATGGTTGAAAAGAGAGAGATAGAGAGATAGAAAGAGAATGAGAAATATGTTGAAATATTCATTCTGCAATTTTGCATATAAAATATGAAGTTTGTTTCAGGATATTATACATTATACAACACACACAACATGTTGTACAGTTAGTATTTAAATATACAAAACGACAAAATGAAATAAGTACGATCTACAGTAGTTAGTTTATTAAATTCTCAAATGTATTTCAAGCTTTTAGTTAGTTTTATCTTGTGTCTATCTTGATGTCTATAACATATAGGTACTCGTACCTAGTAAGTTTTCGAAAACTTGTCGAAGAGTTGCAGAGAAACGCGAAGGTGAACATTTTAATTAAATTAGTTTTGAATATAATGAGCGACAGATTGAATGGAATGGAAATGGCATTCAAACTGTTGCTGATGAGGAGTCTTGTATCCGCAGAAGAATTTTCAAAACACAGAAATAATATTAGCGAAAGGGCGGGCGTTTGAAGTGCAATGTTTAAGTTAAAGTTTGGAATTTATTTTTCTTTCAGAATGTAAAATACGATTTTCAGAAGATATTGTTTTGTCATCCCACTTCTGAACAAGAAAACAAAAACAATCAATTTAAAACCAACCTACACACCTTGGATTTTTTTTTTCATTTCTTTAGGTTTATTTATCCAAAAAAAATGACCACACTTTTCGCTAAAAATTTGAAAAGTTTTTTATTTTTCAATACCATTTTGCCACATGCTGTTTTGGCAAGGACTTTTATTTCTCGCTCTATTCCCAAATGCAATAAAGTTATAATCTTGCCATGTCATGGAGAGTGTTCTTTTTTTTTTTTTTTTTTTTTGCTATCCAACTCAGCAACAAATAATGATAATCCAATTTATAAGTCTAGCCTTATTGATCATAGTCATGAGGAAAAGGGAGAAATTTGAGGATTTAATTCATGAAAAACTTTGGTTACCAAGACAAGAAATACAAAGTTGTTTTCTATGAACAAAAAAAAACATGGCATGAGTGTTGCAAGTACTATATTTAGGTTTTGATTTTTTTGTTTGAAATTAACGATTTGAAATTAAAGTTGCAGAAGGTAAAAAAAACCTTAAAGTGAGTTCTAAATTGTCCAAGTATGAAAAGTAGACATCTTACTTTGTATATAAAAATTATAGTACTATTATTGCGAGTTTTTTTTAGGGTTGCCCCGACCCTTGTGGTGGCGCTGCAAAATTTGAGGTGTAAAATTCGATTTTGGAGTCTTTAAGCGTCGAAAATTGGTGGTAGGGGCAAGAGGAGACTATTTTTTGGATTATTGCATCCAAAAAATATCAATAAATATTAAATGATATGACCTCCATAAGCTCTCCGCAAAAAAAAAAGAGTAAGGGTTGCTGCATACTTTAGATGTCGCCCCATTCGACTTCCGCCATGATAGTACTATAGTTTACATATACAAAGCATCTTATTAACAATGGCTTTCGCTTTATCTTCTTTTTCTATTCTAACCGACGGTAATCATGGCCCAGAGCATCCTGTTTGGGAGACTGGGACCACAATTTCTCACTCCACTGCTTTTAAAGTATGAAAGTCTTTTCTGTCACTCAAAAAGTAGTTTGCATAAAAAAATGTAAGGTAACATTTAAGTTTTGTTTTTTTACAAATCAATTTCGAAGATCCAAAATTGTTTTCTTTCAAAATGTATTTTGAAAATTATTTCAGTTGTTAACGTGTGATTCATTTATATGACAGTGAAGATTTCACATTATTACTAAACATCAACGAACAGTTTCTTGAGAATCCCTATAAACTTAGTAGAACCACTTAAAAATTTTGTACGGGCACTAGGTGCATAAGGGGATTTTTGGTTTACCCTTTATATGTATCAACACAGCGCGGGCCTGAAGGATAGGATAGGATGGGAAGGGAAAGTTGGTGGTTGTCTCAGATTTTATCTCCAGGGTTGGCGGCTGGGCTAAAGCGGAGAAATTGCCGTGTCTTATATCTATGTCCCTTTATAATTCGCATTATTTTGTTCATTGTCATATTTGTTGGGCATACTAGTATTTACTCAATCACATGTTGTTAGTGTTATGCCTGAACAACATGTAATGAGTAAACCAGCGGCCCAACAATGATCAATGATAATGGAATAAAAACATGACATAGAACTACGGCAGGGGTCGAACCTGTAACCATGAGGTTGACAGGCGACCACGCATACCATCGCGCCACGGCCAACCCAACCCCCCAACCCCAGTGTCGTAAATTTACGTGAAAGAAAAAAATCCTGACACTGCTAAATTGAGAGTTAACTTAGCACTACCACCCAATGAAAATGGGGTAAAATGAAACTTGGTAAGACGTCTACTTAAAATTTGGGTCAAAAAAAAAATTTTAACGTCCTCCTTAGTCGAAAAAAATGTCAAAAAATTTGATTGACATTTTCATGAAAAATCTAATTGATTTTGACATTTTCATGGATTTTTTTCGACAAAAAAGGACGCGAAAAATTCTCATATTCATAGTCAAACTTTAGAACAGAGTCCAACTGAACTCGAGTCTAAAGCTAACACACAGGTTAGAAACAGCTGCTATTCATAAAGAATTTGGCAGTTCTGTTTAGTAAAAAACAGAATTCTACTACAATTTATCCTGCACATTCTACCACTCGACTTTCACATAAAATACCTAGCGGCATGCAGTGCTGTAAGACTTAAAGAATCAAACTGTTGGTATTCCAAGCCTCCGGATATTTTTCTAGCTAACACCGACTACTGTGTACCCCCTCTCGGACAAATTGGAGATTTGAAGGCCATTTTTCCCACAAGAGATGATTGGAAAAACGACAGTGTGACGAAAAACTTCGACACAACAATCTTTACCGATGGGTCTAAGATGGAGTGCGGTGTTGGTTAAGGAATTTTTTCCGAGGCACTTAACATCTCCAAATCTTTCAGACTACCAGACTTTGCAAGTGTATTTCAAGCTGAACAATTAGCAATCAGAGAAGCATGTAAACTGCTCAAATTAAACCAAAATCTAATGATCTTTTATTTAGACCCAGGCACGATACAGCCAGGATCACAGCAGTTTGTACTGGGCACTGGTCCAAAGGGGAGTATGTAAGAAAGCTGGGAATCCCCTACAACTCTCACTGTCGTAGCTGTGGATACCCACAAGAAAAAGAAACTGTGGTTCATTTTCTCTGCAATTGCCCCGCCTTAGCCTATTTGAGAATGACTTCCTTTTGGAAAGCATTCCTCGATAACCCAAGTGAGCTTTCTGAGAAGAAAATCAAGGATCTTTCTAAATGCGACGAAATGGCTTTAACAAGGGTTCGTCAAAGTCTATAAAAACCACATCATTCCGTTTTAAGTCCCTATTAGGTTGACACGAGTAAATGTTACCAAAACTGTGCTCTCCAGCGCTAATTGAGTCGCAAGGCCAGAGCTAGCGACAACCATCTCTATCTATCTATCAAAGGGTCAACCGTTTTTAAGAATTGAGCTCAAGTTTTTCTTTTGGACCTGGGTCTAAATTGTCTATGAATAACATAAACTCCAGGTTAGCTTAGAAGAGACCAAGAAACAACTTGTCAGACAATAAGTTCAACATATTCTATACCATGGTAGTATGTATGGCTGTGCTGGATTTTATTTAAAAAAAAAAAAACTATTTTCGAGAAATAGTTTATTTAAAAAAATTGTTTTTTTTTTGGATAACCTATTTAAGAAAAATAGAAATGTTAAATTTTTGAAGTTGATACCATTGGTCTACTACAAATTCACGACAGTTAATTGCATACCAACTTTTTTATGAATTCATTCTAGGCCCATTTTGAGAGGTGTTGAGTTAGTTTTTAAAAAGGTATATTTTTTCGCCAAAAGTTTTTAACATTCAATCATCTTATTTATCATATTTAAAGCCTTTTTAATTCAAAATAAACCTATTTAATACAATATTCAAAGTTCATATCCGTGAAATTAAAACAGAAGTTTTGAATAAAATATCCTGCCATCACTGATGCCTTAATAATGGCCAAAAATTTTCAAACACTCTTCACCGAATCGAAAAAACCCCATTCAAAGCAATTGTTAAGTTTCCCCCTCCCCCTCTAGATTTTATTGAGTGCATTTTCATTTTCCATTTCTATATTAATCCAACCCAAAAAAAAAAACACAAAAGACACTAAAACCGTCTTGTTTCTTCCTGTACATTATAAGACTTAATTTTCATCTGTTTTCTATATAAAAGGACCGAAAAACTCGCGCGCAGTAAAGATTTAGTATACAAATAAAGGGGAACTTCAAAAAAGTTTTTGTGCATCCTTTTCTTGGAGTGTAAAACTTTTTCCAAACAAAATTAAGACCAATTTACAGTAGACAAATAAACAAGAGGATAAAACTTTTTAGATTAATGTTGTTACACTAAAGTAAAAGACTACTGTATAATAGTGGAGAGATGAAAATGGCCAATATTGTTTTATATAATATCACAGGAAGAATCCAGGCATTTTAAAAAGGATGTTTTTATTGTTTGTACATTGTATGTATTTAATTTTGATTTAAAAATAAAATAAAATAAAATAAATGCTTTTTGAGAGAGATTTATTTTTATTTTATAAAAATATCTAAAATTTAGAATTAAATCAATAGATGGATAAAATTGTAACAAATTATATGTACAAAAAGGATAATTATGCAACCACACCAAACATACATTTAAATAGCTATTAAGCCCCATCTGATTGAATACGTTCATAATTTTGGATTTTGAATGAGTCATGTCAAGTCATCTAAAATATGATTATCCATCAGAGCAAACTAATAGCTATTATATATAATAAATTGCATGTCTTACTGACACCACACACAAGGATTGATTGATAATAATAACAATAATCCGATTATAAAATCAGATGAATAAATATTGTTTTTTTTTTGTTGTTGTTGCATAAATAGCACACACATTTTGTCATTAATTTTCATTCATGTCCAACCGCAGCCGAAATTTATTTATGCAATTGTTTCAAAACCTCATTAGATGTTTATTATTTTTTGTTTTCGTTTTTGTCCTCAGTTACAAAAAAAATGATATTAGATATTAAAATAAAATAATAAAATTTGTGTGTTTGGAAATTGTTTTCCATTTTTTTTTTTAAATTTAAATTTTAATTAAATATTTATCTGCCCAGGGAAAATAAATGAGTGGCATAGAAAATTAACAAACAATGATAATCACAAAAATGATGAAAAAAATATCGATAATTTTAATCAAACTTAATTATTTTAAATTTAATCTAAAAAATAAATAATTACCTATAAACAATAGCTATAAATATAAAAAATAAGGACAGAAAATAATGCAATTCTAGGTTGGAGCAAATTTTTTTTGCTTGGCTTCTGATTGCTTTAGGTGAGTTAAATAGAAATTATTGGTGAAATTGTTTTTTTTTTTGTCAACATTTAATTACAATTTTGTATTGAATTTTGAGAAATCGTTTAATAGGATTTGAAAATCGCATTTTGATTTCAAAACATTAAATATTTAACCCTATTTAGTGTCTCTATAAATATCATTGGATTGTGAAGTCATGTATAATTGTAATTTTTTATAATGTTCATTCTGTTAGGGGCTGAAAGAGTTAGAAATCCTCTTGGATTTGGAAAAAAAAGTTGTTATCATAAAATTTCAAAACAGGAGGTAAAGTTTTTAGTCAAATTTCTTTGGGGCTATTGACTACATGTAAACAGAGCTTAGCTTCCTTATTTCTCCCAAAGAACGCTTTATTTTAAGATTTATTCCGACCTTTTTTTTATCCAATGTCTTAATTTTCTCAATTTACTTGAGCTACAAAAAAAAAACACCTTTAATATATGTCATCTGACAAGTTGTTTTTTTTTGTCTCTTCTAAGCTAACCTGGAGTTTATGTTATTCAAAGACAATATAGACCCAGGTTTTTTTTCTATCTGTCAGAAAATGGATTGGATTTCAATGGATTGACGGGCAATAGTACTAAAAATGTAATAGAATTCTGTTTTTAACTAAACAGAGTTGGGAATTTCTTTATGAATAGCAGCTGTTTCTAACCTGTGTGTTAACTTTAGACTCTAGGCCAGTTGAACTCGTGTCTAAAGTGTGACTATGAATATGCCCAAACAACTCAAAATTTTTGGACTTATTCAGATATTGAAGACAAACAAGAATTGACAAAATAATTCATTGAGCTTTAAAGTGTTTCTTTGAGGAATTCAAGAATGTGGGGTATTTTTAAAGAGTGTATTTTGCTCTCGTCTATATATGGTGAGGGTGCCCAGATATCTACAAATGTCTTTGACCGGTGTCTCCTAATGAGCGTTGCAGAATCTGCAAAAAGCCCTGCTGAGTTTACAGCCTGTGAAGAGACAAGTTTCTCTCCTGAGACTATTCCTGATGCAGGTTAAGAAAAGCTCTAAGTTAAAGTTCCCGAGTAAGAGTTTGGCCTGCCTCAGTTCTTGGAGTTCTTTCCAGATTTTTTATTTTTTGTCTCTTCTGTAGAGATTTGGTCACCCCTAACGAAACCAGTCGTGACTCATATTTTTGCTAGGGAATCAGCCTCTTCATTGCTTGAACACCAACGTGCTCCAGTACCCATTGAAGAGTGACCTCGTTTTTCTTGCCAAATAGTTTAGAGATAATGGCGTATAAATTAAGAGCTTTCAGTGCGGCTTTGCTGTCTGGGATAATGGCAACTTTTCGGTTTAATTTCGATCGATGTTAGGTTCTGCCTGGAATGTGCTAGAAGACTTTCCCATCGGTAGCGAGATTTTAATTCTGGGCCCAAAATCCCTGCCTCCGTCTTTTCAGAAGCTCTCGATCCATCAGTATACTGATCGTAGTTTTCTGTTTTACATATCTAGTCTCTTTTTGTACTTAACTCCGTGTTTTTCGAAGTTGTATTTTTTGATCATGCCGTCTCGTGGAATGTCAAGAGGGCTTGTTAATATAGACTCGGGGATCGTGTTTCTTTCTCTTTACACAATGATCTTCCCTGTCCCAGTACCCTCCTTAGTAAAAACAGATCCTATTTTCGCTATTTTAATTCTGTCCAAATGAATTGATGTCATTGAATATTGACAGCAGATTTGGCCATTGTATATTTTTTACCTTTTTCATCTTTAGCCGTCTTGAAATGCCTTGTCAAATTTTGTTTTACTCAAACCGCATTCCTGCACATTAGCATGTCTCAATATTCTTCATCGATTGCTCGTTTATAATGTTCCTTTTTTCTATTATCCTTCTAAAATTATAAAAATCAATGTCATTATGTACCGAGACATTTTTTTTTTTCTGAATGCCAGTAAACATAAAATCAAAATTATATAGAACATCATATTTTGGCATTCATCCTAATATAAATCAGCTTATTTTTATGACACGATTTAAGTGAGAAGATAATTCAAGAAAAGTGCCCAAGGCCTAGACTTTTCTGATTCAGATTTTTCTCTAAGATAAAAATGTCCTTTACCACGTGTATATTATAACTTTTTTTTTTTTTTCTTCCTTCAACGTCTAAAATAAGCTTCTTAGCGACAAAAAAAAAATGATGTAATTTCGACATAACGTATCAACGAAAAAAAAAAAAAAAATTAATGCCTGAGAATATTTTTTTTTTCTTCTAGACAAACAAATTGTTTTTGGCCTGTTAACATTTCGTAAGTACATCACTGGAGCGCATTAAAGATATAATAACCTATTAAATGTGACAATAAAATTTGTGAATTTCTTCCTCGCTTTCCTATTTTTTTTTTCTCGCTTTGTATGTTTGGGTGTTTTATGTGATATTCTTCCTATGTTTATGATAGAATAAATACGTTTAAGTGTTTCCTTTATCCTATCGTCATAACACTTTAGAAATGTGTTCGTACATAGGAGTCATAGGACCTTGTACCTAATATAATATATTTTGACAAACTGTTTGAATTAATCTTTGACTTCACACAGAATTAGAGAGTGGCAGTAGTGGAGATTCGTCTTGATTCTCTTTGTTAACCAAAATTTTATTTTTAAATTTTCTTTAAAAAAAATTCTTCAATTCTTCCGAGAAATTGAAAATATTGATTAAATTTATATTCGAACACCTAAACCAGCATATCAAAGAAGAAAGGACATCCTGCTCATTCTGTTCTTCTTGTGATATAGCAGCATAAAGCATGAAGATATTCTATTATTGAACTCCACTCCCTATCCCTCTAGCTGGATTGTGTGTGGTGCTTTTGTGTATATTGTGATGCAAAACAGCATGTCACACACAACATGATTGAGCAGCCATATCGAAAAAGGGAATGCAGTTCAATTAAGCACATAATTGACTTTGAACACGGATGTGGATGCACCACACTGCCCCGTATGCGTTCGTCTGCATATCAAAATAATTGAGATATAGAATCTATTTATAATCTCTTTTGCTAAAAATCAATATTCAAAGGTCCTGCAGATGAACTCCAGGGATAGCGTTGTTATGAGTGTGTGTGTGGGTTTTGTTATAACGTCATGGTACAGTTTTTTTAGAACTATTTTATTTGAGTAAGTGATAATGAATATTGGTATGCGATATTAAAATTAGATTTATGAATTTAAAAAGGATTCTATGTATGAAAATATATTTTAAAATAATTTAACATTATTAAAATGTTTGTTTACCTACTTTTGTCACTGTTTCGAAACATAGACTTCACAAAAACTCACATTTTACCAAAATTAAATTTATTGTATTTTTATTGCAATTTAAAATTGAGAAATATTTGAATACCTAATTTTTGAAAAAATAATTTTCAAATTCCGTTTTAATAATTCAACTGATCATTTTGTCTTGGTTTTTCTCCGATTTATTAACTCCAGGCTTATAGTTACCACATTTGGGAAAATCTTCTGGAGCTTGCACCCATTCATCTGGTTCACCAACTTGGAAAAGAAATGCCATACCCGCAGCCATATGAAGCTCATAATGACAGTGCATTAACCAAATTCCTTTAAATTTAACAAACACATAAAAATCATTTTTCTCAAAAATGTTTTCAAAACTTAGAAAAAAAATTGAGTTTATGGAAATCTGAACATATGGCCATAATTGGATAAATTTATGTGAAATTTTGATCTGGCATTTGAGTTTAGTTTTGGTATGAAGAATTAACGTCACTCAAGTTATTTAAAATTACCTGGATTTTTAGCTCGAAATCTAGCTACAGCAACTCCATTACTTGGAACTGAAACAGTATCCTTCCAAACAGGCTGTCTTTTCCTTAGCTTGCCAGCCTTCTCGATAGCTTCTGCAAGATTACTCGTATCATTTGTCATTCCCATTAAAGCAAAACGATATCCATGTAAATGAAATGGATGAACCATGCCAGGTATATTTCTCTCTAAAATTTAAATTTTAAATTGAATTTACGAAGAAAAAAAAAAACTTAAATTAGAAACATACGGTCATGCAGAGCCATTTCTACAATACTGTTTGTTTTGACTTTGACCAAATGAACACACTCGCGAGTCGATTCTCCTTCACATCTTTCTGGGCATTCACTTTTATCGCAAAATAGACTTTTATCAATTTCAGAATATTGAGTTAAAACTGATTGTGGTGGAAATATAAAACTAATATTGTTCACGATGGAATTTCCAATTTGTTGTCCTTTAGCATCTGGGCAGTGATAAAATGTGTTTTATGTAAAAAAAATCAAAAGATTGCAAAAACTATATCTTACTATCAAATCGCTCATAATTTCCTGGAATAAATCTTTTCTCATCTCCGAAAACAGTGTTGGAAAATGAAAATGTAAATTTGTAATCTGGTTGTTTGGTAACAAGAGCCTTATCCTTTTCTAATGCAATCAAATCAGCAGCACAATATTCGGAATCATCAACGAAACAAGTTGCGAGAGGATGATTCAAACGCTAAATAAAATATCGAACTATTATCTCCAGAATTAAAAAGCAGTAGTAAGTCTTACATTTCCAATAAAAAACATTTGATTATATTCCGGATATGGGGGCTGTGTTTTCTTATGGTCTGAATCATCGTTCACATACCGTAACAAGGCAAATGATTCGGTTGGTTCAGGTTTGAACTTATCCAAACCAAGGATTCGAATCCAAAAATCACCTTTCGTATGATTTGCATTGACGACAATATCAAACCGTTCTCCAGCGTTCATTACAAGAGTATCTGTCGGGAAGGGTTCCACATCGAAAGAGTCTGTTGCTATCACCACCATATTATGTCTTTCAATCTTTGAACAAATAAAAAAGAAATTAAACACTTCTCGGAAGAAGAACCTATTTGAACTGACCTGTATTTGTACGGTATCTGTTAAGGACATAGCATCGATCAATTTAAATTTGTATCTTGATCCTGGTGTGACATAAAATACAGTGCAAGGGACTTGATTGTGTTCCAGAGTGTCTTTCTACAAGCAAAATCTCAAAATCATTACAAGGATTTTGGAATTGAGAAAATGTCTTACATTGATATGAATTCCCCGTCCATTGATCAAGAGAGAATCCGGGAAGGACACCCCCTTAGGAAGCCCTGGGTCGGAATTTTCTCCATAATCGTGTGTCCAGTCAGAGATGAGCATATAGTGTTCTGGTAGATCATAGTCATAGTTATCAATATGTGGATCATCCTCAGCTGGTAGTCGAATTATTAAGGCTCCATATTGTCCATTCAACTTATGAACTCCTGTGAAAAAAATAAGCAAACGAAATTGAAGATATCAAATTGAAGAAAGCCGAAACTCACCAGAATGTGAATGATAGAAATGTGTTCCAGGTTCTGTTGCAAAAAATTCATAACGAAATGTTGATCCGAAAACAATTGGACATTGGGTAGCGTGTGGTACACCATCCATAAAAGGTGTTTCCCGCATGTGCAATCCATGCCAGTGAATTGTAGCAGCTGTTCCAGCAGCCATATTTATAACATCAACGATGATTTGATCTCCTTTGCAGACGTTGATTGGAGGACCTGGAATCTGCCGATTTATACTCATAACTCCCTTTTGAAAGCCATCTCCTATTATGCATTGAGGCTTAAAACAATCGGATGTGACACCTTGCGCACATTTTCCACAAGCCCTTTTTTGTTTTGGTAAAAAAAATATATAATTATTTTGAGTATTTTTTTCTGTAGAGACTTTAGCAAAAATCTTCTTCTTCGAAAGGTACTACTGCTGAGAACCTGTACTAATTATGTATCAATCTTAAGAAATTGCGAGACCATATGATTCAAATATGTGTGGTATCTCAAGAGCTAATAGGAAGAGTGGAGATGTTTAAGGTTGAAGAAGCAATTTGGTCCGATCACTACTTCAAATGAGTCAACTGAAAATAAGTTTTTATCGAAATTGAAGTGGAGTGAGTCAGGAAATTTGGAGTACCAGAAAAAGATTAATTCGAACCTCGCTAGTTTAGTGACTGATAAATCTTCTATCGACCTAACGGATCTTACGAACCTAATTAAACCATCAGCGACTGATGTTTCAACAAATTCAATGATTCAAGCCATCTTCACGACAACTCTTTTTTGGCTGTGTGGACTGGGAAAGAAATTAGGGCTGATGATTCCACCCGGGAAATCATCTACCCGGGTATCCGGTTACCTTGGTAGTAAACTACCCTGGTATTCGGGTATAACGGGTATTTTTGAGGTAACCAGGTACCCGGGTATCATCAGCCCTAAAAGAAATATCGGAGTATTTTGAAACATTCAATGGAGTCAAACAAGGATGACTCCTTTCCCCCCTACTTTTTGCTTTTTACATAAACGATCTACACGAATGCTTCAGAGGAGGTCTCCAAATCTGGTATTGTTATTCTATCCAGATGATTTGGTCAATCTTATAGAGGGCTGTCCAAATATATGGCGCCCAAATTTGGGGGTATGGGATATTCGAAGAATTAGATAAGCTGCGAGCACACCAAACTATGTGCTGGCACTTGCAACTGGCGCTGAAGAGGGGCATTTTTATTCTTTGGAGCTTCACGTGCGGTATATCAAGAAAACCCTGTTTGATTTCAGTGAAAGTAGGCTACCACATCGACTCTCGAAAATTCTTTTACGAAAAAATCAATTTTGGGTAAAAGAGCTAGATGCCATCGGTTCTGAATTCAAAGTACATTGGGATTTGGGAAGAACATTTCGGTCACAGCAAAAAAAATAAGAGAAGGGCGCTTGCAAGTAGCTCACGCATCTACAAGTTCTTGGATCATACAAGGGGACTAAACTTTATCCCGATAGAATTTGAGGTTTACAAAATAAGATGTATCTTCCGTAGCGAGATGTGATCTAATATTTCTGAACGGAAGCAGGCAATGCATCATTCTTATTCTCATGGGCAGATGTCCAGTACTGCGAGAATTTGCAATCAGACACTTCAGAGAAGATGAAATGGAAGAAAACGAGGTACTATGTTTCCTAAATGGTGAAGAATTATCAGATTGAGAGAAATTGGTTAAGGCTATAACCTACATATCATTTTTGGTTGAAGTGATGTTTCAACTATCCTTTAATTACGTTTCAAACATTTGAATATTTACTAAGAAACTATTCGACAAACGACTCTTAAGGTCACTGTCGTAGGTTTGATATTTTAACAATATTTAAAAACAAGACAAATGAAAATCTAAGTATAGATTTAAGATTTTAGTTGAAATAATTTTATTGACCAAAACTTACGGTCCCATTGCATGATAGAGTTCCAGAGTCCATTTAAAGTAACACAACCGACTTTGACCCTTAACACATTCCGAGTTACAAAGATCTCCAGAATGTTCAGTCAAATTGACAAATTGAGACTGCACTAAATATTCACTCAAAACTAAGAGTACAAAAGTTCTAAAAATAAGCTTTTCAATCATTTTGAATTAATTGAACGAAATTGACAAACTGAAACGACCACGAACCTTGAAGATCTTTTTATAAGAAGATTTTTGTATACGAAAATTAAATAAAATTAAAAATGTATTAGATTTTAAATTATGTTATGTCGGCATAATTTTATTTGCATCTATTAAATTTTGATTTTTTTTATAACACTTTATGCAAACTTTTTTTGAGATAAGAAATAAACTTTGCGATTAACGTATCTTAGTTTTAAATTGTGGTACACAACGATAAATTAATAAAAATCTTCCTTTTTTCAAGTTGAATTAATTTTTTTTTTATTTAATATCTGCATATGTATTTATTCAGTTTATATCTGTGGCAGTATGACAGAGTAGCTTATGTTAAAAATAAGTTGTTTTAAGAAATTGTTGTTTTTTTATGTCGAATCATTAAATAAGATAAATACATCATATTTTCTTAATAAAAAATAGTGGGCGCAAAGTAAGAAAAAATATGTTTTTAAACTTAGGTTCTTCTGCAGAGACCAATATTCATTTGAATGCTTTTTGAACATAATTTTTTCTATTAAACTTTATCAATTTCTATTTTCTTAGTTTCGAATGATTGACTTTTGTTAACATGCGTGTGTGTAAAAACTAAAAAATTACATCAGCACTGAGATATAGCGTATCTTGGTATCTTCGAGAGAAAGGTTCTGCGTACGATCTTTGGAGTGCTTTGTGTCGACAGGCAAAACAATATCTGGCGGAGGCTATAATATAACCATGAGCTATACGAGCTGTACAGCGGCTTGCAATTGGTCAAAAAAATGCGTGTTCAACGGTAAATATGGCTAGGGCATGGTGAGCGAATGAACATCGAAGCTCCAGCTCGTAAGGTACTCAGTGCCAGGCCTGAGGGAAGAAGATGGTGGAATGAGGCCGATGCACATCAACTTGGTGTTCGAAACTGGAGGCAGCAAGCTACAGATCGATTAAGCTGGTGAAAGTTATTACTTGAGACCCAGGAGCACAATTCGCTGTAGTGCCAACCAAAGTAAAGTAAGTACTCGTAAGTAAGAAATGTAAAATCTAAAAAATCTCACGGTTTTGATTTGAATTGTTTGACATAAGGTATTCTGTTGAAAGTAATTTATAGTCATCAAACATAATCACTCGGGAAAATGATTGAGACAGAATTGTAGGGTTCCTTCGGAAGAGTATTACCAGTTAAAAAACGGAAAAAACACTTATGTCGACTTAAGCTACTCTGTCATATTACCACAGACATACACAGGCCTAGAGATAAGAAGAATATAAATTATTAGCGACTATAAATATATAATTTTTTTTTTAACACTAAAATCTTAAAACTAAAAAAAAAAACAATAAAATAATTATACACATAATAATAATTTATTTACAGCTATTCATTGCATTGGTTTAACTAAGGCTTTTGACTTAGTAGACCAAAGTGTTCTTTTGAAGAAATTACATAGTGCAGAAATGCGTGGATTCATCTATCTATCTATCTATCTAATAGAAAGCATTTAGTTAAAATAGATGGTAGCTTGAGCAATTTATTTGATACAAGTATAGGCGTTCCATAAGGTTCAGTTTTTGGGTCCCTTGCTTTTCCTGATTTTCATCAATTCTATTTTCCAGAATTTGAAAGGAAGAGTTACAGCATTTGCTGATGATAAGGTCTTTTCGTATGGTTGTAGATTCCTGCTTTACTTAATTTATGACATTAACTTGGATTTGGACATCTTAGGACGTTGATTTGCAGCTAATAAAATGGTGAATAATGTATTTTAGCTTACCAGTGTCACCTATTTTAATCGATTGCGATATATTTTAGCATTCTTCTGATTGCAAAAAATTCAGTGTATATAATTCTAATACTTTTTTTTCTATAGTTTGGAATAACTTGTTGGGTTAGGTTAGGTTAGGTTAAAGTGGCTGTTGGCCTGGAAGTCCAACACACTTAGACCAAAAATTAGGTCCGTTGTGATACCACATGGATCAGTTGATCAACCTCCATCGTTGAACCATTTTGAGCTCCGAATGAAGCGCAGGAGACAGGTGATGTCGCAGTTTGCCAGATCGCTAGGAAGAATTCTCCTAGATGGAGTTTACGTCTTTGTGATAGGGCGGGACAGGTACATAGAAGATGAGAGACTGTCTCCTCTTCCTCTTCGTCCCTGCAACTCCTGCAGAAATCATTTGCAGGAGCTCCAAGTCGAAGTGCATGTCTGCCTATTAAGCAATGTCCAGTCAGGACACCTATATAACATAGCTTATATGCATTCTATTCAGAGAGATCAACTGCTAAGAGCGTTTAGCACTAAGTTTAGGCCAAATTAATTTTGTCGCTAAACAGGTGGTGGTTTTATTCCATCTGAGGTTTGTTCTCTCTATAGTTTCTTGCTTTAGTAATGAGTTTGCATGTAGCCAGAGGCATACCCACACCAGCTTTGTGAACCAGTAGAGGTAAACTTGTTCCTTCTTTTGCAAGTTCATCGGCTTTGCAATTTCCTGGAATGTCTCTATGGCCCGGCACCCAGCAGAGGTGAATATGTGTGGCCATAGGTGTGGCCATCTCCGTAAGAGATGATTGACAGTTTAGGGCTGTTAGTGAGTTCGTAGAGACAGAGTCTAACGATTTTAACGTGGCCTGGCTGTCTGAGAAAATACGTATATCTGTTGTTGATATAACGTTCTCTCTCAGCCAGGAGAGGACTTCTTTAATAGCCAGGATTTCTGCTTGGAACACGCTACAATGATCAGGTAGACGAAATGAGAGACTCAGGTTTAGTCTATCGGAGTATACGCCTCCACCAACCCCATCATCCGTTTTTGATCCGTCGGTGAAGAAGTTGATAGGATCATCGTTCTGAAATGATGTATCCTCCCAAGTAGACCTGGAAGGGATAGTCACCTTGAAGCTATGTTGGTTGAAGTGAGGATGGGGAATTGTGTAGTCGATATTACTGTTTATCGATCTGAACGAATTCAGAATAGCGGAGTGGCCAATCTCATTATTGATCCACTGTGAGGAGGCTTGAAGCCTTATGGCAGTGTTTGCAGCCATTTGTTTGCCGAAGATGTCCAGCGTTGGGGGTTTTTATCAGAACAAGATCAATCCTCTTCTTATTCTTCAAAGAAATGTTGAATAAAATCAGTTGTAAAAAAAATCGCTTTCATACATTTTGTTTCATTTTCTTCCTCTAAGACATCTGTTAAAGTAATAAACGTATTTTTAGGAGAAGTGGATATCTTTCAAAGAGAAATAATCCACGACATAATTTACGAACGAATACCATCCCTTCTTATAATAGAACACATTTTCGAAGATTTTTTTTTTGCAATAGTTGCTCCCTCAGTTTTTAACAAATTGCATTTTCCCGTTGAAAGTTTTAGAGTGTTGTCTTCTTTTCTACAAAATGTTACATAATGGTTTTTTGGATACGATCATGTTCAAACTGAAAATTTATTGTTGAAAAATTATTTAAAATTTTTACAAAAATAAACCTTTCCCTTTGCTTTTCACCTTCCACACAGCTACATAATATATTGATTTATTTCATGTTGATGGACATTCGCCATTAGCTTCGCTAAAAATTGTCTTAATTTGTTTTACGGAAGATCACTATTTTATTATTATTTTTTGGAATTTTTTTATATTTTGCGTTTTTAATGTAATTTTTTGTAAATAATTTTTTAAAATATTCTTTTCCAAAAGAACATATTTTTGGCTGAAACGATGTCTGTCATTTCTAGACAGATAATTTTTTCGAACAGCTTCCCTGAGCAGCTAAGCAAACTTATTAGGTTGTAAGAAAATACTTCAGTGAATGATATAATTGTTTTTTGGAATTGGTACACTCTTTGCAACCTTTCACTTTTTAGGAAAATAACCCAGCAAAAAGCAGTTATGGAAAAAACAACATATTTCAGGAAGATTTTTTAATATTTGGTTAGATACGAGTATCATAAACTGTGGCTTTCTTTGTTTTGAGATCTGTTTTGATATTTCTAACCATGTTTTGTGAAATATCAGTAACATTTTTAAAGGATCTATAAAACGGTGATTTATTTCAGTGATACTTTTAATTAATTTTTTAGTAGTTACGTTGCAGTTAAAAAAAATTTGTAATAAAGTGTTTTTTTCGAAAAATTTTCCTCAGTTGATGTTTCTACACTTGTGTTAATTTTATTGCCATTTACTGTTACAATGAGGTATTTTTGCATTTTGTTTTTTTTTTTTTAGTATTTTTGAAAGTTTCCAAGTAAGTTTTTGATATTTTTTTATCTGGGATAAAATTTTGTTCCAATGTTTGTTACTTATTAAAATTTCCTGAATAAAAATTTATTGGATTGAGTGGAAATTTGAGAAAATTAGTTCTTTTCTTCTTATACATACCTACGTCTAGCGGTATTTCTACAACTAATTGCTTTTTTAAGGTCCTCAGTTAGTACAGAATCATAATGTCTGCTTCAACTCTTAAAAACGGGACAGAGATCTTAGCTGATTCTTCTATAGCGAGTTCAAATTTACAAATATTTTTATCAATGAATGAATTTGACAATACTGATTCCCCCAGTAAGTCAACTTCCATTGAAATTGTTTGAATCAGAAAAGTCTTTTGAATTTTAAGTAAACTATGTTTTATAGATTTCTTAATGAAGTTAATAAAAGGAAATTGATTTAATTTTCTAATTTAAATCATGAACAATACAGTGGAGGCAATTCCCATAAAAACAATTGTTTTTACGCATTTTTTTTGCTGCATGCAACTTAATTTCTTATGAAATAAGAAAATGTACACAAATTTACTAACTAAAATAAAAATGTATTCATATTTAACAAAATTAAATAAAAGTTATTAACAAAAAACAAAAATTAACGAAAAAAAGAAGGAAATTCCCATAAAAACACTTCCGTTTTTATTAAAAATAACGGTGCATTAGTGATCAAAAGTTTGTAATTTTTTAAACCAATATTTTGTAGAGCCACCACTTGCTCTTAAGACCGATATCATTCACCTCGGCTTCGATTCCAAAAGCTTTTCCAGTTCCGCGATTGTAATCGGGACCAATTTTTCAATTATTGCGTCTCGAATCTCTTGAACGTTGTTAAATTGGCGTCCGTTGGCATAAACACGCCTGGCTAGTGTTCCCCAAAAATTTTCTATAGGATTTAAATCGGGACTTCGAGACGGCCAAACGAGAAATGTTATTTGTTTCTCCTCAAACCAATCTCTCATTCTTCAAAGACGTGGATAGGAGCGTTATCCTGTTAGAAAATTAAGTCAGTTCCTCAAAACTCCTCAGCTCTTCCAACCATAAATTCTTCTAATAACTCAGCCTAACTTTCTGAGTTCATCCTTCTAGGCACAAATGCAATTTCCGTCTTTCCATTTGTATAAAAAGCTCCTCAAACCATTACGCTACCGCCACCGAAGTTGCGACTCATTCTAACATCTGTTTGAAGACGTTTGTCCTGCCAATATGACTGAAATCCATATGGACCAACCAAATTGAATTTCTTTTCATCACTAAACAGAACTTTTCCCCTATCTTCGTCCAGCTGATGTGATTTTCAGCGAAATAAAGCCTAGCTGACTTATGGGTTGCATCTAAAGGTGGCTTTTTGGATCTTTTTTGTATACAAGGTTGGAGTTGGCTTTTAAAATTTGTACAACTCGTCGCTTTGAAACAGGCAAGTCAAGTTTGGCCTTAATTTGTTAAGCAAACACCTTTTTTATGATGGCTTCACGCGATATCATTCGAACGTGACATGTTGTGAGCTTTTTATTTTGCGCGTGGTTGGCTGTTTTTCCATAACATTTACCTTACCTTAAGAAGTATTGGGTCTCCCTATTTTTCTTGCAATCTCGAGTTCCGAAAGGCCACAATCTTTGTATGCAGTGATTTTTCAACTTTCTTCCGCACTTAAATTCTTCCACGCGGCATGATCAGACTCTGTAAAAAAAATTCTGCTAAAACAATTGTCTTAGTTTTTCAACTATTACTAGTAGGTTTTTATCAATTTAGTGGATTGGAAGATATTCAACTTGGTTTGATTTCGGTTTTTGACTAGTTTCAGAATCGTCTTCGTCGATGGGTCTCTTGCTCTTTTTAAATCGGGTGGATTTTTTTTTTATTTTTACAATTTATTTAGAAAGTACGCACTGATTGCACGACTACGACTACGTCTATTACTTATTACTTTAATTCTTAATAGTTTCGATGTTGTTTTTTTTTACACTCCTCATAATATCAAATACATGTGTCAAATTTTCCATTCACTTTTCAAATTTATTGGAAATTTTGAAATTGATACGCTACTAAAAACATAATTTGTTTGTTGTTTAATAATTTGTACATTTTTTTACTCCAGGAATATAATTGCCACATTTGGGGAAGTTTTTCGGTGTCTTTACCCATTCATCCGGTTCTCCAACTTGAAAAAGAAATGCCATACCTGTAGCCAAATGAAGTTCGTAATGACAATGCATTAACCAAATTCCTAAAAAAAAAAGTTAAATATTAATTTTTAGAAATTGTTTTATAAAAAAAAATACGTTAATATATTTTAGTTTACCTGGATTAGTAGCCCTAAATCTAGCCACTACAACACCATTCTGTGGCACCGAAACAGTATCCTTCCATACAGGTCGACTTTTTCTATATCTTCCCACTGATTCGATAGCTTTCGTAAGATTAGCCGTATTATTGGTCATTCCCATCAAAGCAAAACGATTTCCATGCAAATGAAACGGATGAACCAAACCAGGTTCGTTTGCCTCTAAAAATTGTATGAATTGAGTTTTACGTGTAACAATTAAAAAAAAAAATCTCACGGTCATACAAAGCCATTTCTACAATACTGTTTGTTTTGACTTTGACCAAATGAATACACTCCCGAGTTGATTCTCCTCCACATCTTTTTGGGCATAAATTTTTATCACAAAATAGACTTTTATCAACCTCAGAATATTGTGTAAGAAGTGATTGTGGGGGAAATATCAGACTTATGTTGTTGACTACTCCATCAGCAATTACATCTCCCTCGGGATCTGTGTGTGGATTAGAAGTTAAAAAAAAAATTAAAAGGCTTTAAACAAATTTCATCTTTCTCACTATCAAATCGTTTATATTTTCCTGGTAGGAATCCTTTTTTAGTTGGAAAAACGTTATTGTAGAATGAAAAGACGAATTTATAATCTGGTTCTTTCCTTATAAGAGCCAAATCTTTTTCTAATGCAATCAAATCAGCAGCACAATATTCCGAATCATCAACGAAACAAGTTGCGAGAGGATGATTCAAACGCTAAATAAAATATCGAACTATTATCTCCAGAATTAAAAAGCAGTAGTAAGTCTTACATTTCCAATAAAAAACATTTGATTATATTCCGGATATGGGGGCTGTGTTTTCTTATGGTCTGAATCATCGTTCACATACCGTAACAAGGCAAATGATTCGGTTGGTTCAGGTTTGAACTTATCCAAACCAAGGATTCGAATCCAAAAATCACCTTTCGTATGATTTGCATTGACGACAATATCAAACCGTTCTCCAGCGTTCATTACAAGAGTATCTGTCGGGAAGGGTTCCACATCGAAAGAGTCTGTTGCTATCACCACCATATTATGTCTTTCAATCTTTGAACAAATAAAAAAGAAATTAAACACTTCTCGGAAGAAGAACCTATTTGAACTGACCTGTATTTGTACGGTATCTGTTAAGGACATAGCATCGATCAATTTAAATTTGTATCTTGATCCTGGTGTGACATAAAATACAGTGCAAGGGACTTGATTGTGTTCCAGAGTGTCTTTCTACAAGCAAAATCTCAAAATCATTACAAGGATTTTGGAATTGAGAAAATGTCTTACATTGATATGAATTCCCCGTCCATTGATCAAGAGAGAATCCGGGAAGGACACCCCCTTAGGAAGCCCTGGGTCGGAATTTTCTCCATAATCGTGTGTCCAGTCAGAGATGAGCATATAGTGTTCTGGTAGATCATAGTCATAGTTATCAATATGTGGATCATCCTCAGCTGGTAGTCGAATTATTAAGGCTCCATATTGTCCATTCAACTTATGAACTCCTGTGAAAAAAATAAGCAAACGAAATTGAAGATATCAAATTGAAGAAAGCCGAAACTCACCAGAATGTGAATGATAGAAATGTGTTCCAGGTTCTGTTGCAAAAAATTCATAACGAAATGTTGATCCGAAAACAATTGGACATTGGGTAGCGTGTGGTACACCATCCATAAAAGGTGTTTCCCGCATGTGCAATCCATGCCAGTGAATTGTAGCAGCTGTTCCAGCAGCCATATTTATAACATCAACGATGATTTGATCTCCTTTGCAGACGTTGATTGGAGGACCTGGAATCTGCCGATTTATACTCATAACTCCCTTTTGAAAGCCATCTCCTATTATGCATTGAGGCTTAAAACAATCGGATGTGACACCTTGCGCACATTTTCCACAAGCCCTTTTTTGTTTTGGTAAAAAAAATATATAATTATTTTGAGTATTTTTTTCTGTAGAGACTTTAGCAAAAATCTTCTTCTTCGAAAGGTACTACTGCTGAGAACCTGTACTAATTATGTACCAATCTTAGGAAATTGAGACCATATGATTTAAATATGTGCGGTGTCTCAAGAGCTAATAGAAAGAGTGGAGATGATCTTACGAACCTATTCAAGCAATCAGCGACTGATGTTTCAACAAATTTAATGATTCAAGACATCTACGGCAAAATTTTTTGGCTGTGTGGACTGGGAAAGAAATTAGTGCTGATGATTCCACCCTGGGAATCATCTACCCGGGTAGTAAATTACGCGGGTATTCGGGTATAATGGATATTACTCGGGTACCCGAGTATCATCAGCCCTAATATATTTTATTTTATAGAGTTTGACCAATGTATCCAACATCTTGATGAGATAAAGTTAATTAGTATAAACTTACTTATTTTACAATTGGCTGTAGCTCGCACCCAGTTCCTATTTTTGCTTTTTTTTTCTGTACCCGGGCCATCTGTTATTCGGGTACCCGGGGATTACCCGAATTACTTGGGTACCCGGGTATCATCAGCCCTAAAAGAAATATCGGAGTATTTTGAAACATTCAATGGAGTCAAACAAGGATGTCTACTTTCTACCCTACTTTTTGCTTTTTACATAAACGATCTACATGAATGCTCAAAAAGAGGTCTTCAAATGTGGTATAGTTATTTTATCCAGATGATTCGGTCAATCTTATAGAGGGCTATCCATATATTAGAATTAGATAAGCTGCGAGCACACCATGTGCTGGCACTTGAAACTGGCGCTGAAGAGGGACATTTTTATTCTTTGGAGCTTCACGTGCTGTATATCAAGAAAACCCTGTTTGATTTCAGTGAAAGTAGGCTGCCACATCGACTCTCGAAAATTCTTCTACGGAAAAATCAATTTTGGGTTAAAGAGCTAGATTGCATGGGTTCTAATTTCGAAGTACATTGGGAAGAACATTTCGGGTCAGTGGAAGACCGTTCTATGGAATTCTGTTAAGTTTAGGTCACAGCAAAAAAATAAGAGAAGGACACTTGCAAGTAGTTCACGCGTCTACAAGTTCTTGGATCATATGTACAAGGGGACTAAACTTTACCCCGATAGAATTTGATGTTTACAAAATAAGCTGTATCTTCTGTAGCGAGATGTGATCTAATATTTCTGAACGGAAGCATATATAGTGGCAATGCATCATTCTTATGCTTATGGGCAGATACTCGACATCTGCGAGAATTAAGAATCAGACACTTCGGAGCAGCTGAAATGGAGGAAAACTAATGTTTGCTAAATGGTGAAGAATTATCAGATTGAGAGAAACTGGTTAAGTATACTGTGGCTATAACCCACAGATCATTTTTGGTTGAAGTGATGTTTTAACTATCCTTTAATTACGTTTCAAACTTTTGGATATTTACTAAGAAACTATTTGACAAACGACTCTTAAGGTCACCGTCGTCGTAGGTTTGATATTTTAATAATATTTAAAAACAAGGCAAATGAAAATCTAATTATACATTTAAGATTTTAGTTAAATTAATTTTATTGACCAAAACTTACGGTCCCATTGCATGGTAGAGTTCCAGAGTCCATTTAAAGTAACACAACCGACTTTGACCCTTTACACATTCCGAGTTACAAAGATCTCCAGAATGTTCAGTCAAATTGACAAATTGAGACTCGACTAAATATTCACTCAAAACTAAGAGTACAAAAGCTCTAAAAATAAGCTTTTCAATCATTCTGAATTAATTGAACCAAATTGATAAACTGAAACGACTACGAAGATCTGAATTTCTTTTTATACGAAAATTATTTTAAATTAAAAGTAAAATACCATCCGGGAAAAAATTCAAATTGGATCATATTAAATTTTTCATATCATATTATCATGTTTCGAGAATATTGTAGACATAATTTTATTTCTATCTATTATCTATTTTACTCCAATTTTTTTTACAACGCCTCGTGCCGGTTTAATTTTGAGATAAAATATGAAAATTGAAATGAAGAAAATTTCATTTGCTTAAAATTAATATTGTTAGATCATAAACTCAAGCATTGATTGCTTAGATGCAATATAGTTTATAATAGAAATGCGCTGATAGAAATAACGTTATGATTAAGATTTTGGTCATAAGGTGTTAGCAAACAAAAATAAAAGACTTTTAGCAGTGTAAAATTAAGCTCAGCCAAGTAAATGTGCCTTTGGATTGCACGATCTTGCTCCTATGATAAGATGTGTCAAACGATAGTTCTTAGGATGGCTAAACGATCAAAAAACCAGCAGAAGACCCTGGGAAAGTGAAGACTTTCCTGAAGAGTCTAAAAAAGGAATTGTTGTCAAGCTCCCTAAGAAAGGAGATCGTACACCAGGCGAATAGTGGAGAGGGATTTGCGTGCTTACTTCCGTAATAATAGCATGAATCGTCTTACAGCGACTAAAAGAACATCTAGAAAACACACTCGATGTCGAACAAGCAGGATTCAGCACTGGATCTTTCCGTGTGGACCATATTAAAACCTTACTGATCTTCGTCAAACTGTGCGTCGAATATCGATCATAACTACAGCTGCTGTTTATTGACTTCCAAAAGTCGTTGGACAGCCAGGATTGACCGATTGTGATACCACATGGCTCTAGAGATTTTCTCTCTCCTCGTTGAACCATTTGGAGCTTCTAACGAAGCGTCAGAGACTGTTTATGTCTTTGTTAACAAGATCTCTAGCATCGTTAAAGAATTATTCTCCAAAATGGAGCCTACGTCTTAGGAATAGAGCAGGGCAAGTACAGAGAAGATGAGTAGTTATTTCTTCCTCCTCTTCACTCATGCAGCTTCTGCAGAAGTCGTTAGAGAAGACACCCAGCCTTGCTGCGTGCTTCCCCATTAGACAGTGTCCTTAAATGACACCAATTACGAAGCTAATGTGCGATCTATTTAGGGACAACAAACCTCAGATTTATAAGTGCCCAGATCTGCTTTCCTGTGACCGGCACCCAACAAAGGTGAATGTTAAACTGCTGCGCCATCTCCGCGAGAGATGATTGGCAGTTGAGGGCTATCAATGAGTTTATGGAGACAGAGCCAAGAGACTTAATGGCACCTTGGCTTTCAGAGAAAATGCGGATATCAGTGGTTGATATCAAGTTTTCTTTAAGCCAAGACACAACTTCTTTGATTGCTAGAATTTATCCTGGAACACGCTACAATGATTAGGAAGACGGAAGGAAAGGCTTAATTTAAGCTTGCCGGAGTACAGCCCACAACCGACCAAGTCATCAGTTTTTGATCCATCGGTATAAAAGTGAACGCAATCGTCTCATCTTCAAGGAATGTCATATCCTTCCAGACTGATCTGGACGGTATTTAAACCTGAAAGTTCTTGCCAAACTGAAGTTGCGGAATGAAGTAGCCGATGTACCTAGTAGGTTCGGAATGACAGAGTGGCCAACTTCATTGTTAATCCACTGTGAGGAAGCTTTGAGACGGATGGCAGTGCTCGCAGCTGTATGTTCTTGAATATTAGATTTCCAACATAACTTGTAGGCCCAAATATTTAGCTTAGTCTGTAAAAGTAAGTGGTGTGCCTTTAATAGAAGGAGGGTCAATATGAGGAATTTTATATCTCCTGGTGAAGAGAACAAGATCTGTTTTTTTAGGGTTGACCCCCAATCCACATTGGTCTGGACATCGTTTTAGCATATTTAAGGCATTTTGAGGTGTTAGGGTGATTTTCTGATACTGCGATAGAAACATCGTCCGCATAGGCAATAACCCTGTAGCTTTCTGCCTCTAGAGAAACCAATAGTTCGTTGACTACCAAATTCCATAGAAGGGGGGAAAGAACCCCTCCTTGCGGTATGCCTCTACTGACAGATCTTCTAGTAGAGAATTCGCCCAGTTCTGAATTTGTAATCGTGCTAGTCAGCATCTGATTACTAAATTCCCGGAGCGAACCATCCACCTTAATAGATGACAGTACAATTGCTATTGCAGATGCTTCGACATTGTTAAAAGCTCCTTCTATATCAAGCAAAGGAACCACATAGTGTACTCCTTGTAATGGAAGGAATATTCGATGGTTCGAACTAAAGTGTGTCGAGCTGTCTCTACCGATTTCCCTTTGCAGTACCCATGCTGAGACGGAGACAAAGGTCTCGCATCTATGTTTGTGCCTAAATGTATATCAATCATGCGTTCAAAGGATTTAAGAAGGAATAGGATAGGCTTATAGGTCTGAGATCCTTAGGATTGACATGGGAACATTTGCCCGCTTTGGGTATAACTACAATTTTAACTTCTTTTAATAACAAGGGTATGTAAACCAGATTTAGACAACTATTGAAAATTTCTACAAGGATTGGAAAGAGTCTTCTGCCATCTGGATTCAGCTGGTATAAGCTATTGAGAGCCCAGTGTAATTTTTCCCTATTGATCAGTCCTTCTGGAAAAGTTAAATTGTTACTTGACCTTAAGCTTCAATGGTTCATAGACTCATAGTATATTAACAGTTTGAGAGCTATCGGCGATTATTAGTCCAGGAGCCGTCAGAGTTCTTCAGGCAACTAGACATGCTATAATTTGTTGAGAGGATTTTCTATAGTCTAGATACTTCTGAGGTTTCTTCTATAGATCCACAGAGGGATCTCCAGGAGGATCTACAGGAGGATCTTTTGCTTTTCCTGAATTCTTTCTTATATTCTTTAAAGTAGTCCCAGTCTGAGGATTCTCTCGTGCTTTTAGCACGATTGAAAAATTTTCTACATTATTTTCTGAGCGTCTGGAGCCCTGAGACCCACCAATGTGGTTTCCACTTGCCCCTTACTTGTATGAGTGGACAAGAGATTTCCATTAATTTATTCAAGGCTGAAGTGCGAGAAGAACAGTTGGTCAAACAATCAAGGTAGCGGAGCACGAATTTGAAGTGGTGCAATCCTTTAAATACCTTGGGTCAATAGTAGCAGCCGATAATAATATAGAAGAAGAAATACGCGGGCGGCTGCTCAATTCCAACAAAGCCTACTATAGTCTGTCATAGCTCTTCAAATCCAGAAATCTCACCATAACTTCAAAACTGCTGCTGTACATTACCATGGTCCTGCCAGTACTCACGTATGGATCCGAGCCTTGGGTGCTTAGCAAAAGACACTCAGACCTCTTACCCGCGTTCGAGAGAAAAGTCTTAAGGAGAATTGTTGGCCCCATATGTGACTAAGGACGATTCCGGAGACGGTACAATCATGAATTGTACGCAATCTACCTTAAAGCAGACATAGTGACAAAAATTAAGCTCGGTAGACTCCGGTGGGCAGGGCACCTAGCTCGCATGAGTGAAGAGGAACCGGCTCGGAAAGTCCTTTGTGGTACATTCTATGGTAGACGGCAGCGTGGTAGACCATGCTTGCGCTGGAGAGATGGACTAGACCAGGACGCCCGAAGCCTTGGGGTGCGCAACTGGATGGCGTCGGCTCAAGACCGGGATAGGTGGAGAGACTTGTTTAAAGAGGCCAGGACCGGACCCCGGTTGTCGAGCCGATGATGATGATGAAGTGAGTTCTCTACTTTATCGTCAAGTTTGAGTATAATAATACTGATGAGATAAAACAATAATTTAGAATTTTAATTTTAACTAAACTTTTGTTTATATAACACAAATAAAAATTTTCTCATAAAAAAATCGTTAGAACTTTTTATTTAGAACTTTTTTTTTCAAAATTATTTGTTAATTACGAGTATGGTTTATGATTTTAAGATATCAAATATTCTTTTTTCGTTCATTAACCCAAAGATTGTCATGATCTCGACTAAGAACACAATTCTGCCACTTCAATGCTTCACCTTTAGACCCAAAATTATGGGGCTCGCAGGGTAGACTTTCAAACTTAAAGCCATTAGATATGCATCTGTACAGTTTGATTTAATTATTTTATGAACTCTCATTTTCAACAGATAAGAGATAACTGTTTTATTTCTGAGATTCTTCTATATTTTTACGATATTGTCATAGATCGGATACGAGGAACCATTCAAAAAGCTAGATTTGATATAGTTTTGTTGTTGCTCTGAGAGTCTAGTATTTTGAAGAAGCCGCATATTCCTGAGTGCTTACATATATCCAGCATTCAATTTGCATATTCTTAATTAACAAATAAAAATAATTGTTTTTTAAATTTGGGTTCTTGCATTAAATTTGTTTTTATTTTCTATTTTTTTCTTCTTTGAACGCGATACATTTTTGGATTTTTTAGTTGTAAATTAACATTTTCAAAGAATTTGTATATATAGCTAAGTATAAATAAAATAATAAAATATATAGCTATGTAAGTATTTCTTAAATATACAAGTTATTTTTTTTTACAACTGTGATCAAGCTATTTTTTTTTACAACTGCAGGAATGTAGTTTCCACATTTGGGGAAATCTTCCGGTGCTTGTATCCATTCATTTGGTTCACCAATTTGTAAAAGCACACCCATTCCAGTATCCAACTGAAGTTCATATTGACAGTGCAATAGCCAAATTCCTTCAAAAAAAAAAAAGTGAATTCCCATTGATTTGAAAATATATCATATTTAAATAAATTATTTAATACCTGGATTATCTGCTCGAAAGCGAACTACAACAACTCCATGCCTTGGTATTGAAACAGTATCCTTCCATACTGGTCGATTATTCCTATATTTACTGGCATATTCAATAGCTTTTGTAAGATTAGTGGAATCGTTAGATATGCCCATCAATGCCATACGATATCCATGCATATGGAATGGATGGTCCATGCCAGGTTTGTTTAATTCTTAAATAGGATTTGATTTTGATTCATTGTATGTAATTCGAAAATCTATAAAATTAGATACTTACGGTCATGCAAAACCATTTCTACAATGCTGTTCTTTTTGATTTTGATTATATGAACACACTCGCGAGTTGATTCTCCTTCACATTTTCCCGGACATTCACTTCTATCACAAAATTGACTTTTATCAACTTCGGGATACTGAGTGAGAATCGGTTGTGATGGCATCACGAGGCTGATATTGTTCACTATTCCATTTTGAATGATATCTCCTTGGGGATCTTTGTGTGGATTAGAGAAGGGAAGAGGATTTGAAAAAAGATCAAAAGAATTTGTGATATATTTCTATATCATACTTGTAAATCGCTTATATTTTCCTGGGACAAATTTTTTCTTAGCTGGAAATTCATTGCTGAAATATGATAATTTTAATTTATAATCAGGTTTACTGGTCACAAGATCCGTATCTTTATCAAATGCTTTCAAATCAACAACACAATATTCTGAATCATCAATAAAACAAGTAGCTTGTGGATGATTCAAACGCTAAAAGAAAAACATAAAAAATGTTATTATTTGAAGAATTGAAAAATGTCTAATCAATATTACTTTTCCAATAGGAAACGTTTGATTATAATCGGGAAATGGAGGCTGCGGTTTGTTTTTGTCCGATTGTTTTGTGATATAGCGTAATAAGGCAAATGTATCAGTTGGCTGTGGTGGATACTTATAGGCTCCGCGCACTCGTATCAAAAAATCACCTTTTGTATTGTTTGTATTGATTACAATATCATATCTTTCTCCGGCATTCATTAGGAGAGTGTCTGTTGTGAGTGGTTCCACGTCATAGGAATCTGTCGCTATTACCCGCATACTATGTTTTTCAATCTTAAATAAAAAGTAGGAATAGCTCGAAATGAAAAACTTGAAAATTTTGTTTATTAAGAATGTAACTCACCTGTACTTGAGCGATATCGGGTAGTGACATACCATCAATTAAATTGAATCTGTAGCGTTTTCCTGGTTCGACATAATACACAGTAATGGGAACTTGTTTGTGTTCAAAAGTAGTTTTCTACAAAAAAATATATTTAAAAAAAAAAAACTTAACACTTTTGTTATAGAAAATTCTGTACGTTGACATAATTTCCCCGTCCATTGATCAAAAGTGAGTCAGGAAATGTTTGGTGATTAGGAAGTCCTGGGAAGGAATTTTCTCCATAAGCACGTGTCCAATCAGAGATGAGCATATAATGCTCTGGTAAGTCGTAGTCATATTCATCAATATGTAAATTATCATCATCTGGTTGTCGAACTATTAATGCGCCATAAATTCCATCTAATTTATGAAGTCCTGAAAAGTAGAGTTGATCAAGTTATCAAATCTATACCCATATTGATATACCTACCTGAGAATGAACGATAGAAATGTGTTCCAGGTTGTGTTGCATTGAACTGATAGCGAAATGTTGATCCAAACATAATTGGACATTGGGTAGCGTGTGGTACACCATCCATAAAAGGTGTTTCCCGCATGTGCAATCCATGCCAGTGAATTGAAGCAGCTGTTCCAGCGGCCATATTTGTAACATCAACGATGATTTGATCTCCTTTGCAGACGTTAATTGGAGGACCTGGAATCTGCCTATTGATGCTCATAACTCCTTTTTGAAAGCCATCTCCTATTATGCATTGAGGCTTAGAACAATCGGATGTCACACCTTGCTCACATTTTCCACAAGCCCTTTTTTGATTAGAAGATTTGTATAATTTTTCTGGCTTGAGTAACTGTAGCATCTCAAAATACTGAGGTTTTTAAAAACCGTACCTTGAGAAACCCTTTAACTATTGATTGGTTAACAAAACTTACGGTCCCATGGCGTGGTAATTTTCTATAGTCCATTTGAAGTAGCATATTCGTTGCTGATCCTTAACACATTCCGAGTTACATAGCTCTCCAGGATATTGAGTTAAATTAACAAACTCAGCTTCGACTAAACATTTAGCCAAAACTAAGAGTACAAAAATGCTAGATATTAGCTTTTCAATCATTTTCAATAAATCAGACCAATGAACTATTACAAACCCCGTCACGAACTAGAATACTGAAGGTTATTTGAAATTCTTCTTATATACAAACGTTTTTGATCATAAACTATGTAAAGATTGTCAGTTTTTTTATGTTTATATGTTATTAGCTTATTTACTCGTAATTTATTTATCAAAATACACACAAAAAATTTAAAGATAACAATTTTTTTGAAATACTCTAATTTAGAGATCTTTTTGTTGTTTATTTACTCGTTAATGGCTAAATAAAAAAAAGTAAACTATTTGTGTTTGTTTCCAATTTAATTTTATTTCAGTTAATAAAAAAAAGTGCTATTAGAATTAAATTAACATTTTACCAAAACATTTGTTAATTCAAATTCTCATTCTGTTTTCTGTGGAGCACGTGGCTTTTGGGGTCAAAGAACCGAAAATTAAAATTTTCGAAAATGCTCAATCCCGAAAACTATGTCTGACAACTTAGGACTAGGACTTCAAAATTTTTCACACTATCAACGAATCGCTGTATATTGACAGTACGACCGTAATTGGGTTCAAGAGCAAACTGATGAGCATTCCTGGAAGCGCGAGTATTACGGTTGAATCGTTTGAGGGGAGGAATGCAACTGGCTATTTCAATAGAGCACTTACCGTAAAAGTAAGGATAAAAGAGTGAGAGACAGGAAATGTTACGCCAGTGTTCGAGTGACTTAAAGGTATCGATGATGTTCCTGTCTCTGATCATTTTAAAGAATCGTCTTTGTATACTGTCCAAGAGACTTAAGTAAGTTGCTGGAGTACCAGCCCAGAGATAATAGCCAGATCAGAAGGGGAAAAGAATTTCTTGCATCTCCAAAGAAAAACCTAAACATCTTGTGGCATTTTTGGCGAGAATTTTTATGAAGATAAATATTAAAATAAGGTTCCCCTGAATTTGGGTCAGCTTTATGACTTTTAATGAATAAAGCTTGTAGCTTGCTGTCGCGAAGAGCTTAAGGTTCTTGGTACACAGCATAACATAAGGCTGTGTTGGGTTCCTGGTCACAGCGGTGTCCCAGGAAACGAAAGCGCCGATGAACTGGCAAGGATAGGATCAACACTTGATCTTAATCAGGCAGACCCAACTGTGCAGATCCCACCCTGTAACCTAATACAGGCAATTGAGAGTAAAGTTCTGTCTTTGACAAACAAAAGATGGAGCTCACTTGATACCTGTGTTACAACTAGAAAACTCTGGCCTAACTTCAGTAAACAGAAGATTGATATTAGCCGTGTTTTATGAACAATTGATAGCAACTCAGCAAAAATTTTTACACACAAAAACAATAACAAAAAAGTGATTATAAAAACTTTGTTATTGTTTCTAAGCAAAACAAAAAGTGAAAATAAATTTATTTGTTATTGTTTGTGTGTAAAAATTTTACTGAGTTGCTATCAATTGTTCATAAAACACGGCTATTATTAAATGACTAAACAAAAAATTAATCTCTCTTCTCGTGAAGATAACCACAGGGCATAACCAACTGGGTTACCACAGGAAGAAGATGAAGCTTTGTATGGATGACTTATGCAGAGGATGTGGTGATGAGGACACACATGAGGACACTACTCATTTCCTGTGCCACTGTCCTGCGCTTTGCCATATGAGAAACAGACTTCTCGGGAAACACTTCCTTGATGACTTGGAGGAACTCTCCCCTATTCCAAGTAAAAGCCTGCTAGATTACACTAAACCACAAAATGTCTTGAAAATTAAACAATCTCGACTCTATACACACCAACCACCGGTCTATCTAACCCATCCACCAGACGTTGCATGGGGCCATTGCCCCTACGGGTCCAGGGGAGGGCTGATCTATCCGGTGAGGCTAAGGAGGGGAACACGCCTAGGTAAAACTTCTTGGCGCATTAACCTCTCCTTACCAGATGTTTGATTCGACTAGACAACACAGTACACCAAACCACTGGTATACCTATACCGTCCACCAGACGTTGCATGGGGCCACTGCCTCTAAGGGCCCTACCCCTTACGGGTAGGGATAAAGAAGAGGAACACACTCAAGAACAATTTTGACGCGTAAATCTCTCCTAACCAAGGTGATCTTGCGACGAAAGTAACTGACTTGTAGGCACTTTTCGACCACATACACCACAAATGAACTCTATCATAGGATTTGTCATAGGTTACTCAATAAGTGTATCACAATGGATCTATATTGATCTAAGTGTGACGGAAATAAGATCAACTGTCAGCCCACTTACCTAACCTAACATAGCTTGGACCTATGTATATATTTTAAGAGAAACCCTATAGTTTAAATTTTTTTTGTCAGGTAATTGCTCTAAAACGTTTTTCTTAGTTACAATCTAAATTAATCCTTAATTTAAAAAAAATATTTTAAGTGGAGATGTTTCCTTAAAACTGTTTCTTTTCTCAAATACAAATAAAATATTGAAAATAAAAAAATGTATTTCGTACTTGTTTTAATGGAAATTTTTTAATATTTTTGAGTTTTATTTCAAATTTTTTCTTTTGCATTTTTATATGCAAAATATTTGTATTTTTAATTTCTTAGTGTAAATTTTATTTTTTCTCGAAGTTGAAACTATAAAATGTTAAAAATATTTTAAAAATAATATCTGCTGACATAAATATATATATGAACGAAATTTAACAACCTTTTCTTCTGCATACATCTTTCCTTATGGCGTTGAATACCCACATTTAGGACATGGGAAACCATTAAATTGTTTCACCACATTGGAAAAGGAATCCCAAACCTGAAGCAAAATAAGTTTAAATATTTGAAAATATCATTTTAAATTACCTTGGAATCGAATCTGAAAAACTACATTCTTTCGCAATAGAATTGTAACCTTAAAAACCGGTTACATTCACAAACATTTTCCACAGCGTTGAATCACTCTGCCGGGCGGCGTTAGAGGCACTGACACTCCGGGCAAGAATATTTTGGCGCCCAACACTCAAGGAAATCAAAATCTAGTGTTAATTTTTTGCTGAACCAATGTGAACGTATGTTGGTGATGTATTTAGAATTTATAGTCTTTTTTTGTATTTTTTTTAAATATTTTTTACCATACCAATCACGCCTCCTCAAGTTTGGCGCCCTGGGCCGTCCCCCACTCCACCTCATTCCGGTCCTACCTCCGACACCGTCATCTATAACGCTATAGATGTTTGTTAATCTCCTGTTAAATTTTCGAAAGATTTGAACATTATAAAAAAAAATATGTAACTTGCGCTACACCATACATACAAGCAATTTGCACCATAAGCAATTCATGCGAGTGAAAATTAGTAGATGTTAATATTGTGTGATATGGTGATCCCTAACACATTTAAACATACCTACCTGAGCCTCCAGGACATTCAATAGCGTACCCAGCTTTAGCTCAAAATTCACCCAAAACCAGAAATACCAGATATACTCGTATATTAGCTTTTTATCTATTTTCAAGTCTGTGAAGATTTGTAAGATCTTTTTATACAAAAAAAACCTAATCCCTCATAAAAAATCTAAAGACATTGCCCTTTTCTATTTACATAGATAAGTTATTTACTGCCTATCTATACAGATTAGGTCAGATCATAAACTCGATTTTGTTTAGATATCTAAATTATGAAGATAAAATACAAGATTGAAAGATCTTTGTTCCTTTGTTCAGATTTATGAATTTTGTTTAAAAAGATTTTTTTTTGCTTGTTTGTTCAACCATCAAATAAAGATTGATACTGGTACATATATATTTTTTTTGTTACCTATCACAAAAATACCATTTCTGTATTTGGGTTATTTGAGATTTAACTGGCTCCAAGTTTATGATATTAACCTTGAACTTCAAAATATATTAGCACATTATCAAAATAGTGGAGATCGCTTGGCTAAAACTAAACAAAGTTTCCTCGTCTATCACAAAAAAAATATTTCTTGACGACCAGTAGGGATGCAAGAAAATTTTAGTTCGAGAATATTGTCTCTGGAACCGAACTTGATATTAACAGCCGAATCGGAAAAGCAAAGGCTACTTTTGGAATCTTGTCCAAAACATGTAGAAACAACGCTACAACCCTAAGGACTCCAATTTGGAGTGAAAATGTTCATGGATAGATATGCGAAACATCTTGAGGATGTTAGGAACCAATCGACATAATATAAGTGGTAATAGCCACACGACTCGAAAAGGTTCGTTACCTTTGCAATGCAATGCGAGGTAGAGCCACGGAATGGAACCCTCTCACACAGACAGGCAGAATAATGGTCAACCTAGAAATACTTCGCAATCGTACAGTTGGCAGAGTAAGCGTAAACTTTTACATCGTTGATAAAAACAGCATTTGTCAAGAAACCCCCTAATTATCGTCCAACTGCACTCACGTCCAATCTTTCCAAGGTCATGCAAACGCAGGTTACCCACCAGCTCGAGAAATACCTTGAAGAACAAAAACTTCTTAATGACGGACAGTACGGCTTTCGTAGCAGAAGGTCCATTGATGATCTGATGGCATATCTCACCGAACAGTGGCACAAATCCTTACATCGTTTTCTGAGCAAGTAAGATTAAAGAACTTGATATTTAAAAATCGCTTGATAGAGTTTACCATCAGGCTCTCTTACCAAAAAATTCGTGCATTTGGATTCGATGAATTAGAAATTACTTAAGAACCTTTCACTATAAGTTGTATTGGATGGTTGTAAGTCTGATATCTAAAAAAAAAATGCTGGTGTGCCTCAGGGTTCCGTCCTATCTCCGACTCTCTTCCTTATTTTCTCTTTGAAACTTCTAATCCAACAAATTGTTTCACTCTCAGTTTTTCATATCCGTTTTTAGATTTACTTTGTTGTCCCTCTGACGTAGAACTGCAACGTCAGCTCTTTATATTCTGTTCTCGACAGCATTGTCCATTTTCTTCGCCGATGCAAGAAATTTTTAACACTTTCTGATCTGGTTATAACATATAAAGCTTCGTCCAAAGCTTGAGTACAACTCACATATCCTTACCCTTGAGCACAACTATGACGTACTGTTAAATGCAGGGATTTTCTCTTTTGCCGTACTACACGAATGTGGAATACTTTATCCTGTTCACATTGTGATGTCTTGAAAAGTATTTGATGATGCATAGGAATAGAAGAGGCTCTTTGCCCCCAAGGGGAACGGTTAAATGCTTCTGAAAAAAATAAGTAACAGTTTTTTTTAAATAGTTATGCGAACGTAAAAGTAAATATCAATATTTATTAGATGGTTTGACAAACAAGTAAGCAAATTTTGAAATTCATAAATCAGAACAAAGGAACAAAGATCTTTTTATCTTCCATTTAACTTTACAATTCAGATATCTAGACGGAATCAATGTTTTCAGTTTATGATGTGATCTAATCTTTAGGTAAGCAGTAAATTACGTATCTAAACAAAAAAGTGCATTGACTTTCAAAGAGTATATATTTTTTATGAAACATTTTTCACTGACGTTATTTGATTTGATTTTTTGTATAAAAAGATCTTACAAATTGAGAGTGAATCAGTTGGTGAATGAGTTTCTAATAACTCAAAGACTTGCATTAAACAAAAAACATGAATACAAAAATAATATTTGAAACATTGATATTCCTAGTTTTGGGTGAATCCTTAGTTAAAACTCAGTACGCTACTGATAAATATTCAAAATCTATAAAATGTGTTAAGGGACAGAATAAGACTCGCTATTTTAAATGGACAATGGAACTCTACCACGCAATGGGACCGTGAGTTTTGACTACAGAACCAAAAAAAAAAAAATTCAAAACTTTGAAATTCTTTAACAGAGCTTGTAGAACATGTGGGCAAGGAAACTTTACGGACTGTTTTCGGCCTCAGTGCGTCACAGGCGATGGAGTTCAAAAGGGAGTTATGGCTATCAATCGGATGATTCCAGGTCCTCCACTGCATGTCTGTGAAGGAGACAGAGTTATAGTGGATTTGATAAATATGGCACATGGAACAGCTACTACAATTCACTGGCATGGATTGCATATGAAGCGAACTCCTTATATGGATGGTGTGCCGCACCTTACACAATGTGCTATTTCATTCGAATCAACATTTCGTTATGATTTTGATGCAACAGAACCAGGGACACATTTTTGGCATTCACATTCAGGTGCATTTTAAATTTTCCATTTCATATGTTTTTTTTTTTTTTAATTATTTTTCTTGAACCTTCTCAGGACATCATAAACTAAATGGTATATATGGAGCGATAGTAGTTCGACAAGCAGATGAAGATAATGCACATATTAATGAGTATGACTATGATAACCCAGAGCATATTATACTTATCTCCGATTGGAGACACACATATGGAGAAACTTCCTTTCCAGGACTGCCTATAGGCGTATCATCTCCGGAATCAGTTTTGATCAATGGACGGGGAACTTATGTCGACGTAAGAACTTTCCCTCAAGCTTAGAAGTACATTATATATTTGTGAGTTTGTTTTATTCTTGCAGCCTGTTACTTTTGAACACAGATATATAGTTCCTCTAACTGTTTATTATGTCAAGGCAGGATTAAGAGCCTTTATGAGAATAATAAATTCTTCTACATTAGTAAGCCAATTTAAAGTCCAGGTGAGTAAATTATTTTACATTACTTGGGATTTCGATAGAATTATTTGTCTTTTTCCCATCAAAGATTGAAAAACATAGTATGGTGATACTGGAACTAGATTCATTCAAAAACAAACCTTTTGAAACAGATACTTGTTTTATAAACGCTGGAGAAAGATTTGGCATTTCCGTTGATTTTAGTGAATGTGATGGTGATTATTTAATACGAATAACTGGATTAGGAACAGGAGCACAACCACTTGAAACATTTGCCATAATACGCTGTGTCCATAAGGATTCGGACTATAAAAAAGAACCAACCCAACCAAGAGTTCTTCCGGACTATAACAAGCCATATGATACAGGAGATGTAAGAGCATTTTTTGTTTGAATTTAAAAAATAAGGGGTTTTTGCACACACTTGCAATTAGGCTGCCAAGCTTCCGCACAACAGCAACTCGTGTTGCTGGTTCTGAAATGTGACTGTCAATGAATAAAACCTAATCACGTGACCTCAGCAATGTAATGCGTAGTGCATATGGCTGTGAGGGAGCTTAGTCTAGGTTCAAACCCCAGCTGGGCAAAAAGCTTTTTTAAAAAGACCAAGCACCACTGAGGGAGTCTGATGATCGGCCTGGCAGCTATATCTCCAACTTGTTGTTGTTTCATTCAAAGATCTTAATAACTTGAAGATATATTTTTGCTTTTCTGTTTTTTTTTTAGAGTCTCAATGATCCTCAAGCAACATGCAACTATAACGATAAATCATATTGTGTTACTGATCTAAGAGCATTGTACAAAGACACGGATCTTGCGACCAAAAAAACAGATTATAAATTTGTGCTTTCATTCTACAATAATCTTTTTTCAGTTGATGAGGCATTTACTCCAGGAAAATATAGAAGATTCGCCAGTAAGATATTAGATGCTTAACAACTTCGAACTATTCTATTTAAATTCACATTTTTTAGATCCTGGTGGAAATATAATAACAGAAGGAGTATTCAACAATATAAGCATTATATTCCCCCCTCAACCAATTCTCACACAATATTCTGAAGTTAACCAAAGTATATTTTGCAATAAAAGTTTATGCCCAGAAAAATGCGATGGACAATCAACTCGACGGTGCTGTGCAGTCTACAAAGTAGACACCGGCGCTACTGTAGAATTGATTTTATATGACTGTAGGCTCAAATTTTTTATATTCATAAACACATAATGTTGCCATGTAAAAAAAAAACTCATTTTAGTTGGGAACGTAAATGGTATCAATCATCCAATTCATATCCATGGGCATTTTATTATGATAATGGCAATTAGCAAAGATCCTAAGTTTCTTAAAGTAGCTATGGAAAATACTGGTAAATACAACGTCAGTCAACCGGTCTTGAAGGATACTGTTACAGTGCCACAGCATGGAGTTGTTGTGGTTCGATTTCGAGCAAATAATCCAGGCAATTTATGCTTTTTATAAAAAAAAAAAGGTTCATATATTCATATTTTGAATTTTTTCTAGGAGTTTGGTTACTACACTGTCATTTTGAGCTTCATTTAGGTGCAGGAATGGGAGTGGTTATCCAAGTTGGCGAACCAAATGAATGGGTACGAGCACCAAAAGGTTTCCCCAGATGCGGTGATTATACGCCAGGGGGCAAGATGTATGAAAACGACGAAGACAAATATTATGGTTATTAGAAGAAAAGCAGTAAAATATATCTATTATAAAATTTTAGTTACATAAATTAGGGTGTAAACAAAAAAAAATTAAAATATCTCTTTTTGTCCAAATAAAGCAAATATTATATTGAAGCATTGCATAATTTAGTTTACTTGTATTGTTTAACTTGACAGAAAAAAATAAGTCAACTTTACTTTAGCTGAATTGTATTGAGGTCATTGGGGTTGGCCGTGGCGCGATGGTATGCGTGGTCGCCTGTCAACCTCTCATGTCATAGGTTCGATCCCTGCCGTAGTTCTATGTCATGTTTTTATTCCATTACCATTGATCATTGTTGGGACCCTGGTTTACTCATTACATGTTGTTCAGGCATAACACTAACAACATGTGATTGAGTAAATACTGGTATGCCCAACAAATATGACAATGAACAAAATAATGCGAATTATAAAGGGACATTGATATAAGACACGGCATTTTCTCCGCTTTAGCCCAGCCACCAACCCTGGTGATAAAATCTGAGACAACCACCACCTTCAGTCTCAGTACCTCGCGCCACACACCTCTCCCTTCCCATCCGTATCCTTCACGCCCGCGCTGTGTTGAACAACATATAAAGAGTACACCATCCCCTTGAGCGCGCGCAAATTATTAAAAAAAAAAAAATTATTTTCAGACATTATTACTTCGTTAAAAAATATTGAACATTTCAAAAAATTTATATTTTCTAATTTAAATTGAAATCAATTGAATTCAAAAAATTCGTTTTTGAAGATTCTCTTTATTTACTTAAAACCCAAGCTTTAAATTATGAGTGATACAATTTTTTTTGTGTCAAAACATGCTGTAAACTGAAAAATTGTTTATTATTGTAACATATTTGCCTGCAACATGTTTGGCCTCTTGTAAAATATATACAACTTAAACAACAAATTAAGGACGAAAATTGATTTGAAAATTCAAAAAACCAGATAATCGAAAAACACTGCGATTGGATACGTTACAGAAGAAACAGAAAGAAAAAATGGATGAATCGAAAACCTCTGAAGAGACTGGGGCAGATATTTTTGAGCTTGCAACCAAAATCTCCCTACCGATGGGAAAGTCTTGAAAATGCTACCAGATAGAAGTAAATGCCATCGGAAAAATCGCAGAACGTATCAACGTTAGAAATCAGAGAGCCAAGCCGAACTAAAAGCTCTGCATTCATACGCCATTACCACGAAACTATTTGGCAAGAAAAACGGGGTCAATTTTCATTGGGTACCAGATCACATAGGGTTCCAAGCAATGAAGAGGCTGATTCCCTAGCAAAAATAGGAGTATCGACTGGTCCCGTTAGGGGTGACCAGAGTCCTACAGAAGAGACAAAAAAATAAAAAATCTGGAAAGAACTCCAAGAACTGACGCATGCCAAATTGTTACTCGGGAACCATGACCTAGAGCGTTTCTTATCCTGCATGAGCTTTAGCAGGAATAGTCTCAGGAGAGCAACGTGTCTCCTCACAGGCCATTGTAAACCGAGAAGACATCGGTCAAGACAGATTCTGCAACGCTCATGAGGAGACACGGGTCAAAGACATTTGTAGATATCTGGGTACCCTCACCACACCATGTATAGACGAGAGCAAAATAAACTCTTAAAAAATACCCCACATTCTTGAATTCCTCAAAGAAACGAATTGTAGATGAAAACTCCACATCCAGTCCAAAAAGGGGGCACAACAGATCCTACCAGAATGTAGATACCAAATTTAGAAAAGGTTATCCGAAATTTTACCCAAGGTTCTTGGAGTACTAACACTTCACATTCACAGATCCAGTTCTAACATCAAAGTCGAAAAAATCAATTTTTTTTAAATGTTGTGGATTGTAGCGAATAGGAAAATGAATCAGGAAAAACTTTCTTATTCACTATATTTTCCAAGTTCTCATTAGATTTAAAAAAAAAAAGAAATATTTTTACTAGTTTTGTTATTTTCATTTTTTTTTTTAATTTCATATCTATTCCTTCTTACCACCTTTTTTAACTCTAGGAACATAATTGCCACATTTGGGGAAGTTTTTCGGTGTTTTTACCCATTCATCCGGTTCTCCAACTTGAAAAAGAAATGACATCCCTGTAGCCATATGAAGTTCGTAATGACAATGCATTAACCAAATTCCTAAAACATAAATTGTAAAAAAAAAATTTTTTTTAAATCTTTTTATGTTTACCCGGATTATCTGCTCGAAATCGAGCCACAACAACACCATTCTGTGGCACCGAAACAGTATCCTTCCATACAGGTCGACTTTTTCTATATTTACCCGCTGATTCGATAGCTTTCATAAGATTAGCCGTATTATTGGTCATTCCCATCAAAGCAAAACGATATCCATGCAAATGAAATGGATGATCCAAACCAGGTACGTTTGCCTCTAAAAATTTGTATGGATTGAGTTTCACGTAGGTAAGAAGCAAATCAAAAATTTAAAAAAATTCTCACGGTCATGTAGAGCCATTTGTACAATACTGTTTGTTTTGACTTTGATCAAATGAATACACTCGCGAGTCGATTCTCCTTCACATCTTTCTGGACATAAACTTTCATCACAAAATAGACTTTTATCAACGTCGGAATATTGTGTAAGAAGTGGTTGTGCGGGAAATATCAGACTAATATTGTTGACTACTCCATCAGCAATAATATCTCCCTCGGGATCTGTTTGTGGATAATAAGTTCCTCAACTAAACCAACAAAAAAAACAAAATTTTGTCTCACTATCAAATCTTCTATATTTTCCTGGTTTGAATCCTTCTTCAACTGGAAATATGTTGTTGTAGAACGAAAATACAAATTTGTAATCTGGTTTACTGGTCACAAGATTCTTATCTTTTTCCAAAGCTGTCAAATCAACAACACAATATTCTGCATCAGCTACGAAGCAAGTTGCATGAGGATGATTTAGACGCTGGAATATCAAGCTATTAGCTTTTGAATTAAAGAAATGACGGGCAAATCATACTACTCCAATAGGATACGTTCGATTATAATCAGGAAATGGTGGTTGTGGTCTGCTATAGTCTGAATCATTGGTAATGTATCGTAGCAAGGCAAATGAATCAGTTTTTTGTTCGATATTTGGATTCCCTCCACGAATTCGAATCCAATAGTCGCCTTTCGATTTGGTTGTATTGACTACAATATCATATCTTTCTCCAGAGTTTGATACGAGAGTGTCTATTTTGAGGGGCTCCACGTCATTGGAATCTGTTGCTATTACCAGCATTCTATGATTTTCGATCTTTGACACGAGAAATAAAAAGAAAACTACGAAAAAAAAAATCAAACTCACTTGCATTTGGACCGTATCCGTTAAGGACAAAGCATTGATGATATTGAATTTGTATCGTTTTCCTGGTTTAACATGAAATATGTTGATAGGAACTTGATTGTGCTTCAAAGTATCTTTCTAAAAAAAAAATATTCAAAAACATTTCAGAATCTTTTGTTTGAGGAAATATCTTGTACGTTAACAAAAGTTCCTCGTCCATTGATCAAAAGCGAATCAGGGAATGTAACGCCTTTCGGAAGTCCTGGGTAAGAGTTTTCTCCATATGTGTGTCTCCAATCGGAAATAAGTATAGAATGTTCAGGTAGATCGTAGTCGTATTGACCAATTTGTGGATTATCTTCGTCTGGTTGTCGAATAATTAATGTTCCATATTGTCCATTTAATTTATGATGACCTTAAAATAGGGTTAATACCATCAGGTTCTCGAATTCAACTATTGGTAACTGACCAGAATGTGAATGATAGAAATGTGTTCCGGGTTCTGTTGCATAAAATTGGTAACGAAATATCGAATCAAATATAAAAGGACACTGAGTTGTGTGTGGTGCACCATCCATATAAGGAGTTTGAACCATGTGTAATCCATGCCAATGAATTGCAGCAGCTGTTCCATGAGCAAAATTTTTAATATCAATAACAACTTGATCCCCACTGCAGAGATGCAATGCAGGGCCTGGAATCATTCGATTGATACTCATAACTCCTTTTTGAAAGCCATCGCCTTGTATGCACTGAGGCTTAAAACAGTCAGCTACGTTACCTTGCTCACATCTTCCACAAGCTCTATTTTTATTGAATCAAAGAAAAATTATAAATTATTCCTTTTTTGGGTGATAAAACTCACGGTCCCATGGCGTGGTAGAGTTCCAAGGTCCATTCAAAATAGCAAATTCGATGTTGACCTTTGACACATTTAGAGTTACATAGCTCACCAGGATGTTGGGTCAAATTAACGAACTGACTCTCGACTAAATATTTACCAGCAAAAACTAGAAATACCAAAGCTCCAGAAATTAGCTTTTTGGTCATTTCTCTATTTGATCAAGTCTAAATTATTCGAAACCCATTCACAAACTAAAATGCATTTTTGCGTTTTGGATCTTCTTATACAAAAAAAAAATTATTCATGTTTAAAAAACGGAATCCTGTAATCATTATAAATTTTACCGAATATCACATAATTAATGGTTATCTCTATGGCACACGAGGCAGCTAATTTGTTCAATTATTTGTGTTTTTAGTTTATAAATCAATTTTATGATCAGATATTTTCAAATTACACAAAATTATAAAAAAAAATAGATAGTCTTTCACTTGAAGTTGTTTGAGCAAATTATTCATTTCACATCTATCACGGAACTAGAATTAACCCTCTGAGCTCGCATATAGGTGACAAACAATGTAACTTTTTTTATTTTAAATAAACAAAAATATAATTTTTTACTTTCTTACTTAGGGGTTGGCCGTGGCGCGATGGTATGCGTGGTCGCCTGTCAACCTCATGGTCACAGGTTCGACCCCTGCCGTAGTTCTATGTCATGTTTTTATTGCATTATCATAGATCATTGTTGGGCCGCTGCTGGTTTACTCATTACATGTTGTTCAGGCATAACACTAACAACATGTGATTGAGTAAATACTAGTGTGCCCAACAAATATGACAATGAACAAAATAATGCGAATTATAAAGGGACATTGATATAAGACACGTATTTATCCGCTTTAGCCTAGCCGCCAACCCCGGAGATAAAATCTGAGACAACCACCACTTTCAGTCTCAGTACCTCGAGCCACATACCTTTCCATACACCCCCGCTGTGTTGAACAACATATAACGGGTACACCATCCCCTTGAGCGCGCGCAAATTATTAAAAAAAAAAACTTGTTGCTTAAGCGCCTTAAAAAAAAACCAAAGATTTTTTTTTTTTTTTTTGAATAAAATTAAAAATATTTTTGGTTGCTATTTTGATTCTACAACATTTCGTCCTTGAAAAAAAATCCCTTATTTAATTTCGTAAGCATAACAGACCACACTTAAATTAAATTCCTAAATTGGTAACTTGAATAAAATGATATAATATATAAGAAAAAATAAATCTTTTTTGTTTCGTGAATTAATTCAGGCCGCATCTTGGTTGTCATCGTTGTACTTCTTTTTCTTATTATTATTTTTTGTTCTATTTTCAAAAAAAAAAAAAAAACATTTGACGCAAATCTTTGAAATGAAAACTCCTACATTTTCATCTTAAATCTGAAGGATATTTTATTTTAAAAAACTGACATCTTTAGAAGATTTCCTTCTCCTAACACTCTTCTGAACCTGTTCCATTCTATTTTTATTTTTTTTTTAAATAACAACAGGTTGCCGGGTAATAGTGTGTTGAAAAAAAAAAAGAAAAAACAAAGAAACAACCCGGTTATCTGTGTTCCATTGCGTTGAAGGTTCCTGTCACTTCTCTCTTACAGGTGGAAACAGTGATGTATTTATATGATGTCAGGTGGGTGGAGAACGAGATTCTAATAATATTTTATGCCAACTTTTTTTTTTTTAAGAATTATTGTTTTATTTAGAAATGTGATAATTGGGATGAATATGTTTTTGTAAAGAAAAATCTCATTTTTCAGGTTTTCGTTAATTTTGGGATTTAGGTAGTATTCGAAGCAAATTTTTTGATTTTTCTAAAAATGTCGCTGCTTAGGAGCTGTTTGGTTAAATTTCAAGAGAAATTACTTCGGAGCTTTGAAAGGAGCAGGGGCACTTTTGACAATGCCTGAGTACACTAAATTAGAGCTTCAATTCTTTAGAAATTTATATTTATTTCAAAAGAAACCGGTGTGAAAGTAGTAATTAATTGTGTGTGATAAAAATATGCCTTACAATTTTAAAGGTCCTTATGCTGGCTGTCGGAGGGAGACAGTTAGTTACAGCAAAAAAAAAGAAAACAAAAAGAGGAACTGCGTGCGAACCACTGCCATTTGTAAAATAAGTAAGTTTGAACTGATGAACTTTATGTCTCATCAAGATATTAGAGAAATTCATCACACTATATTAAATAAAATATATTAATGTTAAAGCCCGGTTAATTTACTACCCGAGTACAAGCAATCCGGGTAAACGGGTAGATGATTACCCGGGTGGAATCTTCAGCCCTGGGAGACACTACTACCTAATTCTCTAATTTTTGCATTAGGATTTCAGGATTAAGAATTTGTAAACAAAAATTAATACATTTTTCAAATCAATCGAAGTTTAAAAATAAACTAAATTTTCAGTTTATTTTCCTCTTTTCCTTAATTATAACTAAAAAACTTAGCGAACAAAATATTATTATAAAGTCCTTAAAGGAGTAAGGATAAATCAGATAAAAAATGAAGCAACATAAAAATTGATGTTTGCTTGTACTTTATACTCCGAAACCACTTGATCGATCAAATTGAAATGTCACCCACCCAATAGGTGGCGCTGGAGTCAAATTAGTTTCTACATTTATATAAAAAAGAAACGAATTATATTCACAATACATATTGGCTTACTATCAGTGGCGGATTTACCAGCAGGCTGAGTAGGCTCGAGCCTAGGGCGGCAGATTTGTAAGGGGCGGCAGATTTGGCGGATTTTTTTGAACAACAAGGGGAAAAATGAAAAGAATTCTTTGGGCTGTGGATTTATTCAAAGGTTTATTTTTTACATAGGTAGATTTTTTGATATATGTAGAAGTGTAGATATACGTATAGCTATATTATTTTCTATTTTCAAATAATTTCGTATATCTGATTTTCAATTTGTGCGAAATTGTGCAAATTTTAATGTTTTACAGATACAATTATACTTTTTTGTCTTGCAAGTACGATACTTTTGTATTTTTTGTCATATTTCTAAGATATCTTTTTTTATTTCTTTTTTATAGGAAGATACATGATATTCTTTTAATTTTTTAAATCTCAAGAAATGACCATTTGAAAAATTAAAAGGATAAAAATTGATGTAAAATCTCTAAAAATAGGTAGTTTATGCAAAAAATTTGTTTGTTTTTAACCTTACTGCTAAAAAAATTTTCCGTACGAATTTTCATCGGTAAAATAAAAAAAAAAAGTTTAAAAAAAAACATTTGCTTGAAAGAAAATTTCTGAACCAACCGTTTTTTGAAAAAAAAATATTCAAAACGAAAAAAGTTGATTTTTTTTATTCGCATTTCTTTCAAATTTTACCCAATACAGTACTAATTTTTTGATTCAGTTTTTAGTTCAAGACTTTGAAAAATTGCCAAAATATATTTTTCCTAATTAAAATCGAACTTTCACATAAACTTTCAAGTCAATTTAATATATCACATGAATTTTTAACAAAATTAAATATTTTTTTAAATAAAATTTTTTTTTAATTCATGCTTCAGTAAATTTAAAATGTCGCGTGAATTTTCAAAATTTTCAATTAAATTTAAACTACCACGTGAATTTTAGTAATTTAAGCAATTAGAGAAATTTCACCAGAATTTTCAAAAGTTGTATAATTATGATGATTTTCACGGGAATTTTTGTATCCTAATTGAAGTTGAGTTCTAAAATTCTTTGGTCGGGTTTAGAAAATGTACAATATTTTCAGGGCCTAAAAAATACAAACTGGTCAAATTATAGAAAAGAAATAAAGAGAAGGCTTCAAACAGTCCCTACAAACCTAGAAACAATTGAATGTAAAGAGGATGTAGACTCTCTAGTTCAGCAGTTTTCGGACCATGTTCTTAGTTCGGCCAATAATAATATTCCAAGAGTTGCTGTTAAATGCTATGGTAAACAACTCCCACCTCATATTATGGAATATATAAGGATAAGAAATATGTTTAGGCGGAATTGGCAAAGATACCGCCAACCTTCTTCACGAATCCAAGTTGCACAATTAAATAAAGTTATAAATAAAAGCATACAAGATCATAGAAATAAGGAATGGAATAATAAACTTAAAACTTTAAATAAAGGTTCCAAACCATTTTGGAACATAGTTAAAGTTTTAAAAAATAAAAACAAGCGAATACCTTGTCTTAAAAATGGTTCTGAGCTCTTTTTCACCGATACTAAAAAGCAAAAGCGCTTGCAACCAGTTTCTCACAAAATCATATTGTATCACAAAATTTAGGTGATGCAAATACCAACGATATTGTAGAAAACACCTTACAGTCTTTTAATATGATTTGCCATGAAACTCCATCAAGTGAATTTGTAACTGATATAGACACCAAATATTTTTTGAATAATCCTCTTAAAAAAAAGACGGGGGGAATAGACCAAATAAGAAATATATATCTCAAGAAATTTCCAAGGGAAGGAGTTAAGTTTCTGACGAATATAATCAATGCAAGTCTTAAAATACAATACTTTCCGGATGCTTGGAAACTAGCAAAGGTCATTCCAATACCAAAAGCAGGCAAGCCTTTAGATAGTATGCAAAGTTATAGACCAATTAGTTTATTAAGTTCGGTAAGTAAAATTTATGAAAGAATTCTGAAGGAAAAAATTATGAAAATAATTGATGATCGGAAAATATATCCCGATGAACAGTTTGGCTTCAGACGTTTCCATGGAACTTCGCATTAAGTTCTGAGAATATGCAATACCGTTAAAAATAATCGGGCGATTGGTAAATCAACAGGGATGATTCTGCTGGACATAGAAAAAGCATTTGATTCTGTGTGGCATAAGGGTCTCACTTATAAAATGATTAACTTTAGCTTTCCTCCATTTCTTTGTAAAATAGTGCAAACATTGAGACAAATTTAAAAAATGCGGCTAAAATATTGCAAGATTACTACACAAAGTGGAAAATAAAGCTTAACGCCGAAAAGATTCAAGCCATCTTTTTTACTAGAAAAAGAAAACCTTGCTTCCTTCCGGCTAATCAGCTTATTATCGATGGACACCCCGTAACGTGGGAATCTTCTGTTAAATACTTGGGTATATTCCTTGACAGTAAACTTACATTTAAAGAACATAATATGCAAACAATAAAAAAAATAAATATTGCCATCAAAATGTTGTATCCTTTCATAAATAGAAAATCATTGCTTTCTAATGAAAATAAAGTCATTATACACAAAACTATTTTCCAAGCTATTCTTTTATACGGATGCCAGATTTGGGGTTGTTGTGCCCAATGTCACGTTAAAAAACTACAGATATCTCAGAACAAAATACTTAAAATGATGTTGAATTTGCCTTGGCACCATTCTACGTCAGACCTACATTATATAGAATACAAAAACTTAATGATTCATTTAAAATGCGATGTGACATTCCAGAGAATCCTCTTATCAATCATTTAAATATATGAAGTTTGACTACCTGTGCAAGTCAATTTTTAATTTTATGTACTTATGTTCAAAAATTGATGTATGTTTATTATTTTACATGTCATACACTAGTCAATTATTCAATTATGTAACAAGAACAACTATTTATTTATTCCTTACCTATGAATTAATTAATTAATTAATTTATTTATTTGTTTGTTTATTTATTTATTTGTTTAATCATTTATTTATTTATATACTTATTTATTTATTTATTTATTTATTTATTTGTTTATTTATTTATTTGTTTATTTGTTTAATTATTTATTTATTTGTTTAATCATTTATTTATTTGTTAATTAATTAATTTATTTATTTTTTATGTATTTATTTATTTTTTTTTCTGTTATTTATAACTTTTTTTTTTTTTTTATTTGAAAAATTATTCCTATATATCTTGATTACAGATATAAATATTTTGTTTTTATTATTATTATGTATTTTTTTTTTTTCATCTTGCTTAAATTGAGGTTTTTATATCGTTATTTCCTCTAAATGAATTTATTAAAAAAAAAAAACCATTTAACTTAAGAAATTATTATATATTTGTTACAGTAGAAAGATAAACCTATGTAAAATCATATCTCTGTAGTTTGATGTCTGTTAATTGTGCGATAACATACTATGTGTTTTGAACGAAATAAATAAAATAATAACTTGATAATTGAAGTTAAAGTTTTCACGTGGATTTTCATAGTTCATAGTAGACTGAGTCGATTATTTTTAACTGTTTGTAAGCGCAATAAAGATTATTTATTCACGTTTGCAAAGTATTCATTATTGCGTAAATAGTAGGTATACATTACCCCGCCCATACCACTATTGAGCTTCGTTTAGCTCAAAAATATAGCGAAAAATTATTTTACGTGCAATTTCAACCCAATTGTTGCATTGTAAAAATAATGTATGCAATTGTAGAGGAAAGGGCGGCAAAAACTATATAGCCTATACCTGAAAATTTGTAAATCCGCCACTGCTTACTATAAAAAAATCTGGACCCTATAGGTGTCGCTGTGATCGGGTATTTAGCAAGTTCTTCGTTAATGAAGCGAAATGATTCATATTAAAAATATTTGTTGGTTCTTTTCCAACTAGTGAACCACAAAATGTGCCAGAGCAACGGGTCAGCTTGTTTATTTATAAATTTTGAGTGGGATTAAGTTATTTCAAATCTTTTTTTAAACTGAAATGGGTTATGATTTGGATATACATAATTCGATATCGCAGCAATAAAGCCTTCTTTTTAGTTTTTCCAACTCTTACTTTAATATACTCATATCTTTCGTTTTTGTGTATGACTATTATCTCTTCTTAAAATGCCTTTTTTCCCTCTCTTATTATTTTATTTCGATTTAATAAAATGTATTGTTCAAAGTTTTGCTTAAAAATTTATCATTGACTTGAGAACATACAAATATTTTACCACAGGCAGCAATTTAAAACAACATTATTTTCTTGAACTTTTGAACAATCCAATTCCTTGCATTTATATACATATTTTTTCAATTCAATACACCCTAATATATACATGTATAGTATGTATAATGTATATGTAGTTGAATAAAAATAAAAATTAAAAAAGAAAATATAATATGAAAAAAAAAAATTAATTGATGAATCTGGCGTATTTAAATTTTTTTATCTGAAATCTTTTTTTGTAAACAGAAGACAGATTCACAAATATTTATTTTACGCTAAAAAAAGGGCCCTGTGTTGGAAATGCCACAACTGAATGATACGACTCTGTTTGACATTAACGTAACATTTTTTTTTTTTTTTGAGTAGGGAGGTAGGTACCTATAACTAGATATAGATAACTGAAAAAAGTCCATATAGGTATTCATTTTTTTTCCCCAAGAACACAAAGACTACGAGTAGGTAGATATATTGGAAAAAAAAATTAAATATTTTTAAATGGATGGATGGGCGGGCAGACAAAACACTAAAAAGATTCTCCGATCAAATTCTTAGAACCACCTGTGAACACCATCAATTTCACTCTTATACATTCTTTTCTTTGCTTCAAATTTATAATTTGTAAAGCTTTCCCACAATATTTCTCTCAAAGTACCTTAACATATTTATGTATACAAAAAAAAAAATGTATAAAATGTCTGATACATTTTCCAGAAGAACAAAGTATGATGATGAAGAAGAACTCGTCACGGGTGTAACATTGATTTATTGAGGGTAAGAATGTAATATATTAACAACCAGCAAGCAAGAGAGCTTATCAGCCTCAAATAATGACAGCAAAGGTCACAAGGCAAATGTTAGTGAATCATGTTCTTGTCTTTACAAAAAAAAAATCAGACAAACCTAAAAATACTGAGAGTGACAGCCACGTCAATTGTATGTTCGAAATTAAACTGTTCGTTTTATAAAGTGATGTCTGCTGGTTTGTAATTATGTAGTTCTGTTTGTTTCTCACATTACATTTATATTTTTCTGTCTGATTTATTGCATTTCTTCTTAAACTCATTTTATTTTCACACCATTTTGATATCCTTAAAGTTTTCAAGTTAAAACAAATCGTCGAATGCACTCGGAGGAATATTAAAATCACACGCTTGCTTTGTCTGTCTCTGCATTATCTATATAAATGCACAATAAGTAGATATAAGAAAATAATTCAATGCACAACGGAAACACCCACATTTATCATAACTTTTTTGCCTGACTATGCACTTGACATGCTATATTGTTCTTATAGTATATATATGTATGTATATGAAATACGCCATTTGAAAGCTATTATTCTTTAGAACAATGAGCCATTTGTCCCCGCAAAGCTTTGCCATTTATATGGCATTTAAACGGAACCCATGACGCTGACATTTTTTTTTTTTTTTGGAAATTAGAACTCTTTTAGAACAATAAAATGGAATATAATGTTGAGTTATTTGGGTGCAAACAAAAAAAAAAGGATAGATATAGAATTTCAAGGACATTTTTATTTGCTTTATATAAGATTTTATGATTTGTTAAAAAAAGATAATCATGGTGTAGTGATTTTTCATAAAGAATTCAAAGGAGATACACGAAAAAGGTCTCATTATCTTCCTCACGCACAGAAATTAATGCGCTCAAATGGATTGATAGTTCTATTGCTTCACTGTTTTCCCTTCCTCCAAATATACATATATCTTTTAATAAAATATAATAAATGAAATTAATGGATAAGAAAATATATCTTCAACAAGTTTTTTCTTTTCTATATAATATATGAGCCCAGTTAGGTATGTTGACATTGATTAATCTTCACACTTAGATTCCTATATACAACAATAATTTATTGTAATTTTTGATTGAGTAGGAAATCTCCTTAAACTTGTTCATTAGGTCATCAATACCGATTTAGATAGATGTGTAATACAGTGTATGTGTTTATAGTTGATGATAAATGATATTCTAGTAAACGAAAACAAAATAGATGGAACTCAATCGCAACTATCATTTTACATGAGAACGTGCAGATAGTTGGAAAAGGACTTATTTGTAACAAGCTTTAGATTAAATTCATATACAATTATCAAGAATAGATTTTTTTTATAACTTTCAGGAATTTAATTATACCCTCTGTCATGAAATATTTTTTCCTTCCTTCAAACTCAATTCCTGTTTTTAACTTTAGATTAAAATCAAACATCCAAATAATATCCTTTTTTCTAAAGCTAATCTATCCATGTACACACTCGTACATTTATAATAAAATAGAATTGAAGAAAAAAAAATTCCATTTTATAAAACTGACGGACGTTTGTGTAGTAAACACACAAAAAAAAAATGGAGTCCAACGAGATTCCATATAACCAACCAACCAATCTATACACAGAAAAGTGGGTTAGTTTTCTCAAAAAACTGTCCGATTCCGTACGAAAATTCCACTTTAAACTTGGCACATTAATTATAGGTGTCAATCATGCAATGGGAGAATAGCAATTTGTACCCCACATACTTGATTGAGTTTATATAAAAAAAAAAAAAAAAGCCGGAAGTAATACTTTGGCCCGATTTTCGTTCGATTTCCGGATTTAACGATACCCTTGTGAATTCTCGCGTGCAAAACGAGGTCGATTATAGAAATCCTGGTTAGCTAGAGAGTGAGTATTGTCGAAGGATTAAACATGGTATATCTATCTACCACAACAACTATGTTTTATTAGATGGCTAAAAGAAGATTTTTCCAACTTATTTTTTTTTTGTATTTATGTTCAGTAAAATAATAAAAATGGAATGTGAATCTGAAAATCAATGAAACGATGAATCATTTATTTATTTTTTTTGTGTTGCATTTTAAAATTGTTTTTAAGATAAAATATGACTTGGTTTGAAAAACTTGAAAAAACTCAACATTTTATATGTACTTTGAAAAACGAATCAAATAAAATCGTACTCATTCCTCAGATACCCATAGGTAAGCCCTAAAAATACATAAAATATAGAAATAATGAAAAGGTATATTTTTTCCCTTATTTACATAAGTGCTAGTGTTCATTTTGAGAAAATTAAAAAAAGAAGAAATTTAAATAAAAAAAGTTTAATAGTATAAAATAACCTTTTTTCTAATGAAACATAAAATAGATCTTTATATACGAAAAGCAAACTTAATGTAAAATTTAAAAAAAATGTATATGTAATCTGGAATTTAATGGGGAGGTACATAGCTTATAGAACCAAGAGGAGACAGGAGATAGGAGGATACTTTTAATCCCGAAAATCATCATCTGGGACGAACGCACAATGGCGCATTAAAGTACAATGGAAGCACTTAACGGAGCATTGAAGGTCCACACAATGACTCGAGATGTTTTGGGGCACAATGATTTTACTATCTGCCGATTTCCGCGAAACACTGCTTGTAATTCCATGATCAACTGCTGCCGACGAAATAAACGCTTGCAAATCATGCTTCAGCTGACAACAAATATGAGAGTTGAGTCAGCGAGCAATTTTAATGGTTAAAAATAAAGAATTAAATGATTTCATCACCATCATCATCGGCTCGACAACCGACACCGAGTCTCTCCACCTATCCCAGTCTCGAGCCGACGACGCCATCCAGTTGGGGTGCGCCCAAGGCTTCGGGCGTCCTGGTCTACGTACCGTATCACATATGGGGCCAAAAATTCTCCTTAAGACTTTTCTCTCGAACACGGCTAAGAGGTCGGAGTGTCTTTTGCTAAGCATCAAGTCTCGGATCCATACGAGAGTACTGACAGGACCATGGTTTGGCAGACTATAGTAGGCTTTGTTGGAATTGAGCAGCCGACCGCGTATTTCTTCTTCTACATTATTATCGGCTGCTACTATTGACCCAAGGTATTTAAAGGATTGCACTACTTCAAATTCGTGCTCCGCTACCTTCATTGTTTGACCTACTGTTCTTCTCGCATTCGACGCCACCATGTACTTTGTTTTACCTTCACTAATGTGCAGCCCCAGATTTTGTGCCGCCTGCTCGATCTGGATGAAGAAATCGTGTACAGCTTGTTCAGTCCTTCCGATGATGTCAATGTCGTCTGCGTAAGCCAGTATCTGGCTGGACCTGTTGACGATGGTCCCTCTTGTTGCCGTGCCAGAGTCACGGATTGCTTTCTCCAACGCCAGGTTGAAGAGGAGGCAGGCCAAACCATCCCCTTGTCGAAGTCCATTAAAGATGTTGATTGGTCTGGATAGCAATCCGGCTATTTTTACTTGGCTTGTTACGTTGGTCATGGTCAACCTACAAAGTCGTGTCAATTTATTTGGGATGCCGAATTCTCTCATGGCTTTGTAAAGTTCTACCCTGGCTATGCTATCATAGGCGGCCTTAAAGTCTATAAACAGATGGTATGTTGGGATGTTAAATTCTAGACATTTTTCCATCGCCTGCCTAAGGGTAAAGATCTGATCAGTTGTTGATTTGCCTGGAATGAAACCACACTGATATTGGCCGATTATGGTTTTAGCGTATGGGGCTATCCGTTCTTGTAGGATAGAGGAGAGTATCTTATAGGCGGTACTCAACAACGTGATACCTCTATAATTGCTGCACGTTGTGACATCTCCCTTCTTATGTATGGGGCAAATTATACCTTTTCGCCAGTCTTCTGGCATTTCTTCCTGCTCCCATACGTGCACTATAATATCATGAATTGCTTGGCGTAAGGCTGGCCTGCCATGGTGGAATAGTTCGGCTGGTATGCCATCGGCTCCCGGGGCTTTGTTTTTCTTAAGCCGGGCTATAGCCTTCTCAACCTCTTCTATGCTTGGTGGCGGTAACATAGGGTAATCTTCTTGAAGTAGTGGAGCCTCTACTTCTGCAGTGAGCTGACCATTTAGCAATTCATTAAAGTACACTTCCCATCGCTCCAGTATGCTTTGGGGATCGGTGATCAGATTTCCCTCTCCGTCCTTGCAGTAAGTGCAGCGTGGTGTGTACTGCGTCATGTTTCGGACGGATTGGTAGAACTTCCGCGCCTGGTGCGGACCTCGCTCTCGGCTTCTTTCTAAATCACAGATGATGTTCTTCTCCCAGGCTGATTTTTTCTGTCTGTGAAGCCGTTTTTCTATTCTTCTGAGCTCTTTATATTCATCTTCGCGTGCCCGCGTTCTATGAGATTGTTGCATTGCTCGGTACGCAACATTCTTACGTTCAGTCGCTAGCTTGCATTCATCATCAAACCAGTCGTTCCGACTTCTACGACTGCTGCCTAAGATGGAATTGGCAGTACTAATGACAGTGTTTTTAAGGCGTGTCCACTTCTCCTCTACGCCCAGCATACTGGCTCCAGGACTTACTCTCCCTGGATCGAGTGGTTCTAGGGCGAGTCCTAGCGCAAGTCCAAAGGTGTTACTGGTGTTTTCATTGCGTAGTGCAGCCGTGTTGATTCGAACCTGATCGGCGGATGCAATACGTCTTCGCAAGGCAATCCGCCCTCGGAAAACCATACCAACAAGATAGTGATCCGAGTCGATATTGGCACCTCTGTACGTTCGTACCCTCATCAAGTTCGAATAGTGGCGACGGTCTATCAATTTGGTTACAAGTGACTCCATCAGGTGATACCCAGGTGGCTTTGTAGATATCATTACGCGGGAACCTGGTACTCGCAACGACCATGTTTTTCGATGCTTCCAATTCTAGGACTCGAAGTCCATTGTCATTAGTGATCTCATGCAAACTATGGGTGCCTGCGTAATGCCTGAATACCGGCTCCCGACCTATTTTTGCGTTCAAATCCCCAAGGATGATTTTAACATCATACCTTGGACAGGCATTGAGGGCCCTCTCGACTTGTTCGTAATAAGTCTCTTTGTCTTCGTCTGAGGACTCCTCTGTCCAATGCAATGAGATTATGCAAACGGTCTGCATATTATCAAAATGATAACAACACATCAAAAAGTACGACGGTGCCACTTTTTTTTGTAACTCAGAGTATTTTTATTTATGACATTGACATTTACATTTACCAACAAAACCTATCGAAGACTACACTCAACATTTTACAGCTAAATGCATCAATGAATATCTTTTGAGACCTGAAATATTTCATACACGAATACGTAGTTGTAGATACTTATGCCCAGTTCAAATAATCTTCCAAAGGGATTATTAGCTTCAATAAAGGTGCAATGCTTATAATTAATTATATGGTTATAGTTAATTTTTTTGATTCTAAATGTAAACAAATTATAGGTATGCATGTACGAGTATGTGTACCTATATTAATATTTTATTTTTAAATTAATATATTAATTCTTTTGCGAATTTTATACAAAACTATGTGTGTGTAGGTACATTATTTTGAAATCCATATAAGTGTGCACTTATAAACTGTGTGATGCACGCATATTAAATTAAAAATGCGGCATTTAAGTAGCAATGAATATAAAATAAATAAAAAACTAAAAAGGATAAGATATCCTTGAAGTGCGTTGTTGTGCTAGTTTTGCACATCAAGAGGCAAGAGCACCCGAGTACATTATGAATGTCTGTTTATGTACCTATATGTGCAGCACATATGTCTGGCTATGTGTTTATTTTGAAGAGCAGAAATTTGTATATAAAAAATGCTTCCAGTCATGTCATAGCAGCCACTTCAGAAGTCTGAACTGCAAAATAGTATACGCTCGTGTACCTGTTTTCAATTTTTTTTTAAAAGCATAGATAGTTTTTGTTTTTTTTTTTAATTTAAGATATGTAGGTACTGCTAAATCAGAGAATAAAAATAATATTATAAATTTTTTTTTTTTTTTGATTTCATTTCGAGAATCGTTCATGTCAATAAGTTATTTCTAAATGTTGTATTTATATTTATGTTCACCGAAACAAACCATCACCTCCTATAGAGTTTCAAAGAAAACAAATCAACTTTGATTTATTCCAATCATTAATATTTCAAACAAAAAACAAACAATCGCAATATGGGCAAAAAGAAAATATAAATCAAGGAAAACACACACACATGAGGTATTTACTGTAAGGTTACTGCAAGAGAATTTCATTCCCTTCCCCTCTCAAACACGATTTTTATTGTTTTTTTCTTTTCTTCTCTCTTGTAAATGTAATTATTACTTAATGTACATATTACAACATTTTCCAACACACAAACTCCTCTGGCAAACAAAAAATAACACAATCAATATTATCCTTGCACTGGAATTGCCACCATTTATAAAAACAATTTCCCCCATCCCCCCTCCCCCTCCTACACCTACTCTTCCTTTTTCGTCAGCAAGACTTATATTAGAGGGGTGTAGAAAATCGATCCAATATTCGTTGATAAATATCATAATGTCAACATGAAATTTTATATATTATATTACAATTAGTGGTTAGATACATTTACGTTTGTAATATTTGAAGATATAAAGGATATTTCCAGTTAAAATAATGATGACGATTATAGAGTTCTATAAATAAATAGCTATATTGATATTTTTCATACAAAACTATAATAATTGTTGACCTTAAAAAATATTTTATTTATAAAACTAAGAGGTATTTAACTATTTTTGATTTATGATAAATATTTGAATTAGAATTATAAAAGGTGTCCCAACGCAAAATTTAAATTTTAAATAAAACGCAGATATTTAAAAAAAATCGCGAATTCTTTATTATATCGTAAAGCTTACAGGATGATGTTATGTATAGAACGGGCCGCCGCGGCTTTTCTGGCACATACGCGATCTTTTAATGAAATTTTCAATGACCGTTTTGCATAAATGCTGCGGTATTTCATTAAAGCAGCGTCCAATTTCCTCTTTTAAAGCTTGAGTCGTCGTCGGCTTATTCGCATAAACCACCGACTTCAAAAAACCCTAAACAAAAAAGTCCAATGGTGTTAAATCGCACGATCTAGGCGGCCAGTTCTGGTCTCAAACGCGAAATAACACGACCGATAAATGACTGATGCAGCAATTTAATTGTTTCTTTGGCTGTATGAGCTTTGGCGCAGCCGTCTTGTTGAAACCACATCCCCTCCACATTCATTTCTTCAATTCTAGGCACGAAAAAATTGGTCATCATTTCACGATACCGAACACCATTTACTGTTTGCACTTGACCTGACTCAATTTCTTAAAAAAGGTCCAATGATTCCTCCAGCCCAAAATCCACACCACACAGTGACACGTTGAGGATGCATTTGCTTCTCGTGAATCACTCGAGGATTTTCCTCGCCCCAAGGCCAAATACGACAATTCTGTCTATTGACGAAGCCATCAAGATGGAAATGGGCCTCGTCACTAAAGATGATTTTATCGGCAAAATCAGCATTTTCATGTTGTCTCTTTAATACCCAATTAACGAACTCCCTTTGCTGTGCATGGTCAGCTGGCTTCAGTTCCTGAGTCAATTGAACTTTGTATGCATGAAGATGCAAATCTTTCGTCAAAATTCGCTGCATAGTGGATTTGGAAACACCAATTTGCTGAGCTCAGTGTCGAATTGAGGTGGAGTTTGAGCGACATCATCACGTATTGCTGCGATATTTTCGGTCGATCGACCTGGTCGAAGGCGCGTCGTTGTTTTTACATCAGTGATTTCATCAAATTTTTCCATTAATCGCTTTACAGTTGACTCTTTTGGAGCATTATTGTAACACCAAATTGATCAGAATTTGCGAACTGTAGCCGCAAAACTTTCACCATTTTGGTAAAACAATTTCACAATGAGAATTCGTGTAGCGCTCCATTTTTATTAACCTTATACCTTCTACTAACAAACAATAATAATTTTTCAAATGTCAAACAATGACACTTCGAATGGCGCCAAATTCAAATCTTGCGTTCTTGTTGGGACACCCTTTATAACTAAATGAGTTAAAAATTCATCATTATAAAAAGATTGTTAGAGGTCGCCTTAATTGTTAAGCAACACAAGACGAATATATTTCATGAAATCTATAAACCTAATAACTATCCAAAAAATTCAAATATAAATAATTGACAGATATAATAGGATTTAATAAAACTGTCAAATTAATTAAATAGGAGAAAATTTTCCAGTCTGATGAGCTTATCAATTTACAAATGTATATACTAATCATGAAAATCGAAAGCACTTGGATAAAGGCCATTAATACAGTTTTATCGATTCTTCATTATAACAGATTGTCTATAAGTGTTTGATACTTTATCTGGCTTTTAAATTATTTCAATCTTCAGCTATTAATTAACGAATAAATTCGGAGTAGACTAATTGAAACCGTACTTCAACACAAATTTTCCAACCAGAAATAACCTTTTAATTAGTTGTGTCTAGTAACTGTTTTTGATCGATGTTCAATTACAACAAAAATCTCTGTATGTCCAGCATCCCAGTTGACAGTCACTCTTTTTTTCTCTTCCTTGTGGTCCTTATAAAATGATATGTGAAATTATGGAAATAGAGGCAAATCATATTTGTGAATAATCATAATGCATTTCTGTAGATTCTGCATCACTTTTTTGCATACAAATTCAACAAAAAATTAATTTTGCAGTCCTTACCCGCTCAGCTTCAGCAATGTGTTTACTGTGTATCCTTCGAGATAATCTTTATTTTTTTTTTCTTTTTGAAAATTGTCATAATTGTGTCACAAACAAAACGAAGCAGTAAAATATCCTTTAAAAGTTAGTGCCTTCCTGATTGTCATGCATGCTCATCGTAAATTTACAACAAAAATTGGAACGTGTTTCACGTACTGGTATATAGGTACACTTTTATGTTGCACGTACATTTAAGTTAAGGATAAACAACAACATGACGCGGTAGATACCTACAGTTACGTATATTATAGACACGTGCTTATGGGCGCGCACAGTCATTTATTGCAAATTATCATTCGTAAAAGAACAACACACCGGAATGTGTTTTTATTCTTGGTTTGAATGTAAATGTGGGTTAAATTGAGGTTATAATTTTTTTTATAAGATATGAGCAGGTACCTGCCCCAATTCAAAAACAGTTTACCCCTGTTTGTTCTTGAGAATTGTTTTTATTGCAGAAATACCTGTTTGAAAATTCTTTTATTTCGATTATATTTCTTTCGTCAATTATAATGTTATAAGCTTTAAGGAAAATTCCTGTTTTAGAGCTTGAGTTTGTGTTATTCAAATCCATAGTAAATCTAAATCGTCCTTAGAGGAATATTCGATTGAGGCGAACAATTAAAATTAACAAGTCATAAAAATAATTGAACAGTAAACCATTCACTTAAAAATAAAATATCTTAAAAGTATCAACCCGTATTCAAAATATTGAGTTTCAAAACCAATTTGATTTTTTAATATTAGATGTGTTTTAGTGACTAAACTGCAACCCAGTGTCAGTCAAAATTTAACAAGAGATAAAACAACAAAAAACTACTGGCTACTTTAACTTTTTTTTCCAGTCGAGTGTTACGCACAGACAGAGGGCGCTGATCTTGCTATTTTCATTATAGACTTTTAATTTTTTTTTTGTATTTTTTTTTCTTCCCCTACTTTTTTGTCAACAAAAAAAATACCTTGCTAGACGGAGTCATTTAAAATGTCTCTTACATACATATATCTGAAGTAATACATATTTCACGAATTGGAATATAAATTTGTTTAATAACTTACTTCTATAATTAATTTGACTTCAATTGGGTTTGTTATTTATAGTTTTGATTTGACATTTGATATTTATTTTTGAAATTTAATAGGTATGTTCGATTTTGTCATCTTAAGGCTGATTACTCACTGGTATTTTTAAGGCGGAGTTGTGGCTGATGTCGTTTTCCATTGGCTTAATATATTTGATTTGATAAATTGTGTGGCGGTAAAGTTAAAATTGAAATTGGAAAATTTTGAAATCCAGCAATAGGATAAAAAAAATGTGTTTGTCATTTTAAATTGATTTGACAGATCGAACAGATTTTTGCAGTCAGACATCTTAAAGGCATGTATTAAGTTTTATTATATACAGTAGAATCTCGAAAACATGAACGGTTCTAAAACATGAACAATTCGGAAAGATGAACGCTTTGACGAGACTTCTTTGTTCCGGGCGACAGGCTACTATGGAGCAGTTTTTTAAGAAAAAGGTCTAAATGAGTGTATATTTTGTTTAATTCTTTGAACAACTTTGTTATTTTTGTTATTTTTTAAATAAAATGAATTGATATTTTGTTAGATGCAATGTTTTTATGTATAGTCATATGTTTTTTTTAAACTAACTCTCGATGCTTGGAAAGATGAACAGTTCGAAAAGATGAACGGGACCTGTTTTATATCTGTTCATCTTTTCGAGATTCTACTGTATAGATATATTATTAAGTTTTTATCTAAATATAACAACTGAATAATATGGGGGTTAGTTTTAACTTTTTTGCAACATTTTGTTGATGCTTTCAACAAAAGATTATAATTTTTGAGAGGAACTAAACTAACAAACGCCAAAATAGTGAGAGCCCGTGGGCAAATAAAATGCGAAAATGTGCAGTGTGAACGAATTACAAGTTTTCGAAAAAAAACTTTCCCCAATAATAGCCTTTTTGGTTTGGTGTAGATGTAAATAACCCATTAAACCAGAATCAAAGGCTTACGACGATACGACGATGAAATAAAAGTGACAACACGTTGCTATGATTGACAACAGCACGTTGTTTTTATTCTTACTTCGTAGTCACGCTTATTCGCATTGGTCTACGTAAGTAATCATTAAGTGCAGGATCCGGAATGCTCAAAGATAGAGATATCGAACAAACTTAAAAGTCAAACCAAAAGCAAGCATTGGTATCTATCTTTAAAATCCAAAAGAAGGGAAACAAAAGCTTTGGATCTTTTTCTTGATTTTTTTTTTTACTATATTGTGCTACATTCTCACCAAAACACGACTATTATCACAAGTATAGACGACCTATGTATTTCATAAAAATTTTGATCACAATTCGTCAATCCGTTTATGAGAAAATCAATCAAAAATCCGGTTCTATCGCAGGTACCTCGTCAATGACGTATTTTTGAAGAACATTTTTTAACTCAGAATTAGCCGTTTTTGAGATAAATGTTTCTTGTCTCAGTAATTTTATGAAATTATTATATATTATTAATAATTAGTTGCAATAAAAATGGTTAAAAAATAGTTAGAAAAGTTAATTTTTAAAATTTTTTAACCATATAATTTTTAAAAAATAGCCGTTTTCGAGATAAATATTTCTTGTCTTAGTTGTTATATAGAACTTACCAATATTTTTGGAGCCATTAACCTAAATAAATTTTGTTTAAAAATCTAGTTGTCTTTATGAAAAATCACTTTCTTGACTCAGGGCTTGAACATATTGTGCTATTCAAATTGATATCAAGTCCTAACTAAATCCCAATACTTCTTCATCGCCCAGCACATTTTACCTGTTGTTAAAAAAACAAAAACTAATCTCACAAATCTTGTCGTGAAAAAGTAGAAACGTGGCTACTAAAGAGAACATATCAGCAAAATATTTGACAGTTACCATTTACACCTGTCAAAATCCATATCTCCCACCAAATATCTAGGAGGATACAAAAAATATTAAAGGACAAATACCCGACTCAACATATTGTAAGCTACACAAACTTTCAATTCGACTTTATTGTCAATGTTATGACGTTAACATGTTATTAGAATTAATTATTCAATTAGCAATCAAATTGACAAACACGTTATTTGTTGTGAAATTGGTAATTGTTGTGGTCAATTCTACGGTGTGACATGATTAGGATAACACTAACACCAGACTATCTCCTGTATTTAGTGATGGATTATTATTTAATGTCATATATATACATAACTAACGTCACAAGTGAACCCACGCAAACAATGTATAATGTACATTCATGTTCATATGTTCATCCTTAAACAGAATGTATTGTTGTTGTGTTTTTTGGCCTTGTGTTATTTTGATATTTTGTGGCGTAGGTCGTCATCGTGTCGTTGGCTTTTGAAATTGTGTGTTGTTGGTTCGGTGTATTTGGTTTATCCAATGTCCAAAATATCTGTGCATAATTCGCTATATTTGTGTCCTTATGGTGTAAATGTGCACTCAAATTAGTTTCCCATTATATCATGATGTTTGACTGTGATGTGAGTGAGATACTTTATGTAAAGAGTCCTTCCTGTTTTCAATTAAATGTCTTCTGGGTTAAAATCATACCTTCAACTAACTAGTGAAGATTTTCTGTTCTTCTAATCCATTTTTCTCTGTGAATTGTTTTTGTCTCTAAGGGCTGGTTTGTTCATGGTGGGTTTTTTTTAATCCATAATTGGAAAATTGTAATCAACGAATCCTAACTAGGGCAGTTAAAATAGAATTTTACTAATTATCCAATTTTTGTTGATTAGCACCACCTATGGTCGGTTGCATAAAACACTTTTCAAAATGTAACAGATTTTTAAGTCTTGAAATGACATTTGTTCCATACGACATACGTCATTTTTAAATTTAAAGGCTTGTTAAATATTGGTGCAACCGAACATTAACTAAGGATTTCAATATTCAAGTTGTTTCTTTGTCTCCTCTAAGCTAACCTGGAGTTTATGTTATTCATAGACAATTTAGACCCAGGTCCAAAAGATAAACTGGAGCTCAACGCTTGACTCTTTGACTAAGTTGTTTTTTTTTATCTGTCAAAAAAATGGATTCGATTCCATTGGATTGACAGGCAATTGTAGTAGAATTTTATTTTTTAGTAAACAGAGCTGCCAAATTCTTTATGAATATCAGCTGTTTCTAACCTGTGTCCTAACTTTAGACTCGAGGCAAGTTAGACTCAGTTCTAAAGTGTGACTATGAATGAAAAATTTTCTCAAAAAATTTGAAATTGAATTATACAACTTTAACGAACGAGTTACTGGGTTGTTAAGACCATAATTTGTTCGATGGATGGGAACATACATAGAAGACATAATTTCTAGTTCTTAGATATCTTTCCGGAACATAGACAAAAAACTAGCGCTAGTAGCTCTTCAAATTTATATCTTTTATTAAAAGAGCGCATTGAGCTTGCCTGTGGCAAGAGATTTCAAATCTTAAAACGCACATTTTGAAAAATAATCAGGCATTGTATCCGACCATCTCAGATTTCTTAAGGCAAGCGAGTGAACCTTTTTTGAATTATTGGGGACCAAACGACACAGCAGTATTCTTAGATGGGTAATACCAATGACAAAAAAAAAATATATAAAGCATACACATAATTGAAAACACCTGAAGGTCGTCTGATAAAACCCAACATAGAATTTGCTTTCGATATGATAAAATCGATGTGTGCTGAAAAAGTAAATTTGGAATTAAATATTCCGCTTGGGTCTTTAACTGAATCGACTTTTGAAAGGGATTTATTTCCAAAATTGTAGTTAAAAGTTTTCGGTGAAAAAGATCGGTGAGCATTAAAAATTTTACATTTTGATACAGTAAGCTTAAGATGATTGTAAAAGCACTAAATAAATTAATATCTTTTTGAAAATGTAAGCAATCACAAACGTACGATATTTAACGACGTCGGTCGTCCGTAAACATTTAACAATCAGTAAATTTAAGCACTTTGGGAATACCATTTACTAACAAATCGAACAAAAGTGGTCCTAAATGACAATCTTGAGGGACGATTTACTCGACCTCGATAAAAATTAATGTATTTGAGCGACCTGTTTTCGGTTTGACAAGTAGGACTTTAACCATAATAAAAAATTGTACTGATCCCTAATTTTTGAAGTTTTAGATTATTATCCATGGAGTTCTCTGTTAAAAGCCTTAACAAAGTCTGTGTATGAGACGTCAACTTGCATTCTGTTTTCCAAGAATTTCAATCAGAATTACGAAAAAAGTCTCAAATTAGTCGCAGTTGAGCAGCCACACACAAATCCGTGCTGTTTTGATGTAATCGAATCCTTAACTGAAAAAAATTGCCTCTGGATCACCAACTTTTCTAATTATTTTGGCATTGCAGAAAGTTAAGAATTTGGTCTGTAATTTTTAACCAGGTGTTTTAGGCCCCTTTTATAAATTGGATTATTAAAAGATATCTTCCAATCATCGACAAACTCCACGTTGATAATCATAGATTCTTAATTATGAATTAAGCACAATCAAATTTAAGATTTAACCGACTGTGAAAAAACCGGCCCCAAATCGAAGTGTTCTAGTTGGCTCCAAGCCATGCATTTTAAATTTCGTGTCATAGACAAAACAAATTGTTTGGATTGTTTCCAATTATATATCTTTGTATGTGGAGATCTCTTATTTATAAAATATTCTGCTTGAGTCCTTTGCTACAGCAACTTTATTTTCAATTCGTTCATACACAAGCTAAATAAAGCGGACATTGTAGATTAATGATCGCTCTTGATAATTTATTCGAAGAACTGTCTGGATTGCATTTGTCTTATTGTCTTGTCAAATGTTTCAGGATTTTTTTCCCGCTAATTCAATCCGATTTCGACGTTTTAATTATTTGAAAATTTGAAAGAATTTTATTTTTTAACAAGAATACAAGCTTTGGGGCTATTTACTCTTAAAATGAAACTTGTCAAAAGGACTCCATTTCATCGTTTAATTGGTAAAAAGACATTTTTATGAGAAATCAGAGATTCCCGGAAATTTCCTTACCTGTACTGTTAAATAACTCAGGAAACACATTTTTATTCTCCGAAATATCGCTTCGTCGTATATCTGCACAGAAAATTTCATATTTTCAATAATTTCAACAGTTTCTTGAATTTAGTTCTCCAAACAGTGTTCGATTAAGGACCTAATGAATATCCTCTGAAAATACTATTCAAATATTGGGAGCTTTCATTCATATAACATACTGGTGTTACACCTATACTCTGGAACGGTTAAATATGTCGCATAACTTGCTAGACAATTTAACTAAAATGTTGAAAAGAAAACAAAAATTGTCAAAAGAATCCTTCAATCCTTGATTAAAAAAAAGAACACTGCATGCTGTATTTTATATTATTTATAATTTTTATAAATTTAAATATAATATTCCCATCAGTATTTTAAGAAAAAAAAAACACTGCAAACAGAGGCCCCACTGGGCAAAGAAAAAAAAATGGTGCGCAACATGATGCATTCACGTTATTTTTCGTCACTTTTTGTGTCACTAATGTAGTCACGTAAAAGCCACAATTTTTCGTCCCAAACGCAAATTTTTCAAAACCTCCATCTTCATCCATAACAAAACGGGCAGAATCAAAATAATGCAAATAAAAAAAAAACATGGTATACTTTTCAGCCACGAGAAAAGAAAAAAAAAACAGACATCTAGAGTTTAGGTGTACGTAGTTATGTACACTCTAGGCCAGCCCCAGTGCACCTCCTCCACTTTCTAGTGAATCTCGAAATTAATTTTGAAAAAGAAGCACATATGCGGACGACTACGTTGACGACGAGAAACGAGGGATAGACTTAAATTAAACGACACGAAGTTGGTTATGTGACGTCATTTTGCTAAAATATTAAATTTTTCCTACTTGTTCCTCTCTTGATGAGGAAGTAGTGTAGTAGCAGCAAAAAGGAGACGAACGGAAACGGGAAGTAGCCCGAGAATCCGAGCATCAGCAGAATACATTTTTTTGCGTTCCTTCCTTGTATTATTTTATTATTATTTTTTTTTTTTTTTAATATCATCTTTTCATAATTTCCATATGGTGTTCCTGATAAACAGAAAGTTATTCATATGCATGAATTTTTGTACGAGTACCTTGCATGGTATTTATTTATTTTTTATTTTATTTTTTTTTCTGGAAGAGATAAAGCCTGTGGAGTAGGTAAGGTAGGTTAGGTGTATGACTTCCCTTCCCAATTGTTCTCTATTTTTGGTAAGTTAGTGTTTCTCTGCCTTTGGGGTTTATTTTTGAAAGGAAGGATGTTGTTTCTGGAAGTCATTCATGTGGTTGTATCTATATTTTGTTTTTGGAATGGGAAGAGGCGTGTCGAGTACCTTTTTAAGTAGATACAACTGATGTAATATATTGCGTATTTATACTGTCAATTATAAGATGAAGTTAAGAGGGGGTACACTGATATATGTTTTTTTTTTTTTTTTTTTTTTTTGTATAGAACCAAACCAGAAGCACTTTTCATATATTTTTTGGTACCTTACACCATCACGTTCTGGTGTAGTCATGTTTAGAACCTTAATTGACTTTAATGTGGGAGCCGTTACCCACAAGGCCATCTGGTTTCGTTGGCAGGTAAAACATGAGTCTTATACATCAAAGAAAAATTTGAAAAAAAAAAAACGAGACTCGAAGACAGGAACTTAATTGGAAAAAAGGAGGATATCCGCACTTTTCAGAATTTCCGCCAGTTTGAATTTTTGCTTTTGCACCTTTGTTGTTAAAATGTGTGTCGAGAGTTCTGGGAAGAATATAATGTTCGACTATGCAAGGAATCTGGGCTGGGAGAAAAAACAACAATTATGGGGAGTAATAACCTTGTAATAAGAAATGAACGACAGCAGAGAATTAAAATTATGTCAAGTTCTTGTTTTGTGTTTGTTGGAAAAAAAACGATGAAAATAAAAAAATAAATTATGAAAAAATATATGAGGAAAAAAATGAATTATTGGTATTTTAATTTTTATGTTAATTGCATAAATATTTCATAAGTAGATAGATCGTTGAGGACAGAAATGTTGCAATATACTTGGTCGATTATACTTGTTTTTCAAGGACTTTACTTAGTTTATTATTCTAAAAGAAATACTTAATTGATTTTTTTGTAGTGGAAGTTGCAAACCTATTTTAAAATAAAAAATATGAAATATAAAATAAGGCCGGTCTATTGAAACGAGAGGAGGTTAGGTTAGGTTAGGTTATAGGGGGTGATGATTCGGCAAGCCGAATCACCTCACTCGGATCTCAATGGATCCATTGCGCTCCCCAGGGTATATGAAAAAGAAAGGAAAAGGAAAGGTTAAGGAAAAGAGTAAGTGGAAGATTAGGTAAGGGGTGCCTCCCTGAACCATCCCGAATTCTGAATAAATTTCAGGATGTTTCTCAGTGGCAGAGTCGAGATGTCGCCCAGTTCGTCGAAAAAATATTCTCCGAGGGCTATATGTCTTGTTCTAGCTAGGCTAGGGCATTCGCAAAGGAAGTGAAATGAGTCCTCCTCCGCCTCTTCATCTTGACACCCTCTGCACAGATCAGATGCAATGATGCCTATTCTGTTTAAGTGGGTTCCCATTGAGTTGTGACCAGTAAGGATTCCAACCAATAGGGATAGTTGAGGCCTACTTAGCGAGAGTAAGTAGTCAGTTTTTTTCCTTGAAATATCTGGCCAAAGAATTCTCGAAACCCGACACGTGTCAATCTGTGACCACCTGTCATTGGCGGCATCGAGGAAGCTCTGATGAATTCTACTCTTTTCGAGCGCCAGTGGCATAAGTACTGACGATTCAGTTTGGCTCGGATCAGTGGATGACCCGTATTTCGCCAATTCGTCTGCCTTTTCATTCCCATGTATATCACAGTGTCCTGGGACCCAACGTAGGGTAACTGTGTTTGTTGCGCTAAGTAATCTTAACTCTTCGCGACAACATTCCACCAGTTTTGACTTTGTGACAACTGAGTAAATTGCTTTTATGGCCGCCTGACTGTCTATGAAAATGTCAATGTTCTTGTTAGCTAGTTTACAAGTGGCAAGATGCTTTGCTGCCTCATAAACTGCATAAACCTCCGCTTGGAAGACACTGCAGAAGTTCGGAAGCTTTATCGATCTATTTAAAGGTGGGTTTTCTGAAAAGATGCCTGACCCTACCCCCTCGCCCGTCTTGGAACCGTCCGTGAAAACCGATACATGATTTTTATTTATGACCCGGTTTTCTGTCCAGAGATCCCTTGTAGGGATATCCATTAAGGCCACCGGATTGAAATCAATGTGTGGTATCATATAGTCTGTTTGAATGTCTATATCTGTAAAACTCATAATCGTTCTATGACCAAAAAGGCCCCTTTTCCAGTAATTGCACTGTCTTAGTCGCAAAGCACTATTGGCCGCCATGTCCTTTGTGAAAAGATCGATTGGGGCAAGTGAAAGAAAAGTTTCCAGGGCTGCGGTCGGTGTAGTTCTCATGGCACTGGTTATGCCAATACACGCTAGTCTTTGAATTTTGGTCATGGTTTTGAGATTGGTTGCCTTTTCCAAGGCTGGCCACCAAACCAGACATGCGTATGTCAAGATAGGCCTTATTATGGCTGTATACATCCAATGGATGGTTTTGGGGCTGGGACCCCATCTCTTTCCAAAAATTTTGCTACAAGTATAGAATGCTATAGACGCTTTCTTTTCTCTTTCTTTAATGTTTTCTTTCCAGTTAAGTTTACGATCAATTACTAGACCAAGATATTTTGCCGTACCTGAGATATGTAACGGAGTCCCATTTATGGTGGGAGGGATTATGTTTGGAATGTTTCGTTTTCTCGTAAATAAAACCAGTTCTGTCTTGAGTGGGTTGACATTGAGTCCACAGCTACTGGCCCAATTACTGAGCTCGTTAAGGGATGTTTGTAGTAGCTCGCACAAGGTGGGGACAAATTTTCCTGAGACCATGATCACGATGTCATCCGCGTATGCAATGACTTTGACACCATTTACATCAAGTTTAACCAAAATATGATTAACGACCAAAAGCCAAAGCAGGGGTGACAAGACCCCCCCTTGTGGAGTACCCCTACACGTCCTTACTTTTAGCTTGCTGTCACCCATTTCTGCGTTTACGAGTCTTGTTTGAAGCATTGAGTCAATCCAGTTTGACAGCATCGGGTCGATGCCTATAGAATCAAGGGCTTGCCGAATTGCGGAATTTTCGACATTATTGAAGGCCCCTTCTATGTCAAGGAATGCTCCCAGAGTAAATTCTTTGCAATGGATTGACTTCTCAATCGTGCCGACCACCTCATGAAGAGCTGTCTCAACAGATTTGCCCTTCATATATGCATGTTGGGCCTGTGAGAGAACTCCATCATTTAGTTTTTGGCGAATGTGCGTTTCTATCAATCTTTCTAAGGCCTTGAGAAGAAAGGAAGATAGGCTTATTGGCCTGAAGTCTTTTGGTTCAGTGTGAGTGGGCTTGCCAGCTTTCGGAATGAAAATGACATTGACTTCTCTCCAACTAGAGGGAATATAAGTGAAGTTTAAACAACCTCTATAAATTTCCACTAGAATTGGAACAATTATGTCTTTAGGGCTTTGTAGCATAATTGGAATTATTCCATCAGGTCCTGCAGACTTGTATGCTGAGAAGGAGTCAATGGCCCAAGCTACCTTTCTGCTATCCACAATAAGATTACCGATATTAGAGTTTTCACTTATGTCCGGGCCTCCATTCCCAGACGATGTGTCGGTGACGCATCCTGGGAAGTGAGTGCTCATTAGTGACTCCAAAGTCTCAGAGCATGAGTCTGTCCAGGTTTTATCAGGCCTTTTTAAGAAGCCTGGAGGATTGTGGACCTTTGACATAACTTTTCTAAGCCTGGCAGCATCATTTGTGGACACAATATCCGTACAAAATTTGCGCCAGGCTGCTCTTTTTGCGTAGGTAGTTCTTTTTTTATATTCATTTTTACTGATCTTAAAAATATCCCAGTCAACTGGGTTGTTACTGTGTTTGGCTCTATTGAAAAGTCTCCTGGAATTTTTCCGCAGAACGGACAGCTCGTTTGACCACCATACGGGGTTGAGCTTGCCTTTTCTTTTGGTTAAAGGGCAGGAGATTTCGTAGGCCTTGAGTATGTCACTCGTAAGTTGATTGACCCGTTTTTCAATGTCTGAGCTGTTCAATATTGGTTGACTATTAAAACGAGAGGAGACCGAGAGATTTGACCGATGCTTATACCCAAAAATGCAAATATAAATTAAGAAATACTAAAAGTGAGACATTTTTTTTTATATTTAGCGCGCTTTCAAGGGGATTTTGTGTACCCTTTTTATGTCAGATACACAGTGCGAGCTTCATGTAAGTAGGAGGGGATTTGAAAGGAGACGTCGGTGAACATAAGTCTTGAATTTCAGTTCATCACAATGAGTGGGAAAGACAGAATCCCAGAACCGAATCCCTATACTTCACAGTACGACCGAAGTTGGGTTCAAGAGTAAACTGATGAGCATTCCTGGAAGCGCGAGTATTACGGTTGAATCGTTTAAGGGGAGGAATTCAACTGCCTATTTTTCATTAGAGAACTTACTCTAAAAGTAACGATAGAGTGAGAGACAGGAAACTTTACGTCGGTGTTCGAGTGACGTAAAAGTATCGATGATGTTCCTATCTCCGATCATTTTGAAGGCTCGTCTTTGTATACTGTCCAAGGGGTTCAAGTAAGCTGCTAGAGCACCATCCCAGAGTTGGGAGTTATACTCAAGCTTTGGACGTAGGTATATAACTTTTATAGGTAATAGCCAGATCAGAAGGGAAAAGAATTTCTTGCATCTCCAAAGGAAACCTAAACATCTTGCAGCATTTTTGGCGACGTTAAGTATATGTGACCATTCCACAAAAGATGGTTTGTGATACACCTAGAATCGTAAGCTGATTAGTTTCTTCGATGCAAGTGCCACTCATAGAAAATGGCAGAGGGGGGACGCCTCGCTTTAACGACAGAAAGCAGCATTGAGTTTTCGAAGCATTAAATTCTACGCAATTTCTTAATCCCCATTGTACAATGCTGTCTAAGTTAGAATTTAATGAACTTATCATATTTTGCCGTTTCAGTTCCACGTCCGAAGAGCAGGGATGTGAATCTGGAAACGAATATGAAAAGCTAAGGGTACTATCGTCAGCGAAACAATTTAATGGATTAGTAGTTGCAGACAGGAGATCATTAATGAAAATGAGAAAGAGGGTCGTAGACAAAACAGAGCCCTGTGGCACGCCAGCATTTATATTGTGGGTTTCAGACTTGAATCCGTCTAATACTACTTGTATAGAGTGATTCGAAAGAAAGTTACTAATCCAACGAAGAAGGGTTTCATCGATAAAAGAGCAGGATGCCAAACTTTATCAAATGCTTTAGAGGTATCAAGTGCAATAATCTTACTTTCTCCAAAACGATGTAAAGATTTGTTCCACTGTTCGATGAGATAAACCATCAAGTCATCAGTGGATCTATTGCTGCGAAAGCCGTATTGCCGGTCATTAAGAAGCTTTCGATCTTCGAGATATTTCTTGAGCTGATAAATTTATCAGCATTTTCATGACCTTGGGAAGTTGGGACGTAAGTGCAATTGGTCGGTAATTAGAGGGTGAAGAAGATTCGCCTTTTTTTGTGATAGGCTGGACAAATGCTGTTTTCCAACTGCTCGGAACAAGCCCAGAAGAATAGGATAGATGGAAAAGTTTACGCAGGGGTTTTGCCAGCGTGGAAGAACACCTCTTCAGAAAAATGGCGGGGATACCATCCAGATCAGCAGATTTATGAGTGTTGAGATCTTTTAGAACTCTCAACACAGCTCGAGTACGAAAGAAGATTTGTCCCATAGAATCATTAACGCGCTCAAGAACTGGAGGAGTCATGACACTATCAGACAGCGTAGAGATGACGGCGAACTGCCTAACGAATAAGTTAGCTTTCTCGAGACAGCTAACAAATGGAGTGTCATTGACAACGAGTTTTTTACGAATGACCAAAAAATTTTACTACCTGTGGGACATTTTAGTATTTTTTGCCTTAATTGTTGGTCCTTCGGATATGGGCGTTGCAGGCCTTCCTGGCTTGTTTGAACTTTTTCCGGTTTTCCTCAGTTGGCTGTAAAACATCGGAAGCTAGCTTCTTTGACCCTAATAACCTCCTTACAGCTCCCATCGAACCATGATTTCTCTCTGGGTGCGATGCTCTTAATCCTATGCATCGAGGTTTGTGACCATCTCAAAATGACAATATTTTAAAAATTTCCTTGATTTTTTACTTGATAAGAAATAAGTTTATTCGTTGCAAAAAAATACTTTTATTTGAATGACCTGAAAAAAATACTTAAATTTCAATTACGCTTTTTTAGTATTTCTTTTTTTAACCAAAAAAAGCTAAAAGGAGTAAATTAGTGAACACTATTTAAGTACCCACTATATTAAGGATGATTTGTCTCCTTTTATTTTTAAAAAGCGATTAGGTATCTCCTTATGTCAATATTTTTTTGCTGTATACATATTCCTATACTTATATAAACCTTAAATGTTTCTCCACTCCAAATAAAGAAAACAGATTGATACCAGATAACATATACCTATATTATATTCCTACCTTTTTCACAAGTTCCACTCGAGTGATTAAACCATGATGAAGATGAAGATATTAATGGTCTTTGGCGAATATATATTTTGCTCTCACTAATTAAGCCTGACGTAGAAAGGAAGCGAACAAAAACAAAAAAAAAAAAAAAAACAATCAATCACCATCAAAAACAGTGTAGGTAATTATTTTCAGCCCTTTTCTGAACTCTCAAATATATAGGTACCTAAAAATGAACCTAGGTACCATGCTACATTAACCCAAAAGAGGGCTATATAATCAAATTTTGTGGTTGGTAATGAGAAATGGAACATCTTGTAGGTATATTTTTGTTATTTTTGGGACTTGCAAATCAATCTTATTCTTTATTAATGTCATTCAAAAAAAAAATTGTATTTAAGAAAAAATAAAAGAGAATATGAATTTCAATAAACTCCTTCCCCTAACGCAGACTAAAAATACGCATGAACACTTCAAAAACACCAAGTTATTCATTTCCGCAGTAAACTATTTCATGTCCTTTTGTGTTTTGCATAATTTCATATAAATGTCCTTAAAAAGTAACAAATTGTCCTCTTTTATCATTTCTTGTTATAAAACCGTCCTATCTGTTCTAACGCATTCTTTTCATTTTTAATCGTTTTAACATAAAACAGACATAATTTAAGCCTTGACAAGATTCTAAGTAGACTAACAGCCGGCAGATTCAAGATTTCCCCATTATGACTTGAATATGTCTTCTCTATATAACGTGCCACACAACTTTCGTGTAAACTAATTGCACTGCTTGTATCTGATTTTTCAAACTTACCTATAGGTACACCATTAACCGTGTTATAAAACTGACGAAAGTACAACAACAACAAAAAATTTCACTACCGGCAAACACGCAAAACTTAAAATCACTGTTGGAAATTCAGTTTCGTATAATATACGAGTAATTACCCATTAAATAATTCATTGTTTGAAAATTTTAAAATTAACTGTCTAAGGGGCGTGTTTCTATGTCTGCCATGGAAATTTTACATATTGTATATAATATGCCTTATCCGGTATAGAGTCCTTGACAGGTCCTTAAACCTTTTTTCGGATGAGCCAACCTTCTCGCTGTACACCTACTTCATTTATTAGTCATTTCATCGTTATTTTTTTGGGAAATAAACTTCTCAATATTACACGTGTTTTTCTGATGGCGGAACAAACACATTTTGTTTGTGTTTATGAAGATAGAAGAATATTTAAGGCAAGCAACCAGATTAACCTGGGGGCATGACGTTTTGATTGCCTTCTTGAGGTTTTATCACAATTAAGTGACGAGATTAAAGATTAAAACTTGATTGCCAGGGCCTATGAAAAGTGTTTTGGATATTTTATATGAATGTTTTGTGTGTGTCTATAGAAATTTCTATAGAACCTTAACTTTGACTATTAAAATTTAATATCGCATCAAAGTTTACAATTAACTTTTTTTTTTTAAGGTTTTATGGAGCGTTTGTCAGGTTTATGTGGGACTTTTGTGTACATTGCATTGTATACATATGTAGGATTAGTAATTTAAAAAGTTTATTGAATTTTCAGGGTTAAGTTGAAAGGATGAGTACCTACTCGTATGTTTGGAAAATGTTTGAAATTTTTAATTAATATTACTTCAGAAGTTTAGAGATATTTTTTTTGGATTTGTTGCTGAATTTTTGTAGTTTACGATTACTTTAATAATTTCTACAATTATTTTCTTTGATAGTTTTTTTTTTGCAACTAAACTACATGACTGGATTGCAAGGTTATATGCATATATACAACTGTCAAGGAGATAGGGCTCTAAATTTAATTATTCAAAACCTCATCAGCAAAGCGACGAAACTTTAGCTGCAGAGAAATTCATAGCCATTTATTACATAGATGTCGAAATAGGATTAGGTCTTTTTTTTAAATGAATATTGTTTCTTAAGGAATACTCAAAAATACTCAATACTCATTATTTGATATACTTTTAAAAAGATAAACAAAATCTTTGGCAAGAGACCACTAAAGCTAGATGTCATCAAAACTACTTTTGTGAGGGACCCCTCAAGGGGGGGTCTTATCACCTCTCCTATTGAACTTGGTAGTCAACGAACTGCTACTAGTCCTAGAGGGGGAAGGTTTTAAGGTTATAGCCTACTCGGATGATGTGGCTACAAAAAGCTTTAAACAAGCTAATTCACTGGGCTAATGGATGTGGATTGGATATTAATCCCCACAAAACGGAACTTGTCCTCGTCACGAGGAAATACAAGATTACAGAATTCACACCCCTGACAATTAAAAATGTAACACTTACTCTATCCAATCAAGATAAATATCTAGGACTCAACTCATTTTTGATTTAAAAAAAAAAACTGACCTGGAAGCTCAATACTGACAGAAGAGTCAAAGCCAATCTGGCACTCTTTTCATGAAAAAAGGGCATTGGTGGCTAAGTTGCTTTGCTTTTCAAAGTGCAAAGATGTGTATCTCAGTTTTTTCTTCCAAGCGGAAATTCTAGAGATTAAGGAAGTTCTTCCTTGGCTCAGAAAAAACGTAATATTCAATACGGTTATTCGGATCTTCTCAAACAGCCAAGCGGCTATTTAATCTCTTGCCTCTGTCACTACGAACTCAATCACGGTCCAGACTATCAAACATCTCTAAGGTAGATGTCTGAACAGTTTGATATTCACCTCATGTAGGTGCCGGGACATAGAGACATTCCGGGCAATTTCCAACGATTTCTGCAGAAGTTGCATTGACGAAGAAGAAGAGGAAACTGTTCAACATCTTCTGTGCACCTGTCCTGCTCTCTTTGCTAGAAGAAAACTCCATCTAGGAGAATTCTTTTATGTGGACACTAGTGATCTAGTGAAAACGGACGTTAAAAAGCTCCGTGGTTCGACTAGTAGTTCCAATCTTGCTGGTTTTTCTCTTTTTATGGTATCACAATGGAGTCTAAGTGATACGTGCTCGGGTTCTTGCCCGTTCAATAGCATTTGCTGACTACTTTGAAGAACACTTCAAAGCAATTCACCATCGGCCCCTGAGTTCCTAGAAGAAATCAATGCATCAGTGCAGCTCACACAAACCATCAAAGAAATCAAACACTTCATCAATACCAGACACGCCAGTCACCCCATAGATCACGACGAGTATACTACTCCAGAAAAAATCGAAAAAATGGTTCATAGAAGCCATCCAAAGATGTCAACTAAACCAGACAGCATCTCCAACTTCGCCTTCAAAAGGCTGCCGCAGTCAGTGATGATCTTTTTAGCTATTATCCTCAACAACTGCATCAACAACAGTTACTTCCCGACACCGAACTGGTTTACAAACTTTTCCAACTCAGATTCCCACAATCACTGATTGAAATTATTTACAGTTTTCTTCATTTCAGTTCCTTCTTCATTCAAATTGGAAGCTCCCAATCAATAATGGGTAAAACCAGAGCCGGAGCTTCAACATCTACACTGAAGCCGCAGCTAGATCATGGGACTGCCTCACATACTCCAAGTCCATGTCACCGTTACTAAAGAGTCGAATACCACATGAGAGTACACTGCGAGTACTAGAATGGCAATCAATTCAGCCAAATCCGAATTAATCTGCTTAAGACATCAGGGAAGTAGAAGAGCACGTTCAGCAACACACTGCTGGAACACCAAGATTACCCTTCTTTACGAAACCGAACTGTCAGCCAGAAACAATGTCAAATACTTGGGCATACAGTTCAACGAGCTGCTTGACACGGAAGCAAATTGACGAAATTGGCAATATTCGAGAAGACTCTGCGGACTTGCACAATTTTACACTGCGACATGATACGAAAGAAACAAGTCCTACAACTTTACATATACTTCATCCAATCCAGCAGAAGATGTCTTCAAAAGATGATGAACCACCCGAACCCTTAGAAGAATTATTAAACAGCCGTCGTGGTTGTCCCCAACTGCTAAATAAGGATATCATCCCATCGAATGACGATACGCTGACCCAGGATCAACTTAAGCAACCAAAATCAGTGTATATACTCAGTTGAATTAATACAAAAGAAAACCTTAAGCCTTTCAAGACTTCTTTGAAAATGAATCAACCGAAATATTGTTGAACTCCATATTCGTATTATAATTACTATTTTGCAAGTCATCTCATCACAATCACTCTCACTTGCCTTCCTTCCACATCCACATGCCAACCAAGAAGATTAAAAATAAATTATTACTCTTCCAATTATTATTTTCCCCAAATGAAAAGAAAAAAGAAGATTTGGCAATGATGATTCGAAAATACAATTTAAATTCCATTGAGTACAAATTGCTGGTAATTAAACATTGAGAATGATTAAAATCGAAATTAAAATTGTTTTTAACAAAAAAAAAAAGCAAGAACCTGAAACATGATTAAAAGCTAACAAAATGTGAATTCAATCGTAGATAGCTTTAGTAAAAGTCGAAGCAATAAAGAGATGAGATGATGCATGCCTCCTCCATTCAGTTGGAAAAAGATTAAGATCATTCATGAAGAGGACACACATAAAAGAACTCCACATACATATCCACATAGGTATTAGGTATCCTTTTTTTTATGGGTAACCTAAATTTTAGATTGCTTAACATTTTGTATCCTGTGTAAACTTTTCTATTTGTTCTTAAACATAAATCCGTCAGAAAGATTGTGTTCTGGAAATGTCTGTGTACTGTTATGAACCCGTGGAAAAAAGGCTATGGCAAAAATTTTCCATCATAAAAAAAAAAAACAATTTTAACAGAAAAAGGTACAACACACAAAAAAAAGGTTAATGTGTGTTTTTTTGTGTATTAGACATATTTGGTTATCAGATTTATTGTTGTCCAATTTTTGCGTGTTTCCTCTGCGTTGCGTTCTTTCAGTTTTAGTCTCTGCCTCTTGAAAAGGCCATACTCGCCCTCTCTAATATACATTTATAGTTACACCCCTTGAGTTAAAGCAATAAACCCCTCTGTACAATATGTGTAATCGGGAGGCTAAACGGAAACACAATCCTTATATGAGTGTCAGGCTATAATACAATCCCATGAATACCACTTCGGGCCACTTCTTAACTTCTTGCTGACGATATTCTCTGGGGCATAATAGCCTGGCCTGTTATTATGGTCATATAGTTAAGTTTTACTATACACACACATACATATATAAAGCGTCCTTTCTACAATGAAATGTGGTGGAGTTCTCAGTCCTTATTGTGTGTTTTTTTTTTTTTTTTTTGGGCTAGGACAAAAAAGATAAATATCAAATCTGTTCATAACTTGTTCCCAAAAAAACATACAACATGAAGGTTGTTGTTTGGATATCATTTATTTGTTGAAGATATATCTGTTCAAAATATAGATGGTGTCTTTTTTTTTTTGTATGATAAACTATAGTCAAAATTGCCCAAATGACAGATATTAGGATAAATAACTTTAATAAGCCAATATTAGTAACAATAAAATTGTGTAAGGCATTATTTGGCTGGAAATTGTCTTCAAATGTTTTTGTATGATAGCATTTTTCATGTTTGGCTGTTTTCATTGTTTATTTTTCATTTTTTTTTTCTCACACTTAATTGAACTTGTCAAACAAAAATAAACACAAAGAAATTAAGGAGGCTTGAAATACGTATGAAAAGCTTGAAGCCTTGGAATTGGACACGCCGAACAGTTGTTCTGTCCTAACAACCAAATCACGGAAGGAGAACTTAAAATATTTAACAGAGAACTTGTGAGTGTAATAGTAAATTATGTCATGGAAGTAATTGATTTTAAGTACATTGCTGAAAAATTAAGGGTTGTGTATATTGTAGGGTGAGAAAAAAAATCAAGATCAAGGAAGAAGTTACTGCTTACTTAGATCCTCAGACTTATGACCTTGTTAGTTTTCCCTTTTGGGGCACAGAGCTTCTAATAGTACTACGTGCCATGGTGCACGGTTCCTGGAGATGCATTTCAGTTCTATCCAACTCTTCCATAGTTGTGCGATTACTCTTCGACCGTTGTTCAGCAAGTGTTTCTGCGTTTGCCTTGTTGTTACATTGCATCGCTTGACTAGCAAAGCATTCTTAACCCTTTCGAAGCGTGATCAATCCACTATCACTTGCGTCTTGGTATTGGGTTCCGGCCCGTATGAAGTTCATCATTTGAGATTCGATTTGATGGAGTGGAAAAGTGATAGCTTGATCCTTAAGCTTATAGATATGTTTCTCCACAATTTGGAAAACATTTCAAATACATCCTTTGCTTTCCCGATTTGGCTGGTAATGTCTAGTTCAGTTCCGCTTTCAGTAGGGACAATATCTACTTCCAAAATATTGAAAATTTTCAGAAATATCTATTAAAGCAGATGAGGAAGTTCCAAGGCTGATCCTTTTTGTTTTTTCTGAATTGATTTTTAGCCCGACGATTTCAGCTTCTATCTCCACCCTTGATGTCAGATAGAGCATTTATACGACGCGTCGTCCGTAATGAAGGTGTTAATTTGATCCACACAGATAGATGCAGTGCGGAAACATGTTTTTTCGGCGTAGAGGTGTTCTTTTACTCATTCCCGGATGAATTCTGGAGTAGGAAGAGTGATTTACTCTCCAATTTTCACACTGGGGGAGCTTGACATTTGAGTCTTCTTCATCTTCATTTACTGACGGTTTTCAAGATCAGGTATTTTAAATCTCTCGCTTCACTGGTTCACCTTGCTTTGCCTGCCTTTCTTTGATAATATTGCTGGAACTTAGAGTTATCATGCCCTTTCCAAATGTGGTTTCAGATTATCATAGGTATTCGGTCTTTTATGCGCTTATCCGCGTCCACTTCCCTCCAGTACATCCACCCATACATCGTTGCAAGAATATATCTTCTTCAAAGCTCTTCAAATCCATAACTTCAAAACTGCTGCTGTACAGGACCATGGTCCTGCCAGTACTCACGTGCTAAGCAAAAGACACTCCGACCTCTTAGCCGCGTTCGAGAGAAAAGTCTAAAGGAGAATTGTTGGCTCCATATGTGAGGAAGGATGATTCTGGAGACGGTACACTCATACGTAATCTACCTTGAAGCAGACATAGTGACAAAAATTAAGCTCGGTAGACTCCGGTGGGCAGGGCACCTAGCTCGCATGAGTGAAGAGGAACCGGCTCGGAAAGTCCTTTGTGGTACATTCTAAGGTAGACGGCACCATGGTAGACCATGCTTGCACTGGAGACACTAGGACACCGGAAGCCTTGGGACGGCAACTGGATGGCGTCGTCGGCTCGAGACCGGGTTAGGTGGAGAGACATGTTGAAGGAGGCCAGGATCGATGATGATGATCTTCACTTATGATGGCTCCATTGTCAGGAAAGAAAAAAAACTAATCCACTTATCAGTCCCTCACTTTATCCTCAAGCAGAGAGTCAAGTACTTATTTAAAATAAGCGCCAAGGAGTTCTGCGGGAATCTTCCCTTTGTTTTGACTTGCTCATGGACATGAATCCGCACGCAGGCCTTCAGAACTCCTCTGTAAATGAACTATTTTAAATGTGTAATTTCTAAGGAATTCTAAATTGTGGAAAAATTCGAAACTTTTTCATCAACGACTAACATGGTCAACTGAGAATTGAGAAACGAAACGAAATAATGTTCATCAATTCATCCTTCCACAAAATAAACCATTACGTTCCGAAATAAATTAATTATATTAATTTATAACCCTTAATTATATAAGTCCATGTCATTTAACCGTCTGAGCCAAACCAATAAAGCAACCAACGACGACGACGAACGCAACACCGCCAAATCCTATTCAACCGTAAACTTTTATTATACTTAATGGTTACATTCATTAAATTACAAATAAACAAAAAACAAGGGGAGCTTGATACCTATATACTTTGAGTTTCCATCAGTGAACAATTCACGAATCAGCAAACCATACAATATAAAACGCTGTCTCTGAGTCCTTTCTTTTATATGTACGAGTTTGTATAAACATTTTAAGTCCTCTTAACCGCACAGAGACAAACTAAAAACCCGACATTAGAAAACCTCAAAATTTATCTTGTAACTTTTTTTTTATATATACTTCTATATAAAACCGTCAGAGCACCATACTCGTATACCAACCCCCAATATCAAACGCAAACCTCGAAAGTAACTCGGCAAAAGTCGATTTTGTCATAAAACCACATTGCTCTCTATACCAACATCGCCATCGTAACTATAAACGAAGGATGCACTCAATACCACGCGTAGATTAAAACTCATGAAAAACATCATGCTTGGCCAAGTGCATCCGCAAAAGTTGTTCCATTGAGGTAAAGTTCATTTATATTCGTATAGGTTAGGTACCAATGTATAGTATTTATTTAATGGGAGGAATTCTAGGAAATGCCCCAAGTTTTTGCATTTGTATTTTAGCTAAATTTAACTAACACCCGTACAGTTTCCAGTAACATGCATTAGGTTATAGGACGCGAGAATTTGTTCAAAAATAAATAAGATAGAGGTAAATCTCGGTGGGGCGAGAAAAAGCGAGATAGATATTGAATGGAAATTCGCAGGATATTTTAACAAAACCACAATTTGCAGACCCATTGAAACGTGTGTGCATCATTAAATGATTTCAAGCAAATAAAAGGATTTAGCCTTCCAACATCTCTATGTATATCATTGCAAAGAGGACGACCTGTGTGAGTTTAATAGATCCTTTTTAAATATTCATTGAAAGTCAGTAGAGTCAGAGTGGTGTACCTGTGTATATTTTTATTTATACCTACTCGTTTGTAAATGTGAGATGTATTTTATATAAGTCATAATATCAAAAGGTTTTCACCGTTTAGCTAGAATCTCAACATAGAATTGGTAAAATTATTCCTTAGTTACTTACAAAAGAATAAAATATGAAAATACTTTTCTAGAATTGCGCTCGCTGTGCATGGTGAATGAAATACTTATAATTGAATTAAAATTTTTGAAGCCGCAGTTTGATTGTTGTTGTTTCTTTTTTTATCGTGAAGAAGGTGCTGACTTATGTTTATGATGGGTAAAGTTTTCAATGTTAATTTTTTTCACTTCAATATTCCTGTTGAAAATGTACCTAACTAGAATATTTTATTAGAATATTATCCCTTGAAAACTAATTAAAACTTAATTTTAAATTAAGCTATGTTCAAAAATAAACATAACCTATGACACCACATTCTAGATTTTTGAACAATGTTTAAATTTGCAAGGACGACATGATCGCCTAGTTTATGATGTGAGCTTATGAAAAGTCTGAGCATTTAAATACATTGGGGCGTATTCATAGTCGTCTGACAAGTTGTTTCTTTGTCTCTTCTAGGCTAACCTGGAGCTTATGTTATTCATAGACAATTTAGATCCGGGTCCAAAAGATAAACTGGAGCTCAATTCTTAAAAACGGTTGACTCTTTGACTAAGTTGTTTCTTTCTATCCGTCAAAAAAAGGATTGGATTTCAATAGTACTAAAATTGTAGTAGAATTTTGTTTTTTTTAGTAAATAAAGCTGCCAAATTCTTTATGAATAGCAGCTGTTTCTAACCTGTGTGTTAACTTAAGACTAGAGGCCAGTTGGACTAAAGTTTGACTATGAATATTCCATTAAATGTTTTTAATTTCGAAATTTCAATTTCAGAGTAAACAAAAAAAAATAAGTTTTTTGGATTAAAAAAAAATTACCTTGGGCCCCCTAGACTCTTACTTTTATTTTTCATACAAAATGTCTAGCAATGTAACACGCGACCATGCACGGCAGTAGGTACTCTTTACCTTATCGAAATCACAAAAATATAAAGCTCCACCTCAAGGATTGGCACACTATACTTATACTTTTGTTAGAGAAGTAAAAATACCGTAACAAAAAAAAAACATGGAGTGCTAGAAAATTATTTTTTTTTTACATTTTCGATTCGAAACGTCTTTTTTTCTTTTCATTTTTTTCTTTTTTTCTTTTCTTTTCTTTTCTTTTTTTTCTTTTCTTTTTTTTCTTTTCTTTTTTTTCTTTTCTTTTTTTTCTTTTCTTTTTTTTCCTCTTTTCTCTTCTCTCTTCCTTTCTCAGTCGCATAGTAATTTATTTCCCTACAAAATTCTCACCCATGCACCAGGCGATCATGCACGGTAGCAGGTTCTCTTAAGCGAATCGAAATCAAAAACTATAAAGCTCCACCTCTTACAAGGATTAGCACCCTACAAATATTTTTCTTTTGTTAGAGAAGCAAAAGCACCGTAACAAAAAAAACATGGCGTGCTACAAAACAAAGCAGGAACCAGATCACAATACATTCTGCAACAAAAACACTAGCTTCGTAGTCAAGGGTGGACCAATTATTTTTTTTTTACATTTTCGATTCGAAACGTCTTTTTTTCTTTTCTTTTTTTTTCCTCTTTTCTCTCCTCTCCTCCTTTCACAGTCGCAAAGTAATTTATTTCCCTACAAAATTCTCACCCATGCACCAGGCGATCATGCACGGTAGCAGGTTCTCTTAAGCGAATCGAAATCAAAAACTCTAAAGCTCCACCTCTTACAAGGATCGACACACAACAAATATTTTTCTTTTGTTAGGGAAGTAAAAGCACCGTAACAAAAAAAAACATGGAGTGCTAGAAAAGAGCAATACCCAGTGATCACAACATTCTATACAACACAAATACTATCTTCGTAGGTAAGGGTGGTCCAATTATTTTTTTTACATTTTCGCGGTTCTTAAAAAACATGTTTAGCACATGTATTTTGTATTATACGTCTGAAATTTCAAGGGATGGTACCTATACGTTCGTGATCGAATGAATGAAAGTAGCACAAATGAAATTAGGCTGCGATTACATTGGGCCTACCAATAATCAAATTTAGTGACGACTTAAATATTTCTGTGGAATGGATAATAGGTAAATGTATATAATATTTAAATGGACAATAAATATTAAACCGTATATGAAATGGCTTTCAAAAAAATAACATGCAGTGTTTGGTTCAGTATTTTGGGATCCATAACATAATGGTTAATTTTTTCGAAATATTTTAGTCGTTGCTAATTTAAGTTGTCCAGTACATATAAGGATATCTTTTGAAAATTAAATAAGACAAGCGCTGTGGGGGAGCTGCAATCGAAGCCGCTATTGTTGGCGTACTTTTAACTTAAATGTACGGTCTAAATATGTACATAAATCAACGTCAGTTGTAGAATATTATCAAATTATCAAAATAAAATAGTTGCTTTATGAGGAAACTGTCGTCAATGAGATTTTTCAAAAAAAAATATAAACAAAGAGTTAAGAAGAAAGAATAAAAACCAGAAAAAAATAATGAACTTAAAATTAGAAAAGAGCGGGACAGCTCCCAACGATTTTTTTTCTTGTCCTGTTCCAATCTACACACTCTAAACTTTTGTCACACGTATTGCAAATCACCCTGTATGCAAAAAAAAACTCCCAGAAGAAAAATATAGTCACCTTTGGCTGCAAGCACAGAAATTTAAGCTATGTCCTGAAACATCTATTTAATTCTTTATTACTTTTTTTCGTAAAATTATACCTACGAGATTAAAAATATATTTACTTTTTAACCCAAAATAATAAATACTTACTATCCAGTTATTTTAGCTTAAGCTTCTAACCATATTTTGACAATAACATCTGCGTTGAGGATGTCCAGATGTCCACAGAACAAATAAATCTAGTCATCAGGAATAAATGAACATAAAGCATTTCTATCTAAAAATAAAAATATATAAATTCGACAAATACCCTCACTGATGATAGTAGCACGAAAACACGTTATTACTTTGTTGGTTGCAGTTGGTTGCGTTTAATAAATATCTAATAGTTTTTAGTTTTCACATCAAAAACTTGTTGTGTGTTTCTAGTTAAACAAAAAAAAATTCTAAGCTCCCACCATCATCACATCCCCCTCTGGCTTTGATTTCATCACACTCAAAAATAAAACTAGGTTAAACTAAATTTGAAAAACAAAAAAAAAAAAGATATAAAGAACGAAAAGGACTTTTGAATTTTCTATTGATAAGCATTTCATATTTTTGTTGTTACCGCCTATCTCCCCAAAAATAAATTTTTAAAAAAATTTTTTGAAAAATTTGCTGGTTGGTTTTGTACATAGTTTGATGTTGATGGTCATGATGCTTTCTGTGAATGACAGTTTAAATAGAAAAGGGAAACAAATGGATTTGTTTGCGTGGACAGGACCAAAAGTTATTTTATTATTTGCAAAAAAAAAAAAACTCAGAACTTGAAGGATCTGGTTTGCATTGGTATTTTTTTTGGACAAAGAAAAACATTGATAAGGGGTTGACAGAAAATTATTTGCCTGTACATATGTATTTTTTTTGATATATTTGTGAAGAACTTTTTGTGACAGTTTTATTACCCTCACCACCTGATACAAATTAGATAAGTTTTTTTTTTCTACAAAAAAAAGGACTCTTGACTTAGAAATTTTGTATTCCCTGACCCGTATAAATTGTTATGTCGCTATATGAGTAATTTTTTTTGTTTTGATTTATTTTCAAATCGGATTGAATTTGAATTGAAGCTGAAGTTGAAAAAAGGAAATGAATTCTTTTTGATCTCTTTAAATTGAACGCTGAATGTTTTTGTGAAATCTAAAATAAATTCCAAAAAACAGATATCATTGGTCAACAAGATTTTGTGGCAAAAGAATAAACCAAAGAGTTTAAAATTGCCGTAAACTGATAGATATTCACCTCGATTACAGAATCCGAAAAATTTTATTCCCGCGAACTTGACTCGATCCACACTCAACTCACTTACGCGATAAATAACAATCATAAAATACGCCGGAAGATCTACATTACCGTTTCTTAAAACTTCCTTATCATTTTCAAACTTTCTTATCGATGCTGACACTTTTTGACCTTAAATTGGTATGTGAACGCTAAATTTCCTGGTTCGAGTCTTGACTAACTTGTTTGGGTGCATGCCTGAACTAAAAAAACACAAGAATGCTTGGTATGGATATTTGTACTGAACACCAATAAAATTAAATAATTAATTAATTAATGACAACTTTACGATTTCCTCGAATTGGAATCTATTTGTTGTTCTTTTTCTGCAAAAAAATCAAAACTATAATCTAAAACTCAAATGTTAAACTTACTTTTTCAAGCTTTCCATTTTTGTATTTTGTTGCATACGCAACAACTTTGGTGCGGATTTGAAATGCCAAAATTTATATGGAGTTCGGATGGACTGAGTATAATGGAATACAATTTAAACTACGTTACCGACATTTATAAAGGTTCTTGTGGCGGATTCTGTAATAGTAAAAACCTGAAAAAAAATGTCGAAAGCCATCCGCAGACCATTCATCGGATTCTGTAATCGAGGTGATTATATTCTACTTTACTTTCTTAGATCCTCAGACTCATTACGGCTGGTAAATTCCCCTTACCGGACACAGGGCCTCTACTACTCCTAGTGTATCTACGGTTCTTGGAAATCCATTTTACCTCTTTCCAACTCTTCTTCAGTTGTGCTCCGGCGGCGGCGTTCTTCACCAAGTGCTTCTAAGTCGGCCTGGTCGTCTACCTGTTTGAGTGAAGAGGTTCTGTTGCATAGCTTGACTCGCAATGCATTCGTTACGCTTTCCAAGCGTATGGCCAATCCGACCCTGTTCTCGCGTAAAGTTCATAATTTGATATACGATTGTTGTTTGTTGCTCTATGGTTTTATATTTGCTGTTTGGCTGAATTGGAAGATTTCATCGATTATATTTGGAAGGATCGTAAAGAACCTGAACAAAAATAATTCCAAATCACTCGCGGTACATTGCGCCAAAAGGTGGGGAACTACATCAAAGACTTGGACGACCAACTTACAGACTTCCGTGAACCGCCAAATGAAGAGAATGAGGAGAAGGAAGAACGTCCAGAACCCGATTCAGAGACCGAAGAGGAAGTCGCTGCTTCACAAAAAGCTGTGTCATTCCGTAAAGAAGTTGCTGAGAAGCTTGTCCAAGCTAATAGTGAAGAGTTAGATGACTCAATTGATTGGAGATCGGACAATTAATCGGAGTCCTCGTCATCCGAAGACGATGGTCAATACCAGGGACCGTTTTGAGAAGCGCTCCACCGAAAAGTTTGCCCATAAAAAGAGGGGAATGGGAGAACGTTACCAAGCGATCTACTCTTGAGAAACTTAAATCGATATCAATCTTGTACTTCCCAAATTGAATGAGTATATTTACAAATGATAATTTATACAAATTTGCTTTTGATTGATTTCGTAAAATATTAAAAATAATTTTAAATAAATCTGTTCCATTGCATAACCAATGGGTATCAAAAACAAGGAGAAATTTGGCATAATTTGCACAATATGCGGTTTCTAACATACGCTTTTGACATGGTTATAATAAATTGCCACAGCGTCACAACGATGTCACATGCGTGCATTGTCAGTCTAACACAATAAAAATCCCACCTTGACTAGACATGTGAATTAGATTTACGAGCCTCATGCACTTACCTACCTACAATCATCAATATTAATTAAATGCAAGAGCATTTAATGACAAATAGGAATATGCATGGTTGTATAATATTGCTAAAGCTGTTAATTTGAATCTCCGCTCTCTCTCTCTCTCTCTCCCTCTCTCTCAAATTAATATCCTAATTCCTGAGTCGGCATCATCACCATCACATCAGAATTGTATATAAGGAGGAGTAGCATCTGAACTGAAATCCACATCCATGCATTCTACATATTACTTATATACCTACCAAAAGCTAATCGCTGTTTTCCGGATTAATTAAACTGATGGGTTATATAGTTAACCTATCAAGGATATGATTTTATCTACAATAATCTAATTGAAATTAGTTTGCTAGGTTCTTACTTATAGTATGTGTCTAGAGAAGTGTTGTTAAGAAGGATGAAATATAATTATAGTAGGTACCTAACAACCGTGTGCTTATAGGAAAGGAATACTTCATTCGATTAGAGAACGATATAATTCACTATTTTTCCAAAAAGGAAAGGCTTGGTGGAAAAATTATAGAGGATATTAATCTAATGAATTTGGTTTACATTAATCATGTTGAGATTTCCTTGATAGAGCTACCGGAAAATTGTTTTTAATTGCTTCAATAAGTAGATATCTTAAAATTCAAATGCTTATTCGTAATTAAGGAGGCGTTTGCCTTGAATAAAAGACTAGATAGATATTTATACGATTTATAATTGAGAATGTTATCTAATAGGTACCTATTTAAAATTAGTTCGGGTTTTCGAAAATAAGAAGCTATTTTAATCAGATTCAGATTTTTATCAGATTCTGACACGTATGATCTTGAAAAATGGAAGATGGACAGAGAATCTGAAATCCAAAGTGGGGTTAGGCAAGGCTGTTCACTTTGACCAATATTGTTCCTGTTGGTGATTAGTAATGTTCTGCATACAGCTTTGTCGAATGGAAATTGAATCTACCTCAAAAACCTTGACTACGCGGAAGACGCGACGTATGATTGCTCTCTCATAGGATCATGAATGAGAGACTGAAATCGTCGAGGTAAAGATCAATTCGGCAAAAACCAAAAGTATCAACCTTGGAACTTCCTCATCTGCTCTACTGGTTGAAAATTTTCAATATCTTGGAAGTAATGTCTCTACTGACGGCGGAACTGAACTAGACGTTAACAGCCAAATCGAGAAAGCAAAGGCTGCCTTTGGTATGCTGTCCAAAATATGGAGAAACAACTCATTAAGCTGAAAGACCAGTCGTAGTTGTTCCACTCCAATGTTGAATCCGTGCTTCTTTACGGGCACTTGTAAAGTCACAACTGCATTCACTAGAGAGATGCAAACTTTCGTTAATAGATGTCTAGTCTTTAGGATATTCTGGCTAAATCGAGTCTCAAATGATGAAAACTTTATGCGAGAACAGAGTAGGAGCCCATTGACTCTATCAGACGTAAATTGCAGTGGATTGGCCATACACTTCGAATGTATTACAAGTCCAGCGATGCAATGGAGGGAGCTCTTTCTCTCAGACAGGCAGACGACCAGGCCGACCTACAAGCACTTGGCGAAGAACGGTCGTGGAGGAAGAGTTAGAGAGAGCCGAAATACATCTCCAGGAACCATAGACGATGGCGCTTAGGAGTAGTAGAGACCCTGTGTCACGTAAGAGGAAACCAATTGACGTAATAAGTCTGAGGATGTAAGTAAGTAAGTAGTATGTTTTAAAAAAAAGTTTTCAATAAAAAAAAACGTACTACATTTTACAAAAGCAGCTGCGGCTCCCATTTACACGTAACAACATCCCAACATCTTACAAACTTATTGGATGAATCATGAATGATATGTTTTTGTGGTTATAAAAATCTATTCAAAATAAATATACCTGCCTACAAGGAAGATAACAAAGAAAACTTCACGCTTTTCGATATGGGTCCCTTTTCATCTTCTTGAAACTCAACTTTTTTTATGTGATCCATTGGTTTGGTAACTCTAACAACAAACTTCTGTCTCCTTAAGAAGATGCCCAATTTCATTCCATTATCTAGGTTTATATATATGACTACGGAACTGACCCTTTTTATAGAGTTCACCAACCAACTATAGAGATGAAAAATCTTTGATGAACCTATAAAAAAGATGAGAAAGCAAAAACAAAAAAAAAGTAAAAAAATCACAGAAAAAAAGTAGCTTAGAAAGCAAACTACACAAATAATTTAGGTAGACCTACCTAAAGCCCACATACAATGTACCTACATACATATCTGTCTTTATATGAAGACTATTGACGACAGATTCTAAGATTTGATACCATCAATGCTTTTAGTTCCATTAGCCCGCCCATATGTTGAAGTTTCCTCAAGCACTCAGAATAGTACTGCAGAAAACAATTTTCATAAAGGTAATTGACATTCAATGTATCTGCTATTTTTTCAATTTGCCATCATGAGAAAGGAAATTCTCCGGTGTCCTTCAATTTGTCTCCTGAAAAATTCCTATATATGTAGTAAAAAGGGGCAAATAGACAAAAAAAAAACTAGCAAAGTTATTCTACTATATCTACTATATGGTTACGTGCTAGGAACGATTTGATGTAACCAACCAGTAACCATTTTCTACATCAGTCTCTAGAATCCCATATTTTGCCATCACATAAAATCGTATCCTTGTGCAATTTTGCGTTGTCTCTCAGAGTACGAGTTGGTATATGTATGTTTGAATGTTACTTAAGTTAAAGGAAGAAAATTGAATTTTCGGGTTCACCCAATCGATCACTTCAACATAATGTATTAAATGCCATTTCTGGGGTACTCAGCTCACACAAGTAATGCAGGAGTGCCATGGACGGAAAATGAAGAATTTATGGGTATCGCTCGTCACTATACCTACCTTTGAAATTCTTTTTTTTTTTTTTTTTTTTTTGGAGCCAACGACAACTGCGGGTGATGGCAGGGAACAAGGTAAAAAGATTCTCTCTTTTTTTTTTTGGAACAATATCTTTATATTGGGTTTTGGCATGCATCAAGAACAGCAGGAACACATCGACTTGGGTACCAGGTGGCTTTTGGTTATCTTGGTTGACTGAAGTGGTTTTATTTGTAGAAGGGTTGGTTGATATTTCCCGTATTCCCTTCTCACATCTCTTTTGCAGGTTTTGTGGATAGAAATTCCAGATGATAGGTATATGTAGGTCTTCTGTGTATTTTCTGAAATATACCAAAATGGACGACCGAGCAATTATATACTATGTGCACTACTGTATGTTGGCAGAATTGTGGCAATGTGAAACAGATAGTGATGGGCAAGGACAAGATTCTGTCTTTTTTTACCTATAAGTTGTTTGTATATTTTTAGGGGAATAACCTACTTTAATATTGCCAAAGAGAATGACAAGTAATAAAATAAATATTGAAAACATAAATAAAAACATTTTGAAAGGAAAATCAATATTTTGTGTCTGAATGTAAGTAGGTATGTATTTTCTTTTTAAAAGTGCTTCCATCGAATTCCTTTTTTTTATAAATTCTTAAAAATTAATTCTTCCACCTATTTCGTATCAATCGATTGAGCAAATGAAACTTAATTGATTAACCTACTCATAATTAAAATTTGTTTTGTAACCAGGGATTTTTTTTTTTTAATTTTTTTTATAAATCACATTTTATCCTTTTGTATCCTTTCACAATGCCAGTTGAAGCTATAAAAATCCGATTTATTAGTCATTATTCATAGAATTTACCTTCCTACACAGGGATCCTTTATTCTGATGCTTCAGAGAGCCATTTGTGCTACTCCTAAATCCAACAAGCGAATTAATTACTCTCAGCAGTGTAATATAAATTATTTTATGCACACCTGCATTGAAAACCCTTTACCCTTACACGTTTAATGCTAATTATACTTAATTCCTTGGCATTATAAATTGAACGCTTTTCTCTTACTTCTTAACTCTAACTAACTCTCTCTTTCTCTCACTCTTTCTCTTGCTTCAGGCAGTGTTCCGTTGTTTTAGTTGCAGGATGCAAACGAATTTTCTTAAACGAAAAACAGCTTAGAGCGCTAAGCTAAAGCTATATTCTTATGTAACTATAATAAAGATACATATAGATACATCCTTAAGCACTTAAGATACTTTGTGTATCTTTGCACAGCAGCTATGTATGCATGCACTAATAACAACAACTGCTGTGTGCTAACAATTTTGTATACGACGATTAAGAAATATAATTTGCAAAAAGAAACGTTACAATTATAATTAAAAATTTAACTCCCTGGTGAGCAAAAGATGCAACAAATTGTATATATGTATTTTTTTTAATTAATACATAAGTTCGTAAAATTTGCAGGTTACACCTTTGATATGATGTAGTCTTTGGAAAAGGATGCATAGGTGTTTTTTTTTTCTTTTTTAATTTTATTGAATAAAACGTTCCTATATAAATCTTCTCAGCTCTTGGGATTTAAATTTATTGATTTGATTTTGGGGTATGTTCTTTGAAAACCCCATACATTGTACGAGTATGTGCACATGCAGGTCTCTTTGCCAAGTAAAGTAACAAATCATTGTTTTTTTTTTTTTTGGAATCCAAGGGAATTTAGATAAATTTAATTTTTGGCCACTTAACGTTTTTGGGTTTATATGATTTAGTATACTGAAATTCACCCTCTTAATAGTTATTTAATGTTTTGATTTAGGAGCATTTAAATCATTTTTGTTAATATTTCTTTTTTAATTTCGTTTCTTTAAAAGCTATGTATCTTTTTGCTCATAATATATTTAGATATGTATCCTTGATGGATATAAAAAAGGATAGCATTTTGTCGTATTGCTTATGACTCACGATGTATAAAAAGATTATTAGGCGGCATAGAATTTGCGAGACTTCATACGAGAGTCCTTGTTTTTGCAAATGGTGTAGTGATGATGGCAAACTTACCTGAAACTATACAGTTGGTGTTAAATAAGCTGCAAGAATTCTGTAAGCTGTGGAATCTTGTGGTTAATACGGACAAGTAAAAAGAGATTTCTTAAAAGACCTTCACTAATTGTTAACGATTCGTTTGTTCTTATGGCGTTATGATTGACACTTGATGCCACACCACCAAATACGATGTGCGGTTTTCTACAGTCGAAGCTGTAGAAAGATCCACCATAACTTGGTTACCTCTTGGGGACTCAATACCATTTGTTGTAATTATTCATGTATTAGCATTATATCCTTGCAACATGTTGTTTTCTGAGATACGATTAATGACATACATAAGCTCAGATTCGATAGGTACCCCCGCCCTTTGTATGGTCGAACACATAACCGTTTGAGCCCACTATAGGAAAACAGACGCCTTTTGTAGCCGTCCAATATGGATTACAGACGCTAATTGCTGCTTCAATTAAGGCTCCTCCGCCAATTACTATCATACGTTGACCGCCACCTGCAGTTTATCCGCATTTAGAGGGCTTTTAACCATCCCAAGGACAATTTTGTCCAGCAACGCTGGTTTGTCTACTCATCCCGGTATCCATTCGGCCCCCCCTGCACGTTAGCGTTACCCACTCTCTACAACGGGGAGGTATGTGCATAGAAATTTTCTTTTCACTGAGCCTACGGCCAAATCGGCGTCCTGCCACTCTCCAGTACTTTGGAGACTTTCTCCTGGCAAACAACTTCAGTGGGCTGAACGGGATGTGCCAAGCACTCCAGGTGAATGGGGTGTCGAGCGGTTTAAGGATAAATAACAAAAAAAGACAAAAATAATGCACACAAGCCGATCCGCACATCAGCGTCTAATTATACAGGCAACTCCAATTGAAGAGGTCGAACAATTTAACTACCTTCGAAGTGTCGTATCAGCAAATGATGGTACGGATCTCGACGTAAAGATTAGAATAAGTAAAGCTCACTCTGCTTTGGGTAACCTATCCTAAATTTGAATCTCCAGTCAAATCTCCTTACATACTAAGTTTAGATTCTTCGACTCCACCGTCAAATCTGTGCTATTGTACGCTTGCAAAACCTGGAAAGTCTCGGCTACCATCTCGAGAAAGTTACAGGCTTTTGTAATTCGTTGTCTACGCCACATTCTAAAGATTCGCTGGCCACAAACTGTACCCAATCAGAAATTGTGGCTCAGGACAAATCAAGATCAGCTGGACGTGCGTCGACATTAAAATGGCGATAGATTGGTCACACACTGAGGAAACCAAACGATGACATTGCGAAGCATGCCTTCGAATGGAATCTGCAGGGTGCACGGTGAGTTGGAAGACCAAGAACAACGTGGAAATCAACGGTACTAACGGAAGCAGATAGTCAGAGAAAGACGTGGTGTCGCAGTTGAAATTTCTTGCTGCAGATCGTGAAAGATGGAGAAGATTTGTTGACGCCCTATGCTTTGTCCGGGGTTACAGGACCTGATGATGATGATGAAAAAGATATGTTGATTGGAAAGGGAGGAAACAGAAATAACGCCAGCGAGAAAGTGAAGTATTGCATGAATTCTTCAAAATATCTAATAGATAGTCGGAGCGGAACTCTCTCCGAAATTCTACGAATCGTAGACATTTTGCTTCGAGGTAGTTCTCCGATCACCTGATCGGAAATTCTCTCCGACGAAATTAAACGCATGCTATTTGCATGCGATGAAGTACTTCAAATCGCTTTTTTTTTAATATTTTCTCCGAAGTCCTCCGACAAGTTCTTGGCGCAGAAGTTTTTCTTTTTTCCGATGACAGCTACCTCGAACAGAAATAGAATCTCCGACGAAGGATGCGTTGCGAAGAAAGTTCCGCTCCGACGGTTACTTCGATAGGACCGATTATAGAAACAGTGTTAAAAATGGTGATTTTTAAAATTAGTATTAATATTTAAAAAAATAATTGAGCCTCAATTAAATCACTGACACTCAACACAGTTTAAGTTGGATTATCAATCTGGCAGACCAAAAATTCCATGCTCAATCCAAATCTACATATTGGGTATAAGGTTAGAGGGCTAAATTTGAATAATAGTCAAAAATCCACAAATTTTAATGCTTAAGGTTTATAATTGTTTCGATTTAAATTAAATTCTTGAATTTAAATATTTATTTAAAGTCAAATTTCCTGAAAAACAATTAAGACTCACTCCGGATATACTCATTTACGATACAAACGCGCGAAGCTAGAATAAAAATTCAGCTATAGCTAGAAGATTCTTAAATTTGCAACTCTAAGGAATATTAAATTTCCTTCTTCCTATATTCCTATTAAAAAAAAAGGTAGGTTTTATGATGAGAGCCCACATACAAAAAAAAAAAATGATGAAAAAGTAAAATAATTGATGAAATTTCAAATATCTCTAACAAGATGTCTTGAAATTTCCCCAAAAAGAAAAAAAAAATATCAAATTACAAAATCGCCCCAAGCCATTCTCAAAAACATGCAGATAAAAAAAAATTAAGAAAATAAAAACAAAAGAAACTCTATACCTTATATATACGCGATGACATACCTTCCCTGAAGTGTAAAATTATGGTGCCTTTCACCATAGCTTAAGAGCTATCATTTAAAATACCTAAAAGACACTTTATGCCCTCGCAATTAAATACTTGGCATTATTTCCCTATCCCATCTCCTTTTTCTGTGCAATATTAAAAGCCAAAGAACGAATGAGGATGAAAAAAAAAAAAATAAAACCTGTTTTCAAATTTAAAGATCCTATGCATTACACAAGTTTAGACATAGAATTTAAACGCCAAAAAGTATACCCCATCAAAAATTTCGTTGTGAGATATAGGAAGGTATTTCGTTCTGTCTATCTCTCCCTCTTCATTATCTAACTGTACATAGAAAAAAAAAATAGAAGCAAACTTCAAAATCCTTGTACACGTAGTGAAGTGAGTACAACCGGGGTGTTGAAGGAAAAACACCTCCATAATTTACCCCAGAGCCGAGTATTCGACCCCCCCCCCCCTCAAAAAACTCTATCAACATAGCATCGGGTGCGGTGGGGTGCGATGGGCGACTGGCGGCAACGTTAGGAAAACGTATAAAAAGCGGGGATAATTGCTACGGTTTCATTGCTGCAGAAGGACCATGATTAAATCTAGAAAAAAGGGTTAAAAATGAAGACGTACATTTTATAGAGCCCCAAATATTTTTCATTATGTTTAGTGAGAATAAAATAGGAAAAACGAAGCAAACAAAAAAAAGAGAAAAACACCGCTACAGGGGTAAAAGTAGGTTTTTATTTTTTAATGCTTCGTGGTCTTGTCTTTGTTAACAAACCCATAAAATTTATTTTTTTTTGTCAGAGGGGACAAATTTTATACCAGGATTTCTAGGTCTCTTGTTACTTCGTTTTGTGATTTCTGATGTTAAAGTTAGCCGCTGAAAAGGGAGAAAACGCATTTTTAAATAAGGTTTTGCTCCGAATTATCTTTGACACGATTCATGATTTTATTTGTAGGTAGAACCAAATTTTAATAAACTATTTTGTTTGGGAGAACTCACATACCATTGGGCGTTACAAGAAGATAAAGACTTCTATATCAATTTTATATTTATTTGTAAACAAAAAACTTTATTCACTTTTATAAATATAAAAATATTTTATAGTCAAGAGAGATAAAATGTAATGCTGCCGAATAAGCCAAGTGTGAGAATTAGAAAGAGAAATAAAAATAAGATGGATGCACAAATGCAATTTGCCTCCACGCCTGAGAACACAAAAAACCAGTATCTATTTGTCAGTACTGCCAACAGTGGAGATTTAAGGTAGAACTATAATAGTCGGACGTGGTAGGAAGCTAATGTCAAAACTGAACGAAAATTAGCTTTCCAAACACTCAAATGGAGAAGTCAGCCATATTATGTGCTTCCACCATTTTGATTTTTGTATCTATCTGTCAATTCACTTTCGCAGGAACGGTCGATGAGCGCTCTTGCTGTCGATAGCGAAAGTTAACTAATGTCGTTTTCAATTGGCAATCCGGAATTGGTTTTCGATTCGGAATCCCAATTGAACAGTTTTTTTCGATTCTGAAAAATTTGAAGTTTGGTGTGACTGTATTAGTATTTCAAGCAATCACTTCACAGTTCGCAAAATCTGTAAATTTAAAAAAATGTGATATTTATCAAGTGTGACATTTAAATCTTTGAATGTGTGAGTGTCTGTTTTTGCTTCTGATTTCAAATTCAGAAGAGAAATTCTCTTTTTTTTAGAATCAGAACTGTCACTTTTGCCCAAATGAAAGCATTCAGAATGCTTTTTTCTGCTTCCAGTTTGCTAATTGAAAACGACATAAGCCTAACAAAAGGCATCCAATCGCAATCATGGGCACGTCACATAAATTCCTCGTATTCGCTTCGTTTCTTACGACTACTTCAGCTGACGTTCGATGATTATAGCCTATTCACACCAAACTCAAAACGCGGTTTTCAGCTAAAAGTTTTCGAAAACACGAAATGTGTTCACACTGCATATTACATGTTTTCGTTTGACATTTCAAGTTTTTGACAACACTACTGTCAAATTTTGTATTGAAAAATTAGAAACTTATTTGTGTTCACATATTTGCAACAATAAATGAGTGCTAAACAAATTAAATTAATTTATATAGATAAAAAGAAAATTGAAGAAAACTTGAATATTTTGATAAACTTCTTTTTCTTATCTGAAAACTCTTAGATGAGAATCAGAAGAAAGAAATTACTTACCACAAAAAGTGTATCAAATAATATGACAGTCAGCTGTTTTTAATTTCTTTTGAAAGCATTCCATCAATTTCTTTCTTGTCGATTTTTGGGCGCTGAACATTCCATAGGTGTGTTTGATTTAGTTCATCTATGAGTTTCCACAAGTTTTCGACCGGTTTTATATAAAACTTGTAGTTTATGAAAACCTGAAGCTACAAAAAATGTATGCGAAAACTTGTGTTTTCTATTAGGTTTTCATCGAAAACCGATGTTTTCGCGAAAACCGTGTTTTCGGCTTGGTGTGAATACCGTATTTTAGTTCTACCTTTAGGATAAGGCCTGTTCGTGAGCATATCTACCATCCGCCTTTACAAGCTCGCTCACGAAGCGCGGACTGTTTGAGCTCGTGCTGCGCGGGCTAGTGCGCAAAGGTTCAGAAAACACGAAATGCACACGAACATATTTATTTCTAATTCCCAGTTTTTCAGTGTGAGATTAAAGTTAAACTTACCAAACATTTTGAGTTAACCATGGATTAACTTTTAATCTCTTCCTCTTTAAATTTAAATTGAACCTATTATTTATGCAATCCAATCAAAAACCGGTTACCTTTTTACCACCTCCAATTGTGAGTATCTAAACATCACTCAAGTCTAGACCGACAATTTTCCAAGAAGAAGAAAAAAAAAATAATTAAACGAAGTCAATTTTGGTGTTGATGAAATTACGTTTACGATTAAATTTTATTCTCATACACAACTATGGCAAATTACCAACATTTAAATTGGAATTTCGAAATAGTAGATAGAGAGATACCTATGAGTATGAGGGCTAATATAGAAACGTATCTAACTATAAGCTAATATAGCAAATGCAAAATGATAAACATTTATTTAATAAAGACAAAGTACCCACTCCATTGGCAATAAATGATCAGCAATTTGCTTCGTTATTGCCATATCAAATCCTCGTTCAATTTATCTGAAAGTTTGTATGATGGCGATTATGGTTTTATCGTCCTGTGATTTCACCACCATTCCCACTATAGAATATACATTCGTCCACTTATACCATACTTTTCTATGATGTTTAAGTCCTTTTTAGATATGGTAGTTTCTATGTCTATATATTGGGCTGGTGGTTTTTGTTTTTAATCGATTTCCAGTTAGGCTTGTTCACCGGATATGCCGTCAACTACTTTCTATCTCTCTCGCTTTTTTGCTTTCACAACATCATACTCATACTCGTATAAGCGGAAGTGAAATTACCTTAAAAAGCATTTTAGATTAAAGTCTATATAGGAAGGCAATGCGATGGCGGCATTTACTGATGGTGTTTATTGGTTAAGTTGAAATTTTCCAATTTAAAATTTAATTTTTTTTCTTCGCTTCTAACTATGGGGGTTTTTTTTTTATCTAAAATGGGAATATAAATGCAATCAGTAGATTTTCAGCTTCTAATATGGTATAAGGACTTAGGAGATAATATGTGGGCTTTTTTGTGTGTTTCCATTTGGTTAAATGGCAATAAAAATGGTGGTTTGATTTTATTTTTTTTTTCCGTGAAGAGGAGGAAATGAAAAAAAAAATGAATACTTTTACATTCTTTCCATGCGCGATGTCCTTTTTTTTTAAGGAGAAGAAAATACAAAAAAAAATATTTCATTGAAGCTACCGCACAACTTGGCGAATTTAACTGAAAAAAAACCCGATGTATTATTCTTATGTTATGTTGTAGGTATGTAGCAGGCAAAAGAATAATTACTTTTAAGAAAATTTATTGCCTGCAATGTTTGTCGTTGAACAGAATAAAAATAGCGATGCTTGGAATGTTTTTCAATAAAACAAAAAAAGAGCCTACAGGTTTTATTTTTTGTTTGTTTTGTTGGAGAAATAATAATGTATGATCTTACTTTTGGAATTTATCGATGTAGGATGTGCATTAATCGAAAAAGGTATTTCGTTTAATTTTTTTCTCTATAAATACAAAAGTATAATATCTGCAAGGAATTAAAAAATAAAACTTTATAAAACGAAGAAAGGGTATACAATTAAATATATAAAGGGTGTTCCAACAAGAACGAAAGATTTAAGTTTTAAATAAAACGCAGATGTTTAAGAAAAATCGCGAATTCTTTATTATATCGTAAAGTAGACAGGAGAAGGTTATGTATGGAACAACACATCGGGCAGATGGCCTCCGCGGCTTTGCTGGCACATACGCGATCGATCTTTTAATGAAATTGAGCGACATCATCACGTACTTCTGCGATATTTTCAGTCGATCGACCGGGTCGAAGGTGTTGTTGTCTTCTCATCAATGACACACCCAGTTTCAGCAAATTTGTCCATTAATCGCTTTACAGTTGACTCTTTTGGAGCATTATTGTAACCCCAAATTGATCGCAATTTGCGAACTGTAGCCGCAAAACTTTTACCATTTTGGTAAAACAATTTCACAATGAGAATGCGTTGTTCATTCGTGTAGCGCTCCATTTTTATTAACCTTATACCTTCTACTAACAAACAATAATAATTTTTCAAATGTCAAACAATGACACTTCGAACGGCGCCAAATTCAAATCTTGCGTTCTTTTTGGGACACCCTTTACATATGTATTTTTTTTTTATTTTCTTCGAAAACAGATTGTGGATTCCTCTTTCGAAGAATTTAAGACACATATTACCCTGACCAGCATCTTTTTTTTTTTTTTTAAGACTTCATTAAAATCAGGCTAATAGTTCTCGAGATAGTTTGTATACAAGTGTATGAAAGGGCATGTCCTATAATATAGGTTAAGTTGATGTGGTCGTAAGGACCAATATTATGTCGGTTGTGATGTACCACACTTGAAGAATGAGGAGATTGCCCTGATTCAGAAAATCATTCGGAGTTTTTGATGAAGCGGGCGAACCGTCACAGTATCCCTAAAATATAATCTCCCAGGTGAATCCATGTAGCATTCAGAAATCGATTGCAGAGACGGTACAATCATGAATTGTACGCAATCTACCTTGAAGAAGACATAGTGACAAAGATTGAGCTCGGTAGACTCCGGTGGGCGGGGCACCTAGCTCGCATGAGTGAAGAGGAACCGGCTCGGGAAGTCCTTTGTGGTACATTATATGGTAGACTGCAGCGTGGTAGACCATGCTTGCGCTGGAGAGATGGCGTAGACCAGGACGCCCGAAGCCTTGGGGTGCGCAACTGGATGGCGTCGGCTCAAGACCGGGATAGGTGGAGAGACTTGAAGGAAGGCCAGGACCGGACTCCGGTTGTCGAGCCGATGATGATGATGATTCAGAAGTCGATTGAGAATACGCCAAGCCTTATGACGTGCTTGCCTGTGATACAGTGTCCAGTTATGAAACCTACAACGGAGCTTATTTGTGATTCCTTTATTCTAGATTCCTTTGGTAGCCAGAAATGTGGTGAGGTTTGTTCATCTTGAGTTTGTTTTCCTTTGAGAGTCGTGTTTTAGCAGAAGTTTACACGTATAGCGATAGATATACCTATCTACTTTCAGCTTGTTAGGCGAAAAGGGTATCAGACTTCCATTTGTGGAAAGTTCGTCGGCCTTACAACTATTCCTATCCTATTCTGGGCCATCAACCAGATAGTATAGAATAGTAGAAGGATTTAAAGGCTGCTCGAGAAGAGGCGGATATCCGAAAATGATAATACGTTTTCTATCAGCCAAGATGAGGTTTCTTGGATCGCCAGAATTTCCGCTTGGAACAAGCTCAGTTTCGGAAAGATAGATTAAGATTAATTCTGTCCGAGTACACACCAATACTGTACTGACTCATCTATCAGAGGATCACCATCATCCCAAGATGATGATCTAGATTAAATGGTGAACGTCCGAGTTACTTGAAATTGATTCGTATAAGTCTAGAATTTTAGTATGACCAACAACTGGTCCATTGAGAGATAACCTTAAGGCGAACATCTGTGTTCGCTGTCATTTGCTTGCCATAGATACCTATATGTCAAGGCGTGTAAGCTTGAACGGAAGTCATGTTTCCACAATCCCGGTTTTCTCAACAACAAGCCATACAATTACTGTACATCGGTTTGCTTTCAACATGAAAATACAAACTAAGTACAAACCAACGATCCCATAGCCATCACATGCTACCGTTAATGCAAATGTACCTACTCATAGTTACTTCCTTCCTATTACTTATCCTTACAAATTATACCAAATAACCTCTCTTTTTCTCTAAATGATATTCAACAGCAACTCCAAAATTTCCCTTAAAATTAAATCCATAGAACCAAATTTAGAGCGGTCACAGGACCATACAAATTCCTAAACATTATTTCCAAAACATGATGTTGTCCAAAGTGTACGTCTATACGTAATACCCTCAAGTACACGTGATACACCATCATACACAAACCCAGATGTTACTCATACCAATAATCTTATTGCGGTATCTAAGCCTGTCGTTTCCATAAACTTAATCTAACCAGAGCAATGGGGTTACGAACCCTCTGCCACAAAATGATGGTATATCGAACTTGAATCGAGACTTTTTATATCCCCCTAACGTCTAACACTATAATATGAACGAATCTATATCTACGTTACTCTAGCTCGGGTGCAAAAACAGAACAAAAAAAAAAAAAACTGAAAGCTTAATGTCAATGCAAAGTTATAAGTGCCAGAGTATTGAGTGTGGCCACTTTTGCTGACGCAGATATCCTTGCCACACTTAAATCTTCAATGAGTCGAACCAGAAGCAGTCAGAGCTGTATATAGAAGCACATTGGGAATATCGATATAGGATATGAATTTCAAGTCCAGTCCTATAGTTGCGACGCCAATCCAAGGACAGGAAAGAGGTTGGTTTAATGATTGTTGGCATTTATCAGATTGGTCAGGTCCACCTACACGCACATTAAACTGTAATGGCTTGTGGCAAAGGTGTGTGCACCATAGTAATCGAACATTCATAAAAATGTATTAAAATTGCGTTCCCTCCACAGCAGCAGCAGCAGCAGCATGGAATCAAAATTACTTTAAATGGAAAATGTGTTATGTGAGTGTAAATATTGGTTGTATGATTGTAAATGGGGTTTTTCAAGATTAAGCTATAATTTGTATTGTTGACCACAAGGGAAATCAGTTTTCTTCGTTTTATTTTTGTGTGTTTTTGAAATAAATTTTAATGAATGAAAATAGGTTAGATATTTTAATAACATTCTTGTTCGATATTTAGATTAAATAGTCCTTGAATATTGGGGTTATAAGAATTAAATTTACCTACGTGTGTAAATTTGGATGTTTTTCAAATTCAATTAAATTTTATGATTTTTGAACAAATTTTTCAGTAAACTTTTTTTTCTTTTTGAACTTTTAGTATATTGGATGAAGTTTTTCTTTTCAAAACTCTTTGAATCAAAAACTTCTACAATAAAATTCTATTCAACACTAAAAACGATTCGAAAAATTTTGGATTTGTTTCTGCCATTTCGCAATTTGGAGTTCGTCTTCATCTTATTGAAAATGACTAAGTACGTTATTTTTTGAGGCTATGAGTGCAATAGTGGCGTATACCATAAAATTCACTTTAGAGTTACGAGAGATTTAAGAAACAGGGTTTCTTTAAACATTTTTTGTGTTTTCCCTTTGACATTTTTGATTAATCTAAAAACGTTGAAGAGTTTGTAAAAAGACATATTTTGTAGGGCAAGCTTTTTTGGAATTCAAAATCATTTGGGAAAAAAGTGTGTTACGGCACTATTGCTTCCATAGTTTTCTTATTTTTTTTATTTCTCTCATTTAGTTCATATTTTAACAACAAAAAATTATATGTACATTTTTACTTATTTTGTTAATGATTTAACTTCTCGTCTGATAAAACGCCAAATATTTCGATTGGAACACCTGATGCTGACGTTTTTGATAATTATTATAAAAAAGTGATGGACTGGTGGTATAAATTGAAGCAGTTCAATAAGTATTTTTTTATTTCAGGTTGTTAAAGCTGGTTGAGTTTTTTAATATTAACGGAATGTCTCATTTTTTACATTCACCTCTTCGAGTAAAACATTTATTTCATTCGAATAGATATTCATAAAAAATTGAAAATATTTTACTTTTTTCGAAGTGTAACCACTGAATTTTAAGCCATTCAACCATGCAATTTGAAATGGACGTTTTCCCATTTGTGATATTTTCTTGGAGAGATTTTGTGGAAAAAAAATCAGATGTAGTTATTTTCACAATTTCAAATGGGTTTCTCTATCTGGCCGAGACGAGAAATGACGGTAACCCAATCATCTGGGACAGAAATATCCTTATAAAATTTTGTATTCTTTTCTATTACTTACACTAAAATCTTGATGATATGGCAAATAGGAATGTCCACGAACTAAAAATTTATGGCCCATTTCTTCAACCATAAAATCGGGATGGGATACCAAAAATGTTTACAACAGTGAAAGTTTTATATTTCTATTTTGGCCCCCACATTGGTCAAAATACATAATATTTTTTTATACCGTCCTATGTAAGTTCTTTTTTTTAAATAACGCATAACACAAGATCCAATTTCTTGAGATCCCCTTGACGCTGCAGACTCATCTCAAATATACATCCCTATGAACTTTTTCACTGCCCATATTACGTATACCAAAGTCACAATCTAGGTATACCGAAGCAAACAGTTTTTAAAAGAAGTATGAAGGTTACGCCATTATTGCACTTAAACTATGATCAAATTATAAAATGCAATAACACCTTTTTGAGTGCCATCTAGTTTTGAGTGTAGATAGCTGCACAAAACTATTTTTGTATTAAAATTAATATATCTACCTAATTAAAAGACCGATTTTTATAAAAAACTCATTTTTGAAAAAAAGTGGATTACGCCACTATTGCACTGATAGCCTCATTCGAGTAGTATAGAGAGACTTCATTGGTGAAATAAAAGCTAAGCTCTTTAGGATTCAAATCAAAATTTTTATTTCAAAATTCTGTTTTCCAAATTCCAAAATTCCACTTCTTCGAAATCCAGAATTATGGAATACAAAATTTTAGACTTTTTTAGAATATTGGAAATTGAATATTGGGTTTACAGAATATTAGAATTTATTAGAATTAGAATAGATTTATTAATTCATGAAATTTGTACATATTTACAAAAACATTTGTTTTTAAACTTAAATCTTATGAGGCATGGTCTGAAGGGCCGACAGGCAGATTTTTAAAATACAGACTTTTGGAAAGCAGAAATTTTGAAATATGTACTTACATAATTTAAGACATATAGAATTTTGGAAACTGAGAATTGGACGTACAGAATTTTGAAAAACAGTTATTCGGAGTAAAGAATTTTGTTATCTGAATGTTGGCCCTTCCCCAAGCCGGCTACATGTCTATTGTGTTAATTTTGTCGAATGTCAATTTATTTGTCCCTCTCTTAACCGAATAATTTACTCAGTACCGTCAGTGTCAGGTTATGAGATAGTTCACTATAGTAATGTTGCAGCAATTCTTACAATGAAGCCTTAACTTGTAATTTCTTGTACTCGTATATACAGACATTCCATTTAAATTCTGGTTTGGTATTCACAAAACCAGATACATAATCACCATAAAAATCAAAGTTCTTCTTCTGCGCAAAACTTATTTCAAGTTAATTAAACGAATATGTAGAAATGTATGCTTATTTAGTTGCTGACTTAACTCCCAAGGTCAACGTCCGTTCTATCCAAAAAAAAAAAAAGAAAAAGAAAAAAACCTATAAACGAGAATCAACATCTTCTGTACATTATGCTCGAAAGCAAATATACACCACCATAAGGATATATGTATGTACCCATTTCAAACAAGCAAACCAACCAACTAACCAACAACGTAAGACTCAAGTTAATCATAAATCCTCGAGGGTGTCGTTTCCTTTGTTGCCATTATGGTCACATGCTTGTTGTATGTATGTTTATAATAAAAAGAAAAAAAAAAACAGAGTATTGTGGAGTGGTAAATATACAAGAAATAAAAAGAAAACTCTTACAGCAATCACGATAGCATCAAATCTCGGCACAACTTGACAAAGCCGACAGGCGTTTATTTTCATTTCAAATGTATCCTACCTACCTCCCCCAATTGGGCCTCCTTTTGGAGTCTTCCCGTTCCCCGCTCACTGAATTTCAATTGAGAAAGCGTTTTTACTTAGATATATACATACTCTTCCTCTTCGTCCTTGTACACTTTGGTATATAGGGACATTAATGTTTGGTTGGTGTTCTGCAAATAGCCTTAAGTAGAGTATTAGGATGCTTATATCCGGAGATGTAAAAGGAAAACACGAATATAAAAGGAGAATTTAATGGAAGAATTCGAAAGCACGACACAAACAACGACAACAACGGCGACGAATGTGAATGTGAATGTGCCCTTTTCATCAATTTAAGTCTGTGATTTTCCTTCGTACCTCAAAAAACATAAGTAATAAAAATCCTGGATTTTTGTTTTTGTTAAAAGGAAACAAAAAAATGAATACGAGGTTTTTTTTATATATTTTGGTGCGTTTTAATTTTATATCCTTTCATTTTGAGAGAGAAAAAAAGTGGGAAACATGTCCTTGTTTTAATTCCTTTTATACATTTTTAACTCTGTATTAAATCAAAATGTCCTTTTGTTTGTGGTTAATGTACACACTTGACAAAGTTTAATTTCCCATGTTTTCTCTTTGCTTTCTCAACATCCAATTATATGAGCAAATTGAAGTCCAATGAGTAAGAAAACACAATGAAAATCCAATTCTTCGTCTTCCTTCTGTTTTGAGAAAATCGAGAAATTTCGAAAACATTATCTTCATCAGCAGCAGCAGAAACATCACCATATATAGAAATGGAGAGTGAATTGTAAAATCATTTGAAATTTACTACAAAATGTGATTAAAGGTAAATTGAAGAGAATGATTTGAAAATAATTGCTGTCATGATGACGATGACAATGACGATGATGTGTGTTATGTTCTTCTTCCCCGTTTTATAATCATGTTTGTTTTGATCACAAACATAATTAGATTTGCATAGAAAATTTCAATTGTGAATTGAAATTGGTATTTGAATAAATTGCACTCAAGAAATTTAGTTTTTAATTGAAGGACGAAGAGCCTTATGTGTAGGTCTAAGAAAATGGACAACAATTACTGGAATACAAAAAAAAAATTGTGCAGGAAAATGAAGTTCTTCATAGAATCAATGCGCTTAGCAATTTATCATCGCATTTAATTTTTGTAATCATTACAAGTTTAAAGCCCTACCGATCGATTTCACAACCTTTATGGATTATAAATAATTCTGTCAAATAATTTCATTAAAACGTGTCAGAATTCATTATAATGTGCTGATTACAAATCCTGTAACCAATACATGTCAATCAGTATCTATAAAATAGACTCAGGGTACACTTCTTGCTGTCACTACTTATATTACTTCTCGCAGTTTATGGATTTTAAGAAAATTTAAGTTATGTATTGAGTACATAATCAGCTTTGTGTTTTAAAATAGTTGATTTATTTTTTTTTAAATTCACTACATAAAGTTTTAATTAGACAGTATACTCATGTATGGTGGTTTTCCTTATGCATATATGTACTTTTAAAAGCACCCAGCACACGTTAATAAATTTCACTCAGTACAAGGCAAAGGCATACAATCAGTTTTGTACTGAGCGCATACATTTTTTCCTTTTATTTTTGAATGTACCCAGTACACGTTAATAAATTGCACTCAGTATAAGGCAACGGCATGCATACAATCAGTTTTGTACTGAGCGCATACATTTTTTCCTTTTATTTTTGAATGTACCCAGTACACGTTAATAAATTGCACTCAGTACAAGGCAATGGCATACAATCAGTTTTATACTAAGTTCATACATTTTTTTCTTTTATTTTTGAATGTGCCCAGTACACGTTAATAAATTGCACTCAGTACAAGGCAACGGCATACAATCAGTTTTGTACTGAGCGCATACATTTTTTCCTTTTATTTTTGAATGTACCCAGTACACGTTAATAAATTGCACTCAGTATAAGGCAACGGCATGCATACAATCAGTTTTGTACTGAGTGCATACATTTTTTCCTCCGTGTTAATCATTTATCAATTCTCTAAGTGCATATATTGTTTATTTATTTTTTCCATTTTTTTTCGATCATATTTATAATTCATCCATTTCTTTTTTTTTTTTTCATTTACCTATTTTATAAATTCTACTTGTTAAGAAATGTCACGTAGCTTGAGGATTGTTATCACAACATAAAGCTATACGAAGTATATACCTATCGAGAATCAATGAACTTGTTTTTTTTTGTGTTGTTGTTGTTATAATACGTAAGGACTCACAACAAGAATACTTGTGCCGTATCGTAACTTTTGTAACATAAAATGATGGACGGTCGGAGATTATATTACTTCGGACAGAGACTACATTTCCTTTTTATGTTTCGCACAGAGAAAAATATTGAAGATTGCGGACCATCATCATCAATATCATCATCGGAATTGTTGGGAAAAACTGAATGGCATTTGTATATTATCATGACCGGTGCGGTGCTGTGCGATGGTGGTGGTTGGAGATATAAAGATGAAACGAAAGTCGGACGCAGGAAAACTCTTATCGAAGATTATAATTTTGTGTTTGTTTTTTTTTTTTGCACGGAGGGAATTTTGTATTCAGTTTATGTGCAATTGAGAAGATACACTAATGAGGTACGAGAAGGTAATGGTCGGTAGTCTGGTAGTTTTGGTCGCTGACTGCGGGAATTATGTGAAGATCGATTTTTCTTATAATCTTAATCATGTCACTTTACAGCGTATGTGAGTAATTTTAACATCATTTGTTGCGTTCATCGGTTATTTATGCTGATTAAATTGTTTGAGGCATATTTTTTTCGAGTTGGTTGGTAATAATTTTATAATTGCTTCAAGAATTTATTGAATTATAAAAAAACGCTGTGATGGAGGTCTTGCAATGAGATCAACTTCATTTTTTTTAAGGAATACTTGCTGGAAGATTTCCCTGTGCAGGACTTGAGTTGAAATTTTGTTTTAAAACTTAATATATTTTTTTTTTTTGAATACTTAATGAAGCTGTTTTCCTTAAGGTTTTCATCGACAACTTGTTTACTTACATATTTTCGGTCTTATTTCGAATTGAAAACAAATTTTTTTTAATGAAATCATATCTTATCATAAAATTTTCTTTTGATTTGCAATTAAAAAAACATTTTTCATTTCATTAAATGTTTGTTATTCATAAATGCTGATTATACCTACTTTGACTCACACGCAACGACCCAAATAGATACCTAAAAAAAAAAATAGAAAAAAAAAACAAAACATTCCAGAGGAAGTCCAATTTCCGTAGCAATCTCACTCCCATAAAAGCACTCATCATATTATACTCAACTCATACCATTGGGTTTAATGACAACAATTTCCTCTCATTTTCACTCGAATAATTTTTCATCATTTAGGTACGTACGTACCCAAAATAATACATCCTTAGATGTATATAAAATATATTTAAAACATTTCATCCATTGCAGGAGCTACTTTTAGGGATAATATTCAACATTCAGGTCACAAGGTCCTTTTTTTTCTCGTCTTTTGACAGCGTCTTTTCTTCGTCAAAATAAAGAAGAAGCATAGATAAATAAATAACATCTCTCTGAGTATACTCTCATTTCCCATGTCAATTCATGGGTCCATTTGCCTTTAGGCCTATGATTACTTGAAAGCAAAGTAAAAATAAAAAAAAATGCGAAAATATGAAAATAAAGAAAAAAGTTCACACAAAACGAACAGTAAAATATTAAGTTTTCTTTGATCCTCATACAGTTTTTTTTTTTCTTCTATAAGAAGAATGATTAAGATGCTCGGAGCAGTTTTGAATTTTCTTTTTTTTCTTTATGTATATGTATTTACTCGTATGTTTGCTTTTAGCCAAGTCTGGTAAAAAAAAAAAAACTGTTTTGAGGGTATAATAGCACAAAGAAAATACAAAAAAAAAATAAATATTAACCCACATCACGCTTTTCATGAAAATTAACATCTTTTTAAGTGCGCGCTAGATTGAATGTCATGGTTCGCCATGTCCTTTTTTTTTTGTGGGGATTAAAAAAGCTTTCAATATGAATTCAATATACCTATACTTATAGGTGCAGAGAATGGGTGCAGCCTAAAGGATATTCGTTTGGAATCCTTTTGGTTGAAGGGAAGGTTTTTTTTTTGTAAGTTTATGATTGGCATAACGATTTTATACCGAAATTTCTGTTGGCGATTATTTTTGTCTTCGTTGAATAAAATATAAAAAAAAGCTTATGAATTTGGAATTTATGGAAGAAAAAAAAATAAAACAACCGAGACGAAATGACCATCGCATACCTATGTATATAGGATGGGGTAAAATAAAATCAATCAAGGTCGAAATAAAGTAGAATTTTAAAGTTAAAGTTAAATGGTTAAAAATTCAGATTTTCTCCCGACCTTGTTTGATTAAAAAAATAATATAGAATGGGATTTTTTAAAGTTCTTTGTAAGGACTTCATTTTTGAGAAATTTGCAAAAAGTGCAAATCCGACTTTTTAGGTATTGTATTTTTTTTGGGAATTTTCCAACAAAAAAAAAATAAGCGCGGCATTATTTCACTCAGCTTAATTTTTGTTTTCATCAATATTTAATCTTACTATGTCTCATTACAGAGCCTACCTAACAGGGGAATTAATCTTAAGTCCAAAACCCACAAATAACAAAAAAAATTATAAATTTCTTTCTAAGAGTCTGAAGGACCCAGAAGTCAACATCTGGGAGCTTGTGAAACATAAAAAAGACTGGCGCGAAGACCACACAGTCGGAATAAAAATTAAAAGATTGATTGTTGGTTTTTAAAGAATTTATATAATAAAGGTAAGACCTGATTAGGTTGGAAGCTTTCCTTTTCTCTTCGAATCTTTATAAGTTCTTAATCTCGACATACTTAAAAAATCCTACCATCAGGATTATATTACCACACCCTCACTCACGAAGTGAAAAATACCCTTTAACAAATAGCAGTCTGTTGACAAATTCCCGATTTCCTCCCTTTTTTCATTTGAAAAGCTTCAAAAAGCCTGATTTTGATTGTCCTGATTGAGTTTTATATTTTAATAGAAAAATATATCATTATCTACAAAAAACTTCAAACTAAATAAAATGTTTTTTTTTTTTAAGCTAATTTTTTGTTGAAAATCTAACGCATGATAAATTGGATTTTTAAGTTTTTCTTATTAAAAATTTGCGCATTTAAAATACTTAGCAGGAAAACTCGCACTTTCATTCAATTTATGGTTTCTTATTAAAAATAATTATGGTATAACAAAGCTATTCACACAACGCACTTATGTACATGATTAAATAAAAATTAAATATTCTTCTCGGAAAATGCCTTAAAAAATATTCATGAAACGTTTTATATAATCTTGGAAAGTCTTTGTATACTAGAGAAGGAATTAAATTAATTTTTGAAGACCTTTTTCCGAGAAAACCTTCATAATTTAAAAAACGAAATAAAATGATGTAAGTATATGTATGCAGGTAGGTACCTGAAAAAAAAACCCCTCACTCAAACATTGAAAATTATTTTAAATTTTCATAAAGCTTATAGCGCTTAAATCGTCCTATACTTCATCTTAATATATTTCGTTATACTTACATATATTAACAAAAATGAGATGAACAACTTGCTATTTTCCCAGTGATATAAAATTTTTAAGTTCATATTAAAAAAAAAACAGTTGATTTAAAAAATTGCAAAATAAAAATAATTGAATCGCAATTAACACCAACAAATTTTCAATACCTTGATTTTGTTTACCATTTAACTATCCATTATGTCATATTAGCCATATTAAAAAAAGTAATTAAGAAAACAAATGTCATTCATTATTTTTAAGTTAATTTATTTCTTAAACATAATTAAATAATTTTCGTTTTTTATTTGTTTCATTATTTTGTTTTAATTCATTTTCCTTTTTTGTCATTTGCATCATATTTTAAATAAACTTTTGTTTTTCTTTTATTGTAAATTCACGTAAATATACAATATACACACAATAAAATTTTTATTTTACATGGATTTTCTAGAAAGTTTTTTTTAATTTTTTTTTTTAATTTTATTTTAATACATAATAATTAGCTATATACAATTAAAAAATAAAATTAAATACAAATTATAGAAGTATTGTTTTTTATATAGAATTGCATTCTATATTTTCATCTACATCTTGTTTTTTATATATTATCTACTTTTGTTTTGTTTTTTTTTTTAATAGAATTTAATTCAGTAATAATGTTTTTTTTTTTGTCATTTTTTATTTATATATATATTTTTTTTTAAATAATACACAACACGATTAAATATATATTATATTAGAAAAAAATATAATTTACAGTCATCTAATTGAAAGAAAATTTCTGTGATTTCTTGTTGAATTGTTGCATATAAATACAAATCCAATTAATAATATTAATGTTTTAAATTGTATTATGTGCCAAAGATTTGTCAAAAGTGTGTAGAGTGTTTTGTGTTTAATTATGAAATTTTTATTGATTAATCTTAAAGCCCGATAGGAATGCAGAGAATTTGATAAACTATTGGCACTACTATTGCCATGTTGCATGGCAGCTGGATGTTCGCCATTTATAACATGGACAACGACACTAGCAGAATCTGAAATTAAAAAAGAAAAAAACGATAAATAAATTAAACTATTTGATTTTAAAAATGCTACTAAAAAATTCAAATTTAGGGAATTTGAATGTGATAAGTTTTGAAATTTTGGAAAATTTTTTTGAAGATTTTTAACATCTTTTAGTCATAAAAAAGTTTTCAAAACTTCAGCTTGTACAAAAATGTGAATATGACATAAAATTGTGTTACTTTGGATTTTTTATATCCCTCAGATTTCAGTAATTAAAAAACTTAAATCTGATTTTTTGGAAAAAATATTTAATTTGAAAGAAAGTCCCTAAAGTTTACCAAAATCGTTAGCAATAACAATTAATCGCTTACGCAAAAGGCTCCTTATACACTTGAACAGGTGTGTATAGTATAACAGAACCATTAAACTTTCATTAATATTTTTGTGCCCACTTTGAAAGAAATTTAAAACTTATTCGTTTACATTTTTCAAATGCATTTCTTCTCCCTTCTGAAAAATTCAAACTAATCACAGCTGCTCAGCATATGCATTTTACTTTTCTTTTGTTTTTTCAAGTCTTAAACTTCCAAAAACCAAATTCTCTAAATTGCCTGAAGAAACAAGAACAATTCACCAAAACCGACTTCCTAGATCTCAACTTCTTTGCCAGTTAAGGGTTTTTAAAAGCTCTTTTCTCAAACGTGATTTGGATTTTAATGGATCTAACTTAAACTGGTGGGTGTGTGGAATGAAAACGAAAAACATCTTGAGTTGAAATAAAAACCATTGGATTCGTATTGAATGGGTATACATAGATAGTAGGTACCATTATCGATATTGAAATCGATAGCTATTTAAATTTAAATTCATTGTTCGTTTTATATATATTTTCTTCTCTCGAATGAAAAATTACAACAACAACAAAAAAAAATACGAATCCAATTCCATTTGTCATTCAAGATTCCAACGATGAATCCTTTTCGTTTGCCCTTTCTGCTGTGTTATTTTTCGATTCAACTTTGTTTGAAATGGAGATAAAAAAAAAAGAAACTAATTTCAAAAACTTACATGAACTGCTTGGCAAACAGGTATAGTTTCCAGAATCAGCGGGTGTTGCTCTGGCAATCAGTAACATACTCGTTCTAGTCTTTCGCTCTGTTATAACATTGATGCCACCATGTTTTGTATAGTTCATCACACGTTTATCCTTGTACCAATATATGAATGAAGGAGGTGTTGGTGATTGAAGTGCTAAGCATGTCAAATTCAAATCACTGCCACTTTTTATGAAGAGTTCAGAATTTCCAAGAATTTTCGCTCGAGAAACTACAAACAACAACAAAAAGAGGGAGAGGATTTGAAAGTTAGTTTATTTTTATTTTATTTTATTTTTTTTTTAGAAAAGTAATTTTTGATTTGATTTCTTTTAACTTTGGATAAAATGTGCTTACCAACAACATTTAATCGAAATCCCTGACTTATTTTCGGTTCAGTTGATACTTGACATTCATATGTTGCTGAATCTCTAGGCTGTGGGGATGAAACTCTAAGTGTCCATTCATCAGATCCTTCGGTGTGCAGGGATTGAAATCGTTGATCATTTGTGTATGTTATTATGCCAACGGTGAGGATGTGCAGATCCCTTTTTCGAATCCATGATACCTGATGGAATAAAAAAATAGAGATTGGCATTAAGGATTTTTTTTAGCTTTTTAGTTTAACTTAATTGAAAGTAAATGTTTTATTTAAAATTGCAAGCCATTTTATGCTTAAACTTTTGCAGAATATGTATGGAATGTTTTATTAATTTTATTTTATTTTATTTTATTTTATTTTATTTTATTTTATTTTATTTTATTTTATTTTATTTTATTTTATTTTATTTTATTTTATTTATTTTATTTTATTTTGTTTTATTTTATTTATTTTATTTATTTTATTTATTTTATTTTATTAATTTTTTTGTTTTATTTTATTTATAAAAAATAAATATAAAACTTTCTTTTTTTATTAGAAAACACAATTTAATAAACAAAATCGTATTTTCTGAGCCAATATTGACACTTTAGGTACTTCACATTAAAAACACCGGGTAATTTTTTTTTTCTATTTAAAAAAATCGACTTGATCAAATATTCAAAGCCAATTTTACAGCTAAAATTCATAGCTATTGTTACAATGGCGTCAGAAGTGGGATACAATTCGTTAAACTGACCCAAGCACTTTACATAATTTTTAACTGAATAGAAGAGACTTTGTTTGTCATTAAGTGTTTATTTCTTTTTCGTTATTGAAAATATGATGTCTCATATTTACATTCCTGAGAGCAATAGGCATTTTATGCTTGAATTCAAGAGCCTTTGCGCACTTTGAAGTCTTAAACCCACATCAGACACAAAAAAAAAATCTAAATAACTTAAAGTTATTTGATAAAGGGACGGGACGATGAATACGAAGAAAAACCAACACACACAAACTAAAAATATTCGTAATATTAAAACTCGTGAATTAATATTTACACAGCACAAAAGTGATCCCATTACTTTTAAGGGTTTAATAAACGAAGAGTGTAGATTTACAAAAAGAACTACAAGTCATCAAAAGGGATAAAAGGTTCTTCTTCTCTCAAAGAGGACCACTTTGCATCGTTTAAGTATAATAATATGGACGAACAAAAAAAAAAAATAGAAATGAAACGAAAGATTCACTTGATATTTAAGGACGACAAAAAAGGGACACCTTTTGACCTTTTCTATATTGTTTAAAAACAACAACAACAAAAATGTTGTGGAAGTACGTTCAATTAGAGTGGTTGTGTCTGCATATTTTTAGTTTGAATAGGTTTAGTAGTAGCTCTTTGTTAAGTGAGTTTTTTTTTTTATTTTAACTTTAAAAAAAATCCATATAAGATTACCAATTTGGTTAAATGATTTCAATTTAAGCCAAAATGCAACCACAAATTTCAAAGAACCACATTCCAATTTTTTGCATGTTTCATCGAGGACAAACATCAGAGTGAGAAAGAGAGAGAGAGAGAAAGCTGTAAGGGAAGAGTAATCCAAATTGCTATCCATGTTACTTTACATGCTCTGGTGTTTTATTTTAAGGGTATCTATATGAGAACGAGTACGTTTACGTTCATGGTGCATATTATAGTTTATCCCTGAAACCAGAAAAGTATATAGATACACGTTGGAGATATAATAAAAAGCCAGGCACTTTTTGTGTGTTGCAATTTTCTTCTTGTGTTTTTAATTTCCGTTCCATTGAACAATATCAATATAAATTTATTGGGTCACACAAAGGAGAGCTTTTTTTCTTTGTTTTTCTTTTTAAATGCTCCTTTTGTTGTGACTGATTTGTTAAAATTGGGTTTACTTTTATCTGTATACATATTTATTTTTTCGAGATGATATCGATTTTTTTTCAAGATTGTTTAAATTTTTTTTCTGTCTGGTTTACTCGTATCTTAAATATTATAGTAAGTACTTGCCAAAAAAATAATGATAATGGGAAAATGTCCACCACGAAGGATTCCAATACAGATAAACTGTTAAAAATGAAGTAATTTTTCCTATGACTCCAAAAAATAAGTGGTAAATATTATTCCATTTTTAGCGGTGTATCTGCGGTGTCATTTGTTTCCGTACAGTAACAGCCAAACTTTAGCTATTGATTTCATTCTTAACTACCTAATTATAATTAAATTCATTATTTCTTTAACTTACCGCCCTGTCTCCAAGATTTTTTACTCGACAGTGTAGATAGGCGGATTTGCCAACTGTTGTTATCACCTCACGTTGTGAGGAATTGTCAAAAAATGGCAAAGCATACGGGGCATCCCAATAGTGTGGTGGTACATCGCTTTTAATAAGTTTCGGTTCTGTAAATTAAAAAAAAGGAAAAATTAATTGAATTCACGCATACGAAACTTTAATTTTAAAATTCGTCAAAATGTCGTTTATACAAAATCATTCAAAAACAGAAGTGCTTTTTAATTAAATTTTTTTTTTTTAATATTCCTACATATTAAAATAAGCTTAGCTTTTAAAATAACTCACCCGGTAAATTGCTTTTTGGTTAAAATGATAATCTTAGAGCTGTTTAAGCATAAAACAGAATACTAAATGACCTTGTCACTCTTCAAGTCACTCGCCGAAAAGCAAACATTTTTTAACGCCAACTTATATGCAGGAATGTGCATCATCCATGTTTTGGTTTTTTTTTTTGTTTTTGCCTTCATTTTGAAAATGATTGCTTCCTTTCAATCGGTTTTGTCAAGTTTTACCAACAAACAATGCTCATCAAACTACACCAGCAAAAAAAAACATAGTAGATACAAAAAAGAAAAACAAAATCCTTTTCATATCCTCTCTCTCTGAAACTTGTGCAAATATTTTCACTTCTTCACCACAAAATGTGTCCTTAATTTTCACTGGTGCAGTTTATATAATGTTTCTATAGTCTCTATATATTTCCCTGCTCGCTCTTTTTTCGAATTTATACCCCTTCCTCTTTCTCAATATCGCTAGAGTATTAAAACTTAGGTCAAGGCTATGTCTAGCACTTTACCAAACTGAATTTTCATGAAAATTGTTTTATTTTTTTTATTTTGAAAAAAAAAAAAAATACAAGAGGCAGACTTGCAGTGAAAGAGAGAGGGAGTTTGAGGAGCAAACAGTTAAGTACACATAGTTTGAAGATGAAAACAGCGGAAACTATATAAAGTTTTTAGATTTTGATGCAATACGATTCCTACGATGAACGACCGACGACGATAGAACCAAACGAGTAGGAACCAACATAATATTAAATGCAGTTGACATACAAATCAGAAAAGGAGTGTCCTTCAATAAGGATTGTGATGCCCTTAAAAATTTAGTGAAGCACAAACTTTGTCATAATGAACACAATAGAAACTTGAAATAAAACGGAAGCCAAGAGAGAGAGAGAGAAAATTTCAAAATTGGTTTTCACAATTTTCAAGTGGATTTAAGTGGTTTAAGATTTTTTTTGTTGTTAAATGAAAATGTCAGCAGGATTGGAACATTTTGAGAAACCCTTGAATAATTTTGGTAAAATATTGTTTCAAAATATATGTCATAGGCAACAGTAAGATCTTCGGAAGGGAAAATATTTTGTTTTGGAGATGATTTTTAAATGTTTTTTATTTCTGTTATACAGGGTGATTCATGAGCGGTGCGACAAAATGCTAGGGCGTGTAGGTTGGGTTGAGACAAGAATCGTATGGGAGGGGGGTCTATTCCCCCCGTTAAGAAAAATTGCGGTTTTATTGCCTTAAGGCCCTAACAGGAACCCATCGGCTGCGGGCGGGCCAAGGCAAAAATATTGACAGATCAGTTTTCAGATGTTATCAATGAAAAAAATATTAATCCAGTTATTTAATCAACTAATGTTTCATTTTATTTCGTTCTCATGATACTCCAATTAAAAAAAGTAATAAAATTAAGTTTAATGCTTCATTAATTAATTAACTTAAAATTCTAGCCTCGTCAAAATAAAAAGAAAGGGTTTTTCTTAGAAAGAGGTGTTTTTTTTTAATTTCTTCAAAACGAAATATTTGGACTGATTTTCACTTAATATTAATAACAGCATTGAATTTTGAAATTAAAATTAGTTCGAAATTTTTTTTATTCTTTTTTCAAAATTTTGACATTGAAAATTAATTTTTCAAAAAATATGCCTTAGAATAAATTTTTTCAAAAAAGAAATAAAAGAAGGAGTTTTTGGCTTTTCAAAAAAGTATCACACAGCATTGTTGGTGAAGCCGTTGCTTTTAAATAAGTAATTGTTTTTCCATTTTAAGTTAATTTTTTCGAGAATTGCCCCTCCCGGCTAAACGTGGGGGAAATGACCCCTCTCCTATACGATTTTGTTTTTATCTCAACCAAACCTAGCCGCATTTTGGCGCACCGCTCATGAATCACCCTGTAAAAATGACGTTGAGAACATTTGAAAGCTTCAAGTTTTTTTATTTTAAAAATAAAACACCCTATGTATTTATTTACGAGCCAGTCAAAGCTAGTACTGAATTTAACTAAGTATTGAAAATTTAAATTGCTGATCTTGAGATATTTTGTCAAATGGGTTTTTAAGTTTCAAGTTAATATTTTTCAGTCTGATAATTTCGTTTGAGTCAAACTAATTAATAATTATAGCTATCTACATTACAGTCAAACGGTTTGACTGTATAATGTAGATAGCTAATTAAAAATTTTGTTGATCTATTACGTCTTTTGAATATTTTGAAAATATGTTATGCGTGAACCCAACCCTCTTTTTCTTTTAAAAATGCTCTAATTTATTAGTTAGATCTAATTAGATACATATACCAATCCTGTGTAATTTTTTTTTCTTTCCTTTTTGTTATTGCAGACCATTTTGAATTGGAAACAACAGACTGCTTTAAATTGCACAAAACAATTAATGATATTTTGCTTTCACAACCAACGGCAACGTTCTGGATTGCGATCACAGATGAAAAATATACTTAAGATGCTATTTTACAACCACCCAAATCAACAACCAATTGTCGAAAAATACGATAAATAATGTAGGTACTATGTGCTACCTACTCTTAATTCATCGATGTCAATTGCTTTTATAATTTAAATATACATATCTAATTAATTATAATTTAAAATCAAGGAAGTACCTACAGGCAGCTGCAATGTTCCACAATTTTTATCAAAAATTAATCTTTAATGTTAAATAATGAATACAAAATATAATAAAATAAAAATTTACAAACAAGTGTTTTAGTTTTTTATTCAACAACAATTTTACAGTCTTTAGCTTTAAGAAAAGATAAATTAATTTGAAATTTGAAACAAAAAAAAGAAATAGGAACCAGCCTAATTATCTACAAAATAAAAATAGTTCCTGTGACTAGCGTGCAACCTTCAATGCGCTCATGTCCAAAAATTATGTACCTACTCAATTATTTACCTATCTACCCAAAAAAAGCCATTATGTGGGTCACCTCACTTTCACTTTTTTTTTAAATAGTCCTAGAAAAAAGAAGCTATACGTATATTTAAGAATACCTTGCCCACTTGCTCAAACAATACTTACAACACTTAAATGATATATTATTTTTTTTAGAGAAATAAAATAACGTAACAAAAAAATATAAGGAACGTTTTTTCCAATTTTGACTCTATCTAGAAATATTTATTTTCATACAAAAATTCTCACCGATGTACCAGGCGACCATGCACGACAGTAGATCCTCTCAACCTAATCGAAATCAAAAACTATAAAGCTCCACCTCCCGCAAGGATTGCCAGACTACATACATATACCTTTGTTAGAGAAGTAAAAACACCAGCAGGATCCAGATCACAATTCATTCTGCACACAAACACTACGACACTACCTTCGTACTCAAGGGTGGATCAATTATTTTTTTTTACTTTTTCTCTTCGAAGCGTCTTTCTTTCCCTTTCTTTTCTCTCCTCTCCTCCTTTCCCAGTCGCAAAATAATTTATTTGCCTACAAAATTCTCACCCATGCACCAGGCGATCATGTTGGGCAGCAGCTTCTCTTAAGCCAAACGAAAGCAAAAAATATAAAGCTCCACCTCACTCAAGGATTGGCACACATCCTTTGTTGGAGAAGTAAAAGCACCGTAAACAAAAAAACATGGAGTGCTAGAAAAAAGCAGTAACCAGACCACCACATTCTACAACACAAACACTACCATCGTAGGCAAGGGTGGTCCAATTATTTTCCTTTACATTTTCGCTTCGAACTGTTTTTTTTTTTGTTTTCTTTTTTTCCTTTTTTCCTCTTTTCTCTCCTCTCCTCCTTTCTCAATCGCAAAATAATTTATTTCCCTACAAAATTCTCACAAATGCACCAGGCGATCATGCACGGTAGCAGGTTCTCTTAAGCGAATCGAAAGCAGAAAATATAAATCTCCACCTCCCACAAGGATTGGCACACATCCTTTGTTGGAGAAGTAAAAGCACCGTAAACAAAAAAACATGGAGTGCTAGAAAAAAGCAGTAACCAGATCACCACATTCTACAACACAAACACTACCATCGTAGGCAAGGGTGGTCCAATTATTTTCCTTTACATTTTCGCTTCGAACTGTTTTTTTTTTTTGTTTTCTTTTTTTCCTTTTTTCCTCTTTTCTCTCCTCTCCTCCTTTCTCAATCGCAAAATAATTTATTTGCCTACAAAATTCTCACCCATGCACCAGGCGATCATGCAGGGCAGCAGCTTCTCTTAAGCCAAACGAAAGCAAAAAATATAAAGCTCCACCTCACTCAAGGATTGGCACACATCCTTTGTTGGAGAAGTAAAAGCACCGTAAACAAAAAAACATGGAGTGCTAGAAAAAAGCAGTAACCAGACCACCACATTCTACAACACAAACACTACCATCGTAGGCAAGGGTGGTCCAATTATTTTCCTTTTCATTTTCGCTTCGAACTGTTTTTTTTTTTGTTTTCTTTTTTCCCTCTTTTCTCTCCTCTCCTCCTTTCTCAATCGCAAAATAATTTATTTCCCTACAAAATTCTCACAAATGCACCAGGCGATCATGCACGGTAGCAGGTTCTCTTAAGCGAATCGAAAGCAGAAAATATAAAGCTCCACCTCCCACAAGGATTGGCACACATCCTTTGTTGGAGAAGTAAAAGCACCGTAAACAAAAAAACATGGAGTGCTAGAAAAAAGCAGTAACCAGATCACCAAACACTACCATCGTAGGCAAGGGTGGTCCAATTATTTTCCTTTACATTTTCGCTTCGAACTGTTTTTTTTTTTGTTTTCTTTTTTTCCTTTTTTCCTCTTTTCTCTCCTCTCCTCCTTTCTCAATCGCAAAATAATTTATTTGCCTACAAAATTCTCACCCATGCACCAGGCGATCATGCACGGTAGCAGGTTCTCTTAAGCGAATCGAAAGCAGAAAATATAAAGCTCCACCTCCCACAAGGATTGGCACACTACCTTTGTTAGAGAAGTAAAAGCACCGTAACAAAAAAAAACATGGAGTGCCACAAAACAAAGCAGGAACCAGATCACAACATTCCACAACACAAACACTACCTTCGTAGGTAAGGGTGGTCCAATTATTTTTTTAATTATCGCTTTTCTTTCCTTAAAAATATTTTGTATTGCATGTGAAATTTCGGGGAATGGAAATAATAACACGATCGAAAAATAAAATAAGAACTTGTGGCGGCCTGATTTTATTTTATTTCATTTTTTTTTGTTATTTACTCTTACTTGTGTGCATAAGTGGTTGATACATGAGTTTTTAATTAATTTTATTACTAAATGGATCTGAAGGAAGGAGAAGCCTAGCCCGAAACGGGCTAAAACTATTTATTGCAAGACAAAAATAGGCCCACTCGAGGTCAATATAAAGCGAGAACAAAAAAACATCTCCTGCTCGAAAATAAGAGATTAAAATATATAAATATTTAATTAGGTTAATAATTAACCTACTTAAATATTAAAATATATTTGTCAACCTATTATAAGACCCAAACAATTTGGAATGAATTTTTATTAAAATAAAAAATATTTATTCAAAACTATCCAATTGATACCTAGGTACCTACCAACCAAGAAAAAAAATTCTTTTCATTTTACAAACACTTAAAAGGCCCTTACAAAGTTCTCGTTGTCTTCTCTAGAGATTCCAACAATAACATAGGCAAACCATTAGTTCATGACTGCTACTAAATAAGGCAACTAAAAAGAAATACAGCAAAAACAGCAGGAAAAAAAAATCAATAGAAAACGAGGTTAACGACAATGCAAATGCCAAGCATCATGACAAAACAATGCGCAACAGTCAACAGAGAGTTGTTCTTCTAGCATTCTGGTACAGTTAGGGTATACCTAGGTATAGACGTTAGAGTTTCCATTCACCTCCCTTGAGAAATCCTTGATTTATGGTTTTAACAAGAAGAAACTATATTATAGATATGTATAACACTTCTGTAAAGGAGGGACACCCTTTAACTCAACTCATTGGGGATATTATTTTGAGCAGAGACAACTGTTATAAATAGTTCAAGGTTATTACGAGATAGAATAAAGTTGAAGGTTACAAAAATGAAAAACTGTTTTTGTTTTTTTTTTTTTTACTTTGAAGTTAATTATCAAATTAGAGATAAAGTAATTATGCGACTGATGGAAGATATTTAACTGTTAAACAGTATTTTTTTTTGAAGAAAACAATACATTAGCCGCGTTTTATTATGGACCAAGATCCTTATGGATTATCATGTGATAGTAAAACGATCCAGATCCTACAAACTAATTCTTGGATCTTGAAATAGATCCAGATAGAAAGCAGGATCCCAAATTGTTTTTGTATTGCTTGTAAAAAAAATCCAGATTCCGATAACAGATAATAAACACAGCTATTCATTTTGGATCTTACCAAACCTGAAAACCATTCATAGCATTAAGTTCGGACCTCGCAATTGGAAAAATTTTGAAATTACGCAATTTCAAAATCACTCGAAAATCAGTTTCATTTAAGAACTCAATGGGGCATATGCATTGTCGTCTGACAAGTTGTTTCTTTGTCTCTCCTATAAGCTTAACGTGAGTTTATGTTATTCATAGACAATTTAGACCAGGGTCCAAAAGATAAACTGGACCTCAATCCTTAAAAACGGTTGACTCTTTGACTAAGTTGTTTTTTTCTATCTGTCAAAAATGGATTGGATTCCAATACAGGCAATAGTACTAAAATTGTAGTAGAATTTTGTTTTTTACTAAACAGAGCTGCCAAATTCTTTATAAAAAGGTATAAATTATTTTTCCTTTCGCAAAATAATTTTACAAAATTCTCACCCATGCACCAGGTGATCATGCACGGTAGCAGGTTCTCGTAACCTAATCGAAATCAAAAACTATAAAGCTCCACCCTCTTCAAGGATTGGCACACTACAAATACTTTTCTTTTGTTAGAGAAAAGAGAAAAAAAACACAACGTAACAAAAAAAAAAACATGGAGTTGTTTTTTCTATCTGTCAAAAAATGGATCGGATATCAATGGATTGATAGGCAATAGTACTAAACAGAGCTGCCAAATTCTTTATGAATAGCAGCTCCTGTGTGTTAACTTTAGCCTCGAGACCTTGGACTCCAATTATTCGAGATTGCGAATTATGTATGCATTCTGCTAACAAAATTCTGTCTGCTTTTCTTTCAAAATAATATTTTCATACGGAATGCTTAGCGATGTACCAGGCGATCATATTCTTGAATAGGTTGATCAAGTTTTAAAACACAAGCAAGGATTGATACAATGCTAGAATAGAAAGCAGGAGATTCTTGTTTCCTCCTTCAAGCGAGAATACGAAAACGAAAAACAAAACAAAATGACAAACAAGCACACTGGTCCAGTAATGATGTACATATTGAAATATGCATATATTTTTGTTGAGCACGGATCTAGGGGGTTAAAAGTTAACATGCCAAATTTTTTTTTTCGAAATTCCAAAGAAATTTATTTGTTTTTGTTCCTTTGTTATAAAAAAAGAAAACAAATTGTAGGTATGTTTAAAATTTCTTTTACCACTGCTCTCGCCACATCGACTATGCAATTGAAGTAAATGAAAGTAAAAGATTCTCGTATGAATAACTCAGAAAATGTTCATAAAAAATAAAACGTCACTTTTATGTTTGGATGAGACCTATGTAAGTATATGTGGATTTATTTTATAAAGCATTTCTCAGCTTTTTAAAATATATCCTTTAAGTACATAATAAAATGAATAGTCAAATCCTTTTAAATAAATAAATAAATATTATATTTTAATACTAATTGACATTGCAGATGTTGCCATTTTTTTTTTTTTAATTTTTGTTTTGAGACAAAAATTTAAATTCCATGTTGAATCCTATTTCTGTTTTTGTTTACCAATAATTTCCTATACTAGCTCTTGACAGAAATTACAATTTAAAATTTTTTGCCACTAAGTAATATTAGTAAACATTTTTGCGTACCAGACGTGATTAAAATGATTCAAGGACAATTTTTACCTCATTTCACTTGGAAAAAAAAAATAATAAATTTATTATTAAAACAATATTATTATTTATTTTTAATATTTGGTTTGTGTTCTTTTAAATTGAGCATTTATTATTATGTATCTATATTTTACCGTTTGTAAAATCACCCGTTTAGAAAATATTTAAAATACAAAATTAAAATAAAGAAAAATAACACGTTCCCAAAAAAAACGACTTGCTGACACTACTATTTAAAACTTGAGATGAAACACCTGCATACAAAATGTTTGTTTGAACACTTAAAATCGCTAAGGCTATATTTATAATCAAGCTATATTTTACCATAGAAGTTAAAAGATTCTTACACAAGTCCCATCTTGTGGTTCTTGTCCTGGTTATTTATGTTTCGATTAAGCTTAAATGGTATTCCTTTAGATATACTTTTCCCATTTCATAACCGCACAACATACCTACCTACATTCACATGCAAAAATCAATATAGGTAGGCACCTTTATAAATTGTCGATTTCAAGTTCAAGGACTAAAGCAATTGAGAAAATATGTTTGTAAGACCCTAACAAGCCTGCTGCAGACAATCCTTAAAATATACTGGTCCAAAGACAATCCCAAAACAATACCTCTTTTTTTTTTATTAAAGAACGTATGGGTTTCTATACCTAATTGCCAATAAATCAGTACATCCTTTTTTTCTGATTATATCGCACATACATTCCTAAACAACATATTTTTAGTTGTATATATGTTTAGGTATGTTGCATATACCGTAAGAAGGAGTTTCTTAAAACAATACATAAATAAACATGTCACACAAAATAATGCCTTGCTAATAACAATTTATAGGACTATTATCCATTCCATTGTTATTTATTATTCACTGAATGGCTTTGTATATACATACCTACATTTGTTATATCTATATAAAAACGACCAACAACAACAACAACAAAAAATATAAACCAAGAAAGCAATGGCAACCGGAAGGGCTCAATACAAATGGCATACCTATAAACTTCCTCTGAAATATCAACCACGACACAGTGATTTTATCCAAGTTTTATGCATAATTGATGAAAAAGAAAAAAAAAACAGATAGCTCCAGACACACAACAAATTATAATACCCATAATATTTGTTTATTCGAGTATATAGCAGAGGTGTGTAAGAACATTTATGTAATAGGTACACATGTAAATTAATGTTGTGAAAAATGTATTTATTTACATATTTTCTATCGCTGCTGGGGGAAATTTTCCAAACGATTTCATATAAATAGATATCCTTTTATTTTCCCAGAAAGTGCAAATTTAAATAACAATTAATTTTTATTAAATCTGATATTTATGACTTTGCGTTTGAATCGGATGCGGTGGTGTAGGTTTAGCTATAGCGAAGCAGAGGGCAAAATCTTTTCGGCCATCTTTTAATAACCTAGCGTGACAGTGTATAATTAAAACAGCATGGTGCACGCAATGTTATTTTGTGATTCAAAATGTCGATTTAATAAATAATTTTTTTTTCTTTCAATCTAATCTTGATTTTAATTAAATTCTATATTTTTGTATAAAATTGTTTAATTTTTTTTTTTGTTTTACTGTCTATCTAACAAATATCCGAATAAGTGGAAAATTAATTTAAAATGGTATAACGTCACGTATGTAACTGTATTTGAATTTACGTCCGGTTACATTAATATTTAAAAGGTTTTTAAATATTTAAGTGATGTATTTTTTGTATTGAACAAATGTCATTTTATTTCGCAACATATAGGTAAGTCTGTGGCAACAAGGAATAACAGCATAAGTCGACTTATGTCGAAATTGAGTTTTTGATAACATCGGATACGCGACGAGCGATTCTACCTCAAATATTTTTTTCATATTTGTATCTCTTATGGTTTCTGAATTAAAGCCTAAAAAAAAACAAATAAGTCTTTTTCTATGCTCAGTTTGCACAAGCAACAACAACACAAGTAGACTTATGCTCTTTTTACAAAACTATGGGAATTCCTTTTGAAAACATGAGTCGACTTGTGTCGTAACTTGTGTAGCTATTCCGAATAAAAATAATTTTTTTTTTCTTTGCGGAATGCGCAATGCGGAAAAACGACATAAGTCGACTTAAGATCAGAACATTTAGAAAACTGCATAAGACTGCATAAGGAAAAACAACACAAAAATTCAAACTGCTTTCCTGAAAAACTACAAAAAGTGACTTATGTTGTTTTTCCTTGTTGCCACAGAAGTAATGGCGGAAAACATCAAAATGTGATCCCTGTTCAGACGGGTGCTTGTCTTTTTTAATAAGAAAATCGTGCTGGCGGTTTTGTAGTTCCAGTCCCCATGTTAAGCACACAGCATCTCTTGGCTCCCATTCAAATATAGTGGCTGCATATTGAATGGTTCAGTACTTAATGAATTACGTGAGGCAGTTTTCTGTAAATTAATTGCGAAAATAACAAGTTCGGCTGTGGAATAGTGGCTAAAATAATCCCAAAAAACTATCAATATTTCTGTGTGGTCGTTGCGGTTTTGAAATACGAGAAAAAAAGAGGAATTCATTTTATGTAGGTAATATTCCAAAGACGCAGAGCTCAGCAAATTGAAGATAAAGAGGAGTTACGTCCAAATCTGTAGCAATTCTAATTTTTTTGCAGTTGCTTTTGTCCAAATTTATGGACAGAAAAACTGTCAGGTTTAGTTTTTTCAGAATAGTTTGTGAATGATTTTTTTTAAACATAATTTTTACTGTGTTTCAGAACGCAAAACACTCTTAATCTCCTGCATAAAAGACAATTCCTTTTAGCTTTGTCACCAAATCGTCGTTGTTTATTTCCTCCTCAGCTATTTGGGATGATGTTATTTCTGCAACTTCAGATTTCAGTTTTCCTATTTTTCGAAAGTTGTTTAATCATCAGTCTGAAAGGGCTTGAAGAACTGACTAAAATTAAAAGTGTGAATTTCAATTCAAATAGATACTCTATATCAATCGAAAGTTATAAATCGGAACCTAAGCAGTTCTGATTTTCTTCAATTTCAAGTAAAATATATAAATACTCTAACAAAAACGTATTTAAATATTTCCCTAAAAAAAGTACATCATATCCCATATAATCTATGAGTTGGGTTGTCAATGAAATTATTACTGGAAATAGTCGGATATCTAAACTGATACAATGTACTTAGTCCAGAATAAATTGATAATAAATTATTATGTTAACTCAAATCGGATGAATATATATACATATATATACCCGGAATTGCCTTAAGTTCATTAGCTTTGTCCATTGATTTCTAATTAAATTGCGCCATATTGGAATAAATTTATTTTAGATACAAAATTAATTCCAATCCAAAGCAATTATGATTGCTCCCATTAAAACTTACTCAAGGGTAATAATATTTTATATGACTGTAGGTTACGGATGTTGAGATGGGTAGGTATGAGGAGGATATCTGCAACCGCATATTAGATAGAATTTCAACAAACCCTTTTTATTGAAAAAAATGCGATATTAATAGCAATTCTAGAAAAAAATTTTATTATCTCAACTTATGGATTCCATCAGTTAATAAAAATTATTAAATTTTTTTTTTCATTTTAAGAAACAAAAAATCCTTTATTTTTCTTAACCAAACCAAAGGTTCACAAAAATAAAAGTTATAAGACAAAATTTCATTCTTTAGTCTTGCCAATAAAATTCGGTTTTATTTCCAATTTTCAAGCCCAATAAAGAAAATGCAATAAAAATCAAGCAAACAAATTAAATCGTAAACTTTTACGACCTTTCTGTATGCCCGTCGTCTTCACTATATACAAAAAAAAGTAAGAAGAATAAATAAATATTTTTGAGTTGAGCACATCAAAAGGGCAAACTTGAAATTCTCTTGTTTCGTTATAGGTATTAAGTAGGTAATTAGGATGACATCAATCTTGTCCTTGATGAAATTACTATGCACCCTTTTCACCTTGACAGCAATTAATTAGATATTAATTATAAATATAAAAATGTTGACATCGAATAAAAATATGGTAGGTGTAAATTCTTACCTAACAGCATCAGCAACAAAAGATGTGTTATGTATATTAATCCAAAACGTAATCCATAAGAAGATGAATTGAATATATTAAAGATTTTCACAAAAATGTTACTTTTCAATAACATTTAATCCTTTTTGTGTATGGTTGTTTAATTTCTATTATTTTCTACGTCACAATACACAACACGAAAACAAAAACAAAAATATTTCATCAAAAATTAATTTGATTTAGCCGCACTTGTTTTTGTATAATAAATATACACACATATACATTCCATGTTTCATGAGCGAGTGGAAAAATTTTTACTTATTTTTTTTTTTACAAAAACAAAAACGACATTGACAACTTCTTGACTGACGAAGGATGTTTTATTCCGCAGATAGGATACACAAGTTTTTTCTTTTTTTTTTTGGGAATAAGTAAGAATATTTTAATTTTTTATTGCAGGTCCCGATTTTTTTTAAGGAAAAGCTTTTATGTTTACATTTTACACCTGAAGAGGTTTGGTAATTTTTGTATATATTCCCAAAAGATTTAATCGACTTTTTTTTATTTCAAATAAAATTTTATTGAATAAATCAGGTTATACAGATCCAACAGACGCACGAACAGGAGCTATGATACTAAATGTCCTACCGCAAGGACTTTTCAATAAAAACTACCATCTGAGTATAGTTACGCGTGGGTCTAGAAAGCTGCTATGCTCTCTGCAAGGCTTATTTCAAAAGCTTTTATTATTGTAAAACAGAAAACTTGCTGTGTGAAGAGTAACACAGTGGATTGTATTTTCCAGAAAGAGTGCAAAAATCCTAAAGAGTATATAAAACCTTTTCTGGCAAAGAGGATTTGTATCTAATGAAATTGGATTAAAATAAAATGAAATCCTATGAATTTTGTGTTGGTAAATCTTGAACTTGAGGCATTCTTCTATTTTGGCAACGCATAGTATAGGTATGTTGAGTACAGTTCTTTTGAAAGGGTTAAAAGCAAACCCATGTATAGACGTGCATTAGAGGCTACTGTGAAGTTTTATTTTTTGCCTTGGGAGGGGGTGGTGATTGTTTGGATATATAAGGCGTTGGAATGTATAGATATATTTTCGGATAAGGGCTTCAAAGTGTATTGACGAAAGCTTTTGATTTTGTTGGAAAAAATAAACAAAAGGGTAGAAAACGACTTAGACGACTTAAATATATTTTTTTCTTATTAAGTCAATTTTCCTGCGAAATATTTTTCAAAGTTCTAAAAAAAGAATCAAATAAATTTTTAAGAAAATGAACTTACTTGTGAATAAATTCCAAGTAGGTAGGTCGGTTACGTTTACGACTCTTTTTGACAAAGTGTCATATTTTCCTTTGAATTTTAACTTAAGATTGCTTTTTGACAAGTTTAAGCTGCGAGAACATTTCCTTATCCATTTTTATTTGAATCAAAAATAATATAATCAGACTAATTCTGAGAATTTGATTTTAAGACAGAATTTAAGAAGTGATAAATCTCGTATTTGTTTTACTGTTTTTTTTTAGTATTATACCTAGATTATCTATGACAGTTGAACAAGACAAAGAAATCAAAGTGCCATCAGTTGGATTTTGGATTGAAGGAGATAATTATTATTAAATAAAATCAAATGGATGCGTCTTGTCAATTTATATTTTCTCGTGGAAAGTCTAAAATATAAAAAAATACGTTTTTTGTTTTTTTCTAAATATTTTGCATCAAAATGCAAACTTCCAGAATATCTGAACTCTGAATCAAGAATTTCTAGAAGAAAAAAAAGTTTATCCACACCAAAGTTGAAAAGCAGACAATTGATTTAGATAATTTGTTTAACCCACAGACGAAAAACATAATAAAGAATCTCATTATAGGGATATTTCCATCAGTTTAGTCTGCTTCAAACTGAACCCAACTCCATATTGTTATTATATGAGCATTTTTCTGAGTATTCTGTGGTTAATTAATACTTACTTTTTTTTCAAGTATTCTTTGAAAGATAATTTTATACGAATACCTGCCAACATGTTCGGGTATAAGAGATATACCTATCTATGTTGTATGATTTTACTTGGTTTCGTACCAAAGATTGTTAAATGTAATAAAAACAAAAATATTTTGAACAATATTTTGAATATTGCAAAAGTTATTCTAAAAAAAAGAACGTTGTAATATTTTTATTGTGTGTTTTTGGGGATAAATAAATCAAGAATCGAAAAGAATTTTAAAAAAAAACTGAGTTCTTTCAAATAAAATTTTAACTTTTATTGTTTTCCCGAACAAACACAATAGACATTTTTTTTTGAAACAAAAACATTGCCTTAAAATAAATTCCCAGACAACAACTTAACAAAAGCTGGATGTTATACGGCATAATTAATTAGGAAGCAGTATTGAGTTTTAGGGATAGAAGGCTAAAATTGTTAAATTTCGTTTATATGAACCTTTTGTAATATCTTTTCAAAAATAAATTATTCATTTACTTTTTCATTTGAATTCTTAAATAGAAGAGGATATGTAGGACTTTTCTTTAAAATTTTGCCATGGTGAAATAAAGCACAAAATATTATGTCTTATTAATCTTTCGTTCGATGTATATATGTATGTACTCCCATCTTCTATATTTTTGAATATTTGAAAACTTGTTCTAAATAAAATACACATCTCCATAGAAAAAAATCAGAAAAAAATGTAATTCGTGTTTTCTCCTAATAAATATTTACAAATTTCCTGAAAAAGCGTTTCCTAACTGAAATAAAATTAAAAATTAATTCGTATAAAAGATAAAACATATTTTGACATAATATTGTCAAATTTAATCTACAGATTTTTTTTTCGTTTTCTAAAACAAGCAAAAATGTCCCAAAGAATTATCTTTCACAAGTTCTTAGTTAGGTTGTATAGAATCCTTTAGAGACCAAAAGTATCAAAAGATAAGTTCATAACTTATTCCGTTTAGGTATACCTACCTATACCTATCTAGGTTTTTATATAACCTATAAGATAACTTCAATGTGAATATCAGTGATACGCACAAAATAACAAACATTATGCGTCCTTAAAGACAGAGAAAATACACCTTTTGCTTTATACTCGTTAGATATTGGTACATAAGCATAAACTCCTTTTTCCAAGGATTATGTGTAAAGCTTTACCCAAAATACACGAGGGATACAAATGGCTTACGAGAGATAAAGCAAGAGTGCTATAGTAGCGAGATAGGTATATTGAACACGAGGGGGTTAACATTAAAAACAAAAATAATACGAAACAACGTTTACAAGGTGACATTAGCCTAATAGCCTGGTTAGGTTTTCACCCTCTGGGGGATGGTATGTTTTTAAGTGTAGTATTTTAACCTTGAAAATCTAATGTTTTGAATGAGGTGTTATGTGATTTTTGTAAACATGAAAAAAAAAAAAAAAAAAAAAACGAAACGAAACGAAAGACGCGGGATTTAATTTTAAATACAACACTGCATTGGTGGAATTTTAAAAGAGATTCGAGGTATTTAGAATTTGACTTTCAAAAAAAATTGTGACTTATGGTTTAGATGTTAAATTTCAGCCTTCGTCTATGAATGTAGCCATTTGTAGCCAATAGAATTAACGCAGGACCAATGCCCTAGTGTAAATTTAGAACCCACATTTTCAATTTTCAAAAGAATGTCCGAAGAAGAGAACAACTTTACTTCTTGGCAACCCGAATTAAAAGGCTTGGGATGCCTTAAGATCCCCAAAGTCAAGCTTCTCTTATCACCAACATTCAATTCAATCACAAAAGAGCATACCTAACTAAGAAAATGTTGTCTGTTTATTTTATTTAAGCAGAGTGTGAATTTAATTAAACATCAAACACCACAAAGTTATTCAAACAAAATTTAATATAATTTTGAATTCTCACAAGAAACTGTGATTCTAAGACGGTCCGCGACGACGACGTACCAAGTAGTGTTAATGCATGCTAGTAAGTTGATCAGGGTTGAACAACAGAGACAAGGATTGACAATCTACATAATGTACCTATACAGTAGAATCTCGAAAAGATATAAAACAGGCCCCGTTCATCTTTTCGAACTGTTCATCTTTCCAAGCATCGAGAGTTAGTTTAAGAAGAACATATAACTATATAGGTATAAAAACATTGCATCTAACAAAATATCAATTCATTTTAATTTAAAAAAACATAAAAAATAACAAAAATAACAAAGTTGTTCAAAGAGTTAAACAAAATATACCTACACTCATTTAGACCTTTTTCTTTAAAAACTGCTCCATAGTAGCTTGTCGCCCGGAACAAAGAAGTCTCGTCAAAGCGTTCATCTTTCCGAATTGTTCATGTTTTAGAACCGTTCATGTTTTCGAGATTCTACTGTATTTCTCTTTTATTAAAGAACCATTAACGTATAACGTAACAAAAAATTTTAATGTAAAAGGACGTTTTTTCGATGACCTTCGGCGGCCGCCATGCACAAAATAATGGCGCAAAATAATTAATTTCCCCACAAAATTCTTCCCGATGCACCAGGCGATCATGCACGGTAGTAGATAGGTAGGTACCCTTTGCCTAGTCGAAAACAAAAACTATAAAGCTCCACCTCCCGCAAGGATTGGCACACTAATATACTTTTCTTTTGTTAGAGAAGTAAAATCAACGTAACAAAAAAAACATGGAGTGCTAGAAAAGAGCAGTAACCAGTGATCACAACATTCTATACAACACAAAGACTATCTTCGTAGGTAAGGGTGGACCAATTATTTTTTTTTTTTACATTTTCGATGTTCCTCGCTAAAATGGAAGCACATATATTTTGTATTAAGCGTGAGAAAAGAAGAAATATGTCAGCTATCAAAAAATGAAAGTATTTGGCGAGGCGCGGCGGTCTTAAATAATTTAAGAAAATGCAATTAAGGCGTAATTACAATACTTACAACGATACCTTACTGTGATACATATTACATTAACAAAAGAAAATTATATGCGGTGGTAGAAGAGAAACACGGAAGAATGTTTGACATCTCCTCCTTCTAACGAGGATTCTATTACCAAAGCACTACCGTTTTAGTACACATACATATGTACTTCTCTTTTGCCTTACTTTATCACTGTTTGCTTCGAAGCATCTTTCTTTTCTTTTCTTTTCTTTTATTTTCTTTTCTTTTCTTTTCTTTTCTTTTCTTTTCTTTTCTTTTCTTTTCTTTTCTTTTCTTTTCTTTTCTTTTCTTTTCTTTTCTTTTCTTTTCTTTTCTTTTCTTTTCTTTTCTTTTCTTTTCTTTTCTTTTCTTTTCTTTTCTTTTCTTTTTTTTTCCTCTTTATTCTCCTCTAAATAATTTATAATGAAAAAAAAACGACGTTTTATTTCATTTTTCGATCACGGACTTATTTCCGTCTTCCGAAATTTTACATGTTTAATACAAAATATTTTTAAGCAAGGAAATGCGAAAATATAAGAAATAATAATTGGACCACTCTTACCTACGAAGGTAGTGTTTGTGTTGTAGAATGTTGTGATTGTGATCTGGTTGCTGCGTTCTTTTCCAGCACTCCATATATTTTTGTTACGGTGCTTTTACTTCTCCAACAAAGGTATATGTAGTGTACCAATCCTTGAGTGAGGTGGAGCTTTATATTTTTTGCTTTCGTTTTGCTTAAGAGAACCTGCTACCGTGCATGATCGCCTGGTGCATGGGTGAGAATTTTGTAGGGAAATAAATTATTTTGCGCCTGAGAAAGGAGGAGAAAAAGAAAACGAGAAAAAAACAAAAGAAAAAAGAAAGACGTTTCGAAGCAAAAAAAAAAATATTTGGTCCACCCTTGCCTACCAAGGTAGTGTTTGTGTTGTAGAATGTTGTGATCTGGTTCCTGCTGGTGCTTTTACTTCTCCAACAAGGGTATATGTATGTAGTGGGCCAATCCTTGAGTGAGGTGGAGCTTTATATTTTTTGCTTTCGTTTTGCTTAAGAGAACCTGCTACCGTGCATGATCGCCTGGTGCATGGGTGAGAATTTTGTAAGGAAATAAATTATTTTGCGACTGTGTGAAAGGAGCAGAGGAGAGAAAAGAAAGGGAAAGAAAGTCGCTTCGAAGAGAAAAAGTAAAAAAAAAATTGATCCACCCTTGAGTACGAAGGTAGTGTCGTAGTGTTTGTGTTGCAGAATGAATTGTGATCTGGATCCTGCCGGTAATTTTACTTCTCTAACAAAGGTATATGTATGTAGTCTGGCAATCCTTGCGGGAGGTGGAGCTTTATAGTTTTTGATTTCGATTAGGTTGAGAGGATCTACTGCCGTGCATGGTCGCCTGGTACATCGGTGAGAATTTTTGTATGAAAATAAATATTTTTATTGTTCTAGATAGAGTCAAAATTGGAAAAAACGTTCCTTATATTTTTTTGTTACGTTATTTTATTTCTCTAACAAAAATAATATATCATTTAAGTGTTGTAAGTATTGTTTGAGCAAGTGGGCAAGGTATTCTTAAATATACGTATAGCTTCTTTTTTCTAGGACTATTTAAAAAAAAAGTGAAAGTGAGGTGACCCACATAATGGCTTTTTTTGGGTAGATAGGTAAATAATTGAGTAGGTACATAATTTTTGGACATGAGCGCATTGAAGGTTGCACGCTAGTCACAGGAACTATTTTTATTTTGTAGATAGTTAGGCTGGTTCCTATTTCTTTTTTTTGTTTCAAAAATAATTTTTTTTTTTTCCTTTAAGCTAAACGACGACGGTGTTGAATAAAACCAAAACACTTTTTTGTAAATTTTTATTTTATTATATTTTATATTTATTATTTAACATTAAGGATTCATTTTTGATAAAAATTATGGAACATTATTCATTCAAAAATATATTGTAGAATGAAGGCTGGTAGGTACTTCCTAGAAACCACTTTCATTTTAATTTTAAATTATAATTAATTAGATATGTATATTTAAATTATAAAAGCAATTGGCATCGATGAATTAATAGTACGAGTAGGTAGTAAATTATTTGTCATATTTTTCGACTTCATTTGGTTGTTGATTTGGGCGGTTGTAAAATAGCATCTTAAGTATTTTTCATCTGTGATCGCATTCCAGAACGTTGCCGTTGGTTAGTTAAAGCAAAATATCATTTATTGGTTTGTTCAATTGAAAACTGTTTGTATAGCGTTGATTACAATTCAAACTTTTTTATTTCACAGATTTCATGAAAAAAAGGAAAAGAAAATTTTTCATTTCTAGGCATTTTCTAATAATTTTTTTTTAATCTAGGTACCTACCTACTTAGAATATTTTTAAAAGTAGTAGTTGCATTTCCCACTTTATTTTTAAAATTGATTCATTTTTATCGGAAAGAATGAAAAGTACCTACCTATACCTATAAATCCAATTTAAAAACAGAGAGGGTGAAATTGTGGGAAAGGACTGGAAGAATACCTCAATTTAATTTTGTGTATGGTTGTAAATTCTATTTACTAAAAGTACCTAAGTTACTCTTTCCTAGAATAAAAAAAATCAAAGGTTCTTAATGTAATAGTGTCTTATTACATCACACAAAAATTATACCTACAAGTTTACTTTACCTGTGAACTTTCAATCCAAAGTTTTAAGGTTTATAGTAATTCATAGTTTTCGACTTTAAAACAAAAACAAAAAAAAAACCTTTTTAATCTAACTCTTAAGCTTTTCATCATGTCTAGTCATCTTTAAGAGCCTCTTTTTTATATTGACTTTCAATTTTTCTTGCTTTCAAAAGTTATCCATTAGAAAACTCTTTCTTTTTTTTGTGTCAAACTAACTTTGCCACTTTAAAGTTTTTTTTTTTTGTTTGTTACCTTTTGCTTACATTACATTAGCAGATTATAAAGGTTCTCCTCACAATGTTTTTTTGACCTCTAAAACTGCAAAAATAGAAAATGTTGAAACACTGAAACTTCTAACTTCTATGCAAATTGTTCTTATCTAAAAGTAAGTTTTTCAACTTCCTATCACTACTATCAGTAGTTTCCTATACCTACCTACCTACCTACCAACTGTCGGTCGTTTCACCACCATTACACCATCACTGCTTTGAACCATTCTATATAAAAGGTATAATAAACGTAAAACAAAATGCATTTTGCCTTAACTTAAGCTCAACTAAACCTACCTATCTAACAAAAAAAAAAAAAATCTAAAAAAGGAAGAAAAATAGATTTAAAAAATTTAACAAGGCACACATAGCTGAACATAATCCTCCTTAGCCACACAGTCAAGGGATACCTTCCTAATAAACACACAGATACAACCACTATGTATATAGAGTATGTGTTTCCTTACAACAAACTTGGACGTTTTCTGGACTTGCAAGATCTAATGAGAATCTTTCTTCCTGCACATTCTTTGAACTGGGTGACAGCCGTTGTTGCCACAAGAGAAGCTTTCACATTGACTTAAGTTAACCAAGTTTTTTTTTTTTTCTTTCTTTTTATCTGGGTTGTTGTGTGTTTTGTTTAGAGGCAGCATGGTATAAACATATGGAAACAGTCCCCTTCTATATCCTTGTAGTCTTATTCTTAGGGAGCAAAGTGGTTACAAAAAATGCCAAGTCCTTGAATGTGAGTTTTCTTTTATATTTCTATAGGGAGAAGAAAAGAAAACATCTGTTTGGTTGGTGTATTCTTTTTAAAGCAATTTTGTCCACCACTCGTGATGGTGTAGTGCTATTTAAAAGAAGAGCAGTCTTACCATCACACTATAGTCACTTTGATGGATAAGGACTTTCTAAGCAATGTCTTCAACCAAATGGGATACAAAACTAAGACACAACTGAAACAGAAACAGAACTTCGCAAGTTGTTGATGCTGAACAAAGTTTAAAATTCTCCTCCATTGCTGCTGACCCTCTTTTTTTTTTTTTTTAATTCACATATTTTTTTCATGGTTAATCTTTATACATAAATATCATCATGCAAAATAAAATTCCAGGATAAATTTTTGAAGAGTCCTCCAGAGTTCAGCTTGTCGTGCTAATTTAACCTCATATTTTTGTTCTGATGCTGGTTGGTCTTTCTTTCTCTTGCTACTGCTCCTTTCAGTGATATCTGTGTCTTCTATAAAATGACAGGAACATTCAGCTAAATCTTCGTGTGCCTTGCCTTTCATTGTTCTCGCAGCACGCTTCTTCACACAGTAGCTTATGATGGTATAAAATACCAAAGATATATCAGGATGCTCTCTGTCGGTCCGGATTTATTCAACTGCTTAACATTTCGCTATTTCCTATGTTCTTTTGTTGAGAGTGCAATGGATATCTGACATAATATTGGCTATGGCTTCGAATTGTTTTCTATTAAAATGTGAATTTCCACAGAAAGAGACAAGAGCATCATCTGGTCATGAAGAAGAACCGATTGTCATTGTTCGAATATATAAATATAGCGATACTACTGCCACAATAATTCTGCCGTTATTTTATGCTCTTTGTCTTCTCGAGAAAAGGATTCTTTAGAAAATTCTAGAAACAAAACTGTATAGGAACGGGCAGGAAGTTATATATGATACACTTAGGAATCAATGATTTAAAATAAAAATCACTTTATGAATTCGAAAACTAAGCTGTGCATTTTAGCAAAAAAAAAAATAGGACAATAGCATAATAGTTATCAAAACACAGAAAAACAATATTAAACTAAGTATACTTAATCTTAAAATTGAAATTAAATATTTAATAAATTGAAAATTTAATTAAATAGTTATCACTTGGTAAAATTTACCAAAAAATTGATTTTTCATTTAGTTTTTCATTAGAATATAAAATCAAATTTAAATTCTCTCTCGTGAATATTAATTTTGTCTACTATCTGTACTATTATTTTTTTTTATTTTTGTAAATATCTACATATTTAAAATTATCACTATAATATACATATACTTAGGACTTCGATTAAAAATCCCATAGCAATTATTTTGGTTGTTTTATCAATTACGTAACCCATTTAATGCAACGTAGATACATTATATAGTAATATAATATTAAATATAAAATTTTGTTATAGTGAAAATACTTGGGTCTTATCACACTCGTTTTAACATACATATACACACTACAATAGAGTTAATGCAAATTTTTAAACCAATTAGAACAAACATTAGATAGCTTCAAATCGTTTTTCTATTAGCCCAATAGAGTGGGTACATATACTCGTATAGTGCATGTGCTTTACTTTCAATTGACATAATTAGAATGCGATTTTAACCAATACAAAACAGTGGGATGCTTTATTTAGAAGTTTTTTTTCGAAATAATTTTAATTAGTTTTCATGTATTTAAAATATAATTAAGTTTAAAGTTTTTAATATCCAAATACAGTGGGATTTTTATATTTTTTTTAGTGCAAAACCTGCCTGGAATTTATTTTTTTGAATTTACTTAGTGAATAAAATTCACACTAAAAATATTTTTTTTATAAATAAATATGTATACATATGTAGCTAAACGATTTGGATATTTTTTTTGCATTAAAAACTTTAATAGGATTGTTTTGCGAGAATAAAAATGAAATGAATAAATTAATTCAAATAGTAACGAACCAGAAAACGATTAACCTATGAAAATTTGGTGGCTTAAAACAATTTTTTATTTGGTTATTATTATTTTTTTTTGTATTAAATTGCTTTTAAAATTTGCATTGATTAAACAAAAAAAAAACAAACGGTGTTTGTATATCAAAATATATTTTAGTTCTTTGAAAAATGCTTACCTTTCGCCCCTAGATCCGTTTTAAGCAATTATTTCCAAGTAGTTGTTTTTTGTTCATTTTCAATCGAAGTTTTGAGCTTCTCCACCTTGTAGCTCAGCTAGAAATAAGAAGAAAATATTGATAAGCAATTTTCTGATTTTTTAACACATTACTAAGCTTTTTTTTAGTTTTTGACATTTTCTAACTATTACGGGAAAACATTAATAAAAGTCAAAGTATTTTAGCAAAACTGTAAAATCGCTTTAATATCATATACTAAATCCATTTCGATTACTTTTGCACTTTTGTGTATTGGCATTCATGATGGGCATTTCTAGAAACGCAGTATTATGAGAAAATAAGTTAAACGACGGAAGACAACTAGTTTTTTTTTTTAGTTATAAAATTAAGAAATACTTAAAATTTTGCAATTTGAAGAATTTTACACTTTCCTGACATCGTTACAAAATTTCCAATTCTAGTTGGTTTAAGGATAATCTACGCTTTAAATATTACATCAACATCTTGAGCAAAAAAAAAAAATATAAACACTTCTCAGTATTTTTGATGATGTTAAATATTTGGTCATTCCATGAAAGCTAGCCATGAATATATAATTTTGATAAAATAAAACAATTCCCAGATTGCAAAAGCTATACCTGACTGATGTACAGTGGCTGAATTTATCCTAGCTCAAAATATACTTTGTTTTAGTAAAGACAAATTATTCCCATTCCTCTTTAAAATATGCAATTCTTTTTATTTTATACCAACAGAAATATGACAACAATGAAGTGTGTATCTATCAAAAGATAAAAAGACAAGGATACAAAATGGTGCCTTGTGGCTCACCAACTTCAAGTTTCAAACTCGAACGTCTTTATTTCCTACAAATTGATATTTTATTTATTAGCATTAAATAACAGGTTTAATGTTTATCTGAGAATTCTAGTAAATTTTTTTTTTTCAAATTTAATGATATTTTATGACCATTTGCACCACTGTACAATCATAGTGTATTGTAAAGCTCGTGCTGTTATTAAACAAACTTTACTATAGAAGCACATGCAAACACAAAGCTGCCGTTATCTTTTTGCCTGCCTTCCAATAGTTTTACGGCACGGTATATGAACATAGTACAGATAGAACAGCACAAACATACACATAAGTTTGCAGTCGGTTTATTACATCATAATTAATTTTGAAATATACACACAACCGGGGAGGGGGAGATCCCCTTCGTCAGTTTTTCTCGTTATAGTTATAAGTTGGTGGGAAAAACTGCAACCAGTCTAAAATACAATTTTGCTTGGGGTAGGCTAACTGCTTTATTTATACCTACCCCTATATAAATGTACATATATAGAGAAAAGGTAGGTTTGGAAAATCTACCCCTTCTTGTTTTACATCAACAGCATAAACTTGGCTAGAAAATGCGTTTAAAAACTGGCGGTTAGTGGCGCCTCGATTACTTCATACTTTTGATGGGTGTTTTAACGCGATAATATGATAGAAAAAAAAAAACAGCAACAACATTTTAAGCGAGTCTGTGATATTGTATAGCTACGAGTAGTATAGTCTTTATTATGCTATGCCTCAACCATGCTGTTGGTGGTAACACATGTTTTAATAATTAATATGCGTTTAACCTATTTTGATACTGAGTCACGATACATCGTTAGTTATTCAGTAGGCAAGGGTTGCTGGGATGATATAATATAGGTATGAATGGCAGGAGTCTATTCTAGGTAAATTGTTAGGTATATTGTTGCAGAAAAATACGTTAAGCAAACAACACTGTATTTATGCTTAAATAATTTTGTTGCTAATTTTTGTTTGTGTTGTGGGTATAAGTGAGTGGTAATATCATATAATTTTGGAAGCACTTTTCATAATGAGACATGAAAACAATTTGTCTGAAAGTGTTCTGGATAGGTACCTAGGTATATTGCAAAACTCATTTCCTTCGTTTGTGATAATGCGGAAGGGCAATTGTACATTTTTAATTATAATAGTCAGAGTTTACTGACAAATACAAATATTGGTGGGTAGTAGAATATAGAGATATAAACTAAATAAGTATATTATAAAGTTGTGATATGACCTTGTTTCTGAAAATTGGTCTATTTCTAATCTTTTAGTCATTTTTTTGAGGAAGTATTCAAATTTAAAATAAAAAAATTCTATTTTTTAAAACACTTCAAGTAAATCAGGATTGAGATATCTATTTTGAAGACTTAAGCATTATGGTAAATTCTTATGATTTTTTCAACTGTAACAGTTCTTAAAAGTTGAATTACGAGTTAAAATTAAATCTTGCATTTAAAATATTTTTTTTTATAAGAAAGGAATCGTTATTTTTTCAAACAGAAAAAAATTTATTGAAACCCATCTGAATCACCTCATGAGACATGATAAGCGTTTTTTTCAAAGTAAAAAATTCATTCTTTTAAAAATTAAAAGAAAAAAAGGAGATTGTTTTTTTTGAAATTTTAAGTTGTTAAGTGCCTACACTATTTTTGTTTCCAATTTTTAATGTAATTTAATTAATTTTATGTCAAAAAACTAAAACCAGAAGTTTTTAGAAGGTATACCTACTTTTAAAGATATAAGCAAATATGCATAAGAAAACGGGAAGTAGAAGCTTAAGAAAAATCGTCTTATTAAATTCGATCGTCTATAAGTAACTCAATAAACTTTAGTCCCATTAAAAAAACCATCAGTTGAATAGTCGAAAAAATAAGATGGACATTTTTTTTTTATAATACCCACACCTTGCCTCTACTGAAAAGATGCATTTTGAGAAGAAAGCATGATTGATACAAAAAAAAGGAATGATAGTAGAATAGTTAAGTAAAAGTAGTATAAAAGCTCGAGAAGGCCTTATTCCTTCGAAATTGAATTCTATCCAAATCATGCATCATGTCCATTAAAAAAAAAACATTTAAATAATTTATTCCCATTTAAAATATATGGAGCTCTCCAAATCCAGAAATCTGACCATAACTTCAAAACTGCTGCTGTACAGGACCATGGTCCTGCCAGTACTCACGTATGGATCCGAGACTTGGGTGCTTAGCAAAAGATACTCGGACCTCTTAGCCGCGTTCGAGAGAAAAGTCTTAAGGAGAATTGTTGGTCCCATATGAAAGGAAGTAAGGAAGTCCTTTCATGGCTCAAAGAAAACATCATATATCTTCAACCGATATACGTATCTTCTCAGACAGCCAAGCCGCACTTAAATCCCTAGACTCTGTCTCTACTAACTCACTAACAGCCCTAAATTGTCGATCATCTCTTACGGAGATGGCAACACAATTCAATATTCACCTTTGCTGGGTGCCGGGCCATAGAGACATTCCAGGAAATTGCAAAGCCGACGAACTTGCAAAAAGAGGAACTACTTTACCTTTGTTGGGTCACAATTCTAGCGTAGGCATGCCTTTAGCTACAGCAAACTATTGCTAAAGCAAGATACCACAGAGAGAACAAACTGCAGGTGGAACAACATAACCACCTGTACAGCGACAAAATCAATCTGGCCTAAACTTAGTGCCAGACGCTCTTACCAAGTGATCTCTCTGAGTAGACTGCATATTAGCTACGTTATTGGTGTTCTGACTGGACACTGCTTAATAGGCAGACATGTCGAATCAGTTGATCAGTTTCGAATCAGTTTTGGAGTCTACAGGGTTCGTGCAAACCAACATCAATTTTTATAAATACGGAATAGATTATCTTTCAGTCATGTCGTTTTTTTTTTTTAATTTTATCACATTCCTGAATCTTTAAATGAGAATGAATTACCAAAATATTTTTTTTTATCCAAGTTTTTTATTCATACCTATGGGAAAGCGGAAAATAAAGTGAAAATTAAGTTTATTTTTTAACTTCAACTGATTTTGGCGAACAAATTCTTAACCCTGGAATTTTAGAATTAGAATTTTTTTTATTGCCATTCTAAAGTGCCAATTTTTTCAAATTCTTTCGTGACAGTTTGAAATCTGTATTTAAAAAACGCACAATGATTTTAAAGGTTGCGAGCGATTTCATGTGAATTAATTTCAGATTATTGAAATATAAAACCAACGGAATATATACTTTTTTAAGTGGTGATCATATTTCCCGAAAAAAATAACGATTCACCTAAAAAAAATTGACACGATAAAAAAAACTGCCATTCACTCAATTTGATATGATGGCACTTAAAATGATGGTTATTACACCTTAAGTACATATATCAATCTCATCCGGACAAGGCACAACTTTACTGGAAGGTTCATTTCATGCTCAAATGGAATTCAGTTAGATTCCCAAGCACACCGAATGCGCCATCGTCCCATAAAATACCCCATTAGTTATTTTTTATAGCTTGTTTTGTATACCTAATATGTTTGCTCTAATCTGGCGCATTTGCCATCATCACCAACAAAAAAAAAAGCTAATTTCCTTATATTGATATTTCACAAGTCATTGACTTAAGTCCTATTATAACTTTATCCTCTGAATAACTCGAACCTGCCATTAGAAAAGAACTTCATATTTTCATTTTTGTACATTTCTATAATTCGTTTGGCATTTGGCACCAGTCAGTGTACTGAAATTGTTCATTCGTATGCAAATATAAAAATGTAAATAAATATAACATATTATTATCTGAGCAAAATAACAGTAAAATAACAATTTTTGGTAAGCACATTTCAATTTCCTCCTCCCTTCGCTTTCATTGTTATTGGAATTCTGAATAAAACAGCCTGTCTATATCCTCATATATTTTATGTGTGAAGAACTCCCCCTTTTTGAAATATTCTATACGATAAATCTGAATGAATTGTTTTAATATTTCCTACCAATTTTGAAAATATTCCAAGCACATCGTATTATCATTTTTCGGAAGTAAAATAGCATGTTTCCCGGATAGGCAAATAAATAGATGATAGTGACTAGGTAGTAGGTATCTCTATCTATGATTCGGTGAATTGAAAAAGGCACGCATCAGAAACAGAACAGAGAACCTTTTCGATATACGAGCATTGTTTTTGAAATGAAAATTGTTGTGAAAGTAATGAAAACCTGTGGCATTCTGTTGAAAGGAAAGTGATGTAGGGGAGGATTACACAGACCGACAAATAAAAGAAAAAAAATATATATTTGTTTCACCTTATTGCGGTGGGGGCACGGGCGTGCGGCGTGGTGCGGTGCGGCGGCGGAATATCTAACATTTTCGTTATAAAATATAATTTGCATTTTCATTGAAATAACATGCAAACACAAAATGCTTTGATAAAATGTGGTAAACATTTTTTTTATTTGTTTGTTGTATATTTATTGAATCTGATATGATATTCATCCTGAACACGATGAAGGAATATTGCCAACATAAAATCTGTTTTTTTTTTGTTGTTGTTGTGAAAATGAAAAAAAAAATAATGGTAAATAAATGGCCATTTATGAATCAAAAAAAATCATCTATTCAGTAGTGTTAGTGTTTACAAAGTGAAATAAAGCCAATTCGGTCTAATTTCATTTTTCGAATTTTGATTTATTTTGATGAATATAAAAAAATTTATAAGTACACAAAAATTCGTAAACAAGTAACAAAAAATATTTATTCAACAAAAAAGTAATAATATTTTTCATAAGAAAAACAATTTATGCATATACACCTACAATATGAAGGTTCATGCGATTTTTCCTTAGAATATTTCGTGTGCTATTTTTAACAATTTTTCTACAAATTGGGCACAGAACTGGATTTTTGCCTTTTAAATTTCTCTCAGAAATTTGAATACACGTGTAAATGTGAATCATGTTTGAACGAAGCTATAATTGCATTAAATACTTTACAAGGAAGTAAATAAGAGAATATTTTTAATAAAAGACAACAATAATTATTTCAGGTATACCCTTTCAAAAACAATAGTGATGGCTCTAAGATGGAATGTGGTGTTGGTTCAGGAATTTTGTTCCGAGGCTCTTAACATCTCCAATTCTTTCGGACTACCAGGCTTTGCAAGTGTATTTCAAGCTGAACTACTAGCATTTAGAGAAGCACGCAAATTGCTCAAATTAAACCAAAATCGTCCAGCAATGTCGGGACGAACTATCAAGTCTGAACATTAACCTCCGGGTCACTCTCATTTGAGTCCCTGGTCATGGTGACATAGAGGGTAATGAACGGGCTGACGAGTTGGCTCGGCCCTTCATATAGCTTATTACCGGTAAATGTAAACATATCTCTTCGTGCTGTGAAGAGACACATTTTCTCGATTTTTCACAATGAATCCAACACCAGGTTTACAAACTGTGTCCTATATAACAACTCACGCTCTCATGAACTTTTATGCAGACCCAGGCACGATTTAGCCAGGATCACAGCAGTTTGTACTAGGCACTGACCCATAGGGGAGCATGCAAGAAAGCTGGGAATCCCCCACAACTCTCACTGTCGTAGCTGTGGATACCCACAAAAAAATGAAATTGTGGTTCATTTAGAATGACTTCCTTTGGGAAAGCATTCCTCGATGACCCAAGTGAGCTTTCTGAGAAAAAAAAAATAATCAAAGATAATCAAATCTTTCTGAATGCGACGAAATGGCTTTATATCATTCCGTTTTAAATGTCTATTAGGTTGACACGAGTAAATGGTACCAAAACGGCGCGCGGCGCTTTCCAGCGTTAATTGAATCGCTAGGCATAGTGAAATAACGCCGAGCCTTAAAGTTCGTTCTTATTTCACTTTTACAGAGTGAAATAAGGCGTTATTTCACGGCACTTTTTCACATGTTGTTCTACTCTTCGGGCTGCAATGATCGGTGAAATAGATTTGGCGTATTTCAGAGAATCATCAGCGTAGATCAAATTCACGGCATTTATGGGTTGAGGTATTGGTTGTGTAGATTTTGTAAAGATACAGCCCAAGCTTCGATCATTGAGCAATTCCTGCTGTAATGCTTGTGGTTGTTGATTTGCTGCTTTCAATTTCGACGAAGAATAAGAAAATTATTTTTATTATTGAAGGGGTTTTGTATTGCTTGTCATACGTGCAGCTTGCTGCCTGTGAGATTAATTTATATTAAAGGTTTTTGAATGAACAACAACAACTTGTGTGTGTTACCACCAAGTTCAATGGCTGGAGTTATAGCTATTTCACGGGGACCAACCCGATCATCAGACTCCTTTCAGTGGTGCTAAGTCGCTAATGTTCAATTAATTTTGAAAATTGCCCGAGCGAGGCTTGAACTGACGACCTAGCGATTGGGAGGCCGACGCGCTACGCACCGCACCACCGCATCCACTTGTTTATTGTTTATTATTATTAAAAATCCAATAGCAGTTATTGATAGCTATTGAGAGTGCTAACAATGTTTTTTTGAAACCTCAAGGGTGGATATAAGGTAGAATGTTGCTCCCGAAATCCCGAAAATGTGCGTGCTGAACGCCTTCATCTTCTGAAGAATTAGTCCTTCCAGGATTTTGCTGGTGTTGTTCAATAGAGAGATCGGTCGACATCCTGAAATTGTATTTTTATTACCTTTCTCAGGTATCGGCGTTGTTGACAAGCCTGAAAAAAAGCTGAAAATTCCTGATAACAAGGCAGCCCTCCATTGCGTTTGACTCTCGAGCATCAAACTATATCCAGAACCATCAACATTTTAAAAAGGCTGACTTGAGGCTTGCTTGACTGTAGATATTGGTCATCAATGTATAAAACACACAAAACAAGTTTTCCTTTGACATATTCAACCCAAATCAACACTAAGTCCTAAAACCCCACTCGAAAATTAAAATAAAGACTTCAAACTAAAATTTCAAATGAGTGAAACAAAAATGCCAGCAAATTTTTAAATTAGACATTTATGCAAATGATTAGTGTCTCATTATTATAAATTCATTATTTCGTTTTCTTTTTTGTCAATAAATGACTTCATCATTTTCCAGTGAAAGTTTTTAATCGACTTTATGAAAAGTTCAAAGTTTTTTTGTTTGAAGAAATAAAAAAAGAAAAGAAAGTTTTTTGAAACTTGACACCCATCAAACTTACATAAATAGTCGCTTTTTTGTTATTATTCATGTGATTTTATAATGTATAGAAGTTTTTGAAGACCTTGGTATGTATACAAGTCGATTGGGGACTTGTACGACTATAAGTCTATGAATACACATATTTGTCACTCAGTAACATCGAAAACTTCCCATCACAAACAAAAACCCTAAAATCAAAATTGTCACCATAGCAGTGGACTTTTTCATATTCAACTGAAAATTTTCACTAACCCCTAAAAGGACACTCTATTAAAATCCCCTTTCATACAGTAGGTAGGAACCTAAAAGCCATTCATCTAAAAAATGACAGCTCGTTCATCGTAACCTGTTGTTGAAATTTATCCACCATCACTGCCACATGTTGCTGATGCTGATGCTATGTATACAAACTCCTTCGTTATGTAAACCTTACTTCTTATATTTTTTTTTTATTGTTTTTATTTGGCACTTTGAAGTAGCGAATTTGGGTCGCTCCTTGACGTTTTTCCTTCCTCCTGGAAAATAGCCAGAGGTGATGTAAGTCCTGAAGGCATTCGATATAATATTTAAAAAAAAAAAAAAGTTTCTGAAGCGCAAAATGGCGGAACCTAAATACACTCAGACAGAATCGCTTTTGCCTGTCAAATGAAAGAAGATGGCCCAAGGACGAGTTATATAAAAGGAAGAAAACGGTAGTATAGGTACTCAGTTTCGTCCTTATGTTCCTAATAGCACTTGTCTCTGTTCACGACAATATCCTACCACAATTATTGCGCCACATAAGCAAAACTATTTCTTACGATTTTTTTTTTTTTATTTTTCATTCTTCATTGCTGCTGCTACAACAAAAAAAAAAGAACACAACAAATGTCAAAGCCAAAGATAAAAGAAAGATAAGAGAAAGGAACGTTTCTTTAACCCGACAACACAAATCGTTTTATGTTTCCATTCATTCTTGCTTTTAGCTGAACTGATTCAAATACAAAAACAAAATGGACTAAAAAGCAAGTTGAACATAAAATTAAGACTGCAATACTCCTTATAGCGAGCCATGATAGAAAGTAGTGAGAGAGAGAGAGAGAGAGACTTCAAGTATTAATGACATGCAAAAGCTCCATTATGTAGGACATTAAGATTTTTTTTTTCTCGCAACTATTATGCTACATCCTTTATTACCAACTTGTGGTTGTGTCATCTCATTCCTTATGTTCTTTATATTTTTTTTTTTATTTTTTTTTGTATGTGCCGTTCATTGCTTCCAACTCATTATAGGTACCTACTATAACCGAAAAAGGGAAACAGATGCTTTTTGAAACGGTATAAGAGCACGCTGTGCTGCACGAAAAAGAAGAAGCTAAAACGACAAAATCCGATTAGGAAATTGAGAGCAAAGGAAAAATTTACAAAAATTAGGGAATACGAAAACTACGAGGAAAAAATAACCAAACATACTAAAACCCATTGAAAAAAAAGGTAGTACATATATTCTAACTATATTCGCTACCACACCACAGCACACCGCCAACGCTATTTCCTTAGCAGGACTTAAACCTGAGCAAAGAGATTTAAATGTAGATTTCGGGTTCCAATTTTGGTAAAAGTTTAACCTCTATAAACCCTGCACCCATCAATCAAAGGGGTATCACCATCTGCGGATAGAAGATACAAGGATATTTTTGTCTGTGACTGTTAAATTTATAATGAGGTTCTTCTACGCCACCGTGCCGGTGGTGTACGAGTGCTTATAGGTATGTACTAGCTGTTTTCGGGGCGGTGTGGTGCGGTGGCAGAGGGATGGGGTAATCTCTGTATATGCCAAGCTATAAAAACCGCATATATAAATTGCATGTCTCTGTGGTTGCGGAGCAGTTGGGTTTTTGCGTTAACTATACTGAGTTTTGGATAGAGGTGTAGATACCATACATATATGGTGAACGTGTGTTCAGAGCTAGAGAGTTTAGTCCTTGAACTGGATAATCATTTGGAGGCGCATAAGATTTATGTTTTTTTTACGGCTTAGAATAATTTTGTGTTAGAGATACATAGGTAAAACTAGTCTCTATATGCCTCATGTATAGCAGAAATTATAGGCTCATAGTTATTTGCAGACAATTATAATGCATTTTGCTAAACACAGAAAATATACAAAATACTACCCCTACTTACTTAGATCCTCAGACTTATTGCGTCCGTTAGTTTCCCTTCACGGGGCACAGGGCCTCTACTACTCCTACGTGCCATCGTGTACGGGTCCTGGAAATGCATTTCAGCTCTCTCCAACTCTTCCTCAGTTGTGCTGGTTCCTCTTCGAGAGTACTTCGCCAAGTGCTTCTAGGTCGGCCTGGTCGTTGGCCTGTCTGACTCGCAATGCATTCGTTACCCTTTCCAAACGTATGGCGAATCCGCTTAAGTCTTCGTATGATAGAATGGGTTCCTGTCCTGTTCATCATTTGAGAATTGATTTCGCCAGAAAATCGTCTAAATGTTGCGTAGACATCTATTTAGCGATTGCAGCTTTCAAATGACAGCAGTTGTAACTTTCCGTTACCAAGAGTTGCACCCGTAAGAAAGCACCGATTCAACATTGGAGTAAAACAGTCGTAGCCTATATAATTGTTTCTCCATTTTTTGGACAGCATACCAAACGTAGCCTTTGCTTTCCCGATTCAGCTGTTAATGTCTAGATCAGTTCCGCAGTCAGAAGAGACAACATTTCCAAAATATTGAAAATTTTCAATTTTCTGGTTGTACAGAAATATCTACTTGAGCAGATGAAGAAGTTCCACGGCTGATTGCTTTTATTTTTGCCGAATCTTTAGCCCGACGATTTCAGCTTTTCTCTTCACCCTTGATCCGCGTAGTCCAGGTGTTTGAATTCCTCCATTTCTATTCGACAAAGCTACACTGATCGATGAAGATCCGCGAACACACGATGCCATTTAAATTATTTACAAATTTGTCTTGAATTTGAGGAAAACATACTTATCAAGAATGCAATCGTATTTGAATCACTGAGGAAAAATACTTTTTTAAGCAATCAGAATACATTTGTTGAAGCCACTAATGCGCACATGCTCCACTAAGCGTATGCACAGTTGCCACCAGAAAGGCGCCAATTCAAAAATGTATTTTTGATTAAAAGTATACCTTACCCTCCTTGGTTCCAAGGAATTTTCAGACAAAATTGCATTTTCAAAATTAAAATCAAACATTTCTAACATTGACCAATGTTCCTTAAAAATTTCAAGTCTCAACGCTAATTTCCCATTTTTGGAGTTTTTACAATGACATCTCTTCAAATTCTATTACTTAATAATTCTCTTTCTTTGCCAAAAAGACTTTCTATCAAGAGCATTTCGAAAATATATTTTCTTTGAAAATTGTTAAAAAGCCGGATATGTATGTAAGTAGCTAAACTACATTCGATAGTACCTTCCTAACAGTCAATCATGTACGTAATAGACAATTTATGATAATGTAGCTTTTGTATGCTTTACTGCTTTTAATTCTTTGAAGAAGTATCTCCGGATCTATTATTTTCTTTCTTGAATAATGGAATCCAACTCTTTGTTCTCAAATTCAAGATTTTTTAATTAATGTTCTTTCTATCGATAGTAAAGGTAAAAAAGGCAGATTACTTAGTTCTTAGAAAAAAAAACTATAAAAATCCACATTCTGTGTGACATAAAACTATTATATGATCGTCTTTGAACGAATGTACAATCCTTAAGTCCAATTGTTAGGTCCGTCAAGATAGCGCCACCACAACAAAAATTCCAAAATCCAATGATGCAATAATTTGTTGCTAATTATGTTGCTGCAATCTTCCCCGAGCAACAAATTCCACTCCCCTTTAAACCTGTGGTGATCCTAGCATAACGTCAAGTTAGCACTGCAACAAAATAAATATAGAAATCTGATGATGAAGAAATAACGAAGATATTTGTTGCTAATTAGTTGCCGCAAAATAAGCTGAGCAACAAATTGTCTTGCACCATAACAAAAACCGATTCCACCTAAAAATTACCATACGGTGATGTGAGTGGTACCAAACTAAAGATATAGTCCTTTTCAAAAAGGTAAATTTCACCTCTTAACTCCCACTTTTTCATGCCCAAACTGCCTCGTGGAACATGTGGATCTTATGGCGGTGCTAACTTGACGTCAAGCTAGGATCACCACCGGTTTGAGGGGGAGGGGAATTTGTTGCTCGGGCAAGATTGCAGCAACCAATTAGCAACAAATTATTGCATCATTGGATTTAGGAATTTTTGTTGTGGTGGCGCTATCTTTTTTTTTATAATTTGCGCACGCTCCAGGGGGATTTTGTACCCTTTATATGTTCAACACAGCGCGGGCGTGAAGGATAGGTCAGGATAGTAATGGAAAGGTGTGTGGCGTGAGGTACTGAGACTAAAGGTGGTGGTTGTCTCAGATTTTATATCCAGGGTTGGCGGCTGGGATAAAGCGGAGAAATGCCGTGTCTTATATCTATGTCCCTTAATAATTCACATTATTTTGTTCCTTGTCATATTTCTTAGGCACAATGTTGTTAGTTTTATGCCTGAACAACATGTAATGAGTAAACCAGCAGCGGCCCAACAATGATCAATGATAATGGAATAAAAACATGACATAGAACTACGGCAGGGGTCGAACCTGTGACCATGAGGTTGACAGGCGACCACGCAAACCATCGCGCCACGACCAACCCCAATACATATCTTGATGGACGTCCAATTGTTTGTATTTTGAGACACATAATATGGAGCTTTTACTGATAAAGGAATTGGTTTTATTTTATTTAGAATTTTAAGGAAACTTGACAGATGAATATTAAAACAGCCTTGGGTGAACGAATATACCTAAATCTAATAATTACATCTTTTATTGTAACCCATACAACATATCACATTATTCGAATCGGTTTAAATTGAACAAAAAAAAAATAAAGCATTCAATTTGAAAATGTGCGGAAAATGTAAAATAATTCAAGAGAGATATCGCCATGTTGAAAATGTAATAAATTTCAATGAAAAATTCGATCTTTCCGGTAGCAATTCCTCGCTACATCACATTATACATATACATGTACATGTACTTAGGTATATGTAAAACAAATGAATTCATTTTGCCACCACAAAACCTCCCAGTCCACCGATAAAATTAAATAACCACATTTTGTAGGGTTTTTCGCATCATCTTTTCATGGAGGCAGGTACTTGTATGCAAATCGCTATGATTCCTTCAATTGCATTTTGCCAGCCAATTACACCATTTTTTTTTGTTGTTGTTGTGTCTGTTGGTGTTTATGTGAAAGAGATTCAAAAGATTTATGAAACTAGGATAACATTGCAAGGATATTTAATCTATATGCATGTTTAAAGGAAGAAACACGAGCTTATGGATATATCTGCAACACAACAAAACTAAACTCCTCCAGAAATGCATGCTCAATATTTCACTTCGCAAGCAAAGTTCCAAGATATCATCGGCGCGGCTCGGCGGCGTGTTTCATCACATGCACCGGATCTCGACACGGAGGCCCGGCCCCGGGTAATTAATTGAAAACCCTATACGCGTGGTTTGTTTTATTCCATTGAAATAACATTTGTTCAAAAGTTTCGAAATTGTAGGGGCTGTACTGTGTGCCTGATGGTGATGGAGAACAACGTGTTTTACAGCTTTGGAATAATTGCAGAGTGAATTCCCTTATCAACTGGAGGTAGTGATTTTTCCCAAAGGAAATGACCATTATTTCATTCTTATCCTTATACCTATCTTTTTCTATATCTATGAAAAAGGAAGAAGAAGGAGATGGTTTGGGTTGCAAATATAAGATAACCACCTTCTTCAATAAGGTTAACAAATGAATGTGCGGCAAGGAAGTTCTGATAAAAGAAAAAAAGACCACCAAACTTATCCTTTTTGGAAATATCTATTTACATATTATTCCTAGCTAGCTATTTCTATGAAAAAAAAGGGAGCCGTGTGTCTTAAGGATTCTTTTTTTTTCCAAACAGAAGAACCATCAGCCCTTAAAAACCAATCCACTTGATAACATGTAAAAGAAGAGTAAAATTAAAAAAAAAAACTTTACAAACTAACATGAAATGAAAATTAATTTTGAATACAAAGGAGGAGGTCCTTGGAAAAAAAAATTGTCTGAGTAGGTATAGGTTAACTGGTGTATTCTTAAGCTTAGTTAGTTCAAACGAAAACATAACATGTAAGAACTTGGATCCCGAAGAGCAACGAACAAAGGAGTTTTTAAAAAAAAGCTGTTTCTACCAACATACATATGTACATGTATGAAAATTGGTTGTTAAATAAAAGCAGCAGAGGGTTCCCTTTGTATGTTTGAAATGCGATACAATATAACATATACAACTCACATAAATCGGATTGAACTTTGCTATTTTTTTTTTCATTACTCCCTGTATAAGGATGAATATTTTTATTCAGGAATGGGAGGATTGTTTATTTGAATAAAACTATATGTGCGTTCAAATACATATTGCATATGCGAAAATGAGCCACAGCCAGTCCCAGAAGCGAAAGCGCCCTTGTTATTATCAAAATTTTTTTAGCATTTTGGAACTTAATACTTCAATCATCTTCATCGTCATCGGCTCGACAACCGGGGTCCGGTCCTGGTCTCCTTGAACAAGTCTCTCCACCCATCCCGGTCTCAAGCCGACGCCATCCAGTTTTGCACCCCTAGGCTTCCGGCGTCCTGGTCTACGCCATCTCTCCAGCGCAAGCATAGTCTACCAAGCTGCCGTCTATCATAGAATGTACCACAAAGGACTTTCCGAGCAGGTTCCTTTTCACTCATGCGAGCTAGGTGCCCTGCCCACCGGAGTCTACCGAGCCTAATTTTTGTACAATTCATGATTGTACCGTCCTTCCTCACGTATGGGGCCAACAATTCTCCTTAAGACTTTTCTCTCGAACGCGGCTAAGATGTCGGAGTGTCTTTTGCTAAGCACCCAAGTCTCGGATCCATAGGTGAGTACTGGCAGGATCATGGTCCTGTAGAGCGGCAGTTTTGAAGTTATGGCTAGATATCTGGATTTGAAGACCTTTGACAGACTTTAGTAGGTTCTGTTGAAATACAATACTTCAATGCTTTTATTTAAAAAAAAATTCGCAAGATTTTCGAAAAATTAAAAATTTTGCGAACTTTTTGTTATTTTTTTTTTAACAGGCCTCTGAGTTTGTATCAGAAGCGCGCCGATTTTCATGACGAAAAATTGCTAGGGTACTGGAGAATGCTATAAGAAAATAATGTTAACTTTATTTTTCAATCAATTTTCCAAAAAAAAAGTCTAATTTTTTCGATAAAATTAGCCCTTGTTAGTAAAATCTGCGAATATTTTGCTACAATTTTTTCAGGCTATACAAAAAAAAATTAACTTTCAGCGCCCTAAACGGTCCTGCGTTGGCAATGCATGCCTTTAAATTTGAAAAAAAAAACAGCAACAAAAATTTACGTGAGAGAAACACACAAGATGAAAAAATAATTACAAATGCAAATTAAGTGTACGGGGGTTGGCTTAATGTTATAAGTAAAATATTTAATTGAATAGTAAAACAAAGTTTATTTCTTGTTAAAGTTGTTTTTTTTCTTTTTGAAGTGAAAGAATGATGACAGGTGGTGCGAAGGTAAAAATGTATGTTCTCCTTTAATTCCCACGAACGAATGTGTTAAGTGGAGTGAAATAGGCATGAGATGGCCGTCCCCTTTTTAAGTCGTCTGGGACATACTTTATGAGTTTTTATACATTTTTTTCTTGTGGCAGAGAGAAGTTTAATTGGATTTAACTTTTTTTTTTAATTTTTGTTTAAGGTAATAAAAAATGGAAAAGTGTTAATGGGACTTTTTGATTTTATTATTTGTGTACCTATGTATTTGGGTTAGTTGGTAATTTAAGATGTTAAAGAAGAAACTAAATGTTCAGATTTTAATAGATTTATCAGGCAGAAAATACACGTAATTAAAAACATAGGTTATGTTATACGAAAGGTTGACGTAGCTGTCAGCATAAACTAACACAAGATCGCTGGTATTCTCCCAAGTGGAGCCTACGTCTTCATCCATGCAGCTTCTGCAGAAGGCGTTAGAGAAAGCACACAGCAATTGCTCCGTGCTTCCCAATTAGACATACAGCGTCCTGTAATGACACCAATTAGGGAGCTAATGTGCGATCTATTCAGGGACAACAAGCATCTAGATAGCCTCAGATTTATCATAGGCCAGATCTGCTTTGTCGCCACACAAGTAGTGATTGTATTCCACCTAAGGTTTGTTAACATAATGGCATATTGCACTAGCATGAGCTTGCATATAGCGATAGGTATACCAATCACCTCGATTACAGAATCCGAAAAATTTTATTGCCGCAAACTTGACTCGATCCACAGTCAACTCACTTACGCGATAAATTAGAAATAGAATCATAAAATCCGCCGGAAGATCTACATTACCGTTTCTTAAAACTTCCTTATCATTTTCAAAATTTCTTATCGATGATGACAGTTTTTGACCTTAAATTGGTATGTGAACTCTAAATTTCCTGGTTCGAGTCTCGACTCGCTTGTTTGGGTGCATGCCTGTACTAAAAATCACTATACGATAATGGAGACAGAAACACAAGAATGCTTGGTATGGATTTTTGTACTGAGCACCAGTAAAATTAATTAATTAATTAATAATTAATTAATGACAATTTTACGATTTTTACGAATTGGAATCTATTTGTTGTTCCTTTTCTGCAACAAAATCAAAACTATAAACAAAAACTCAAATGTTAAACTTACTTTTTCAAGCTATCCATTTGATATCCAATAACTTTTGTGCGGACTTGAAATGCCAAAATTCATATGGAGTTCGGATGGACTGATTATTTCATAATCGAATAAAATTTAAACCACGTTACCGACATTTATGAAAACTGAGTAAAAACTGAAAAAAATTGGCGGAAGCCATCCGCAGATCAATCATCGGATTCTGTAATCGTGGTGAATATTTTCCATACATGTAGGATAGTTCCATTTCTAGCGAGTTCATCAGCCTTACAATTGCCTTTTTTGTTCCTGTGGCCCGGCATCCAACAAAGGTGAATTTTAAACACATACATTCCCTTTATTCAAAAAATAAAAGTCAATCAAAATATCTTAATTTAGAGGCAATCAAATATATTTGCATATTTAAAATTATAAAATAACAAATTGTAGCTACTTAAAGTTAAATTCTTTGCACAGCCACAACTGTCATCCAATAACTTATTAGACATACACACAGGTTAATGTCCTAACGAATATATTTTTTTCTCATTTTCTTTCTTTTTTTTTGTGCTATCCAATATCAAAGCTGGTATATGACCAGGACGAGAGTTTCCTTGGAGCTGAACTGGACAACAAAAGTTCTGCCATTCTTCCCATTAAACCACAATACTAATTACACTCCATTAGACATAAGAGTACCTTTCATGTGGAACATTACCCAAGCAACGAGCGGACAATGAAGTTGAATGTATTTTCATGGATTAAGATAAGCGAATATGTGCGCTAACTTTATCCTTACACCTATGTCCTGTGTCTATTCGCGCTAGACATACGGCATGGGGTGTGGTAGGAAAGCGATGACGACCGACGACCAACAACCAACGACGACGTCGCGCCGCGCCGCTCCGACAACGGACGAACGGATGATGGGGGACAACATCACACGGCATTAGCAAAAGGATAAAGAAGTATAATGCTGCGTGAGCCGCCATTGCCTCTGCACTTACCTTGTGTTTTACTCGTCCTTATTTCTCTGTCTAAATGTGAAATTATTGTCACACTCTATGTGTGGGAATATAATCAACACATACACATACTCATAATGCTTTTATAATAGGTTTCAGTTACCTTTCAACGATTTCTATGGAAGCACACAGAGTGAGTTTTTCGTATATAAAAATATGACAGGATATTCTTATACAAGGGCTCTTTGCTTGGCTTCTCAGAGTGCGCGGTTACTTAAAGAGAAAAGGATGTAGTTATTTAAATTAATGTGTTGTAGGTAGAACTGATGAATTCTGCCTTGTAACGGATCTATTTCATTACCTTTATCAAAAGCAAAAGCAAGAGAATAAGAGTTTTGCATTTTTCTTTCATTAAAATAAAAAATTATTTTGGATAATAATAATGTATTTTCTTTTGCAAAAAAAATTATGTCTGACACATACATACGTACATGTATAATAAGGATGTTAGATAGGTTTATGCAGATGAAACTTGAAAACTCATATATCCAGGATCAAGGAAAATAATTGGAACTTGAACTTTTAAGGATATATTTTTGAGTATACACAGAGAAAAAAGATTCAAATAAAATAGAAGAATGGCTTTGCATTTAAGAAGAAGATCATATCAAAACAATGGAGAAAGTCAAATTGGACAAATTAAAACAGCCGGCCGTTACGAATATGGAATCTCTCCATTGCATGCTAGAATCAGCTAGATGGAATTTTTTGGAACTTGCTTAATACCTACACTCCGACAGGAGGAGGAAGATTGAGGATTTGGAAATAGAAATGATGGAAACACTTCAAGGAGATTTTTTGAACAATCGGAGGCAACCGCTTTAATAACTGGAGTCAATAAGGAGGGTTTAACTTGGATCAAAATAAAACTTAATGTTTTGAATTGCAGGGAAGAAGTGAATACAATTAAATTTGATGGAAAGTACACTAAACAAAAAACCGCACACCAAATCTTCATAAAATGTTGGTTCATAGTCAAAATATCATCGAATACCAATCTCTACCACTTGGAGAATTGTCTGAAGAAGCCCAAGAGTGAAGACTTATTCATTTCGTTTGAAACAGTTGAGCGCATAAGATTGAGAGATTTTGCTTGTGTGCAGGATTTAGATTTGCACAGTCTAAAATTTGCACATTTCTACTCAAACGATTGTATGGGAAATACGAGTATATATGAGTAAATGAATGTAGTTTTCTTGTGAATTTGCGCCACTGCAGCTGCGCGCCCTGTGCATTTGCACTTCTCGCACATATGGTAGGGCCGGCCCTGACCCCAGAAGATCTGAAAGCCCAATACTCAATAGTTTCCAAGAAATTTAATAAAGAGTCCGCCATCTAACGTTTTTTTTCAACTAGTGCTTGTTTCGTGAATGGGAACACTTAGCTCATGTCTGATTTGACAGATAATTAGTTTTAATCCTTCCGCTGAACGAATATGGTTGTGTATACGCTTGAACAACTGACCATCCTTCGCTTCGCTAAGTGGGCCTGCGATCGACTTAGAGAAGATGCCGATTTTGCCAAAAAAATCATCTTTTCAGATGAAGCTTATTTTGATCTTGGCGGCTATACAAACAAACAAAATTGTCGCATTTGGGGCGCATACATTGAAAAGCCGATACTGGGTGAGTCACTATTTGGTGCGGATTTTGGTGCAGAGGCACAATTGGGCCACTTTTCGTCGAAAATGAGCAAGGAGTAGCCGTTACAGTCAATGGCGATCGTTATCGGGCCATGTTGAACGAATTTTTGTTCACAATAATTGAAGATTAGGATATTGGCAACATTTGGTTTCAACAGGACGGCGCTACGTGCCACACAGCCGAAGCTATACACTCGATGTTTTGCGCCCTGTTTTTGAAGATCGCATATAATATTCAGTAGTTTTTTTATAGCATTTTCAAAAAAAAAGTTAATTGGCACCCGTTACTTGAATGTAAATTTTTTGTTTCATTTTCATACAATTTAAAAAAAAAAAATTTAAATGTGTTTCCCCACTGTTTCACTCAATTTGGGTTGTTTTCTTTTTTCCCCACTGTTTTACTTAAATTAGACTCAAATTACTTCAAAAATTATTTTATATTATTATTTTTTCCGAGTGTCATGTCCGTTCGAATTCTTAAACACAAAACTTTAGTAGAAAATTTACGAAGTGCGTACCTACTGTAAAACACATTTTTTTAATAGTTTCCAATAATTTTTGTTGCTTCTTTTTTTTTGGCGCAAATTCAAATCTTAAAAAAATGTTGCCTACTTGCCTTTGCGTTCCGAAATTCGGCCTTGAGACGGCCTTAGAAACACACTTCAATATTTTATGGGACATCATTTAACTCTACATATAACAGTAATTTTTTTTTTTTGAGAAATGAAGAAAAAATAAAAAAATAAAAATATTTAATTGACAAAGCAACAAAAAATGGAATTTGTGGTGCTACTTTATTTCCCAGTTGATTCTTAAAATTCAATGAAATAAAACACTCTGTGAAAGCTGAATACAAAATTCCTCTTTAAATTCTTAAATTAAGAATATTAATTTTAAAGAGAAAAAAATATGTATGAAAAGTTGTTTTCCTTATGATTCCCTTTCACAATTTAATTTTCCTTACTGACTTTAAAAATTATTTAAACCAAGGATACATTTTGCAAAAGGCCTGACTCATGGTAGGTAGCCGATGTCATTTAAAGAGTCGAAGTTAATTAATTGATTTAAACACCCTTAAATTATCACATGGCTTCTTCAAGGATTTTTAATTCAATTGAATAATGTACTATTTAACTTGTATGTAGGTACATATGTATGTATTTTAAATTATTTGTATAAATTGTAGGTTTTAATTGGTGCTGAATCAAAACAAATTAGAAATAAGATAACTACTTACTTTCATTAATTTTTAATCAAAATTATATAATAGTCCTTAGTTGAATTTGTTTTCTGAGTTAAAAAATGTTATTGCCCTATAAGTGATAATTAATCGAAATTTAATTTTAATACCTAAATATTAAAATTTTTTAATTTTCTTAATGACGACAAAAAATTGCAATTAAAAACATCGCCGGCGTACGGTCCTTTACGGTACGATGTCTTTGACATCAAATTAATTAAATAAATAAAACACTCAAAACAAAACTCGAATTGAAATTGAATAAGAAAAAAACAAATTAAATTGATTCACAGCAATTTCTCATTGCCTTCATCAATACTCTACTGACTGAGATGTCAAGTTTCCATCTCAATATTCTCGACCTCGATCCTCCTCCACACAATATTTCCAGCAGCAGTCATCGAATTCACACTAAGAACTGCAAATTATTTCTAAAGTAATTGACTGCAAGAAAATAATCTCCATTTTTATCCTTGGATGCAATTTTCTGCTCGTTTTATCAAACAAATTACAAATTGGATCAGGAAAATTGAAAGAAATTAATACATAAACGAAACGCTTATAAAAGAGAAAGAGAGAGAGAAAGAGGTACTTGACAATTTTGTTAGACGGATATGCATATACACATAGAAATATATATTTATTTGAAAACAGATATCATATCCTTGGTGGTTATACAACAACAACAAAAAAAAGGTTCTCAATTTTTTTTCCTACAGGACACTGTGTCCCAAACAATTGAAGTTTGAAAATAAAAATGAATTGAAAAATAAAAGAGAATTGAATTGAATATAAAACGTTCGAAAATTTTGTGTGTGGATTTAGGCAAATGGAGGGGAACACTTTTGTTGACTCTCAATCAGGCAATGCAATTTTTGAGGACAGAATATAAATCGGAATGCAATGGTTTTTTTTTGTTGTTGTTGTAGGTAGAGGTATATGTTTTTGAAATCACAAGTAATATGACAAATTTAGGGCACGTTTTTCATAACGATTTTTTTTTTTTCGAATTTAATATTTTCTATTCTTCAGTTGAGTGGCATATTTGAAAAATGACCTCTATTTTCAGCAAATAAACATTTTTGTCACTAAGTGCCACTGAAACTGAATGAGATTTATTTGTATAGCAGTAGAAAATCTATACCAACATTGTAAAAAAAAATAATGTAAGGGGGAGAAAAGCGATGGCAAATATTGGTCAAGTATAAGGCAATTTCAGTCTCATTGGTTTCTTTTTTATTTCTGAGTGAAATTAGCTGTAGATGTAGTAAAAAATCATTTTTGAATGAAGTTAAAGTTACAAAGAATTATATAAGTTCCCATCATGTTGGTATTAAAGAACTGATTCAAAGATATCTAAATTAGAAAATAAAGTAGTTCAATAATTTAAAAAAATAGTAAGCATACGCCCGAGTGTCCGGTACCACGAATGTGGTTTTTATAATTTTTTTTCTTCAAATACCATGACCATGATTTGATGATTTAGCTCCACAATTGATTTGTACATTTTGGAATTCAGGTTAATTTGCGTTGGGAGCCATTTTGAATTTCATGCGAATTTTGTTTTTTGATATGTGAACGGTACACCAGATTTTGTATAGGGTATTTTTTTTCAGAGGTATATAACTTTGAAATGGATTAAAACAAAGATGAATTTTTAAAATTGACATGAAATTGATTTTATTTATTTATTTATTGGAATATTAAATTACAATAAATAGTGGAATTTAAAAGGCATTAACAGTAAAGCCATCGGCCTTCTTTGTAGGTTATTGATTTTATTTAAAAGATAATTGTTTAGCATTATAGTTTAAATATGATTTTTGGCATATGAGCGTTAATTTTCAATCACTTTTTCCAACATTTGTGGTCGTATATCGGCAATAACGCGATTCACAGAAAATAGTCTAGCGAAGTTTAACCCCACCATTTGGGGGCCAATTGACCTATCCGAATTGTGAAACTATTACGGTTACCAAAAATTTCCTTCAATAAATTAATTGTGGCATAAGCTGTGTGACATGTTGCGCCGTCTTGTTGAACCAACAGCTTCTGCACATCATGGTCTTTCAATTGAGGAACGAAAAAGTGAGTAATCATGGCTCTATAGGGGTAACCATTGACCGTAACGTTCTGGGCAGCATCGTGATGCCACAGTCAGCAGCATACACTTGAAGATTTATATCACGGCAGTTTTGTTAACTAAAACATTTGCCCAGCAAAATGGTAAAAATAAATTTTGTTAACAATAAAAGTTTGGCAAAAAAAAATGGCAGCAGCCCCAAGAATAAAAAATTGTTCAAAATGCAAATTGTGACAAAAAGTTCTTAAAAAAAATTGTCAGAGAATCAGTGAAAGTTTTTTTTAAACTGCTAGAATAAAGACGATCAGTTCCCAAAAAAATATATTATCTAACCACATTGCAGTTGTGGGCGAGATACAAAAAGTATTAAGAGAAGTTAGAAAATTAAAAAAAAAGTTTGTCGAGCTACCATAAAGCAAAGTTAATTTTTTTGTATTTTAATATAAATTTGGTTTATTAATTCTGTGAAAATGTTTTTCAGTTCTTATCCGCCACGCTGATTATTTGCACTCAATATAGGTACATATATCAGTATAAAGGAAAACAAAATATTTATTTATCAATAACTCAAATTAGTTATATTTAATTAAATTGTTGTTTATTTATGATTCAGATATTTTGTAAATTAAACATAAATATTGACATAAAACGAAAAAAATAAAAATAAATATAAGCAGGTTTGATAAAATAAAAACAAAACAACACAAGTATACCTGCGTACAAAAAAAAATTAAATTTATCTATCTGCATATAAACAAATAAACGAACATAGTTAAATCATAAACAAAATCATGTGTCGCTTCGTATTATTTAAATTTGTTTTGTTTTTACTATACAAACATAAATTCAAAAATCAATCAATCCACCACCTCCACATTTACCACAGAGCATCGATGAGCACTGCCTGTACATATATACCTATCTATATAAATTCAATAAATTCAAAATCACTACATAAATATTCATCAATTCATTTTTTCCCCCATCCCATCGCTTCCTCCTTCTCTCCCCAACCAGACCACTATGCCTTCAATCTATCACCCTCAACAAATGAATCAGAAAAATAGTAAGAGTGAAAGCAAAAAAAAAAACATAAAATTCAATATACATAATTTTGCACACAACTCTTCTTCTTCTTTCTTCATATCTAACATGGATTTACACAGGCCAAAAAGAATCTTTTATTCATAAATTTCAACACAACTACGCATCATCACGAGGACGAGAGATGTTAGATTTTATTTTATCTTGTTTCATTTTAGTTAAGTTTTTTTTTTCATTTTTTTTTTTGTAGGTAGGTACATGTCAATTTTCGTTGAACGCATTTCATCAAAAGCTTTACGCTACAGTGATGTCCTGCGGCTTTGTAAGTGTTGCAACCGCACAACCCTCAAGTCTAATGGAAAATTTTTTCTTCTTGTTTCTCTCTTTTTATAGTAAGGTGTACTTTTTCCTTTTTATTTAGTTCATGTTGTTGTTGGCAGAGATAAACCAAGTTCTATGGTGCGTAAAAAGGGTGAAAAGTTCAAATGCTTGTTAATGTTCACACAGAACTTTAAGCTCCTATACTACATCCATGTACGAGTATGTGAAGAGTCCTTATCTCTATATGAATGTAGCCCACGTGAATGTTTTAAAACAACATAAAGAGAATATTTTATTTTATTAAATTTATTTATTAATTTGAAGTAAATAACAAATTATATTGAATTAATTTTTTGATGAAATTCTATTAAAAAAGACAAAAAAAAATTGTTAACACTGTTATCATATCTTGCTCTCCATTTATAGGGATCACAACAAAACATTGTTTGATTTTAATCAAATTTTCCAGCTCCAATTTACACATGGCCTTCCTAACACAAATTTTTTTGACCTAGTTGCCGCATTACAAAAACACAAATTTTCACACTCACTGACTGTTGTATTTTTTTTCGTTATTTTGAAAGAGAAACATTCTGCTACTTTCCACTGAGAGAGAATATCATTAAGAGAAACTCATCTTCTTAACATACAGTAATGTCCATTGTTGGTGGAAATGCAAAAAATAAAAGCTTTCCACGTGCGATACAGACGTTGTGCTTGTGTCCTTTCCTTCCCACATCCAAACAGCCATGGGAATAATTTTCATGGAAACCCTAAAATTTTCAAACAAATTTTCTCTTTTATCAAAACCAGTATAACGTGGAAAATCCTACAGCAAGGGTCCTTCATGTTAGAAAATGTTCTCTAGTACCCTTAATAATTTTGTTGTTTTTATTGTTTCTTGTTTCGTGTGAAAACGAATTTTCCGCAAACAACGACGCCAACGAACGGTTGCGTGAGTGAATCGTATTTCAAATTTCTCAATATTAAAAGAATTACGTTATAGGTTTCTTGTATATTTAAGAATAAATTCTTGGAAAGCATATTGCCGGCTTATAGTGCTAATTGGCATTTTTTTTTTGTTTTTCAAAAATTATATTCACGGAAAAAGTAAGTTCGAGTTTTATAGAAGTGTAACACATTCCAATTTAAGAAAAGAAAAAAAAAATAAAAAGGAAGAAAATCTACCTTGTCCTTTTTGTGTCAGATGATGTTGGCGTGAAGTGTGTGTTGTTCACGTGGTGAGCATTGAAGTTGAAATTTTTGTGTGTTTGAGTGCGATACATTTTGAAATTCCAATCTGTATGATTCATATTGCTTCTTACAATAATAACTTACATTTCAGTTATTGAGTGGAAAAATTCTTCAACGCTGAAAAAATACAACAAAAATGTTTTATTTATAAAAAAAAGAAAGAGAATGTGAAAAGTACGTGTACGCTTCAGTGGCCAGAATCAGTTGTGGAAATATTTTTAAAATTTTACCCATAGTCGGGTTGAGTGAATGTTCTTTTTTTGTTTAAATATTTTTTCCATGCGGAATTTTGAATTTATCGATTTTATCACATGAATTTTTTTGAAAATAAATAAAAAGGTGCGTATACACCCGAGTAACTTATAGATTGAATATTTATTTATATCGCTTGAATAATTTTGTTTTGTCTGAAGATGAAAATATGTATATTCGGGAATGCTTGAGCAAGCAATTATTTGTAGATATTTGAAATGTCTCACATATTTCCAGTTCAAAAATATTCACTAAAATAACAGAAACGTTGAGTTCTCCAGGCAGGCACATAGAACTACAACATGTATTCAAATGGAAACTAAGTCCAACGGCTTCAGAAGTTCAAATTAATTTTTAAAAAATTAAACAAATATTTGTTTTATTCCAAGAAACCTCAGCAATGGATTAATTTTCAAATAACAGCTTCAAATCAACAGTCAAATACTAACACGCGTTTTCTTAAATAAAAATATTCGTACTTTCCCTTAACCGTTTAGAACAAATACATGTCTTATACCTAACTTCCTGTCATAAATTTTTATTAAAAAAATAATTAAAACTTAACAAAAAGTAAGTACGTATACGCCCTAGGGGCTGCCAAAAATGTTGGTTCAAACTAATGTGGTTTCGTGTACTAAATAATTTATTTAATTTCAAAAGCGACTAACAACATGTCGCGTATGAATTAATTTCTGGTGTCAGTTGTCTTGGGTTTTTAAATAAATTATTTAACTTGACCATTCGGAACATGTGGCTTGTTCAAAAAAAAAAAATCGTGTCATAAATTCCTGGTTTTCTTTTTTCTGAAAAAAATTATTTTTTGTAAATCGATTTATTTAGAACACGAGATGCACAAGTTTGAGAAATGCAAACATTTATTTTGAAAAATTGTCTCAAAATTTCGATCAAAATATGGTGTGAATTAATAAATTAGAAGTGTCCAAGAATGTTTGCAATAAAGAATTCTAGACTTTTTTTGAATCAATACTAAATAATTTATAATGTATGAATTAATTCATGAGCTAAATTCGAGGAATTCAAGAAAAGGAATTATAAAATAAAGTTCGTATACGCCAAAGTAGCCGCTTATAAATAATAAATGAGCAAAAAGTGATATCAATATCTGAGTACTGTTAGAAAATTCAATTTGTACACTTTTATGTTTTTATTAATGCTCTTGTGTTTAGGTTTTCCAAAAAGATAGATATAGAAACAAAAAAAGAATAAATAAAAATAAAAGAATACAAAAAAAAAAGTGAACGAAGCTTGTAAAGTGAAAAAATACGGTTCTATATTAATAAATAAAACTTCTATCTCAAAACTTGAAACCGCGTCATCACTTCTGACTACCACAGACATAAAAAAAAAATAACTTAATAAGTTAAAAAATCTCCCTTTTGTCATTTTATTTCCTATATAAATCTCTCTGTTATATATACCATACCTAACTAATTTTATTACGTCTGCAGTAAATAAAAAATTCTAATGTATCATATTAACAAAAAACATAAACTTTATAAGAATTTCCGCAGTTCCAACACTCGTGATATTTTTGCAAAGTTTTGTAACGACCCATCAAAAAAAAAAGTATATATGCTCCAAATAGTCCTTTTTTCATTCTCTCTTCCCCTCACAACATGAATCTTTGTGTTAAATTTTATACCTTGTTCTCTCACTTTTTAAAAAGCATGTCCTTAAAAATATATTATATTTCCATCAAAACCGAAAGTATTAAAGAAAAATAATAATAATAAAAAAAAAAGTGCAAAATTTACAAAACAACATGTCATAAAATTGTCATCGCCCTGTAGAGAGCACAGCAAAGCAACATTGAGGAGCAACACGAAAAAGATATTAAATTTAATTAGTGTTATAAAAAAAAAAATACCGTAACATAGAGCAAATAATTTCAAGTAAAATATAAAAAGTACCTATCTTCAAAAAAAAAAAAAAAAAAAAAAAATGCTGATGGAATACCTGCGTCATTTTGGATTACTTTTATTCACCCACCTGCTGTTGTTGATGCTTCTAGGTGAGTAGCTGGATGCTCTTCTTTGTTACATGTATTTTTTTTTTTTTAGTCAAGGAGGCCGTAAAAAGCCATTCTAATCAATAAGTACCCCAACGTTATATTTATGACGTTATTTTTTTTTTTTTTAATGAACTTAAATGCTGAGTACTACTTCTAAGAATTACATTTTGTTTGGTTTTTTTTTACTTTGAATGTTGGTAAAGTTGTTGCCAAAAAAGAGAGATAAAAATAAATAATTGAAGACCTTTAAGATATATAAACTTCTTCCACCAACTGCATGAAGACAATTCCACACATGAAAAGTAGAAATAAAAAAACGAAGATAATTTAGCTTAAGGACATAAAATCAATATTGCTGCTTTTAGAAAATAGAATGGTGGTCTATAGTTTTTAATTTTCTTCCCTTTCATCTGGGATTAAAATTTAAATTTTTAAATATTCTTTTTAAAAAAATTAATTTTACAGACCCAAAAAATACCAGGAATGAAGTTCCAGTTAAAATGCAATCTAATAAACGATTTTTTGAAAAAAAAAATCAAAATAGCGTTATCATAAATTACACTCAGTCAAAAAAATTAAAGGATCATATACTTTTTTGGGAATTTTGAAATATTAAATTAACGAATGTGGCGGAGTCGTTTTTTTTTTTTTGAGTTTTGAAAATATTTTATTTCTGATTCTTAGGTTAGGTTATTGGGCTGACAATTGATGTAATTATCGTCACACTTAGATCAATGTAGGGTCCATTGTGTTACCCTTGAGTGTAATCACTCTTTTCTGATAAAAACCTATGTGTTCTATATAATCAATCGAGCCATTTTGAGGCATTGATGAAGTTCAATATGTGGATTTCTGGAATATTGGATAGATCTTCCAGATTATCAAAGAAGTATCTACCAAGGAATTTCCTTCTTTGGTGGCGGAGCGCAGGGCAGTGACAGAGAAAATGCGATGTGTCTTAGTGCACCTCTTCGTCACCACATCCCTTGCATATAAGTCATCTGTACTGAGTTTCATTTTAGATTTATGATATCTCAGTAAATTATGTCCGGTGATTATGCTTGTAAGAGAGCGAAGGGATTTCTTACTAAATTGCATAATTTTGTCCGTCTTCTGCTTATTAAAGCAGGGTCACATTTTTCTAGTAGTATCACAGGTGTCAAGTAGACTCCACCTTTCATTGGATTTCTCTAGAATTAAATCTGAAATTTTCTTTTTAATGTTGCAGGGTTGGATGATGACCAGCTCTGCTTGACTGGCGTCAAGCGCTGATCTTTGTCTTCCTAACTCATCGGTTTTTTCTTTACCCGGTATCTGGCTGTGCCCCGGGACCCATCAGAGTCTAATATTATGCTGAGTGCCAAGTATTCTGAGCTCTTCGAGGCAGCAAGAAATAAGCTTCGATTTAATAACATTAGCAGAAATCGCTGTTATTGCCGCTTTGCTCTCAATGTAAAAGGTGATATCAGCCCGTGGTATCGCCATCTTTGATACCTGTCTAGCAACTGTTGTCACTGCTAGGACCTCCGCTTGGAAGACACTATTATAATTTGGGAACCTAAGTGAGTTGTTTAGCTCAAGAGGTTCTGAGAAAAAGCCTGCAGCAACGACCGTGTCCATTTTGGAGCCATAAGTATAGACCGCTATTGCGGATTCACTGCGGTGTAGGGTTCGTTGTTCAACCATTCTTCTCTGCCTGGAATAACAGTTTGGAATGGTCTATGAAAGTCAAATTCGGGTGTTTTATAGTCTGTGATGATACTATCACTCGATTATTTGTGAAGAATCTGAGCATGTCCTTTTGTGGAATTAGTCTGGCTTAGCCATAAGGCAATATATGCTGCAGATTCTTGAACGAAAAGGTCTATGGGTTTCAGGTTTAGTATCGCATCCAACCCTGCAGTTGGAGTGGATTTCATGGTCCCTGTAATCCCAATGCACGCAAGTCTCTGTACTTTTGTCAGAGTTTTAAGGTTTGTGCTTTTTTCAATTGCATTCCACCAGACCAGATTACCATAAGTTAATATTGGTCTAATTATTACCAAATACATCCAAATGATAATTTTTGGACTCGGTCCCCAGGATTTCCCAAAGATTCTGTTACAAGAATAGAATGAAATCATTCCTTTTTTGGCAAAATATAGAATTTATAACTCGCCTGAGTTTTTTTTATGAAACTAAATCCCTGAAATCTCATTATTTCCTTTTACTAAATCCTTTTCACAAAATTTAATCTTTAAATAAAAAAAACACACACACACACCTTCATTTCTTGCTCATAGATTTCCTACATCACATCCAATTCCTAAATCTACCTTCTCATTACTGCCCTATCAAAATTCCAAGGTCCTTTCAAGTTAAAATGTTCTTAATTTTATATATTCATGCAGCGGAAAAAGAGAAAGGTCAGATTAAATGAAGCACCTTTACGAAAAAGGGTTAGTGATTTGGTTTCCATTCGAAAATCCGAAACGAAAAAAAAAAAACTTTTTAGGTTGAAAGTTTTTTTTTTTACTTATATAAGAGCAACACATTCAGTAGGTTTTTTTTTGCATAATATTTTGAATCGTTTACTAGTAGAATTTTGTTACTTTTTTTTATTACGTATTTCGTTTTTCTTCCTCTTCAAAAATAATTTAAAATTCAGCAAAACATTTTTTCAAGGAGCAGCGCATGGCTATAGTATATAGATAGCAGTGAAAAGTATAGAAACTTGTAAAAAAGTTTCCTTATATATTTATTTCGATAAGAGAGAGAGAGAGGGAGAGGTAAAAGAGGAGCATGTTTCCTTCCGGGAACAAACAAAGTGGCTACTACAAATGTTTATGGTTGCAAAAAATTATTACTGAAGAAGAAAAAAAAAATCATCTGACTCTTTCCTCAAAAAAAAAAAAGAACACAACTAACTCGAAAAATGGAAGTAGATTGGATATGTAAATGCAAAAATATTGTGTTAATACTTTTTTTTATCAACTATGCCCAACACAAACATGCTTGAAGAAAAAGTTTTAAATTCTAATCTTTCCTTTTTTTTTTCTTTTATGACACAGAGAAAGTTCTGAAATCAAAAGAAAGTTTATTCTTCTAAGGAGGCCTTTTTTGTGTTAAAGTTAAAAAAAAAAGTTTTTAGAATCTAGATAGTAATTATTTATAAAATAAATTCAGCACAGTGAGTTAAATTGATTTAATTAGAAATGTTCTGTAAACAAATAATCTTAGATCGTGGCCATAAAAATCAATACTTATAACCTAGTTTTAGAAAATCAAATCAAACGTAAAATTTAAATTAAACTGCATATTGATCATGTAGCCAAAGTTCTGAAAATGCCAAATCATCGGCTACTGAAAAAATAGCTCGTCATACAGTACAGAGCACAACATGCTGGTATAGAAAATGGATGGAACATGCTCTGGAAAGCGGACTAGGGCTGACTTTGGATGAAGATGAGATTTGAACCTTGCGTTTCTAAGGTCATCAGACGCTTGGAAGAACAATGTCGATTGAGGTTCTTGGAGGAAGCATCGGGCTCATTCCATAAGGAGACTTACAGCCAACTGAATCACAATCTCAATCAAAGAAAATATTTTCGGGATGCAAATAATATCGAAGAAATTCCCACCATGTTTTGTATATAAGAGGATAACTTCTAAGGCTCAATTTTATTGCATAGTCAAGACTTGTAGCATCTGTAATTATGAAGGAGCGAGAAGTCAACTTTCATTTAATAGGAAGATGCCCAGTCAAGGAATAAAATCCTAGGAAGTCATTATTTCTGTGGCAGTATGACAGAGTAGCTTATGTTTAAAAAAGTTATTTTGAGAAATTTACATTTTTCGTCGTTATTGCTTTTTCTTTAAGTTGAATAATTAAATGAGATTAATACATTATATTTAAGGTTGTTTTTAATTAAAAAAAATAGTGGGCGCAAAGTAGGAAAAAAATATGTTTTTAAACGGAGGTTCTCTGCAATAACAAATATACCTAACATAAGAGTTTTTCTGTTTAACTTAATTTTTTTTTCAATTTCTTTTTTCTTAGTTTCGACAAATTTAACGAAGCAACTTAAGTCCACATAAGTTTTCATGAGAAAGGCAACGGGAAATATAAAATTAAATAAAATGCACGACTGGGTCGAACGTACTTGCTTCTCTGTGCGATAACGTATTGGCTTTAAAGTCTGAGTATAAAAACAAATTTATCATACTATCGATTATACATATAGTCACAACCGCAAGTAAAAATATGAAAAAACCCTGAAATTCATTATTTGAATTGATGAAATAAGCCAAAAATTAAGTTTGGTCTTAAAACTCAAGATGCCATCCTATGAATCATAAAAATACAAATTTTTGAAAAAAAAAATTCAAAAATCGTTAGAGCTGTTTTTTCAAAAAATAATTTTTTATATATGTAATATAATTTTTTAAGTATTTTTATAAAAAAAAGTTGGCATGCACAGTTTTAGTGTTTGATAACATACACTTAAAACCAAATAAAAAAAATATTTATCAGTTTTCAAAATACATGTTGAGTTTTCAAACAAAAAACTGATTTTTTTTTTAAATGCAAAAATATTTTTTTGAAAATTTTCATGTTCAATATTATTAAGAATATATAGGACCTCCTTTAGAAAAAAATTCATCGCAATCCGTTCAATACTTTACGAGAAAACCGAAAACCAAAAATCCAGTTCAATGGCAAGTACCGTTAATAACGGTTTTTTGAATAATATTTTTTATTATAATTAATATTATTAATGTTACTTGACAAACCCGATTTAAAAATAAATTTCATCAAAATCGTTAGAGCCGTTTTTGAGATAAAAATGTTTTGTCTAAACGGTACTATGGCAGGTACCGGTCTTTTGGAGCTAAAAAAAAGTTCGATTTCCCCTCTAGGCAATCTCCCCAACACCTTATGACCAAAGTTTGAAGAAAATCGCTTCAGTAGTTTAGGCTCTAGGTCAAGGTATAGACAGACCGACAGATAATTGTGGGAACCACTTTTTCGCGTTCTCTTTCATCGTAATATTAGGTCTGAGTAACATCTCGAGTTCGATATTTTGCACGAATCCAAAACTTGCCTTATAGTACCTATAGTCGCAAGTAAAATGAAAAAAAAAAATAATAATTACAGTTCAAAAAAATTCAAAAAATTAGAATTTCTAGAAAAGTGCACATTTCAGATTTTTATTCATAACCTTAAACTAAAAGCTTCTACTTCATCGCATTCTAAATATATTTGCCTAGTATATTAAATGTCTGTCCAAATTAAATAAAAATAAGAGGCTGGGTGCGACCCACACTGATAACTTCCCATTTGTGATCTTGAAAACTTTATATTTAGGTTTTTTCAAATAACCAAATTTTCCGCGAAACAAACTTTAGCTGTTAAATTCAAACAATCATTATTTTAAGATTGAAAAGCATTTTAATTATTTAAAGAGATTTACGAAATGCACATATATTATAGAGATTAAATACCTAATGGCAAAGTCAATATCATTGCTCGTTCTCAAGATATTCGAGTCAAAAAACCAATTTTAATATTTTTTAAAATATTTTTTGTCAAAAACTTTCAATTAGATATTTGTCAAAATTTAACCTTTCATAAAAAATTGTATTATGTATAAAATAAAATATTTTATAAGGCACAATCGTTGTTCGTTCTCAGGATAATCGATCTGAAATACAATTGTAACTACTTTAATTTAGAATTTTTAACAGTTTTTGATTTTACTTTATTATTTTTATTGTACTATTTTGTACATAGAATGTCAGTTTATTAGACTTAACCATTCTTCCGTCAATTGCATTGAATTTTTTGTGAACAACAACAACAACTTTAAGGCACTACCACCAATAAAATAAAAATATAAACGAATTAATATAAAATTAATTCGTAAAAACAATTGGTGGTAGTGCCTTAAAGTTGTTGTTGTTGTTCACAAAAAATTCAATGCAATTGACGGAAGAATGGTTAAGTCTAATAAACTGACATTCTATGTACAAAATAGTACAATAAAAATAATAAAGTAATAAGAATAAACTGTGGCCAGCGCCAAACTCTTCCGTAACTCTCCCCCCTTTGATACAGACTACGATCTGTAGTCTATCGAAGTAAGGTATGGAGAAAAAATGGAGGCGGAACAAGATAACATACTTTAAGGCGTTTGTAAAAATGCTGTGACTCCAAATGCATTTGATGAACAAGTACGACTTCTGGACACGTAGCATCAGTGGTCTGCAGTGGTGTAGTGCGTAAGAGCACATGACTACAAAGACTGAGCAAATCTGATATGCGTGGGTTCGAATCCTACAAGTGTTCTTCAAATAAAATTGGATTAAAGCTCAGCGCCACTAAAAGGAGTCTGATGATTGTCTGGCAAGCATGAAATAGCTATAACTCCGGCCAAAAATAAAAATATAAACGAATTAATATAAAATTAATTCGTAAAAACAATTGGTGGTAGTGCCTTAAAGTTGTTGTTGTTGTTCACAAAAAATTCAATGTTTTTGATTTTATGTTAAAAAACTGCCCATTCAATATTTGTCAAAATTTTATCAGTTGCTAACAATTATGTTATGTAGAAAATAAAATAAACAAGAAGTCAATGTCGTTACCTGTTTTTAAGAAATTTGAGTCAAAAGACAATTTATACCAATTTTTAGTAAAATTTTTTGTAGTTTTTAATTTTTGTAAGAAAACTATATATTGAATTTTTTTGAAATTTTCACCAGTAGTCAAAAACAATATTTTTCGTAAAATAAATTTATTTTAAAGTTAATATCGTTTTACCATCTAAGGATATTCGAGTTATAAAATTTTTTTTTTAGTTTTTTTTGATTTTAAAAAATAACGGTATATTGATTTTTTTCCAAATTTGTATCAAATTGTTATGACGTCATAACGTGTCGAATAAAATTTATTTCAAGTCAATAGCATTATTTGTTCGTGAGATATTTGAGCCCAACCAAAATTTTCACTTCTTTTTTAAACTGCTATAGTAAAAAAACACCTGATTGAATATTAATAAACGCCCTTTCAGCTTCTTTCGAAGTTATTATCTGTAAAACAAAATTTATTTGAAGTCGATATCTCTACTCGTTCTTGAGATATCGACGACAAAAAATGGTACCAGAACGTACGGACGTACGGACGTACGGACGTACGAACGTACGAACGTACGTACACACGCACACACAGACATCTCTCTAAAAATGATTGATATAGGCTCTAGGGACCTTGAAACGTCGAGAAATGTCAAAAATTTCAATTTGACAAATCGGACCGATTACAATAACTCCCTATGGGAAGTTAAAAAAATTTTAAAAAGACTAAATTTTTAAATAAAAAAATTTAAGTTAGCTTCAAAAGCTTTCATATCATCTAACCTAATTTTCATAGAAATTTCCGAAATAAAAACAACGAACAAAAATTTTCAGTAAATTAATATTTGTTTAATTTAAAATAAAAAAAAACTGTCAAAAGACAGTATCACAGTGAAAATCCTGTATTTTTTTTATTTCGCATTTATTATTTATTAAAATCAAACCAAAAAACCCACAGCAAAATAGGAATTCCGTTAAAAAATAAATCCACAAAAAAAACGATGAGAAAAAAAATATATGTGAATAAAAAAGATCGTAATTTAAAAAAATCTCATAAATTTTATTCTATACCAACGACGACGATGAATTCATCGACCCTAAAGCAATGCGTGCTTTATTTTTTTTTTTGATAGATACAGCTTTTGAATGGTCCTCAAAACAAAAACGCATACATCCATTAAATTTTTATATATAGACGTAACATACATATTTTTCAAAAGCATACTGATATTAAACAAGCAAAACCCCAAAATCGAACGTTGAATAAATATACGAATATGTACCTGTTTTTTTTTTATTTTTTTGTTACATATACAATATAGGCATAGAGGCCACGAGGACTTTATGCCGGAAATCACGACTGAATTACTCATTTAATATACATCGTTTTTTTAAAATATCGGTTTTCCGTTTATTTGAAATTATACATTCTCTAGGATTTTTTTTTTTTTATTTTAACTGAATATTTATTACATGAATTTTTTTTTTTATTTCAAAATGATTTATATGACATTATTTATTTGTTATTTTTTTTCAAGTTCTATTTTTATATCTTACAAATTGGTTTTGCTGCATAATTCAATAAAAAAATAGGAATCTACATATGTATCTAAGTACAGACAAATTCTATTGGAAATTGACAGAATAAAAATAGGTAGTAACATGATCAAATAAATTTGTTTGATTAGAGGAAGTCATTGAGAGATTTATCAGAATTTATAAGTTAATAGTTGATGAATGTGGATGAATAAGTCGCAGTGTTGGAAAGAGGTTGAAACAATTAGTGAAACTGTTAATCCCTTATGTTCATGTTTTATAAATTACGTAATAGTTTTAATTTAACTAATGCATAATGGAAGATTGACAGAGGAATTTTAAATCCAAAGTGGGGTCAGGCAGGGCTGCATACTTTCACCAATATTGTTCCTGTTGGTGATTAGTGATGTTCTGCATTGTTTGCTTTGTCAAATGGAAATGTAGGAATTCAGTGAAATCTGAAATCATACAGCTTAACTACGCAGATGACGTATGATCTGTCATAAGATCATGAATGAAGGGTGAAGAGAGAAGATAAAGATCAATTTGGCAAAAATAAAGAAGATCACCCTTGGAAATTCCTCATCTGTTCAAGTAGATATTTCACTACAAGATGGTTGAAAATGTTCAATATCTTGGAAATATTGTCTCAAAGCAAAGGCTGCATTTGTAATGTTTTCCAAAATGTGGAGAAACATTTCTATAAGCTTAAAGACCAAGCTATGACTTTTCCACTCCGATATTGAATCCGTACTTGTGACTTCTGCCACTAGAAAACCGTAAGCGTTCGTGAATAGCTGTCTACGCAACAGTTTGAGGATTTTCTGGTTAAATCGTATCTCAAATGATGAACTTCATGCGAGAACAGGGCAGGAACCAATTAACTCTTTCATACGAGTTTAGCGATGCAATGGAACTCTTTCACTCAGACAGGCAGACGACCAGACTGACCTGGAATTAGCAAAACTGGGGAAGAATTTGAGACAGCTGAAATGTATTTTTAAGAACCGTACGCGATAACGTCTACTGCTACGTTATGTGGCCCATATAAAGCTACTAAAGCACGTAATAAGTCTGAAGATCTGAGTAAGTAAGTAAAAGTAAGTAATATTTACTGCAGATATTTTACTGGTTATTCTTGTCACGTTTCACTTGATCAAAAGGTTGAAGAGAAATACTACAGTGGTAGCCATATTTTTGCAACAGCCTGTTATATTGTTATTCCTAATATTTTATTTCTTTGAAATTGCTCAAAGAACAATGAAGTTAATATGTACAGTATTCTAGCATCAGTTGATGATTCAATGCGAAAGGATAATTTTATTTGTTATAAATGTGTCTTTTTAAATTACAGGGGTGATCCAGTATAAGGAATGCCAATATAACGAATGATCGATATTACGAATACTTTTTTCAAGTCCATTAGGTATTCTATATAACGAACAAATAATTTTAAAAAATGAAAAAAAAATAAAACTTATTGTAAATGTTTTAATATCTACTAACATATGTTCATGATAATATTGGAAAATACATACAGAATTTCATATACACACACAATTTGAACATAATTAATAAGTCTATTCCTTAAATGTTTCGTTATATGTAAATGAATTAAATATTATGTTCTTTTTAACACGCTTTTATTAGTTTCACCTGTATGTTTGTTTGTTTGTATGTATGTAACTGACTCGTTGGGGCTTAATTTTGCCCCACTTTAAGCGACCACCGACAATACAATATTTTGATAAGCTTATCTCATTATCCTAATTAGGATTGTCAGGATTACCCCATGTAACAGTGAAGCATTAGATGAAATGGTTCGATTACGAAATAATTCATAAGACTTGTTCGCAAATAAAGTTATACCACTATGTCTCGCTGTTTATGTTGGCAACATAAAAATTCTTCGATATGTTTTCTATCGAGATGCAACTGTTAAGACATCTGTACATATTAAAGACGGTTTTATAGCAAATCGAACTAAAAATCAGAAAATAAATTTTAATTTATATTTTATTCAACGGTTATAAGAAGTATACTAACTCATCAATATGTTTCAATAATTTTCAAAAATTCTAAAATAAAAATAAATTCATGCAAAGAAAAAATATTTCATTGTTAAAAAGCGTGGGGTGCTCGATATCGATTGTTGTAAATATATGATTAGTAGTTATTTGTAAACATAGAGTCAGTATAGGAATATGATATAAAAAGCACCCCACGCTTTTTTACAATGAAATTAATTTTCTTTTCATGACTTTATTTTTATTTTAGAATTTTTGAAAATTATTAAAACATATTGATATATACTTCTTATAACCGTTGAATAAAATATAAATTAAAATTTATTTTCTGATTTTTAGTTCGATTTGCTATTAAAGTGTGTTTTTTTAAACTATATTTTATTTAATTCTATTAAGTATAGTATGTATTTATTTTTTTAATAAAGTGTGAAATAAAATAATGAAAAATACAATTGTACTTTCTATTACCTGAAGATTTGTATAAAAAAACGTTTCGATACAACGAATTTTCGATATAACGAATTGACTCTGGATATTTTATCGTAAGTTATACTGGACCACCACTGTACTTTATTTATCAAAAATTGCAAATTGCAAAACATACAGAACAATTAAATTATTCCAGTAATTAATTATCTTCACGAATAAGCGTGGATAAAGTGGGAGTAATTAAAAATCTTAAAAGAGTCTATAGTTTCTTAAAATTGTTTTTATTGATTTTCAAAAATAGGGCATCTTTAAATTTACTTTTTTTTCTAAAATCAGAATCATTAATAATTTCCTTCAATATGACATCTCAAAACTAGTAATGCTCTTATTGATTTTAATAGCAATTTAAAAATGCTCTGCTTTATCTGCATCACTGCAAATTCAATTCATTCACATCACGTATGAAAGTATCTTGTTTTGAGGTTACTTTTTGTCCGGAGTAAATTTACATTTTATTGAGACAATCAGAGGCATGACAAAAAAAAGTGTACCTCTTTTATACTTTTGAACTTTGCTAAGTAGGCCAGACGGCAGAGTAATTTTTTTTTTGGCAAAGATCATTCATCTTCACATAGGAATCTCACTCACAGAGTATAAGTCCTTTGAAAAAAATGTTGTATGCACAAAACAAAGATAATTACATTTTCAATCGAAATACTTCTTAAAAAATGATGCGTTCTCGAGATATGGCTTAAAATACATTTTTCAAAACAACAGCACCAAGCCATTTTAAACTAAGAATTAACCCATCTGTCAATTCCAAAAATAAAATTGGTTTTCTATCATGGAAATTCGGTTTTGACTCTGCCGACTGGCCTAAAGTGTATAGTTCCTAAGGGACAAAATATCCCAAAACTTGATAATGGCTAGTGCTGCCTGTTGGTGTTTGCTCATATTCACCTCTTTTTATTATTATGGTCCATTTTGGTGTGTTTCTGCTAAATTCATTACGATAAATGCCAGGCGTCACCGGAGTATAGGATGCACGCAGGCAAGGTCCTTAATTGCGATCGTTTGTTGAATATATTTACACCCCCCATACACAAATAGCTATATACACACACAGGACTTAGATGCGTATAAAAGTGAAGGCAAAAAGGATTTCTGCAGTTGTAATAAATTGATTACACTTGTACAGATTGTTGGTTCTTATATAGAATTTATAGCCTAAAACGTAGGTTGTGTTCCTGCTGGCTCCCAGCTTCTGGACATCCAAGTAACCTATACAAAAAAAGGTGAACCCAGCCACCCACCTCAGCCCAGTATGATGGATACTCATTGCATATTCTATGACACGTCTCGATTTAATTTTATGGTCCTTATATGGAACTTTATGTTTACTCGAGACCCGGAGCAATATGCTGCTTTGAACTTTAAGAGGAACTTCAGGTGGTCAATGATGAGGTCAATGTTTTCGTTTGCTTACCCAATAAATCCTGTGGCTCGTTTTGGTTATGTTTGCTCTCCACAGAAGAAAATCATTTGATTTGCATCATTTACAATATTTATTTTCAAAACTAAATTACATAAATCCTATTGGTGATTATTCATCAATATACGTTCATGTTTAATCGTTTGAAAAATAAATTAAACAACAAATAGATATGCCAAAATTGATTTAACATTATATCCTTTACACTTAGTACGTGCTCCATCAAGAAAATAAAAATAAGCCAAGCCAATACCAATTCAAATGCGAGCAGAGTCCGCCGAATAAACTATAGAGTCTTAAAATATTTACACTCTTGATAAATGAATAAGGAAATTAAGTAAGCACAGCACAAACACGTCCAAAATTTATGTGATCAATAAAGTGTATGCAAATTAGTTTAAAAATAATTTATTCACGAAGAAGAAGAAGACCCAACAAAACCAAACTATATTTTGTATTTTTATTTCCTATATAAGACTTGAACAGAAAAAAAAATCAATAAACCATCAATGTCACCTTTTGAAACCACAAAATAAAAACACAAAAAATTAACAATCCCTTTGGAGCTTTATTGTCGAAAGCGCTTATAGTCTGACAACACAAAAAAAAAAAATATTATGTACGTATAGCTAAACAAGCCCCCAAGTCCATAAACTACCCTTTTTTGTGTGCGCTGTGCTCGTGTAGGTTAGGTTCTATAAAAGCCTATGGTTAGAACAACTGTCCTAATTAAATCAGCCGCATCATTTTCTATTTGAGGCACGTATCAGCAGTCTACTTGACAAGGAGAATACGGCCAAATTTGGTTCGCCGCCTGCATCCTGCCTGTGGCCAGCGAAATTTTTGGTCTTCTATATGGACTTTTATATATTTTTTTAACAAATACACACACACACACTGTATAGTATATCATCCCTGCTTGAGGATATATAAAATATTTTACCTGATTGCCTGTGTGTGCATTCAATTCATCCTTCAGCCCTCACACATTTCTGCCAAATAAATTTCTGCCCTCTAAGCGGAAAAATGTTATCTTGAAATTTCGCCAAGTTTAGTCCTTCACATGAGTTTGCCTCTCGTCAATTTGGCCCGTATCCAAAAAAAAAAAAAAAAATATACGAAAACAAAACACAAATGAAAATTAAAGCTTTACGTTTAGATACTTTGCGTAGAATACAGAGTAGTAGAGGATTGTGTCAGCTGAAACAGCAAAGGATCATTAATGAAGGAAATAAGAGGGAAGTTAACCTTCAGAGCTCGCTTTGGTGGAAATAGATTTGCATATCGTTGTGTTTTTAAATCGTAGTCGTAGGTAGTTGTTGTTCTTTTTTTTTTCTAACTAAATATTTATTCAGATTGAAAGTCAAATCAAATGGCAGTTATTTTTTTTTTGTTTTAGCCATTTCGCCTTATGAGATTTTTAAAATTCCGCCTGTGTGAGGAAAAACACTTAACACTCAAATTAAGGCAGGAATTTGTAGGAATATAAATTTTGACCTTTCCCGTTTCTACTTTCATCAGCAACACTATACCTTATATACATAGATATATCCTGATTACTCAACACCATCCTTAAGACAACAAGAAATAAAGTGTGACAAGGGGGGGGGGGGGACTTTAAAGAAATTTGCAATTCAAAAAAAAAAAAATGTCCTTAATTGAAAACAAAGTTGATCAGGAGAACAATTGTTTTACAAGAGACAAACAAGGTGAACAACACTACGACTGTAAAAACACAGAGCAGAGGTACAGACTACAGATTGCCTTGGTTACAATTATGGTATACCTTCGTCCCACTCCGCAAATACCTGGATGCGGGAGGAATTTGAATTCTGTCAGCTGAATTCGTTATTCCTACTGATACCCTAAGTATCTATTCCTTTTACCTACCTTTCCAAAGTCGAAGATTTTATTTTGTCGGAGGATTTTAATCTTTAATTTAATTAGAAGACGTTTTCTAGTTTTCTGGAAACAAAATGAAAATAAATGAACAATATCGAATTTAGTTGTTGTATGTTGTATAATAGGGAATACTGAAAATGAGGGAAAAGTAGATTTAAAGCTTAGAATCGATTATCATTTTTTTTTTTTTTAATTTATTTTCTTAATTCGATGTTACATTTTTGAACGATATCATTAGTGATGCTAATATTTAAGGACTTTTCACAAAAGTTAGTAATGTTGGCAATGAGAGATTATTGGATTACCATTTTGCCAAAAAGGGCGAGGAGTGAGTTATATGTTTTACCCAAGGGCACTGTTTGAATGGATGTCAAAGAAAGTTAATTAATTAATTATTTTGTTAAAATGTAAATAAGAGATTGTTGTAGTTATTAAAATATTTAAAGCATTTTTTTCTTTCTTTGAATGATTTGACCTTGTCAGCCGTTGCAGTACTTTAGTAGAATTAACATTTTCAAAAATTTTATAGCTTTTGAGTACCGACACATGTAATGAGATGTTACACATTTTTTTTTTTAAATAAAAAACGAAATCCTTTCTATCATCCTGTCAGAAAATCAATAAATTTTTATGAAGCAGATTTTTATTATTAGACATGAAGTTTAGGGTTTGTCACTTTAGTATAGCAGCAAAAATATTCCATAATTACTTGCGACTATAGGTACTATAGGATAGGGAAAGTTTTGGATTCGTGCAAAAAATCGAACTCGAGATATTAATCAGACCTAACATTACGATGATAGAAAACGCGAAAAAGTGGGTCCCGCAAATCTGTCTGTCTGTAACTCGATCTACAGCGATTTTTTTCAAACTTTGGACATAAGGTGTTGGGGGGATTGCCTAGGGGAAATCGTAATTTTTTTTAGCTCCAAAAATAACGGTACCTGTCATAGTACCGTTTAGACAACACATTTTTATCTAGAAAACGGCTCTAACGATTTTGATGACATTTTTTAAATCGGGTTTGTCAAGTAACTTTAATAATTTAGTCAAAAACTATTTTTGAAAAAACCCTTATTAACGATATATGTACTTGCCATTGAACTGGATTTTTGGTTTTCGGTTTTCTCGTAAACTATTGGACGGATTTCGATGACAACTTTTCTAAAGGAGGTCCTACATATTCTTAATAATATTGCATATCAAAATTTTCAAAAGAAATATTTTTTTAAGTATTTAAAAAAAATCAATTTTTTTTGAAAACTCAATATTTTGAAAACTAATAAATATTTTTTTTTAAATTTGGTTTTAACTGTATGTTATCAAATACTAAAACTGTGCACACCAACTTTTTTTTCATAAAAATACTTAGAAAAAATTATACGAGTATAAAAATTATTTTTGAAAAAACAGCTCTATTTTTGAAATTTTTTTTCAAAAATTTGTATTTTAATGATACATAATCTTCAGTTTTAAGATTAAATTCTTTTTTGGCTAATTTTATCCACTCAAATAATGAATTTCAGGGTTTTTCATATTTTTTAATTGTGCTCAAATTTTTCAATAGGATTTCAGGTTAACGAATTTGTAAACAAACATTAAAAAATCTTTCGTCTTTGGCTCTCTCAAATTAGGTGAATTTTAAAATAAACTATATTTTCAATTTATTTTCTTCTTTTTCTTAGGTATGAAAAAATATTTTAATAATTGATTTAAAGATGAAGGATTGATGAAGTAATATAAGAACAAATTTAACAGAAATAAATATTTAAAAAAAACGACATAAGTCAAAGTCCAAAGCCACTTGAACAATTAACATGAAAGGTTTATAGATGAATTGATTTGATAGGTGGCGCTGAAGTCAATTTACTGAAAAAATAAACATTTATAAATAAAAACGACTTATTTTCACAGTTTATATTGATTTTGTACCTATCAGAAAAGAAAGTCACAAAATCTGGTACCGACAGGTGTCGCTGTGATCGAGTCATTCTCTCTTCTTAAAGTGCATCTTTTCAGCTGAGGCAAGGTGTAAATGGGTATTTAAAAGAAGTTTTCATCTTTCTTTTTCCGGCGGTGTACGATTTTTTTAAATGGGAGTAAAGTTTATTGTGTTACAAGCAATCGAATTAAAAAAAGTACTATTTATAAATAATAATTCTTGTTTTCAATTCCTCGGTGTGGATAAAAAAAATTAAAAGATTTTTAAAGTCTTAAAGTCGAACAATAAATATTGAAGATATTAAAAAATCACTTTTTATAACGTAGTTCTTTTGGATAGTTGCTTTTATCTTCAAAAGTATAACTTCTCAAAACATCTGGTTTCGGTCTTTGGGAAGTTTAATAAAAAAATTAAAAATTGGAAACAAAAATAGTACTTAATGCAAAATGTCAAGAAAAAATATCGGTGATTAAAAATTTAATTTTTTTAATTTTGAGTTGGAAAATAATTTTTTCTAAAATTACTTAGACCATGAAACAACCTGATTGAGAAAGCACAAGAATGAATTGTTGGTTTAAAAAAAAATGTATATCATCACGTAAGAGGTGATTCAGTTAAAAAATCTCGAAAAAGTCGAATTTCTGAGATTTATAAGGATCACTCCCTCCTATGCCTATTGGGACCGGTACTAACCGAACGTTTTTGAGTCTGATAAACTTACGAGCGTTGGCAAAACTAATAAACTCATTTTTATCAGAGTTTTCCCAGGAAAATTTTCAAAAATTACAATTTTTCAAAGGAAAATACGGCTTGTAGTAAGTACATCGTATACCTATTTGTTTCGAAATCGATTTCAATACTATTTACCTCACCAGTGGAATACTTTGAAGTTTGCCTACAAAGAACTAAGAACCTATATGTAGAAAATCAGATTATTTCGGTATAGGTAGATACTTCTAACACCAATTTCAATGTAAAGTTATGTAAATAAGGATACGAGTGTAGCAAAGCGAAGGAATGAATGATTCCCGAGTAACTTACCTTCCTATGTTTACCAAGAAATCTAGATCGAAAAAGCTTGAATGTGTTTACTGTGTGTGTGCAATAAAATTGTACAGATAGATTGCAATATACCAGCTTATAGTGTAAACTCCTTTTTGTGTACGAGGAACAATAGCTGAGTAAACTAAAAAACAAAACAAAATAAAACGCTTACTTACAAACGCGTTTCATATGTATTTTCTACTACGAGTCTACCTTCTACTCGTAGGTACTTGTTGGGTTTAGATTTTCCAAAATCGCTCGCCTTGGTCGTTGTTTTTGACCTCTCATCTCCTCTTTCATTGTCGCCGCCGTGTTAACCATCAGTTTCTTCATATCTACCCCTACCACTTTTTTATCCATCACCTTCTTCGTCGTCGTCGGTTGATATAACTTCAATAGAACACGTAATGCTGTCAAAATTGTGGTAAATGTGCAAAGCGCCATAAAGAGCAGAACAAATGTTTAAAACTGTAAAATTGAGCGGCCTTTCCTGAAACCCAGAAACACCATGTTACACCTAACCCTCTTCAACTGGGAACTATACAAGTAACGAGTATACGTATGTATATGTTTATGGACGCAATATACAGGGAAATAATGTTCAGAAAGGCTCGAGGCGAAATCGCTGCATTGTTCTGAAAGGGTTCAGGGTTATACCAAGTGATGGGGACATGCTTCAGTTTAATGGGGTTGCTGCTTTTGGATCCCTTTTTCAAAAGCAATGAATGCCAAAGCGACTAGCTACTTGTGGTGAATTCCTTTTATTTTTTTTTTCCTTTCTATTTTTGTGTATTTTATCCCTTTCCTTGTTCGAACATGCACTATTATTGCGGTTAGGTTGGTTTTGGTTTTCTTCTCTCTGGGATAGTGTTGTAGTAGGTAGCCGGTAGAGGGGGGTAGGTATTTCTAGTTCAATTTGACATTTATTAGTCGTTTAAAAGGGAACATTCTATTGGAGAGGTTTTAAGTATCTAAGTATTATTTCCAGTCCATGAAGTAATTATGTATTTGAGTTTTATTTTATGGTCTATAGAGTGGGACTTAGCTGGTTTGATCGATGTTTATTATGTTGGAATAAGTGATCGCTTGTCATTGTCAACTTAAATTTCTGACAAGAGTTTGAATGTTTGGAAGAATGATTCCAATAAAAAAACATATTATCGATTTGTGTCATATCGTTGGCTTAAAGAAAGGCAGGTAGGTACCTAACTATACTTTTGAGTTTTAACAAAAAACAAGAATGTTCGGAATAAATGGATTGAAAAATTAGGAAAGCTGTTCTTTGAGCTGTCTACATGATCAACCCACTTGGAGGCGTATTCGCCAGACTATTCAATAATGACTGAAACAAGAATGTATTTGGGGAAAATGTGTGAATTCATGCAGATATATTAGCTCGAGTGCGTAGAGTAGATGCTTTCAACATTTATTAGAAAGAGCTAGTTCCTCTTTTTATAAAGCTTGTTTGTCGGATGCTCAATATTCTCAGCATATAATGATTAACAGCCAATTGAACTTAAAGCTTCATGAAAATACGTACTTCTTTTAATATAATAACCTTAATGTTTAATATGAAGGAGAAATAATTAAAATCAATTACATTCCGTATCGGGCTGAACATACAATTTTATCCTACCTTTGTAATCTTAGAGATAGAAGATGTCTACCATTTATTTGGAAAGTACCCCATTCTGATAGAATGCTAAGTAAGTTTAATATTGATATGAATTATTGGCACTATAGATCAAGAATAATTGGAGGCGACTTTTAGTTAAAAACAGAAAAAAAAATAATAAAGTAAATAACTTCACTGATCAAATCTGGGTCTAAAGGAGCTGTTGAAATTTATAGACCTAAGTATTGATAAACTTCAGCTTATCCCTAAAGTATTTAAAGCTATCTTTAAAAATAAACTTTATAATTTAGTTCGAAATCATATTTCCCAGCATCAACATGTCTTTATGAGTGGAAGATCAACTGCAACTAATTTATCAATATTTACAAATTACAGTCTTAGTTGTTTAGAAAATCGCTTGCAAGTCGATGTTATTTATAAATTAATGTTGATGTCATTTATACCGATTTTTCAAAGGCGTTTGATCGCGTACAACACAACATTCTTATTAAAAAAAACTTGAGCTGCTTGGTTTTACTCTGCTCTCCTTAAATGGATTAAAAGCTATTTGATTGGACGTAGACAGTATGTCAAAATTGAAGATGTGTTATCAAATGAAATTGGAAATCTTTCTGGCGTACCCCAGAGAAGCCACCTAGGTCCACTCCTTTTCATTCTTTTTATTAATCATCTGCCGAATCATATCTCACATTCCAGGTGTCTTCTGTATGCTGATGACCTTAAAATTTTTCGATGTGTGGAGATCTTAGATGCATTGTAACATTTTCAAAAATACTGAATACATTTTGTTTTGATTACAAAATTAAAATCATTCATTTGAAAGATTATTGAGTCAAAAGGATTTGGGAGTTATCTTTGACTCTAAAATGAGCTTTTTGCTTCAAATTGAACATATAATTTCCAGAGCCAACTCGATGTTGGGTTTTATTTCTAGAAACTCTAAGTCTTTTAAAGATCCTTTTACTCTAAAAACCCTTTATATTTCGCTGGCCAGACCTTTGTTGGAGAATTGTTGTATTATAAGGAATCCCTTCACGCAATCTAATATCCATAGTATTGAAAAAGTTCAGAAAAGATTTACCAAATTTGCCTAACGAAAGATTTTTAGAAATTCGGATTTTAATTCTTATGAGAACAGATGTACTTTAATTGATTTAAAACCATTAGTGATGAGAAGAAAATTGTGTTCAGCACTCTTTGCTTTTGATGTTCTTAATTCAAACATTGATTGTTCTGATTTGTTATCAATGTTCAATATTTATGTACCTTCTCGTAGTTTGCGTCCTAGAGATGGTAATTTTTTATATGTTCCTTTTCACACCAAAAATTATGCTAAACACAATTCTAAATACCTATGTTAAACAAATTTAAAAAGAAATGTCAATCTGGTAGAAGGCCTCATGCCAAACCATATTAATCTTAAGTTAAAGCAATTGTTATATTATTACAATTATAAAAAAGATTCAACTAACTAATTGTTCTGAGTTGAAACCGATTTAACTTTTGATACAAAATTTGTGTTTATTAGTAGAATGTTTTTTATTCACCCCCTAGATCTGTTCTTTTTAAAAATTAATAGATTGAGCAAGTGTTAGTAAATTTTTGTGTTCTTCATTCTCTTTTGCTCTACATGTAGATTGATATGCCAGTGAACTTTGCTGAGAAAAAAATCATTGCGCATGTGCTTAGGCGTCTGTTACAGCAATCAGGAAAGCCCATCAGGGAAAGTTGAAACATCGTGAAATTGAATATTTTTTCCTAATGATCGTGTACAGCGAACAGGAAAAACATGCAATGTCTTCTCATGCATCTTGTTTATTGTTTCTGTTCATATAAAAAAAAAATTTAATTGTAAGAATTTATTATTTCAACTTACAATTTTTATGCGTTAATTTACAAAAAAAACTTTAACAAAATAAAATTTAGTCCGCAAGCCAGACTATTCTTACTCTACCGCCTGAATTGTCCTGATTGAATTGGATACGAAAAATTTTTCGTTCGCAAATCTGCCAGTGGTTGTCGGTGGCTGCCAGTGGAACAGGAAGAAAATGGAACTCAAATCATTGGAATAATTTGTTTCATTTTGTTCGATTTGATAATCAGCTGACACGAAAAATTAATTTTCATCAGGAAAATATGAACATAAATACAAAAACTAATTGTTCAATTTAAAATGCTTTTGGAGAAAAAATACTTTGAGTTAATTGTCATTGATTAGTGTAGCACCTTTTTTTCAAATCAAATGAAAACATTGTAAATAATCCATGTGAAATTTTTTCCTGTTTCGTTTGCCTGATCGCTATAATTGACGCCTTACATATATTTTTTCTGCTCTTCTGTTTTTCTTTTAATCTACACTGGATATTACCGATAACGCAGTGCTGCCAAATTTTGCTGTTGCACTCAGTTGTAGTTCGCAAGAAAACTGCCCTTTCATATTACTCTATCGATTTACTCATTTTTCTTACTCCTTCCTCCAGCTACATAAGTTTTCACTTTGACAATAAAAAAAGGAAAGTGTTGTAATATTTCACCTTACTTAGGGTGTTTTCTGCTTCAGCATGATCGCCTGGTGTATTATGAGAAATTTGTCAAGAAATTCGTTTATTTTTGTTTCTTGGAAAAGAAAGGACTGAGGGGACGTTACAAAGCACATTTTACCAAAAGAAGGCATACAAGTTAATAAGCGAAGAGTGAAGTTAGCTTTAGCATTGCAGGCTTTAAATTTTGCAGACTACAAATTAGTAGATATAATTAAAAGCAATTTAAGCAACCGAAACAAAACAAATCAAATTTTTAATTCCTAACATTATTATAAAAAGTATTTTTTTGTAAACTTATTAAAGTATATTTTTTTGTAAGTTCTTTTTCATTCTTTGATAAATGACAAACCTACCTATTTCTTCTAGGAATCCAAAAGTGAAATTTTTCTTAAACAAGTTTTTGACAGCAACGTTTTTCTAACTCAAAACTGAATTTTTAATATGAACATTTTTCAAATAATTTCTTAGCATAAATTAACTAAGAGTTCCTCCCTTGTTTCATAGATATTTCTTGAATTTCTGAATAAAGGAAATCTGTCCACACTATGCCCAAATTAAAAAAAAAAAAAACTTAATTCGATTGAACATCTTTTTTTTTTTTGTCGACCGACCAACTTTGGAACAAAAAAACAAAAACATAAAAATAAGTTTATTTAAGTACCTATTCCTCAACGTTATTATAATTACATAAGAACCTTCCCAATTTCATGGAAATGACTTTTGCCCGCATCGAATATTGATGAGAATGAACAAGAAAAAAAAAAGAAGAAGAAGAAATTTGAAGATTACCAGAGTTGGCATCTTGTTCCATGACAATCTGTCATAACAAGCAACGATGATGTCAAAAACATACATCACTCAGATAATTTAGATTTTTTTTTTATTATAATATACATTTTCTTATCCAGGCAAAATGACTTTTCGTCTGAAAAAGAAAGAGGAGCATAAAAAAAAAACTTCAACCAGGATGTCATAAAAAGTGAAGAAATTTGTTATGAATAGAATAAAAAATACGCTTGCCTGCGCCTTATTTTGACTTGACATTGTATTATAATATGTATCCTGGCATATGCCCGACTGACGCACAGTGGTGGTGGTCCTATGGATGGTTTTGTTTGGTGTGGCAGAGCCTCCTGTCTCCATTGATAGAATAAAAATTTAAAACTAGAAAACCTATCGAACTGGAATAATTTATTTATCGATTTTATTTTATTTAGCATTTTTTTTTGCTTATTGTCAAACTGAGTGGAATATGTTTTTTTTTTTTAAATCTATAGAAAAATGTATAGGCTCGCTAGGAAAAAACCCTGGAACTAGGATTTTTTTTTATTTTATCTGTTTTTATTTTTACATTTTAAGCATAGAAAACAACAAACAAAGCTTCAGCATGGCTGTTAGTCAGCAGAAATCTCTTTAATGAAAAAAAAAACTTAAGTAAAAATGGCTCTCACAAGAATAGTTTTTTTTTATCTCTATCACATAGGTAAGAGCATTTTTGTTGACGATGATGTTGTTTGTTGTTAGAAAAAAAATCTCTTTGAACATTCCAATCCTATTCTTTGTAGAAGGTAGGTAGGTACTAGAAGATTTTGCATCACAAAAGTTGCGTATCTATAGATGATTTTCATTTTTACAAAGTGTTGTTGTAGTCATCAACAACAACTTTTATGAACATTAATGATAAAGAAAATTTCACAAACCCATTACCTACACACAAATATGTGCCAGACAAAAATAATACAATTTAAGTCAAAAATAAAGGATTGAGGTCGAAATACTGTATTTGGCAAAATATTGTATTCAAAATACTGCATGCCAAAATACTGTAAGTAGTCCATATTCTGTAGGTGCAAAATTCTGTATGAGCAAAACACTGTTTTTCAAAATTATGCGTATCAAAATTCTGGTTGGTCAAAATACTGTAAATCTTAATTCTATACGTACATCAAAATTCTGTAAATAAATGAAAAATTTCGATATTTTACATCATTTTTAAAGAAATTTTTTCATCTAAAAATAATTTTTGAGTTCTCTCTCATCCTTTTTAGTAAACGTCAATTTCTATGGGATGGGTATACTAGGTTGGGTCAAATTTTACGAAGTGGTTCCGAATGCAATGATACCATGAAAAATTGATTGAGCTCGAAATTTTAACTTTTAGAGGTCGCTTATCGCCATTTAGTTTTTTCCGTAAAAATTAAAAATATGGAGAAAATTTAGAAAATTTCTAACTTTCTAACCGTTTGTACCTAAATGAATCCAACGACATTTTGAATAAGAAAATTTCAAAAATTACCATATTTTTTTAAAGTTACCGTTTAGAAGATATTCAGTGCTAAAGTATATCTTTAGCTACAAACGGTTAGAAATTTTTCATCTTTATAGGATTTGCGGTAGGTCCGTGGCTGGGTGTTTGCATTTTGGTATGAACTGTAGTTGGGTTTGAGTATGAACTTGGTTTGTAAGTTATGGTGTGTACTGGTGGCGGGTGGCATAAAGTTTCTAGGAATGATGGAATGCAATGACACGAATTTTTGTACGATACATTTTTAGTTAGTGGCCATGTGACCAAGATTTTGGTGTAATAGGAAAGAATACAAAATTTTATAAAGATATATTCGTCCCGCAGATGATTGGGTCAACGTCATTTCGTTAGCCAGAAAGAGAAACCCAATTGGAATTGTGAAAATGCCTTCACCAGTTTTTTTTCCACAAAATCTCTCGAAGAAAATATCATAAATAGGAAAATGTCCATTTCAAATTCCAAGGTTGAATGGCTTAAAATTCAGTGGTTACACTTCCATAGAAGTACAACATTTTCAAGTTTTCGAATGAAATTGTTGTTTTACTCGAAGAGGTGAATGTTAAAAAAGAGACAATCTATTAATATTAAAAAAAACTCAACCGGCTTGAACAACCTAAAATAAAAAAGGATGATAAAAGAAAGACTTAACTGCTTCAATTTATACGAGACGATGAGTAAAATGACTTAAAAATAAGTAAAAATGTATGTAATATATAAATATATTATATTTGTCGTTAAAATACGAACTAAAAAAAATAAAATAATAAATTTTGCGTAACCTTTCTTTTTTCTTAATTTTTACAGAAAACCATGAAAGCAATAGTGCCGAAACCCACTTTTTTCCAAAATGATTTTGAATTAAAAAAAAACCTTGCTCTACAAAATATGTCTTTTTGCAAACTCTTCGACGTTTTTTGATTAATCAAAAATGTCAAAAATACAAAAAATGTTTAAAGAAAACCTGTTTCTTAAATCTCTCGTGACTCTAAAGTGAATTTCATGGGTTACGCCACTATTAATTGCACTCATAGCCTCATGTATCCATAACAATAGAAAAATTTCGTTTTTCTCCCTTTGTATAATATTCTCGATATGTGAAATTTTGAAAAACCCACTTTCATTTTGGCTAAAGTAAGCTCCATTTTGACATTAAGAGGTTTGAATTATTTATGTTTTTTTTTATAAATCCAACATTCAAACATTTATTTCAATTGGAATTTAAATTATAATATTTTTTTTTGTATAGAGAATGAGTTCTCTTATGCATATATATTTTTTTACATATCCCTTGCCTTAAGTACTCAGAAAACCCCCTTTTTTCTAATAGAAAATAAAAATAGAAGAAAAAAAAAAAGAAGGTAGGAATGTTGATGTTGATTTAGCAAAAGCAAAATCTCTTCTTTAGTCTATACCTATACTCCTGCATATCCATAAGCTCCTTCGCAATCAACCACTTTATAAAAACTCTGACACAAATATAAATCCAGTACATATATCTGTCAGAATGTGTTTATGAATCCCCATTTTCTCATTCATAAATATTAAAATAACACTTTACGCGTGAATAGATATCTGATTGGATCATAAAAAAAAATTACAAAAAAAAAAAATATAAAACACAGAAATTGGAAGTTAGGGGAGAATGAAAAAATAAAAAAAAAAGAAGCTTTTTCTTTCAACGCATTTAGTGCCTAAGTAAACTCAAGATGAACTCAAGTATATCCTTCAAATTTCCACTTTTGTCAATCAAGTGCGTAAGACCAGAAGTCATTTTTCTTATTTTTTTTTTGTTTTCGTTTTTATTATTTTATGTTTGTATATCTAACAAGAAGACAAAAAAAATACTATCTACCAAATGAAGAATGTTGATGGATGTATAGGATATATTTACAACTTACTTATTGTTGGAGAGATGGAAGTTATACATTTTCTTCATTATCCTTGGGAAAATATTGTCAAAGCTCGTCTACAAAAAAAAATAAGAGACAAGGGCACCATAAGTTGATGTTCAGTAGGAAGAGTGACATTTAGTCTTCAATAAAAGTCTATGGGTATATTTTTTTTCTTTTCGTAATGAATGAAAAAAAAAAAAAAAAATAAAGTAGGTATGGTAAAATAAGATAAAATATAATAAAATAGTGCACTGGGGCGTATAGGCACTTTTCTGATTTTCTTGAATTCTTAATAAACTGATTTTTGTACGTTTAGATTATTTTGATAAATAAACAAAACAAACTTAAAATGTAAAGTTAAAAAATATTTAAAAATACAAAAACTAAATAAAATAAAATGCACGACTGGGTCGCACGTACTTGCTCCTATGTGCGATAACATCTTGGTTTTAAAGTTAAATCAAAAAAATATAATATTAGTAAAAATATTAAAAAACCCTGAAATTCATTATTGGACTTGATAAAAGAAGCCAAACAAGAAGTTTAATCTTAAAACTAAAGATGCTATATTATGTATCATAAAAATACAAATTTGTGTAAGAAAAATTCCAAAAATCGTTAGAGCCCTTTTTTTTCAAATGTAATTTATATATGTACATATATATATAATTTTTTAAGTATTTTTATAAAAAAAAAGTTCATGCACATTTTCAGTATTTCAAAACATTGAGTTTTCAAAAAAAATTTTTTTTTTTAAATACAAAAATTTTTTTTTTGAAAATTTTGATATGCAATATTATTTAGATTTCCTTTAGAAAAATTTTCATCGAAATCCGCCCAATAGCTTACGAGAAAACCGAAAACAAAAAAATCCGGTTCTGTGGCAGGTACCGTTAATAACGGTTCTTTCCAAAATATTTTTTAACTAAATTAATAAGGTTACTTGACAAACCCGATTTCAAAATAAATTTTATCAAAATCATTAGAGCCGTTTTCTAGATAAAAATGTTTTGTCTAAACGGTACTATGACAGGTACCGTTATTTTTGGAACTAAAAAAAAATTTCGATTTCCCCTCTAGGCAATCTGCCCAAAACCTTATGTCCAAACTTTGAAGAAAATCGCTCCATTAGTTTAGGCTGTACCTAGGTCGAGGTGCAGACAGAACGACAGACAGAATTGCAGGACGCACTTTTTTGCCTTCTCCATCATCGTAATGTTAGGTCTGATTAATATCTCGAGTTCGATTTTTTGCACGAATAAAAAACTTGCCCTAAATAGTACCTACCTATAGTCGCAAGTAAAAAATATATAATATTTATGTTAGAATGTAAATACATATAATTGAAGAGGTGAAGTGAAGATGGGGTTAAGTGACGTTTTGTGGTATAAAGGCATCAACCACACAGAAATTTAAGTTTTCATTAGGTCTCTTCATTGGTGGAAAAAAAACAGAAAAAATCGAAAATGTCACTTACTCCTTCTTCATTTCAACGCTTCAATTATAAAATATCAAACATAAAATATGTAATTTAAAGTATAAAATGTTAAATTGTAAAATATGTATTCAAAATAAAAATTATTAAATAAGAAAATAGATTAAATCAAATTAATGTAAAATAAAAAAATTATTTTAAAATAAAAATGCGAAAAACACATACAATGTAAGCATACAAATTCAAATTGGTAAATACAATTTTAGGAAATACATTTTGTTATTAAGATTTAAGATTTAAAAAACGATTTAAAAAAATATATATACATGGGCGGATAAGTAAATAGCAATCAAGTCAACATTCCTATGCAACACCATTTTTTTTTTTACCAAAATGTAATTTACACAATTGAATTTAGACGCCTTTGATCCCTGTTTACATATAGGTCAAACCGAATACTGTAAGCATCAACTTTGTTTTTTTTTTATTTAATAACATAGACATTTTTTAAAAATTCAACTCCAAATTGAAGAAGACGAAGAGTACAATGTCAGAGTGTCCGTCGACCGAAGCTGAAAAGAAAGCCTCTTGTTTCAACGCGAAACTTAAAAAAGTGCTGGGAGTTTGAAAAAAAAAATATGGAAGAACAGTTTTTGAAAAATGTGCTTCGGACTGACGCCGACGAATCGAAGTTTAAAAGATTCGTTTCCGATTGGAAGTTCTATGTTCGTTGCCCAAAAATAACCCCAAAAAAATTAATCCCAAGTACACCACGGAGACCATTAAACACGATGTCGGAAATGTGATAATATGGGCAGCATTTTCGTGGCACGGAGTGGGTCCAATATTCAGTTTCAATATAATGAAGTATTGGAGACTCACATTTAATCCTTTGCTTTTGAAAATTTTCCGAATACTTAGAAATTTGTCCCCGGCAATGATCCAAAGCACACTGCCAGATCTATCCAAGCTTGGCTTCGAGAGAACCAAGTTCATGCTTTGGATTGGCTACCGCGAAGCCCCGATCTAAATCCAATAGAAAACCTTTATGGAACGATGCAGACAAGACCATTTAACAAAAAAAAAAATTGGAAATTATGGTCACCAATTCACAGGGCCGGCCCAGCCCAAACGAGCACCTTGTGCAAAATTTAGCTTTTGCTCCCCTTTTTTTAATAACTTCTTCGTTTGAAAGAGTTGAGCTCATAAGATTGAGAGATTTTGCTTTTGTCGGGATTTAAATCTGCACAGCCTACGTCGCGTCGGTCGCACTGCTTATTGTGGGATACATCATACATTCATTTCAAACAAAAATCAACGTTTGAGTTCATTTTTCTATCAAAAATTTTGATTGAGGGAATTCCCATATGTGCAAATCTGAAATTTGCACATTTCCACTCGAACGATTGAATAGGAAATAAAAATGAGTATATTTATTTGTATGGGGATTTTCGAGTGAAACGGGCAAATAAAAATCTTGCACGTATGGAGGAAGTTCGAATCTTTTTTGTTTGAATTAATTTATTCTTGGCGTTGATTTTGGTAAAATGGTTAAATTCGTATGTTTAGAAATTATTTGATAGTGACATTATAAAAAAAGTTATTAAAAAAAATAAGTAGAGCAGGTTAATATAAAAAGAATGAAAACATATGAATGTAGTTTTCTTGTGAGTTTGCGCCCCTGCAGCTCTGCGCCCTGTGCATTTGCACATCTTGCACATATGGCAGGGCCAGCCCTGCCAATTCAAGAGACAGATAAATCGTCGTCAGATAATTGTTGAAAGTTTGCCGAAAAAATAAGGGTTACTCTACCAAATATTAATATTAAAAAAAAGAAACGTTTTTGTTTTCATGTCATGTTTTTTTAACTTTTCAGTTTTGGCGCTATTTTGATTTTCATTCATTTTTTTTTTTAATTTATGTTGACATTTCTTTTTAAAAAGTGATTATAAGTCAAAACATGAAATATATTTAAAAAAAAATAAAATATTTTCAAACTAAAATTAAAAAAATAAATAAAAATACGGGCATTTAGTTTTTGCACCACCGTCAAAATCTTCTAAGCTCAATGTACAAATATCAAGCTAAAGCTTTGGTGCTTCCAAACGTCAACCAAAAATTTGCCCAATCTCTTACGATGCCTCAGCCAATTCACACAATATTATTCGAACATTTGTAATCCTCAACTCTTTAAATTCTCAAAACTTCAACACAAAACCCTTCACAAATAAGTATTTTCAAAGTCACACACTGTATGTAATATTGATTCAGATGAAGACAAACTTCAATGCTCATGATCATCATGGTACAATAATTTTCTTTCCTAAAGTTAAATATCTCCCCTATTGTACCTACATACTATCAAACCATCCTTATATCCATTAATTTAGTAAAACATTTTCCTCACAAAGCCATCTATAGATACATTTACCTCTAAATTCTATACTCAGTGTTTCAGTGTTTCAGTGTTTTCAAATTAAATACAAAAGTTGTTTCTAGTTTGTACGGTAGAGTAATTTCTGCAGTCACTTTGACCCACAGAGTATAGTTTCGGAAAACCGCAGTTACATTCCGAATATTCCAGAAACATGCTTTTTCAAATTGTCACCCCAGTGGAGCATAAAACAAAAGTGCATTCGAAGAGAAGAAGAGAGTGGTTGGTATAATGGTTCAGTTATACGATAGTCAAAGTTTGATTAAATTTTATTTTTGTATTTAAGGGAAAATTTGCTGAGCTAGAAATTTTTGGGGAAATTTTTGATGGCTTACAAAATTGAGTTTTCAAAATCTGTTTTTTTGTAATTTCTGATTAAAAGTAAAATTTATCTGAAATATAAAAACTGTCATTGTCATGTTAGGTTTTGTAATCAATTTGTTTTTTGTAAATTACCTCCAAAGTAATCAATTTTATATTTTTAGCATTGAAAATTAACCAAAACCGCTATCGCTATATCGTTGAATCCAATTAAATGGCCAATTTCAAAAACTATTACTTTTTATCTACATTTCGCAGGAACAAAATCAATATGTGGCGATGTTCAACCCCATTACTGGGAAACACCATATTCCCAGCCATATTTTGACAATACCACACGAAGAGAAGTTACAGCAACAGTGGGACAATCTGCACTGCTTCATTGCAGAGTCAGAAATTTGGGTGATAGAGCGGTGAGTTAAAATAATTTTTTTTAGAAAAAAATCTTTGACGTTTCACCATTCCTAATAACATATTTTTTAGAAGTTGAGAATGAAATGACATTTTTAAAATTGCACTCTTAATGAAATTGGTAAAAACCAAAAAAAAAAAAAAAAAAAACTTCCGACACTGGTAAATTGTATCCAATAAATTTCTATTGATAATTCTCACAATGAAACTGCCAACAGTTTCCATTAGCCAATATAGCCATTTCTCCACATGAGCTGTTCCCAACAATATATATCTATCTATATGTTTCTACTAGGTACATAAAGCGATATATATATTTAGATACTATACCTATCCACACCATATGCTCTGGGTCGGTTGGTTGGTTGGATTACTTCACTAAATCGTTTATTGTTGTACTGGACTATTGCACAATTATTGATTGCACAACACTATAAAGACTTTGGATAAACGTTTCGTATAAATAGCTATATAGAAAACTTGTTTGCTTTCGTTTTTCGACACAAAGCCACTCAATCTATAAAACCAGGGGTTTCCTTGACCACAGCCATTTCACCTTCAAATAAATGATGTTTAACGAACGGAAACTGTTGTATTAGGATGTTTTTCTATTTTTTTTTTTTTTGTTATTGTTGTTTTTTCTTTCTTTTCTTCCTGTCAATTTATGTGGTGACATAAGAGAAGGATATTTTATTTTCAATTTTATAAGAAATACAAAAAAACAACGTCCTTCGTCAGTCAGAAGCAATCATTTCAAAAACTCATTCCTGCATAAAATTTCAAAAGAAAAAACACCTCTTTCTCTAGACAGGCATAGCATATGTGATGTCTAATACGTAAGTATAAACCTTAAAAGCCGAGAAATTTTATTTAGAGCATAATAGAAAGGACCTAGCCAAGGACGAGAGTCACATCAAATTCTATTCTTTTGTCCGTAAATTGACAAATTGACAAAATTGCATGTCTCTCAACAATAAACGTGTTCTCTTCTTTCAATTCTATACCTACATATATCTCTCTAACCTTATCCCCTTTTTTTTTGGGATTCCTTTAGTATGTCTACTGCAGCAGAAAGGCATTTGGGAAATGCATATACATATATAGTATAGCTGCATATCCTGGCAGCCACACATGTAGATGTGGAGGATATATCAGCAGGCTATTGAAGATTGGGTGCGGAAGAAAATTCTAAATTTACCTTAACTGGAACATGTCACTCAGTGCTGCACATAGCAGACAAGAAGTAACACACAAGTATAATATCGTGTATGTCCTCCGTTATAGAGTACACTAACAACGTGCTTGCACTTTGCTTCCGGAATGTAGAAAGAGAGAGAAACTTTGGCTTATTTGATCCTTTTCTAGGGCAAACACAACTTTCAATTTATTATGTATTATTTTTTTTTTTTTGAAAGTAGGAATATTATATAAACACTGTGTTTGGAAGGTTAGGTGAAATAATTGAAAAATTAATTATTTAGTATCACATAATTTCAACATGCATGAAAAAAAAGGAGTTCTTTAAATGAGATTCAGAATATCGTTTGACCTTGTGTTATTGAAAAAGGTAAAAATTGTATTTTTAAATTCAGTATTCAAACTTTCTTAAGTGATGAAACATTAGTTCATATATTTGTGAAGATAAGACAATTTTAGACCTTACAACAATCAAAATTCCAGCCTAGAAAAAAAAACACAAGAGTGTTGGTTTATACTGGGTGTTAGATATAACAATGCAAGCAATAAGTTCAGATTTGTGATCAATTCAAATAAATATCAAAGAAAAAATAATGAAATTGGTTATTCAAAGTTTAAGAATTTTGAAGAAAAAAAATATTTTTTTGAGTACCTATCACAAAATTGGAGTCATTCTTGACCCCAAATTGAGTTGGAAGGCAAATATAGAAGAACGGGTCAAGAAAGCCTGCATTGCTTTCTATGCCTGCAGAAAAACATTTGGTAAGAAGTGGGGCCTCCAATCTAAGATGATTCTGTAGACGTACACTGCTGTGGTTCGACCGATTTTGTCATACGGATCGATTGTGTAGTAGCCTGCACTTAGGAAACAATATAACATCAATAAACTTAAGAAGGTTCAAAGAACGGCTAGCGTTGGCACTACGGGAGCTATTCGATCCTGCCCAACAGATGCCCTTAACGTTATCCTGCACCTTCTACCACTCGATCTTCACATCAAATATCTATCGGCATGCAGTGCCTTAAGACTAAAAGAATCAAACTGCTGGTCTTCCAAGCCCTATGGCCATGGAAATATCACAAAATTGATTCCTTCGGATATTTTCCAGGCTAGCACCGACTACTGTATACCCCCTCTCAGATTCATCGAAGATTTGAAAGTTGTTTTTCCTACAAGAGTTGATTGGGAAAACGATAGTGTGACGAAAGACTTTGACACCACAATCTTTACTGATGGTTCTAAGATGCAGTGCGGCGTTGGTCCAGGAATCTTTTCCGAGGCACTGAACATCTCCAAGTCTTTCAGATTACCAGACTTTGCAAGTGTATTTCAAGCTGAACTACTAGCAATTAGAGAAGCATGCAAATTGGTCAATTTAAACCAAAATCAACCTGGAAGCATAGCAATCTGCTCCGACATCCAGGCGGCCATTAAGGCCATCAAATCAACTACATCAACCTCATTACTTGCCCAGCAATGTCGGGACGAACTGTCGAGTCTAGGCATTGAACGCCGGGTCACTCTTACCTGGGTTCCAGGTCATAGTGACATAGAGGGTAACGAACGAGCTGACGAGTTGGCTCGACAAGGCTCGGCCCTTCACAGCTCACTAGCGGTAAATGTTAATATCCCTATTGGTGTTGTGAAGGGACGGATTTTCTCGATTTTTCTCAATTAATCCAAACTTAGGTGGAGCAGTCTTACAAACTGTGTCATATCAAGGAAGATTTGGCCTACCTACCTATAACCAATATTGTCTAAAAATCAGTTATGTAGACCCAGACACGACATAGCCAGGGTAACAGCAATTTGTACTGGGCACTGGCCCCCATAGAGAAACATGCAAGAAAGCTGGGAATCCCCTACAACTCCCACTGTCGGAGCTGTGGAGACCCACAAGAAAAAGAAACTGTGTCTCATTTTCTCTGCAACTGCCCCGCTCTAACCCATTCTAGAATGACTTCCTTTGGGAAGGCATTCCTCGACGACCCAAGTGAGCTTTCTGGGAAGAAAATCAAAGATCTGATTATCTTTCTGAATGCGACGAAATGGCTTTAATAAAAGCTCGTTAAAGTCTAAAAAACCATATAATTCCATTTTAAATCCTTACTATTTGACACGAGTAAATGGTATCAAAACGGCGCTTCCCAGCGCTAATTGAGTCGCAAGGCCAGGGCTAGCGGCTGCCATCTCTACCTACCTACCTATCATAAAATTGTATCACAGAATTGTGATAAACTGTCTTTTAACTGGCTATAGAGGATGTTCTACAAAAAGCAGGATGCTTGTTATTTTATTTTAATAAACATTCTATCAGTTATACCTATAAAAAAGGAAACAATTACTAAACTGTGTTTTCTAGTTTGACCCGTTCATTTTTGTAACCATTCTTTTTGAACAGACTGTATTTTTCCCATCATATTCATCATTACTCACATCTGTTTCTGCACTATTTCATGCCTGAACAATTTTGTTATGTTCCATGAAATTGAGAAAAAAAAGCAAAAAAAAAAAATTGCTTAAGATTCACCATTGAATCTTTCTTAAGAAATTTATCTCCAAAAAAAAATACACTTTCGAGGATTTATTTTTAAGCCAAAAAAAAATTGCAAAATTGTGAGAAGAGAAAAGAAAAAAAAAACTTACCAAACTGTGCCATACACCCGCCGCTCTCTTTAATCTATAAAATAATATCCTCATGTATATTGTACGAGTATGTTTGAAAATATAAATTAAGTTTGAAAAACATTTTTACTTTTTAAACAATATATATATGTTTTGTATCTGACAGGTTTCGTGGATAAGAAAACGAGATCTACATATTCTGACAGTTGGTATTTTAACATACACCAATGACCAGAGATTTCAATCATTGCATACAGAAGGATCAGATGAATGGACATTAAGAATATCATCGCCACAGCCAAGAGATTCTGGAACGTATGAGTGTCAGGTTTCAACAGAACCAAAAATAAGCCAAGGCTTTCGACTTAATGTTGTGGGTAAGTTTTTTTTGGGAATTTTTATTTTAATAAGTTTTAGTTTAAAGATGAGAAATTAAAATGCTGATAGGTCAAGCGTAAAGTGAAGAGAAAACTTTGACTTATCTCTGTTGAGAAAAAAAGTTTTCTGAAATGATATTTTTTTCATATTTTTTTTCAACATTTTTTTAATACCAAATTAAATTATTGAAGTTCAATTTAAAAATTATAAATAGAAAACGAAAAAAATCAGAGTAGGAATATCAAAAAATTAAAATAAAACTGAAAACTTTAGAAAATGTAAGAAATTATAGAATTAGGTAAATAAATGCAGCTGAAGAAAATTGGAGAAGAAAATACAAATTGGAGGTGAAATCTAGAAATGGAGTGAAATAGAGAATGTTAAAATAATTGGAGAAAATCTAAAAAAAATTAGATAATTTTGAAAATACAGAAAATAATTTTTAAAAAATTTAGGATAGTTGGCAAAATTAAGATTTAAAATTATAGAAAATAATGAAAAATAAAAAAATGGATGAAATTGGAGAAAAAAAACTAAAAAGTGGAGATATAGAGATAAATAATAAAAATGAAGTCGATTTTTCAGAATATAAAAAAAAGATATAATTTGAAAAAGAGAAGTAAAGAAATAAAATTGAAATGAAATGGGAACATTAATTATTTGGAAAAAATGAAGAAATATAATTTTATAAGAAATGTAAGGCACTACCCGTTTATTTCTCTTGTTGTCCTAATCAAAGAAATTATCCTTGAAAAAAAAAAATAAAAGTTGAATGCCTCCAATACTTTGTTGGTCAAAAAAAAAATTAAAAAAAAAAACATCAGTTTAACAAAGAATCGATAAAATTTTATATTATTTTCCCATCATCATCATCATAGAAAACAAGGAAATATCCATTGTCATTGCACCGGAGGATTAAGACCAAAAGAATATATTTTTTTTTTCTGTTTTCATTTATCATCCAAAAGCCGTTGGGGTTGAAGAGCACAATAATGAACATCGTTTGGTTGATTTAAGAAAAGATTTATTAAAATGTCATTGTCTGTGCTTCCTTTTTTTTTGTATTATTTTAATATTGTATAGGAGAGATAAAGGATGAAAGGATAATAGTCCTGAGACTTAAAAATTGATGACTTGAGTAATTTGTTTCAGATCACCCCTTTTAGCACAGTTGGATTAAAAAGGATAAAGAAATATTTTTTTTTTGGTATAGTAGATAATTTTAAGTAGTCAACAATTGAAGAAAATACAAATTAAGCTAAAAAAAGAAATGAAGATAAAAATAAATATCTATGAATGTGTATTTTGTTCTATAGAGTTGGACATGGATTAAAAAAGTAGAAGAATTCTCAATTATGAGAGATTTTCTTTTCAAATTGACTTTATCTACAAATGAACATGTAGAAGCTTAAGTCGATATATGTATGTTTTTTTTTTTGCTTGATTGAAAATATCATTGTTTTCTTAGCCACTTATGTTAGAATGACTAAAAATGCTTTTAACAAAATATCTTATGTCAAGTTAATTCACTTAAGTCAAAAAAAAATAAAAATTTTAAATTTCGATACAAAATTTAATGTCGAGGCTCTTTTTTAAATTTTATTGACTTAAGTTGCTTTGTAAAATTTTTCGAAACTAAAAAAACGAAAAAGAAAATGAAAAAAAAAACAGAAAAACTTATGTTATATTTTATTTTATATGTACATATATTGATTCGACTTAAAAAATAAAATAATTTTCACAAAAATGTAAATTTCTCAAAACAACTTTTTTTTAATATAAGCCACTCTGGCACAGCTTTATTCTTAGAATTCAAGCATAAATTATAAAATTCAAAGAAAAATTTATTACATGGCATTTTTCCTGAATTAAAAAACAAACGATAAAAAAAACAAAATATTTACTGATGATGGTTTCAAACTTAGAATATTTCCTAGTAGGTAAAAATTATCCTTGTTCTTTGTTGAAAATATATAAATTCCAAAGTATCATCAAGCGTGTCGTCGTTAAATCAAATTTCAAGACGTGAAACTTTCCCATCGTGATGCGAAAATTTTTATTTTATTAAAATTTTGTGTAATGAGAGTACCTATGCAAATAGAATATTTTCCACTAGAAAACACAAAACACTATCATAACGGAAGTTCTGATACTGTAACTAAAGGGTTTCAATAAAGTGTAATGTCAAGACAAAAACTTTTTCACCTCATCACAAATACGTAATGGCGTACCTACCTATCTTCCCATGTAGAGAAGATGCCTTTGACTATGTTGAGATAAATATCACTTAATCTTCTCCTTTTACGAAGATCCTTGCAACACTTCCTATATCTTTTCATCAAAAATTTCACGTACTAAAATCATTCTTGCGCGTGCACTTTGTGTGCTTTTTTTTTGAGTTTTTTTTTTTTATGTATCTACCTGTGCATCATTGGGAGAGATGCAGGATAGTCCTTGTTGTGTTACACAGAGCACAATATTTAAACAGATAGGTGTGTGTATATAAAACCATAAATTTATGTTCACTACTCTTCCATCGTTATTTAATAAAAGTTTACAAAATTTTATATTCCCTTTTTCCTTCAGTCTTTTAATTTTATTTTTATTTTTATTTTTTGAAACTTATTTTCATTTTTGTAATTTTTTGATAGTATCACGTGCGAAAATCCTTGGCAACTCAGAACTTTTTATAAAAAGTGGCAGTGATATAAATCTGACATGCCTGGCGATGCAATCACCAATACCGCCGTCATTTATTTATTGGTACAAAGGAAAACGTGTCATGAATTATTCGCAACGTGGTGGCATCAACGTTATAACAGAACGACAGACTCGGACGAGTAAATTATTGATAGCAAAAGCAACGCCAGCTGATTCTGGCAACTATACCTGTTCGCCGAGTAGTTCAGGTAAGTGTCAAAAAAAAAAAAAAAAAACGAATGTTGTTTTTTTTCGTGCCCCCCTTTTTTTTTGCTTTAAAACGAGGGAAATTTGTGACATAAAAGTGGTGGTGTGATATGGAAATGCATATGACATGAAACTTTATGAAAAATAGCTATCATATTATGTAAAGAGGAAACAGTGTTATTTTTCTTGATGTCGGAGTTGGTGGCACGGTATCAGGGTAGATGTCCTTTGTTTTGACATTGAAATATAAGAAATTAAATCATTATGCTTTGCATTCTTATATCATATAAATTTATACATGTGAGAAAACTTATACAACATAGCCTAGAACAATGATGTCACAGGAGTAGCAATTTAAGTTGTAATAAGATACACATACAAATAAATTGTATGGGTACCATTACCATACCTCATATGTAGAATTCTGTATCCTTTTGTTAAGAAAGGACGAACAGCGTTGTTAAATTATACTTTTGATCCAGTCATAGGCTTCAACCAGACTCATATTGTAGAACTTTAAGAGATAGATTGAATGATATGAGATCGTTAGGGCGCCAATCTTGAGGGGGCGATTATATATTTAAAGAAAATTTTAAAAAATTTAAAAAATATAAAAAAAAGAAGCTGCAAAACGTCCACGTCGTTAGTTATAGAAACGGTAAGGGGAAGTTAAAATTCTTAATACTCCAATACACGTTCACAGTGGTTTAACAAAAATCAACACTCGATTTTGATTTTCTTAAGTCATCATCATCACCGGGTCCGCTCCTGGCCTTCGTCAACAAGTCTCTCCACCTATCCCGGTTTCGATCCAGTTGCGCACCCCAAGGCTTCGGGCGTTCTGGTCTATACGCCATTTCTCCAGCGCAAGCATGGTCTATCACGCAGCCGTCTACCATAGAATGTACCACAAAGGACTTTTCGAGCCGGTTCCTCTTCGCTCATGTGCGAGCTAGGTGCCCCGTCCACCGGAGTCTACCGAGCTTAATTTTTGTCACTATGTCTGCTTCAAGGTAGATTGCGTACAATTCATGATTGTACCGTCTCCGGAATTGTCCTTTCGGGATTTCCTTAAGTAGGTCCCAAAATATTCTTTCCCAAGGTGTCAGTCTAACGCTGGTACTGTCTTTTCTGACTGCAACAAAGCTCATGTGGTTCAAGAGGTAAAATTGGTCGCAAAAAAATTCAAATTACAGATCGTAGCATACTAGAAATAGGTTCATTGGGGCCTTAGGAGGTTCGGTGGGTAGGTATATAAAAGATTCGGGGATTGCTTGTATTACGAAGGTTAGCGTTGAAAGAGATAGAGTTTTAGAGGGAAGTGCAGTCAATGGAACCACAAAGGAGTAAAGAGAATGTCTGAAATTTCTCTACGATCTTCCAACGTGTTCAAGTTGATATATTTCAAGCGGTCAACACAGGGAGGAAGGATTAGAGGATTGTTCCAAGGTAAACCACAAGCGAAGGAAACGACGTTGGATGCTTTCGATTCTTGAAATGTGAATACGATAGAAAGGGGACCAGGCTTGAAAAGCCTATTCGAGGTTAAGTAAAGGGACCGTGTCGCATATGGGTTGCAAGATTCTTTGGACCAACGTTTAACGAAGCCAATTGCAGAGTTGGCTTTGAAATAATATCGTCAATGTGGGTGACGAAATGAAGTTATTGGTACGGTAGGTATTGGTTGATTATGTAAAATGTAGAGACGGGGAGTCTCAAAATTGATTCTTTGGCACTTGGCAAACTTAACGTTGCAGTTTTTTAGAAACCAAGTCGAAAAACAGTCAAGATCATGTTAAATAAGGGAAGAGTCATGCGTCGATGAAATGGTCTTGAAAAATTTGGCATCATCAGCTTAAAGTGAGATATGTGAGATATGATGACCCAATCAATATCGTTGACTGTGAGAACGAACAAAATAGGGCCAAGGTGGCTGCCTTGGGGAACACCTGAGGTAGCTAAGAAAGCGTATGACGTAGCAGATCTGATAGGAATGATAGCTATTTATGATTAAACATCACTATTGATGGAGTTCAGTCGAATATAGTAAGCCACTGGCTTCCGTACCGACTTAATATATAACAACCCTGCTTCCTTTACACATTCAAAAATTCCACAACCTCTTTTGCAATACTTGAATTGAGAATGCCCTACAGCTCCAACAACCCGCATATTCTCTCTCGCCAGTCATCACAACATTTACGCGATGTTCTATTTATTCTCCGCACACTAGCTGACTTTCCCACCTTTTTACTTCTTTTCTTCCTCTATAAGGGCGAGATATTTAAGCTTCTTGCCTTCATGATATTACAGAAGAGAGGGCTTATTGTGTGAAACAGTAAATCACCTAGAATAACTGGGTCAGTAATACTAAACCAAAATGTAGACCACATACCTATATAGTTTGTTGGCGTATATCTTTTTGTGTAGGGTATATAAGAGCATTTTATATGAAGAACAAAAACCCAGCAAGCAACATACTAAAACAAATAGTAATCCGCTCCTAACATTCAAATGAATAGGTGGAATAAAGTAAAGCATGAACACAAAACACAGGAATCCTTTTTTTTCGTCTTGTTTTTTTATTTCTTATTTTTATTTTTTCAAATAAAGTGTGTTTTGTTGCCCTACAATATAAGCTTGGCTATTGTTGACTTCTCTAACAATGTTAAGTAAAAAAAAGTAGGTAGGTAAAGAAGCTTCGCGCGTGTTTTCTTAATTTTTTATTATTTTTTTTTCTTCAAATGTACATACCTACCCTACCAACCTACTTCACCCACTTTTCATAAAACTAAAAAGGACAAGGTACCATTTGAAGAGGCATAGGTACTTGCTAAGCATATGAATAACTGTGTGGGGAGCAGATCCTTGTCATATCTTAACTTAAGTTAGTTTATACATTTTGTCAACATGGAAAATGTGTCTTTGTTGCTGCTGAAGACGTGAAAAACGTGATTCTGCTTTCAGAGGATCTTATGCTTTGACTTGCATTTTGGGAGAAGTTGTTGTTTGAGGTTATTTTTACAACTTATGAACTTTTGTGTTATGCTCAGATTTTGACACCTATGGATTTTTTTTTTGGGAGAGAAAAAAATGTATGCTTAAAAAGTCATCAACACTTTGATTTTGTGTGAGGTACTTCAGATCATTAAAACTGATTTTCAAAGTAGTTAGACGTAGTTGGTACCTCCTTTATCTAGAATTCAAAGTCTACAGAAAAAAAAACAACAAAATCCTTATCAATTCAAATTCCTTTGAAAATTTTCCAATTTAAATTCGCTTAAATTGTAAGCGTATACCTACCTACTTAAATTTTACAAAGTCCCCAGTTGTATACTCAAATTCAATATACGTAGTTTTTTTTTTGATGACCTTGTCGGTAGCTTTAGAGAAAATATCCTTCAAGCACCCATTTGAACTTATGTAACATAGAAACATTCAAATTGTACCTTTTTAAAATTCACCTTTTGAATAAGGACGCATATGAACCAGTCAACCTTACCTGGTGATACAATGTTACCCGCCTCCCTGAAGCATCGGAAAAATGAATTCACATACAAAAATGAGAAAAAAAAACTATAGTCATATTGTGTATACACATTTCACATTCTGGATTTTGCAACTAAATATAAAGAATAAGTAAACAAAACAAAAATTTCACATATTCTTATTCATAAAGAAAATAACATTTTTGTTCACAACATTACATTCATGTTTGTCCTGTAAAAGCGAGCTTTTCTTTTAGTCCTTTCAAATATTTTTTTTATTTTTTTATTTTTGGCTTTTGTTGAGAAGAGATATGAGAAAAGCAAAGTAACTTTGCTTATTCTGCGATGAATAAAAAATGCTGCACATGAAATAACACACAGCAGCAACTCTAGCTAGCTATGACTAGCAAAAAAAAAAAAAAAAACTATCCGATGTTTCTGCTGATGCAGTGATGAAAATGAAAAATATCCTTCTTTTGAAAATAGAAATTAAGTGGTTCACTTTTACACAACATGTAGAAATATATAGGTAATTAAAAAAAAAAGAAAATATTTTTTTTTTGTAGAATAAGTTTTCTTTCTGCTGTTATTTATTTTTTTTTTTTTCATTATGTTTTTGTGTGTTTTTACTATGTGCAGATTCTGACAGCGTTGTGGTGCATGTTATAAACGGTGAACATCCTGCCGCAATGCAGCATGGCAATAGTACCACTACCAGTACAACAAGCAGTACCAACAATTTTGCATCATCATTGCATTGTTATCGAAAACGAAAACTGATGGTGATGGCAGCAACAGCAGCCACCACTTTCACCTCTACCACCAGCTTCAGCAGCAACATATTTATTCACCATGCAATAACTACATTACAATTGGTCCTAGTTGATGATTGCATAAGTTGGATGTTATTTGTGTTATGTTTGTCATCGTCAATAGGATATGTTTGGTCTTTAAGGTGATTAATATTGTAAGAGAATTTATGACTAAAATTTAAAATAATTTTAAACAACAAATGGAATTAATAAGAGAGGAAAAAAAAAGGATTTTCGGAGTCTATTATTTTTAAGAAAATAAAATGTGATTTTTTGAACGACTACTGTAGTAATAAATTAGATGTAAGAATAATAATTTTTGGTAAGTGGTAAGTAAAATTAAGAGAAATATTTTAGCCGAGTTTTTGTTTTTCTTTCCTGGTAAACTAATTTACAATAAAACAGAGAAATCTCATTTTTTGTAATAGAAAAAAAAATATGGCTAATTGATAAGTAATTTAAGTTCCTACTATTTTCCATTCAAAATTGTATTTATTGATTGTATTTTGAAACTGTATTTTAATTTTTTTTTAACTTAATCAATAATGTAAAAAAAATCGTCTTCCAAAATTTAACACACACTACTGAATATCATACTTTGAGAAAGGCTTCTTTATTATTTTCCTTCGTGAAATTTAAAACGATTCCTAAAGCGCTCAGTTGATCGGGGTCTTAGAAAGAAAAATTTGCAGCCCTTCTCTTTTCTATTTTTATATTTGATCACAAAAAAATAAGCACAAATAAGCAGAATTTATTTAACATATTTTATTTTAAAATCGAATCATTTAACAAATAGAAGGAAATGTATTACAAACAGACAAGTCGCTCAACGTCAGCTTTTTTTTCACGGAGGTCGGAGTCCCTATTCCCGTACTATGATAAAATGAAGTGATACATTTTTTACCATCAGATATTTCAAACTGTTATATTTCATTATATTTTACCCAAAACGTTAGTTCTTATTAAATATTATATATTTAAAATTTGATCATTAATTTCATGTTTAATTTTTGGGAGAAATGTTTAGGTTTACGTCTACATAGAGCTAGAATCGCATAACGGGATTCATGACTAAAAAAAAAACACATCATCCTATCTATCATTGAACGGGAATAGTCGAAAATAATTGAGTCTTCATTTAAAAAAAAATTGAATTTACATAATTACAAATAAATACAGTCGATTCGATCTAAGTCGAGTTTCCCTCAAAATCCAATTTGTTCGTCATATTTTTGAATCCTCTTAATTTCACAGTTTTATATTAACGTTAGCTTGATTTTTTTGAAAAACTGTTAAATTGTATATTAAAATTTCAAAAATAAAGACTCATCATTTTTTATTATTAAAAAAAAAGTAAAAAAAATTAATTTTACAGAATCTATTTAATTTTATTTCCAACTTTTACATCGTTAACACTTATAAATAAAAACAGTTAAATAACAACATAAAAAAATGTACATAAAAAATTAAAAAACTGATAGAAAAATAATAAGGAGAAACAACAGAAGGCTGCTGTCCGTTTATAGATGAAAAAATAAAGTTCACAATAAAACAGCAGTGCATTGAATAGTTTACAAAACATAATAACAATAATTTTTTTTTTCAACAAAAAAATATCATAAAAATGCACTTACTGAAATTGACATCTTTTTTGAACAAACAAATTTTCTAAATAAACAATAACAATTATTCAGTCAATCGAATGCAATACTATAATAAAATACATAATAGTTTTTAATAGTTACAAACACACAGATGAAAAATATAAATGCATTTATATTATACAAACAATGTATTTTTTTTTTTATATTTAATTATTAATTTTTTATTTATTATAACACTAAGAAAAAATTAAAAAAAAATGTAAATAAAATAGGTATTATCAAAACCACATTTTACTTATGATATAATTAAAAAATATTACATCTGTAAATTATAAGGAATTTTAGCAAGGCTTTGTTTTACTAAGACAAGAAAAAAAATAATATTTACTGTGTACCTATATTCAATTTATTTAAGTTTGATATGAATGTATATGAAAAACGAGTGAAAAAGTCAATAAAATAAAGACAAAAAGGAAGATGAACAATGAACATTCTATTTTGCATGGATTTTTTTGTGGCATGTGAATAGTCTATTTTACAGGTAAGCTTAAAAAAAAATTATTTCCAAACATGGTGTTTCATATAAAGCCATGAATATTTTTGTCATTTACATTTTCACTAAAACTTTGTAAAATTAATATAGGAGTTTATAGAATTAGAGTCAGGGGAGGTCAAACTAAGGAAATTTTTTACAGGATGGGCCAAAATATGGAGCCCAACAGAAAAAAAAATAAAATTCATAGAAAAGAATTAAAAAAGGGAGGGCAACAAACCCCTTTGCCCCACTCTCCGGGTGCTAATGAACTACTGACAAATCAGTCCTCCCGTTTGGACTCTATAGTTCAATCTAAAAAGAGATTTTTTTACGAAAATAAGTAGGTATCATGTTTTTTTAGAAAACGCATCCATTTGTGTGTATCTAGAGTTGTTTTTTCTGTTTCTCGCGAAATTGAACTTCAATCATTTTTCCTCATCGACAACAATAAGCTCGAAAATCGGATTTGGCTTTAACAGGAAGGTAAGTAGGTACCAAGAAATATAATTTTTCATGGAAAATTCAACACTGCAGAAAATGATAAAGTCTCCATATTCCAATATTAAAATCAGAGAGAAGAATGCCAAACCCTCTATGACCCATATCAACGCTTAACTGACCGAAATAAGAATTCATTTTTTTGAAATGCAATATTAACTTCCTACTTTTTGAATTTTATATCAGAACCTTTTATTTATATCCCTTAGACTTTCGAAACTACTTTTTTTTACATATTTTTTAAATAAGACCCATCTTCCAACCAAACTATTCTTTCATATTTCTTTTTATTACTATTCAAGGAATCATGCCGACAACAACGACGACACTATCAAAAAATCCTACCACACAAAAAAAAAGAAGAAAGAAAACACAATATTGAGCATCAAAAAATTTCAAATAAAAACCAATCCAATATCTGAATATGTGGGTCCTTTTTTTTGCTAGATGTTGTTCTTCATCACTATCCTTTTTGGTATTGTATGTGATATGTGAAAGACATTGCCTGTAGGAATATATACTTGTGGTATTATCATTTTATTGGGCCATCAGGAATCCAACCCAATGTATGTCGTCCACACTTTTTTATAGATCCATAGACAAAGTTATACTATATGCCGAGCCAAATCATAACAGTACATGCATATAAAAACAAAATTATACAAAAACCCACACACAAAACTTCCAAAAATCCTGAATAAATGGTTCTCTTCTATGTGATATCCTATCCAATTCTGTGCGAGGCTGAGGCTTTCTGTTTCTATGTAGGTATATTTCAGAACAGTCAGAATGTATAAAGAGAAAAAGTTTTTTTTTTACCAAACTCTCATATCCTTTTGAAAAAGAAACACACAAAAGCATTCGTCGTCATCGGCGTTGTTGTTCCTGTTCGTTTTGCGTAGGTATACACAAAAGGCAATAACCCATACCGTTGCAGCGCCAGCGCTTCTAATAATAACTCGTCCTCGACTCTCGCTCGTCTCGAATCTCGAAAGTCGAAACCCAAACTCCACTTCAAAAACTGTTGTGTACGGATTGGAATAACAACGACTTAGGGACTTGTAAATTTACTCTCAGATTTTTTTTTTTTTGTTCACTGTTGTATTTTATCTTTGTATACTATATTTGTCATTCCCTCTCTACACTTCTGGGTTTTGTATGATGCAAGGACTATGTTTAGTCCTTGTGTAGTCAAGTGTAGTTCGTCAGTAGCAGCATTCAATATTCAGTCACGTTCAATATGAATGACATTTTCAATTTTCGTCACCGTGTTGATTATTGAGTTTGAATTGAGTGCTCGCAGATGAATCCAAGTTGATGTGCTCCTACACTATACATGACATTTTTGTGTAGGTACCTATATACATGCTCTCATGGATTTATTTTCAATTAAATTGATCCAAGTTTATATACTTCCTATAAATATTTATAAATTTAAACAACGATATAAATTCGATATTCGATATTTTTTGAAATTCGTTCAACTAAACTTGATTTACCAAAAAATTAAGTGAAATGTCAAAAGGTTTTGAGCAGTGGCATATTGTTTGTAGGTATTTTGCATAGACGTCACTTTTTTTGAAAAATTTGTTTTTTTGTTAGGGAATTTTACGATATTCCGTTTTCTTGAATTCTTAAGGCTGAATATGGTATGATGCCAATAAATTAAATGCTAGTTTTTGAGTAGGTAGACTAACGCTGTTTAAAATTTTCAAGAACAACTTTTCTCGTATCCCATTTTACGATATTAAAATTTTTATAAATTCTGACCAAACACGAGGTTAAATGTAATATAGAAAGCAAAAAAAAACTCAATTTTAATTCAATATTTTTTGTGAAAATATTTTTAATTTAATAATAATTAAATAAGCATTTAACTGAGACGTCCCATTTTAATAAAAATTTGTTCTTTAGGTCAAAAATGGTTTTCAATTCTGTTGAGGAATTTTACGGCATAAAGATTTTATTTAATTTTACCAACAAAAAAAAAAGAGGCAGTTTTTGAGTAGACACAAGCTTGTGCTGCTTAAAATTTTCAGGAACACTTTTTTTTGGAGCCGGAAAATTTTACGATATTAAAATTTTGATATATTCTGGAATATAAAAAGAACAAAACTGAAATACTTGTAATTTTCAGGGACAAATTTTAACTATGCATAGTTTCATCTTTGTAGGTATAATTACATATAAAGCATATATATGTATACCTACCTATACAAAGGTTTCATCGCTCCATTAAATTTAATCGGCCATTAAAAATGGGAAGTTTATAAAATCATTTTTTTTCATTTTTTCATTTAAATGGGACATTTATTAAATCTGATCTGAATAATCCTAAATTACCAATTTTCAATGGCGAGGTTAAATTAAAAAAAAAACACAAAACTGATTGAAAACCATCATGTTCAGTTCACATCAAAAATAATTCATTATTTTTGTTTGCAAACATTTGAAATTTAATAAATTGTTAATTTTTACCAATCAACTATTTTCCTTTGTCTATGATTAAATTCTTAAATTCATTTCATATAAAGTTAAATTTTTTGAATGTAAACAAAATAAAATTTTTTGCAGTGAAACTCAATTTAATCGATGAGAAATAAATGACATTCATCGAAATCCTCTTTTCAATTTACATATAAATTTCATCCAACAACAATAAGTCTTACCTAGTTATGTGCGATGTGTTTAAAATGAGTCCTTTTTATTCATTTCATTTAATGAGAAGTTATTTTCTCTTTTCCATTAAATGTTATGTTGTTTCGTCGTCCTCTCATCATTTTCTGCTTCATTCATTTTTAAAACAAAAGGCTCTATTTCCGGTGTGAGTTTCAAAAAAAAACTTTCAGAAATAATATTGTCAATATTTTTTTTTTTTTCATTATACCTATTGTTTTTGTTTTTCAGAAAAAAAAAATATATTCTTAAATGAATTCTCACAACAAAAAACTACAGATAAAAATTACATTGAATTAAAGATTTTAAATTTCAACATTTTCCCCATATAAAAAAAAAATATTTAAGCAGATAATAAAATTTTTACCATATCGTATCAAAACATAAAAAAAAATATCATTTAAATTTTAATCCTTTTGAAATAAAAACTCACTGTGACAAGAGTATTAAGTATTTACCATAAAAAAAAAGAAAAAACACACAAACATCAATTTTGTTGGCCAATGTAAATAAACTTCATCCGCCATTGATTTTTAAATCGCAACGCATGTCCTGTACTCAGTACATCATAAATGAGTTGGAAATTAATATATCGGTCATGTTCTTTGTAAAAAAAAAAAAAAATTAATCGCCTGCAATGCACTCGAATTGTAGTTTGTATAGATATGTATACAAAACCTCATACAAAAAAAATATCTCCCCAAATATACCTATATACAAATAGGTATATCCGATACAAAACAATTTCATTAAAATTGAGTTCATCCCGCATTCATCGACTGATATTACCAAAGAGCTTATTTAATCCAGATACTTTATCGACTCTATTGAAGTATTGAGTGAAAAAGACTCGTCATATAAATTAATGTTTGGAAAAAAAAATATTGATCTCAATTTTATAATCGAAAATAGGGATACTATAATAGTCGTGTAATTAAAACTCACTCGATAACTGTAATTAACAATTTATTTCTGTCGATTTCCCGAATTTTTCATTTTTTTTTAGAAAGTATGTAGGTAGGTACCTACTTTAATTATTTGTCATAAGTGTTTAAAATAAAACAGCCGTTATGGTACGAGTATATTCACTGGATTTGAATTTGAGCCATGCCAGTTAATCCTAAAAAACAAGAATACCTACTATGTGGGCCAAGTCACTAAATTTTGTACATTGTACCAAAAATTATAAAATTTATACGCAAATTTATCTCGCTCCTTTGATCACAGCACAATATAATAGTGTTTTAATATATTCATAGTCAAATTTTAGAACCGAGTCTAACTGGCCTCGAGTATAAAGTTAACACACAGGTTAGATACAGCTGCTATTCATAGAGAATTTTGCAGCTCTGTTTAGTAAAAAACAGAAATCTACTACAATTTTAGTAGTATTTCCCGTCAATCCATTGAAATTCAATACATTTTTTTGACAGATAGAAAAAAAAACAACTTAGTTTTTAACAACGTTTTTAAGGATTGAGCTCCAGTTTATCTTTTGGACCCGGGTCCAAATTGTCTATGGATAACATAAACAAAGACAGAGAAACAACTTGTCAGACGACTATGAATATGCCCCAATATATTTATTTATATTTTAAAAAATAAAGACAAATAAATGTAATGTGTCAAATGTCAATCAATCTTGCTAGAAAAGAAAGGAAAATAATGCGAAATTCACATTTCTTAGTGAATTTTAGAAAGAACGAGCAAATTCATTCCTTGGATTGCCAAAAACACATATTGGTCCTATTTCATTTTTCGATCGCGAACTTATTTCCCTCTCCTGAAATTTCGCATCCTTAATATAAAATAAGCACATGTGCTTCTCATTTAACTGAGGAACAGCGAAAACTTAAAAAAAAAATAATTGGACCACGCTTACTTACGAAGATAGTGTTTGTGTTTTGTTTAATGTAGTGATCTGGTTTCTGCTTTGTTTCGTAGCACTCCATGTTTTTTTTTGTTACGGTGTTTTTACTTCTCTCCCAAAAGAAAAGTATAGGTAAAGTGCCAATCCTTGTGGGAGGTGGAGCTTTATATTTTTTGATTTCGAAAGGTAAAGAAAACCTACTGCCGTGCATGATCGCCTGGTGCATAGGTGAGAATTTTGTAGGGAAATAATTATTTTGTGACTTAGAAAGACGAGAGGAGGGAAAAGAGAGAAAAGGGGAAAAAGACAGGAAAAGAAAGACGATTCCAAGCGAAAATGTAAAAAAAATAATAATTGGTGCACCCTTGCCTACGAAGGTAGTGTTTGTGTTGCAGAATGAACTGTGATCTGGTTCCTGCTGGTGCCTTTACTTCTCTAACAATCCTTGCGGGAGGTGGAGCTTTATAGTTTTTGATTTCGATTAGGTTAAGAGGATCTACTGCCGTGCATGGTCGCCTGGTACATCGGTGAGAATTTTGTAGGGAAATAAATTATTTTGCCACTGAGAAAGGAGGAGAGGAGAGAAAAGAAAGGGAAAGAAAGACGCTTCGAAGCGAAAAAGTAAAAAAAAATATTTGGTCCACCCTTGCCTACCAAGGTAGTGTTGGTGTTGCAGAATGAATTGTGATCTGGTTCCTGCTGGTGCTTTTAATTCTCTAACAAAGGTATATGTATGTAGTGTGGCAATCCTTGCGGGAGGTGGAGCCTTATAGTTTCTGATTTCGATTAGGTTAAGAGGATCTACTGCGGTGCATGGTCGCCTGGTACATCGGTGAGAAATTTGTAGGGAAATAATTATTTTGCGACTTAGAAAAAGGAGGGGAGAGAAAAGAGAGAAAAGGGGAAAAAAGACAGGAAAAGAAAGACGCTTCGAAGCGAAAATGTACAAAAAAATAATTGGTGCACCCTTGCCTACGAAGTTAGAGTTTGTGTTGTATAGAATGTTGTGATCACTGGTTATTGCTCTTTTCTAGCACTCCATGTTTTTTTGTTACGGTGATTTTACTTCTCTGCAAAAGAAAAATATTTGTAGTGTGCCAATCCTTGTGGGAGGTGGAGCTTTATTATTTTTTGCTTTCGATTCGCTTAAGAGAACCTGCTACCGTGCATGATCGCCTGGTGCATGGGTGAGAATTTTGTAAGGAAATAAATTATTTTGCCACTGAGAAAGGAGGAGAGGAGAGAAAAGAAAGGGAAAGAAAGACGCTTCGAAGCGAAAAAGTAAAAAAAAATATTTGGTCCACCCTTGCCTACCAAGGTAGTGTTTGTGTTGCAGAATGAATTGTGATCTGGTTCCTGCTGGTGCTTTTACTTCTCTAACAAAGGTATATGTATGTAGTGTGGCAATCCTTGCGGGAGACGGAGCTTTATAGTTTTTGATTTCGATTAGGTTAAGATGCATCGTTGAGAATTTTGTATGAAAATAAGTTATTTTATAACTGAAACAAAGAGAAGAAAAGAAGGAGGAAAAAAGAAATGAAAGAAGCAAAAAGTGATAAAGCAAGGTAAGCAAAGAGAAATCGAGCTAGAAGGAGTCGGCAACTCGGAAATTATTAAGAGCAGAAAAGAAATCGCTATCTGTTATTAGTTAGAAATCGCTTCGATAAAATGGTGTTGCTCTTAATTTAAGGATAAAAACAAACTGTTCAATTTTTAAAAGCGTTTGGTGCAACCTGCCCTTAATAGCTCATATTAAAAATCTTTGGTTAGTTTAATTTTTAATAATCCATGATAAACAATTCCATATAAACCTAGCTGTCAGTTCTAAATGCAAAATAATAATAATATCCTTAATTGACTTTGGGAGCCACATCTATTTTTAATTAATTTCTATTGAATTGAAATTATTCGGTTTGAGCATAGCAAAACTAAATATAATATTAACTCACATCAAACAATATAACTAGATAATAATACATACATGCATACATAATGTGTACGAGTATATGTTTTGTTAATATTTACTCAAAATTCCACAAATATTTTGGTTATAGCTACACATTATTAAATGTATGTAATTATTTTATTTAGTAGGCAGGTAGTTGTTTTTTTTGTAAGTATATTTCATTTCATGGTAAACCAATTATATTGCAATTTGGCAGTTATACTTATAATAAATTAGTTTGGTATTGTTTTTGTTGTTTTGTTCATAGAATGACGCTTCCAAACAAAATATTTTTCAACAATGCATTTATTCCAGACTTTGAAAGGAACCTGCTTTTTTTGTATTGTGTTAAAATTAAATTTACTTTTATATAGCGTTTCAAAAATATGGTGTTTTTGGTTTAACTTTTTATGACATTAACAGGGTGTTTTGGTTAAATCAATGATAACAAAGGAATACACCTTAAATAGTTAAATTACACAATATAAAGGTAGGTAGTTCACAGCTCAAGCATTTATTTGTTTTTGAAATGTTTGATAATCACCCCCTAGATCCGTTCTTAGTTACGATAAATTGATCAACCAAGTAGTTGTGTTCTTCATTTTGTTTTGCTTTACATTGATTTCAACTGAACAAGAAGCAAGGTTAGGTACTTATGCCTAGGCCTGCTTCTTTAACATGATCGCCTTTTATTTTTATTTATTGAAAAGAAAGGACTGAGGAGACTTTAAAAAGCACATTTTAGAAATAAGACATAAAATAAATAAGTAGAGTTTTTTTCCATTGCAAAAGTGGGTTCATTGCTAATATTCAAGGCTTTAGAATTAGCTTAGCAAATAGGTAATTGGATGTGTAGATTCATATTAAATTATTTCACTTTTAAATTTTAAGGACTTAAATAAGAAAAAATTGTTCATATTAACCTGACTTTGTTATAAACCAGACGAACTCTGCAAATTATAATAAAATTTTAATTTTTTTCAAAAGTAAATTTTAACAATTTAAAATAAAATGAAATGTGCTTGGTTAAACTTTAACCACCCTATAAAATTACACAGATTATCACGTGTGTATTTGAACAGTTTAAATTATTGTTTAATAATGCGTGAACTGTATACAAAACTAAAACAAATGGAATTACTGAACATCTGAATGTTTATACATTACTGAATAAACAATAGAGTTTAACTCAAGCTATTAGAGTAATTAATCTGCTAAAATATATATATTCTCGTAGTTTTTTTTTGTTGTATTTTATTAATAATTATTAATATAAGCATATAATTGATTGAAGAGCATTTATATTCAATTAAAAATATAGAGATTATTACACACTAAATTTCCCTTTAAGCTTAGCATTACTTATATTTTTTTTAAAATGATTTAATAATAGATTAAGTGAAATAAAGTGTATTAATCCAATTTCAGTTTTTTTTGCAAATAGATGCAGTTAACAAAACATAATTTATGTTTTGTTTCAATTTTTTAAAGTCTGAATTTTTCTATTTCATAAAAACGAAATACCAACAAATATTTTTTCTTCTGGCCATAAAAGCTGTTAGAGATTGTTTGAATAAATAATACACTTTTAATTTTTTTTTCAAATTTCAAATTTAATTATATTCAGGTAAGTACCTATTCCTGGATTTTTCAATTGCAATTAACTTCTCACCACAAAAGCAATCCTTGTAACGTGATATTTCCTTGCCTTAATACAACATGAAAATCCTGTCAAATTCAAGATAAAACCATCATTGATGATCAAAGCCTCAATCCCATGTCAAATGCATTTTGTATGCTATTGTTCCCAGGGAGGCTAATTAAGTTTCTTGACTTGAGCAGAGGAAAATGCAAGGTTATAACCTGTCTATACCTTCACACTTTCGATATTATACATTTCATATTTCGATTTCGTTTTTTCTATGTGCAAAAATGTTTATAAATTGAACTCAATTTACATGTTTTGACTCTCGGAAACCATCATCTGCATCATGGTGTGGTGCAATAGTGGTTATGATTTCCTGTTTTAATTTGCATTTGGTCGGGATGCTATAAACATATAGTATTGACGTTTTTCCTCCATTCTCCAATACTCCTATATGTATCTGCATCACTTTTGATTGAAAGAAGGAATCAAGTTGCAATGAGGAGCTTTTCTTCTTCTTGCTTTTGCTTCCGCTTTTCATTAGTTCTTTTTATTAGTTTTTTTTTTTCTATTCGAAGATTTTAAGTGGTCCATTGAATTTGCCGAGATCGAAAATCTTGACTAGAATATTGATTGGAAAATCAGAAATTGCATTTTTTTTAATTTGAAATGAAACGACAATGGAATTAAGTTGTTTGCTTTTGTTATATGCTTGTTATGTCACTTAAAATGCAGATTGTTGCAGAAATTGAATTGGAGATTCTGCAGAGATAATTAAATTGAACATTTGTTTTTGTTCCACTTACATCATTGCCAGTTTGAGTTGTTGTATATTGATTTGCTATGCAAAAACTATTTTTTCTCTGTATCGTAGTATTGTCATATCTTATTGAATTGTCTATTCATATTGAAAACTGCAAATTTAATTACTTTAAGGGAAATGATGGATTTTGGTAAAAGCATTTAATTAATTTGAATAAAATGTGGCGTAACTTAACTCAGTTGCCTCAACAAAGGTACCTTTGTTTGTGTATTTTGAAATTCCAGATTTATCTATATATATGTTTGACAATTAATGATCATCAATATGTATTAGTCATGTAAAATTTTATAATGGAATTAATATTTAAGGTCCTTTGAATTAAATTGATAAATTGAGCTTTGTTGCCTGCAGAAATGTTTGTCTTTTGAATAGAACTTCATAATGGACTTCTGAATTTTGAATATATACATAATATGTTGCTATATCGGAACTTGATTATGGAATTGTAAAGCTATGGCTTTAGGTGAAATGAACGATTGGTTTGGTTGAGTTTGAGGGGAAAAATCGTAGAAAGTTAATTTTTTTATCTTAACAGTTGCTAAGTTTTTGGAAATTTTCAAAATATTGGTTACAAATTTTATAAAAATAATTAACAACCCAAAAACAAATTTACGAAAAATGTATATTTACATTATTGGTCAAAACTATCAAATAAAGATCTCCTCCAAAATTCAGCTAATTCAATGGAAATCGAATTTTACTGTATCTTGATTTTTTAATAATTTTTTTTTACCAATCAACTAGGCTTTAAATATGAAAAATGCTTCTCAATGACGTATTTTCTTCGAATAAAAAACGATAATGTAAATTTAAAAAATCGATTTCAATTTTTTTTCCAAAAAAGGCATTCAAGTATTTCCTATTCGAAAACTACGGCGTTCCAAACAAAAAAAAGTGGTAGTTGAAACAGTTGTTGAAACGGCTTACAAAAAATAAACTCTAAATCATAAAAAAAAAACTTTTAGGTTAGTAAGGCTCGAAAAGGAAGCAAGTTTTTCTGATTAAAGACTATTCAAACATCAAGAAATAAAACAAACGCAATTTTATCTCGACATCGATCGAAATTGGATCAATATTCCAAACTGTCTTCAACTATTTGAAAAGCCTTTTACCCAAATTCCATTAATCTTCTCTTAACAATAGTTGCTTTAAAGTTATAAAATTGTTTAACCACCACCCTCCACCCACTAAAAACAAAACAAAAAAACTTTTTTGCTTACGAAAATAAGAAAAAAAAAATATTTTAGTTTATCGAACACAAGAAATAGAATGTTTGTGTCAACATTTAAACCTATTTGCCATTTTGTCGAAAGTTAAATTGGAAAATCTATTAGAAAAGCTGACTGCTGCTGGTAAGGTAACCTACCTTAGTGCTGTCGCTGACTGCAATAAGAAATAATTTATTTGTACCCTATAGCTTTGCCTCTGTTTGCCCTTAAGGTTGACAGGTGAAAATTGCGATTTTCATTTCTCTAGCGAAAAACTTTTAAACTGCTAAGCTATATTTAGACTACGACAACGATAAACGAAGCAAACGAAGAAGTATTTATTGCTTCGTACAAAAATGTCAGTAAGGTTAATTGCGATGAAGAAAAGTTTTTGTTTTTTTTTTGTTACAGATGAGAAATTGTACAATTTTATATTTTCGTCATCTAATACTAAGTATGTGCATTCAAAACATAAACAATTTAATTTTAAAGTTTTAATAAAGATTCCCAGAAACATTTGAACTAATTTCTTCTTTAATCCTATTTATGGCGCATTTATTTCAAAAATACGCTTCAATCAACATTTATTACCTTTTTTTGTTTTTTGAAAAATGCTAATAATGAAGAAAGAGGAAACAAAAAAATCATGGTCAAATACATTTTAATGCTATGTTGCAATGTTAATATAACAGAATTAATCATTTGAATATTTTCTGGTGCTTGAACATCATTCAATCGAATTACCTTATCATTTCGATACACGGGTAAAACACATTTAAGCTGTGTACTAATCCCCATGTAGTGTAATTGTGTCACATTATTCATATTAATCGAATGCCATAAACAAAGAAACAAATGCGGAAGTGGAAAATTGAAACAAATATCTGCTGGGCATTGCACATACTCATGTAGCGATTACCAGTGGTAAATATTATTGTTTCCTATAAAGCCAATTATTATGTTGTTATATGAATGTGTGTGTTTATTGTGATACGTACAATAGAAACTAATTAATTTCTAGGAAATATCGATTGCTTGATATTTTTTTTTCTAATTTTGCTTAGCTGCACACATAATTTGGCACATACATTTTTTTAAGGACTTCCGATGAAAACAATTTTACGAAAAAATTCTTTGGATAGATTAATTGAGATTTTATAAGCAATTCAATTCAATTCTATATTTCAAGTGGTGTAAAAATAAGACTTAGTCTTTTATAGTAGCCGAGTTAAACAAAAAAAAAGTCTAGATGATCCAAGTAAACAAAGGGAGGAATTATGAGATTCAAGGTTTGGCCCGACTCGAATGGACTGGACAAAGTGGAGCCTATCAAACAGGTACGAGTATGGCAGAGTTTTTTTTGAATAATTCTTTATAAGACATCTTGTTCAAATTGTTCAAACTTACATCCAAAAACACGTTAAAACACACCCGATTATAGTCACAAATAATCTTAGTTCAGTGTCGACAGGTGTTAATGGAAGAAAATATTTAATTTCCCAAGGCCCTCATAAATTCTTCCAATGGATAGGAGGTTAATATGATCTTGTGCAGAAAGGGATCGCTTTATTTTAAAGCCAAGACTGGCAACAGTATTACTATAAATTGGAATTGAAATCGTGATGCAAGATCGTTGGTATCAAATTCCAATAAATTTTGACTTTGCCTGATTTAACATTTAACAATTGTTAAACGTCCAATTATAGATCTCATTAAGATCTTCATTTATTCTACAGTATGAATCCTTTAGCAGGTCAAATGGACGAGAGATATATACCTGAACATCATCTGCATTAATGTGCAGCATAACATATTATTGCATACTTTTGGTAGATAGTTGATGAACAAGCAAAAATGAACGGGACCTACGATATAACAAATTCACAAAAAAACTAAACTAAAGAATTAATTTCTTAAATCCAATCGCCATGATTGGAATGTTGATTTTTTAACCCCCTAGATCCGTGTGCTCAACAAAAATAAATACATATAACAATAGATCATTACTGGACCAGTTGGTTTCTTTGTAACGTTCTTTTATTTCTCTAACAAAAGAAAAATATTTGCAATGTGTTGAGTGCCGACCGGCGGCGCGGCGGCGTTAGGGGAAGGGGGTGATGGGTCGACGGCCCAGGGTGCCAAATTTGTGCGGGCGATTGGTGGAGGTGGGTTTCTTCCTCCACCAAATTGGAAAGCACTGTGGATGGAGTGAGGATAGCTGAACGCTTGTGCGTGTTGCGACGTCACCGATTTGTGTACTTGTTGTCACGTCTCTAGAGTCGCTCAATCGTACAACGAGAAATCCGTCAACTAGCTTACAGGGCCGTTCATAATGTTTTAACGACTACAGAGGGTTCAACGACTTTCCAATTGTCTGTATTTAAAAATACTTTTGCATTTTTTTCTTTGAATTTTTTTCACAATCGTGAATTATGCGTCCAAGTCGTAAGCTCTGGTAAACGTTAAAGTTTTGATACACGTCCACATTGCTCCAGCAAAAAATTTGCATTCAAATTTGGATTTCCTTAAGTTGCGCCAAAACATTCTTGCCCAGGGTGTCAGTCCCTCTAACTCCGAAAAATCTTTTGTTTTGGATTTAGTACATCGCCGATTATTTAGCAGTTTTTGTATGACGATGCAACTAATATATTTAAAAAAAAAACTAAAAACAAAGAATCTTAACAGCAAATCCTAAATGAATAGAAAATCTCCTGAAACGTTCTAAAGCCACATTCTACTGCAACACAAAATCCATGCCTCATAAAAATCCAACAACTCAGCATCTGATTTGTTCAGCTCTTTTTATTTTTGAAATATGAATCCCATCACATCAGTCAGCTTTATACTACACATGTGAATCATCATCACAGTACGAATACTTTACTCCAGTTTACTGTTATCATAATATTTTCATGCTACATCAAGACACTTACAAATATTTGCAAACCCATCTCAATCCAAATTTAACCAAATCCAAGCGATAAATTCTCAGCTCTTTCAACACCATTTCATCTATCCTATATAAGTATATAGATAGATACAGCTGAATGAATTAGTTTTGCTTGTACAAATTACTTCCCCATCTTTTACTCGAACATCCACCCCACAGATGAGCTTTATACATGTCTAGTAGTATCTCAATCTGAATCCATATATTATTTGGTTGGAATTCATAAATCATCGAATATGTATTGATTCAGGCTGCCATTTTATGAATTATATTATCCTTGTTTTCATACTATATTACCCACACTCGTATAGACGGTAAATATCAATTAACGAACTTTATGTCAAGTGCAAGGGTGTTTCAAATACACTCTGGCTTGGCTATATCCTTGGCTATAAATATACATATCTATTCAGAAATTCAACAACAACTAATTTATTCTCCTATATACTCCCACCCGCATCTTCGTCGACCAACAAAGAGCTAAGACGGACGAATTGGCCAAACCAAAAAGCAGTTTAGGAGGATCTTCTTGAATAATAAATCATGTCAGACTATGAATCTTATAGATAGTTCCTTTCGGAACAAATAATATCAACAACAACAACAAAAACAAAAAAAAACGTGTATCCTGCTTGTGTAAGCAATAATATTATGGACTTTAGTTAATTGGTGATATATGCTCATTCCGTTTTCAATTAAACCATAAATAACATATTAATATTCGATGTTTAGTTGCCTGTGAGAATAATTGGCCACGAGGATAATCCTGCTCCATTTTTCTGGAGGGGAGCGAAACGGAGGCCATTCGCACACATATGTGTGCAAAGGAGAAGTCAAGCCAAAAGCCAAGTCAAGAGTCGCTTCGAGCTCATAAGCATAATGAATTTTCATAATAAATATAATTCAACCTGTAGCATAAAATGTGATTTTTTTTGTCTCTGTCTTGCGCTCGATAAAGAGCTCATATTTGCTTTGGCTGATATACTTACGATGCTGCCATTTTGTGTGAGGCACTATGAAAAGTAAATTAAAATTTTCCGCAAAAGTTTCTGCGAAGAAAGTTTTACGTGTTTTTTTTTTTTGATAATTTAAACGGAGTCCTTTTCCGGGAAGTGGGAGTCATTAGGAGAGGAAATTGGTTGGGTGGCGGGTTGAATTGATTGGAGTTGAAAATTTTAAACTTTTCTTCCAGTTTAGTGTGTGGTGTATGAATTAAGATTTTGGGTTTGGATAAACTTATTGTTCTGATGGTTTTTTTTTTAACATCGTTTATCTATAAGATTTCCAAACTTTTCAAACTTCTATAGATCTATGTTTGCTTTGAATGGAAAGAGAAGAATGGATTATGAAATGAAAAATAAATACTATAGGTGTTCTAGTAAAAGTAAAAAGTTTAGTTCCTATTTTTTGCACACCTCCTAATCTGGTCTATTTTTCAACAAATATCAAATTTAGAAAATTTGCTTTGGTAAAATTTATTTCACATATTTCGGGGGTATGGCAGTAGAGGTTGAGAACTATTCGTTAGAAAATCGAAAATGGCGGTTTTTAATATTAGATATCACACTAAAAAAAAAAAATAGGTCACCGCTGGCAAACTCAAAAAGTGCACGATTTAAAAAAGGACAATTCAAATTGGAACTAATGGAAAATAGATATGCTAACTTTAAGAATTCAACATTTTAATCGTAGATAATTAAATTTTTTTAAGATTTGTTTTGTTTCAATAATAAAAACATTAAACACATTTATATAACATAGAGTTAATTTTCAGAGGTATAGAACTTTAAGTTGGCAACACTTTTTTTACAGGCAGCCATTTTATCAGCTGTTAAGTGATTTGTGTTCAATTTGATTTGACGTTTCAACATGAATAGACACCTGAACAAAGTTTCCAAATTCTGGAAATATATTTCGACCGAGCGAACTTTGCTTAGCGATGAAGCCAACTTTTGGTTGAATGGCTACGTCAATAAACAAAACTGCGTTATTTGGAGAAGATATATTCCTCAAATGTATATTGAGACACCGTTATATCCAGAAAAATTGACTGTTTGGTGTGCTTTCCACCAGCTTGGAATCACGATGCTGGCCAGAACTTTACAGTCAATGGTGACCGCTATGAAGCCATGATTAGCAGGAGTTGTGGTTTCAACAAGATGGCGCAACATGTCACACAGCTTGTGCCACAATTAATTTATTAAAAGAAACGTTTGGTGACCGCTACTGCACTCCTCAGTAACGATTTCAAGGTTATTTTTCCAATCAAGAAAAAATTATGAAGATGACATCGTGACGATAAGTTTCGACACAACCACCTTTACTGACGGCTCAAAGATGGAAGTGTGGTGTTGGTTCAGCGATCTTTTCTGAGTCCCTAAAAGTAGCTCAATCCTTTCGGATTTCAGGCTGAACTGCTAGCAATAAGGGAAGCATGTAAGATACTTAAACAAAGCCCAAACCATTCCGAAATGCGGCTATCTTCACAGACAGTCAGGCAGCTGTCAAAGCCATTAACTCGGCCACATAGTCATCTAAATTGGTCCAGCAATGTCGCGATGAGCTTACGAGCCTGAACATTAACCTCTTTGTCACCCTGATCTGGGAAAAATCTTTTTTATCTACATATCAAACACAATCAAATCGAAGGTGGAGCAATTTAACCAACTGCATTAGTTTATCTAGGAAGAAATGGCCCAACTATAATAAAACCAGCACGAACGATCTTCTATGTAGACACAGGCAAGACATAGCCAGAGTTGTTGCGATATGTATCGGACATTGGCCTTTAGGAGTTCATGTAGAGAAGTTAAGCATTCCTCACAACACGTTTTGCCGTTGTTGTAAGTAGTATGAATATCGGACTTGAGCACTAAAATGCTCCTCCCCAGTGTTAAAAATGTGCTCCGAGCACCAAAATTGCTCCTCAAAGAGGAGAGCTATGACACTGGCTCGTTGGTGTAGTATCTTGGGCAGCATGCATTGAGTGTCGTGTGTGTGTTTTGTGTGTGGAAAAAATAGGTGGATGAAATTTGTAGGAATTGAAAATGTGATAGGAAATTTCGAATTGATAATGAATGAAAATGTAAGGAAAATGTAAGGAAAAAAAAAAGTGTTGGTAGAAAACTATTGTTGGGACTGTAAGAATATACTTTTTGGGCATGGGAATAGGGATGGGAAAATTTCATGTATGTTAATTACAACAACTATACAGTAGTATAAATATCGGACTTGAGGAATAGAGCATTTGGGTAAAATGTATTTTGTTGTTGTAAATTGTGAATTTTGGTGTGAATTTAGTTTTCGTGACTGTGAATTGCGGTTAGTGATGTACCTACAAAATTTTTTTATGTTTTTAGCTTGAATATTGACGTGGAGGATGCGGTGTATGTACACTGTACAGTAGGATGCTAGAAAAAAGGGATTCTTGTATGGTTTGTAGGTAGATTTCATTAGAGTATGGGTATATGAGTTTTGTATGGTAATGAGATCATATTACATCAGTGGGAGTTCATTGACTTTAAGATGCATTGGTTGTTTGAAGGTTGATAGTAATTTATGAAAAACAATTTAAGAAATAATAGAAAGGAAACAAATATTTTATGTCGTTTATAATAATTGTGATTTATTAATCCATGAATTGTTAGTCGGTGGGAAGCCGAGCCATTTAACATATACATTGTCTCCATTACTTTTAAGTACTTTTTCCACGAGATAAATATGAGGGTATTTAGTCTTTTGTAATTCTTTTTCGTAAAAACATCCACTAATAGGTTGACCATTAAAATCTTCAAGGAGATATGTTGGCGGGTTGGTTAGGTTTACTTTTCTTATCATAAAAATTTCCGTTGTCCAATTTGGTGTGTAGCCTTTCTCGAAAACGTGTTTGAACTTGCTTATTCTAACATTGTCGCCAACTCTATATTTACCCTGTGGAGCGATTTTAATTCTATTATAAGCTGTAGATAAGAGTTTTTTAGAGTTTTCCTGATTCACATCGATTGGGCGCATTTTTATAGTTCTATGCATAGAGTGATTGTATTCTTTCAACAAATCATTAATAATGCACGTCCATTTGTAATTACCATTAAAACTAAATTCCTTCCACATTTTTTCCTTGATTGTGCGATTAAAGCGTTCAACAATTGATGCCTTAAGTGAGCTAAACGTAGAATAATGATTAATTTTATGTAATTTCATTAAATCATGAAATATCTTATTAAAAAATTCCTTTCCATCATCCGTTTGTAGGTTTTTAGGCTGTCGCGATGATTTATTGAAAATTAACTTCATTGCTTCTGCAACAGATGAAGCTGTCTTATTTTTTAAAGCAATTGCCCATGCATACTTCGAGAAAGTGTCAATGACCGTAATTAAATATTTGTAGCCATTATTTTCTTTGTGATAGGGTATCATTTCAACCAAATCAGCTTGCCAAAGGTCATCAAACCCCTTGATAATAACTCTTCGTCGGTTGAAATTCTTTCTTGCTGACCTATGAAGCTCTTCAACAACTTGTCGTTTACTCATTTTTCAAAAGAATGAAAGAAAACTCAATTTTTATGGTTTTATATGCGCACTTATATGTGGGCTTAATAACATTTATTTTAATCTATGGTACAGTAACATTAGTTTTCTTAATCTTATTAAACGGGTTTCAATCAAACAACATCCACAAGTATCTGGTCCCACCTTACATGTATTTGAAGACCACGAACAGTTTGTAAAGTGACACCCAAACTTAGATTTTACTCGATCAACATTTTTATAATTACTAAAAAATGAAATATTTCTCAGAAACTCTTCATGATGTTCTTCAAGCAAATATTGTTTATGAAGCCTTAAAAAAGTCAAAATTTCATCTAAAATTAATGATATATTGATATTAGACATGATTATGGTATCGCTTTGGTTTACAAATAAAAACTGAATGTATAATTTGTTAGTTATTCTGTCTTATATGAATAATAATTTGATTCCGCTTCTTGATTCCCTTTAATTTTTCCTATCTCAAGTAGAAAATACTCTCGAAGATCATTCAACAGACGGATTGTATTGAAAATATGTAGATCAATGTACTCTTTTAATATTTGTTCCTTATTTTTTATTTCATCATCTATGTATGCTTTGTTTGCTGCTTGATGAGGCATTGTTGGACTTCCGATATTATGCAGACATTTTCCTTCAATATCAAAATCACCATTCTCAGTTTGCTTAAATCCATCACCAGGAGGACCTTGAGGACCAACGATTGTTCTTTGAAATTTGCTGGAGCTTCTTCCGAACTTGTCAACACTCATTTTGCTAATAAATTATATTTTGTTCTCGCAACTCTTCCACGATTGAATTTATTTCATTTTTATGATTGTTATGCCCCGAAGTTTCAGATGCGATTAAAAGTCTCAACCTATCTACAAGCTCATTTGGGTTATCCCAATATACATAATCAATAGGATTAGCTGAATAGATCATTGTAGGAGAACTATCCATATCCATGTATGCATTTCCAACTTTTGTTTGTTTACTTTTTGTTATACTCTGAATCAAAGGTTTAATAATTTTTTTATATTTTTGTCCTCTATTACCTTTAACCTGTGAATTTATATCATGATTTCTCAAATGAGCGCATGTTTTTTGTAATATTTTTTGATACTGCTTTAAATCTTCAGTATTATAAATACTCTTTCGGGGATTTTTGCTCAATACTAGTTCAAGAAGACCCTCAGTTCCATAGAAAATTTCTTCATCAATTATAATATTGTTTTCATCGTTTATTTTAAAGTTTGATCTTCCCAATTTGTTTGAATTCGATTCAGCATCAAAGTACGGACCATAGATTTTATCATGAAGTGAATTTGAAATCAACGATCTGTTGATCGGAGTACTTTCATTAAAGCTATTTGAAGGTGTTTTAAATGATGTGTCTTCATCAACTGTCATCGAATTCGATAAAGGTAAATTCAAATCTCCTTCTGAAGAATTATTTTCATATTCAATTGCTTCAGCTTCTTCTGTTGGGGGACTTTTAAATTGAAGACGATGCTTAACAGCGGATGATTTTATTTCTTTTAACTCGCGATTCTTGGTTTCACTATTTTCAAAATTTTTAACGATTTTACGTAAGGGTTCAACAATTGGTTTATACGTGTTTTCAGTTTCTAAGTCCTTTATGTATTTTCCAGTTTTGAGAAGCATATACTTTTTCTTCAAAGCCTCCTTTGTTTTTATAAGATTTTTCAGTGTTTTTATATTCATATCCATAGCTATTTAGAGTGTTAGATTACTTCTAATAGGATCTGAAGAATAGGTAGTCCAATACAGGGCGGTTCAATACAGGTCTGTTCAATACAGGGCTATTCAATACAGGGCTGTTCAATACAGGGCTGTTCAATACAGGGCTGTTCAATACAGGGGCTGTTCAATACAAGGCAGTATAATACAGGGCTGTTCAATACAGGGGCTGTTCAATACAAGGCAGTATAATACAGGTAATATTAAGATAGGTGTATTAATATGAAAAGCAGTTTCATGACTATATCAATTTATAAAATAACTGTTTCTTTAAAAGATTTTTTATACCGTCCATTTTTAACGCAACTATCTTTATCAATAACTAAAAACCCATACAATTCTTTCCAGCATTCTGAACACAACTCTTTAAACTGTTTGAACGTCATATCTGAATTAATATGATCATTAAAAATATGTTTCAAATTAAGATCATCTTGCTTGAAAAGAATTATATAGTTAGCGTTATCTCGAATCAAATGTTTTGGAATGTGTGTATATGATTGGCATAAGTAGAAGCTATCTACACCGCTATGTCGACCCATACAAAAGTAGTCTCTTATGGTATTTTGTTTTTCACAAGCTACATCGTCAAATATGAAAACTGAATTGGGTTTAGCCTTAGAAGGCAACATAACTTCACAATTATTTGAAAATTCATAATACTGCATTTCTTTTATTGATTTTATAACCTTTTTTAGATATGCATATTTTGGTTGATGCAATGATTTTGAATAAAGGTATATATTTTCAAACTTTAAACCATTGACATCTAAAAGAATGCTTAGCATAACATTAGTTTTTCCACAATTAGATGGACCTACAATTATTCCTCGAATACTATTAGGAAATAATTTTCCATGCTTCTTTTTTTGTTTTATATTTCCGTCAAAATTTTGAATGCTAATGGATTCTTGCTGCCTTACGAACTTCATTTTATTGAATGAAGCTTTTCATATAAGTCTTCGTGTTTTATGATCATTGTTTCATAATCACTCCCCACGTCTTAAGCATTAGTTATATAATGATTGATTTTAGAACATCAACTTTTAGTTCTACTAACTCAGTTCAGGGAAACGGATTGATTAACTCATTAATAAACAAACTTCCATTTGAATTACATCTCCCATCTTATAATTTTTGTGGACCCGGAACCAAACTTGAAAAGCGTCTTGCTAGAGGAGATCGGGGGATCAATCAATTAGATGAAGCTTGTCGTGAACACGATATAGCATATAGTAAAAGTAATAATTTAAATTACAGACATTCAGCCGATAAAATTTTATCTGAGAAATCCTGGCAGAGGTTCAAAGCTAAGGATTCAACATTATCAGAGAAACTAAATAGTCTTTTAGTTACTAACATGATGAAGGCTAAATCTACTCTTGGAATGGGTATATCATCAAAAACTAAGACAAAGAAAGACCGTCGTCAATGCCCCAGGAAAAAGAAAATTAATTTCTTCAAAAATGCAGTCAAAGAAGCTAAAGTGGCAATCAAAAATTCGAAAACTGAAAACATAAATAAATTAGCATCGACTGCTTTAACTGCAGCTAGACAAGTTATTAAGAACAAACGGAGGAATATAACATTACCTAGAGTAATACCGATTCCAAAAGTTGGAGGATTTTTACCATTGCTTCCTATCTTAGCAGGATTATCTGCTGTAGGTTCTCTAACTGGTGGCGTTGCAGGAATGGCGAAAGCTATAAACGATTCAAAGATTGGAAGAAAACAATTGGAGGAAAATAAACGTCACAATAAAGTTATGGAAACTATAAAACTTAAGCAAGGAAAGGGTCTTTATCTTAAGCCATATAAAACTGGTTTGGGGTTATTTTTAAGTTCACTAGAATCAAAAAACTATTAAAAATGCTACCCAACCGTCCACTTACTAACGTAGATATACTTAATTTTGGTAAAACTTATATTCCGAATTTCAGAGGTGTTTTTATGAGGGATACATTGCCGAATAAACCATTTAGAATAGAAAATGGAATCATAAATTTAGATAATAATAACGGAAGTGGTACACATTGGGTAGCATATAACAAAAACAAAAATAATGTAAAATATTTTGATAGCTTCGGTAATCTAAGACCTCCCCAGGAATTAGTAAGATACTTGCATGAATGTAATATTTACTACAATCATAAATGTTTACAGAGTTTTAATACTTTTAATTGCGGTCACTTATGCTTAGAGTTTCTGTTAAATCAAAATAAATAAGCTTTACAATACATTATTTGTTTCATTTCTATTACACCGATAATGTCGATAACACTTACGTTGAGCGGAAACAAGTCTTCTCTGACAACAGAGTATTTCCCCCCGATAATATTAGACTCAAATTATGTGTGTGGATTAGTGGATTTCCAGACATACAACTCTATACCTAACGTAGATGTAATGAATAATTTATTTCATATTGGTACTGATGTAATAGTTCTTCCAATTGGCTCTTACGAAATTGAAGATATAAATAATTATATTCAAGAAGGTCTTAAAGAGAAAAATAAAACAACTATTGTAAAAATCAGAGCAAATAACAACACTTTGAAATGTGAAATATACTGCAATGAAGATATAGATTTTTCACATTCTTATTCGATTGGCTCACTTTTAGGGTTCAGTAAAAGAAAACTGTTGGCAAAACAAATGCATGAATCAGATCTATACGTTGATATCAATCGTGTCAATACAGTGAGAATTGAATGCAACTTAATTGATGGGACATTCATAAATAGTCAACCTGCGCATATACTTCATCAATTTTCAATCAAAGTCAGTCCGGGGTATAAAATAATTGAGGTGCCTAAAAATGTTATTTATTTACCAGTGAACGTGAAGAAGATAAGTTCAATTACAATAAATTTATTAGATCAAGAAGGAAACCTTATTAATTTCCGAGGTGAATTAGTAACCATTCGATTACACCTTAATCATCAAAAATGATAGTTTATAATACTGCCCCAGATTCCAGTAATTTCTATAAAAGACCAGGTTTACCGAGATCTATAATCAATACTTCGATAACTCCTAAAGAGAAAGTACAATCACTATCAAAAGAAAACAAATCATTCTTAGTATCATTAGGATTCACATTGAAGAAAAGAAAATAATAAATTCAATTCAACAAAGTAAGATATGCTGAATATTTTTCAAGAACCAACATTTGATGATAGTATTTCAAAATACGAATATCATTCCTATTCCCCGTATTTAAACAACTTCGGCAAAAATGACATCATCCACATCTGCGTGCAACATCAAAATCTCAATATATTACCTTCGGAAAGTTACATTTATGTTGAGGGGACTGTATCGAAAAATGATGGATCGGAAGTCAAAAAGACACAACTTGTAAACAATTGTATAGCATTTCTATTTGATGAGATCCGATATGAACTGAATGGTATTGAAATAGATAGTAATCGTAATGTTGGAATCACAACTTCTATAAAAAATTATATTTCTTTGAATCAAAATGAAAGTGTTATGTTGTATAATGCAGGTTGGTGTCCAAATTCTTCATTAAACTTAGATGGATTATATTTTAATTTTTGTTTGCCGCTAAACAAACTTTTGGGTTTTGCAGAGGATTTCAAAAAAATAATACCTAATGCTCGACATGACTTAATTCTAACCCGTTCTCGTACTGATGAAAATTCACTAATAGCTGATGCAGATGAACAAGCGAGGATAACGTTACTCAAAGTTCAATGGAAAGTTCCGCATGTTCACCTTACTGATTCTTTGAAATTGAACCTATTCAAGTCTATAAATGATAATGACACTATGAAAATTGCATTTCGTAATTGGGATTTATATGAATATCCTGCCCTACCTACAAGTGACCATCATATCTGGAATGTTAAGACCACTTCACAAGTTGAAAAACCTAGATACATTATTGTTGCGTTACAAACTAACAAGAGAAATCAACTGAAAGAGAATCCTACCTATTTTGATCATTGTAACGTTACCAACGTAAAGGCATATTTAAATTCTGACGTTTACCCTTATGAAGATCAAAATATATCATTTGAGAAAAACAACTTAAGCATTCCTTACCAAATGTACAGTGAGTTTAAAAGAAAATATTATAACAGCTTAGTATCTGAACCACTGCTAACAAGAGAGCTCTTTAAGTTGCAAGCTCCTATTTTTGTGATTGATTGCAGACATCAGAGTGAAATAATTAAAACTGGCCCTGTTGACATTCGTTTAGAAATTAAAACAACCAAAGTATTACCTCCTAATACTTCAGCATATTGTTTGATGCTGCATGATCGAATTATAAATTACAATCCTCTTAGTCAAATAGTATCCCGTAATATTTAGCTGATTTAGTTCAATACAACTTTTAAACAAGAACACATCAAAATCAACAATGGTATTCATAATTGATATTCAAGGGTTTAGAGGACCTCATAACAAGTTAATTGTTAAGGAAATAGCTATTCTTCATGACGGCAATCATCATCACTTTATAACGACGCCCCCTTTTGATTTTAAGCACTTACCAACATCATTGCAAAGACAAGCAAAATGGCTATATCAAAACCATCATGGATTGTATTGGAATGGCGGCTTCACAAAATATAATGAAGTAAAGAAATTTCTTAAAGAAAAAATTATAAATCGTGTCGTTTGTGTTAAGGGCAACGAAAAATTGCAATTGATAAAAGAGATGTTAAATGAAAACGTAGACGTTATAAATATCGAAGATTACAATTGTCCTAGTTTTGAAGACTTGAAACTTCTTTTTCCAAACGAGAGAAGATGTTTATCACATAACAAGTGTTGTGCACTCCAAAATGTATTTTTAATTAATAATTTTGTATGCAGCCAGAATCTAAAGTTTTCCTAAAAATGTAATGTGAAATAAAAAGCAACAATTTTTTTTTTTTTTTTAATGTTCTTTATTTTAAAAATTCCTTAAGCTTAACATTTTTGTTTGTTTTTTTTTTCTTATATAAATAGGTTAATAAATAAAAATAATTTACTTAAAATTAACAATATTTCTTTTTTTGTTTTCAATGTGTATTTATTTGATAATGACCCCATGCGTAGGTGCTTACTCCATCTTCCCTTATATACCTCTTATCATCAAGATGACTTAAAACAATCTTATTTAGCTGTTGTGTATAGATTTGGTGAGCAAAAGATCGAAAAACAAACATTTCACCATGAAAAATTCGTTTGTTATACAAACAATCTCTATAGTTTGGCAAATTTATGTCATTTAATGCAATTTTTTTGACACCCTTTGCTTTCTTAACTTGAGCCTTCTTAATGTCGGTTGTTTCAACCGTAAAGGAGTACATTTTCGACCTCAAACCTATAAATTCCTTCATTATTCTTCCAGAATTTTCATCTTTCATCATGCCTAACACCTTCTTATTCTTCAAGGGTATGCTATATGGATTGTTTGGAGGGTACGCAGAAGTATCAAAATACAAATCTATATCATTCTTTATGTCACTATAAAAATCATCAGTTTTTATTGTATAAATAAAAGAGTCTGTGTCCATATAATTGAGTTTTATATTGTTTTCATATTTTGGTTTCATATAGCTATAGTGGAAGTCATACATTTTCCACTTTGAAAACTCTAAGACACAAAACCCTAAGTATAAAGGCTTGTTATAATATGTATTAGCTCTTTTCATTTGAATGGCCACCATGTTCTCAGTAAATTTAGTCAAACTATGGAAATTAGGCCTTGCTATCAGAGCTCTAGCTCCAAGACGTTTTTTGCTGTTTTCCCAAGAAGTCACAATTTTAACATCTTTTCGCTTGTCTACGTTTTCCATAGTTTTTCCAAAAACACTATTGTTCATCAATTTAAAAAAATTTTTCTCGAATTCACTGATGGCTAGAGTTCGATAGTGATTATTCAAATCTATATACTTTTGAAGCCAACGAGTCTGTTTGAATTGTAAAACCCTATGTATACGAACAATTTTCAGACCATTAATAACACATTGCTGAAGAGTCTTATAATGAATGATATAATTATATTTTGGTGTAAAATCCGCAATTAGTTTGTTAAACTTCGAATTATTTACTTTTTTGTTTTCTTCCAATCTTTGAATCGTTTATAGCTTTCGCCATTCCTGCAACGCCACCAGTTAGAGAACCTACAGCAGATAATCCTGCTAAGATAGGAAGCAATGGTAAAAATCCTCCAACTTTTGGAATCGGTATTACTCTAGGTAATGTTATATTCCTCCGTTTGTTCTTAATAACTTGTCTAGCTGCAGTTAAAGCAGTCGATGCTAATTTATTTATGTTTTCAGTTTTCGAATTTTTGATTGCCACTTTAGCTTCTTTGACTGCATTTTTGAAGAAATTAATTTTCTTTTTCCTGGGGCATTGACGACGGTCTTTCTTTGTCTTAGTTTTTGATGATATACCCATTCCAAGAGTAGATTTAGCCTTCATCATGTTAGTAACTAAAAGACTATTTAGTTTCTCTGATAATGTTGAATCCTTAGCTTTGAACCTCTGCCAGGATTTCTCAGATAAAATTTTATCGGCTGAATGTCTGTAATTTAAATTATTACTTTTACTATATGCTATATCGTGTTCACGACAAGCTTCATCTAATTGATTGATCCCCCGATCTCCTCTAGCAAGACGCTTTTCAAGTTTGGTTCCGGGTCCACAAAAATTATAAGATGGGAGATGTAATTCAAATGGAAGTTTGTTTATTAATGAGTTAATCAATCCGTTTCCCTGAACTGAGTTAGTAGAACTAAAAGTTGATGTTCTAAAATCAATCATTATATAACTAATGCTTAAGACGTGGGGAGTGATTATGAAACAATGATCATAAAACACGAAGACTTATATGAAAAGCTTCATTCAATAAAATGAAGTTCGTAAGGCAGCAAGAATCCATTAGCATTCAAAATTTTGACGGAAATATAAAACAAAAAAAGAAGCATGGAAAATTATTTCCTAATAGTATTCGAGGAATAATTGTAGGTCCATCTAATTGTGGAAAAACTAATGTTATGCTAAGCATTCTTTTAGATGTCAATGGTTTAAAGTTTGAAAATATATACCTTTATTCAAAATCATTGCATCAACCAAAATATGCATATCTAAAAAAGGTTATAAAATCAATAAAAGAAATGCAGTATTATGAATTTTCAAATAATTGTGAAGTTATGTTGCCTTCTAAGGCTAAACCCAATTCAGTTTTCATATTTGACGATGTAGCTTGTGAAAAACAAAATACCATAAGAGACTACTTTTGTATGGGTCGACATAGCGGTGTAGATAGCTTCTACTTATGCCAATCATATACACACATTCCAAAACATTTGATTCGAGATAACGCTAACTATATAATTCTTTTCAAGCAAGATGATCTTAATTTGAAACATATTTTTAATGATCATATTAATTCAGATATGACGTTCAAACAGTTTAAAGAGTTGTGTTCAGAATGCTGGAAAGAATTGTATGGGTTTTTAGTTATTGATAAAGATAGTTGCGTTAAAAATGGACGGTATAAAAAATCTTTTAAAGAAACAGTTATTTTATAAATTGATACAGTCATGAAACTGCTTTTCATATTAATACACCTATCTTAATATTACCTGTATTATACTGCCTTGTATTGAACAGCCCCTGTATTGAACAGCCCTGTATTATACTGCCTTGTATTGAACAGCCCCTGTATTGAACAGCCCTGTATTGAACAGCCCTGTATTGAACAGCCCTGTATTGAATAGCCCTGTATTGAACAGACCTGTATTGAACCGCCCTGTATTGGACTACCTATTCTTCAGATCCTATTAGAAGTAATCTAACACTCTAAATAGCTATGGATATGAATATAAAAACACTGAAAAATCTTATAAAAACAAAGGAGGCTTTGAAGAAAAAGTATATGCTTCTCAAAACTGGAAAATACATAAAGGACTTAGAAACTGAAAACACGTATAAACCAATTGTTGAACCCTTACGTAAAATCGTTAAAAATTTTGAAAATAGTGAAACCAAGAATCGCGAGTTAAAAGAAATAAAATCATCCGCTGTTAAGCGTCGTCTTCAATTTAAAAGTCCCCCAACAGAAGAAGCTGAAGCAATTGAATATGAAAATAATTCTTCAGAAGGAGATTTGAATTTACCTTTATCGAATTCGATGACAGTTGATGAAGACACATCATTTAAAACACCTTCAAATAGCTTTAATGAAAGTACTCCGATCAACAGATCGTTGATTTCAAATTCACTTCATGATAAAATCTATGGTCCGTACTTTGATGCTGAATCGAATTCAAACAAATTGGGAAGATCAAACTTTAAAATAAACGATGAAAACAATATTATAATTGATGAAGAAATTTTCTATGGAACTGAGGGTCTTCTTGAACTAGTATTGAGCAAAAATCCCCGAAAGAGTATTTATAATACTGAAGATTTAAAGCAGTATCAAAAAATATTACAAAAAACATGCGCTCATTTGAGAAATCATGATATAAATTCACAGGTTAAAGGTAATAGAGGACAAAAATATAAAAAAATTATTAAACCTTTGATTCAGAGTATAACAAAAAGTAAACAAACAAAAGTTGGAAATGCATACATGGATATGGATAGTTCTCCTACAATGATCTATTCAGCTAATCCTATTGATTATGTATATTGGGATAACCCAAATGAGCTTGTAGATAGGTTGAGACTTTTAATCGCATCTGAAACTTCGGGGCATAACAATCATAAAAATGAAATAAATTCAATCGTGGAAGAGTTGCGAGAACAAAATATAATTTATTAGCAAAATGAGTGTTGACAAGTTCGGAAGAAGCTCCAGCAAATTTCAAAGAACAATCGTTGGTCCTCAAGGTCCTCCTGGTGATGGATTTAAGCAAACTGAGAATGGTGATTTTGATATTGAAGGAAAATGTCTGCATAATATCGGAAGTCCAACAATGCCTCATCAAGCAGCAAACAAAGCATACATAGATGATGAAATAAAAAATAAGGAACAAATATTAAAAGAGTACATTGATCTACATATTTTCAATACAATCCGTCTGTTGAATGATCTTCGAGAGTATTTTCTACTTGAGATAGGAAAAATTAAAGGGAATCAAGAAGCGGAATCAAATTATTATTCATATAAGACAGAATAACTAACAAATTATACATTCAGTTTTTATTTGTAAACCAAAGCGATACCATAATCATGTCTAATATCAATATATCATTAATTTTAGATGAAATTTTGACTTTTTTAAGGCTTCATAAACAATATTTGCTTGAAGAACATCATGAAGAGTTTCTGAGAAATATTTCATTTTTTAGTAATTATAAAAATGTTGATCGAGTAAAATCTAAGTTTGGGTGTCACTTTACAAACTGTTCGTGGTCTTCAAATACATGTAAGGTGGGACCAGATACTTGTGGATGTTGTTTGATTGAAACCCGTTTAATAAGATTAAGAAAACTAATGTTACTGTACCATAGATTAAAATAAATGTTATTAAGCCCACATATAAGTGCGCATATAAAACCATAAAAATTGAGTTTTCTTTCATTCTTTTGAAAAATGAGTAAACGACAAGTTGTTGAAGAGCTTCATAGGTCAGCAAGAAAGAATTTCAACCGACGAAGAGTTATTATCAAGGGGTTTGATGACCTTTGGCAAGCTGATTTGGTTGAAATGATACCCTATCACAAAGAAAATAATGGCTACAAATATTTAATTACGGTCATTGACACTTTCTCGAAGTATGCATGGGCAATTGCTTTAAAAAATAAGACAGCTTCATCTGTTGCAGAAGCAATGAAGTTAATTTTCAATAAATCATCGCGACAGCCTAAAAACCTACAAACGGATGATGGAAAGGAATTTTTTAATAAGATATTTCATGATTTAATGAAATTACATAAAATTAATCATTATTCTACGTTTAGCTCACTTAAGGCATCAATTGTTGAACGCTTTAATCGCACAATCAAGGAAAAAATGTGGAAGGAATTTAGTTTTAATGGTAATTACAAATGGACGTGCATTATTAATGATTTGTTGAAAGAATACAATCACTCTATGCATAGAACTATAAAAATGCGCCCAATCGATGTGAATCAGGAAAACTCTAAAAAACTCTTATCTACAGCTTATAATAGAATTAAAATCGCTCCACAGGGTAAATATAGAGTTGGCGACAATGTTAGAATAAGCAAGTTCAAACACGTTTTCGAGAAAGGCTACACACCAAATTGGACAACGGAAATTTTTATGATAAGAAAAGTAAACCTAACCAACCCGCCAACATATCTCCTTGAAGATTTTAATGGTCAACCTATTAGTGGATGTTTTTACGAAAAAGAATTACAAAAGACTAAATACCCTCATATTTATCTCGTGGAAAAAGTACTTAAAAGTAATGGAGACAATGTATATGTTAAATGGCTCGGCTTCCCACCGACTAACAATTCATGGATTAATAAATCACAATTATTATAAACGACATAAAATATTTGTTTCCTTTCTATTATTTCTTAAATTGTTTTTCATAAATTACTATCAACCTTCAAACAACCAATGCATCTTAAAGTCAATGAACTCCCACTGATGTAATATGATCTCATTACCATACAAAACTCATATACCCATACTCTATTGAAATCTACCTACAAACCATACAAGAATCCCTTTTTTCTAGCATCCTACTGTACAGTGTACATACACCGCATCCTCCACGTCAATATTCAAGCTAAAAACATAAAAAAATTTTGTAGGTACATCACTAACCGCAATTCACAGTCACGAAAACTAAATTCACACCAAAATTCACAATTTACAACAACAAAATACATTTTACCCAAATGCTCTATTCCTCAAGTCCGATATTTATACTACTGTATAGTTGTTGTAATTAACATACATGAAATTTTCCCATCCCTATTCCCATGCCCAAAAAGTATATTCTTACAGTCCCAACAATAGTTTTCTACCAACACTTTTTTTTTCCTTACATTTTCCTTACATTTTCATTCATTATCAATTCGAAATTTCCTATCACATTTTCAATCCCCACAAATTTCATCCACCTTTTTTTTCCACACACAAAACACACACACGACACTCAATGCATGCTGCCCAAGATACTACACCAACGAGCCAGTGTCATAGCTCTCCTCTTTGAGGAGCAATTTTGGTGCTCGGAGCACATTTTTAACACTGGGGAGGAGCATTTTAGTGCTCAAGTCCGATATTCATACTACTGTTGTAGTGACCAACGCGAAAGGGAAACGGTAATCCATTTCCTCTGCTTTGGCAAACATTAGAATACAATCCTTTGGAAAAGCATTCTTTCACGAACTCGACGAGCTGTCTGAGACGAAGATCAAAGATCTTTTTTCTCAATGCGACCAAATAGCTCTAACATACTCCGCTGTGAAGCTTCTCTGTAAATCTTACCTTTTCTATCATAGGTCAAATTAGTTATGGTATCAAAACGGCGCACTAAAGCGCTAATTGATACACAGGCTAGGTTGCCTTGAGATCACCATTTCTAACCACCTACCTGGAGGACAACATTCACAACACAAATGTTGGAAAAACTGACCAAAAATTGATTAAATTACGTCTGACAGAAATCATATTTAAATTAAAATGACAAAAGATTATATTTCGAATGAAGTCAATTTCATGTCAATTTTAAAAAGTCATCTTTGTTTTATTCCATTTCAAAGTTTCATATCTCTGAAAAAACACTGAAAAAATTTTATGCTGTCGAGTTACAATAAATAGTAAGTGTCATTTAACCTTACAATTCCAAGTCCAAACCTTCAAATACTTACAATACATTATTAAATCACAAGCAGCTTGCATTCAGAACTTAAAAAAAAAAATAGATTCATAACTGATGTCAATGAATTATTAAAATGTCCTGAATACTTTCATCGTCACTGACAACAAAATACGCAATCACTATAGATTCGCAATCAACAAAGAAAAAAAAAATCAATATAAAATGACAATGTAAATTCTATTCTGTCTATCAAGAAGAAGAACCAAACACACAATTCAATTATTTTTTTTTTTTTGTAAATCATGAATTCTGTCACCTAACTCACAAAAATGATTGACCAATTCAATTATTTTTAATGATCACACAAATTTTGTTATAAGCTGTCTTTATCATATTTTTGTCTGATCAAATTTTTGAGCTTTCCATACGAAAAATAAATATGTATGTATGTGACACGAACGAGACTTTGACAAACAAAAAAAAAATAAAGGAAAAATTACGAGATTGAGAAAAGTTTATTCTTCAGCTCCTTTTTGAAATGGAAAACCTTTTGTTCTAAATATCAAAAAATGATATACTTTAGCCATTGCCATTCTCCCCTTCGTCGTCCAAGCAGTGAAAGTATCAAAAATCAGAAAGGACATCGTATATTACTATCATAAATATTCAGTAAGTATAAAAATGGATTACCATTGGCTCTGCGAACAGGACGAAGAGAAACATACATATACAAAAAGAAAATATTATAATAATAATATCTGAATGTTTTCTTCAGAGTTTATTTGGGACAGCCGTTAATAATATTCCCTAACTAAAAAAAAAGAAGCCAAATCGAACGAAAGGATCTTCACAAGGATTAACTATATGTGAAAAGTTTTTTGGTTTTGTTGCTGTTGCTCTAGAAATATGAGAATAGCCTTTTTGTTTTGTTTTTATTTGCATCATGTTTTCAGGTAATACGACTATTTGTATGTTAGTAAAGTTTCACCCAAAATAATCGAGTTAATATTTTAATTCTGAATAAGCCGTCACAAACAACACAAACTATTTTATTGTGTATAGAAGTGAAATGCCTATACCTACTTATACTCGTATGTTAAGTTTTGGGGATACTTTTAATAGGCCACAATAATCGTAGAAGAGATGATTTGAATTTTAAGTAGCATTCTATAGTGAAAAAGTTTCAGTTTTTTGTTCTGCCTTTGAAGGACATGTAAAGTGTACAAATAAGATACGAAACAAAAAAAATATAATAATGGTCCGAATAGCACATTGTTCGATATACATATTTATAGATTTTTGTTTAAGAAAACTCACATTTTTTTCTTTTTGTGAAATAGGTTCTTACATGTTATTGGAAAAGTTATAATGATTTTCGATTTGACTTTTGTGAAACTTAAAGTTTTTTTAAAGGAACGAGGAACTTTTGGCATTTAAGTTTTTTTTTTTGTGTAATATTAAATTTGCTACTAGAAGTTTGTTAAGTAGGGGAATGAGGATTATTTCGGTTTTTTTTTCTAAAATTTTTATTGATCCAAGTAAAAAGGGCCACTGACAAAAATTTTCTTTTTTGTGTTTGGCGTTCAAAATGTACTGAGAACTTTACAATTTGTTTTTAATTGACGGTTATACACTATTTTAGGTTTTTTAATCAAGTGCATAGTTTTTTTTTTTCATTCGTAAAAGGGCATCGAATATGTGACAAACGGTGCGAAGAAATGGCCCCGAAAATTCTTTCTGTCTGTCTGTATTTTCTGTAATTTCCCTAAAACTTTAGATTAATGGCCAATTTCACAGTGAGAGTTTAAACTACAGTTCAGCTGAACCTGAACTACGGTTCAAATGTTAAGTTCAACTATAGCTCAGTTTCACAGTGTAAACTGAACTTAAGATAAATTAAGCGAAGTTCAAGCATAAGTTGGCAGCATTGTAGTTTTTTAAAATCGAATTCGATTATTTTTAAAAAAATTTTGTATGGTTTGGTACTTCCTGGAAGCCATTGGTGAATCAAATTTAAAAAAAGATGAAGAAAATTCAAAATTCAAATAAAATCGTTGTGCAAAAAAAAGAAGTTTTAATTTTTCTACAGCGGACGTCGAACTCTTAATGCAGCTGGTTGTGAAGCATAAAAATGTTATTGAAAACAAAAATACTGATAAAGTCCAATGGAAAGAAAAGTTATTAGCATGGGAGTCAATTGAAAAAGAATTTAATTTAAAAAGTGGCTCTCATTATCGTTCTTCAGAGGTCCTAAGAACAAAATATGAAAACATTAAAAAAAGAACAAAACAAAATTATGCTTCCCAAAAACAAGAGCTAATATAAAACTGGAGGTGGTCCGCAACAAATTATAACGAATAAATTGGACCAGATAGTTCTAGAAATATTGGGAGACCAAGCGCAAGGATTAGCATCGGTTTATGACACCGACATCATAAGTCCAAAAAGTCAAACTAAAATGCAAAATATTTTGTCTGTTAAGCACTAACTAAAATCATAAATTTGGTTTAGATGATAACGATGTTGCTGAGATAGAACCCGAAGAAAGTAAGCCTGAACAAACTTCGGATGACAAAGAAAATCAGGAGAAAAATGTTGCAACAGAGACTTACAGGACGGAAACAAAGAATAAAAATATTTATGCAACAAGAAAGTCAGCAATTCTCACATCACGAAAAAGAAGTTTAACTTCCGAATGGCAGATGCTAGCAGAAGAAAAATGCAAACTATCATTTTGTAGTATTTTCAATTTTGGATCGAATTTGCTCCAATACCGTATAATACTGACTGTTTCGACATTCAAAATCTCTCAATTCAATATCGTCCCAATAGTTGAAGCGATTTGTTCTCCAGCGGATGCTTTTTTCTCTAACCACTCTCACAAAAAAAGATGCATTTTCCTCGTCACTTATATCTTCAAAATCACTTTCCGAACTCGAAAACATTTTTTTAAAATTTAGTAGCAATAAATATATTTTGTTTGCTTTTCCTTCAAACACAATTTTTAAAATGCACAAAATTATGAAAGGTACATAGCTGTCAAATTAAATGTTTGAGATTGCGTTCAGGGGTTCTCAGCGTTGAACCTAAGTTTAAACCGTAGTTTTCACTCGTTTAACTTGAACTACAGATTGAACTCAGTTCAACGTTTAAACGAACACTGTGAAATCTATTTATAATTGTTGAACTTCAGTTTAAACCAAAAGTAGAGTTTAAACTCTCACTGTGAAACTGGCCATAAGAGTTTTTATTTCATTTCCTCTAGAGCTAACGCTACCTACCTACGTACATATGTATGGGTTGCGTAAAAAATATGCACAAGCCAAAAGGTTGAGCAACTGCACCCACTTACTCATTGAGGGGCCTGGGAAAGTGAGAACTTTATTAAAGAGTAGAAAAAAACAATTTCCAAGCTCCCTAAGAAAGGATATCTTACATAGTGCCAAAACTGGAGACGGATTTGCTTCCTGTTGTAGCCGAAGTAATAGCAAGAATTGGCCGGAAACGAATAAAACTAGACCTCGAAATTAGACACGACACGACGCCAAACAAACAGGATTCCGTACTGGATCTTCCTGTGTGGAGCACATTAACACCTTGCGGTTCATCATCGAACAGTGCGTCGGATATAGATCACCATCTTCGGTTGCGGTTGACTTTGAAAAAGCGTTCGACAGTGTCAATAGAGAATTTATCTGGATTGCTTGGCGCAGGAGGGGCATCTCAGATAAATTGATAGCAAGGCAACATTATGTTGGTGTGGCGACAAAGATCTGGCCACTGACAAATCTGAGGCAATCTAGATGCTTGTTGTCCCTAAATAGATGGCACATTAGCTCCATAATAGGTGTCATTACAGAACACTGTCTGATTGGGAGGCTGGGGGTTTACTCTAACGACTTCTGAGAAAGCTGCATGGAGGAAGAGGAGGAAGAAACAACTACTCATCTTCTCTGTACATTCCCCACACTATCCCAAAGACGTAGACTCCACTTGGGAGAATACTTTTTTAATGATCCTAGCTATCTTGTTAACAAAGACATAAACAGTCTCTCACGCTTCATAAGAAGCTCCAAATAGTTCAACGAGTAGGGAAAAAATTTGTAGATTCATGTGGTATCACAATGAGACAATCCTAAGTGTCTAAGTGTGTCAGTATATGCTGAAATCTACGTCAACCTAACCTAAAAATGTCACGTTTAGCATAACGGAAGGTTGAGACACTTTCACCTGTTGCTGTTGGTGATTAGTGATGTTCTGCACGCTTTGTGCAATTGAAGTGGAGGAATTAAGTAGACTAAGCGGACAATGAATTTTTGCTCTCTCAAACAATCATGGATCTTAAGGGTGGAAAGAGGAGCTGAAATTGTTGGGCCAAAGATCAATTTGGCAAAAACAAAAAGGATCAGCCTCGGAACTTCTTCATCTGCTCAAGTAGGTATTTCTGGGCAACCAGTAGAGATGGTTGAAAACTTTCAATTCTTTGGAAATATTGTCTGTATTGATGGAGGAATCAACAACCGAATCAGGAAAGAAAACACTGCGTTTGGTATGCTGTCCAGAATATGCAGAAACAACTCTAACCAACTCTAAAGACCAAGCTACGACTGCTCCCTTCCAATGTTGAATTCGATTCGAATCTCAAATGATGAACAACACGCGTGAAATGGGAAGGAACCGATGCAATGGAACCCTTTCACTTAGACAGGCAGACAACCAGCCTGACCTGGAGCACTTGACGAAGATAGGTCGAAGAGGAATCAGCACAACTGGCGAAGAATTGGAGAGAGCTGAAATACATCTCCAGGAACCGTACACGATGGCACGTAGGAGTAGTAGAGGCCCCGTATGGGGAAACTAAAGGACGTAATAAGGCTGATTCTCTAAATAATTGGGTAAAGGGTTGCCAGGCCTTAAATGTCAGTTCTTTATCTTTTTGAGATTTACATGAATACAAGCTCCCAGCATTATAAGGAAATAGTTCCAACCATTATTCTCTTGATATCTGCTCACACATTCAGTGGACCGCTTCTGAATTATCTTTTGTGTAAAATCCGAGATAATCTCTACTATAGTTGAATTTCACACCACATTTTAATTTAACGGAGCTATTATTCAAACAAAGTTTGAAATCCTAAACGCACCCTCGCACATTTTTAATACATGCAGAACATGAATAATAAGGAAACCAATTTATCTCCCTTCTTCAAAATCCTCCAAATAAAACACCTAACTCGACTGGACTGGACCAAACACAATCATCATCATTGTCATATTAAATATCACAAGAAAATTATTCGCATTGCCGTTGGCGGCATTCAGAAAAACGACGCGAAAAACGATTAGAATTTTCTTTTGTTAACATACCACCCGCATATTGCCTGGATTTAACAATTGCAGCTATACCAAAAGACGACAGGTCGTTTATAGTACACCATCAAGACAATGGCTTTGTGTGAAGTATCTTCGATCGTATATCCATAGAATCTTTATCACCAAAACTAGTTGGGAATATTTTGTTGGCTCTATTGATTTTCCAAATAGCGCTGAGAGAATCCTTTTTATCCATAACCAACCCACAACGAAAGAAAATTGGGTTGTTTCAGAAGCCCGGCCGCTGGGTTTCATGTGAAGAAAGCGCTCCAAAGAAATGCATTTTCTTTAGTGGAAAGAAACCATTTAATACTATACTTACATATAGAGTGTTAGATATTATCCGTGTTGGGTTGGTGGTTTCATAAATTTTACTACATCTGAGCGTGGGACTAACTTCAGTTTTTGCTGCTGTTATTCTTCATCCTTAGAAGTTTGCATTATGTAAGTTAGTTCTTGAATTCTAAAGATTCTTCTTTATAAAGATGTTAAATTTTTCGGCACCAATTTCATGCACAATGGTGAAAGAAGAAGAAGAAGACGCTAGCGACGTTGTCATAGGGGTATAGTATCAGAAGGATAATAATACCTATACCCAAGGAGGAGCTTACTGCATTCTATGTATAAGCATGTACATATGTATAGGTAAGCTTTGATGTAGAATAAAATGATGAATAATATTATTTTTAACCCTGAAGGAGAAGATCCACTTTGTCGATTTTAAAATTTGGCTAAATTTGTCCAGACAAAGTAGGTGCAAATAAATTGTCCTGGTGAGTTGGTGGTTGATTAATTTTTTTTAATTTTATTTGAATCATTCATTCATATTTGCAAAAGAAGTTAAATTAGTTTGAAAAATCTTTCTTTTGAATTCTGGAATGATTCTTTGAATATTAATAAATAATTAAAATATTATTTTTTATCATTTCTAGAAATTTCCAATATATTGAAAATAAATTAAAAAAACGCTGTAATGATTTTTAAATTTTATTCATAAATCAAGGAATTTCGAAAATTCAACTAAGTTGTTGTGAGCTTTTTTGAATTTAATTTTCTCACCAAGTATGTTACTTTTATCACTTCAAAAAAATGTTCTTAATTTGTTTAGTCCTTGTGTATAATTATTTAAAAGTTTTTTTTTATTGATTTAACAATTATAATTTATTTTAAACTTTTACACAATTATAGAAAAATTATAAAATAAAAAAATTACTTACCACTCATACATGGTATTGTTAATTTACCGCATATCAAATCCCTGTCCTGAAAAAAGAGGAAAATGTGACTATATTAGTAAGAACATCAACAAAATTTAATCATTTATTTTTTAAAACGGAAAATATTTTCATTAATCTTTCTTTTCTTTCTGAACATAAATACGTTAATTATTCAAAACGTCACTGATTTTCTTATGCTCTGCACAACTTCACAATATTGTTCAAAATGAGTAAACAGTAGAGCTCTTGATAACCGGTACACAGACCGGGTAACCGGCCATTCCGGGTATTACCCGGATAGCCGTTTACCGGCAAGGTGTCGGGTACCCGAAACATGATTGGGTACCGACACATTGCCGGGTACCTGTCAGATGTCGGGTATCCGGGAATTTATATAATTGGTCCCAATGAACCATTATAAATCAGATGAGAAATGAAAAAATAACAATGACAATAGGGTGCTTCTCAACGTACCGGTAGAATTGAAAAAGTCCACATAGCTAGTGTTGAGAACAAACTTTCGAAAAAAAAATACTTTGTACTAGGGTGGTGCAAAAAAAATTTTTTTTTCGCTTTCAATATTAATTGAAATTGTATAACATTACACGTTTTATTTGCCCGCCATCTTGTTTTTAATGAAATTTAGATTTTCGCACATAACTCGCGTAGTTTTGGTCCTAGAAGAAAAAGTTATGAGCAAAACTTTTAAAACAATAAATTTTTTACAAAAAATGTCAAATAACTTTTTTCGATACCGCTTTTGTTCAAGAGTTATAGTACATTTTATTGAAGAAATAAAAAAATTGAGTTGGTTTTTTTGGTTATATCAACTTTTGGTTATGTCTGATAGTGTCATGACTCCCCCAGTATATCTCACCGAACAGTGGAACAAATTTTTAAGTCGTTTTGGAGAGAATAAGATCATTGCACCGCTCTATACAAATAGTATTAGACGGATTCAAGTCTGAAACCCACAACATAAATGCTGGTGTGCCACAGGGTTCCGTTTTGTCTCCGACCCTCTTTCTCATTTTCATTAATGATCTTCTGTCTGCAACTACTAATCCATTAAATTATTTGGCTGATGATAGCACCCTTAGCTTTTCATATTTGTTTCCAGATTCACATCCCTGCTCTTTGGACGTGGAACTGAAACGGCTAAATATTATAAGTACATTTAAGTCTAACTTAGACAGCATTGTGCAATGGGGATTAAAAAATCGCGTAGAATTTAATGCTTAGAAAACTGAATGCTGCCTTCTGTCGTGAAAGCGCTACGTACCCCCCCCCCCATTATCTATGGAGAAACTAATCAGCTTGCGATTTTAGGTATGTGTATCACAAACCATCTTCTGTGGAATGATCACATACTTAACGTCGCCAGATGTTTGGGTTTCCTTTGGAGATGCAAGAAATTCTTTTCCCCTCTGATCTGGCTATTATCTATAAAAGTTATATACGTCCAAAGCTTGAGTATAACTCCCATCTCTGAGCTGGTGCTCCAGCAACTTACTTAAGCCTCTTGGACAGTATACAAAGACGACCCTTAACAATGATCGGAGACAGGAACATCATCGATACTTTTACGTCACTCGAACACTCTTTTATCGTTACTTTTACGGTAAGTGCTCTAATGTAATAGCCAGTTGCATTCCTCCCCTTAAACGATTCAACCGTAATACTCGTGCTTCCAGAAATGCTCATCCGTTTACTCTTGAACCCAACTTCGGTCGTATTATCAAGTACAGGAATTCGTTTTTTAGCCGTACTACGCGAATGTGGAATGCCCTTCCACGCTGTGTCTTTCCCTCTCATTGTGATATACTGAAATTCAAGACTAATGTTCACCGACATCTTCTTTCAAACCCCTCCCCCTTACCTAAAGCTCGCATAACATAAAGAGTACATAAAATCCCCTTTAGTGTGCGCTAAATATATAAAAAATAGCTATAACAAACAGTAAGTTAACGGTGGCGTATACGTACTTTTTTCTCCTGAAATCTGAAGTGCTACCGTTAAGCTTCCATTCTATTTTCCCTTCTAAAAAAAACCATTCCAATTTTCACCTTTAGGTAAAAAGAGTTTTAAAAAACTCAAAATAAGACAATACAAAAAGACATACATCTTTAACATTATAGCATATATGCAAATTTAAGTGTCATTTCAAAATTAATGCTAGCATAACCTTTCAAAGAAAAATAAACCTCAAAGCCACTAAATGGTTTTATTCTTTTATTCATAGTGTATACCATGTCGTTATACGCATTGCTTCTGCAAACAACACAACGCCATTATTCTCACTTGTTGTTCCCTTCAAATTCCCATAAATTTTCTTTATGTTTCTTTTATTACTATGATTGCATAAGGTTTTTTATTTTCTCGAATATTGACTTTTATCAACATTGAAAATTTACTGCACAACTACTGGAGTTTCCAGAAACAGTAGGTGGAATTTAAAAAAACAATACTTTTTCTATGAGAAAATCCGCTGAAAAGAAATATTTCTTAGAAAACTTACTGCAAGCGATTCTTAGGCTGGGTTTTGCCACAGTATAGAAAACTAACAACCAATTTTCAAATAAAATATCTACCTATTTTTGAAGTCGTAATTTAAAGGAAAAAAAAAAAGTAGAATCTTTTGTTGAATAAAAGATCTGTAACCCGGCCACGCCAACTGTTAACTCTCATGGCTTCCATTACTTTTTTTTTATACTGAACCCAAAAAAAATCAATTGAATCATTTCAAGTCAACAAGCATCAAAAATACTCTTGACAATAGCAATTGGCATTTTTCATTTCCAATACTCTTTATATAACTCTTTCGCTCCACCAACGGAAGTTACCTACTTTTTCTCAAGTATTTTACCTTCAATTGAAATTGTTCGTTAATGCATTGTGTCCCTCTGTTCTTTTGAAAACTTTCCACATTCACATATATACTTCCTAAGGATTTTAAAACCAAGGTCGGTTCTTGCAATCTGAAGGAGAAAAAAAACCAACAAACTTTTCCAAAAAAAAAGCGGAAATACAGTTTTAAAAAAAAAGTAAAAATTGTGAGTTCTTTTAGAAGTTTTTTAAAAGAAAAAAAAAAACAAGAAATTGAAGATGCGAACATTTATACTTTTGTTGTCCATCTACCGCACGGTTCGTAAATTTTTCAAACTTTTTCCTTTCAAATCGCTTTGGGATCCATTCCCATCTTAAGAAAAAAAAAAAAGAAAAGTGAAATTCTATCCATCTATGTGGTGTTTGGAATGACATGCCCCAAGGATAACCAACAAAATACAAAAACAAAATCTCGCTTGTATAAATTCGATACAGATTGTATAGATATTTATGCGTGGTAGCATCAGTTGGACTGACTGTCAATGTTCTTTTTGAAACAACAAACAAACAAAAAAAAATCAAACAACAACTATCACAACAGCTTGAAGGATTTTTATTCTCAAAACAAAATAATCAAAAGAAAAGAAAGTGCACACAAAAGTTGCACTCGTTTCTTCATCACATCATCCTCTGAGTATTATTCAACATCCCCAAGGAGTACATTTCACATATTATAAGAAGGAAAATCAGGAAAATGTCGTCGTCGTATTATTCCGGATCTTATGGCACCACCAAAGATGAAAATATACCAAGAAAATGATTTCAAACGAATTGAAAATGAGGATTTACTCCTGTATAATTTTCAACAACAACCGAACTGACTGCGCGACTGACTGACTTCAATTCTCAACTGAGCTTTCTATCTATATATGAAGAAGCAAAAGTATCTATTAAAACATATATTTGCTATTTGTTTTGTTTCTTTTATGATGAAATGAAGATGCCCTGAGGTATTTAAAAATAAAAATGCACTGTGGGATATTTTTATTAGTAAAAAAAAAAAGAAGAAGAGTTTTATTGGTATAGAGGAACTTTGCAGAAGTTCTTCCTTTAGGGTTAATTTACTTTGAGGAAATGAATTGAAAAAGTTTAAATTTCTATGATGGTATAAGGAATAATTAAAAATGTAAAAAGGTCAAGTGGTATTTATGGTAAGCAAATTTGCAAAATTTTTTATTAAAATTCAAATTAACTATAACTAGGTGCTTAACTTTAAATTTTTTAACTCTCTTTTTATATTTTAAGTTTCAAAAGAAGAATGGGATTGATTTTCATTGAAAATAAATTTTTAATAACACACGAGGGGATCTTTTCAATGAAGCTGGTTTTTACAAAAAAAAAACTTGTCAATTCTTTAACATCAAGTAAATTGGATTTAAAAGAATAAGTATTATACGGTAGCAAGGTGTTTAATTAAAATTTTCAAGTGAAAAACTGGTGAATCGTTCTTAAATTTTTACTATCGAATATAGGGCAAGTTTTGGATTCGTGCAAAAAATCGAACTCGAGATATTATTCATTACGATGATAGAGAAGGTAAAAAAGTGGGTCCCGCAATTCTGTCTGTCTGTACCTCGACCTATAGCCTAAACTACTGAAGCGACTATCTAAACTTTGGACATAAGATTTTGGGGAGATTACCTAGAGGGGAAATCAAATTTTTTTTAACTCCAAAAATAACGGTACCTGTCATATTTCCGTTTAGACAAAACATTTTTATGTCGAAAATGGCTCTAACGATTTTGATGGAATTTTTTTAAAGCGGGTTTGTCAAGTAACTTTAATAATTTAGTCAAAAAATATTTTTGAAAAGATTGTTATTAACGGTACCTACTTTCCATAGATTTTTGGTTTTCGGTTTTCTCGTAAACTATTGGACGGATTTCGATGAAAATTTTTCTAAAGGAGGTCCTATATAATTTTAATAATATTGCATATGTCAAAATTTTCAAAAACTAATAATTATTTTTTTTTTTATTTGGTTTTAAGTGTATGCTATCAAATACAAAAATTAATAATATCAAAAACGAAAGTTATTTTTTGCAAAAACAGTTCTAACGATTTTTGAATTTTTTTTTCAAAAATTTATATTTTTATGATACATATAGGATGGCATCTTTAGTTTTAAGACCAAACTTCTTTTTTGGCTTATTTTATCAATTCAAATAAGGAATTTCAGGTTTTTTTCATATTTTTACTTGTGACTATAATCGATAGTAGGTATATTCGGGTAAAAAGTATTGTATTTTTTTGATTAAAGCCTTGGGGTAGTTTTGATTTTTTTTCTTTTTTGGCTTATTTTCATAATGAAATTGTTAAATTATTATTTGTAATTTTGCTTGTTCCAAAATACTTTAACATAGAAGCAAGTTCATACGATCCAGTCGTGCATTTTATTTCAATTCTATTTGAAGCATTCTTGCAATATAACGACCAAACAACTCAGAAATACTCCAGTACAGTACGTACGAAACAAGCAAAAATAGACTTCTGTGTTAAAAGACATTTGAAGTGCTCAGTCTAATTTAGAGTCAAATATAATTCCTAAGTCTCTAAAGCTCAATGTTCGAAATTTTACATATAATCATAAATAATGGGGAATGATGACCTTAAAAACGTTAAAACGTCATGAAGAATGAAAAATGCATAGAGGCAAATCATTAATAAAAACCAAGAACAGCAATGGGCCTAAATGGCTGCCTTGGGGAACTCCGGAATCTTCTGCTTTCACCGATCCAATTTTGATATATTGAATACTATTTTTTCAATTGTCAACCATATCAATAATTGACCATGAAATCCTAGCTTTGTTGGCACGATTTCATCATCATACACCTTCGAAAAGTCTTTATGTAGTCTTTCTTTTGTCTTTATATTGAAACAAAAGTTTAGAATTATATTCAGGTTAGTGCAGTCGATTTACCGCTTACAAATTCGTGGTTGAAAAGGTAAAATATATTCCTTAACCGCTTCATACATCCTTTTCTTGACAAGTGATTCAACTGCAATTTGGCAATTGAACTAAAATTTTCAATGTCTTGAACCCGATTTAAAATTGGGAGTTATGTTTATTATTTAAAAATAAGTTGAAAATGTATAACAGTGGTACCAAATGATTTGATCTGCCATTTTTTAAAAATGCTCACAATATTTTCTTAACTTTTCAATTCAAAAGAAAAAATCCAAAACTTTTAGTTTTGAGCGTTTGCGTAAAAATAACAAAAATGGAATTAACTGTATTTCAATCCAATCTGACTCAATATCCATGGTTAATTCTTTCAAAACAGTAATCTCAAAACTAAAATTCACTTTGTTTCACTTTTCTATTTCAACAACAAATTTTTGATGAAGGTGAAGGACTAAATTGATATAAATTTAAATCCCAAAAATAAACTAAAAATATAAAAAAGTACAACATGGCTAAGTAAAAATTCGGACAAAACAAAGTGCCATCGCATGTTTGAATAGCTCTCCTAATTCATCTCGGACAAACAATTACCTGCCTAATTTTAATATTATTACCCGATGTCCACCGCAAAACCGCCCGCCAGTTTAATAGTTTTTATTTACGCGTAAACAACCAATTCACATCTAAAAGCACCTCTCTAAATTTATTTAAAAACTACTACATGTTGTCCAAACACAAAAAAAAAGGACGACACATAAAAAAAAATACCACTTGACAATGTATGCATACATTATGCCATGCCACTTCACCTAACCAATTTAATTTTCAGAGTATGCATTTATTGCGAAAAACCGTTCACACCATCATGGCTCATTGAATTTCATTTTCAAAATTACTATTATTATTATATTCGTGAAAACGCTATTTGATCTCATTAAAATTCAAACATCGTTTTGTCTGTGTGTGTGTGTGTATGTGCCGCACAGCGAGCACTAAGTGCTATCAGCCACGATATGCCATCGTCGTCGAAAAAAAAAAATATATAAAATACCAAACTATTATAATCTATTAAACGAAAATTCGTTAAAGGCAAATCATGGTTTCCCGCATATTATTAACCATAATAATAATTAAGCTAAAGTCTTACCTGATTAGTTCAAGAGTGTTTATTGTGTTGCAACAAATTGAATCTGACATTTTACATGAGACTTACCATTATAAACCACATCAAAATCTATTATTATCAAACAAGAGAGGAGGCATTAAGGGGTAGAGAAAGAGAAAGAGAGAGTAGCTTTAAGTACACCAATGGGCATCAGGTTCACGGCAAATACCTACTATGTCCTGGATGCCTTCGTGATGATGATGTTGGTCTCTTTAACAAACCTACTTTTGTATTAATTACATGCTGTGTTCTACTTTTGGAATATATCTACCATATACATACATAAATATGTAAAAAAAAAAACGAGGAGGCGATTTATGTGACCATCTGCCAAAAACCTAAATACGAGCAGAAGTTTCGTCCTTTTTTTTTTGTGCTTCTTCTTTTTGAGGATTATTTTTCATTCATTAATAATTCTGTTACCACCATGGCTTACTATATACTCGTAGTCGTAATTGAAATTAATAATTATTGTTTTGGGCAAAAGAGCGTATATTAAGTCTTGCGAGAACCTTGGGGACTAATTAGTAACTCTGTACCGCCTTGGTTATTTAATTAGATTAAATATAGTCGATCCCACATCTGACATCTACACACACACACACAAGAAAAAACAACGAAAATTGTTAAAATTATTCACAGGCAGACTTTATGATTATACACAGTTTTCTGGGAAGGTTTTTTAGAGTTCATTGCTATAATGGTGTTTTAGTTAATTATGGTTGGTTTGATGGTTTTTTTGTTTTCCATTTTTATGGGTAGGTAATTGTTTCAAAATCATTTGTGAAATTTGTATCTGAGGATTTTTTTTAACGATTTGCTAATTATAACAGTTAATTTGAATAACTAGACCTGTTCGGCACACAAACATATCAATTCAATATAAACTCGCACTAAATGAACAAAATACGGAAACATTTATGTCCCTCGAATACCGTCGAAAAGTGTCCTATCTACCACTATTCCATATGGCTATTTCTTCAAACAATGTTCTAGTGTTACATTCCTCCAATCCAACAATTCCACCGTAATACTGTACCACTAGGAATGGACATCAGTTTACTCTTGAGACCGATTTCAGACGTACTTTTAAGTACAGGGATTCTTTCTTTAGCCGTACTACACGAATGTGGAATGCTTTACGCGGGTCAATTTTTCTATTTTCTTGACAAATTTTTGATATTGACAAAAATTACACAAAATTAAATTTAAGAATTGGAGATCGAAATAAATAATTTGAGAGTAATTTTGAAACTGTTCTTAAAAACTTTAATTTTATTTTTAACAAATTTATTTGACTGTAAACTATTTAACATTAAGATGGAAGGTACCTACGGTTATTTTAGAATTTAAAATAGTAATAATTTTTTTGTTTAATTTTTAAAAAGCATTCTAGCTGTTATAATCTGTACATATGTATACGCTTGTTTTTAAATCAAATAAACCATTTTTTAAAATATGATAAAAATTCAAAAAAAAAATTGTTTTATGGGAGGCCATGGCAACCCACATTTGGAAACAAAAAATTTATGAGAAGATGGTAAACAATAGATAAAAATTGCTTTAAAAAATCAAAATTTTCCCAAAAAAAAAAGAATGACAGAGAGAAATGCGAGACTTAGTTTTTTCTTCTTCCCAACCATACTTCAAGTTTTTTTCAAAATCTCGTGTTAGAATTTTTTACGAATGTCAGGCATGTCCTTTCAATTTTCCTGTGAATGATGGTTCTAAAAATTACGACTAAAAAAACATTTTTTGACAAACTTTTGATTTTGCCAAAAAAAATTACACAAAATTAGATTTAAGAATAGATTAAAAAACGAAATAAGTAAAGTGAATGTAGTATAACTGTTTTTTTTTGTTTTTAATTATTTTGGAATAATTTTTTTGAACGGTTCTGTACAAATTTTATTTTATTTGAAAAAAAAAATTATTTGGCAGTAAACTTTTAACATTTAGATTGTAGGTACCGTTATTTTAGAATTTAAAATAAAATCAATCTTTTTTTTAATTTTTTTTTTTTATTTTTAAAAACATTCTATCTATTATATTTTTTATATGCTTTTCTCTAAAAAATCAAATAAATAATTTCTGAGAAGATCAAATGCCAAAGCACCCCCTTGGGGACACGATTTGTTTTTTTAAAGAAAGTAATTAAAAAATAAAAATTGATAACTTTTTTTATTAAAATCAGAGGAGCTTTTAAAAAAATGAAGATTTTCTAAAAAAAATAAACTCAAAAAATTGACAAACTAAAAGAATTACAGAGAGTATATAATCTTCTTCTTCTTCTTCTTCTTCCCAACCATACTTCAAGTTTCTTCAAAATCTCGAGTTTTTTAAGAATGCCAGACATGTACTTTATACTTTATACCTAAAGTCAAAAGTAAAAATTAGGTTATCTTTAAAACAGACAAAAAAACTAACGATTCCTCTACTGCAGCAACAACTTGCCATAAGATAAAAACGACGACACATTAATTTTTATTTTGTCGCTAGAGTACATACGTATGTGTCTCTATGCCGGTTTTGTTAAGGTTATGTTAAAAGGACACTGCTATTCATTTTCGACGTTTCTTACTTGGGTTGGGATATGCGATGCAACATGGTGTTTGAAAAAGAGGAAAACTATAACAAGAACCTCTCTGGGTATGTACCTACGTTGGTTGGTACGTAAATCTTTAGCGTTGTCGTTATAGAGGATGCATTTTTCTTCCTTCACATGCGTTACGTTTCCTCTTTCCTTGCTGGTTCCATTGAATTTGAATTTTATGCGACAACGACGACAAACTGCGTCTGCCTTCTTTTAGAAAATATTTCTTTTCTTCCATGCAGCTACACCAAACCAACGCCAACGTAGGAGGAAACTCCTGTTGCTTTATTTTAATATTTTTTTTTTTTTTTTTTTTGCAAATTTTAAAATCTGAATGGATAGCAAAACTGTGGAAGGGGACTTTGAGTAAAGAGTTCTTGACTTGCTCTGCACTCTACTATATAAGAGAAACTAAAACACAGACAAAAAAAATGAAGATACAGCAGAAAGTGATATGATTTTGCTTAAGTTTTCAAAAAAAAAAAAAAAAAAAAAATATTTTTGTTCACTTGATGATGTTAAAGAGACATGATTGGTGTCTTATGTTAAACAATCAAAGACATTTGGGTGCATAATATAGCCTTTTTGAAATTTCATCAAAAGGAAGGAATATGAATACCTATTAAAGAAATTTTCAAGTTTTTTTTATAAGAATTTAAACTTTATTCAAATTTAAAAAAAATTGGATGGAAGTCTGTTGCCTCTGCTATATCCATAAATTACTCACTATTCAAAAACAGGGAATACTTAATCCTGACAGAACATACAAACACTATGATACATAAGGGAAAGGGACACAATAAATTTCTAGTTTTACTTGTAATTACTCAACTACTTCCTCTTGGCAAAAATAAATGGAATGTTTCGAAGTGATAAATTTATATAACGCTACAAGATAATCAGACAGCACAAGGAGGAAATTTGTGTCGTATAAATACATCATTTCCTCTATATCAGAATGCAATGCAAGCGAATGTTTTCTTGAGGGATTCTTTTACTTTAAATCCTTAATTTAAAAACGCATAGCAGAATATTGAAATTAAGGTTTTAAGGAAGATTTCTAGGTACAATTTAGCCTTTCGATTTTCGTTTGAAATAATTTTAAATCAAAAGCAAAGTTCTGTGTAGTTTTAAAATCTTGGGAAATCAAATTTTGAAATAGATATGAAAAATGAAAATAGAGATATTCGGTTTTCAAAATTCAATATTTTCGAAAAAAAAAAATAATTCTATTGTTAGTTTCCCCTCACGGGGCACAGGGCCTCTACTACTACCCTACGAGCCATCATGTACGGTCCCTGCAAACACATTTTAGCTCTCTCTAACTCTTCCCCAGTTTTGCTGATTCCTCTTTAACCGTTCTTCGCCAAGTGTCCGCCTGATCACCTGCCTGTCTGAGTGAAAGAGTTCCATTACATCGCTTTATAGGCAATGCATTCGTTACCCTTTCGAAGCCACCTAGGTCTTCGTATGAAAGAGTTAATGGGTTCTTGCCTTGAAGTTTATCATTTAAGATAAGATTTGGCGAGAAAATCCTCAAAACCGTTGGCAGCTTTCTAGCACGCCGATTCGACTAGACAACACAGTACACCATACCACTGGTCAACCTATACCGTCCACCAGACGTTGCATGGGCCACTGCCCCTACGGGCCTGGAGAAGGTTATGATATATGTACCATGTGGGCGAAAGGACGAAAGAAGCCTAAGGCAAACACCCTAACGCTTCCAACTCTGCTCAACCAGGTGGGCCTGTTAACTTCTTGACTAAACAACACACCAACCACCGGTCTATCTAACCCATCCACCAGACGTTGAATGAAGCCACTGCCTCTAATGGCCTGGGGGAGGGATGATCTAACTTGGAAGGGGTAAAGCAGAGGAACACACCCAAGAATAATCTTGAAGCGTAAACCTCTCCTAACCAAGGTGATCTTGCGACGACAGAAACCTAAATTCAACTGACTTGTAGGCATTTTTCGACCTTTCGGGCTATAGGTCGCTAGAACCTCATTTACATACACCACAAATGAACTCTTTCGTAGGATTTGTCATAGGTTACTCAATAAGGATATCACAATGGATCTACATTGATCTAAGTGTGACGGGAATAAGATCAACTGTCAGCCCACTTACCAAACCTAACCTAACAGCAGTTGTGACTTTCCAAGTGTTGCACCCCTAAAGAACCACGGATTCCACATTGGAGCGGAACAGTTGTAGCTTATAGAGTTGTTTCTCCATATTTTGGACAACATACCAAACGTAGCCTTTGCTTCTACGATTCTGGGGTTAGTGTCTAGGTCAGTACAGCCATCGCGTCGGTAAAGACAATGCTTCCAAGATATTGAACATTTTCAACCATCTCTTCTGGTTGTCCAGAAATATAAAATTGAGCAAATGAAGAAGTTTCAAGCCTGATCCTTTCCGAATAAATCTTAAGCCCCACGACTTCAGCGTTTCTCTCCACCCTTGATATCATTTGATGGAGATCCATGATCCTATGAGAGAGCAAGCACGTCGTTTTCGTAGGCAATGTGTTCGAGGTATGATTGCGAAGTCCACTGAATTTCTCCATTTCCCGTCAATATTACAGTAAAACAGTTCAATACTTCCGGAATATTGTTAACTGTTTCCTGAAGTAGTTGTTTTAAAGTCCATGAAATGTCCATAAAATACAATTATACAAATACTTTTTAAAACGTCATATTTTTAAATTGTACCAAAACGAAAACTCTCTTCCTCATGCTTATTGTATTTACCTCCCTCTATCTACGTTGGCAAAATTTATTTTCCCACACAATATCCACTTATTGGGTTTGGGAGTTTTTGATGAAGAGCTTCCTGTACCTCCATAGCAATTGTGTAGAATGATATCTAGTTTAATTTCATATCTAACTAACAATATTTTTGTCAATTTGATTAGAACGATGCCGACGGACAAAATGTGAAAATTTCCCGGAAGTTTGAACAACATAGTGATAAATATTTTAAATTGTTTGGGTTTAGAGTTTCCGTGCAGATAGAAGTTGTTTATTTTTTTTAATGATATTTATCACATCTCACACATCGGAATATTTTTTGATTTTAAAAATAAATGATTTGCAAAAAATATTCTTGCAGATGCTAAAGGTTATGATTTGAATAAATATTTTTTCAAAAAAAAAATAAATCCCACTTCTGAATGTTGATAATTTATTCACTAGCTGTAGGTTCAATATATTCAGAAAGCCTCCGCAGTCTAGACATTAAGACATTCCTATAATCTTTTTCCATGGGGTATCAAATATTTTCTTAAATTCCATTCATTATATTAAATTTCAAATAAATTCCTTTTTAAATCGATTTGAATTTTTTTGTTTGATTTACCACATGCTCTAATTCGTTGGTTAGTTTTTTTTTTTATTTATTTTTTTTATGGAATTTCTATAGATGTATAGATTTTTTTTTGGCAATGGGCTCTAGCGAATGTGTTTTGGGTCACACATGTGTTTTAGCCACTAAATCAAATGAAAACATAATCATGAATCACTGCAACTGACATTTGGAATGATTTATGACTATCAATTGTTTTAAAGAACCATAAATAAAGAATCTTGAATTATGATGACAATGTAAAGCACCATCAATTTCAATGACGACGGACGACGACGCCAGCCAATCATATGTATCAATCTGATTGTAGAGAGGAGTGATTTTGAGGTGTGAATTTACACGTTTTTTTTTTTTTTTTTGAAGAGTCACGTCATTTCAAATTAGTCATTAATAATGATGTATGTAGGTGTTTATAAATGTTTGTTAAGGATTTAAGATTGTTTTGAGGATATAAATTCTGGCACTGGCTATAGGGACCGAAACACGACTGACTCCTAGGAATTTCCGAGACGGGAGCAAAAAGGAACCATAGATTTTGAACCGAGTTTTATAAAGAGTCTCGGTGGTCTTTTCGGTAAAAAATTCAAAAATTAAATTCATTGAATTTCTAATAACAATAGAATACAGTTATCTAATGCAGAGTTTTGGTTCTTAAAGTTTTTATTAATGCGCTGGTTTTGAGATAGTAAAAAATGGATTGAACACTTCTAAAACGCTATAGAAGCAGAAGAGACCGCATTGGCAGCAGAACTGTCTACAGACGTCCAGAGCTCTAAGCAATATCTGGTAAAAGCCATAGACGGATCTCTGGTAGTTTCAGATGAAAACCAGCTGAATGACCTTCCCGAAGAAATAATTTCCCGAATACGCACTGTACCCCCAAGCAAAAAAGAAATCAAAGCACTGAAGAACAACAAAGCGGTTAGACTTTAGGGTATTCTCGCAGAGCTCTACGAGCAGCGCCAACAACATCGAGTAAACTACTGCACCCACTCATGTAGTGCGAAAAGTGGAGAGGGATTACCAAGAACCGTTCTGAAAAAAGTAAAAGAACACCTCGAAAACACACTCAACTTCCTGTGTGGACGACATTAACACTTTGCGGATCATCGTCGAACAGTGCGTCGAATATAGATCACCACTTCATCTGCTGTTTATTCACTTCGATGGCTTAGGAGGTGCGTCCCAAATAATTTGACTGCTAGATATGATGGATCAAATGGGCATTTTAACAGAGGAATTTGAAATCCAAAGTGGGGTTAGGCAGGGCTGTATACTTTCACCAATATTATTCCGGTTGGTGAGTAGTGATGTTCTACATTTAGCTACGTCAAATGGAACTGGAGGAATTCATCGGATTTTGCAATCATACTTCAAACACCTTTGCTAGAATCATAGATCTTAAGGGTGGAGAGAGGAGCTGAAACGGTTGGGCTAAAGATCAATTCAGCAAAAACAAAGAAGATCACCCTTGTAACTTCCTCTTTGCTCAAGTAGACATTTCTGGACAACCAGTAAAGGTGGTTGCAAATGTTCAATATCATGGAAGTATTGTCTCTACTGACATTGTAACTGGACTCAGTGTACATACAGCTTTAAATTTAAAGAACGGATGATTCGAAAAAAAAAACAAAATGTAATTAAATGGAAGAATTTTCTGTCAACTAAGTTTTCTGTGAAAAAAAAAACATTTCCTGAAATGCTTCTCTTGTGGCAGTCAAAAGAAAGCAATGTAATCACGCCACCCAATTTTACCTTCGTATGTGTATACAGGATGAGATATTCAGAAATAACAAAAAAAATACTTAAACTGTACAAAATTAGTTCATTCTATGCTATGGTATACAAAATGTCAGATCCTTCATTCAGTCAGGTTGCATCTCACAGCATCTTCCACCTTACTGTTTTTTTTTGTTTCTACTTAAATATAAAGTATCTTACCTGGCATTAGCTCTATTTCTTTTCTCTAACGATATCGGTAATAGACAATTCCAGAGATTTTCTCATTTTCTGCTATTCTTCTGGTTCATGGAGGACTCTCCGGAGTGAAGTGAAATGGTGGAATGTTATTGGGATTGGGACCAACAGCCAGGTTGACGCTTTTATTCACAATTTGTACCTAACTATACGCTTTGGCATCATTCGATTCCGTCCGTTTGGGTTTAGGGATAGATAATTTCCGATTGAAGAGCAAAAAGTAAAAATAAAAAAAAAAAAAAAACGATTCTCTTTTCAGTTCAACTGTAATACCAGTGCAATTGCAACTGCAATTAAATTTCTAGATCAAGCGAATTCTTCAAGTCACTTCACCGGAAGCAATTACTGTTGAAGAGATTTCCGATTCTTCATCATTATTGGTTTCCGACTTAATTGCTGATAGTATGAGTATGAGAGTATATAGTCGATAAGAGATAGACTCCAACTTAGCGTTTTCAGGCTGAAACCATTGGATTTGCCTGCTTCCTTGCACCCATAAAATCTCGTAAGGATATGGTTTACAGTTCCTTCACCTTCTGATCCTTGTTTTTTTTTTTTGTTCCTTTTTATCTAGAGCAAAACACACTTTCCGTTCCAGGAGATTGCGTGATGTATATGAAAATGGAATTGATTTAAAGGTTATTCCAAAGAAACTTCCGACTTCGTCTTCCTGCATAAAATGCAATAAAAAAAAAAACACCAGAGTTATGTAGGTATGTTTGCTTTGTTTTTTTTTTTTTAATTTCCTTTCTCGACTTTTTTGTTGTTTAAGAGTGCAGAATATACATTGGTTGGTAATATGCATTATTTTTCGTGGTGCGCCAAAGGACCTTAATTACTTTGTTAACCAAGTTATATGTTGAATCAACCCTTTTGCCTTTTCCATTTTAGTTTTCCTTTTTCTGTTTCATTTGGAGTTTTTGTTAAACAAAATAAAATATGAAAAAAAGGATATCTACAAAAATAAAGGGAACAAGGAAAGCGGAACACTTCTTTCAGAATACTAATTATAAAGAAGTTTTTCTTTCATATTTCTTTTTTTTTTTTGTTGTATTTTGTGTTTGCGTCTTATTTTTTTTTTTTTTTTTTATTTCGTTCCTAGAAATATAGTGGTACGGTAAAAGTGTATAATGTAAATGAGGATTTGGAAAAGCCATAACACGTTTTGCTCCTTTCAATTTAATTAAGATGTAAGTAAAACGGAGCTCCCAAGTAGGTATGCGAACACTTTTAGGAAGCAAGTAGATAATTAAATTCTTTGGCGGCGCAGCGCGTCGAAGCGGTGGGTAGGTACATACCTACACATACCATACCCTTTTGTATATGTAAAAGAAGATGCCGTAGGTATCTTATACCTTTTGTGAAAATAAAGATGAGCATGAAATAAATAGCATCGCGATCTCATAACCATAATCATGGGTTTGTTCGAGTTATTTTAAAATTTAGAATTTTCCGGCATTATTTTTTTTTTGTGGAAAAGCTTTGATTATAATAAACTTGGTTATAATATTATATGATCCTTTTTTCTTAAAAATTAAGATTAAAAGAGTTTCTGAAAAAAAATATTTTAACTTGGAAATTGAATTAATTAAGGCTTATTTTTAATGCAGATTTAATTAATAAAAAGTATATTTATTTACAAGAAAGTGAGAAAATACAAAAAAAATCAATATGATTTTCCTTTAGTTAAATACAGGAAGGTAAAGGGTGAAGAGTTTGTGATACCATTTTTTATTAACAGCAAGCATGTATCTATGTATATAGGGACTTGGAAGAATCGAAGCAAATCATAGCTTCGCGTGTTTCAAAATTCTAGTCCTTTTTTCGGGTCTTAAGTACCCCACATTAGATAGCAGAGCTAAAGTCGTCAGCTGGACCAAACAGGGTATTAAATTTCATCATCAGGAGGCTTCCACAGACAATTGTGACCTTCTGAACCAACATCCTAAACACTGCAAAAATCGTTACGATTCCAAAAAAAAAATCGCTAGAAACATGGTTTCCAACTACGTGCCAATATCCTTCATCAGCAATTTGTAAGCTCTTGGAAGAGCTAAAACTTAGGAAACTCAAGAAATTCTGCAGCGATAATCTCATAATTCCTGACTTGCAGTTCAGCTTTCGGGAAAAGCACTCTACATTACATCCGCTAATAAAGCCTTCCATCTTTTGTATCGACTGATGTGGAAGAGAACTGGACTAAGTCAACAGATAAAAGTTTTAGTCTCCAAGCAACTTCTAAAACTAGTCATCAGCTACAGCTTCCCACTTCGGTTCATCATCCCCAAAACAGCTATGAAGGAACTGCAACAATTTGAAAGGAAAATCGTGTGAATCTGCACCTGGATTTACTTCGGCGACGTAAGCTTCAAGAACGATAAACTCTTCTCTGAAGCCAATATTATACCTTTCGCCCAGTAATTAATGGTTTCCGCAAAGAAGCTAGTATAAAATTACTTTTTATGCCCTGGGACAGGGACGAAATTTCATTATTCTGAAACTAATACCTACACTTTTAACAGTTAAACGAAGAACAAATGCTTTACGAAATATTTGTTAACTGATTGGTATAAAATTTACTTTACTTTACATTTACAATTTGTTTATTTTAAAACTGCTGATGCCTACGACACTTTGTCTTCCTCTTAAAACGATGAAATATCCGCTTGAATTCTTTTACACATTCAAAAATACAAATAGTGGAACACTATTTAAAAAATTTTATTTTTTGACATTGGAAGATTGGGGGGGATGAATGTATAAAAAAAATTTCAATTGGTACAATCACTATGAATATACATTTAATTTTCGAAATGAATCAGTCCAAATAAGTCACTTCCCAACATTGAAAATTCTTTCCTGGAATTATGCAGTTGGTATGACTTTTTCGTTCTAAAGTGCTATTAAAAAATGTATAAAAAAAAACCCACCTCTACATCAAACAAAATCTCTTCTATCATCAAAAAAAAAAAATCTCAAATGAACATTTTCACAAAAATCATTATTTCCATGTATACTTTATTGAAACAACTGGTTTCAACATCAAATGCTAAAATCCCCCACAGCTTTTTGCCATAAGCCGCCAGTTTGAAACTCAAACAAACCCAACAATCCACAAAAAAAAAAAAGAAAAACCTTTTAATGTAACGGAAAATCCTAATTCTTTCACCAGCATACCTACGGTAGATACCAAGCCATGTATATGTATATACCCACTACGGAAACTTGTGCTTGTCACTCTTTCAAATTGTCATTGCCACCCCAAAGAGCCGCATCGCACACAAAATCCTTTGGCCAATTACCCATTTCTTGACATCGAGTGCAAATGTCATCACCTCTCTCCATGCTTCGTTGTTGCTGGCTGTCCTCTGAAGGTAACTCGCAATCTTTTTGTTGGTTGTTGGCCATGTCGTCAGTGGCGTCGTCGTTGTCGTCGTCATTGTCCATAGACATGGTCAACCCAAAGTCCCAAGCGCACCTTTGCCTATTCTATATCAGCATCAGCCCCATACCTGACGTGTACTCCCCAAGGCAGTCCCATCCAATTAGGTGTTGTTATATGTGCTGTGCAGTCCTTGGCTCTACGTTTTCCTAAGCCGTACAAGGATATTGTCAATAATGATGATAATAGCCTTGAGGGTTACTTGCCATCAATTTTATCATTCTGCCATCTCGGCGTCTTCTTCTTCTTCTTCTACTCGTACTACCTCTCTGCTGCTCTTCCGCTAAGCTCTGGGTCTTACGTGCAACGATTGCAAATAAGCTCCGATATGTATACAAGAAGACATAATGTTCACAGAAAAATACCAAGTAATTGATGCTGCAATATTGCAATGTTCTGCTTGTCCTATACTTCTACCATCCTCATTATCCTTATCATCCCAAAAAGGTACAAAAGGATACAAAGAAAAAAAAATATCTAATAATAGAGGGAAAAAATATTTTAAAAATCTAAATAAAAAAAAAAATAAAATGAAAATAAGCCAAATCGAATCAACGCTCAGGACATACATACAAAACCGGGATATTAGATGGAAATGAAATAAGCTTTTTGTCATTATTCTTTTATCCATATTTTTATTTTTTACTTTGGAAAAAGTTAATGGATTTTTTTTTATTATTTTCAATTTTTACTTTTGTACTTCATTATAAATTCTAATTTTATGTGCGTTGGTGTTAATAATAAGATTTCAGTTTTGGGTATTTATTATTTAATATTATTCTTTTCAATGGTTTCTTGTGGAAATTCGTTTTAGATTTGGTCGGCAATATTATTTAATTGAATCAGTCCTAGAGCAAGGAATTGATTTTACTTTATGAGAAAAAAATATTGTGGTGATGGTAATAAAGTAACAGACGTATTATAATTGAATTTATCAAAAAAAAGGTCCTTGAACACTTTTTTGGGGATTCATTTAAAATCTGTCTCAATTGGCAGTTTTTCAATTAAAATATATCGAAGAATAGACAGCAGGTTCGATGGCAAAACTTCAAAATTGGAAATAATAAACTTTTCGTGATGGAAACGAGAAAAATATTTTCTGTAAATACACCTAACGGATATGATTATTTATCACATTTTTAAATTAACTTTATTAAATTTTCATGAGAAGCGATGTGGTCTAGACGATTAAATTAATTCCCTTAATTTATGTAGATACACTTTGCACTTCGCTTACCGAGGTTATGTTTTCTATAATTTAATTTTTTTATTTTTGCAGATTATTATAAACAGTTTCTACAAAAAAATGGTTAATTAACTTATTTCTACTTAGATCCTGAGGCTTATTACGTCCGTTAGTCTTAACTCACGAGGGGCAGGGGCTCTACAGCTCTACTACTTCTACTACTTCCAGTTGCGCTGATTGCTCTTCCACCGTTCTTCGCCAAGTACTTCTAGGTCGGCCTGGTCGTCTGTCTGTCTGAATGAAAGGGTTCCATTGCATCGCTTCACTCGCAATACATTCTTTACCTTTCGAAGCGTATGGCCATATCCACTGCCACTTACATCTTCGTTTGATATAGAGTCAATAGGTTCCTGCCTTGGTCTCGCATAAAGTTCATCATTTGAACGCTTACGAACGCTTGCAGTTGTGACTTTCCAAGTGCTGCACCCGTAAAGAACGCGGATTCAACATTAGAATGGAACAGTTGTAGCTTATAGAGTTGTTTCTCCATATTTTGGACAGCCTATCAAACGCTGCTTTTGCTTTCCCGATTCGGCGGTTAATGTTTAGTTCAGTTAACCCGTCAGAAGAGAGTATACTTTCAAGATACTGAAAATTTTCAACCATCTCTACTGGTTTTTCAGAAATATCTACTTGAGCAGATGAGGAAGTTCTGGGAACTTCTTTATTTTTGCCGAATTGATCTTAAGCCCTACCATTTCAGCTCCTCTCTCCACCCTTAAGATCTATGATTCTATGAGAGAGCAATCATACGTCGTCCGCGTAGTCAAGGTGTTTGAGGTATGATTGCAGAGTCCACTGAATTCCTCCATTTCCATTCGACAAAGCTGCATGCAGAACATCACTAATTACAGGAACAATATAGGTGAAAGTATACAGCCCTGCCTAACCCCACTTTGGATTTCGAATTCCTCGGTCAACTTTCCATTATGCAAAACGTGGAATGCCACTCATGCGCAAAGCAAGCCAGATAAATTCTCTATTCACACTGTCGAAAGCCTTTTCGAAGTCAATAAACAACAGGTGAAGTGGTGATCGATATTCTACGCTTTGTTCAATGATGATTTCCAAGGTGTTATTGTGATCCACTTGCTATTTTTGCGTTGAGTGTGTTTAATGTTAATTTTATCATATTTTCACTCTATTCAATAGAGAAGAACATTTCCAAGTTGCTACTTGGTATAATTAGACATTCAACTTAAAAAAAACTCACAATTCGGCTGTTCTTTCCCTTCCTTCAAAATAAAGCAATTACGGACAAATTATTAAAAATAATAAATAACTCTGAAAATATTATAACATTAAATTAATTTTAATAAAATAATGAGAAATGAGAGAGCACAGCATATTATATACCATGGAAACATGTTGAATAATCCCAGAAACAATGATAAACTGAATACCCTCATCAACTTACAGGATATCATTATCTTCAGAAAATCCCACAACTATTACCAGATTGGTATTCTCTCTTGACCATTAAATCTACCATCCAACCATTTTCATGATTTACTGACATTCTTGGATTTTATGTTTTTGTTTATCCTCATTTTCTTATGATATTGATCCTTCTTGCTTGGCAAAACAAAATTAACAAAAAAAAAAAAAAAAAAAAATTACCCAAGCTTCCTATACATATATTTTGAGTGTCGTCTGTTGAAATTTGTTGGGTGTATAATGATGGTGGCTAGGAAAATGAATTTCTCCAAATTTCCACTTAGCCACATTATTTTAAAGCATTCCCCAACCAAACAAAAAAAATCATAAAAAAAAACACCCGTTTTGTGAGAAGCTCCAGCATACACCATATCAATCATCTCCAACACCATTAAAACAACTCTCTTCGAACTACTCAACTGGTCATGAATATAAATCTTCTTCTTAAGCTGTTTGTTGCTTCAAAATCAGGACATCGAGACTGATTTTCCAGAAGGCTAAAAGCGCTCTCGTAATCGAAGTAACATAAATCAATGTCAAGTGCAGATAGCGTTTACATTTTGATTGTTTTCAGCTAAAGGAGCGCGGCACAAGCTCCAATGTAGCTATAGTATGAGGCGTACATTATGTTATATAGATTTTATATGAACATCACCGAATAAAAGAAAGAAAGAAAAAAAAAATAAGGGAACAGGATAATATGAAAAGCACTTCGGTGTTCGACAATGTCGGGTGGTGGTGTTGCTTGTTGACCCAAATCAGATTTTTGCTACCTCATCCCATCATCATCTGATTGCCGCACTACCTTACCTACACTTCTACTTGTAAAAGTGATGGTTAGGTATGTAGGTGGAAGGTATATGTCCTGGTGGAATGAGTTCCGCATCCGCAGTGCAGACAATGGATCATTAATTTGTTTGCTACAATACGAATCAATTTATTTGTTCTGCGTGACGCAGAATTTTATTTCAGATTTTGGGTTCATAAATCAAAAATAAATTCATGGAAAGGACACCCACCTTAATGAAAGCCGGAATAAGCAAACAATTGGAAGTTGTAATTTAACCTTTGTAGTTATTCAATGAATTCAAAATTCTCAGCATTCCTTTTCAATGATTTTGTTATAAAAATTAGAAACAATGCATTTGACGGATGAGGTCCTTGAGCATTGTACATATTTATTTTTTTAGTAATACAATGAAAAAATTTAATAATTTAAAAACAAAAATTATACATATTTTAGTATAACCTGGCGTCACTTAAGATTTAATTGACCACAGCAAGTTTTGTACTGAGTACAACAAACATGTATTGATTCAGTCAAAACATACAAACTTGAAATGTCTACCTGCTAATTTGCATCATGCAGAACATTGATAAATATTTTTTTTTTCATCAAAGCAGACTATGTTCTGAGTACATGGACATTGTATCACTTCTTTGTCCATATATTCTAAATATACGGAAGATTGGTAATGGCTACACAACAAATTTAAAGCCTGAAGTCTTTGAATTAGAAAAAACTTTCGCCATTCTGTACTCAGTACATAATTCGTTGTATGTACTGAGTACAGAATAACGTATATTGAGTACATTGAACGTAGACGTAAGTGTTGTGATTACACTCTCTAATTAACAATCAATTGCACTTACGCCCCTTCTTTGCAAGGTCATGGAAACGCTGATTAATTACCAGCTCAAGAAATATCTTGAACGGCTTTCGCAGCAATATACCCACTGGTGACTTGATGGTTTATCTCACCGAACAGTGGAACAAATCTTTACATCGTTTTGGAGAAAGTAAGATTATTGCACTTGATATTTCTAAAGCATTTAATAAAGTTTGGCATCCTGCTCTTTTATCGGAAATGCGTGCTTTTGGTATCGATGAAACCCTTCTTCGTTGGATTAGTAACTTCCTTCCGGATTCAAGTCTGAAACCCACAACATAAATGCTGGTGTGCCACAGGGTTCCCTTTTGTCTCCGACCCTCTTTCTCATTTTCATTCATATTCGTTTCCAGATTCACATCCCTGCTCTTTGGAATTGGAACTGAAACGGCTAAATATGATAAGTACATTAAATTCTGACTTAGACAGCATTGTGCAATGGGGATTAAGAAATCGAGTAGAATTTAATGTTTCGAAAACTCAATGCTGCATTCTTTAATTAAAGCGAAACATACCCCCCTGCCATTATCTATCAGTGGCACTTGCATCGAAGAATCTAATCAGCTTGCAGTTTTAGCTATGTGTATCACAAATCATCTTTTGTGGAATGATCACATACTTAACGTCGCCAAAAATGCTGCAAGATGTTTAGGTTTCCTTTGGAGATGCAAGAAATTCTTTTCCCCTCTGATCTGGCTATTATCTATAAAAGTTATATAAGTCCAAAGCTTGAGTATAACTCCCATCTCTGGGCTGGTGCTCCAGCAATTTACTTGAACCTCTTGGACAGTATACAAAGACGAGCCTTCAGAATGATCGGAGACAGGAACATCATCGATACTTTTACGTCACTCGAACACCGACGCCGACGTAACGTTTCCTGTCTCTCACCCTTTTATCGTTACTTTTACGGTAGGTGCTCAAATGAAATAGCCAGTTGCATTCCTCCCCTTAAACGATTCAACCGTAATACTCCCGCTTCCAGGAATGCTCATCAGTTTACTCTTGAACTCAACTTCGGTCGTACTGTCAAGTACAGGGATTCGTTTTTTAGCCGTACTACACTAATGTGGAATACCCTTCCACGCTCTGTCTTTCCCTCTCATTGTGATGTACTGATATTCAAGACTAATGTTCACCGACATCTCCTTTCAAATCCCCTCCTACTCTCCTAAAGCTCGCACTGTGTCTCTGACATATAAAGGGTACATAAAATCCCCTTTAGTGCGCGCCTAATACGAAAAAAAAACTTAAGAAAAAAAATGAAGTGATGAGAATTTTTTCATATTTTTGCCTCATTGTAGAAATTAATTTTTAACTAGCCAAACTTATTTTAAATCTAAATTAAGTACACTTCGAAAGAAATTAAAAGCCTATATGAAATTTTAAGCCAAAAATTGTTCTTTAAATTTTATTAAAAAGGAAAAAAGGATAATGCCATAGAATTTGTCTTCTTGCGACAACGACGACGACTAAAGTGAGAGGGCGTTTCCTCTTGACCCAACAAAATAATCGCTTCTTTCATAGCATTTCGATCAATCCTTTTCCTGTTTTTTTTTTTTTTTTTTTGTCTGCTGTGTCCTATGAATTTTTTTCATGCTGCAGCACCATACATACAATGCAGAGGCAGACATGGTATTCCACTCCTTGAATAGTGGTTAGCATTTCCTCTTTCGCATATAGTAGGCCATAACAGAGCTAGGACTCTTATACCAACTAGGAGTATCATCATCCTATCTACAAAGAGAGGTACATTTTATTCAAGTTTAATGGAATGGAATAAATTGTTAGTACACACCCATGACTTTATAGTGAGCAATACGACACAACACAGCGCTAAAGGATGATGTTTGTTCAGTGTATATGCAAAAATACAAAAAAAAAATATATTTTCAATCCATAACCAAGGAATAACTTCAAAAAAAAGGGTCATTTTAACGAATCTTTTCAAGTAAATTTCGTAGAATATTATCCGTTATCCATTCAAGTAATTAGAGTCCAATCGATTTAATGTTTCTAATGGCATAAGTAGGTATAGGTACCCTCCTCTATATCAGATAGCTCCATAACATGGACAAAAAAAAGGTCCTGATTATCTCTAAGGATCCAATGGTTTAACTTGGTTTTCACAAAATTAAAAAAAATATATCTTTCTATACAATCCGATTTTTTTTTGTTTAAATATTTTATGTAGGTATAAGGATTTTAAGGGTAATTTGTTTTTTTTTTGCACTTTCTTCCATTTTTTTTTTTTTTTGGGTAGAAACCAATTTAATGAAGTCCATTTGCCTTTATCTTGAAAAATATCATTTTTTACGTAGTACCTATCTCATGGACACGAAAACAAAAAATAATATAATATTGAAATTCTTGAAGGCACGTTTGCAACATAGCTAATAGGGTATACTGATGTTGGTGAAAAGGACCGAAATGAATGATTTTGATGAGGTTCTATAATATTCTAAGGTTTCGTTTTCGCTGTTATTCAGATTTAATTCAATTAAGTGAACGGAAAAAATGAATGTATATAGTTCTGGATAAAATCGATTTTTTGTTTTAAAGCGATATTATCAATAAAATTAAACTCATTTAAAAATATATTTTTATTTGTTTAATAAGTATGGACCTACATATGTATGTATATAAAAAGGTACCTTAAATTTGAACTTGAAAAAAAAAGAAATCGAAAAGTATAACAAGAACAAAAAAAAATGTATGAATGTCTTTGAACTTGAAAATATTTTTTTGTCCTCAAGGTGACGCACAATTTTAATATCAGCGAACAAAACAGAAACAGATGAAATATTCAAAATTAATAAAGTTTAAAATCAATAAACTTCTGATTTGAGTTGGATATTAATTTAAACCTGGTTAAATGGCAGAATTCCTATTAAATTTGATGCCATACATTTCTCACTCCATTTTAATAATCTAAATAAAATGCATGATTGGATCGTAGAAGCTGCTTTTATGTTTAAGTAACCTTGAACAAAAATGTTGATTATTTTCAAGAATTCAAAAATATTCTTTTGTTACCCTTGATGTTAAAATATTTTAACAGTTGGAACTGTTTTTGAGAATCAAAATTATAAATCAAGATATCCTATGTATACATATGTGCATACATGGCTTCAACCCTTATTTTTTTTTTTTTAATAAATGTTCAAATCATCCATTTTACTCACAAAAACCCAAAGACAAAATTTTTATCAAGATATTCAGAATTCTATTCAAGATAATTAGGTTTTGTTTTTTTTTTACACTATACAGGGTGTCTGGTAGCAGATTTATGTTTTGAAATATGAATATTTCAAAAAGTAATAAACGGTGCGGGGAGTGGGTGGTGTCGTTGGAATCAGTGATCGTGCGGATTTTAAAGTCACGATGTCGCAGTGGTCAAGTGAGCATCGCGCGTTCGCCATTGAGGCATTTTTCATGAGTAACGATTTGAACGTATAATTGCTCGTCGACAATTTTGTTTAAACTTCGATATTCGACAGATAAGTTCGATTAATTCGTTCCTAGGTGCAAAGGTTTCGCACAACTGCTTCGGCTATGAACACCCCACGGCCAGGGCCCAGTCGATCTTCAAGGACTCTCGGAAAAATTGAACTCTCCAGGGTAACTGTTTGGTGCGCCTTATCCACGAATGGAATAATTGGACCATTTTTTTCGAAAATGCTCGGGGTTCGGGGAACAGCAACTCGATGGAAGACATTTGGATGAAATAATTTTCAAAAAATTAAACCCGCATTATTATTCTGTCGTTCAATATTTAAAATAAAACGAAATGTCAAATGGTATTTTTTGTATTTAACTTTTAAAATATAAATCTGCCGCCAGACACCTTGTATATACCTACAGGGTGAGTCATGAGCAGTGCGCCAAAATACTAGGGCGGCTAGGTTGGGTTGAGACAAGAAAAAAATCGTATGGGAGACCGTGGTTTACCCTCCCCCCCCCCCCTCATTTGGCAGGGAGAGGCAATTTTGCAAACAAATTGACTTAAAATGGAAAAAAAAATTAAAAACCAACGGCTTCATCCGCAATGCCGTGCTAAGAACTTTTTCTTTTATTTTGTTTTTAAATAAATCTATTCTAAGGAATAGTTTTTGAAAAATTAATTCTTAAAGTAAAAATTTTGATATTTTGTTTTTTTAATTTCGAACTAATTTTTTTCAAAAATGTATGTAATAAAGTTCTAATGAAACAAGAAATAAAAAAAAAGCAAAACCACCTTTTTCTAAGAAAAACCTTTATTTTTATTTTAACGTATGGCTGGACTTTAAAGTTAGTTACTTGATGAAGCAGTAGTTTTGGGTTTTTTACTTTTTTTTTTGGAATTGGAGTTTCATGAAAACGCAATAAAATGAAACAGTAGTGGATTAACCCTGGAGTAATATTTTTTTCATTGATAACGTCTGAAAACTGACCTGTCAATATTTTTGCCTGGTCCGCCCACCAGCCAATGTATTCTACCTTTTAGGGCCCTAAGACAATAAAACCGCAATTTTTCCTTTTTAATTAATTCTTTTCGAAAATTGTCCATCCCGGCTAAACGGGGGGAAATAGACCCCCCTCCTTTATGATTTTTTTCTTATCTCAGCCCAACCTACAAACCCTAACATTTTGGCGCACTGCTCATGAATCACCCTGTTAAGTACGTCACTTTAAAAATACCAAAGTCAACAGTTTTTTTTTTAATTTTTAAAACTAGCGCTGAGCAATTCTAAGCTTTGCATCGAATTCAAAATTAAAAAAAAAAACATTTAGAAAATTGTTTTGAAATTTTTCAAATTTTATTAATTTTTCAAAAATTTTTGAAATAATTAATTTAACAAAAATCAATGCTGCTGTTTACTTATAGGAAAACATCTTTGCTTTTTATCCTACTCAAGTATCATTCCTATAACAATTTATTATTCATATAAATTGTCTTCCCTTCAATTGTTTAAGATTCTCTAAAAACACCAAACATATAGGGTCGCAAAGCCAACACACAAAACAACATATTATTATTTTCTTGGACCTCTTCTTATATTATTAGGGGTGGTTGTGGTTATACCGTTTTTAGTATTGGTAGGTAGCTTTAACTAAAAATAGATTAAATTTATTATCATTCACCTTTTCACAAAAGGAAAACACAATGCTTTCTTCTTTTGAAAACAAACAAAAACATCAGAAGAGGAAATGGTTGAGGAAAGAAGGAGGCAGTCAGTAGTTATTGATTCCGTCCGAAATTACTAAAGACTTTCCCTTGAGCTTATCCCTGTTTTTGGATTTGAAACAAAATATGAACACGATTCTAGAATGCTTTGATTTAAGAAAACACCTTATGCTTTTACACATATTAAATTCATAATGGTTGAACACATTCAAGCACACACACACATGTATAGGTACATTTGAAGTGTATAGTGTTGCGTGTGTGTGTGTGTGTTTTTGAGAAGAGGGAATGTGCTGCAAATATTAACTTTAATCCAAAGTACTCGAAGAAATTTTCTGTGAAAACGCGAGATATAGGAAAGGTATAAGGATACACGACAGACGAATACAAAGAAGCCACAAAGGTAACACTGCCCGTCACTTGATTGATGTCACTCTAGAACATTTTCGCGATATTAGTCTATTTCAAATTTCGGATGCAAAAAAAACCCACCCCCAAAAATGGGATAAAATTAACTCAAAAAAAGGTGGTATGCAATTAACTGTTAATGGTTTTTCCATTATATCCAGCACTACCATACCAAAACTTTTTAACTATAATGTTTTTGGTATGGAATTTGTTTATGCAATTGTCGTAAAATTTCTTATTCTTAAAAAATTTGTCAAAAAATTATTTTTCGCGTCCTTATTTGTCGAAAAAAATTAATGAAAATCCAAATTTTGATGTGGTAGTGCTAAGTTGACAGGCAGTCTATTCAAATATTTTTTTTGAACAAAAGTTTATTTGAATGTCTTCCAAAAATAAGAACTTAAAAAAGAGGCTGGGTGCGACCCACACTGATAACTTCCCATTTGTGATCTTTAAAACTTTATTTTTAGTTTTTTTTTTTCAAATAACCAAATTTTGTGCGAAACAAACTTTAGCTGTTAAATTCAAACAATCATTATTTTAAGATTGAAAAGCATTTTAATTATTTAAAGAGATTTACGAAATGCACATTTAAGTATATGTCAAATATATACCCGCTGTAAAAAATTTTATTATGTATAAAATTAAATACCTAATGGCAAAGTCAATATCATTGCTCGTTCTCAAGATATTGGAGTCAAAAAACCAATTTTACCACTTTTTAGTTTATTTATTTTTATATTTTTTGTCAAAATTTAACCTTTCATAAAAAATTGTACTATGAAAAAAATAAAATATTTTAGAATGCACAATCGTTGTTGGTTCTCAAGATATTCGAGCTGAAATACAATTATAACTACTTTTCTTTAGAATTTTTAACAGTTTTTGATTTTTGTTAAAAACTGCCCATTCAATATTTGTCAAAATGTTATCAGTTGCTAAAAATTATGTTATGTAGAAAATAAAACAAACAAGAAGTCAATATCGTTACCCGTTTTTGAGAAATTTGAGTCGAAAGACAATTTATACCAATTTTTGGTAGAATTTTTTGTAGTTTTTAATTTTTTGTAAAAAAACAGTCCATTGAATTTTTTTGAAATTTTCACCAGTAGTCAAAAACAACATTTTTCGTTAAATAAAATTATTTTAAAGTTAATATCGTTTTTCCATCTAAGGATATTCGAGTTATAACATTTTTTTTTTTAGTTTTTTTGATTTTAAAAAATAACGGTATATTGATTTTTTTCCAAATTCATATCAAATTTGTATGACGTCATAATGTGTCGAATAAAATTTATTTCAAGTCAATAGCATTATTTGTTCGTGAGATATTTGAGCCCAACCAAAATTTTCACTTCTTTTTTAAACTGCTGTAGTAAAAAAAAAAAAAAACTGATTGAATATTAATAAACGCCCTTTCAGCTTCTTTCGAAGTTATTATCTGTAAAACAAAATTTATTTCAAGTCGATATCTCTACTCGTTCTTGAGATATCGACGACGAAAAATGGTACCAGAACGTACGGACGTACGTACACACGCACACACAGACATCTCTCTAAAAATGATTGATATAGGCTCTAGGGACCTTGAAACGTCGAGAAATGTCAAAAATTTCAATTTGACAAATCGGACCGATTACAATAACTCCCTATGGGAAGTTAATAATGTACCTATATACATACAATTGAAAAAAAAATCAATTGAAATTTTTAAGTCATATACATACATATGTACGAGTAGATTACAATTTAAGATTTTTTTTCAAATATTTTTTTCAAGTCAAGAAGTGTTAATTCATTTATTTCTGTTTGCCAAAAAAAACTAAAAATAATGTATGACTGAACAATTACTGAAAAAAAACTGACCTTTTATAAGCGTTCACTAAATTTTCAAAAAGTAATTTTTTTTTTGAAATACCAAAAATACGGTGCTAAAAGTCTTTTATTGTGACCTTAAATTTTTTTTTAAATCAATTCACAAATATCTATGGCTGACCAATTACTGTCAATCGGACTCAATTAAATGACGTGCAATGTAAACCTATACTATTTGCTCATATTCCCGACGATTTATCGTTTAAGCTTAAGTATATATTTTCTATCACACAAAGAAAATTTAACCATCAGACTAAGTAATTTCAGTAAATCTTTGTGTGCATACCTACCATGAAACCCTTGTGGTCAAAAATTCATCAGAAATAGAAAGAGAGAGAGCTTTTTAATTCAAAATGTAAATGGTCAATAAATGAATGTATTCAGGCAACCAATATTATAATTTATATAATAGTTACCTATATACCAGTAGGTAGTCTTTAAAAATTAATGTTTGTGAGTTTTGGAATTGGATTTGATAATTTGTTTTTGTTTTTGAAATGCCCATGAGGTTAATACTTAATTATAATAAAAGATTACCAAACAATAGGGTAAATCTTTAAAGCTCTCAAAACGCCTAGGCAGAATTTATTTACCAACAATATGTATTTTGATAAGTATGTATAGATTGCAGAGGTAATTAAGATTGTTTTAATTTTCGACATTAATGGATTTTTCATCTAGTAAGTAAGGAACATCTTAGGAATAGCTTTAAAAAGCTGCAAGTAGTTTTTCAATGACCTAATTTAAAACCACTTATTGCATGGTAGTAATTTTTTTGAATAAAATTTCAAATGTTAAAAAAAAATGGGAACCGTGCCAAATCTGACAAAATATAGTCATTTTTAAAATGAATTAAATTTTTCCATGGTCCAAAATATTTTGGATATTTCCACCCTTTAACAATGTTTGACTGCCCACAGTTTCCGTAAAAATCCATTTTTAAAATTTGGGGGGCAAAAGATAAACGCCCCCGAAAAATCGATTAATTTTTTTTTATGATTTGGATAGGTTAAAATTTCAAAATCGATTTTTTCGATAACTGTGGGTGATGGTCATAAAAAGTTAAAGGGTTGTCAAAAGTGATCATCTTTAAGCAAAATATTTGAAAAAATCCGTCATTTTTGGGTGCCAAGTTAACGCACCTACATATACAGATGGTGTCACATTGGATATATGAAATCTTTAAAACTATAAATTAATATTATATCAAGATAGTATCAACATATGTACATATATGTAAATATTCATTTTAATTAAAAAAAAAAACACTTTAAATTATGGGTACCTACATTGAAATGGATTATGCATATGCGAAAAAAAAACCCAAATTAAATTACCTTCATCTCAAAAATAAATATTTCTGCAATAAAACCAAACGAAAAAAAAATATTGCGTTCAACGTTGATTCATTTAAAATATCATATATACAAATAAATTTATGTGAGAAATATTATACAGAAAATATATCCGTTTTGTTTATTTGTGTTGTATATTATTTGTGGCCAACTTTTGGCAAACCCTATGAATTCAAATGACATCCAGAATTCAGCATCCCACTTCCGTTTCCAAATTATGATAAAATGCTATTTCTCTGCTGTATAGCTGATGGTCTTTAATATATAGATATGTATATGAAAATGTAAGAGGAGGTTTATATTATATTTAATAATATAATTTTGATATGTCTCTCGTATTCGTATACTATAGCATCGCATATAGAATGTCATTGTCAACTTAGTATTCTCTTGTTTTTCGAAGCATTTCCTGTGGCTTCCTTTTGGTATATTTGCTTGCGCCTCAAACCACCACCACCCACCCACCATTAAGGATATAATTTGAACGCATCCATGTGCAAATAATAATAAGACAATACAATTTATAGCAAATGACATTTTCCGGCAAAAAATAATTCGACCATATCTAAAATACTCTATGTACGTACATGTGCACATTACAGTACATACAGTATAAATGTGGGTGCGTTTAGTGCGCGTTATGATATTAAATTTTGCCTTTTTTTTGTTTCTCAAGGACGACCGACGACAACGGGGCGGGTCAGAGCTAGAACACAATTGAAATCATTATACCAACTCTAACATACATAACAATACGCATCTGGAGAAAGCAAAAAAAAACAAAGTCACTTATTTTTTTTTAGGTATCCTCAGAAAGTTGAAGGGTACAGAAGGAATATAAAATAAAAAAGAAAATGAGTGTTTGGGTGGTATAACAATAAAAAAAAAATCCCACCTACAATAAAAACCGTTCCCTCGTCCCATTAGCATCATGTATAATAATGCAAACATAAGAATGCAAAACTAAAAGAAAACAAAAAAATAATAATGTAATTACGTTTTTTTTCTTCTTCTTTTCCTTCTTCTTTGTTTGGGATTGTCCCCTGATGATTTGCACTTAATTATGTTTTATGGTGTGAGAAGAACTATTTTAAGATTATGCTTAAAACAAATAGTTTGAGAATAATATGAAAAGCTTATACTTCCAAGCTCAAAAAGTAGCAAGGTGTTTATTGGAAGAGAAAAAAACTCGTTATATTTTTTTTTTACCTACTTTTCTCCTTTTTCTTCATCTTTAATTTCCATTTAATCTTAATTAGAATTAAATTTAATTGTTGATATTTTCTGTAAGATTTTTTTTTGTAGGTTAGATTTTTTATTCAATATAAAAGTTCTACATTTTCTGACATTGATAATAAAAAAAAAAATTAAATTAAATTAAGGCATGACTATATCTGTTGTTTGCCTGAACGATAGATTTGCAGTAATTTCAATTTAAAGATAAATTTAAATTAAGTTAAGTTTTTTTTGAGCTTTTAGTTTTGCAAACACAATTTAAAAAATATTTTTTTTAAGCAAGAATTATAATTTAGCTATGCAAAAGGCAGTAAGTTATTTTTAAATAGTTGCAATTTTAAAAGGCTTCTGAGATTATTCTTTTTCTACAAGCGCTGGCCTTTTGATACTAGCTGAACAGAAGCTTCCAGTCCAACCCATTGAGATACTTTATAACTTCATCAAATTCAAGAATGTTTTTGTCCAAAGTAAGATCGTCTTATCTCCTTCAACACGGGACACACTCCAATGAAATGAATGATATTTTCTGTCTGCTGCAGGTTACACAAATCACATTTACCAGTTCCTTTGGTGCTATGCGGGGAATAATTGAGGCTTATTATTAATGTTCCTCTCATTTTGAAAATTGACCCGATCACTATGCATGAGAAACTGCTGTTGAAGTAATTTGCTTCGTTTAAATTTTTGTTAACTTTCGAGTAATAAAGCCTTCCTGTTGGTCTCAAGGGCTTCTTCCTGTATCTCTGATTCTCATCAGTTGTCCGGATAACTTCATAAAACGTATGCTTCTATTCTAACTTCAGATATATTCAGCACTATACCACAATCTGCAACCAGATTACTCCAATTTTTGCAAAAAGGATATTCTTTCGCACTGCATACCGCAGTATCTGCTTTGATAGGCGGATTTCATCCATTTAAACCGCACTCTTGATAAATAATCAGCATGTCGATGAGATAAAAAGTGATGGTAAACCCGACTCCAGATAATACATATGTATATTTAGGTGTGTTGATTGGCAAATAAAAAAATTTCCTAAGGAAAAAACGTAGCAAATATTACACCATATCGAATCGATGACCACCATGTAGAAGTATCGATTGCACTGTTGCATTAAACACAGTATATTTCGAGTTAACAGCTATAAGTTTATTGCTAAAAATTCTTTTCCAATTCGCGCATATTGCTATTTTAGCCTTATCTACTTTTGTTTTCAGGTGCTTTTCCATGTTAAGGTTGCAAGTATGTTTTTACTACCTCCAAGTTATGTTCACAATACTTCCATTTTTCACTTGCCGCTATCCTGCTGAACCTTGTTAGAAAATCACAACTCTTGACTTATTAACTTGACCTCTAAGCCCCACATTGTACAATACTAGACCACTTTATTGATCATTAACTGCAGTGAACTAGGTGATTCTGCGAGTATAACTATGTCGTCTGAGTACATAATGACTTTTAACCTTGTGCTGCTATATACAGAGTGCGAATAGTAGAGGGCTAAGATTACAGCCTTGCTTAACTCCACGGTTTATTTCTAATTTTTCTGAGCACTCCTTTCCTTTTACATGCCGTTGACTGTTAATAAAGTTTTTCTAGTGCTAAATTGTGTAGCTTATAGAACATCGAATTTCTGTTTATCTTATTAAAAGCCGCTCTAAAATCCACAAACAATATGTACAGTTTTTGATTTTAGTTCAACTTCATTTGAGCTATATAGAGAGTTCAGAAGAGATATGCCCCTGAAGTTAGTCAGATCAGACGGATCACCCTTTTTATAAATTGGAAAAATCAACGTTTCATAAAAATTTTCAGGTAGAGTTCGAAAATTAAAATTTATGTTCAGTGCGTTGGTTAAATTTTCTTTGAAAGCATCTGTGCTGTATTTCAAAAACTCAGCTGGAAATCCGTTTGACCCTATAGCTTTCCCGTCTTTTAGAGAACTTAGTATCATTTTAACTTTTTCCAAAAAAAATTACATGTACTGTATACATTTCGACTCATGTAGATATAGATACCAAAGAAAACTCATCATTAGCGAGTACCTATTGACTTAGCCAAAAATTAAATAGTTACTTAGTTTATCACAAAATCAATCACTTGTATTCAATACACCCACTTAATATTGTTTGTAATTTATGTAATGACAACATAAATAACTAAAATCTGAAAATCTTCCAAATAAAGGACTAAAGTCATCCAAGCAAGTGATGTGAGTACCTACTGAGTACAAGCAGCAAGTAACTCGCCCTTTTGGTCATTTTTGTCAAAATAAGAGTTATGTACCGAGTACAAGCACCTTGTGCTGAGTTTTTAATGACATGTATTGAATACACAAAATCAAAAAGAAAACTCTTCATAGCAAATTATGTGCTGAGCAAAAAAAAAAGCTGAATTAATTTTGTTTTAACATGTAATGAAAAAAACCAATCGACGATTTGTAATCAACACATTTCAAACAATTGCCATAAACTTGTGCTATTAAGTACACAGAACTTTTCATTATTTCAATAATTGTAGGTCACCCGAACAGTGTAAACGTCTATATCATGTTATCATCCCTGGCTCTGGAGTAAGCCATAAACGTGGAACTGCTACTACTACTGACAAGTAAGTAGCAACTTTAGTTTCAATTAATAACCAACCACCTTCTGCTGTCATGTTTATAATTCTCATCAGGCGTTGTAAAAAGATGAAACATCACATCGTTTTGTTAAATCTCAACACGAATCAGTATGCTAAAATGGTTTAACAGATTTCTGACATTTCAATATAAATTCGTACAACCTTTCCTTAAAAAATAAAAATCCCTGAATTGATTTCTATATTGAAAAGCATCTACTTAAATTTATCACTCAAAAAAAAAAATAAAAAAGAAAAAGGTAAAAATCACCAACAACAACAAAAATCTCCCAATAAATGATTCCCCTATCATTCAATATGTAAATGAGCTCATTTATCAAGCTATATACCAATCAATTCAATCTATATTGAGAGAGATTTGAAAGCTAACAAATAATAAAGCTTACCACCAACAGATGTTGCGTTAAATTGAATACTCAGCATCGTAGTTAAATATATATGTATGTATTCCCACCACACAGTGGTTTTTTTTTTCTTAGATAGATTCCATATCGATCATATGGAAAGTGTCCTGGAAAAAAATCTTGTGGTTAAAATTTACAGAGCAATCATTCATGATCAATGAGCTTGAAGCCCACAGCAAGAGAAAATAAAAAGATTGATTGCAGACGTGTTTTCATTTTTCATACTATTATATGACCTTCTTTACATTTTTTTTTTCTTCTCTTCTCTTCTTCGGAAAAGCCTCCGCCTTATTCTACCTATCATCAAAATAAAAAAACATGGTGGTGTTGTCTTATAGTCACCTTACCTTAGCTAGCTAGCTAAATGCAAAGCCAATTTTCTAGGATAAAAATTTTCCAAAGGATATGCTTCCATTTTATAATATTCAAACTTTTTACAACCAAAACAGGTAGGAATGTATACGTATAGGTAAGGTAGCCCAAATTCAATCGAATTTATTCTCAAACACTCTTCTCTCTACCACTTTGTGTAACTTTAAATTACTTGTGATACTTTTCCAATAAATTTACTCACCTTCAGGCCTGATATAGAGGAGAATTCGAAGTGATTATGGAGGGGGCGGAGGACGGGGGAAGTTTAGGAGTAGCAAAGCAAGCTAGTACCTACACCTGCAACCCGTCATTTGGAAAATTATTCGATCGAATAACTCGCGAGTGAAAACTTCTTTTGTTGCGAGTGGATATATAGCGTCGCGTGTCTCACTCCTCATTTCTTTATCCTTTTTCTTTTTATTTCTTTTTCCCTTGCACTCTTCCCTTTAACTATTGAGGACTTTAGGAAAAAGTATATGAATTATAGGTTCAAATTCCATGGAGGTGTCAATTCAGCACTAAAAAGAAGAGTGGTGGCACAAAGAAAAAAAAAATGTTACCAGCTTCGGTAGGAAACGATTTCATGGCATCTCTGATGTACCTACATATATAAAGGTGCGCAAGGAATTTTTGCAATGGCTGTACGAGTTTGAGTTAATAAATCCTGCCATTTGTCTGGATCAAAAGAAACTTCCATGAAAGGTGTCAGTGCGCTCTGGATATGAATGATGTGTTGAAATGCAATTTCAAGCACAACCCACCACTCCTTCTCTCCTTGTATATGTATAAATTCTCAATAATATACAAAAAGGGTTTTACTATAATAGCAAAGAAACAAACGTAGGTATATCCTTTTTCACGGCCTCGACTCGACTCTACCAATTTTTGTTCGATAAATGCTTCACGACACCGCACAAAGACGTTATCGCAAGGATATCATATTGTGTCTCTTACAAGAAGAGAGTAGGATGATGATGACAATGATGATGTGATGGTTCATTATCCATTTGTTTTTTTTTTTTTGTTTTTTGTTTTTTGTTTCTCTGAAAGCGAATACGAAAAGTAGAAGGCAAGCAAACTTTTGTTAATATATCTGTCTCGCTATTACATACATACATACATCGTCATCTCGTTAAGACAAGGACACAAGAAAAGAGAACACCATGTATCGTATATGTTATCCTTGTATCTTGTAATGGATAAAAAGCGAATTCATTTTTCACATTTTTTTCTTTTTTTTTTAAATTAAAGGTTGCATTTGGTGGTTTGTGTTACCTATGTTTGTATCTGCTTATAAAATATAGGATTCAGTTTATATCAATTTTGACTGGAAGGAAGTCGTCTTTTACTTATACATAATTTTTGTTTTATTTAGCAGAACAAACTTTTGCACTTAAGGCAAAGATTTTATTTATTTTTTTCTTTTTGTTTTTTTCTTTGAGTTTTTCATTTTATTAGAAAGTCAAAAATTTGAAATGAGAATTTACTGCTATTTTTCCAGGAGCAAATTTTGGAAATGATAGAAATTATGGAAATAAATATTAAACATAAGAGAGGATTTTAGAGGACTTCAGAAATAGATTGCAATACCTACTCAAGAATCATTTGAGTTATGTCTTAGCCTACAGCAGATTTTGATATACTCGTAAAATGTTATCGTTATACTCGTAGTGTAGAAACCAATAAGATTTTGTTAATGGGAAATTGAAATACACGACTGTATGACTATTGTTCATTTTTTATAGCTTATAAGAAGATTTAGATTAGAGCTCTTGATACCCGGGTACGCGGTACTCTGACCGGGTACCCGGCCATTCAGGGTATTAGCCGCGTAGCCATGTACCCGCAAGGTGTCGGGAACTCGGGTGCCCGAAACATGATCGGGTACCTGGGAATAAAAAAAATAACAAGAACAATAGAACAGGGTGGTGCAAAAAAATTTTTTTTCGTTTTCAAAATAAATAGAAAGTGTAACATTACACAAGCTCAACATCACATTTATGGTACGGTTTATTTGGCCGCCATCTTGTTTTTAATGAAAATTTAGATTTTCGCGCATAACTCGCGTAACCTTTATCCTAGAGAAAAAAGTTTTAAACAAAACTTCTAAAACAATAAATTTTCTACAAAAAAATGTCAAATAACTTTTTTCAATAACTGCTTTTGTTTAAGAGTTATAGTACAATTTTTGTAGATAATTTATTGTTTTAAAAGTTTTGTTTTGTGTGGACTTTGTACATTTGGACCTGTACCTTAAGAAGCACCCTATTGTTATTGATATTTTTTCATTCCCCATCTGAGTTATAATGGTTCTTTTGGACCAATTATTATATTGTGTCGGGGTAACCGGTAATACCAGGAAATTTGGTTACCCGGGTACCGGGTGGAAATCAATAGCTCTAATTTAGATATTAAATAGAGTTAGAGACAGTTAAGTTCATTTGAGCGATGCCCACGTTTCGTATCTTGCTTGATCTATAAATCAATTGACAAAGTCTAAAAATTAAATTCAAAATAAATTTAGAGAATAAGCAAATAAAAACTCACTCAATTGTTAAATCATCATAATCTGCAAAAAAAAAAACAAAGTTACAAAAATATTAGAGGCATCTTGTTATTTATCAATAATTCTTTTTACTTAATAATAAAAAATTTAAAAGCCCTTCACAAAAACAAGGTATAATAAATGGTGTTTTTTTCAGAGGTATTGAACTTTAAGTTGGCAACACTTTTTTAACTTTTTTTTTTTTTTTTTTTTTTTATAATTTGCACCCACACAAGGGATTTTTATACCCTTTTTTGTGCCAGAGACACAGTGAGTGCATTAGGAAGAAGGGAAGGGGTTGGAAAGGAGGTGTCGATGTACATTGGTCTTGAATTCCTGAACATTGCAATGATCGGGAAAGACAGAGTGTGGAAGAGAGTTCCACATTCGCGTAGTACGGCTAAAAAATGATTCTCTATACTTGAGAGTACGTCCGAAGTTGGGCTCGAGGGTAAACTGATGGGCATTCCTAGAAGCGCGAGTATTACGGGCGAATTGTTTGAGGGGAGGAATGCAACTGGCTATTTCACTAGAGCAATTACCGTAGAAGTAACGGTAGAACAAGGAGAGACACGCAACGTTACGACGGTGGTCTAAAGAGGTGAATGAGTTGGTGATCTCTCTATCACCAATCATTTTTACAGCTCTTTTTTGTATTCCATCTAAGAGGCTTAAGTAAGTAACTGGAGCACCAGCCCAGAGGTGGGAATTGTACTCAAGCTTTGGACGGATGTAGGTTTTATAGATAATAGCCAGATCAGACGGGGAAAAAAATTTCTTGCACCGTCTTAAGAAACCCAAACATCTTGCGGCATTTTTGGCGACATCGCATATGTGCTCGTTCCACGAGAGGTGGTCAGTGATGCACATACCGAGAATCTCGAGATGTTCGGTCTCGTTGATGCAAGTGCCACTCATGGACAGTGGCAAGGGGGGTATATCTCGCTTCGACGATACAAGACAGCATTGGGTTTTCGAAGCATTAAACTCTACGCGGTTTTTAATTCCCCATTGTACAATGCTGTTTAAGTCAGAGTTTAATGAGCTTATCATATTTTGCCGCTGCAGTTCCACATCCGAAGAGGAGGGATGTGAGTCTGGAAACGAATAAGAAAAGCTAAGGGTGCTATCGTCGGCGAAACAATTTATTGGATTAGATGTTACAGACAAAAGATCATTAATGAAAATGAGGAAGAGGGTTGGAGACAAAACGGAGCCCTGGGGCACACCAGCATTTATATTATGAGTTTCAGACTTGAAACCGTCCAATACAACTTGTATGGAACGGTTCGAAAGAAAGTTTCTAATCCAACGAAGAAGGGATTCATCGATACCGAAAGCACGCATTTTCGATAAAAGAGCAAGATGCCAGACTTTATCAAATGCCTTTGAAATATCAAGTGCAACAATCTTACTTTCTCCAAAACGATGTATAGATTTGTTCCACTGTTCGGTGAGATAAACCATCAGATCACCAGTGGACCTGTTGCTGCGAAAGCCGTACTGCCGGTCATTAAGAAGCTTTCGGTCTTCGAGATATTTCTTGAGCTGATAGTTTATCAGCGTTTCCATGACCTTAGAAAGAAGGGACGTAAGTGCAATCGGACGATAATTGGAGGGAGAAGAAGATTCGCCTTTTTTTGGGATTGGCTGGACAAATGCTGTTTTCCAACTGCTCGGAACGAGCCCAGAAGAATAGGATAGATGGAAAAGCTTACGCAAGGGTTTTGCCAGCGTGGAAGAACACCTCTTCAGAATAATAGCGGGGATACCATCCGGACCAGCGGATTTATGTATGTTGAGATTCTTTAGGACTCTCGCCACAGCACGAGTGCGGAAGAAGATTTGTCCCATAGAATCATTGACGCGCTCAAGAGCTGGAGGAGTCATGACACTCTCTGGCAGCGAAGAGTTGGAGGCGAACTGCCTAGCAAAAACGTTAGCTTTTGCGAGAGAGCTAACAACTGGAGTGTCATTGTCAACGAGCGTTGGGACCGAGGAAGAAGAAGAATTCTTCATATTTTTCACAAATGACCAAAAATTCTTACTGCCTTTGGGACATTGCAGTATTTTTTGCCTTAATTTTTGGTCATGCAAAAATTTGGTCCTTCGAATATGGGCATTGCAGGCCTTCCTGGCTTGTTTAAACTTGTTCCGGTTTTCCTCAGTTGGGTTGGCTCTAAAACACCGGAACTTTACATCTTTTTCCCTGATAACCTCTTTACAGCTTGGATCAAACCATGACTTTTCCTTAGGTTTAATGCTTTTAACCCTATTCGGGATAAAAGTTTTCATACCCACAATAATCATATTAGTAATCATATCTGTGCTGGAGTCTACGTCACTATCGAGGAAACATAGTGACCAGTTAAAGATCCGGTAAAAGTTGTTGAGACCGTCCCAGTTGGCTTTCTCGTATTGCCATACGGTTCTCTTCGGAGCTCTTTCTTTAACTGGATTAGTTTGACACGAGAAATTTGCAGATATAATACTATGGTCTGACCTGCCTAGAGGCGTTAATACATTGATAGTGTATTTATCAGGGTCAGTCGTAAGGAACAAGTCAAGAGTATTTTCCGCTTGGCCATCAATATCCGATATTCGAGTGGGCTTGGTGACAAGCTGAGTAAGGTGGTTAAACTCAGCAAAGATCTCAGCACACATTCCTTCGGGTGTTGTCTGGCCCGAATGGAGAAGCCACGAAGAATTGTGTACATTGAAATCGCCCGTAATAACGATTTCAGTGTGAGGATACAGGGATACAATTCTTTGAATGGAGTCAGACAGAGCGTCAAATTCGTGAGAAGTTGAAGCTCTGTCCAAATTTGGGCTTCGATAAAGAAAGCAGTAGTGAATGATGTGCTTATTTACGGAAAACTTAAACCACATAAAATTGAAAAAAGGGTTGGAGCAGCGTCCATATTGTGGTAAGAGTTGATAAGCAACATCATTTCTAATGTAGACGGCGAGACCATGGTGGGAGAAGAATAAAGGCACTAAGCAATACGAAATTGACGAAATATCATATGCTTACATTGAATAAGTATAAAAAAAAAACTCAATGCAATGCAATGCAATGCATATGATAACCCATCAACTGTACGAAGGGGAAACAAAGAGAAGGGAATGATGGAATTATGTACTCACTGCGCTCTTGTGGCTATCGGGTATTTTTTTTTGTTGCCTTTTTTGTGGGTGCATTTTTTTTTTGTTTGTGTTGTTTTTGTTGTTGTTGAACACTTGTTTAATTTTAATATTTATTTTATGTTTATTTTTGTGTTTATTCTTTTTATTGTTTTGTGTTTATTGTATTTTGTATGGTTTGTTTTTTGATAATGGACGCGATGGACTTAGACGGGACAAAAAAAAATAACGACAAGGGACACAAGCACTGCACAAGCACAACCACTCTCTTTGAACACTTGACACCAGCTACTGGACGTCATGTTAATAACTGTTAGGTATAGTGAAGTACCAAACCGAACATTGAATTGAAACCGAATTGAACCGAGTTGAGATTTTGGTTAACCGAGTTGCAAACCGAGTTGGCTAACTCGGTTCGGTTTTGCTTTGACTCGGTCTGAAAAAAGAGCAAACCGAATGGAATTGGGTGTCATTTAGAATGAAATACACAATTTCTCCCAAAATATAGTTAGTTCCGTTGAAAGATGTCTACAATGATGATGGATTACAAAACCTCTTAGAAATTTGAAAAATTCGTATTTTCTTAGAGGTTTTTTAATCCGTCAACATCGCAGCCATTTTTGAATGGAATTTGATAGTTAAAGCTTTGACAGATGGTCAACAAATGATGGAATTAGTGTAATTACTGAAAGGATTTAACTTTTCATGGTTGCAACTCGGATCGCTGGTAATACATATTGTAAAACCGACTTGAATTGCAAACCAAACCGATTTAAAAAATTTAAACTGAGTCTACTTGGTTTGATAAACCGAGTTGACACATCGCTAGTTAGGTGATTTGTAATAAGTTTGGTTTGGGATTCAAGAATAAACTGACGCCTGAACAACGGTTCCAAATTTTGCTAATTTATCCCGATTCTGATTTTCATAAGAGAAAGAGAAGAACGATGAAGCTTGGTTGATTGGCTACGTTTCTCAAGTGTAGGTTGAGCCACCGTTACATCCAGAAAACAGCCTTACTGGCTTTTGGAATCACAATGCTGACCAACGTCAGTCAATGGTGACTGCTATAGGACCAGGATTACTGCCTTTTTCGTTCCTCAATTGAACGTGCGTGAGCTGTGATTTCAACAACATGGGGGTGCAACATGTCACACAGCTTGTGAAACAATTCAAGGAAACTTTTGGTAAACGCATAGTTTTACCTTTCACGTTTCGAATCCGTGAATTGGCATCCATAATCATGCAATCTAACGTCTCTATAAACTATTTTCTGTGGGGCTATGTGAAGTCTATGCCGATGAGTCCAAAACGATCGACCACTTGGAGGACATCATTCCCCACGTTATTTCCAATATACGGCCACAAATATTATAAAAAGTAATCGAAAATTGGACCACCAGATTAAATTACATCTGTGCCACCCATTGCAATCATATGCCAGATATCATATTTAAATTAAATTAATAATGCCAAAAGATTCACTTTCGAAAAAAGTCAATTTCATATCAATTTTAATTATTCCTTTTTCAAAGTTCTATACTTCTAAAACAAAAAAACACCCTATAGGTATAAAGCTTTTAAAATAAATATTTCTGAGAAGCCATTAAGAAATCACTTCATTATTGTCACCTTCTGAGGGAATTTAATATAAAGTTTTGAATGAAATTTTAAATACACATGAAATCTTATGTATGTATTAGGAGAGCTTATTTTATATTCAAAAGTGAAGTTTCAAATAAATTATATATGTTGTGTAGGTTGGGTAGTTATGTTGATACAAAGTTTTAATTTATTTCTCAACTGTAATCTCATTTACATACCTATGTATTTCAAGATTTTGACAAGTTCTATGTAAATAATTTATTTATAAGAAAATTCCAAAGCTGCAAGTGTTATTATTAAATCAAATTAATATTTACAAAATAGACAATTTAAAAAGGGAATACATTTATGCAAAAAATTGCATACCTATAGGTGCTAGGATCCATTATATTTTTTTTGTTCGGAAAACCAAATGTGATATATTTTAAACGTGCAATAAAAAAACAGAATTTGCATTTTAATTCTGATACATATATGAAAATCTTAATTCATTTAATTTTCTCAAACACAACCTCATATCCAAAAAATACCAAAAGTTCCATGTGCTAAGAGATCATTCCCCTGCGTCCGCATCACACGCAAACAAAAATTCAAGCAGAAATTCATCACAAACGCCATTGAATTTTTAATAAGGTTAAATTAAAATAAAATAACAAAATAAAAAGAAAAAAAAAAACAACAACACAGCTTTTCAAGACAAACAACAAAAGTGACACGTAGTATTACAATAATTTACAAAAATTTACAAAAATATCATATTATGTATAAGAGTTAAACAAAACAAAAGAAAATACAAAAACGAAACACATTTTATCAAATTACTTTAACATTTCACTGCTGAAAAAAAAAACACAAACAAAAAGACGACGACAACGACAACGACAACGACAAAGTTCAAAATGAGACTTTTGTGAACGTTTTGCATCTTCTTGTGTCGTCTCTGGTTTTTAATTCTATATTCCCTTTGGTAGGAACGATAATATGAAAGAAAATTCCTTTTGTTGTGGCAAATCCCATATTCACATTCACATATATATTAAAAGAAGAGAAGGGAAAGGTAAAAAACAGTGTCACTTGGTTTCTGATACCTTTCCCAGTTGGCGGGTTGATTTTATCATTTTTCGTCTCATTTTTTTTTTTTCAAATATTATTGTAATTCCCTCTAAGAAGTTTAAATAAAATGAAATGTGAGTGTGTCTGAGGTTGTCTTAGAATAAAATTTCCATTTATAATATCACAGGTATTTTTGTACAAATAAAAAAAAAGACACAATTCTCAAAAATACTTGAAACTTCTATCAACACAAAAAAAAACGAATCAAATTTTAAAATTAACAAAACGATGCCACTTAATTTAACGAAATATATTTCACATTCTACTCTCGCAGCTTTTAGGCTCTAATTTGAATTCATTTATCAAATATCTTGAATTTCATTCGCCAGAACAATGTCAGTTGGATATTTTTGAATGCGCTCATTCAACACATAATGGCGCGCATTTATTTGGATTTTCCTCACTGTGCCATAATATATCCAACGGATATGGATAATTGCTTCAATTTCTCAAAAAGTTAACCAACAACTTTGCTCTCTTTCCCTCTTTCCCTCTCCCTGACAAAAAATTGCTATTTCGTTAATTTTCTTTTGGATTTTCTCCAAGATTGTGTTTCATATACAAACATACATTTATGTATATCCCACTTCTGATCCTGAATCCATAGGTACTCGTACATACACAATTTTAGCCTACGTTTTATTACTCTCCACCTTCAATTACAAAGACAACATTTGTTACATTTGCCACTCTTGTAATTAATTACTTCCAAATCAACGAACGATGGACTAAAGTGTTGACGGTAATATTAATTCGGGTTTGCTAAAGTCGTATACCTACTGTATACACAGTATACCTTAACTATTACTTACTTGTCGTAAAAAAGAGGGAGTTTAGGTTCTCGCGTTTATTGTGTGCTATTTGAAACAGTTTTAGAGGTTTTCTTAAGTTCTTATTGGAGCACCTGTTTATGAGGATAATTATTTACGGCAACATTAAGCAAATGTCTTTGAATTTCAATTGGTAAATTTATTATATAGAAAGGACCTTTGGCATTCCAAAACAAAAAAAAAGAGGGAGATTGTAATTTATCAAGGTTTCTTTTGATTGTTAGAAATGCCAATATCAAATTGTAATACTTTGTACTTACAAAATAAAAATACTTTTTTAGATGGGATACAATTATATATCGGTATGCAGGAAAATTTATTTTTATGTAAACTAGGGAGAAAAGTCAACTTGGAGTCATGAAGTTCGCTCTTTACTCGCTGCTAGTTGGAGTTGAAATTTGAGAATCTTCTCAAATTCAAATTTTGCTGAAACAGACTTTAAAAGGAGGTTTTAAAATGTCTTTCGACTTAGCACTATCAATAAATAATTTGAAGAGGGGGGCACTAGGTCCATTAAATGTCGTAAATTTGGGGTGTTAGAAAAAAATTTGACGCGTGGGTTTTTTTTTTGGACTACCAGAGTTTTTTTTAACGCATGCGCAAAATTTTTTTTGTTATTTTTCAGATATGGTCTTAAATCATTTGGAGACTATATAGAGGTGGAGCAGATTTTTTTTAAGGAACAGTTTAATGTTTAATTGTATTTCAAAGTTTTTTTTTAATACTTCCATTAGTACGTTTGAAAAGCCTGATTTCTGAACCTGGCGTTGGAGAAAGCAATCCGTGACTCTGGCACAGCAACAAGAGGGACTATCGTCAGCAGGCCCAGCCAGATATTGGCTTACGCAGACGACATTGACATCATCGGAAGAACCGAACAAGCTGTACACGATTCCACATTAGTGATGGTAAAACAAAGTACATGGTGGTGTCGAATACGAGAAGAACAGTTGGTCAAACAATCAAAGAAGCGGAGCACGAATTTGAATCCTTTAAATCCTTTAAATATCCGATAACAGTAGCCGTGTTTTGGTGTAAATCGTTAGCCACTCAGTAAAGAAAATTGAAAAAAACGATTATATTCACTTTTATATTCACTCTTTTTTTAAATCTCAGAGTTGGCAATCGTGATAAATTTTGTGACATTTCATGTCAATCAGTGTGTATTAAAAAGATAAAATTTTAAATGGAGTATATGGGCGCGTTCGACGGTTCGTTTCTGCACGAAGTTTTTACGGGACATAGTTGATGTCCAGCCGGTCAATAAATATGATTAGACGGTCAATAAAAAAGTTCCATTCGGTTAATCTCTGACTTGTAGCGCACCGTCAATGCGTTGACTCTTGACTATCGCTTTGACACGAATTTTAGGGTGATTTTAGTGAGCAAAAATAAGATCGATTTTTCGGTAGAAAAATTCAGATTTTTTAGATGTTTCTTAATCCATCGATATCGCAGCCATCATTCAAGGGAATTTAACCGTTTGTAGATTGAAGGGTAGGATACAAACAATGGGGCATATTCATAGTCGTCTGAAAAGTTGTTTCTTTGTCTCTTCTTAGCTAACCTGGAGTTTATGTTATTCATAGACAATTTAGACCCAGGTCCAAAAGATAGACTGGAGCTCATTCCTTAAAAACGGTTGAATCTTTGACTTAGTTGTTTTTTCTATCTGTCAAAAAATCGATTGGATTTCAATGGATTGACAGGCAAATTCTTTATGAATAGCAGCTGTTTCTAACCTGTATGGTAACTTTAGACTCGAGGCCAGTTGGACCGGGTTCTAAAGCTTGACTTTGAATATGTCCCAATATTTTTGCGAATTTGGAATATTTTACCGCCCTTCTCCCAAGAAATAAATATAAAATGAAAAATTTCGAATTTCCAGTAGAAACATTAAAATTTTTCGGAAGCTTTTCAATCCAACGAGATTTGAGATTTTCTATTGGTACGCCCTTTACTTTTAATACCTTTTATTACAAATAAAAGAAAACAACTTAAATAGACATAAAGCATTATTTCTAGATATCTAGACATAATAATAAAAAGAATGCATTCTAGAACACACCCCAGTACCAACATTTCCGAAACAAATATTTGTTTCCACTTAAATGAAGCGCCATCTACATCTCAACATATCAACAATTTATATTCATTTTTTGTTCACTCTGATTACTGACCTAATTATATTCACTCTTGATGTTTTTATTGTTTTGCATGTAAAATTTTGCTAACTTGGTTATTCACTCTTTCAAAAAACACGACTAATATAGAAGAAGAAATCTCCCATGGAGCATGGTCCTTCCAGTACTCACACGTATGGATCCGAGACTTGGGTGCTTAGCAAAAGACACTCCGACCTCTTAGCCACGTTCCAGAGAAAAGTCTTAAGGAGAATTGTTGGGCCCATATGTGAGGAAGGACGATTCCGGAGACGGTACAATCATGAATTGTACGCAATCTACCTTGAAGCAGACATAGTGACAAAAATTAAGCTCGGTAGACTCCGGTGGGCAGGGCACCTAGCTCGCATGAGTGAAGAGGAACCGGCTCGGAAAGTCCTTTGTGGTAGGTTCTATGGTAGACGGCAGCGTGGTAGACCATGGTTGCGCTGGAGAGATGGCATAGACCAGGACGCGCGAAGCCTTGGGGTGTTCAACCCAGCTGTCTAGCCGATTATGATGATGATGAGTATGTTTGAAAAACTGTCCTATCTTTTTCCCCCAATTATTATTAAATAAAAATCCAAGATTAATCTCTAACTAACTAACAACCATACAAATTTTCTTAAGAACGCAAAAATAAAAACAAATTCTAAAATACCTCCTAATGGGCATTGATTTCAAATAGATTTTGAGTTTCCAATTTTCGGCTTTAAATCTTTTTTATAATGCCATCAATATTAAGTGAGTGAAAAAAAAAAAAACAAATCAAGAAAATCAATGAACAAAATCAAATCATCAGGGAATCTAACGATAAGCAAACTTCTAAGAAATAAAAAAAAAAATATTTGATATCAACAAATGGTGTAAACAGAGAGAAACTCTGGAGGGATTAGGGTTTTCGTCCTGTCTGCTGTGTGTGCGTTTGTTTTTTTATTATATTTTCAAACAAAGGTAAACATTAGGAAGCATCAGAATTTTACTTTTTTTTTTGCTGGGATTTATAATTTTCTATGCCGAAAAAATAAAATAATTTTTTTTTCACATTTCTAAATTGACATTAAGTGAGTATCGATTTCTTGCAAATAAAAATTACTCGATAATTAAAATATTTTAAAAAATCTAAATTTTTTTTGAAACTTAAAATGAAATTAGACAAAAAAGGGAAATTCTGATCCACCCTACCGTACATAGCTTATTTCATCTTAGATTTATTTTTCTTATAGTCTATCCTTAGAGCAGAAAATTACATGCGGTTTTGTAATAGAGATTTTTTGCTCCTTGATGCCTTAGATTCGACTAAAGTTCTTCAGTAGCTACTTGTAAATATTAAATTTTGACTTATTTTGGTTTTAAATCGCTTTGATGTTGGCATTATAATTCTTTAGAGGATAATTCTTCTTTGATCTATCCGTATAAGCAGGTACATAGAACACGGCTTGTTTTCCTTTGAGAATATGGTTAGCATTATGGGAGCATATGTTTGGATTTTGTGAATATTATTCCAGACATCAGACAATAACCATAGAAACTGGGATTAATTTGTTTGTACTTAAATTTATAGGCACACCAAAAATATTACAAAAACTTTTTGTTCGGGTTTTTTGAGGATTTTTTTTTTAAGAACATTGATCTTTTTATTCTCAAAAGTGGATAAATGATGAAAATTAAAACCGTCGTTTTTTCATAATTCATCACAATTTCAAACGAAATTAAATGTTTGATGGATTTTTGAAAAAAAAAAAAATAACGTTAAACTTAAATTAATATTGAAAATTTTAAGTGAATTTTTAACTTGAAAACTATCCCAAATCAAAACATGCTCATGCCTACATATGTATGTATGTATATAAATTGTTTGCCATTTTGTGTTCCAGATTTATATAAAATCATCCATATATTACTATTATAGAATTCTCAGCATAAAACAATGTTTTTCAATTTCAAAAACAAACTTTACGCAATTAGCTAGAAACCAATATGTATGGGGTGGTGGGGCAAGTAAACAAAGCATTAACTCATAAAATACAATAATACTACACATACCCTTAAAAATATGTAGATTTATGAATTTTATACATTCTATATAATATTTATTTTATGAAATATTGTTTCAAACAATCGAATTGTATGTTTACTCTTCAAATTGGTGTTTGTGTTTCCAATACTCTAATGGAATAGATCAATTTTCATAGTTAAAAGTGACCAATAACTGGGCTATGTACATATATACTAATACGTATATTGTTTATTGACGATTTTATATAAGGATTTCCTCAGGATATGACATCAAATATTTATTCATCTGTGCTTTGAATTATTACAGTACAATGTTTTAAGTGTAAAATACTTAATTCATGAGCGTATATCTGATGTTTTTGTTTTTGGTTAGGTTTTTTTTAAGTTGCTTCGGTTTCAAAACTTATTTTCAAAAATTCGATTTTGTAAACTCGATTTCAGACAAAAAAAAACGAAAAAATTTTTTTTAAATCAAGATTCTTTCAAAAAAACAAAATATTATTTTTATTGAACTGTTAGTATTTAAAATTAGATTAACGCTAATAATCCAAAGTATGCATTGGTGATTAATGGGCAATATGACAGAGTAGCTTAAGTGCTTAAAAAGTTATTTATGTTAGTTATTGTTTTATTTTAAGTCGAATCATTAAATAAGATAAACAAATCATATTTTATGTTATTTTTAATTAAAAATAGTGGATGCAAATTTAGAAAAAATATGTTTTTAAATTTAGGTTAGGTTCTTCTGCAAAAACCAATATTCAAATGATGCTTGTCTTAAGTATCATAATTTTTTTTTCAATTTCTATTTTCTTAGCTTCTACAGAATAACTTCTGGTAACATAAGCAGTTGTGGCGCCCAAAAAATAATTAAACAAAGCAACTCATGTCAACATAAGATTTTGTGAAAAAGTTAAAGAGAAATATAAAATTAAAAAAAAAAAACAACGGCTTATGTTGACTGATGTTTTCTTTTGGACTTAAGGAAATTGCTTGACATAAGATATTCTGTTAAAACACTTTATAATCATTCAAACATAATAAGCAACAATATTTTCACCGGGGGAATGATTTTAAAATAGGAGTGTGCTTAAATTGTTATAGGTAAGATATTACGAGCTAAAAAATGGGAAAAAAAACAAATGCCGACTTAAGCTACTCTGTCATACTCATCATCATCGGCTCGACAACAGGGGTCCGGTCCTGCCTCCTTCAACAAGTTTCTCCACCTATCCCGGTCTCAAGCCGACGCCATCCAGTTGCGCACCCCAAGGCTTCGGGTGTCCTGGTCTACTCCATCTCTCCAGTGCAACCATGGTCTACCACGCTGCCGTCTACAATAGAATGTACCACAAAGGACTTTTCGAGCCGGTTCCTCTTCACTCATGCGAGCTAGGTGCCCTGCCCACCGGGCTTAATTTTTGTCACTATATCTGCTTCAAGGTAGATTGCGTACAATTCATGATTGCACGGTCTCCGGAATTGTCCTTCCTCACGTATGGGGCCAACAATTCTACCTAAGACTTTTTTCTCGAACGCGGCTAAGAGGTCGGAGTGTCTTCTGCTAAGCACCCAATTCTCGGATCCTTATATGAGTACTGGCAGGACCCTGCTCATTGAACTGTATTTCGAAATATTTGACGTTGTTTCTCGCTTACAGTTCGATTTCTTCGGGAAGGGTGATCTTGGTGTTCCTACATTGTGTTGCTCTTCGTCCTCTTATATTTTCTGCCACGTTAAGTCGTCTAAAGCAGATCAATTCGGATTTGGCTGAATTTATTTTGAAGTTCCAGTAAAGTAGTCTGATGTGGGATTCGACTCTTCTAGCTGCAATATCGGTCTCATTGACTTGGCGTACATTAAGTAGTCGTCGGCAAACAGTAGAGTCTGCGCATGATCTGGCTGCGGCTATTCTAAAATGTAGATGTTGAAGAGAAAAGCCTCTAGTTTTGATCACTGTGCATTGTGCAATTCTGGCTCTGTTGCTAAGCAGCTTCCTATTTGAACAAGGAAGGCTTTGAAATAAAGAAAATTGTAAATTATTTTAATCCAGTGAATCTTGGAATCCGAGTTTGAAAAGTTTGTGAACCAGTATCCTGTATCCATACGCTATGAAAGGCTTTTTTCGATATCAAGAAAGCCTCTGACATTGACTTCAAGACAATTTTTTGGAGAGGCCAACATCGTGTTTGAACTTCAGAAGTGGATGAAGCGTTGAGTGGTTTTAAATAAATAACAGTTTCAGGGCTCAGGGAAAAATGAGATATTTAAAAAGAAATGATTCCAGTGAGACAAAATTTCATAAAACTGTGACATGAGTCCTCGAAGAACGAACTTGAAAAAAATTAAGAAAAGGTGAAAATATGATAAAAATTTAATTTAAAAAAAAGTACGTATTCGCCAGAGTCTACCTCTGGTTTTTCAATTTGCTAAAAATTTAATTTAAAAAAAATACGTATACGCCACAGTGTACCACACTAGTTTACTTTACATAAAGTTCAATAGAATTTTGTTTTTTTCCATGCACCCTTCAGGATACGGGACTTTTGTTTGGACTTAACAAAGCATATCCAGATCCGGTCATATGAATATGATTTTATCTAACTGCCTTATTGCAACAATGCTTTCATTTGGAGATGAAAACAAAATTTATTTATTAACATTTATGTGTAATTTACATACATATGTATATGCATATGCATGCAATTGCTGTAATGGATTCATCTTGTCGACATTTTGTTTGCATATTTCGTTGGGTTAAATTCTTGAAAATCTTCATTTTTTTTTACAATTTTACTCGTGCTTGGAAATTTTAAATTTGATTTTAAAGCCGAACTTTGGATTTAAATATACACATCTTTTTCGATAAAGGAAAAAAAACATCTGAATGTATTTTTCAATAGATGCTTGTTTTTAAGGACTACTAAAGACTTAAAAGTTTTCTGGCAATTTATTTTACTATATTCATTAAGACTTGTGTCTTAAAAAAAAAATAACAACAACAACAAAAAATATCGTGATATAGTCAAAAGGATCTGTATGTGTAGGTATGTATGTCAGTACGTTTAAGCATTTTGGGTATTTTTTTTTTTTTTTTTTTTTTTGATGAAATCACAGGTTAAAGTGGATGAAGGAATTCTGTGATGGGAGCACAAAATGCCTTACGTAATCATTTTGATGCCTGTTTTTCTCTTTTTCATTCCCTGTCAAGGAACTATAGTTTGTTGGCTGAAATGAAAATCATGAAGAATGAGGTCAGCTTTGGCCCAGAATTCATGCGAATTGGAATTACCTTCTGTTTGGGATTCCTTTCTTTCTCTCATCATCATCATCATCATCATCATCATCATCATCAGAATGATGATTATCATCATCATCATGAAAACACGGATGGTTGATGTACTAAGAATGTTGTGTATTCATTCGTGTTTTGATTAGATTAGTTTTATGAAGAATTTCTCATTCAACAGCTTTGGACTTGGAAATGGATTATAATTGAAGGAAATGTTGGAATTCACTTTATATTGATGGATTAGTATGAACTTTGGTTGGTCGGTCTTGGTATAAACGAACGAAAAAAAATAACATAAAGATATATATTCTGAAGATCTTGGGTAACTAATTAAGGTATAGCAATATGTTGTTGTTTTTTTTTTTTGTATTAAAATATGTTTGAATGCTTAATCTTTGAATGATGTAGAATTTCGATGATGAATGCCTTGTGAGCAAAGCATTCCAATTAGAAAAAGGGATATTTATATTTCATGGTAAGTTTGTCGGATGGAGTGTTGCAGATTGTCTGAAAATCATCATTTGCTTAGTTATCTATAAAGAAAAGATTTCAAACTTGAGTTTGAAGGTAAGCTGAATATTGTGATTTACAAGTAATCAAATAAGCATTATATCAATTATTGTTAACAAATTTTTTGTTATGGGTTGAAGTTACTAAGAGCACAAAAATAAATCTAGAAAAATCTAGTATTTTGCTCTTAGACTGCTAAGCTTCTTTAAGTACAACGACTTCAAACAACGTCGTGCTTTTCAATTACATATATTGTAAGGCTGCTGAATTATATTATTATTTGAACTAAAAACCTTCTCCACAAGTATTGGTAATAGTGGTCAACCAGTCCCTGTTGCCTATTTCATACAGGAACATTTTCATTGTCAAACTAGTATCTGAATGTCAAAAACCTTATAGATGTAGTCTGCCTTAAGCTTAAGGGCAAGTTTGGCAAGTGTCGCTTCCAAATAAAATGCGTAGTGAGGAGTTTATTTGGAAGATTAAATTTTTTTTTTATGAAATTTCTTTGAAGTTTTTCTACTACTCGTAATGCAATTTAATCCATTCCCTAAACTTTGACATGTTTTTACAACGCATTCCATTTTGTATTTAGCTGACAATAACAAAATGTCGGTATATGAGAAAATATACCTGCATGTCATATTCAGCAAACTTTGCGAAGGCTTGTGCTTTTCAATACCTAATATGATTTTTGAAATCCATCGTTTGGTTGAGCAGTGAAGCAACAACTGTTTCCAACTTGAACAAAAAGTAAGGCAAACAATACTTCAATGTCGCTTAATGCTACTTAATGACCGACAATACGGCTTTCGCAGCAATAGGTCCACTGGTGACTTGATAGTTTGTCTCACCGAACAGTGGAACAAATCTTTACATCGTTTTGGGGAAAGTAAGATTATTGCACTTGATATTTCTAAAGCATTTGATAAAGTTTGGCATCCTGCTCTTTTATCGAAAATGCGTGCTTTTGGTATCGATGAAACCCTTCTTCGTTGGATTAGTAACTTTCTTTCGAATCGTTCTATACAAGTAGTATTAGACGGATTCAAGTCTGAAACCCGCAACATAAATGCTGGTGTGCCACAGGGTTCCGTTTTGTCTCCGACACTCTTTCTCATTTTAATATTCGTTTCCAGATTCACATCCCTCCTCTTCGGACGTGGAACTGAAACGGATAAATATGATAAGTACATATATTAAATTCTGACTTAGACAGCATTGTACAATGGGGATTAAAAAATCTCGTAGCATTTAATGCTTTGAAAACTCAATGCTGTCTTCTGTTGTTAAAACGAGATGTACTCCCCTTGCCATTATCTATGAATGGCACTTGCATCGAAGAAACCAATCAGCTTGTGATTTTAGGTATGTGTATCACAAACCATCTTTTGTGGAATGATCACATACTTAACGTCGCGTCGCCAAAAATGCCGCAAGGTATTTAAATTTCCTTTGGAGATCCATGAAATTCTTTTCCCCTTCTGATCTGGCTATTATCTATAAAAGTTATATACGTCCAAAGCTTGAGTATAACTCCCATCTCTGGGCTGGTGTTCCAGCAACTTACTTAAGCCTCTTGGACAGTATACGAAGACGAGCCTTAAAATGATCGGAGACAGGAACATCATCGATAATTTTACGTCACTCGAACACCGACCGACGCGGCGGCGTAACGTTTCCTTTCTCTTACTCTTTTATCGTTACTTTTATGGTAAGTGCTCTAATGAAATAGCCAGTTGTATTCCTCCCCTTAAACGTTTTAACCGTAATACTCGCGCTTCCTGGAATGCTCATCAGTTTACTCTTGAACCCAATTTCAGTCGTACTGTTGAGTACAAGGATTCGTTCTTTAGCCGTACTACGCGAATGTGGAATACCCTTCCACGCTCTGTCTTTTCATCTCATTATGATGAACTGACTTCAAGACTAATGTTCACCGACATCTCCTTTGAAATCCCCTCCTACTTGCCTAAAGCTTGCACTGTGTCTCTGTCATGTAAAGGGTACATAAAATCCCCTTGAGTGCGCGCTAATTATTAAAAAAAAAGTACTACAATTTGGTTCAGGTGACATCCCTGGAGGCGCGGTGTAAATTGCTCTAGTACAATCATTTTGAAGTTGTTTTTGACAGGATGGATGGTTTTTATCACAGCTTCGAAGTTAATTTTCCCAAACAATCGCTTCTTCATCAGCTTGATTTATTTTAATTATATTAAGTTTAAGTTTAAATACAACAATTTGCTTGGATTGTGATCTTTGATTACTCGACGGAATCCTAGTGTCAGATGTCGTTGGAAGTATACCCCTGTGCCTTTAAGTTCAGAGGAATTCTTAAAATTTTGTTTGCCAATTTATTTGAACCGGTGCGTGTCAAGTTTTAAATCAATAACCGTGTTACTGTCGTTTAATTTAATGGCTTCTGCTATATCGTGAGTACCTACTCATTATTGACCCACTGTGAAAAATATGAACTCCCCTTTTTTCATAGAATTTAAAAATTTTTTTTTAATATTAAAATTAATTAAATTTGTATTTTCGATCATAAATTAATTAAATTCTATTCAAAATAAATTAAACATAAATTAAAATCAATTTGCTTAAAAATAAATTGAATATATCAGAAATCCAAAAATTAATTATTTTGCTTTTACGTTACCTAATTAATAATATTTTTTTTCTGAGTTGATGACTCTTTATGCCTACCTACTCTTTTATTTTATATATAATTTGATAAAATAAAAAATAGGTAATTAAATATTAACAAAAAAATAGAACTTACAAATTAATTGTTGTACCTTCATTTCTGTAGAACTATACAGTCATTAGTTTTTTTTTTTTTTTTTAAATTAAAATTTATAAAATTGAAACTATACTCAATTCATACATATATCTATGTATACATAACGTAAGGCCATAAACCATTAATTATCTGCTTTAACGAAGCAGCAACTCGTTGACATTGCAATGATTCTATGCAATCTACATTCTACAGCCATTATAGCTCTTGTGGCAATTTATTTAAAAATAAAGACACGAGTTTTTTTTTTTTTTTTTTTTGTTTCATTAAAACAAAAGGTCTATATGAACATATCCTAGTGTGGTTAGGGTTTATTGTGGGAAATGAAAAATTTTTCGTTTTAAAAAATTGTCATAAAATTCAACGAAAAATATTTAATTGACCAGGTTACAACGTCCGTCGGCATTGTCGTTGTGTGGATAAGGAATGAGTGTTTGGAATGTTTTTTTTTTGTTTTCAAACCAATCTGTTTTATATTTATATTTATACATTTTTTTAATTGTTGATAGATTTTCCTACGAGAATATTTATTTTTGCTGTTGGGAATGAATCGGCTTGTCAAGGTCAATATTGTCAACTAACTTGAACTTTAAAACAATTTTCGTCTTAACTTAATAAATTCCATTTTACACCTTTTTTGCACCCAACTCTCATGCTCATAGTTCGTAAAAAGGAATGATCCTAGACAACTGAAAATAGAATTTTTGTGATCTAAAGAGTCAGACCTTGCATAATTTTAATAGACTCGATAAAAAAAGAATTTTGTAATTTTCGCCCTTATTTCTAAAACTTTTAAATGAATGTATTTCCTAAAGGAACGCTCTTTAGGCGTTGAATGAAACAAAATAATTTTACTTTTTTGTAAACTTTAAATGCTTATAACACGGAAGGGGACAGACCTAGACAGCTGAAAATAGCATTTTTGTGATCCAGGTAGTCAGAACTTTTCAGTGATGCACAATTTTAATAGACTCGATGAAAAAAAGAATTTTGTAATTTTCGTCCAAATTTATAAAATTTTTAAAAACCTGTGTCTCTGAAAGCAACGGTATTTAGGGGCTTAAAGTATTAACAAAAATTTCACTTTCTTGAAAACTTTAAACAACTGAAAATAGCATTTTTGCAATTAAGGGTGATTAAGACTACGGAAAACTGATTTTTCTGAAAATGCTTACATTTAAAAGAACTTTTTTTAAATAACATTTTGTTTTTGCTTTTCTCTTATCGAACAAATTGAAAGAAAATTCTTTTTGTACTTCCTAAAAGTGGTGTGAAAAGCAACTTACCAGGTGAAAATAGAGTTAATGTTTTTTTTTTTTGGTTCCACGTAAAAAACTTTAGGTGCAGTAAAATGCCAAACTTTTCATAACGCAGTTGCCAGTTTTTTTTAACTCGAACTTTTAATTTAAATTGAAAATACATGTTCCTTCGGTTTCAAGAAAAGTTTCTGTGTGCTCAAATTGAAAAAAAAAAGAAAAAACTTAACAACTAAAACCGTCAATTCATCAGAAAAATAATACAAAAGAATTTCATCGTACAAAACAGATCGTAGTTTAAGTGTTTTTTAAAATACACACATACGTGTATCTAAGCTTTCCATTAGTAGTAATTAAAAATGAACCAATCACCCAAAACAAAAAAAAAAAAGCTTTCCTGATGCGTTGCTCTTCCTCTTTTTTTTTCAAAATCAAACTTAATCTGATCATTGCAGCACAACATTATAAGAAATACAATACGTTACATAATGTTCCATACATAATACTATAAAGAAGCTAAACATAGATATTTTGTTGAAACAAAATAATGTCACTGAAAATAAAAAAAAAAAATCCTTAAAAACTGCTACATCATGTTTCACCCAACTATACGTGTTCTGTACCTTTGTTGGTATAACTTGCATTACAGATACTTTGGGAAAAACCATGTGAGGAGAGTTGGATTTAGTTATTCTTTGGAAATCTAGGATGAGACTAGATACATGATTTAAATTATTTTTTTTTCCATGGTATATTTTCTAAAGGACACATTCTAAAAAATATTATATGTAGGATTTGAGTGTTGTAAGGATTATATGGCTTTAATTTTTTTTTATATAATTTTATCGTAGAAAAGAATTTTTTTTAAGGTTAGTTATTAAATACAAACAATTCTGAGAGAGATTTTAAGATTTTGTTTGAAAAAAAGAAAAAAGAACGAAAAACAGACACAATTCCAAGGCAATAATACCGACATGAAAAAGTGCACAACCGGATCGCATTTACTTGCGCTAATATTATGAACAGAATAAAAAAATTGTTAAAAAATCATTAGGGTCATTTCATGTAACTCAGGTAGTACTTGAGACAAATTTACGAGTTGTAGAATATTTTTTTGAAAGGAGCTCTATGAGAGAAAACTGAAATTAAAAAATAGGTTTATTAATGGTTTTTGACATAAATAATAGTTTGACAACAGTTACAATTATAAATAATTCAATTGCCCTTATCACTTAAATACCATAACTTCTAATTTTTAATAAAATCGTTCTATTCGCTTAGACTTTAAGTCACAGACCTACATACTTATTCGCGTCCTCTATCACCGTAAATTCTGATTAATTTTTCAGCTTGATTTTTTACGAATCCAAAACTTTTGTTACTGTAAATTTTACCGCAACAAAAACCAGCCTTTGGCCGTTTTCCCTTTTTCCCTAGTTGTGGCTGCAAAATATCGGCGAAGTTGAGGGCAACCATGGTCTCATCAACCACAGGTGTACCTAGCCTTTATTTTGCAAAAGCAACCAAATACAGGTGTACGAGTTCCAGAACGAGTCCTTTCGACGAGGTCGAAAATGCCGGGGGATGAGCCGAAGAAGTAAGAGGTCAGGCGGACCCTTACTTACCCAAACAACTCCAACAACAACTTATTTACCAGTCTTTTTTTTTATATTTAGATTTTTATTATTAACGTAGCTTAAGTTTTCTTTTCCTACAAAAAGTTTAACGTTAATTAATTTAAATAATTTATGTACAAAATGGGTTTTTAATATCGCGTAGTAATTTCAATTTTTAAAAGAATAACTTTTGTAGAACGACCAGTTAAAAAAATGCTTCCCTCCATCTCTTCGAAATAGTTTTAATATTTTCCCATTTCGAATCCCGCGGTTAAAGTAGAATAATAGGATAATGCCTAGTGAGGATCTTTTCTCGATTTTTTTTGTAATTTTCATTTTTCTCGAAAAACAGAAATAGTTGGGAGGGATCTGAACTCGGCCATTATGTTTCGGCAAGTTTTGGAAACCAACATCCAACAACTTGTTGAAACCGGGTTTGTGTGTGTTATTGTAAAGTTTCGGAGAGAGTCAACAACGGTGGCTTTCCTGATGAGCGTTAAGCTTCCAGGAAGCCGTGAGACCGTAACCGACAATCACGAAAGCGAATGAGTCTGTTGTATGAATGTGTGAGTGATTGGAATGGACGAGGGAGGATAACAATAGACGGGAAATAGCTTGGAAGGCACTCTGTTGAGAGCTTACCAAGCGAGACGTTAAAATAGAATTTTCGAGAATTTGGAGAAGAAAAAAAAAGATCGAGAAGGAGGAAAATTTTATTTCGAGGATCAGGAAAATTTGATAAAAAGGAAAAGGAGTAAGGATTCGAGGTGGGAAGATAAAGGAGTTGACAGGAGAAATATAAATAAAAAAAAGCGAAGGAGATAGAGGAGAAGAAAGGAAAAAGATAAGAAGAATATTTATACTTAGATATATATATATATTCGCCATTTTGGAATATACATATATATATAATTAAAAGTTACTTCGGTATTATTTCGTGTCGCGTTTTAGTTCGGAAGTGTTAAAACCCCATTTTCTTTTGTTCTTGCCTATTTAAAATTTTATTCGTTTCGTTGTTCTTTGGCTTCTGGTAATTTTTTTTATACTTGTTTGATTGAAAACATTTTGGGTTTTAATCCAGGGATTTCCAATCCCACGGTTTCCCAAACAAATAAAATTAAAATTAATATTAATTCGTGTTGTTTTTTTTTTGTTCAAAATCGCTTTACTCATTTTAAATAGTTTTGGAATTTTCTATTTCGGTTTGAAAAAAAAATTCCTGGCGCCCACTTTTTATTGTAACGTACCCACTGTACTTGCAATAAAATATTTTGTTTTGCGTATCAATTTGATCGATTTAATAAATCGATCAAGTTTGATAATAAAATTCTTCCACCAGAACGCATCCCAGCTGAGCTGCCGCGGTTACAGCTTCAACGAGCTGTAGTTGCACTTTTTCGTCTCTTCTTTGTATCGCGTTCGTACTCGGTTGATTGCAAGTCGTGCGTGTTGTTCGTCGTGGTTTGCGTCGTCGTCGGTACGCAGCCGCCTCTTGTTTTTTTTTTTTGTTTTGTTAATTGAATTTTATTTCAATAACAAATAATAATAATTTAATTTACCCTCCCCTCGCGATTAGAAAAAGTGTAACACTTTCCCTTTTGTATCTACATATGTACCTACATTTATAAATTGTTGCAAGTAATGGGAGTTTTTTTGTTTTTTTTTTTTGAGGTATACAACTTTAAATTGGGAACATTTTTTTAACTGGCAGCCATTTTAACAAAAGTTGAATTGGCTACATCAATAAACAAAACTGCCGTATTTGGAGAAGATATTCCTCAAGTGTATGTTGAGCCATCGTAACATCCAGAAAAACTGACTGTTTGGTGTGCCTTACTGGCTGGTAGAATCACAATGCTGACCAGAACGTTACAGTCAATGGTGACCGCTGTAGGACCATGATTACTGACTTTTTCGTTCCTCAATTGAACAACCATAATGTGCAGAAGCTGTGGTTTCAACAAGACGGCGCAACATGGCACACAGCTTGTGCACAATCAATTTATTCAAGGAAACTTTAGGTAACCGCATAGTTTCGCATTTGGGATCTGTCAATTGGCCCCCAAACTATTTTCTATGGGGATATATGAAGTCGCTAGTCTACGCCAATAAGCCCAAATTAATCGAGCACTTGGAGGAAAACATTCATCATCATCACCATCGGCTCGACAACCGGGTCCGGTCCTGGCCTCCTTCAACAAGTCTCTCCACCTATCCCGGTCTTGAGCCGACGCCATCCAGTTGATCACCCCAAGCCTCGGACGTCCTGGTCTACTCCATCTCTCCAGCTAACCATGGTGCACCACGCTGCCGTCTACCAAAGAATGTACCACAAATGGCTTTCCGAGCTGGTTCCTCTTCGCTCATGCGAGCTAGGTGCCCTGCTATCCGGAGTCTACCGAGCTTAATTTTTGTTACTATGTCTGCTTTAAAGTAGATTGTGTACAATTCATGAGTGTACCGTCTCCGGAATCGTCCTTCCTCACATATGGGGCCAACAATTCTCCTTAAGACTTTTCTCTCGAACGCGGCTAAGAGGTCGAAGTGTCTTTTGCTAAGCACCCAAGTCTCGGATCCATACGTGTGAGTACTGGAAGGACCATGGTCCTGTACAGCAGCAATTTTGTAGTTATGGAAGATTTCTTCTTCTATATTGATATCGGCTGCCACTATTGACCCAAGGCATTTGAAGGATTGCACCACTTCAAATTCGTGCTCCGCTTCCTTGATTGTTTCACCAACTGTTCTTCTCTTATTCGACACCACTTTGTTTTACCTTCACTAATGTGGAATCGTGTACAGCTTGTTCGGTCCTTCCGATGATGTCAATTCGTCTGCGTAAGCCAGTATCTGGCTGGACCTGTTGACGATGGTCCCGCTTGTTGCCGTACCAGAGTCACGGATTGCTTTCTCCAACGCCAGGTTGAAGAGGAGGCAGGCTAAAAAGTTTGAAAAAGTGATAATTTCAATGTTATATACCTACATATCTCAAAAAAAAGGATAATTTAACTAAGCAATACTAAATGAAAGAAACATCTGTAGAGAAAGTTTTATGAATAAAGAAATAAAAGAAGCAATGCAAATAAAAATCACAAGAATATGATTAAAATTTAATTAATTTTCAAAACCAAAGCAACTCATCTTTTCCACCGTTTTTGAAAAATTTTCATCGATGTGTTTTGTTAAAAAAGAAATTTCAACAAAAACATAAGTGCAAACAAAAATGATGAGTTTTCTTCTAAAACTCGTGAATACTGTATATAGAACCAAAACTACTATGCTTTTGAATTTTCTTCTGCAGAGAAATAAATTTGTGTTGGGGTTTTTTTTTTTTTTTTATTATTTAGTTTGAAAAAGAACTCTTAGTTGTTTTGAAATGTAGATTGCGGTTATCCTTAACTTTTCCACTTAGCCAATTTCTGGCAAGCACAAGTAGTATAAGTGTCGCTTGATATATAGTTTAGTTTGTCACGGAGTTATTTTGTCTATTCGTCAAAATGTGCGAAAGTTCAAAAGTTATTTTAACAAGAAGTGCGGATTTGAAAATTTCTTGAAAATATATGTAAGTTTAAAATATATTGTTGTTTTTAACTTCTATGTAATGTTTAAGGAACAAAAACAAAAAAATTGAGAGAAAACTTTTATGACAAATTATTAACTGCTAAAATAAATTAATTAAGCATAACCTTGTTTTTTTTTGTAGAAGACAGGTAGATATAGTTTTTTGGCTTTTAAAGCAGACGCCTTCATCTTAAAGTTAGAGAGTTTATAAAGTTTGTTGGAGTTGATGATAAATACATTTTTTTTCTTACTGCTGCAATTGGAAAATATGTATCTTGAAATTAATCAAACTTAAAGATAAACATTTTTAATTAAATTTTATTACTTTCGAGTTAATTACAATCTCCCAAAGGTATTCAACTAAATTATATGGTTCAATCAAGTCATCGTTAACATTTTTCTTCAGACTATTTTCCCAACAGTGAGAAATCATTTTCACTTGAGTTTTTTTTTACTGCACTAAACAAAATAGGAAAATCTAAATGCCTTCACGCAAAAGACCAATTGACCTCAATAAAAATAAAATAAAATAAAAAAAAATGTACCCATAAAAGAAGAACAACTTATTCAGTTTGAATGCTTCTTTTATTTATATTTCCAACAACAACACCATAAAAACATTCGAACCACAGGCCACTTGAGGTAGGTTCCTACATATATTTATACAAATACAAACAAAAAAAAAAACAAAAAATGTGCATTATTTTTGTTCAACATAAAATTCACATAAATAAATTGCTTGCGGTTACTGGGGCGTATGCGCATTTAAATGGCAAAACTTGTGTAAACATTATGCCAAAGGTACGTACTACTATCGTATTATATACTTTTTATTTATTTTTTTGTTTATTTTTTTTTTTTTTATTATTTATAATAAAAATGCCTATGGCTTAATAAATACCCTCTCAGTTCTTCAACACGGTAATAATAACGATTGTTATGTGATTTTATTTTTAAACATTTTTTTTCTACTTGTACATACAATTAATGAACATCAGAGTCTGAAGTTGAAAAGGTTAATCGGATGTTATTGACTTGGCGTAAATTAACATGGATAATTTGCAACTAATGGTGTATATATAAATAACCAGTATTGGGTAAACGAATATTAAAACAACAACAAAAAAAAATTATTTAAACAAATTGTATGGCAGACAGGTACTTGAGTAGGTATTATCATGAGATTTTCAATTTAATAACTATAAGCACTATTATTATTGGATTTTGAGTAGCTTGATAACTTTTGGCAATTTTGAATTCCAAATAATTGGGTGCAGCACTAGCTGTGCAGATCGAAATGCGGAAATGGAATTTAGAAAACGAGAATCGGTGTTCTGGAGTTTTGATTTAAGTTTTTTCATTTCCTGTTCAATGAACTTTGTTTCTATTTACAGACAGATTTTATTTTCGGTATTTAGATATACATTTGGTTAACTACCGCACAGTTTACATACAGAGATTTGATACAATAATAATATCTTACTACTGAATAAGTATTTTAATTTAAATAAAGTTCAAGAAAAATTTAGATAATACTTTTGAAGGAAAATACAAATAAAACCTTCAATATGAAAAGTAAAAAAAGAGTAGGTACATTTCGACTAGAATTAAAAATAAAACTTCAAAACAAATAGTTTTGAAGAGAGTTAGCATAAATTGGGTTAGTAAATAATAATAATAAATTAATTTATATAATATTTCTTAATACTTTGTTAGTAAATAAATATATTAACATATGAATAAACAACAAAATTAAATATGTACAAACATAAATTAATAGATAAATAATAAATAGTAAATAATAAATAATGAAAATAAATAAACAAATAAATTAATACAAAATAGATCAATAAATAAATAAATAAATAAATAAATTTAAACGTAAAACGGATAGGTAGTAAAAAATAACGTCAAAAATATGGTAAAGAAATCAATTGATTAATTAATGGATTATCTGTTTCAATTTCGTAGAAAAGAGGTTTTGAGCTTATCAATGCTTTCAGGGGTCATTTCAACATTTGCAACATTAAGCATCATTTTAAGTAACTTGTTCTGTGAAACTTGAAGTTTTTTAAGATGACATTTAGAAAAATTTTCCCACACCTGGCAACCATACAATAGGATTGCTTGGAAAATTACCTTATGAATACTTAATTATTTTGTTAGTGTCGCTATATTTATAAATGGGTAGAGCATATTGATTGCTATTCTTACTTTGCGCAGAATTTAAATTATATGTTCCTTAAATGTAAGTTTTTGGTCTAAATAAACCCCTAAATATTTCACACTCAGGTCCCATTTGACATTAACACCATTGAAGATAAGCTTATTACTGGGAAGATAGCAAGACTTTCTTTTTCTACTGAAAAAGATAGCTTGTAGTTTATCAGCATTCAGCTTAATTTTCCACTTTTGATAATATTGAATCATCGGTTCAAGTGCATGTTGTAAATTAGTCTCAATATTGAGACTAAACTCATGCGATGAAAAGATGCCTGTATCATCAGCGAATATAGCTATTTCACATTCTTGTAGTCTGGGAATATCAGATGTGTAGATGTTGTATAAGAAAGGTCCCAACACAGATCCTTGTGGAACACCTGCATTAACTTGACATGAGATTGATGAACAATTATTAACATTAACACTAAACAACGGTTGTTTCTAATGATATGTGTTTTTGATGCGAAATATTCAAAATTCATTTTGGGACATGCATTAAACTTAAAGGTGTAAATAACAAACCAATACCCAAATTACCACCCTAAAACAAAATATTTTTGTGAAAACGACTTAGGAAGCACCCTATTTTTATTGTTATTTTTTCATCTCCCATCTGAGTTATAATGGTTCATTGGGACTAATTATATAAATTCCCCGGTACCCGGCAATGTCTCGGGTACCCAGCTACACGGGTAATACCCGAAAATTTGGTTACCCGGTATTCTTAACGAAATCAATAGCTCGGAACGAAACCAATAGATCTAATTTCTAAGGGCTTTAGGGTTTTAGAAAAATCAATTTTTTTTTTAAAGAATTTTCAAAAAAAATGAGTTTAGTTATTCACGGCTGTTCAATTATTCATGCATGACCCAAAAATGACAAGCTATGATTCAAAAGATAGGTCTAGCTAGGCTCAAATTGTGGAATGAATTCTAAATGTTGACATCTTTCCAAATTAATGTTTTTTTTTTTTTATCGAAAAAAAGTGTATTCCAATACTCAATACTTTGGATAATGCTTTTAAACTAAAATTATACATTACTCCTTAACTACCTACACTAAAATACATTTAACTTCTTCAACTTTCCTGGAATTGAATTAATAGTTTCAAAGATAAGACCTACATACCTTCGTTTATGCCGCGAACCTGTAAAATGATTGTCATATGTACTCGTTTTACACACGACTGTGTCATTTAAAACGGTTTAGTAAAGTACATCTATAGTGGCAAAACAGCATTTGCCTTCCCCAAAATGCATACAACTTTTATACAATTCCTGGAATTGAAATAATCGTTTCAATGATTATAGATACCTTCGTTTATGTTGTGAATTTATAAAAAATGACTGACATATACTCGTTTTTGCTCGCGACGACTGTATAATTAAAGTCTGTTAAGTATACTCGTTCATATAAAGTGGCAAAAACATCTATGCTATCAATATTTTTAATCAAATAATTTGTAGGTTGGTGCTTTCTGTTGGAGAAATATTGCACCTTTACATTCGTATGAAAAATATACGTAGAAGAAAAAAATTACTTTTCAATTTTAAAAACCAAAATTACAAAGAAATTATTTATTATTTAAAAGTTAGTAGCAAGAATTTTCATGGACGGAGTAAAACAACAATTCAAAAACACACTCGACGTCGAACAAGTCGGATTAAGTTCTACATTTTCCTAAGTGGACCACAGCATTTGAAATCTAAAGTGGGGTCAGGCAGGGCTGTATACTTTCACCAATATTGTTCCTGTTGGTGATAAGTGATGTTCTGCATTCAGCTTTGTCGAATGGAAATCGGAGGAATTTAGTGGACTCTGGAATCATACCTGAAACACCTTGACTACGTGGACGAGGCGACATATGCTTGCTTTCTCATAGGATCATTGATCTCCATATCAAATGACATCAAGGGTGGAGACAGAAGCTGAAATGGTCGGACTAAAGATCAATTCGGCAAAAAAAACTTTTAACTTCCTCATCTGCTCAAGTAGATATTTCTGGACAACCAGTAGAAATGGTTAAAAATTTTCAGTATCTTGGAAATATTGTCTCTACTGGTGGAGGAACTGAACTAAACATTAACAGTTGGAGTGGATTGGCCAAGGCCATACGCTTCGAAAGGGGAACGAATACATTTCGAGTCAAAGAATACATTTCGAGTCACTCAGACAGACAGACGACCAGGCTGCCCTGGAGCACTTGGCGAAGAACAGTAAAAGAGGAATCAGCACAACTGGGGAAGAATTGGAGAAAGCTGAAATGCACCTGCATCTCCAGGAATCGTACACGATAGCACGAAGGAGTAGTAGAGGCCCTGTGCCCCGTGAAAGGAAACTAACGGACGCAATAAGTCTGAGTAGTGCTTCAGCTCATACCTAGTTAAGAAACAAAAACAATAGCTCAATAGCACTAACAGAAATTATTTCTCCTTCTTCAAGTCTAGACTGTGTTTGCAAAGAGAAACATACCTTTAACATTTTCAAAAATTATTTATCACCATTTTCCAAAATTGATTGCTTTCGTAGACAACATTTTAAACATAAATATACACAGTAGCTAGGTACATTTATATACTTTCTGCGAGATAGATATGGAAATCAATCATACAAATTCCGTCCTTAACTTTTGCCAAAACATTGTCAACAAAAATCTAAATTAAAAGCAAACATGCTATGCAATCCTTGTGAAAGCAATACATACAACAAGTGAGATGAATATGATGATGATCATGATGGTGATGATGACAAACCAAATGATAGGTGTACCTTACCTGTATGTTATATGCATCAGCCAGTACCATAGCTACTCGCTTTTAACAAGCCTTGAAAGCGTACTATGCTCTGCTCATCGTATAGTCGTTTGTATACTATAAAGCCACGCATACCGTTATGTGTCCTTACTGTTAAGCCAAACAAATATCAGGTGCATTATTCACAGATGACATTTTCACTGGAATGACAACGACAACGACGACGACGACTATGAGAAAGACACCCAAAGGGTAAATCGAGGTTCAGGAGCAAAGATAATCCATTTCCTGAAGTGCTCCCATCCTTATCCTAAAAATGAAATGTCGCCTTCAAGGATCAAATAAATAAATAAAGAGAAAGGGGTAGGTATTTACGAAAAACTTTTTGTTTACGTCTTTTCTTCCTTTGCATACCTTCCTAACATATACGAGTATGTGCATTTGCAATACCAAATCTGTTGGCATTTAAAGGGGATTTTGCTATATTGTTAGTTTAACACCACACCTAAGCAGTGTACACTAAAACACACACACACACACATCTTTTTGGTGTTCAAATGTCAATAGGATTTGCCCAAATACCCGCATAGTGTGCATAGAGCACCGCACACACGACGCCAACGGACGTCACTATATAGCACAAGAGAATGCGTTTACCGTTGTTGGTTAGTTGGTTTAGAAAATGCTGCCGATCCAATCTTATACCCGAATTGACCCGCACCACCAAGCACCGTTCCGTTTTTCAACAAAAACCACAGAATAAAATACCATCATGTTTTTCAATGGAATGGAAAATCAGAAAGGCCGCATTAGAGCCGGCGGATGGCGGATGGCTGATGTTGTGTTTTAAGCTTTCATATGGTTTTGTCGAAGTTGAAGCTGATGCTGATGCAGCTGGGTTGGTTTGAATATTTTTAAAACACATCTAATAGGTATATACCTACAGCGCGCAATATTTGTGTAGTCTGAATATTCGAAAGAGCATCACAAAATGGACTATAAGTGCAAATCCTTAAATAGCAGAACGGACAGGATCTAATTTACAATCCGTGCGATGGGACAACCTATACAAAACATCGCAACGTGCGGAATCCATTCATTTTACTAACGCGCATATTTTGCTGCTAGGACTTGCAACCAAAGGGCACATAATTCTTAATGCTGCAGGTTCAGGTATTTTCATAATAAGTAGTGCAAAACTGTCATATATGTATGCAAACAAAATGCAGTTTCAAAAGTTTACATACCTCCAAAAATATTCAGTGAATGGATATTGTGGAAAATAGAGTTTGCTAGATCAATTGTTACTATGGAAGAAGAACCATATTTATGGCTGAATATTATTTTATGCTTTGTTGTTGCAGCTGTAGATTATTCAAATTGATAGTAAATTATAGTTTTGTGAATTTGAATATGGTCGCATTGTTGGGTGGATCGATTTATAGGAAAATGTGTAAAAATTTACCTGAGTGTAAATACTCCGAACTTGTATTTCCAAGTTATAGCATTATTCTCAGCAATAGTGCTTATATAGTCCTTGTAAAGGAAAGTATTATCGTTATTGGAGTAAATAGTGATATAGTTATTTACTGATATTTTCTTTCTGACTTTAGCTGCTAAAAACTCAAGCCCTCCCCCTAAACGAACAATCCAAAGTCCCAAAAATACTGCAGAATCACTGGAAGAAAATACCTATTCACTTCAGATTGTTAATCAAAATTTAGTGACAGTTCAACAACCGAATACCGTTGTAGAAATTGTTACTTTATATGATAATTTTAAATCTAGGACTACCTATAAGAGCAGTTTCTAGACCAAAATCTATTTTTATTTCTCGTCTAGAAACTGATATAGGTCCAGAAGATATTGTTTCCCACCTGTTAGCCAACAATTGTATTCCTACCAGCAACTCTATTAAATGTACAAAAATTAATAAAGCGAACAGTTTTGTGTCATCTTTTAAAATAGTTACACATTCTTCTTTCTTTGATTCAATATGCAATGTAGATATTTGGCCTCCTGAAGCTGTTATTAAAGAATTCTCTAATACACGTAAAAATAAAATTACACCGAATTTATCCAACAGTACATCTGCAAAAAACTATACAGGATCACCCTCTTATAGCAAAATGTAAGAGGTCTACGTACTAAAACTTCGGATATTTTTATTAACTCTCAAGCATTATCTCATGATGTCTTTGTTTTGACTGAAACTTGACTTAATCCAAGTTTTTTGGACACAGAACTTTTTAGTCAAGAGTTCTTAATTTATAGGAATGATCGTCTTCACGACGATCATTCTAATGAATTAGGAGGTGGAGTTTTGATTGCTATTTGCAATAAATTTTTGTCTTGTCTTGTATTTCCAATTAGGCTCTCTATCGAACTGATTTGTATAAAGTTGACCGTTGAGTCCAAATTTGTGTATATGTATATTAAATGCTTATATTCCTCCAAAAAGTCCGGCGTCAGTTTTTGATGAACTCTCTATTGCAATAGATTTTATAATTGACGTGTCTTGCTCCATGAAATCTTACTGCTGGGAGATTTTAATTTACCGCATATTGACTGGGTTCCCTCTGAAGAAGAAACCTTCTATGAACCTTCATTAATGTCTTCCCAATCTGAACTGCTTTTGCTAGATAAATTTAGTTGCATTGACTTACAGCAAGTAAGCTGTATCAAAAACTCAAAAAATCGAATTCTCGTTTTAGTATTTTCTTCTGACGCTATTAGTACACTTGTTCTAGAATCTGGTTCCGGTATTACTAATATAGATAACTATCATCCTCCCCTGGATATTTTTCTTGACTTGAGCAGTCATCTAACTGAAAATAGCATTTCTTACGATTGCTCGTATGTTTTTGACTTCAAAAAGGCAGATTTTCGTTAGCTCTCTGAAAATTTAACTAGGTCTGGTATTGTTGGTCAGATATCCGCTTCTTCTAATATTGACGATGCCTTTTCTATTTTCTATAATATTTTTAACGCTTGTGTCAAAAATATTGTTCCATTAAAGTTATCGAAAAGTGGAAGTGAAATTGACTGTAAATATACTGATTTTTCTAAGGCATTTGATCAATTGAGCCACAATATTATTTTGTTCAAACTAAGAGCTTTTGGTTTCCCACCCTTTTTTATAAATTGGATTAAATCATATCTTAAAAAATAGGTCCTATCAGGTGAAATTCCGCAATAGTCTTTCTAGTCCATTCATTGCCCATTCCGGCGTACCTCAGGGAAACCACCTTGGCCCTTTTCTGTTCATTCTTGCTATAAATGATTTTGTGTCATGTCTACAGTCGAGTGAGATTCTCATATTTGCAGATGATATGAAAACAATTAAAGACAAACATGACCACCATCTTCTTCAGGCCGATATTGATAGTTTTACTGTTTGGTGTAGTAAAAATGGTCTTACTTTAAACCCTGCTAAATGCCAAACAATTACTTTCTCAAGAAAACGTTTTCCAAATTCTTTTGATTATTCTATTTCGCAGCATAAACTAGGTCGTATCTCAAGCTTTAAGGACTTGGGTGTTCATTTTAGTTCTAATTTAGAGTTCACGGAACATATAAATTTCATTGTTAAGAAAGCCAGCTCTATGCTTGGTTTTATTAAACGTTGGGCAAAGGAATTTAACGATCCATACGTTACTCTCTCTTTGTTCAATTGTTATGTACGTCCTCATCTTGAATATGCCTCACAAGTATGGTCCCCTTTCTACGAAACACATAAAAGTCGGATTGAATCAATTCAGCATAAATTCATTCGCTTTGCTCTGAAGGGCCTTCCTTGGACTGACCCGTTCAATCTACCTCCATATGAACAAAGAATCCAACTTCTGCAAATCCAAACTTTGTATCAAAGACGTGTCAATAATGACCTTATATTTATTCATCAACTCATTAATGGCCAAATCGATGCTTCGGATTTGTTAGCTTGAATCGGCATTAACTACCGCGGAGGATCTCACCACCTGCGAAGATTTGAACTTTTACACGCTGATTTCCATAGAACCAACTATGGCTTGCATGAACCTTTGAACCGTATGTGCAAGCTTTTAAATTTAAACAATTTATCTATCGATTTCAACATGAGTAAATTAAGATTAAAAATTTCGTTTCGAACCAGTGCTCCTCGGTCGTGATATTGTTTTATTTTTAACAATAGATATCTTGAATGTCTAGTATTTGTATAATTTTGTTTTATTTTTATACTTTTTAATTTTGTAATTAGATATTTTTATGTGTTGCATGTGTTAGTTTTCATTATATTTACTAACCACTAACACATGCACTTATGATGAGCTTGCTCTGTAGTTGAAGCTTGCTCTAAGCTCGCTACAGCAAAGAATCTGAAGTGTAAAAAAAAAAGACTCATTCCTCAGATATCGTTATTGAAGTGAAGGTTGCTATATCACATTTCTTAGCCATCGTTAATGGAGCAAACACTGAGACCGGGTGTATTTGTTCTAATAAGACAGTCAATATTGGAACAAACACATTCCTCAGATATCTTAATAAGTGTAAACGCTGATATAAAACATTCCTCGCATATCTTTATTGGCGTAAATGCTGATATAAAACTTTCTCATAGCCGTTATTGGAGGAAACATTTATATAACCATTGTAATTCTGTAAATGTATTCCATTTTTTTACCAGAACAATTTTTGAAATTGATTTTCAAAATACAGAATTTTGAAATGCAGAACAATAGAACCAAGAATTATGTTCATAGACAAAATTTTTGTATTCATAGACAAAATTTTAGTTTCACAGTATATGGAAAAACTATCTGAAAATTTCAAATTCAAAAATTCTACTCAAATGCCGAAAATGTTTAAAAGTTCTTATTATAACTTAAGACTAAGACTCGACTCCTTATTCAATTTTAAACGACTTATTATAAATCCCGTTTAAGTAGAAAAACTAGCATTTCCCGTCGATAAAATTCTATTTTTATTTCATTTTATCCTTCCTTCTTATGTATATTCTATATTCAGAGAAAACTGAAAACAAAAAAAATTGGGAATCAAAATTTTAATAGATCCCTTCTGTATAACATCCGGGTTTTCTTGAACACATCCCATTAGGTGTAGTTTAAGTTAATAGCCCCACGAAGAGTTTTCTATCGTTTTCTCTATACGCGCTCTGGCAATAGAATTTTATAGATGGTGAAAATCTAAAAGAACAATTTCGTTGAGATTCGTTTTTTTTTTATTTTATAAATTGGATATCTTGCATTATAAATGTTCTAATCAACTGATCCTAAGGGAGTCATGTTTGCCTTGTTTGGAATATATACGTATATGCAGGTATGTACAAGAAAAAAAAAATACGTGCTATAATAAAAATGGAAATGCTTATACATATTCACAATGATTTTTTTTGACTTTATGAAATGATACTGTACGACATATAAAATATTGTTCAGCTCATTTGCAGTTACTTAAAAAAAAAAAGTAAACCATAATCATTTAATGCATATATACAATATACAAATAGATATTTATAAAAACCCTTGTTTTCTCCTCTTTATCCTCTTTGGGCATCAATAAAACCCTGATGCTATCTTAAACCAAAGTTCCCAGTACAGTACAGTACTCTTCCGCGTTTCTATTTGCTTTGTATCACGTAAAAATTACGTGAACAGAAAGATACGTTGCATAGAGTCGTCATTGTATAAACGTTATAACAAGTTGACCCAAACTATCTAGGGGAATACCAAAAGCCATTCTTCTTTACAACATAAGCTAACAGTAGGGATACAAAAAATACAACAAAAAAAAAAAAAAAACAACCCCATTGGGTACAGAATTTCCAATTAACCGTAAATTGAGGTTTCATTCTTCGCATAGTTATCTTCCGCTGGGAAATGACCTTAATCCGTTCGGCTTAATAAACATGCACAATCCTTCAACTCGCTGGAATATATGTATGTATATGTAACGTATATCGACTTACACTCATCATGTTATTTTACCCTGCGGGAGGCCCTTCGCACCAACGGTGTATAGAATACTGACTATTTTGCAAATCCTTCAGATATACTCGCATACTCAAATAGGTAACCCCAGAGAAAAGGGTGAGATATGTATAAATGTGATGTTTTACCGACATTGAATGACATTAATATGTAGACATGTATGTAGGAGGTAGATTGGATATGTCTATAAATTGTGGGAATTTTTAACAGAGATGAAGAAAATGTAGCATGCGTGATGATGCGAGATGAAAGATTGAAAATTTCCAATGAAACTGAGAATGTGTGTTACATGTTTAATTGATAGTCATTTTGTTTGGCGCTAAACGTGAGCCATTAACAATATTAAAGTTAAGTTACAAAAAATGGCATTTAAAGCAGTCAAGTGTGATAAGGTTGGGGAAAAAAACTTATTAGTAAAATAATCGTTGTAAAAATTTAACACATAACAATCTCGCATTTTCATCTAGTACATATCGCACTAAAAAATTTCGCAAATACCAAATCAATCGAAAAACTAAAATTTCGCAAATACCAAATTAATTGAAAAACTAAAATTTCGCAAATAGATAAACCTGCTTTTAAAAATCTCGTAATCAAAAACTATCGCATTTAAGAAAATTGCATTAACATCTCACGCCGAAAAATATCGCAAATACCAAATTAATCGAAAAAGAAAAACAAAACTTCGCAAATTGATAATGCTGTCTTTAATAACCTCGCAATCAAAAAATACAGTACAATACAGCAGTTTACAATATTGCCTTTACATCTCGCCAAAAAATTTCGGAAATATCAACTTAGTCGAAGGACGAATTGGCACATTTAAAAAATAAACGAAAAACACAATTTAAACGAAATGCCACATTTAAAAATAAATGAAAATTAAAATTTCGCAAATGAATAAGCGAAATATTTTACACCAAAAAATTATTTTTAAAATTAAAGCCATATTTAAAAAATACTCTTAATTGTTTCGCAATCTAATTATCTCGCATTAAATTGTTCGAAAATTTTTGTTTCTAAAGTTTCTATACTTTCCTTATGGTTTTTCAATACCATCATTTTGCGAAATTTTCAATTCGTATTTTATTACATTTTATTATTTGGCATAGTAATTCGCATGGAATTCCTTTGCATGTACTTTAAGTATCGCGCAAGAACAAATATTTTTTTTTGTGAGATTTTAGTTTTCGAGCTCTTAGCTAAGCCTGGGTGTTTGGAATTGCGAGATTATAAAAAGCATAATTTTTTAATTGCGAGGCTATCAAAAGTATGGTTTTTTCTAAGTGCGAAATTTCACAATGTGACATTTCGATGTTTTTTTTTCGAATTTTATATAAATTTTTGCTATCTTATCTATTATACATCTTCATGTATTTTTCAACCATTTCTCTTAGGTATAGTTTTTATGCCACCACCATCGGCTATTATATGATTTTCAAAGCAAAAGATACCACAAAAAATGACACGAAAATATATAAATTTTTTTTTTTTGTTTGTCTTTTAATATTTCCACGAAGAGCAATTCGTTTACCTATTGCGGTGAGTAAAAGGCATTTTACTATGCCTCAAGCGAATCACTGAACAAAAAATAAGTTGAGATGAATTATCTAGATCACGACCAAAAAAAAAAATTCAAAATGAAGCTGAAATATGTAGTTAGAACACCTTCAAACACACACAGACACACACTAGTCATGACACCAAGGACAGATAAACATAGCAATATATAATTTTTTTTTTTTGCTGGCATCATTTCAAGGAAAAGGTAAAAAGCAAAGGACTGATGGTTTTATCTACGTAAATAGATACCTAACCTGCCTTTTCCTTTTTTTCGGGAAGAACTTAACTTATCGATTTATTTCAAAAAAAAAAGGAGCATTTGCATTCAAGGGACAAATGGGTGGTCGAGGTGTGGTGAAATTTTAATATTGATTTGGTTTTATGACCTAAATGATCTGAATTGAATAGTCTTTTAGTCGAAGTGAATTTTGTGGTAAGTAGACTTTTCTGCAAAGAACAATCTATTAAAATATCTACGAGTACTAAGGAACTCAATTTAAATAAAGTGCATTTTTAATTATTTCACTATGGCTCTTCTGTAAATATACTTTGTTATTGTTATTACATTTCAAATGAAAGTAAATTGTATATAAATTGTCACATAAATGCATCGCATGAATAGTTGTTGAAATAGTTTTCGAAAAAGAACGCTCAACCTCAAACAAAGCATTTCATGAATGACTGTATGGTATTTTAAAAATGATTTGAATAGAAATAATATTAATATATCTACCGGAGAGTTTTGCAGTAAAATTTCCTTCCTGTTCTAAAGTGAAACTTTGTATGAAATTCGGGCACATAGCCACAATTTTTGCAGTGCATACTTCATTAAACAGTCCACAGGTATACCTCTCCTTTTTTTTTGTGGAATTCCATCAGAAATGAGGAAATATCCTAGGTAAAGGCATAACCATATCTATATCTACAAGTATGCATTATAATTGGTGCAGTCTACTATTTCATCATTCTCAAATGAACACATCCTTTTCTCATCATCATTTTGCATGCAAGTGAAAGTAGGTTTGCCTGCATACCAATTAGTGGTAAAGGTATAGGCCAGTATATACATACAATACCGTACGAACAACTATGTTAGGTGAAATATACGTTTAGAATAATAAATGCATCTGCACACAATCTAGACAGAAAGAAAGTGTTGTGTTTTAAATAAATATGAATCCTGCTATTAGCACTTTTGTTCGAATATATCCTTATGACTAAAATAAGGGTTTTTTGTTTAATTGAGTTTTTTTTTCAAGATAGATATTTTACCAGTTTAAATTTGATTAACCGAAGTACTTGCTTTGTGAAAGGATTTTTTGTTTTTGAGAATAAAAATATCTCAAGCGATTTTTTTTAAAGAAAGAGTCCTTAGAGTGAACTATACAAAAGATTTTCTTCGCAACAGATACTTTTGGTTTTTTTTTAAGCTACAAAGTTATTGCAAAAAACTTCTAAAAGGAAAAGAAATTAAATTCAAAATAATATGATTTTACAAAAGTATCTATGTTTAAAAAGAAATCATTCAAAAAGAACAAACAACAACAAAAAAAACCCAAATATAAACTAGTTCATGAATCAAGATAAAAACATCGGTCTGCGAAATCAAAAAATGTAAAAGATGTAATAAAAATGGAATAAAGCTCAAAAGCATTGTTATGATATCCTTTGATATTTAATTTTTTTTTTTATTTTATGATAGTAGATAAAAATGATAGGATTATAAATTAAACATTCAGGGTTTGTGTTTTTTTGGGATGAAGGGATGGAGATTGTTCAGATTTTATATTCGTAAAATTTTTTCAACTCAAATTTCTTATTGAAATTTTTTAACTCTCAGAACTGAGGTAGTTTTATAGATTTTTTTTTGCTGACAGCAGACTTTTTGTTTCACTTAAACTCATGAAATCAACGTAAGACTTATATCAAGTTTAAGGTACATTTTTGATTTAAACTTGGTTTTTCTTGAGCACCGTTCTTTTCCTCTGAAATACCAATGCAATTTGTTGCAGACTAAACAAGACTTACCAAAAAAGAATTATAAAAAAAAACTTCAGTCCCAATCAGACACAGTCCTTTTAAACCAAAATTGCTCAGCGCCATCTTTTGAGAGCACATCGGGATCCTAAATCACAATTCTACAGCCGACGTGGTAGATTAGCGGAATCGCCTCTCTATCTTGCATCAGACCTCGACTGTCTATATAAATAGAGGAGTTCATTAGGCGGGATATAACCACTTAAACGTTCTCTCAAAGTGGAGTAATAAGCACCAACAATTAGGCAATTAGCCGCGGACATAGCTCTTGCAATGTGACAACGACGCAGACGCATCCTCTCAAGCACCCGAATCTTTTCCATTTAAGATGGAGCATTGTTGAACCACACCACGCATCCAAAGGCAATCATCGGCAATCAAGACGTCTGCTATAAAACAAGCGTTTCGTTTGGGCAAAAGATCCCCTAGCTCTGGTCAGAGCAGCAGTCTGTCGAAATACAAATAATGATCCAACTTTTGTTGGCCAGTGAATGTCCATGTGGCCCTACGATCACCAGCTTGCCCGAGTTCTTTACCATATCCCTTGGGGCTCCAGCCAACGGAGTCCTAAACAGAATAGTTTCTGATTTCTGAAAGTTGATTTTCAACTTCCAATCATCACAATTTCGCTGAATCTTGTTGAAGTCACACTGCAAAAAAAATCTGATGACTTTAACTTTTGGAGCTGTTCTGTACGCAATTAGATCGTCGGCATACGCAATTGCTGGTGTAAATGCTAAGTCGGCGAGTTGACCACTCCTTGCTAAAGATAGTTTTCAATATTAAAGACGGTGGTAGAAGTGACATTGCTACTTGTAACGGCCTACTGGTCTACTTTTCGGTTTTAGTTTTTAAATACTTGTCCGAGAACGAAGATGTTGGTAACTTTGACCTTGAGGTTGTTAGGTAAATTTTAGGATTTAAGATTCTTCATTACTCGATGACTGTCATAATCTGGGTAAGGATTACAACTCTGTAATAACCTACTATTTTTTCAGAAAGACAGATTCACCACTGGTGAATATCAAATGTTAAACTTCAACGTTTGATTATACCGGATAAGAATATCAAGAGTTAAACATTTAAACTTTGGATTATGCTGGCTGGGATATGTATACATACAAATCAAGACAAAAAAAAAACAATTCTTGCTTGTATAGATACATATACAAGCCAGCTTTTGCTTCTGCTATTTTTCATGCTATTACGAACGTCAACGATAATTCTGTCATCTCATTACCAACCATTCGTCATCCCACTCGAGGCGTATCAACACAATAACTACCCGCAGCGTAATCTGATTTAAATTTATAGCCCAGCAAGAGAGCTAGATATGGAAACACTGCGAATGGTGTTTTCCAAATGCATCTGCATCACCCTTCACACTCCCGCCCGCGCCCCCTCCATTATATGGGGAATGCACATCTTTCAAAAACGTAGAGCGCGTGAATAACATCACTTCAACTTTCATACAACAACCGACAATCCGACACTGACACAAAGGCAAAGCGAAAATGGTTATATTGTGTGGTGGAGTGTGTGCCTGTGCAGTTCAGTTCAGTTTTCCAGGCATCAGGACGTTATTATATAGCCTCAAGAGGAATCCCAGTGACAACTTGCTTTTCAATATCCTCACCAACAACACATCGCCAACACACTTTGATAAATTACCTTCTCTTAAACTCAAACCGAAAAAGCCCTTATAAATGTCCCCCTAGTTGTTGTTGCTGGACATCAGGACGTCAGTGTTGTTGGGCGGCTCAGGACGAAGCTATGGAATATATTGTATAGATTAACATTCTCTGCCACATAAAGAGTCCATTGGCAATTGCGAAATGGTTGGTATAGGGACCCCCTCCCCCTCCCCCCCCCCCCCACGTTGACGCACTTGGGGCATGACATTCCAATAACGTAGTTTGGTGTGATGGTGGTTCTGGTTGGTGTATCTATAACGTTCAATATAAAGTATGAGAGAAGAGACTCCATCACCAGAATGTGTATAGTGTAGTGCGTTTACCCTCTGTATTTAGCAAGTTCGCATTTATGTCTCACCGCACTTGAAATGGAATTGGCCGGTGCCACTACCATCGCTATCACCACCGCTGCCGCCCACCCGTCACGGCGCTGCGTCTTTTACCAATTTACCCACTCAGTCGATTTATTACCCAGTGTTCATTACTATTTCACTGCGGATTTTGCTGTGCCAGCACTCTAAGCCTAAAATCGTCTTAGTTTGTTGGTTTCCTCCACAGACACATAAATCTAGAATCACTTCGCTTTCCAACAACATGGAAAACTCAACTTTACGTGAATTTACCAGAGACATAACATTTCCTTATATTCTTACATAGCTCTGCGTTACGTAATACGACTGGCGCGGCGGCGGCGTGGAGCGGCCGGCGTAGTGCTCATTAGGGCTCACAATGATGGCATTGAAGAGAAGCTTAAGCCATCCGATTGATTGCTATAGATGAAAACACTCTGATGGCAAATAGTCCTAAGCTAATTTACTGCAGTAATTATCGTTTGGTCAGTTTAAGGTTTTTCAGATAAGAAAGTTTCGGAACAAGGAAAATGGAAGCAGGCGGAACGTTTTTTTTTTTTTGTTGTGTGTTTGCTTGTGTAAGAACAAATTTGCAATTTGTAAGCTGAAACTAGAAGGTAAAGAGGCATTTAACACGAGATATCATTCGATGTAATTCGCATGAACCTCCCTTTTAAGTGAAGCTATTATTAGGAGATAACCTTCGTATTGTTCAATGGTTGATTATTGAATAATAAATCGAAACAATGAAGTTGAGTCACGTTATTATTTGAGGCTGTGACCCAATTTTTGCGTTCTTCTAGATTGGAGGCTCTGCATTATGAGGATATCACTTCTAAAATAATTTTGAATTTGTTAATTAATGATACAGCAATGCTTGTACAGTTTCCATTACAATTCTTCTTCTCTACAGGAGGTGTTGCCATACCCAGCTTTTGCAATGCCCACCAGTGATCCCAATTTATAGTGGTGGAACTCTTTCTATATTTGCCTCTTAGCCGCTTGAATTTTTTTCAGGTCAATTTTGTATTTTGTATTGATAATATCGGCTTGGGTTTTCATCCAAATTATCACCAGCAGCAATTTTTTGTTTGTATGGTTTCTGCTGAGAACCATGACAGCACTATTTCATTATCAAGGAGAGTTCCTTAAGGTCAGCAACAGAACTTAAAATGTCTTTATGAACGAAGCTCAACGCTGCGATTTACTAAGCTTTGCAATCCATATTCTGCAGATGTTTCGCCCGCAGATTTATCATTTGGATAGCCTTAGAGTTTCATTAATTTTATAGTATGAAGGTAGTAAATCGGGATCTTTGTTGTTAAGTATTTCGTCCAGTGTCGAAAACTCGATGTCTAGTTATTGGAAAAAATCCAGGAGTAGGTCTTCCCACTCTAGATGAAGCAGTTATTTGATATAAAATATTTTAAAGTCAATTTGATTGACTTTGTTGCAGCCTCAGGAAATATTAATTTGCTAAAGTAACCCATAGCAAAACAAAAAAAAAACAGCATCTTAGCGCTTAATTTCAACTTTAGCAATCCAAACATCAAAAATTTCGTGATTTCGATCGACATCCTAAAAAACGAAAAATTTTGTATGAGTGTCCCACACACATTTTAGGATTACTTATGCAAGGCTATATAACAAACATGGTTATTGGTTATATATAGAACAAATTTAAAGGGTCTTACAATAGGAGGTGTTATTTTGAATAGCCCGCTATTTCCGTAGTTGTCACTTTGGAAGCAGTAATTTCTTCACATTTGACAAATAGGAACAATACACGCTTCAACAAGGTATTGGAATTATTCAAATTCACTAAAAAATGGAGAAAATTTGGCAGAGACGGTTCGTAAAACTAAAATATTTTTTGATCGTCAGACCGCGATTCAGAAATTGGTGGAAAAATTTGAGCGTATGTCGGGACAAGTAAGCGATGTGAAGAATAAAACGCGTGCACCACGCTGAAGAACAACTGGGAATATTGCTGCTGTAGCCCAAAGTGTTGAAGAAAACGCAGGTTAGTCCATTCCTCGTCGTTCTTTGTAATTGGGCATTCCGCAAGCTTTAAGACTTAGGTCTTAAGGCGTATAAAGTTCAGTTAACACAAGAACTCAAGCCGGTCGATTATCAACAACGTATACTTTCAACAAGATGGGGCTACGTGCCACACAAGCAACGATCGATCTCTTCCAGGAAAATTTTCCGGATCGTGTTATCTCTCGAAAAGGTGATCACAATTGGCCACCGAGATCTTGTGACATAGCACATTGCAACTTCTTTCTTTGGCGTCGATTCAAGACCTCAAAGATTGAATTCATAAAGCTATTGAGGGCATACAGTAGCCACTTTGCGATTTCATCATCATCGGCTCAACAACCGGAGTCCGATTCTGCCTCCTTCAACAAGTCTCTCCACCTATCCCGGTGTCGAGCCGACGCGACGCCATCCATCCAGTTGCGCACCCCAAGGCTTCGGGCGTCCTGGTCTTCGCCATAACTCCAGCGTAAGCATGGTCTACCACGCTGCCATCTACCATAGAATGTGCCACAAAGGACTTTCCCAGCCAGTTCCTCTTCGCCAACAGAGTCTACCGAGCTTAATGTTTGTCACCATGTCTGCTTCAAGTTCGATTGCGTACAATTCGATTGTACCGTAAACAAAAAATCAGAACTAACAAATCATTTCATATCCTTCCAATCTTTTCAGAATATATGTTTTGGCGGCTGACTGATGAATTTTATTTTACATTTTTTAACAGGCATAATTATTACTTTAATATACACCTAAATTATTCTTTAATTAAAATGAAACGTTCCTTTGCTTCTAGATATACATTTACCTGACGGTTACTTTATTTTTATTTTTTACTTCTATTAACTTTTTTTTCTGTTTTTGACCTGGCAAACACTTTTAACCTAGTTTTTCAGTATCTTTCTTCTTGCGAAAACCTAGTTTTGGAAACTCATATATATGTTGTCTGACTTACTTTGGTTTCTGTAGGTAGGTTTTCTTTTGGTGTATATAAAGATTTCTCTGGAACAATATTAAGGAAGCTGATATAATAAACGGAAATTTAATATATTTCCAAAAGCAGGAAATTTCATGATTTATTTCTATCTTAATATTTTATATTATGAAGAAGAAAACTTTGGATATACATTATACTCTTTTACAACTAAACCATTTCTGATAAGAATTTGAAAACAACAACAACAAAAAAAAAAAGATGGAAGAAGGAAAAAAAAATTAATAATAATTTATGGTTGTAAAGTTACATTTAGTTCTAGGGGAAGTTTACTTACTAACTATGCGAACTGCAGTATAGCACTCTGTTGCATTGTTTGTTTGGTTGGGTGTTGTCTTCCTGTACAGATGCAAGAATTTGATAAAATATATGGAGAGAGGGTGAGAATTCGCACATCGTTTTTCATCTTTTGACTAGCTTGTTACATGAATGTATTATTATATATTCTTTTGTTGCTGCTTTGTGTAATTAATTAACGTACGTATTTTGACATTTTGAAATTGTGTGAAACCTTGTTTTTTCGAAGTTGTATAGCTTGAGGTTTTCATATCTTGTGATTGCTCTTATTCAAGATGCACAACTTCTTCCTATTTAACAGCAACAAATTCTAACTTGCATAAAATAGAATATTGCTTAACTATAGTTTCTATTCGCTAAGCAAAACTTTGAGGTTTGATAGTAAAAATAAATAAGCAAGGGGAAATTGAAATTATTTTCAAAAGACTGACTGTGTAAAAATCATTTTTTTTCACTTTAAATCAAGAATACATTTAAAACAGATTCATGGATGAGTTTTTATATTTTCCAACGTGACTTTAACAAGATTCATCGAAATTGTGATGATTAGAAGTTGAAAATCAACTTTCAGAAATCAGAAACTATTTTGTTTAGGACTCCGGTGGCTGGAGCCCCAAGGGATACGATGAAGAACTCGGGCAAGCTGGTGATCGTAGGGCCACATGGACATTCACTGGCAAACAAAAGTTGAATCAATTTTTGTATTTCGACAGACTACTGCTCTGACCAGAGCTAAGGGATCTTTTGCCCTAACGAAACGGTTGTTTTAAAGCAGATGTCTTGACTCCAGGTTAAAGGTGGCTTGCTACATGACCCTCATCAGACCGATGCATGGTGTGGTTCAACAATGCTCCATCTCAAATGGAAAAGAATGGGGTGCGTGAGAGGCAGTGCCTGCGTCACTGTCACATTGCAAGAGCGATTTCCATGGCCAATTGCTTATTTTTTGGGGCTTATTACTCCACTTTGAGTGGTTATATGCCGCCTAATGACTTTATTTAGACAGTCGAGGTCTGATCCAAGATAGAGAGGCGATTCCGCTAATCTACCACGTCGGCCGTAGAACTGTGGATCTGCGCTGAGCGATTTCGGTTCAAAGGGACTGTGTTTGATTGGAACCGAAGATATTGGAAGCAGCAGGAAATAGTTGAAGTAGATTGGATTATCCTCTGGTCGAATTACATTGGGTTTAGGTATTAGCTAAGTAGGGACAGCAAAAAAAAAATATAAAATGTCAAAATATTTAAAAACCCAAAGTAAAAAAACTATAAAATAAAATAGAAAAATAAGAATCACAAAATCATGCTTTATTGTTCTAGTTCTTAAGTAGCTGAAAGAAGTTTTAAGTAGTTTTAATTAAGTATGTAAGTTTTATTTAAAATTTAAAAAAAATGATACAGAATCAAGCTTTATATAATTCTTTCTTGGTAAAAAAAACCATACTGAATTCTACTTGTACATTAGTTTGTAGACCAAACGGCATTAGTTTTAAGATATTATTAAGCATAACTTAGAGCGCCAGCCTAGGGCCAGTAACCTTGATGTAAGTTATTGATAATGTGGCTAGTTTTTCATGAATTTTTAACTAGCCTTAATATAAATTTGCTCGTACAATAGTCGTACAATAGTTGATTTTTCTTTAACGCAGACAGGACATTTAACTATTTTTGATTAAAATATTTAAACGTTTTATTTATAACTACCAATTCTGAAATTATTACTGTATTCTTTATTTACTAATTTATATTCACTTTACTTGATTTCCTCATCAAATTATCTATTATTTCTTTAATAATAGTCAAATAATTTTTTATACAAATGCATTTAACATTTCAAAATGTTGCTTTAAAACTCCATAAAAATAAATATTCACGTTAATAATGAAACGAAAAAAAAAATAAATCAATATACCCAATACCTACATATGTACCTACTTCCTACTTACAATGAATCACGTAAACAACACAAATCGACCACCCTAAAAATTGATAAATTATATCATGATATAGGCAATATTTAGCAAAAACCCATAAACATAAAATTTTGAATTATGTTGACACTCTAAATGCCACACAGCACAACACCAACAACAAAATACAAAACAAAACAACACAACACGAATATTCTCTTAATGGTTTATTACCAATAATTTTTCTATTGTCAGGTTTATAGAAATAGAGGTATCTGAAAGATTTATCCTGTGATGACCATAATAAAAAAAAAAAACAACGACACTTACAAAAATGCTCATGGGTGGATGGTTTTAAAGAGCTTTTCGTAACCGCTGGCAAAGGTCGTTATTTTAAATTTAAAAATTAATGGACTTTTAAGATTTTTTTTTTTTGTTGTTGTTGGGATATCATGAACATTTTTTTGCTGTTTTATTGGGAAATGCCTGTCAAGCCATTTTGGAAATATTAATATTAATGATGTTAAATATTTTGTTGTGAGTCCTTAGTTAAAATTATTAAAAACCATTTAAATTTAATTGAAAACTTCTTCCTGCTGTCAATGAGATAAGGTTATACTTCGATTTGTTTTTAATTAAATTTCGATGCCATAATAATAACATGCCCCTGAAATACATATTCATTAAATTTACATCACAATCCAGCTAACGGTGCATCGAACCAAACAAGGTATGTATGAATGACAATTTCATTCCTTCGGGGTATTTTATAGCCAACAAAAACACAATAACAACAACAAAAACTCGTTCAAACAATTGAAAAAAAAAAACGAAAGACCGAATGGACCATCCTTGGTTTTTTTTTTTTTGCATCCTTTACAATGATTGTTGTTTACCACTTCATAAGCACAATTCAACGAAAAACAAGAAATGCGAAAACAACAACCAAAACAAACAGACTACAAAACAAACTCTGAAAATACTCATTTATTTATTCACTTGGAAAAATATTGGAAGTCATTTTAATTGGAATTTTCATTTTTCATGCTAGATTTGCAATTGAAATGCGTGCGTATCCGCTTCCCATTGCTTTTTGGAGTATCTATACATTCAGTATAGATATCGCGCTTTCCATTTGAATTTGTATTTCTTTTTTTTTTATTATTATTATTTTTTAAAGGGTAATTAGAAAAATATTCATATTTTTTTTAAAGTTTAATTAGAACATTCGAAATATGTAAATAGTATAATAACAGAAAATTTAATAATAAATAAATAAATGAAATAATATAATATAAAATAAAATAAAATAAAATAAAATAAAATAAAATAAAATAAAATAAAATAAAATAAAATAAAATAAAATAAAATAAAATAAAATAAAATAAAATATAATAAAATAAAATAAAATAAAATAAAATAAAATAAAATAAAATAAAATAAAATAAAATAAAATAAAATAAAATAAAATAAAATAAAATAAAATAAAATAAAATAAAATAAAATAAAATAAAATAAAATAAAATAAAATAAAATAAAATAAAATAAAATAAAATAAAATAAAATAAAATAAAATAAAATAAAATAAAATAAAATAAAATAAAATAAAATAAAATAAAATAAAATAAAATAAAATAAAGTAAAATAAATAAAATAAAATAAAATAAAATAAAATAAAATAAAATAAAATAAATAAAATAAAATAAAATAAAATAAAATAAAATAAAATAAAATAAAATAAAATAAAATAAAATAAAATAAAATAAAATAAAATAAAATAAAATTAAATAAAATAAAATAAAATAAAATAAATAAAATAAAATAAAATAAAATAAAATAAAATAAAATAAAATAAAATAAAATAAAATAAAATAAAATAAAATAAAATAAAATAAAATAAAATAAAATAAAATAAAATAAAATAAAATAAAATAAAATAAAATAAAATAAAATAAAATAAAATAAAATAAAATAAAATAAAATAAAATAAAATAAAATAAAATAAAATAAAATAAAATAAAATAAAATAAAATAAAATAAAATAAAATAAAATAAAATAAAATAAAATAAAATAAAATAAAATAAAATAAAATAAAATAAAATAAATAAATAATTTAAATAGGTAAATAAATATAAAAAAGGAAAACAAATAAAAAAATTTTAATAAATCCTCTGTTGAATTCACTATCACCCTGTATATAGGAAAGTAGAATATTGGCCCAGTCCATATACCTATATATACCTATAAAGCTTTATATTTGCGCGTGAATGGAAATGCCAATATAAGCCCAAGCTATTTATTTGTTTTCAATTGCTTTAACAATTTTTTTTTTTTTTTTTTTATTTCTGTTGTTAATATAAATTTTCATTTTGAATGCAAATAAAAGTGGAAAATTCCTATGCTACATGGACAATTGTCAATGATGATGGGGTACTGCTGCGGCGGGCGAAGCGACGGTTGTATCGGGTGGTGGATGCAGCATACTGTGCTGTGACGGTATGGTATAATTTTCTCTGACGCTAACATTTGTTGTTAGCCTTGTTGACCCTTGGCAGCTTGCTTTAATTGGTTGGTATTCATTTTTAACAACAACTCATTTACAATTGGCAGCATCTATGTCAATACGCATTCTGCAGTTCATTTAGCACGTTTATTTTGTGTTTATATTTTAAACCGTTTTGATATGCGATGTCGGTGGAACGTGATTATTTTTTTTTTTTTTATTAATAAAATATTTTCTAATCATGTTTATAAAAAAATGTCTTATGATTTTCAGCTTTTTAGTTGGTTATGAAAATTTATAGATGAATTCTGTTTATGGAAAAGAATCGATTAGATTCATGAAAAACCATCACCTACATCTACAAAAATAACGCACCTTTTGAAGTTCTTAAAATTTCAACTTACCCACCATTAAGGTAGAAATCATGCATTCAAATTTAATCCTAATTCTTCTTTCCTTTTAACACGAAATCGATATAATATCCTTTTGACAAAAAACAGAAAAAAAAAAACTTTTTAATAGAAAATTATTCCACACAAAGCACCTCCCACAAATTTATTCAGGATGGATTTCTTTTACAATATTTTTTTTATGAGCCATAATATATTTTTTATGACATGAAGCGGGTTTGACGGCATTAAAATAAAATAAAAAGAAAAAAAGAAAAACAACAACAAATTTTGACTAACATTCTCTCACTTTTTATGAACTAGATCGTATATCAATGACGTTGAAAGGTGACTTATAATTGGATTTCAACTCACATCCTTTAGTATAATATCCACTGCAAGAACCTCTCGCAAACCTGCAACCCTTGGGATTTTCTTTTTCTTAAATTACAAAAAATTGACGAGCTTATTTACGACAAAAAAAAAATTCCTTAAGGAACTTGTATAGATATTTATATATTTATGTTTGTAAAAAAAAACATAATCCTTTCGTCTTCTGGTTTTATATAGAAAACAAACAAAACAACAAAAAAAAAAAGAAATTAAGACCAAAACGCAACGAAGAAGCAAAACTGTGCGGTTACGGTAGGGATAATAAGAACAAAAAAGTGTTATACAAAAAAAAAAAAACAGCAGAAAACCCACATTTTCACCGAGAAAAGCCAACCCAACCTTTTTATTTTTAATTAAATATCATTTGAAATGCAAAATCCGGGAAAAAAGTGTGAAAATTTAACGTTTAGAAGGATTAACCGCAAAACACAATCCTCTGCTGGACAGTTTGTGGTGAGCCACCTTTAATGGTGAATGCTTTCATTGGCTTGTACATTTTTTTTTTTGTAAGCAGATGTGTTTTTTTTTTTTGTTATTTGAAGTCTTTTCGATTTTGATTTATTTTTTTTTTGTTGTTTAATCCTTTTTAACAGGATTTACGTTTGGCTTTCAATTAAGTTAAAAAAAAACCGATTCATTTGATTGAGCTAGTTTATTATAATTTATTTATTTAAGCAAAAATAAATAAAAACCATTTAAATATGTACATACTTTAAAAGCTAATAACTAATAACCATTGTAAAAAATTTAATTGAATTTTATATTTATGTGGTGTTTTTTTAGTAATTAAAAGTAAAATTTTGGCTTCATTTTTCTGTTGAAATTCAAACAATCGTTTAATTCAGCCTAGTGTGAATGTCATAATTATATACTCATAAGGGTGTGTCAAATTCCTACATCTTTTAATTATTAAAGTGACACACATTACTCATGCTCATGTACAATGTTGATTTTATGATGATTGATAAATGTAAACAAATACCACGGGCATCAGAATTCTCTAAAAACAATATAAAAGTTAATGGACAGAAAAGAGAGTTTCAGTGAAAACCGTAGGTTAGGTTAGGGTACAGTGGCGGTCAGCAGGACTGACCCACTTAGACCATAGTAAGAATGGTCCATTGTGATACCACAAGGATCAGTAAGATATCCTCCTTTACTCGTTAAACCATTTTGAGCTTTTTACGAAGCGTGCGATGCTACTAATTTTAGAATTTGCTAGATCACTGTGATCGTTATAAAAGAATTCTCCTAATTGGAGTCTGCGTCTATGGGACAGAGCTGGGCACGTACAGAGAAGGTGTGGAATTGTTTCCTCCTCCTCCTCATCCATGCAACTTCTGCAGAAGTCGTTAGCATGCACACAGGTAGTGATATCATTCCACCTAAGGTTTGTTCTCTCTTTAACATATTGCGTTAGCATGAGTTTGTATGTAGCGATGGGTATTCCTATGTCAGCTCTGTGTGCTGAGAAAGGTATTTTATTTTTATTTGAGTAGTCAAGGGAACACATTTTTTTCAGATTTACTTTTGTGTTTTCTGAAGAACTATATCTTTGTTAAATATATATTATATTTCTAATATTGATTTTTTTTTAAATATTTTTTGAGAAAGAAAAAGCCAATAATTTTAAAATTAAAAAAAAATAATTTTGAGAATTTTTTGCACCCATTCTTTTTTGAAAAGTTACTTTTCTATTTTAATTGTAATAAATATGAAAGTTTTAGTCGACAAAAATTGTCCTTTTCGTTATATCTTTTGATGATAACAAAAAAGCATTGGTGATCGATATTTGCAATTTAGAAAACTAAAAATATAATCTTAAGATTTTTTTTTTCTTTCAGTTCATTAAGACAATTTTTAACAAAGTTATGGCTGAGTTCATAAATGTAAAAATGCTGCATTCATGAAAGATTTGCGTTCATAAATGTAAATACACTGCATTATCTTTGCATCACACCAGTCGGTAACTGTGTTCATGGCATGGCATGTGCATTCAATGTTGCAATTATGAACTCAGCCTATAGCTCTTCAAAGTACATGGTGGCTCTTCAAAGTACATGGTGGCGTCGAATGCGAGAAGAACAGTTATTCAAACAATCAAGGTAGCGGAGCACGAATTTGAAGTGGTGCAATCCTTTATTACCTAGCAGCCGATAATAATATAGAAAAAGAACTACGAAGGCTGCTGCTCAGTTCCAAGAGAGCCTACTATAGTCTGTCAAAGCTCTTCAAATCCAGAAATCTCACCATTACTTCAAAACTGCTGCTGTACAGGACCATGGTCCTTCCAGTACTCACGTATGGATCCGAGACTTTGGTGCTTAGCAAAAGACACTCCGACCTCTTAGCCGCGTTCGAGAGAAAAGTCTTAAGGAGAATTGTTGGCCCCATATGTGAGGAAGGACGATTCCGGAGACGGTGCAATCATGAATTGTACTCACTATACCTTGAAGCAGACATAGTGACAAAAATTAAGCTCGGTAGACTCCAGTTGGCAGGGCACCTAGCTCGCATGAGTGAAGAGGAACCGGCTCGGAAAGTCCTTTGTGGTACATTCTATGGTAGACGGCAGCGCTGGATAGATGGCGTAGACCAAGAAGCCCGAAGCCTTGGGGTGCATTGCCTTGTAGCAAATGTATACAACTACATTTTATCAATAAGATTTTTCAACTACTTATTTTATGTGCCTAATTTAATTTTCTTTCCGTTTTTTTTTTAATTCTTAAAACCTCTACAAAAAAAAACATGAACATCCGAAAGAAGATAAAAAATACAATTTACAAAAATAATGGAATCGACAATCAAACATTCTATTACCACTTATTCCAAACAACAAATGTGGGTATTTCAAATGCCTTTAAATGCTCTTTCATTTTTAAAACTAAACTATACCCTACTACATATTGGTCAATATTTTCAAAATAGCTTTCCCGGAAGCGAAACATATATTTAAACAATTAATTTTACACACATCGATTACACTTTAAATTTGTTGTTACAACAATTTCAATATCCCTAAGTTTTTGTTAGTCAAACCACGTATCGATTTATAGAGATACTTAATACGATAAACGTTTACGTGTGCCTTTCTAATTTTGAAATTGTTTTCGAATTTAATATACTCTTCAATATATGTACATATGTATAGTACCTATACCTAATCTAGTTGTTAATGTTATTGATGCGATACATAACCCTTTAAAATCTGCTTAAGCCCACCTACAGAAGAAAGTATAGTTTGATTTCAAAAAAGCACTTTAATGGCTCAAAAATCATTCTTAGTATGATATTAAAATTTTTAAGATGAGAATGTATTTTTTATTATATTAAGTAAAATGAAGTATTTTCTTATAAAAAGAGAGAAGATACCTTGCAAGTTTGCTTTGCGTATATAAAACACCATCACTGTAACATACAGTGTCAAGCTGTTGATGGTACCTTTCCTCCATTTTCACTTAATTTAGATGTCTAAGGATACGAAACACGTTCCCATAGAAATATTTTATAATTTTCATAACGATCAAATAATTGAGGATATTTATGTTCATTTTACGTTGATTTTTGAACACGTTTTATGCGGAATCTGATAAAATATTCCGGAGGGTAATTTTGTACAGCATTCAAAGCTCATTTATGTTTTCAATTTTGTTTGAAATTTTAAAATATTTCCTGTTTTTTTTAGTCCGAACACATTGTAAGTTTTCGGATTAGTAATTAAATTTAAAAAATTGTTTCGTCGAGGTAAATTATTATGAGTTAGATAAATTTATTTTAAGCATACACATCTATTTATTATAAATCACTTGAAGCAATTAATTTTCAATTCCATCAAAAACGCAACTTTATTACACAAAAAAAACCTTCATCAAAATTTTACTCAAATCCCCGAAAACAAAGAAAAAAAATATTTCTCAAGGTCTTATTTAATGAGAGACTCTTCAACAGGCCATCACAGAATAAGAAAATTTAAAAAGACATCAAAACTTTTTAACAAACCAAACACGACGAAGACAAATGGCCGAACTCAATGTTCTTTTTTTTTTTGTTGTGCTGTTGTTGTTGTTTTATTTGAAAACAAAAAATAAACCAGGAACCCCTGTTAACGAAAGAATTTTTCGGGACTTTAATTTTTGCCTGTCTGTTATCATCATCCTCGAATACTTGCAAAGATATAGATAATTCTTTTGGGAAATTTAACCGTTTTGCTTGAATTCAAAAACAATAAACATTCACTTTTGGACAAAGAAAAAAAAATGTCAAAAACAAAGATGAATTCATTTCCGGTTTGGTTTTAAAACAGAATCAAGCAATAAATCAAAAGCATAATAATTGTGACACAGCTTATTTTTGGACAGAGGATAGGGGTTTGATTATTTTTCAATGATAAAATTAATATTCGCGACATGAGTTGGGTCATTTTTGGGAGAAATTTTTGTTGTTGAAGTCCAGGGATATGCTCTCTTGTCTACCTTTTTGTCCTTTTTTTAAATTAGGGTTTCATTAGCATCAATGGGGATGATTATGCTTGTGCCACAAAAAATTAAGATGTTGCGTATAAAATGGGTTGTCGAAATGTTCTTTCTTCGACATTTTCTCAGATTTGCAATTCATTTTGTTTTTTTTCTAATAAATCCGACTAATTTCAGTTGGGATACATTTACGTCATCAACAATTTCTCAAAATTTAATTCAACCCTGTATATTTTTCAAAAAAGGATTAAACTTTTTTTTAACCCTACAAAGTGTTGAATTTACGCCAAGTCAAACTCACTTCAACAACTATTAAACAACAAGAAATTTTCAGGAAAAAGCCCACTAGCACTAGCACCAAAAGCATACTTTTTGAAATTATATTATAAAGATCGCACTCAAAAAAAAAAAAAAATGCAGTTTACCAAAAATACTTTTTGTACTATTCTAACCAATTTGTATATTAAGTTCTTTCTACATAAAGGAGAAAGGAGCCAACTATAGTATCCTTATGTAAAAAAAAAAAGTACAACAGTAATTACATTAGAGTTTGGCAGACTTGAAACTATATCTACAAGCAACAACGCCAATGGGCAATCTAAAGTTTTTAGATGTTTACTATTGTGCTATTCTTTGTGCGGTAGGACTACCCTTGTCCGTTGTTAAAAAACATAAAATAAAAGCACTAACATCAAAAAATTTATATATAAAAAGCGAGAGAGAGCAAGTAATAATACTGGGCGAAAATAAAATGTTATACAATAAAACTATTTTTATTTTTTGTATATTTTTTTTGGAATTTCCACCTCTTCATTGTATGAGTGTGAATGTTTCTAAGTTGCCATTGGGATACCAACGATGCCATGAAGTTATACTTTATACAGTCTACACTGCAGTATTTTTTTTTTTGTTTGTCTCTCTTTGTATCTAACTACTTTTGTAAATATACTTTAAAATGTTCACTTGCGGGTTTATTTTGATATTTTTTTTATGTTAGGTCCTTGTGGAAAACTATACTCATTCTTTTTATTTTTAACTATATTTTGCGTTTGTATACTAACGCTGTTGTAAGTTAAAATGCAAAATTTGAATGGTGATAGGAAACATAGCTAGTTTTCGCATGAGAAATTTATTCTGAAACAATCTGCAAATATGCAAAGTATATATAAAGAAGTTGACTTTCGTATTGTCAAACAAACATTAAATAAGTATTATACATGAAAGATGAACAAAGAGTTATTATTTAAGTTTAAAGAATCAGAGAATTCACTCAATAAGTTGAAAACAACTTCCTTTATTTTAAGGAATCTTATTTTTTCCCTTTTTTTATTTTCGACTGCCTATTTAACTAAATTTAAACTAAAAATTTGATTTCCTCATGTCGATATTTTGAAAATTTATACCTGCATTTCGAAGAAGTGGAGAAATCTACAATTTCAAATTATATCAACCTCATGAGAAGTTAACAGATCAAAAGTCGATATTTCTTTATTAAGAAATCGATGACTTTCGATAATCGATATTATAAAAATCGGTGTTGTATTATTCGATATTTTAATTACTTAGTTTTTAGTTATCGAGATATGAACGTTCAAAAGATAAAAAAAAAAGTTGTATGCAAAAATAATAAATTTTTTTTTTAAGTTGTTTAATTCACTATAGCGGCAACCCTGTAAGGGTTTATAAATTGTCTTCGCCATCTTTGTATTAAAAAAAATTATATTTTACTGAACAAGTTATATACATACGATTTTCGCTAATCCCCAAAAAAAAGTTTTAAGTACATTTTATATGTATTTTGTATTAAATATGTGAAATTTCAGCTTTTAAGCTCAACTGGGACTGGGAGCTCAACGAGCTTAAAGTTTTTGCTTTTATAACTCAAGTTACTTATAACTTCTAATTAATGTTTTTTAATGTTTTTTTTTTTCAATTTATTAAGTGAAGTTGGTTGTGATCATATTTAGTCATTATAACCACAACAACAACTTTTTAAAAACAACCGTTACTTATGTGTTGTTTTTGTTCAGTGGATTTTGTTTATTTGAACTCGCAATAACGTGATTTATTGCTTATAGAGCTATTAATAAAAAGTAAAATAAAGAAGGCGGTCAGCCATCAGCCGAATAGGGGGAATAACATGTAGCATACGAAAACATGCACGTGCCGTAACTTTTCGGGACTGGTGGAAGTGTGATCATAGCCTCTTTGCGGCGCCCGCTAGAAACAATCCTCTAAAAGGTTTGGCTAATATGATCAGGCTAGTTCCACAGGTTGGCAACAGGTTGATTCCCTGCTTCGTAAAATTAAAAGAATTACGAGACCAACAACAAGCCTCGGAGACGGACTGATAAGAAGGAAGCCAGGGCCGGACCCCGGTTGTCGAGCCGATGATGATGATGATGAAATTAAAGAAAAAAACTATATTGCTTTTAAATCAATGAAAAATGAGTTATTCAACGCGAAAGAAAGATGAAATTTATTTACTTGGTTGTCGAACCTTGAGACACTATCACGTTTACGTTTTTATACAAATTTACAGATTTCTCTTGACTATGGTTTAAATGATCTTTTTTTTTAAAAATTTGATATTTCAGCGCTGTTGAGCGCCCCCTTCCCGTCATTTAGAAGAGCTAAAATTTTCAGGATATACCTATTAGTTTGGGTACCTACTAGTTACAAAAAAATTGATCGGGACCTATATATATTTTTTTCTGAAATATAAAAATAATGCAGATACACCCTACTGAAAATAAGGCTTTACCATTGTGCTTTGTATTTGCATACATAATAAATTGTACTTACCATCAGTATGATTGATCAATCGAAATTAATCAGTAAAAACTCATCTCTGTGTTACCCAATTTTATCACCACATTTTTCATATTTTATGTAGGAACCTACCTGTAGATGCTTATAAAGTTATCTTAAAAATGCACATGACAGAACTTTTGCATTATTGCTTAACACTTCACTTCGATAATCCTTTTTAAATATAAAAAATATTCTCTTAATACTTCCACCAACAATCCTCAAACATTTTTATTTTTTCCACTAAAAAAAGACTTCAGAAAAAAAACTGCATCACTGGTTTACTTTTTGTTTTGTTTTGATTATTTTAGTATCTACGCGAATTTCATGTTAAAAAATTAACTACGCCCTCTCCATGAACTAAAGTTTTTGCTTAGTTTCTTTTATGTATTTAATTTGATAATTTTGTTGTTTGAACTTACCACGTCTGCGTGCTTACCAAGTTAGTGTTAAGAATCAAGAATGAACATGTTTACAAATAAGAGAAGACCGTGGGGACTTGACCATAGACAAATAATGTCATTTTGGTTTGCCTACACAAGGCAGTGGTGAATTTGCACTAGGCTACGGGTTTTAACCAGTTCTACACACACTAGTGCAAATTCATGAATCCACCACAATTCATGAACAAAATGGCGGAAAATACATGAATTTCGTGGGTTTGTTCAAAAAGTACTCACGAGTACTCACTCCGTCTTATTTAATTTGTCTATGATCTTGAGAGATTTTTGTTTTGACTGTCATCTTATTTTTTATTTAGACAGAGAGACAAATTGCGAAACGATACTTTATTGTTTAGCTTCGAATTTTTTGTAGGTATTCAGCGAAAGGTAAATATGGAGTTCGTGCGTCAGCTGAAAGTTTTTTCGGAATTGAGATTTTGATCAGAGCTCAGTTCAGAAAAATATTAATTTTCTGAATAAAAATGTTTTGAGTTTTCTATTGGTTTTTTTAGGCACACCATTTCTCTTCTCCCAACCATTTTTTCCCCCATTTTTATATTTGAAAAAAAAATTATTGTACTAAACTGCTCATACAATAGTTTAATTGATCATTCGAATAGGTACCATTTTATGCACATTTCAGAAAAAACTGCTTCACTAGAGAAAACCCCACTAATTTCAAATATGACCTTGAACCTTGAACTACTTTATTCACCTTACGTTGTAGGTATTATTTCCTTTTCTCTTGATCCTGACGTGCAGGTATTTTATTGATCAGTTAGTTAAATGAAAAATTTTTGTTTTGATTGTAATTTCTTAGATAGAGACAAATTATGTACAAAACGATAAGAAATATAAACTTGAAGTTGATTATGGACTTAGGATTTTGATGAAAGCACATTTCAGAAAATATTTTTTTTTTTAATTTCTAGTTAACCATATTTATTTTTTTCTGAGATTTTGAACATCCTTTTTATGTATTTTTCATGGATCACTGGCAAAATAAGAATAAAATCCGATTTAACTTCATAAGTTTTTTTTTTGTACTTTTGAGTTCACATTAATTTGACCACTCAGAATTTTGTCATACACAATTTTAAAAAACAGTACTATAACCCGCTCTCGTATCCTATTGGTTTTGATAGACTTGAAGTTGCTTACCGACTTAGGATTTTGATGAAAGCACATTTCAGAAAATAATTTTTGTTTTGTTTCAAGTAAACCACATATTTTTCTAGGATTTTGCATATTTAGTTTTCATGAATCACATAAGTATTTTTTTTTTTTAGAATTTTTCAGTCACCATTTCTTGTCTGGCCCAATTTAACTGGTTCTAATAATTTTATTGGCTTGATTATATTTTTTGTTTGTGTGTTCATGATCCAAACCATGTTTTTTTCACTTCATCAAATAAATCGAATCATCCAAACAGCATCATCTAAGTTCAGACAAAGATCTAGTCTACTTCTTGTCATCATCACTCAATATATTTTTATTATTCTTCAAATGGCAAAAATACTAAATGGTTTATTATGAAAATGTTATGCGTTGCGATGTCGTCATTTGATTGAACCGAAAAAACGTGATCTGGAACTGAGAAAAAAAAAATTCGAACGATTATTATATGTACACTATACGAGTATAGCTCTCGCGTGTGAACATAGATTTCAGTGTTGTTTCCTTATTTTCTATAGATATTTAATATTATAGACTTTTTGTTTATTTTTCTACAATAAAATACAAAACAAGAGCCTAAGCACGTTCAGGTTATGGTTATATTGTATATGACAGCTTTCATCCAAGAGTTCAAAGGAGGTATACCAAACATACATCTATATAGTATAAAAAGACAATATTCCCCATCATAGCTGTCATCCGTAGAGAAAACAGAGATACGCCTTCGGTTTTATTACTCTGATGATGGTGGAATATAGAATAAACACAAATGTTGAAAATCTCTGTTGTGCGGGAGATTGGAATGAATGTGGATACGGATAGTATAGGGTATGCGATGACGACAACGACAACGACGACGAGTTGAGTATAGTATAGAAAATAAGCAAACACGTTTATGCTACATAAATATTGATAACTTCATCATAAATGGTCATAACTTTTGTACTTATTCTATCATTTGAAAATATTTTATAGAAAAATAAGTAAACACGTTATATGTAATACTGTTTCTTCTTGTTCTGTGGCTGTGAGTTAGTCTGAACTTATGTCCTTTGCCATAGAGGCTATTGGATGTTATAAGAGTACATTCAGGGTTAGATATTGTATAGCTTATGTGGAGAGACATTAAATGGTGTTTTGATATTTATACAAGATTTTTTTTTATAGATACGCTACTTCTACCTATATAGAGGTACATATAAGGATTCAATATTTGGAATGGACTCTTGATGTTTCAAATTTTTTTTTTCGACTTTATCCAACTCTTCAATTGCATTTTCAAAATGAATAAGGTTACCTGTCATTCTGTCAAAATGTTATCAAAAATTGAAGTGTGAATTTCTTTAATGGACTCAATTTCCATTAGATTGGTCATGCAAGGTAACACAAATATCACTTAATATCTATTTTAAAATTATGCAACTATTGCATTTTTCATTATACCTATCGCATCCTTTAAGTTCAATGCATTAAAAATTCCTTCCATTAACAACATCCCATCAGAGAGAGTTAGTATCTGAAAGTGTGTGTAAGAGATATATGTACCATGTATAGACTAAATTGTGAGATATAAAAGGCCATGGAGTTGAAAACCGAGAATTATTCCGTATCCGGATATACATACCTCTATAAGTAAGATACACTGAAATTTAACAGCTCCTCTTTATTTCACACAGTTAGCTACATGTATCTGTATTATTCAATATACAAAAACACACAACACAGCATCTATTCTATGTACAAATCGAGATGAAAATTCAACTAAATTCATTGTTAGTTGGTCTGGATTGGGATTGGGATGCTGCTGGATTTTACACCAACATGCAGGGCTTCAACTGTGAGATGTACAACCAATGACTGAGCAAAATGTAATCAAGTAGAAAAGCTACCGATTCATGAATATCAAGGGCCAATTTGAAATTGCATGTTGAGGGAACGTATAATAAGTTAGGCAGCAACCATACTACATAACCGATCTCGATCCTGATTCCTGTACTATTCCCACAGTTAGCTATCCATCTTTCTATATTGTGGGATGTATCTCATGTTTAAGCTCTATAAGGTAAGCCATATATTTATTATATTGCAGCTTGTTTCGATACTTACACATATATCTAGTACCTACTCAGTCATTGGATTCAGGATTTTGTACAATTTGTGTATATTTTGGCATAATATACATTCTTTTGGCGGTTTGAAAACTGGGACCTTGCTGTCGATGTATTTCTTGCTCTGATAATGGATTCATCATTCAATTATCATTTTTCCTCGTTTTGTGTTTTTTTTTTTTTTTTGTTAATTTTTTTTTGTCTTGTGAATTTCATTGTGAACAGAAAGGATGCACAGACCAGCATGAGATATAAAATCATGAATTTAATTTGCACAAGTGGAATTTCAATTGAAAATTAATTAGTTTCGAAGAGGGCTGCAAGCAGTCATATTTAAACTTTGCATGTCGATTAACGATACGCTTGGGACGAGCAACGACAGACGGAGATGTAACTACAGAGGGGATCGAACAGACCAGGATAGTAATATGGAATTTTAAGAGAGCTATGAATATTTTGTGATGTAGCATAATATAGACATCAAAAAGTCCTTTGTTGCAAGAGGAGATAGCTTAAAATTGTAACTTATTGCTTGAAGGGTGAGTTTTTTTTTTGGCTTAAAAATCATCCACTTACAGGAATTAATTCGTTTTCTTTTAATGTGTCTATATAGTCCAGAAAATTGTAAGTTATTTTTGGAGAAGACATTTTTTGAATAAGTTTTTGAACACAAATATTTTGTTCTTTTTTGATTAGAAGGGTTGATTTTAAGAGAGTATTTGGGTTTCTTAATTTCTTTAACGCCAATAGTCAGCCCACGTTTTAGAAATACATAAATCGAAATCTTAGAACAAAAGTATCCCAAAAATTTAGTTCTTTTGTTTCTAACTTTCTATACGTCGCAAAACAAATAAAACAATAAAAAAAATTCCAGCATGCATAGCATACTACTTCCCCGTTTTGTTTTTACTTTTAAGCGTTCACATCTCATTTTTTAAATAGCGTTCACATCTCATTTTTTTAAATATTCAAAAAAGTATGGGTGAAAGAGGTCAACCCTTAGGTACCCCATTTTTGATATTTAAATGTTTTTATCATGAGTTTTCTATTGAAAATCTTTTCAAGCCCTCAACCACCCTCCCCCCTTTGCCAATAGCAAGCAATCAATTGAAATTAAATTAAAATTTTCAATACTCGACCCTTTGTTTAAATCCAAGTTTTTGACCATAAACCTCTTGGTATTTTTTTAGCAGTGTTGATACACATCTTGATTTTAAGAGTGGACTTGATTTTTTGTTTCTTAAACACGATCACTTAGATTCATGTTGCTTTTGTAAATATGAAATTTTTAAACTCACCCTTCAGAAAGACAAAAATCAAAAACTAGTTTTTGTTATATTCTCTAAGTTTCTACGTAAAAAAAAAACAAAAAAAGCAATAAAAAATTTAAGCATTCATACTACTTCCCGTTTTGTTTTTACTTTTAAGTGTTAACATCTCATGTTGCGATGCTAATCATTTTATTAAATATTCAAAAAAAGTATCGGTGAAAGAGGTCAACCTTGAGGTACCCTATTTTTCATATTTAAATATTTTTATCATGAGTTTTCTATTGGAAAATCTTGTCAAGCTTTTTTCCCCCAAAATTTGGGTCATAAATAACAAGTTGACTGTTTTCCTAGATCTTCCAGTTAATAATAAATAATCATAAAAAAGAAAAAACACACACAAAATACACGTACAACATCTTGCATTCTATTCGAAAATTGATTAAAAGTCAAGATAATTTTGAAACATGGCCTATGTCAAATGAACGTGACCTCTGGGGACGATAATTCAAACAACAAGCCCATAGCAAGCAGTCAATTGAATCCATGTAGCAGAATATCCTGATTAATTTGAGCTTTGCTTGTATACATATATATATATATTTTTTTTTTTATTATTATTTTCTTTATTTTGCCATCCTCAACTTCAAATACAAAAGGACCATCCCTCTCTGTGTTTGGAGCGAAGATGGATCTATTGAAGTCAGTTGATGTCCTGCGTTCTATCTGTTAACAAGATTAAAACAGTTCAAACACAAATCAACTGTGAATGCTTATAAATCATATTCCTTAAGCTCTGAGATTTGAAATGCCGAAAATAGATGGAGGGGGAAAGTAGTTATTTGGTTGTTGTTTTGCAAATTGAGGAAGAGCAGTAGGGCAATAACGATGACGATTGGTCTTGTAATCGAAATAACATAAATCAAAGTCCAAGTCGTGTGGCAGTGCCGTCTGCTTGAGCAAACCCATCGCCGCCGGATAAAGGAAATATGTGTATCCGTCCGTGTGTCGTAACAGACAAAATGCTAAGAGATTTGAGTGTTTCACAATTATTTTTGTTCGGTTCCTATATGGGAATTTGTATATATGCTATGCGGGCATATAGATAGATGCTCGTTCAATGACGTTACACATTAAGTTGCAGCAAAGACAATGGATCATTAATTTTCTGGCAATTACAGACTGATAACTGATTATATTGCCCCACCCTAACTAAGTAAAAATACACACAAAGGAATGAAAAGGATTCTTGGATGATAATAAATAAACGTATATGTAAAATGCATGTAAAAATCAATTTACAATTAGTAAATTTAGTAGGTTCATTTAAACTAGGATTGGTCTTAGAATCTTCTGTCTAATAAAGCTATGAATAAAAAATGTTTTGTGGTTAACTCGAAATGAAAACCCAAAATATAAAACTGTTATTTTAAAATCGTTTGACTCGCAATGCATTCGTTACCCTTTCGAAACTCTCACTCCTATCTTCGTATGATAGAGTCAACGGACTCCTGCCTTGTTCTCGCATGAAGTTCATCATTTGAGATGGCCAGAAAATCCTCAAGATGTTCCACTTGCAGCTTTCTAATGACAGCAGTTGTGACTTTCCAAGTGCTGCTCCTGTAAAGAACGCGGAATCAACATTAGAAAGGAACAGTTGTAGCTCATAGAGTTGTTTCTCCATATATTGGACAGCATACCAAACGCAGCTTTTGCTGCTAATGTTTAGTTCAGTTCCGCCGTCAGTAGAGAGTATACTTCCAAGATACTGAAAATTTTCAACCACCTCTACTGGTTTTCCAGAAATATCTACTTGATCTTTAGCCCGACCATTTCAGCTCCTCTCTCCACCCGTAAGATCCATGATTCTATGAGAGAACAAGCATACTTCGTCCGAGTAGTTAAGGTGTTTGATGTATGAGTCTACTGAATTCCTCCATTTCCATTCGACAAAGCTGCGTGCAGAACATCACTAATCACCAACAGGAACAATATTGGTGAAAGTATGTAGCCCTGTGTAACCCCACTTTGGATTTGGAATTCCTCTGTCAACCTTCCATTATGCAAAACGTGGGATGCCCCTCCTTCGCAGAGTAAGCCAGATAAATTCTCTATTGACACTGTCGAACGCTTTTTGGAATTCAATAAACAGCAGCTGAAGTTGTGAACGATATTCGACGCACAGTTCGATGATGATCCGTAAGGTGTTAATCTGATCCCCACAGGAAGATCCAGTGCGAAATTCAGCTTTTTCGGCGTCGAGTGTATTTTCGAGGTGTTCTTTCACTCGTTCCAGGACAATTCTTGCTATTACTTTGGTTACAGCAGAAAGCACGGAAATCCATCTCCATTTTTCGCACTGTGTAAGATCTTCTCCTTCGGGAGCTTTTCATTCTTGCGGTAAGTTCTAAATTTCTAAATCTCTCTCATTGTGTATTCGGGAAATTGTTACTTCAGGCAGGTCATTTTCCTTCGGGCTCACTTCGCTTTGATATGGCATCTTATTTATGTATGTTCATTAATGGAATCTTATTTTAAGCAAGAAAATCCTATTTATTTATTTAAATTAAACTTAATCAACTTTATAGTAATTTGAAACACACATAGTTTTCCAAAACAATCTTCCTCAAATGTTTCTGATATTGTCACTGTATCACCGGTACCATAAGTGTTCATCTTAATTTTCTTTATATTTCTGTTCACTTTCCAATTCTTCACTTTTCCTAGGATGAAGCATTAACGAAAACGAAGAAAAAAACACAGCTTCAAAACAAAAAAGTTAATTTACATTTGGATTTCGTTTTTTTTTTCGACTGCGGCTATACCAAACACCAAAGTGAAAACTTTTTCAATTTTCAGCGAGAAAAGTACTTACTTAAACTTCCTTCTTCGGTTTTGTGTGTTTGAATTTTTTGGGAAAACCTAGAGGTATTGGTTAAATGTCGAAACCGAGAAACATTTTCTTTTATCCAAAATACAAAAAAAAAAAAAAAAAAAAAAAAAACAACTGAAAGAAGGATTAATAGAGAATTGGGAAAATTGGAGAAAATGAAAGAAATTTACGGAAACGCTTTTGAAAAGTTAAACTTTAGCAAACAATGTAAATTGGAAGAAAATTGTATAAAATGCATATTTATATTGAAGTTAGTTTAACTTTCTCACAATAACAACAAAACAAAAAAAAAACTGAAAATATAAATAAAAAGAAATGCCATGAATATTGTAAGCGAAATAAAAAATTGTTTAAGTAAAAAATGAACAATCGAAATAAAACTGTAGTAAAAAAATTACTTTTCGACTTTTTTTTTTTTGTTGTTGCGGCGGAAAAATCACGTTTATATGAATTTTTATTCTTTGCCCTGTAGCTTAAACTGATAAAACATTGTTTCATGAATTCAGTTGAAAGTTTTTATACCTACCTTTTTATTTTTTTGTTTTTTAAGATTAAAAAAGAATTGAGAACAAAAGTTAGTTACTTTTGTTTGTATGGATTGTCCAAGATTATATTCAGTGAAAATAAAATAATTTCAGAAAGTTCTACTTGCAACCATTAAAATGAGAAACAAAAACTATGAAATCCACCAACCATATATTCCCTTATGAAAATATAAAATACTTACATATTATATTTCCATGTTCTTACATAAGAGATATGTTTAGGAACGAGCACAATAACTAAAGTACTCTGATGGCTCTTTGGCAACAAAAAAAAAGCAAAAAAGTAACAAGATACAAAGATACAAGAGTGTGTGCACACACCATCAAAAAAAAGGAAGCGATATTTTTTTTTCGTTGTAATATTCTGAGAATGCTTTCAATTTATGTAAGTGCATGTAATGGATAGAGTGACAAAAATTAGTTCTTCTGCTTTCATAATTTATTATATAACAAGGACGGGGCTATCATAAGGGACTTTACATAATAATTCAATTTAAATGAATGTTAAATATAGAAGTATACATTTTTATTATGTCATAGCATATGAGTTAACAAAAAGGGGATATTCATAACTACTATGAAATTAATAAAAGGAATTTAAAGAGCTCTGTTTTTCAAACTGGGAAAAAACAATTTTGAAGAAAATGATAGTCTCTTTAGGAAAATACAATAGGTGGACAGACCTGATGTGGGGAAGTGGGTTTATTAACTCTAGGTAGATAAGGAGGCTTTTCCACAAAAAGATCAGTCACTAGAGGCACGTCACAGAGAGGGGTTCCCTCACCACCTCTATGGTATTAGGTTGTAAATGACTTGCTGACATCTCTAGAAGGGGAGGGTACTGCAATAGCAGTATCAGGAAAGCACACCCAGATTCTCAAAGAACTGCACTAAACAAGCTACAAAAAGAATGGACAGTCCATTATAGGTTACGCGTAAATCCCCACAAAACAGAACCTGTCCTCTTTACAAGGAAATATAAAATTCCACAACTAATTCCCCCAACAATTAATGGTGTCCCACTTCCTTTTTCAACAACTCTAGTTATCCGAGGGGTATTGTTGGTTTCGGTAGCGGTGTTGAATTCAGCTACGAAGACCTTCCGCACTTCTAATTTCTAATTGCGCTACTGTCCTAGACCATATTCTGGATAATCAATAGTTCCCCGAGCAGTCACGATGCAGGTACCAGAATTCTAGATTTTAGATGAATCAATTACTGAACACCAAGTTGAGTTTCGACCACAAATTATAAGTCACTCTTCCCTCAAGATGATCTTGGGAGGGCGGAGAACCACTAAAAGATGATTCAGTACACTTTTATACGCATGGGTCGAAAACTCAAGATGAAGTTGATGGCCAACTTCGACCAACTTCAACTTAGTCTATCTTTCCGACTCCCTATAATCACTGTAGCGTGTTCCAAGCAAAAATTTTGGCAACTAAAGAAGCTTTGTCTTGGCAGAGAGCGTAATAGTCAAGCAGCTAATGGAATCTCTCGAATCTTCCAACTCCGTCACTGCTCAAAGCTGTTATTCCTCGCTAAAGGAGATATGCAATTTGAAATTCACTGTTGGAAAATAGAGACAGCCCAAAAAATTGCAAAGCTGATGAACTTGTAAGAAATGGAATTTTGATACCTATCTCACCTAACAAGAAACACATGGGCATACCGATCGCTTCGTGTAAACTCATACTAAAACAAGACTCTCTGGAGAGAACACACTAAAGATTGAAAAATTGAAAAAAAGAAATTTGGCAGTCACTTGACAATTAGCGATCTAAATGTTTGTTATCACTGAGTAGATCACATATTGGATCCGTAATAGGTAATACAACAGGACACTGCCTCATAAGTGAACAATTAAACAAAATTTGGCGTACCCTCAAACGACTTCTGTAGAAGGTGCATGGACGAAGAGGAGGAAGAAACAACAACACACTTCTTCTGCACCTGCCCTCTAATGTCACAGGGTTGCAGACTCCATTAGGAGACTCAAGCATCAAAAGTACCGAATGGTTTTCATAATGAGGATAATATCTTCATTCGTTTGGTGTGGTATCACAATGGACATAATGTTGGTCTGAGTGTGTCTGCCGTTTTCCTGACCTACCTAACCTAACCTATGTTTTATATATGTCTATACATATATTATAATCTATTTGCTCAAAGTGTTATACATACGTACTTTTTTTTCTTCAATATTTCATGTAAATTTTATTTTTCAAAAAATTGCATAGAATTTAAAAACAAACAATAATTGATTGCTGGAGAAAACATTTAATCGCGCTTTTTTTTTAGATAAGGAAGAAGAAAACATTTATTTTATTAAGGATTAAAGAAAAGCCTTTAGAATTATATTTTCAGATTATTTTTTATTGACGAGAATAAATCAAAAAGCTTTTTTTATAAATGAAATTCTAGCATTTTGCGTTTCATTAGTCTGAAAGTTTTCTTGCGTTTTCACACTACACACCATACAACTACATAATAGCACATTCGATTAAATATGAGCTCATTAAATAATGGATCGGTTTCAAATTATATATGTAACTATATAAACGTACAAATAATTTAATAAACGTCAGCTCTATATTTTAGTAAGTGCCAACTATTATGAGCTTCAAATTTATTTTTGTTTGTTTATTAATATTTTTACCCAAGCATCATAAATATTGTATCGCATTAACTTTACCATTAATCACTCAGTCATAATTGTTTTATTTTTCCATCAATCAATCAAAATTTGAGAAAATAATTTTTCTTCTAAAAGCAACCACACACACTTCCAATAACACCAACCCCCCCACCCCTCCAAACCTAACACAACTGTCACAATAATATTGTAATAATTATTTTTGTCCTAACAAAAAAAAAATATATATATTAAGCGAACTTAAGACATACATATACCTACTCCCATCTACGTATGATGGATATTAGGTATAGAGGGAAGGACTTTACTAAGAATATAATCGTTAGTTTGAATAACGATAAAAACATCATGCCCCTTTTTTTGACCAATACGTGACTAATAAACAACACAAATTTCACAGACGAACATTTAATTTAATTCGACTCGAAAGAAAAAAAATGTCTAAAGGAAAAGAAAAGGACATGTATGAAAGTATGTTAGTAAAAAAAAAAACAAAGATGAAATGGAAGGTTGACTTTTCGTAAAAACAAAACGAAAAACAACAACTTGTAACCATGACACGCACAGCAAACGCAATTAACACGAGAAGGTCAAGGTTTACTCAAGGATGTGTCTTAATTAATTTCGTTACCCCTAACAAGTAACAGTACAGGTTTCCAGGCTTTCTTTTATTCGACACACACAAAAAAAAAAAAAACAAACAACATACTTTGTCGTGACAGTGTTGCTCCGCTGCTTCAAACCACATACATACATATATATGTAGAAAGATATATTTTGTTTATATTTCATAGATAGCCTAAATAATAGAAATCATTTAACCACATCTAAGTTTTCCGGATGAACAAATGTGTGCAACAAATATTTATAATTCATTTGTTCTGTAAGTGTATATATTCAATTATTTAAGAGTAGTTGACTTTGACTGAAGGAGGATGTAGGCACATGAACATACATATAGGTAACTATTCTGTTAAAGTCAAATATAGAAAAATACTGTCCTGGTGGTGTGACATGAGCAGCTGCTTTTTCCGCAGTTATGCAACAAACTTTAATGAGTCTTAAGAAAATGAATAAAAAGATTAAAAGAAAACTCAATAATTAATGAGATAGAAAAGAGTTTGTTTTGCTAAAACGTGCCCAAGACACAAATTAAATACATTTACGCATAAAGTTTAGTGGGAATTAAGAGCAAAATCTTTGATTTAAAACAAAAATAGGCCCGAAACATTTAAATCACTGGGGCGTATACGCATTTTTATTTTTCGTATAATTTTTTTAATAACAGACCATGTTGATAGAGACTTCAAAACAGACAAAATTCGCCGCCAAACATCTCTAAGGGAGATGTCTGAACAGTTTGATATTCACCTCATATGGGTGCCAGGACATAGTGACATTCCGGGCAATTGTAGGGCAGAAACAACCAGAAACTCATGCTAAAGCAGGATGCTAACCAACCTCAGATGGACTGAGAGTAATACCTGCCTGGCAACCGAACAATTATAGCCTAGTTTAGACTTGAAACGTTCAAAGGGGTTGTTAAATTTAAATCGACTGCTTATTAGCTCCACCATAGGTGTTCTTACTGGACGCTGCTTAATAGGTAGACACACAATACGAATGGGGTTTTTTTCTGCAGGACGAAGAAGAAGAGGAAACTGTTCAACATCTTTGGTGCACCTGTCCTGCTCTCTCTTCTAGAAGAAAACTCCATCTAGGAGAATTCTTCTATGAGGACTCTAGTGAAAACGGACGTTAAAAGCCTATCCCTATTCCTTAGAAGCTCCGAGTGGTTGGACTAGTAAGTTCCAATATTGCTAGCTTTTCTCTTTTTATGGTATCAAAATGGACCCATAAGGGTCTAAGTGAGTCGGGTTCTTGTACGACAGCCATTTTAACCTACCTACCTATCTGATAACAGATTTAATTCATATGTTCACTATGGCGTATACGTACTTTTTCTTCTTCAATTTCTTACAGATATTTTTTTAATGGGTTTGGGTCAACCCACAAAATATTAATAAGCCCCAGAATGTTTACAAATTAATTTATAATCTATTTATAGTGAAGATTCCAGAGTAAAAAGACCATTTGAAGTCGTTTTTAGGTTAAAAAAAGAAAAAAATACCAAGAAAAAGAAGAAAATAATTACAACAGTTGAGCTGGGTATTGATCTAAAAAAAACGAAAGGAAAATAAATTTTAAAATTACAAAATTTATGAAATATTGTTTTGGGTAGTTTTATGTGATGAATAGATTCAGGGTTGTCCTAATCAAGTAAAAGTAGGTTGTAGTTCATAGCTAGTTACATCGTTGAGTAATTAGTTTTGAAACAGGACAGATAACTAGAATATACCAAATTGGCAATTCTATGTAACAAAAATTGCATTTTTCTGGAGATGATCTGGTGAAGAAATGTCTGCTAATGAAAACCGGGTTTCCACACCTCATGCCGTTTTCCTTAGTTATAAAATTTCTAGTGTAGGAAGTACGCTTGTAATGGTAGATACGCAATTTTTTCCTATAAAGTTAGCTAAGATTGGTTCAAGCATTTTTTTTTGGATAGGGCGAAAAGAACTTGAAATTTCAACTATAAGTGGGAAAGTAGGTGTTTACTTAGCTGCGGTATCAGCATCTTAGTTGCCCTTGATGTCAACATATCCAGATACACAAGCCAACAAAATGTCTTTCTAGGAAGTTGTTGGTGAAGTTAGTTTTTTTTCCTGGTAAATCTTTGATGAGAAATAATTTCCGAATAGTTGTTAGTTCAGAAATATAACATCCGGTTGGTTCGGGTTAAAGTCCTTGATGAACCCATTTTTTTCTGTAATTGGCTAAGGTAGTGTAAATTAAGATCAAATTTCTTTTCCAGGGTGGTGGAGGATTACATAGTAAAGAAATTAAGACAAATCAACAATCCTTTTGCTTGATTAAATAATCTAATTTGTTTCATTAGCTTACCTACCCAAGTATTCTCTCTGCAAAAAATCCAAAAAAAAAAAGAAACTACAACAATTTATCCTTCTAAACTTCTAAAAGTCACCAATTTAAGTATGAAAATCATTCCGCAAAGTCCAATAATGGTAAAAGGACTTTTTCTGTTTGACTCATTCAGCTTAAGGCTATAATTCACAAGAAGTTTTTTTCCTTTTTTTTTTTAATTCTATTATCTCGTTTGTTTGTTGTATATTAGTGTGGAACTATGGTAGGTATATATTGTGACTATTGGGTGTTGTTTCAGGACATATATAACCTATCCTATCCCTATATATACACATAGACGTTCACTCGACTGCATTGCTAAATAATGGTCAGGAACTATTTGTCCCTCTATCTACCTAAAGAACACACATAGTCAACATAGAAACAAAAGCTAAAGGTAACTTTTTAGCTTTTGTGTATGCAATTCGCAAAGGAAGAGAAATGCTTGCATAGGAATACCCTCCTATCGTTCATCAAGTGTATAGTAGGAGGTGGACTTGGACATAGAGGACAGGACAGAACAGGAAAGGACATCGCATCGGATCGACTTGGTTTAGGAGACATCCACAGAACGCACACACAAAATAAAAAAAAAAAAAAGAAAAACAAATTGATTGTAACTTACTTACAAGCTATCGACCAACAAAGTTGATTGGTTTATTGGTTATTGTGAATGCGAGTATATGTAGAACTTTATATGGCAAGGAAGAAATACCTGCGGGTATGTAGAGTTCATATAAAACATATGATCTGATGAGGACATTTAATATTCCACAAAACTTTTACTTACATTGATTCTACATACCATTGCTTTACGCAGAGCCAACAAAAATTGATATTTTTGTTTATTGATATTTGGAAACTAAAATATGTCTTTACATAGCCCTTGTAGCCAATCAGTATTTACATGCTTATAAATGAAAATAGATATTTTGGAAATTGTCTTTAATACCTAATGAATTATTCTTCAGTCTGTAATATCTGTGTCCGAGCTCTCTTTAAAATTGAATATACCAAATGCTTTGGCTACTTGACTGTAGATTAGGATGGTCCTTATGGATGGAATCTTAGCTTTTGAATCTTAGCCCCCCCCCCCCAAATATTCTTACACAAAGTTCGTTGCAAACGTCGTAAAAACGTAAACTGGGTACCTTAATACTTGCTTACTTAGGCCCTGAGACTTATTACGTCCGTTAGTTTCCACTCACGAGGCACAGGGCCTCTGCTACTCCTACACGCCATTGTGTACGGTTCCAAGAGATGCATCCAACTCTTCCCCAGTTGTGCCGAATCTTCGTTCTTCGCCAAGTGCATCTAGGTCGGTCTGGTCGGCTGCCTGTCTGAATGAAAGGGTTCCATTGGATCGCTGAACTCGCAATTATAGAGTAGAGTCAATGGGCTCCTGCCTTGTTCTTGTATGAAGTTCATCTTTTGAGATGGCCAAAAAATCCTCATGATGTTGCACTTGCAGCTTTCTAGTGACAGAAGTTCTGACTTTCCAAGTGCTGCACCCGAATATATAAAGATGTACGGATTCAACATTGGAGTGAAACAGTCGTATAGCTTGGTCTTTAAGGTCATAAAGTTGTTTCTTCATATTTTGGAAAGCATACCAAAAACATTCTTTGCTTTCCCGATTCGATTCAGTACAGCCGTCAGTAGAGACAGTTCTTCTCCACTGGTTGTCCAGAAATATCTACTTGAGCTCATGAGGGAGTTCCAAGGCTGATCCTTATTATTTTTGCCGAATTGATCTTTAGCCCGACGATTTTAGCTTCTCTCTCCACCCTTGATGTTATTTGATGAAGATCCATGATCCTATGAGAGAGCAAGCATACGTTACTGCGTAGTCAAGGTGTTTGAGGTATAACTGAACAGTTCACATAATTAATCCATTTCCATTCAACAAAGCTGCATACAGAACATCACTTATCACCAACAGGAACAATATTGGTGAAAGTATACAATATAGCCCTGCCTAACCCCACTTTGTATTTCGAAATCCTCTGTCAACCTTTCATTATGCAAATGGATGCCCCTCCTGCGAAAAGCAATCCAGATAAATTTTCTATTTACACTGTCGAAAGCCTTTTCGAAGTCAACAAACAGCAGGAGTAGTGGTGACCGGTTCAATGATGATCCGCAAGGTGTTTCCAAATCAGTTTGGGCAATGTTTTTCCTCACCGTTATTGCCAACTCCGATCCTTGCAATAAAATAGCATCTGACCTTCAATCCTTTTTTATGATTCCCAACACAATCCTTGAACAAAAAGCTTACATTTTTTCATAATTTTTTGTTGTTCTCATATTACAATGGGTATCATTTTAAAAACGGTCTCAAAGTATTTTGTTTATTTAACCTGACAACAACTGTGATGCATCATCATTTTTCTACAAATATCAGCATATAAAATAACAGCCCACGCTCACAATTCACATCCCCAGTGTCATCATGCAATGTTTCAAAACTGAAATTGTGTTTCCACTACCAGCACCAGTAACAAAAACAAAAACAACAAAACTCAGAAGCTGAGACTGAACTATAAAAAGGATGCAAAAACAACACACCGGAGGATATTCCCAGTAACTACATAGCTAGTTGTCTTTCGAATCAGCAATGTAAATAACTTGTCTGGCAGGCAATGCAACAGAAACAGCAACAGCAACAAAGAAAAGATTTATATTGGCGCAAGCATAATACTTCACTGCATCTACCTTGGTTTTTTTTTTTTATTTTTTTGTTCAAGTGTATAAATAAACGGTATATCCTACCTTCTATCTTACCTGGTATATATGATATTATTTAAAACAACGTGTGGCCTGCTCATCGTTCAGTAATGTTTATTTTGTGTTTTATTAAAAAAAAAAAAACATACAGCGAATAGCAATTTTTCGGGAAAGCACTCAGAGGGCTTGGTTTTGTGTTTGGGTATGTAAAAGTTAAAAAAATATTTTATCCTGATGCAGAAGGCCAACAAAATGCATTTTCTTTTATTTCACTCACTAAGGTCTTTTGGGCCATTTAGACTGCATGGTTGCTTTTGTGCTCAGTTTTGAATATTATTTAGTTTTTTTTTTTTTTTTCTAACAAACAAAACAATTTGAACTTTGCACTTGTTCAAAGTCAGTTTTTCTCTATTAAGAGTGTAAAAAAATTATTAAAAAGAATTTTGAGTTGAAGAGTAAAGGTCATTGAAAACGTTTTATTTCGCATACCAACATTACAACATTACATATCGGCTAATTCAAAAAAATGTTTTTTGAAGACTTTATGGTACATTGAAATAATGACTTAATATGTTTTTTTTTTATTCTTTCACTAAGGAAACATAGAAAAATTAAATCTAATTGATTAAAACTAATTTGCTATTAATTAAAGGTTAAATATTTGTCGTAGAATTTTAAATATTTATAATAGGGGTGCTATGGGAAAATATCCCGGAAAATATAAAAAACACTTCATGTTTAAATTGAAATATCACAATTAATTAACGACTAATTTAAAGCAATAACCAAAATTGAGGGGATTTTTATGTACAATTTATATGTCAGAGACACAGTGGGAGCTTAGTAAGTAGGAGGGGATTTGAAAGTAGATGTCGGTGAACATTATTCTTAAATTTCAGTTCATCACAATGAGAGGGAAAGACGGAGCGTGGAAGGGTATTCCACATTCGCTTAGTACAGCGAAAAAAGCTAGTTACATATATATGTAGCTTTATGTACATGTTAGGTTAGGTAAAGACGTAGCTGTCAGGAAAACGGCAGACACACTCAGACCAACATTAGGTCCATTGTGATACCACACCAAAAGAATGATGATATTATCCTTCTCATGCTTTTAAAGAACCTTGAGTCTCCTAAGTGGGGTCTGCACATCTGTGACATTGCAGGGAAGGTGCAGAAGAAGTTTGTTATTGTTTCTTCCTATTCCATGCACCTTCTACAGAATTCATTTGAGAGTACTCCAAGTCTTGTAGTGTGTTCACCTATGAGACAATGTCGTGTTGTAACACCTATTACGGATCCAATATGTGATCTACTCAGTGATAACAAACATTTATATCGCTAATTGTCAAGTGACTGCCAAATTTCTTTTTTTCAATTTTTCAATTTTTAGTGTGTTCTCTCCAGAGAGTCTTGTTTTAGTATGCGTTCACACGAAGCGATCGGTAAGCCTATGTGTTTCCTGTTAGGTGGTTAGGAATTCCATTTCTTACGAGTTCATCAGCTTTGCAATTTTCTGGGCTGTCTCTATGGTCCAGCAGTAAATTTCAATTTCAGAATTCGGATATTTCCAATAGAGTTTTTGATTGAGAGATAGTTTTAAGCCATTTGTTTGCCATTTATATCGAGGAGTGTGAGGTTTTTGAATATGTTCAATGCAGCTGATGGTGCTGTTTGAAGTGCATGCATGCTGATCTCAGGACCTTGCTTAGTTTGTCGCAATACGTAAAACATAGACCGTTTTGAACAATATATCAACAGGTCTGCTTACGAAAAATTATATGAAATTAAAAAAAATTACGTATACGCCCCAGTGAACATATCGTTTTAGTTTATTTTGAACTCTATATGTATATCAACAGGTATGTATGTATGTTCATAAAAAAATATATTAAAAATAAAAATACGTATACGCTCGAGTGAACAGAGAAAAAGAAATGTAATCTTTTTTATTTAAAAAATTGCAAAAATTAGAAAACAAAAAAAATTCGACTAAAATGAAACGTATTGTAAAATGATATTTTTTCTTTGAAAATATCACTAAGCAACAAAATCTCTAAATAATAACTACCTACCATAAAACTACACCATATTCTCTCAGCAAATATAAAAAAAAAAGGAAACTAAACACGCACAACATCTTGCTCACGAAGGATAAAAACTTTTATATTTTTTTATTTTTTTTTTTTTTTTTCATCAGATAAAATCAGACATCAAAAAATATATATAATCTCATTATATTGCCAACAAACAAAAGAAACTTAACTGTATCCTATATCTCTGTTTTGGATGCGTGTGCAAATTTATGTATTTGACAGAAATAAAATGTAGGTCTACAACACACCTTTTACCATAACAATAAACTAGCGAAAGTTGTTATGGTTGGTATAAAGTTAAGTCCAGGTGGTTGTTTAAGAGATGGCGTTATCTGGCCATTATAAGGATAACACATTGCTCTGAATACCCTGGGATCCTTTTTGGTTTCGCCTACGCTCAAATGATTTGATGGAAGGACATATAGACTCTTAACAATATTTAGGTACATGGGTATTTTCGAATGCTGTTAACCATCATGAATAATCAACACTCAGGGAAATACATGGAGTATTCAAAATTAATACGTTTGTACTTTTCGTCAATATATTTTTCTACAAAAAAAAATGAAATGGACTCCAACAAAATCCGTGACTCTGACACGGCAACAAGAGGGACCATCGTCAACAGGTCCAGCCAGACACTGGCTTACGCAGACGACATCGACATCATCGGAAGAACAGAACAAGCTGTACACGATTCCTTCATCCAGATCAAGCAGGCGGCACAAAATCTGGGACTGCACATTAGTGAAGGTAAAACAAAGTACATGGTGGCGTCGAATGCGAGAAGAACAGTTGGTCAAACAATCAAGATAGCGGAGTACGAATTTGAATACCTTAGGTCAATAGTAGCAGCCGAAAGTAATATAGTAGAAGAAGAAATACGCGGGCGGCTGCTCAATTCCAACAGAGCCTACTATAGTCTGTCAAAGCTCTTCAAATCCAGAAACCTCACCATAACTTGAAAACTGCTGCTGCACAGGACCATGGTCCTGCCAGTACTCACGTATGGATACGAGACTTGGGTGTTTAGCAAAACACAATCCAACATCTTAGCCGCATTCGAGAGAAAAGTCTTAAGGAGAATTTATGGCCCCATATGTGGGGAAGGACGATTCCGGAGACAGTACAATCATGAATTGTACGCAATCTACCTTGAAGCAGACATAGTGATAAACATTAAGCTCGGTAGACTTCGGTAGGCAGGGCACCAAGGTTGCATGAGTGAATAGGAACCGGCTTGGAAAGCCCTTTGTGGTACATTCTATGATAGACGGTAGCGTGGTAGACCATGCTTGCGCTGGAAGGATGGCGAAGACCAGAACGCCCGAAGCCTTGAGGTGCGCAACTGGATGGCGTCGGCCCGAGACCAGCATAGGTGTTGAAGGAGGCCAGGACCGGACCACAGTTGTCGAGCCGATGATGATGATGAACAATAAAAATATTTATAGAAACGTGGTATTTTCCAGAGCTGTGGAGAGAACTTTTTCTTTCAGTGTACTTATAAGTATGTTAGTATCTATTTCAAGGAATCGTAAACATTGTTGTGGTTTTATTTTTTATCTGAGTAAATTCATATGAAAGAGACAACGTTCAAAATGCTTCTTGTCATCCAGATGCGAGAGATATTTTATTTGTTAGTCATATTCCACACTGAACCGGACTGAAGAAAAAGATAAATTTTTTAACAAATAATTTTGCTGAAAAATGAAAAAAAAAGTTACGTAAGATTTTCTAGAAACGTCTTTTTTATAACGCAGAAAATAAACCATGCAAAAATCGCTTTCGAATCTTAGCACCTCATATTTGAGATTTTGAGAAGGTATTTTTCATTTGATTCTTATCCATTAGGTTAGTAATGGGATAGCACCCTTAGCTTTTCATAATCGTTTCCAGATTCTGATCCCTCTTCTTTGGAAGTTGATCTAAAACGGCTCATTAAATTCTGATCTCTACAGCATTATGTGCAATGGGGATTAAGAAACCGTGTAGAATTTAATTTAACTCAATGCTGTCTACTACTGTTAAAGCGAATCCCAACCCCAATTCCGCTCTTTCTATGAGCTGAGCGCACTTGCATCGAAGAAACCAATAGCTTTTCAGTTCTCGATATGTGCATCACAGACCACCTTTTGTGGAATGATCACATATTCGATGTCGCCAAAAACGCTGCTAAGGGTTTAGGTTTTCTTAGCAGATGCAAGATATTTTTCATCCCCACTGATCTGGCTATAGTTTATAAAGCCTATACATTCGTCCAAAACTTGAGTTTATTTCTCACATATGGGCGGGTTCTCCAATAACTTGGATAGAACAAACAGCTTTAAGAATGATAGGCGATAGAGCCATAACGGAAACGATAACATTTCTGGAACATTACCGTAGTGTTTCTTAACCGCCAGTTGCATTCCTCTCCTTGAAACTATCCTACCGTAATACTCGCGCTTTTAGGAATACACAGCAGTTTACCCTTGAGCCCAACTTCAGACGTGCTGTGAAGTAACGATATTCCCTCTTTAGCCGAACAACTAGAATCTGGAATGCTATACCCAGTTCTATATTTCCCTTGCATTACATAATCTAGACCTTCAAAACAAACGATCACCGGTATCTCCTCTTCAATACTTCCTTTCTTTCCTAACACTGGCACTGTGTTTAATCAAATTAAGGGTATTAATAACCCAGTTGGTGCTCATCATCATCATCGGCTCGACAACCGGGGTCCGGTCCTGGCCTATTTCAACAAGTCTTTCCACCTATCCCGGTCTCGAGCCGACAGACGCACGCCATCCAGTTGAGCACCCCAAGGCTTTGGGCGTCCTGGTCTACGCCATCTCTCCAGCGAAACCATGGTCTACCACGCTGCCGTCTACCATAGAATGTACCACAGAGGAATTTCCGAGACGGTTCTTCTTCGCTCATGCAAGCTAGGTGCCCCGCCCACCGGAGTCTACCGAGGTTTATTTTTCTCACTATGTCTGCTTCAAGGTAGATTGCGTACAATTCATGATTGTACCGTCTCCGGAATTGTCATTCCTCACATATGGGGCCAACAATTCTCCCTAAAACTTTTCTCTTGAACGCGGCAAAGAGGTCGGAGTGTCTTTTGCTAAGTACCCAAGTCTCGGATACATACGTGAGTATTGGCAGGACCACGGTCCTGTACAGCAGCAGTTTTGAAATTATGGTGAGATTATAGTAGGCTCTGTTGGAATTGAGCCTACTTCTTCTTCCATATTGTTATCGGCTTCTACTATTGACCCAAGGTATTTAAAGGTTGCCGTGCCAGAATCACGGATTTCGTTTTCGAAAGCCAGGTTGAAGAGGAGGCAGGTCAAACCATCCCCTTCTCCGAGTCCATTAAAGATTTTGATTGGTCTGGATAACAATCCGGCTATTTTTACTTGGCTTCTTACGTTGGATATGGTCACCCTAAACATCAATTTATTTGGGTTGCCCAATATCAGAGTTATAAAGACTACAATTTTTTGGGTACTGCACTAAAAAGACTAATTTCGTTCAGTATTTTAACCTACAAAGAAACTTTAACTGTAATCCGGGCAGTCGCAGTCAATACTAAAATTTTAACTATGCAGTTAATAAAAGCAGTTAATTGACTAAAAGTTAATTAACTGCAGTGCTTATTAACTGCTCTTAGTCTTTTTTAGTCAGATGAAAGTTTCAGAACTGGCCTGGTCTTTCAACTGCAGTTATAGTTAACTGTAAGTTAGTAACTTTTTTTAGTCTTTTGACTGAAATACCTAAAACTTGTATCTATAATATACAAAAAATGTTAAATAACTTTTTTCGATAACTGCTTTTGTTTAAGAGTTATAGTACATTTTGTTGAAAATTCAATTTTTTTAACGCTCCTTCAGTACAAAATATACTATACACAAATCTTAAAGAAAAGCAGTTACAAAATAAATCGACGATAAATTTTTCCCCAATAAACCATGAAAAGAAAACAAAGCCTTTCCAAATAAAATCATTCGAGTAAATTCGTGGGAGGAACATTTGGCCTATGTACCTATGATGTAGGTAAAGTGTTTTTATAACAATAGACCCACTTAAATATTCGTTCATCTAATCCTTATGGAATATAATTTTTTTAGAGTTTTTTTTTCAAAACATTTAATTTTTTTTTCCATTTTTTTTTCAATTCTGTGCACTAGTCACACAACAAATTTTAAAAATTCAAAAAAAAAAAAAAAACCTTTTGCAATCAAAGCACTCTCTCAAAGTAAAAGGAGCTAAAAAATTATGTTCTATGTGTACTCTCTTTCATTTGGAAATATTACACTCACATAACTCAGATCCTCAACGAGAAAAACTAAATTTTATTGGAGCGAATAATCCACCGGGTTCAACACACAAAAAAAATATATAAATAAACTTTTTTTGTGTGAAGTAGGTAGGTGGTAGAAACGGGTTATGGTATTCCAAAACTTTGTATTTCAAAAATGAAAAAAAACCTGAATAAGTAAATAGATGTCGTTCGTTTAGGTACACCACTGCGCTGGCTGGTGGAAACACAGTGGAATGGGGGTGAATCTGATTCTGACTGTGACTCTGTGTGTCACTGACAACATGGTCGTATGAACCAAGCCGAATAATTTCTGGTTTTGTGGCTTGGAAAAATGTGGTGGTTATTTCAATTGGAATACTTCTTGAATTTGCACAATAAAGAGATATGAAATATTTGAGCGTATATAAAGTATATTAAACTAATTGGATCTAATGATACTGAATGTGTTTTGTGTTATTGTTTTTTAAGTAGATGGATATGATGTCCTTTTTATTCATCAATTTTAAAATGACTTGATAAAAAAAGATTTTCAAATCTACATATTATGCTTAAATCCAGTGACCTAACATAACTTATTCAATACCCTTCAAAAAAAGTCTTTAAAAAACTCTGGGATATTTTTTTTTTTTTTTGCTTATGGAAAGTCCCATGTTACAGGAAATCACTATTTTTTTTATTAACTCCTACAACTTTAACTTTGTCCAGAACCTTAACAAAAAAAAAAGGTAAGTGTTTTTTTCCTCATCACAAAATGCCTATTGAGTCGATATTCTTCACAATTTAGTTTGAATATATAATATACACATTACATACATTCATGTATAGTATAAAAGAAAATGTTTTGGGTGAAATATTTTTTTTTCTTCTTCTTTTTTTCTAAATCAATTCAAACGACACTTATGCTGAAGGAGCAGTTTAACCATGCGTATATGTTGATATGGTCGATTTTTTTTTTATTTTGTTGCCAAAAGGTATTGGTATGGGCTGAAAATTGGAATTTAGAGAGGGGATATTTGCTTGAATAAATAATCGGGTTAATATGACTATGTCCTTTTTATTCACTCTCTCTCTTTCTCTCTCCCTCTGTATAGTGTCTGATTAGAGGGATTTTCTTTTTCTTGAGTATACTCGTAGATAAATAAATTTCGTGTAGTGGCAAAAATATTTGGAATGAGTATTTTTTTTTAAATGCCCTGAAATTAAATAAGCGGAAGGAATGAAATATAAATTGACTATTATGTAAAAGGTACTTTTATAGGTGTAATGTAATTTAAACCGGACTTTTTCAAAAGTAAATTCTGTTCAAAATATTCCCTTTGGGTATATCTATATTTGACTTTAAAATATTGAATGGTTGTAAATGAATGCCGTTTTAAAGGCTGTTCCTGTAAAATTCACCACAAGAACAGTTGAAAGTTTATCAATCAACCAGAGTCCTGATCTTAAGTATTTTAGAAAATCAACAAAAACAGGGTGTTCGTGATTACTGACGGACCGACCTATTAAGGCCTATTCACATAAGTAAAACCAACGAATGACCGAATAAATGTGATTTTAAACAATTTATTAACAGCAATTCTTTACAAATTTAAATCAAAATGATGGAAGTATATTTTGTTTTAAGGTTTCGATACTAAACTAAGATTTTTGTTTGATAAAATAGATAAATTTGAGAAAACGAATTGCAAACTGATTGTTACGAATCGTCAAACTCTATTCGCATTTCACATACGATACCCACTTCCACGGACTAATTATTCGCTCGCGACTAACCTCAAAATCACACTTGTTTCTTCGTGGTTGGTCATAGCTGAATTTGTCAAAGTCAAACATCATTCGCGACGAATAAAAAAAGCCATATGAAAGAAAGGTCAAAATGGACGAATATTCGCTCATTCGTCGGTCGTTGGTCGCTCTCATGTGGACAGTCCTTTACTGAAGAATTTAGCAACAAATAGTTCACAAAAATATTTACGCCGGACGTATATAAATTATTGTTTATACAATGATTGAAGGGAGAAAAATGTATGCGGTCTTAAACTGGCGTTTGTTTTTGGCTTTCCTAAAATTTTTTTTTTTAAATTGAGGCCATTGTACCAGATGGCAATGCAGAAAGCTGGGGTGTAAAGTGCGAAGAGGACAGGCGTTGGGGTCTCAAGTCTCAACTGCATTCGCTCGCTGTTGAAAATAGACGGGGCGGAGCTGTATTATGACGCTATTGGAAAAAAAAGAAGAGATCGTGCCAGTAAGTGAAAGCCTGGGAAGTTACTTTTTACCTGGCAATAGTGTGAACCGTAAGGTCTTGATTTAGTTTAAAAAGAAAATTCTTGGAAAGTTGAACTTTTCCTGCGTGATTGTTGTCCAGTGTAATTGTTGAGATTTACTAACGTTAAAGATGGTGGAAACATTTAAAAAAAATTAGAGTGAAAATTGGTAGAGAAAGCTTAGGCGAAAGCTGTGGGAAACAGAAAAAAGCAGGAACATTGACCTCAGCTATGAGATAGAAATTGGCTAGATTTACAAGCAAATTACTCTTTCGTATATCTCATTTATTTGTTCGGTAAGTAGCTATCTTCGATATTTCGGAAAAAATAATTGTTCTTTCGGAACCAAGTGTTAACGGTCCATTTTTTGATTGTTCAAATCTTTTATCTAAAATATTCACTAATAGATCTTGGGTCCTGCTACTAACTAACTAAAATCATTGAAATTCTTCTTTTACCGATCTTGTTACCGATCTTCCAACCTCTCCCACCTTTCATACGTACTACGAATTGTAGTCTATCGAAATAAGGCACTTGGGTACTTAGCAAAAGACACTCCGACTTCTTAGCCGCGTTCGAGAGAAAAGTCTTAAGGAGAATTGTTGGTCCCATATGTGAGGAAGGACAATTCCGGAGGCGGTACAGTCATGAATTGTATACGCAATCTACCTTGAAGAAAACATAGTGACAAAAATTAAGCTCGGTAGACTCCGGTGGGCAGGGCACCTAGCTTGCATGAGTGAAGAGTAACCGGCTCAGGAAGTCCTTTGTGGTACATTCTATGGTAGACGGCAGCGCTGGAGAGATGGCGTAGACCAGGACGCCCGAAGCCTTGGGGTGCTCAACTGGATGGCGTGCGTCTGTCGGCTCAAGACCGGGATAGACGGAGAGACTTGTTGATGGAGACCAGGACCAGGAATTTATTATTACTTTGAAATTACATCCAAAAAAGATTAAATTCTCTTACAACTCTGCCTCCTCCATATCTTACTGAAGAAATACTGATTTAATTTCGAACATCTGTTGCATTTTTACGTGAAAAATAATATCTTTAAAGCCTTCATTTTCTTTAAAAATAAGCTAAAATCCTTCTAACTAAAGTTTCCTCGTTCCATAGCAATAAACCAACAGTATTTTAAACTATAGACACAGCCAAGGGGTGTGCGGTAGAAAGGCATCTCTATACATATATGCACTTTAAGTTCAAAGCAATATGGGCTACGAATTTACGTATACTTAAATTTAAAATCAAAAGCACTTACTTAATTAACCAACTTGTTTGTGTATTTTAGTTTGTAATATTATATCTGAAATCTCTAATCCAATATGGTTACTAACCATTCAGAGATATTTTTTGGTTTGGTTGAGGTAGGCACACACACACACACACACACACTCCAAAGAAATAATTTTACAAAAACATAAATTTCCATCTAAAAGATAAATAAATATTTCTGAGACATTTGTAGGTACTTGTGTTGTGTATCTATTTCAAGAAACCCAATTGAAATATTTATACACAGTGATGGCACTTAATTATTTCATGTAGGTACACACAGACCTCACAAACCTCACAATAACAACAACAACAAAAAAAATTGAAAAGGAATTAATAAAAGACCACAAAAGCCACTTCGTTAAATGAAAGAAGGAAATTCTTCCTTAAATGACAATAAGGTCCTTATAAAGAGAAACTGTACATTATGTTTGTGTCTGTTTGTATATGTACTTACCTTGCAAACCTTATAATCATAAAATTCTAGACCTCAACATAAACTGTATATAGGACTCTTGATTTTTGGTTAACTTTTCTTCCTCGTTTTTTTTTTTTGGTAGAGTGGGAGAGGTGGGTTGGAAAAAGAAAAGAAAACTTTTCCAAAATCAGGAACGGAAGTCACCTACATTGAGATAAAATTGCACCAAGGACTGAGAGAAAGTTTGCAGGAGACGATTGGTGCAGGCGAGGCGGTTGTGAAATCAAAAGAAAGTCATTTCAACAATTTGTCAAATTGTAAGTTTTATTATAAAGTTTTCTTACAATAATGGTTTGTTATTGAAGGATATGTAGGCGGGTTCTGAGGTTTATATATAAAGGTACATGTCTAATACATATGTATGTATGTACTTGCATACACCACGCACATGACTATCTTTATATTTCTTAGGAAGAAGAAATTGTTCATATAATTTTATAAGGACGTATACCTACCGTTATATCCCATGAGTGGTATTTTAATGAGCGAACATTAAAAGGAAAGACATCTTTATTCGAATAAAATGTGTGTTGGGCAAAAGTTTTATAGCTGAAGAAATTTTGCAGAATGTTTATTTGAATAATGATTTAAAAGTGTTTTTTTGTCTGAGACAAAAACTTTTTCAGATGACTGTTTTCTTGTTGGTTCAATTTTAAAGCACAGATTTCTTATAGTTTGAAGATTACTCTGTATTTGAGCTGGAAGAGAAATGAAATAACTTTAGGTGATGAATTACAATCAGAAGTACCTACACTGTGTACATTTGTTCGTCATAAATTCATTTTTCAAAAGAATTTTAAATGATTTTGCGCAAGAATTGGTCAAAACTGATACCTATTGGATTGTAACATAGTAATTTTGTGTGATGTTGAAGCTATAGTTCCGTAAAACTTAAAAATTAGATAAGTAGAAGAGTAAAATGGGCATGTGCTTTTCTGTAAATTTTGAATTATTCCGATGTTTACATTTTTTGGTGAGTTGATGAGGATTGATGGGGGTTTTGAAATCATCTTGTTGGTTTGTGACAACTCGTACTGTTTATGAGTTTCGATGTCAAGCTTGTAAATGCTTGAAAATTTGAATTCACTCCAATTCGTCCTAGTGCTTCTCTCGAAGGAGATCCCAGACTTCATCGTAACTATTTTCTTGCATACCAAATTCTTTTAGCAAGGTCTATGTAGACTAGACAACAAAAAATGCAGATTTTGAACTCCAGAAAGAAAGAACTCACCGTCAACAAATGAAATAAATTGATCTTCGAAAGCCTTCCACTCATTTTGTATTTCCGTCAAAGTTTAGTAAACGTATTGGAGTTAGATGAATATCGTCTCCAACAGCAGCTAATAATTGGTATACTCTAACATGGCTTGTTCTTGATGCTTTTACTTTCTGAAGTGCATGAGTAAAATTCGTTAGAGCTTCCCTGTTCTCCTTGATCCCTTTCATTTTCTTGGTCCAATATTGTTTGAAATAAGAAATTTTAGACTCCAATTCAGCGGTTTTTTTTGCTATTAGTGAAACACCGTTTAATTGCGTTTTTTTTTAAATCCGGCTCGAAGGACCAAAATGTTGAATGAAATTGTAGACTGTATTTTAGTACTTAAAATTAATTAAAAAATAAACTATTTAGTATGAAAAACAAAAGATGAATACAAAATTATAGATTAAACGATTGAGTTTTATATTTTAGCAAAAAAAATGTACCAGTTTGTAATCAAAACGCTTGAATAGTTTTCTTAAGCCAAAGCTAAAATACCCACAAGTTCACCAACATGAACATCTTTTTAATTAATGTTTCTTTCGAAAACAAAAAATTCTAAACAATAATATTTTTAAAGGTACACTGACATTTGAACTAAAGCAAATATACCACTTAAACTATAAAATGAAAGAAGAAGAAGAAAAAGTCTATAAAGAATCCACTCCTACAATGTACATACATATCTATTTACGAGTAGGTATGTATCCAAAGGGAAATTGCCAAGCCGCATATAAACATAATATGGTGTGTGTGGTAAGACACACTGCGAGGCAGTTGTAAGCTTCAAATAATTAAAATCTAGTTCAAGTATTTCCGTCGAGATATTCCCTCAAGAGTTTTAAGTTTATTTTGTTGTTGTTGTTGTTTGTTTGTTGTGTTTTCATTTATATTTATTTTTCTTTGCTTATTGCAAAGTGTTACAACATTCTCTGTATGTGCTTTTTTCTTCGTGCAATCGTTTTTTTTTTATTTTCTTTCTTTTTTTGCTTTTTATTATTGTTCTTTATTTTACCTGGTTTTATAAGGAGGATGCTAAAAGGAGATTTATCTTTAGTTTTTCTACATGATTTATGTTGATGCATATCCTTTGTTTTTTTTTTTATTCACTCAATGAACAAAAAGGCATGGTTTATATTACATAATATCTAGAGGGGTATAAAATGTAATTGTTCTTATTTCTGTAGCCAAGATAGAGAAAACAAAAAAAAAACACAGAATCACAAACCCGGAATAAATAACCAACTTGGATGATTTCGTTTTGAAACCGTTGCATAATATTTTATTGAACCTATAGGTTCCTTTTTGGGAAAATATTTATACATGTAAGCCTTTTGGAAAAATTGCAATTGTAGGTATATGTACCTATCGACAGGAAAAATCCATGAATTGAAAAATTCACCTTAAATTAAGTGAGTTTCCACTTTTTTTTTGTTCAAACAAAAATAGCCAAAAATTTAATTTCATATATTTTTTCCATAGCCACATGTATGCACATGTGTTTGCATAAATATTTTTTTCATATGAATTCATAATGCCCTTTCATAAAATTTCCATACGCCTCCGCATTACACGAAAGGCATGATTTCATTAGCATGTATTATGGCCAACATCGATATGGCAATAAATGAAAAGGACACGTTACCATGCTAGAATACGTTGCACAATTTTTTTTTTTTTTGTTTTAGGACCTCGTCAAAAATCACGATTTTACATTTGTTACCTATATTATAACGAAAACGAACAGATCGCGGATGAAAGTACAAAAATGCAAATTAAGCTCGCGATAATAATTCACAAACATCGCAGCATGGAAGTAATTTCCTTGTTAAATGAACACATCATCGTTCGTCTAACTTAATTCTTAATTTTGAATTTCCATTTCCACCAACTGTCTATCCTAAGAAATTTAATGTTGGTTAGTGAGTGACCATACCTAATCCTATTATTCATTTCGTGACTTCATCTTCTTCTTTTTTTTCTGTCGGAATTTTCTTTAAAGAAATTTCAAGGACTCCATCACATAAAAGCATAATCACCATTCATTTTTCGCCCATTTAAAATGTCTTAAATTTTTAATGAAATTTAAAAACCCAACAAAAAGTGTAACTTTTTAAATTTCTTTTAGGAAAAAAGTCAAAGGAAAGTATAAAATTGAATTTGAGTAGAAAGTTTTGGAAAAATTCACCCTCTTTTGAACTACGTCTAAGTGACATCGTGACAATTTGTAGACTTCCATTTTATATTTGTTAAGAACTATGTTGGGTACATGTGCCGTTCATAATCCAAAAGTCGAAAAAATAAAAAAAAATCCACGAAGAGATGTTTTTTTTTTTTAATTTTAAATTATTTATCTAATCAAAAAAGCTATCAAGATTAAGAGAATTGCTTTATTCTCTTGATTTTAAAGCTTTTACGTAAAATACTCAAAGCTCTAGTGGTGTTTGAATGAGAGAGCTTAGATTTTAAGTTGAATTGAAAAATTTCTGTTAGTTTGGATATGTTGCAATGGAAAAGCATAAAAGTTAAATGCACGAGTTGGTCGCACCTAATGGCTGTTTGTTCAATAAATGTTTTTTTTTTAAAGTTTCTTGCATTATAATTCATGTTTTATGAATTCTGGTCACATATTATTAATAAAGCTGGAAGAGGAAATTAAATGCCCCCTAGGGACGTCAAAGTCCATTTTATTCAGACTAAATTCGTAAGTCAACCATACTCAATTGTAAATAGGTTAATTTTATTTGCAAAGCAGTGAATTTAATTTGCAAAAAGATTATTGTAATCCAATTTTTATTCGCAGAGTTACACTTAAAAACTAGACCATATGATTCAGTCACTTATTTTTGAACAAATCCCTGAATTCAAGATTTGTCGACAGAATCATATGGCGGTAAATATCCAACGTTCGTTTAATTTTCCGAAATTTTTATAGACTACCAGTTCAACATTATTCTATGATTTTTAGGTATTTAACTTTACCCGAAAGTTTTATATGAAAATAATTTTAACTTGCAAACATTTTCAAATGATGCTTTAAGCTTTATATACAAAAGCTTAAAAAGTCATACTAAGAATTTAAACCTAGATGCTTTTTAAGCCTGTAGTATCTAAAAGCTTCAAAAGCACAAACATTGAAACTTTCATAAATTTCAAACTTAAATTTCAGTTAGCGCATGCAACTTCCCAGCCAAACCATATTTTGTACAAAAAGACTGAAATAATTAGAAAAAGAATCATTTGCTATAAAGAAAACAGTCATCGTGTTTGACAATTTAAGAACAAAAAATTAAACAAACCGCGTTTTATGATTTATGATTTATTAAAATTTTTCTCTGAGGTAAATATACATATAATATATATTGCATTTAGTTAAATTTAGCTTAAAGTGCAGTTAAAGTTTTCTTTTAAATATTTTTTTTTTTATAATTTGTTGTGATTTTCTAGTCTAAATACGTACGAAATTTGGAAAATTTTAAAATACTTTACCTAATTTTTTTTTTATTTTTTAAATTTAATGTTTTATTTTAATTAAAATTTAATTTAACTAGAATACATACAAATTAATTTTATTTTTGTAATATATAAATTGTGCATTGAAATGGACAAGAAAAGGAAGGACATTTTGTTTTTGTTTTACAAATGTTGTACATTATTACAATAAATCTAAGTAATTATAGATAATTATAATTGTTGATTGAAAAGGTAAGTGGCACTTTGTACTTGTAAAATATTTTTTTTTCGAATTTTTCTTAGCATATAAGCGTTTAAATTTTTATTTAGTTCAATTTACATCTTTTTTACTATTTGCATCTGTAGGAGATGAATCCTGGAGCGCTAGTCGCAGCTGCGAAGGTGATCCCTCAATAACGTTTTCTACATACACAGAAAAGAAGAAAAACAAACAAAGAAACAAAGAAAACCACACAAAAATTTTAAATTTACTTTAAATATCTTCTTTAAAAAAAAATATATAACTAAATATTTAAGAAAAAAAGAATTTGAAATTTAAATATTTGAAAAATTTGAATTAATTAAAAATATATAGATATTGAGAAAACCATTGGTTTCTCTAACTGAAATACATAATATCAGAACTTTCTTCACTACCGGGCGGAATGAATGGCGTCATAAAATCATAGTAGACTGGATAACGTGGTTTGAATGATTCTCCATTGTCAGTTGTAATGTTAGTCATGCTGACATTATGCAAATATTCAGTATCATCAAAGAAGCGTTCACTTAATGCCATGGCATCTTCGTACGAAGGAGGCACTGCAAGGTACATAAAATTTTAAAAAATTTCGTAATCCTTTATGGTGTTGATGAAACTCACCCATCGGAACGTACTCTGGTGGATTATCACTATCCGTCACAATTAATGCCGGAGTCTGTTGTTGTTGTTGAATAATTTCCTCATTAGTCTGATGACGACTCAACGTCTGATCCATTATTGGCATACTACCAATTGTCAATGGAATTTTCAGTTTTATTTTCCAATGGAAATCCGTTGGTTTTATTATAATTTTTATAAAATACGAAACCACGATAGGACAAGCAAATTTCGATGAAGTCGGCGGTATCGAGAGAATTTCCAAACTACCACGATACACTTTACGGCTCCATCGAAGGGCATTTCCAAATTTTTTGCGAGCTATAAGATTCTTATCCAAGCGATATTCGTGTTGAGGATTGTGACTTTCATAGCGTACTTCTTGTTTCAATTTAACATCACATTCTGTTATATCAATTGACGACTCATTATTAATATAGAGGACGAAATTGATTTTTTGGCCAGGTGCATAGCCACAGTATGGTGTTGAAAATTTCACTGTTAATGGGCCGGTTGGACAGCAAAAACTCCAAAAGCGTTTGCGGTCAAGTATTTCAAGGGGAACCTACATACATATGTATATATTTTCAATATTTCATATAAAACATTACGTCGAATAATTTAATTTTTTTGAAATTTAAAAACATACCCTATAAATTGGATCTAAATTTAAATCTATCGGATGTATAACGGTGAACGGCAATTTGTAAACTTTCGGATACCGTCCTGGCCGATCAATTGTAGTAACAATTTCATAGTGTATTTGCCCATATTTCCCATCGAATGAGGTTGGCAAATTATTTGGCAGTATGACATGAAACGCATATGTATATTCACCGGCTAGCCAATCAATAATTGAACTATTCGAACAGCTACCCAGGACATAAGATCTCGATGATAGATATGATTTATACGCACGACATGCAGCTCGTTCGCTGTCGCGCGGATAACCCTTTTTTATCCAACGAACCTTGGCATATCCGCTAACAGTAATATGAATTGCTGCAAGATTTACAAAACAAAAATAAATTCTTATTTTTAAAAAATAAATAAAAAAAAACAACTGAAGCAGCCTGACATAAAAAAAACGACCATTCCCCTACTAGAGTGGGTGGGGGTAGCCAAACATTTAAGCCATCCCAAACTCGTACTCGCTCCTTGAATAAAATTTTATTATTGAGCTTAAGGACAAAAAGTTGGCAGCCTCTTCACAAAGTTATTAGACGATAGTGGAAAATTATTCGTCCTTGTGCTGAATATGGAGTTTAAGTGCGTATATATTTTGACATATAAGAAATTCTTCTGTATGAAGTACATACATATGTATGTAGATACATTTAATTTATAAACTTTTATTGAGATTTGTTTTGAAATTAAACGAGGACATGAGTGTCCTTAGGCCTGGAAATGGACTGAAATAACCTTTTTTTTTTGAAAGGATAGTAGAGGTTAAAGTTTTCTTTTTTTTTTTTGATAGAGCGGTCACTTGGGCGTATTTAGTTTTAAATGAAAACTAGCCAAGCAAAATTATGTCAAACATTCTTAAATGAGTTGGAATTACAACAATTCTCATGGATAAGAATAGGTTCTGAATCATAACAGACATCATGTCAATTTAAAGTTCAAATATATATCTTAAAAGGACACTTGCACATTTAAGTTTGTACGATGTTAAAAAATTGATATTTTCATTACTTTAAAAGTTAAAAAAAAATAGTTAGTTACAGTGCTTCTCTATACCTAACACTAAAGGCACGAAAACATACACTTAATCTAATTAGCCTTGACCTTTAAAAAAAAAAGATACAAATACACAAAAATACACCATGACTGCGGCTAAAAAAAAAGATAATAATTTCATTACAAACCAAATGCACTTTAAAATATTATGATTTTAGAAATTGTCATCGCCCCATTGTTGTACCTCCAAGTCTCGTATCTATATATTTAATCTACTTGGTATTATCAGATATAAATAATAATTATCCTGCTGCAATGTCCACGAGGGAACAAGGCTATTAATATTTCTAAAGTACGTAGAAATATTTATGGCGTAAACGTATGTATGTACATACATATATGTGTATTGTACATTAAATGACCCTTTTTATGTTTTGCATGACTCGGGCAATCAAAACAAAAACAAACTGTCATGATCATACAACGTTGTCATTATGGTTAGGGTGACCATCTTTCTAACTGAAGATTTTAAAAAGGTCTCACATTTGTCACTTCACAGATTAAAAATTCTTATGAAATATTAAATAAACACCTGGTTTATTGTTTATATAAATAGTCCCAATTTTGAAAAAAAAACCGTTAAGCTTTGTTTATTTCAGATCGGTGCACAGTTGAACACACAAACTGATGGACGATTTTATGGACTTATCTATAGTCCTCAATCTAAATTTGTTTAATAACTTCAAAACTTAGAACAAGAAAAATTTTTTAAATATTTAAAACAGATATGTAGCCACATATGTTCACCCTAATAATAATATGGTTGATGGTAGGTCCTTTGTTGCCGCGCATATATAGGGAATGGTCGTATTTTTACACATAAAAATGACTCATGGATTAAAAAAAGGTCTTCAGCGAAAACTTATACAGGCGTGTAGCTTTTTTTTTAAGTTGATTTTTTTTTCTTTTTTTTTATAAGGTTAACCCACCTTTGATCCTTTTTGTTGTATCGACATTGAGTTCGACAACACCGGACAGCTCCTGACCAGAATAGTAAACACCTTGGGGATTGTGGTCGAAGGAGATAAGGCACTCAATTGGCATAGGCACAAATTCCTTTGAACTCAAATTATTTCCTGCGGCAGCAAATTAACCTTCGCCGCTGTCCTGTTTCTTTTTTTTCAATATATTTTATTTTAAATGTATTCGTTTCGTATTGTTGTTGTCCGTTGAATGTGCCTAAAAAATAATCTTTTATTTTTTTTCTTCTCTTTTTATGCACTAATTTGCACAGATTAAAATCACTAATGTATGAAAGCACTCCAGAGTTCACAATTTGACATGGCTGAGACACAACAACAATAACACATAAAATAAAAGACCTTGTGTCGTAATTTATGCACACACGCTGCGGGTGTGTTTTTTAAGGGGCGTGTAAGAAAAATGTCTTAAATTGTAGATGTGACAATAATTATTTTAAAGATGTAGGCTTTTTTAGTTGATAAAGAAATACCACCGGCACCCAATAGTTCTAGTCTTCTAGTCATTCAATTGTATGTCCTATTTGTTAACAAAAATTAAAGGTAATAAAAATGCCGTACATTCCTTTGCTGATGAATTAGCACTGTATTTTTGATTTTATGTTTGTGTGTGTGTTTATAGCTTTTTTAATTTACTTAAATAAAATAAAGTATATATTTCGAAAGCCACACTATAAGTACCTACATAATATTGAAATTAAGGGAATGTTTGTACAATTTTTATAGGTTATACTTTCCGAATGAAAAATCGAATGTCAACTAAAGGAATATGGCTTTTAAACTGACACGGACTTCGCGTGAATACTCGCGGGAGAAAATCCTATTTATTTTTTTGCAATGTTTTTTTTCGTCCTTCCTTTGTTCTTTCCGTGTTCGTCTAAAATCTCATAACATATGCACTTTTCTGTCATGCGTATGATTGCGCGAAAAAAAAATATTTAAGTTCATTGGGGCAATAGGACATTTTGACAGTTGTTGTCATTTGGTTTTTGGAAGCTTTTTGTTGATATAAATTTGAAAAAATGGCATCTTATTCGATATTAGCCGAATGAAAGCTTTTTATTTAAAATTTTTGTAGTCCGACTAGCAAATATTTTAAATATAAGAAAACATACTTAAAATATACACACATACATACATGCCTATACATAAACCTATAATAATTGAAAAGAATTTGCCGTTATTTTGAATGATAATTGCAAAGTTCTAAGAATCAATGAGCACTGAGCTGGGCGCCCCTAGGGAATTACCTAAGTTTTAAGATAACCGCTTCGCTTTAGGCTGTACAGATAGACAGACATAAAGAATTGCAGGACCCACATTTTTCGCCTTCTCTACCATAGTAACGTAGGTTGATTAAAACCTCGGATTCGATTCTTTACGAATCCAAAACATGTACATATGTATGTATGTAGGTAGGTATAGTCGAAAGTAAAAAGTTTTAAAAATGTAATTCGATTTTTCAGAGCCATTGGTGATCCTTTAAAATTCTTTAAAACTAACTTCCAGATAGAAACTTTAAAATGGAATGAAATTCCAAAAACTGTGACTTTTATAGAAATGTTTTATGCAAGTCAAAAGCGCGGCTAAAAATCCCTTTTTGTTGAGTGGAACTGGAAAGTTTTCAGTTTTAGCTGACATCATGCTTTTGGCAATATCCTCAAAAATTCCAAAAATGTTACAAAACACTTAGTTTCGATCGAAATATTTTGCACATCACCTTTGTTCACCTTCCTCTTTTTTATTTATCTTAATTTTTTTTTAACGCTAGAAGTTATTTCAAAACATTTATTTTCTTTCTTTATGATCTATTCACAGATTAACTTTTTTTTCTTTTGTATTTTCATCTGACAGCATAAGACTTCGTCTATTGATCTTTAGCTCTGCTAGTGAATAAGAAAATGAGATTCAACTTAAAGATGTCTCGAAGCATGACAATGCTTACAATGAAAAATATCGTTCATTTGTGACGAACTATACATGCCTAAGGAATATAATTAGTCCTATTTACAATATAGGTTCTGTTTTGTTATGCAAAAAAAAAAAGTGTAACTTATATGAATTATAATTATATTAACACATTCCAACTGCATAATAGAGAGTAATGAATTGAATATTAATGCATCTTCATCATCTGCACCTGCGATGCATAACCCATAAGTAATAAATATATAAATTTAGGAACTCATAAATTATTACAAATTAAACCAGTTATAAAAATAAAACACAAAAATTGTGGTCTTGTCTTACAAAATATATTTGTAAATATCTTTGCATCTTGTCTATCAAATTATTTTACTTTTTTTGTTTTTTTTTTTAATTTAATATCTATAACAATAGGCGTTTTAGGAATAACTTAAAGTTATGTCATCGAAACGCGTGCATTTTTAAAAAAATATTTCTTTGAACTTAATTACCGCTAATCCAGCTAACAACAATTCCCCCGCCCAAAGCACCGTGTTTCTTGTTAAGTTTTTCTTACATTTCACGTCCACCATTGTATCTGTCGTATTTTATCATAAATACTAAAATACAATGCAGTTGTCAAACTAGATTTTAACAGAGTCGGTGCCATGCCTTTATAGAGTCCACGAACTCCCTCTTGTTGGACTGTTAGTTTTAAACAGTGAATGACTCCATTACATTTGATATTCTGGCCGAATGTCTGGCGGTGATTTTCGAATCCCTGAATTTGAAGTCGTTTTTTGATCAAATCAAATGGATAGACCATCATTTTTGAGAGCATGCCTGATGATGCGCCCATAATCAGCAGATTCCAAGTTGGAAGTTTACTATGGAAAAATTTATATTTTATATACATAGTTAAAAGATTTATTTTTTTTTTATCAAACCTTCGATCATCGACATTATATATCTTAATAGCCGATTTACTAAACAGTCGATAGAACATGAAATTGGCTCCCATTAGTGGAGTGATTTGTATCAGTGCCGATGAAAGGCCTCGATATAAACCTACGATTCCCTCCGCACGTACAATAGCTGTTACAGCTCGGGTCGCATTGCGATAACCTTTGCTTGAATCTTGTGCCACCAAACGAGTACGTATGACGTCGAGAGGTGTGGAAATTATTACTGCAGTTCCTCCAGCAACTGCGCCACAAATGAAATTCGAAAAATTTGGTTTGTCTTTGAGGTAGGTTGTCTGCTTGGCATACAAACTCAACTGTTCGTACGTCCAGAATTGAGAAATTCCATACAGAATGCTGAGTATTTGTGCAGGATTGTGGCCTTTCCAGAAGGCTGCAATGCCCTCTTCTTGGAATATCACTTTGCAGGCTTGAAATATTGAAACATACTTGGATTTTTGACTAGCCTGTCCACCTAATGGTTCTACTTGCAATTGAAAGCGGATCTTTAAGACATCCAGTGGTTGACAGGTCGATCTGGTAATAGCAGCAGCAAGTCCTCCAGCTATCACTTGCTTCAGTTGTTCTTTTGTGCTATAAGTTTTCTTTTTGGTTGATGCAGGTGTTGTAGCTGTTGTTGGCTCCACAGACTTCGATTTCTCTATTGCTTGCGTTGCCATTGCGGTAAATTGTAAATTATTTAGGTTTCAAATAAATTCAATCACTTCCTCTTTTTAATGCCAATCGCTAATCACACAAAACAAACACACAAAAATCATTTCATAACTTATTTTGAAAAACAATTTAATCTATCGCCACTCACATATTTTGTTTGCATTCCCAAATAGTTTTCTATCTATTTATTTAAAGTAAAAAGAAGATAATTCTTTTCGGAAACAGTTAAAAAAAAAACTCAAATTTCACCTTCTTCCAACTCAATGCTTCTTGTACTGGCTATGCGATTCTTCTTGTAGTCGAGTGGCTTCTGGTTCCTCTGTTTTGATAACTTTGAGGTTCGTGCGCTTCTGCTGGTATGCGGAGTATGGATGACCGATGACGACCCAACGTTACTACTTGTGAAGAGGAGAAATGCATTGACTGTTTCATAAACCTCATTTAAAAAAACACAACAAGTGAAAACTTTCTTTTTTCATTCGGTATCTTACTGGGAGAAGACGAATGTGTAACATTGAACATTCCGATGAAATACAAACAAAAAAAAGAAAACTGGATTCATAGTTATCAGCTGTTTTTGACGTTTTATCATTTTACTATTCTTCTATTCTTTTGTTTACATACGAATGGAAGAGGAAAAAGGGGAATAAAACGGAAGCTGATAACTTGGATTTGAGTATTGCCAGATAAGATATTTTTATTTTGGTTTTGTGTCTCGGTTCTGTAGCTTTCTTTATATAAATAAAATATTTCTTTGAGAATTTGAGGAATTTATTTTAAAATCCAACAAAAAAAAGTATTTTGTTGTTATAATAAAAATAGTATTACTTTATGCTTTATTTTGATTTAGTCTTGAATATGGAATAATAAATTTTCGTGGAATATAAAAAAAATGCATGAAGGTCTTAACCGTGACTTTTTTCTAACATCTGGAGGAATGGAGCAAAGAAAATGACCACGGGTCTAAAAAGTTGAGTGGTAAATCCAACAACTGATGGCCGGGGTTCTTAGAAAAAACCATATAACTCTCGTAACTCAATTAAAGGACGGAGAGAAATAGGTTACTAGCGATATTTTCATACATACTACAGATAGCTTGTAAGTAAACTGCATTCTTGCACCCGAAGATCAATTTTTCGTCCCAGGAGATGCCATAGACTGAATTGATTGATTGAATTTAAACTGTAAATTAGATACAAAAATTACCAGAGTTATAAAGTTCATGATTCGGTCATTGTTGTCTTTTTAACAAATTTGGAAATTTTATAATGGAATTGAAGACGAATTGAAACAGTTGAGTTGATTTTTCTTAAAAAAAAAGAAAGAAAATTTTTTTTCTCTTAATAGTATTGCTTTGCTTAAAATAACAATAGTTTTGAAACATAAAAATCTTTTATAATAAATAAATTAAAATAAAAGCTGAAGTTGATGCAATGAAGTTCAATAAAATCAGTTGCATTCTTTTAACAATATTTAGTATAAAAATATATAAAAATATAATTCTCGTTTAATCGTATATCTGATTTAATCAAAATTCTATCATTATTTTTTGCTCCTTAAGTCTTCCATCCAATCTGTGAATTATTTCCTCCATTTAAAGTATCATTAAAATTCTGTGGGGTTGGAGATGTTGGATACGGAACTGAAGGTTGTTGTGGAGTCACTGATGGGTATAAATTTGTCGAAGGATCTCGAATGGTTCCTGAAGTATTCTGATATGAAAAAACAGGATATTTCGGAATAAAAGTTTTGTCCTGATATTTTCCTTTTGCAGTTATATCTTCTGTTGAAAACTCTATTTGAATAACAAACAATTCCCAGTGGTTGAAGATTAATAATAATTTATTTAAGTTCCTTATCTGTTCGAATAAGTATCAAGAAGTGAAGAAATAAAACAGAAAAATTATTGACAACAAAACTATAGGAAATATTTGTTACTAAGATTCATAAACATACAGTACATTTATATCAAGTGTTATATTTCAACACTCCTCCTCATCTTGATGATAAATTCTTAACCGTTTTCTGAGTTCAGTAAACTGAGGTTTAGGTAAAGCCTTTGTCATCATATCTGCTAACTGGTCTTTCGAAGGTAAAAATGAAATTTTTACTTTTCCAAGTTGAATGGCATCTCTAATAAAATTGTATTTTATGTCAATGTGCTTCATACGTTTGTGCTCCCTAGGTTCTTCAGCTATTTTAATACAGGCTTGATTGTCTTCAAAAATATGAACTGTTTTGATTTCTACACCCAGTTCACATAATAATTCTTTGAGCCAGATTCCTTCACATGCAGCATTGCATAGCGCTACATACTCAGCTTCCGTTGAAGATAAACTAACTGACTGTTGCTTTCTGGAACACCAAGATACTGTACAGTTAAACACTTGAAAAACATACCCAGATATAGATTTTCTGTCTTTGATATCATTTCCCCAATCTGCATCTGCATAACCTTGCAATGGTAAACTGTCATCAGTCTTCGGATACACCAACTCAAAGTCTATAGTTTTCTTAATATATCTCAAAATCCGCTTCAAATGTTTCCAGTGAGATTCTGTATAACAGCTTTGGTATCGACTAAAGAAATTCACAGACGCACTCAAATCCGGACGGGAAGACATCATAACATACATCAGGCATCCAATAAGTTCTCTATACGGATACTTTTCGTCTACTTGTTCGCCAATCGACATCTGTAAATTGTATTCCATTGGGGTTGAAATTACCTTCGAATCTTGCATTTCGAATCTTGTCAGTAAATTTTTCAAATACTCTTTTTGACTTAACCTCATTCCGTTCGTTGTTCGTTGGATGTGTATTCCAAGGAAATGTCGAACTTCGTTCATGTCTTTCATTTGAAATTCTTTGGATAGAGCTTTCTTGATGTGATTTATTTCCTCTAGATTTTTCCCAACGATTAATAAGTCAACATAAATCAAAATAAATAATTGTTCTTCCTTCTTTATTTTGGTGTAAAGACAGTAATCCGAATTTGTTCTTTTATAGCCAATTGAACAAATAAACTTATGAAATCTCTCATTCCACATTCTTGATGCTTGCTTCAAACCGTACAACGATTTATTCAATTTACAAACCAGGTTATCTGTTTCAAAACCTTCCGGCTGACGCATGTAAATTTCTTCATTTATGTTGCCATTCAAGAATGCTGATTTCACGTCCATCTGGTGAATGTACATGCCAGTTTTATTCGCTACAGCTAATAGCACCCGTACAGAAGTTAATTTTGCTACTGGTGCGTATGTTTCTGTATAGTCAAATCCAATTCGTTGTGAAAATCCTTTTGCAACTAAACGAGCTTTATACCTACTGATGTTACCAAATTGATCCTTTTTGATTTTGAAAACCCACTTGTTACCAATGGTCTTTTTTGATACAGGAAGATTTGTTAACGTCCAGGTGTTAGCATCTTTCAAAGACTGTAGCTCCTCCTCAATCGCACACTTCCATTGATTCCAATCGCTGCTTTTCTTAGCTTCTTCAAGCGTGGTTGGTACATTGTCGATAAAACTTTCTGCATTTAAAGCAAACGCGATATAAGAAGTCATATCATAATCCTTGAACTTTTTCGGTGGTTTGATTGTTCGCTTAGGTCGTAAATTCTCATCATTTGTACTCGCATCTGCATCGATAGGTTCAATTGGATCAGGATCATAAAATTCCTCTTCATTTATATCTTCAGTACTTTCCCCTCCTGCTTCGGACATAACTTCGATTTCGGTTTCCTCTTTTTTTTCATCTTCATCATATTTGCTTGATTTTTCAAAAACGTATTTTTCTTTTAGTTCGGATTTTGGAGCGAACGAAAATTGTTCATTGAAAATAACATCACTTGCTATGACAATTTTTTTAGTGACATTATTCCATAACCGGTAGCCTTTGGCTGCATACCCAACCATAATGCATTTAAAAGATTTCGAATCAAGTTTAGTTCGAAGCTTACCAGGAATGTGAACATATGCTGCACTACCAAAAACTCGTAAGTTCCTCAAGTTTGGTCGTCGGCCATACCATAGCTCAGCTGGGGTAATATTCTTTTCCTTCTTATTCTGTAATGCACGTGTACAACTTCTATTCGTCAAGAAAACGGACATTAAAACAGCTTCACCCCATAAAGATTTATCAACTTTCGAATGTAAAATCATTGTTCTGGCCTTTTCCATGATTACACGATTAAATCTTTCGGATACACCATTTTGTTCGGGTGTATATGGGACTGTGTACTCTATTTGAATTCCTTTCTGAACACAAAAATTCTTGAAGTTGTTTGAAGAATATTCACCTCCATTGTCAACACGTAAGCGAGATATTTTTCTCTCAAAATGAGCAGTAACCCAAGCTGTATATTCAATGAACTTGCTAAACACTTCATGCTTGCCTTCCATCAAGTACGCCACTGCAAAATGTGTAAAATCATCTGTGAATATAACAACGTACCTTTTATTATCATATGAAGTTGGTGCAATAGGTCCAATGACGTCACTGTGAATGAGCTCCAACGGCCTTGATGATCTCCGATCGGATATACTTTTATGTGAACTTCGATGCTGTTTACCAGCTAAACAAGATTCGCAGAAAAAATCCTTGTTACCGTTATCCAATGCATCCAAACCATCTACAGTTCCAGCACGCTTCAGCTTCAGAATGTCAGCTGTATTCAAGTGACCCATACGTTGATGCCATAACTCAAGACTTTTTCCGGCACTTATTCCAGCAAATTTCGATTCATGAACTTCAATGCATAGCTCGTACAATTTTCCGTTGCTCATAGCTTCAGTCAAAAGATGTTTGCCTTTCCAGATTTGCGCCTTTCCGTTTTCGAAAACCGTTTTTATTCCTTTCGATTCTAATTTCCGAATGGAAAGCAAATTACAAGATAATTCTTTTACGAATAAGACATCTTCGATTATGCCAGCTGTTTCCTTCTTGTTCGCATGTAAGTTTCCTGATATTGTACCAATCTTTGTTGCCATTAAATAAACCCCATTCTTTGCAACCGTAATTTGAATTGGATGGTCTAAAACTTTACAATTTGTCAAAAAAAGTTCATCGTTGACCATGTGATCAGTTGCTCCAGAGTCCAAATAAAAATGTAAAGAATTCGAACTTTGTGCTTCAGCTTTAAGACTCATTTCAGAATGTGCAACAAAAATAAACTTCTCAGAATTGGTGGTACTAACTTTGGCTTTGGCAGCATATTGGTTTTCGTATTTTTTTCCACTCTTGCATTCAGAGCGCTTGTGTCCGAGTTTTCCACATTTATAACACTTGATCCTGCTTTTGGAATACATCGCAACAGAATCACTTTGTTGAACTTCTGGATTTGTTTTTTTCTTTGCTTCATCAAGTATCCGACTTTTGACAAACTCGATTGTCAACTTTTCAACATCAATTGTTTCCAATGCAGTTACAAGTGTTTCAAAGGAAGGTGGCATTGTAAGAAGTAAATGACAAATTACATCAGCATTTTCTAGGTTCGCCCCTGTAGATCGCAGATCCCGGATCAATTTGTCAAACCTTAAAAGATGTTGCTCCATGTCTCCTCCTTCCGAGCACTTAAGAGTCAGTATACTTTTTCGCAAAAAAAGTTGAGAAGCAATACTTTTTCTTTCAAAAGTATTCACAAGACTTACAAAAATTTCCTTTGCCGTAAGCTTGTCTTTAACATATTCTAAATGGCTGTCCGCTATACGATGGATTATCAAAGATTTGCATTTCTTCTCACATTTTATTATTGCTAATTTCTTTGCTTCAACCGTTTCACCTTCTAAAATTTTATCCAGGTCCTTTGATACAAACTGTTGAAGATCATGTTCCTCGAGCACCGCCATCAAACGAAATTTCCAATTATTGAAATTTGTTCCATCGAACAAATGAACCTTATATTTTTCTTCTTCCATACCTGGGCCCATAACCTGTTGAAAACTCTATTTGAATAACAAACAATTCCCAGTGGTTGAAGATTAATAATAATTTATTTAAGTTCCTTATCTGTTCGAATAAGTATCAAGAAGTGAAGAAATAAAACAGAAAAATTATTGACAACAAAACTATAGGAAATATTTGTTACTAAGATTCATAAACATACAGTACATTTATATCAAGTGTTATATTTCAACATCTTCTAGGTATATTGGTGGAGCTAAAATAAAATTAAATGTACAAATTTTTAAAATATTGAAAACTATCGTATATAAATGATTTTTCTTACGCATTGGCTTAAAAACTGGAGTAGATCCAGGTTGTCCTACAACCACATACATTTGTTCCTCCATCAAACTAGCTTGCAGTGGAACTGTACCGATTGTAAGGGGAAATATTAGATCAAAATCTGAATAAAATCCAGCTACCTTCACGGTAAATTTCAATGAGTATATAATTTTCATTATTGAACAATTTTCCAAAGACGAAGGAACCGTCGACGGAATCTCAAGAAACTCATTCATTTCTGCTCGGTTTTGCTTAACAACTTCACCCAACAGAACTTGTGCAACCTTAACTTCATTCCATTTGGTTTTAATTTCCGGTGTGTGACACGTATAAGTGACTTTTCTCATAAGTCTTACTTTTATATCTGAACATCTAACATCTGATTGATTATCCAAAACCACATTGAACCGGATTTTTTGACCAGGAGCATAACCCGAAAATGGAACTCGACACTTAATAGTTATTGGATTTTTGCCACCACAGCAAATACTCAAAAAAAATACTTTTTTTTCTTCCTTTTCCATAGGACTTGCATGCAAAGGATTAAGATTCAAATCATAGGGTGAAATTACAGTGAATTCTTGTTTAAAAGTATTATTATATCGAAGAACACGATCAATAACCATAACAACTTCGTACGATATTTTTCCATCAGATCCAATAAATGATGTTGGAGCATTTGGTGGTATTGTTGCTTGAAAAGGATACACATATTTTCCAGGTATAAGCTCAAGTTGACTACCGCCATTTGAGCCAAATACATATTTTTCCGATGTGAAATACAGCTCAGTAGCTGAATAGGTCTCAAAGCCTTTTTCACGTTTTCCCTGAGGATTTTGTTTATAGATGCTTTCGGTCCAACGTACTTCAGAGTGTCCATTAATGCTGATATAAATAGCTAAAATTTAGATACATTTTTTAGTCAAAAATATATTTTTTTATGTATTAAATTTTTACATGAGATACTTAAACATGAAGTAAGTAGCTCGTTAAAAGAATATATTTATTAGCTTGTTAGGGAGGATTTTTTGAATTATAGGGACTCGTTGAATACCAGTCCTTGTCATCATTTAAAATTATTTAAGAATAATAAAATATTTTTAGAATACTTTTTCGAATATTTACACGAAATTGCTATCATAAAAGTCCATTAAACTCTATCCCAAAAAAAAAATCCCAGCATAAATATGTCTACTACAATTATTTAACCGAGCTGCTACTTAATTAGCATTTTTATTAATTCAAGTCAGACCTTGATTTGATTGAAATAATTATTTGAATGCAAAATTTCAAAGCCTTAATTATTCTCAAAATGATTTTACATAAATTATTACAACAAACAATATTAAATTTTTCTGTCGAACCAAACATTTTCTGGACATAAATATTTTGAGTCCCAAAACAAAATTTTTTCTAAGAAAAAATATATATAATACCTACATGCCTATATAAATGAATCACACATTCAAAATAATTTCCCACGGTTGAATTATTTAACTATAGATCTGGTTTCCGGCAACATTGAATGAAGTGTGGCGATTCACGTTTTTAAAAATTACGTAATTTACCGACACAAACGCTTTAGAAATTAATTAAAAAGTTTAAATTCAATAAAGAGTATAGTATGTACGTTTGTACCGAACAATGCAATCGGTTTAAATTATTATTATTCAGGAGGCAAACTAAGATAAAATATGGAATGCGTATAAATGGATATTTGCGGTACATAATTTAATTACCTACTGAAAGTTATCAACGTATTCTTATACTAAAAAGGTTATTATTTTTTATTTGTGAATAACTATTTTGCATTCATTTATTATTTTTTTTCTTAAATAGAAGTAAAATGTCATCTCTTTACATAAGTTCGTTGTAGATAATATAAAGAATAATCCGTCGCTGTACCTTACAATTATTACAACAAAGGTTTGTTTAGATGATTACATTATGTATGTACATATTATGTACGAGTAGGTATACATACAAAAATTCTTCCTTGTTTACTGGTCGTGGAAAGTAAAAGTCCCAGATGATTCATATTTATTCCTCCTTATTTTCCATTTTCATCCCCATTGTGCATATCATTATTACATACCTATTTAGCCAAGTCGGCAAAAAAAAGTCTGCATTTTTTTAAAGATGCACAACTGGCAGAATCTCTTATTCTCATCTATTTAATTTTTAAATAGAATAAGATTACATCTAAGATCTCATGAATGTCGACAATGCTATTCGGATATTGAATGAATATCTTCCCAACTAATTGAGAAGCACTTGAATTATTACAGTATATGTAGGAGTAGATATTTTGAGAATAAAGTCAATTAAAATACAACTCGGGTGATTGATTACTTAAAATTTTAATTCAATTATTATACCTAGTTTTGTTTAATTGTAAAAATACATACATACATCTTATTGTCTTTGGCCTTGTAGTAATGAGCTCAGCTACTCCAGAAATTGTTTGCCCGGCATAATAAACTCCAAGTGGATTATTGTCAAATTGTATAGTGCATTTGCTTGTCATTATAGGTATCAACAATTAATAACAACGCAGTAGAATAGTAAATTTATGTTTGAATAGTGAATACACAAATTGCAAATATACCTATTGTTCAATGTTTCACAGGTCAATTTTAATATTTTATCAATTTATTCTTAAAGCGATAAACCAAAATACTAAAAAATAATTTCGACCGACTGCAACCGAAGAGTATATTACATTGCCAGACTTAAAGCAAGAGATACAGACACAGAATAAAAACAAATTCAGTCTCAAACAAACGAATGCGGAAAATATAAACGAGGTAAATTATATCCCCCTTGTTCCTCTTTACTAATCCCAACCCAGAATGACAGAATGAAACTGGTTTGTAATGTCTGTTGGAGCGTGAGTCCCAAATCGAGACTGAGGGATAGATACAACAATATATTTTTTTGTGTTTAAAAAGATGCGAGACTGGTTTTTACTGTGCGTATATTTAATAACCTTGGCTATAATAATGATTAGGTGAACAATTACTATGCGTAAGTTAGATACGCAGGTATGTATTTCAAGGTTGTGGTCACAACAAATAATGGTAAAATGGATTTCTATTTAAGCTGTGAAAAAGTCAATGAATTCTTTTTTTAACAGTTGTCATAAAAAGATAAAATGGAAATAAAAGTTCTTTAACTACAATCAAAATGAAGGTTTATTCCATCATAAAGTATTGCTTAATATCCAAAATATTTAGACTAAACTAAACAAATTGTATCATCGTCATCATTGGCTCGACAATCAGGGTCCGGTCCTGACCTTCTTCAACAAGTCTCTCCACCTATCCCGATCTCGAGCCGACGCCATCCATTTGCGCACCACAAGGCTTCGGGCGTATCCTTATATGAAATGAACCGAAATCAGATTTGATTCCCATAGATCATCAAAATGATAAAAAAAAATGTTTTTGATAAGTTAGAGTGATTTTAAATTTAATTGTCATATCAGATTATTCGGTTTTTTCAGAATGGTAATTTTTTCAAATTCAAAAAAAAAATATTTCTTTTGTCCAAGAGAAATTTTAAAATGTAACCATTAAAGATAATCATGTTTTCTTTAAAAAAATTGTCATCTTTCAAAATCAAAAAAAAAATATCAATTTGTTTCAAAAATTAAAACCAAATTGTAAATTCTGGACAGAGGAATGCATGACTTCTGAGAAAAAACTAGCCCTTAACTATTAACAAAACTATAAGGGCTATTAGCTGAAACGAAAGAGCTTAAGTTTAAGAGACCTTGAACTAAAAAAATACTCTAAAAAGAAATTTGTATGACATAATGAGGGAAGATTTTTTTAGTAAGGAGTCTCTTAAACTCTGAAAAAAAGTTATGATTCTTCTTCCCTATCTTTTAATAAAAATGAATAACGTCTGTTAATTTGTAGCTTTGCAGTTGAATTTATTCCCATCTCTAGTCACCCTAACAATTTGACATTCTCCTTTGCATAATTCACAATAATAAAAATGAGATACATTTTTACACTTTCTCTCCATCTAGTTCTTCTTGCACAGAGAAGAAAGAATGAAATGTCAGTGTGAAAATTTTTCAGTGGAAGGGTGGTTGGAGTTGGATAGTTGCATGCCGATCAGAGAAAAAAACGCAAACAAATTAAAAGAATTATATTCCTTTGTCTCGTTTAAAAAAAATATTTAACTCTGCCGTTTTTAGTCATTTAAGCTCAAAGTTTCAACAAAAAATATCATCCTCTTAAGATGACGAATAAGTGAAAGTGAAGCCAAAAAAATATCAAAAGAATGGAAAAGGAAAAAGACCGAGTAGAAATCAAATTAAACAGCCCAAATAATTCTTATTTTAGTGGGCAAGAAATAAGCGGACAAATATGCTTTTTCCTCACCAAGAAAACAAAAATTCGTGGTAAGTTAATATGGAATTGAGAAACACAAAAATATACCCAAGTTGTGTTGGATTTTATGTTAATTTTTTTCCAAGAAGTTCAATAATCTAATTTCTTTTTATTTCGATTTTGTTATGACACTTGCATTTGAAATAACTTCCTAATTTGACAGTATTTTTGTTAGGCATTGTGAATGAGTCATATCTTATGTTGCACTCTGCAAAATGATGCACATTGATGGTCTTGTTTTCTTTATTATAATTATTGTTGATTTAAGACTTTTAAAAAATAAAATAACTAAAATAACAAAATCGTGTTATTTAATGATTCTGAATGTTTTTGTTTTCAGCAATAAATTTACAAGTATGCGCCAAAGGAAAATGCAAATGGATGGAAATGTTCCACAAAGACCCTTATGGAAATGTAAATACTCGGCACGTTTTTTATACTGGCAAAGAGATATTTCTTAACGATAATGTCGCGGTTCCCTATGTCCCAGCTCGGGGTATTGAATTATCTCCAGGGGAGTGTTCAATGGATTTTACATATTCGCTTTCAAAATTTTTGCCCTCATCATTTAAAGGTACATATGGTTCGATAAAATATAAACTTAAAGTCATCATTCAAAAGCCATGGACATTCGACGAGAAGTACACGATTCCATTGACTGTAGTTAGATACAGCGTGAGCCCACCAATAACTCGAATAAATCCACCTCAACCTCAAATATGCCAGACGACGCGTAATGTTAGTGTATTTGGTAGTGGCCCAATATCATTAGTTGCCGAACTTCCAAAAAATTTTGTTATTCGAAATGAAAAAGTTACCCTCCTAGTGACCGTTGATAATCGCAGTGGTATCCATGTAGATAAACTTCGATTTACTATTGTTCAGAAAATCTACTATAGCAGTACGAGGCCATTGATAAATACAAAAAATGAAGAAGTAATTTTATTTACTAAAGAAACAGGAGGCGTTGAAAAGAAATCAGAACGTTCATTTGCTCACGATCTGTTGTTTCCTGCATGTCCTCCAACAAATGCAACTCGAATATTTAACATTGTATACACCATAAATGTGGAAGCCATACTGCCAGCTTTCTATAAGAATCTCTCGGTGTTCTTTGATGTGCATGTATATTCGGGAGATGGAAGTTTGGAGCCTGGGAATCCATTTGAAGAAGATGATGTACCAACAGGTGTTGGCATATTCCCAGTTAGCAATCGTTTGAGTTCATTTATAAGCACAAATAGCCCTACACACTCTCACTCACTCACCGAAAGTGAAAGCAGCTCATTATATTCAACTACCTCTGAATCGTCAACAGCAACGCTTAGTCCAGCACCCAGGCCACCTACTGATTGTGACACTTTGAGTCGAGAATCGATGAGAAATAGTTTCCGAAGTTCAATTGGATATATCCATCCGAACGTTGCCAGACAACCACATGCTCTTCCATATCCATCCGAAGCACATCCAATGCTAGCCGAATTAGTAAATGATATTTATGATCCACCTCCGATGAATAGTTCATATCCCCCACCAAATATACCTACATTGCCGCACTATTTACAATCATCTGTTCATTTTCAAGTTCAAGCCAGATATCCAGTTAATGAATTACGTAAATTTTATAAATTCTGTTTTTGTTGAGTGTTTTTTTTTTGACATTTTGTTTCTTTTCAGCACCATCATATGAGGAATTATTTGGAAGAGCACGTTCAAAGTCACCTACAGCGCCATCTCCGGAGACACCAGTTTAAAATTTTACTTTTACTTATTTCCGAACGAAGATAGAAAAGAATGCGGGCAATTCTTTTTCTTTCTCAGCAACTATTTTGTGCAGAAATTGTCATAACTATTTTAGCGTCTACACGTTTGACCCATGACACAGATTGCACCACAATATTAACAACAATGATCACAAATCAAAGGATCCGAGACACAAAATCGACAAAAGTAACCAAGTTTTACTGGCACCTCTACAACCCAATCTGTGGAAATCAAAATTCTAATACTAGCAATCATTTTTTTAGATTTATAACTATATTTCCTGTTACGACAGACATATTTTGTGATAAGGTTAAACTTACTTTAAGTTATCATCATCATAATATGTATAACTATCAAAATTATTTATTTCTTTTGCCTTGTTCATTTGCAAGTTTGATAGATATGACAGCTTTTTACAATAGTAAAAGGGCAGCTAATTTTCAACTTATATCAAACTTTCCATTGAATTTCGATTGACATTTTTATTTTATATTTCTATTTATTTTGCGTCCAAAAACTTTACTAAATGAAAATTATTTGTTAAGCTTTTTTTTAATAAAAAAAAATTATTGCACAAGCTTCCTATACATAATTATTATGTTGAAAGAATTTATTACAATATTTAATATTTTTTTTTTAAGAATGAAAGTTTTTTTTATGTAATTAAGTTAAATAAAAATAACCATATTTTTATGTGTTTAATAACCAAATTTGGGTCTTTGACTATGAACTTAAATTATTAGTTTTTGAGAAAAGATAGCGTAGGAACTTCTAAGAGCAGCTCATTTAACTAAAAAATTTAGAAGATTTTTTTAAACGAAAAATATTCCTTAAAGAACAACTAACACAGCTTCAAAAAATATTTTTTAACGGTTTAATCACCATAAATTATTATTATGAGTAAAAACATTCGTCTGCAAATACAACTAAGAAATGAAGACATTCACATATGAAACATTTTCAAATGCAGCGTTTTAAGAATGGAATATCAACAACACAGCCTACTTAATAAGATAAAGTTCGACAACTGAAGTTTATGTATTTCGTTATCATTATTATATTAGCAGTGGATATAACGGCCGTTGTATCAATTCAAAAAAAATTGAATTTTCTTGAAAATATATTTTTTTTTTCTGAAAAATAGTCCAAGGAGCCGAACGCTCAGTTTTTAAAAGAAAAAGTTAATGCTGTTAATTTATTTATTTTATAATTTATTAGTTGGAAATTTACAATATTTTTTATTCAACATCCATATATAAATTATTTTATCTATTTGACTACCATATAATTTAATAATTTAAAGGTATGCACTTTTTTTTATAAAAATATCTAAGTTCTACTGGACAATGTTATAGCAGAGATCATAAAATTTACAATTTTGTATATTATTTCAGTCAAACCAAATATTGTTGTTACTTTTTATGACTTTTAGAGCAGCAAATCTAAAAGTGCTGCCCTACTAGTCGATGGTTTATTTGCTTCGTATGGTGTCATTGATTCCCCTTGTCCAGCATTTAAATCCAATCCAAACAAACCCAGATCTTTTAATAAATCCTCATTGGCATGTTGAGTAACAGATGATGATGATGATGATGAAGATGGGAATACTGTACTACTTACAGAAGGCATTTCTGTTTGTTTAACTTGAGCTGAGGAAGGTTGAGTGAGTTCTTTTAGATCATCGCTTGTTTCTAATAAGTCTATAATATTTGCTGGATCTTCAACTGCTTCTACAGCTTTTGTTACTTCATCCTCATTGGCTTCTTCTTCGTCTACGTGTGGTGAAAGAACATCAGATTTATATTCAAATGCAGTCGATTTAAAGTCAACTTCAATTGGAAATAAATTTGGTGCTTCTTCCAAACGAGCCACTGACATTCTATGCATTTCCCCTAAACTTTCCAAAATGCTACGTAATTGTTTTGTTAAATCGTTAACATGTTTGCTTTCTAGAAGCTCCATTTTCTCCAAAACATCGTTACGAAGTTGTGCGAATTTTGAACGTGCTTCCTGGCGACATTTTAGAATCAAACGATATTCATAATTTCCAGTTTCAACACGGTACAGAGATTCTTGAAGGGATGCAAAGCTGTGCTCTTCATCGTCCATTTCTTTCACTTTCAAACAATACGAAAGATATGTAAATTTAGCATCGGCGTATTTTTTCACCGTTAGTTTTGTGTCTGGAATGGCTTTATTCAAATAGGTACCAATATCAGCTAGAATCGGCTTTATAGCCTTGAGCATATTCACACCATCTTTTTCGAAATTTCTATGTAATTCGGCGAAAACACGAAAAGCTTCCGATGCCCGCAATTGTGGCTCCTTAACACTTATCTCTGCAAAAATATCACCAAATTGCTTGTAAGTTTCTAGTAAGTCGAAATATGCCTTCAACATTCTTTTAGCATGATCAACTAAACCTTTGTACATGTATTCTGTTCCCTCTAATTCCTCTAGCCTTTTAACCAACGAATCGTTGCACAATATTGCCCTTGAGAGTCCCAATGAATCGGCGGTGCTACTTGACATTGATTCAACAAATCGATGTTTGATTTTCTTCAAAAGAATATCAAATGATTTTCCTTGTTCCAAATCAGCATGAAGTTTATTATAGTTGATTGTTACTTCTGTTGTTGCGACTTGAATCATTTTGGCTACTTCTACTTTTGTCTTGCCTTTAACATTTACTCCATTAACAGATACCAATTCATCTCCACTCTGAAGGGATCCTTCTTTTGCTGCGGGTGTACCATCAAAAACCTTTAAAGAATGTTTTATTAAAGCACATTTTCTTTTATACCGAACTAGGTAACATACTTGGACAATGTAAAGGCAGGGACATAGCGGAGCTCCTCCACCAATACTTATTCCAATGAGGTTGGTCTGGTCTTTTGTTATGACAACTGTTCCAGTTGTTATAGTCATTCCCCTAAATAAGTAGAAGGTACTATCAATTTACTTTCTTTTTGAATATATATTACAAGCATACAATACTTGTTGCATCTCACCATCTTTACCTAATCTAATTGAATGATTTTTTTTATATGCTTAAGATTATATTATAAGCAAAAAAAATATAACTAAAAGAAAAATTAATTGAACAATCATCTAGAATTTGAATGAAAGAATGATTTGTAAAACCACAAATATCTCATTCTTTTAAGAACGGAGAATAATAGACTCGAGAATTACACCACAAAGATCTGGATAACGTGGAATTTCTATCAGTCAGAAAACATGAATCTAATCAACATCTTCACTTTTGTATTGAGGCTGATTCTTTTGTTGTACCTTAAGTAGAACATTTGAGATATCTAATGTCCATAACAATAATGTCCCACCCATAATATCATAAACCAAAAAGTTATTGCTTAGATTTTCCTTAACAAAGTGCTGGTATGAATATTGTGAAGAAAAAAAATAAGGATCTATCACGCCAAAACTAGCAAGCTTCTACAATAAGCCTTATTTGGACCATTACTTACAATCTTTCTATTTCTGCACTCTGGCTGTACATAACTTTACGTTCACTAACGCATTGATCTTCCAGGCAAACAACTTGAAGTTCTTCAGTTTGTTCGATTGATTGGTTGGGAGTATCGGTGTTCCCCTCTTCTTGACTTTGGGATTGATAACATTACATAAGATAATTTGGTTTTAGATAATAATTTTGAAATTGTTCGACTAATTAGGTGGCTTTTACTTTTTAACAGAAAATTCTATTTAATTTTACAAAAATTAGCATTCGGTATCTATTTTGTTAATGGTAGAGTGAGTCACTTGGAGTGTGATGTTCGATTATAACTTTGCTATCATGATAAAAGAGTATGAATTTATAAATGCCAATGAACATTATAGAACCTAGATCTAGCACAAGAAATATTCTCAATCGTATTCTACTGTCTCAATTCTTTGAAATTGTAACTGTCAAAAGTTCAATTGATAAGAAAAATACCGACCTGCACAAAATATTGATTTTTCTAATGAAAATGCATTCTAGTTTTTAGACTCAAATTAAATTTTTAGTTTTAAAAGCATAAAAGAAAAAGTATTTTAAGACATACCTACATACATTATGTATAGAAAGGACATTAATATTTGAAAAAAAAACACAAAATTCTATTATTGCCATAAAGAAAAAATAGGTTGGGTAACCATATTGATGCAAAAACTGTGATTAGTACTATAGCTACTTTAAAAAAAAAAACTATGAGAAAAATATAGTTTTAAAATCAAAACTGCACTAAGAAAATAAAATGTATAATATTGAAAAATAAAATTGAATTAGTTAAAAAACAAAAAAAAAAAATAGGTTTTAAAATATTTACATTTTATCTTCTTCAAAGAAGAAGTCGTCATCCGGATCCGTTAACATATTGCAAAATTTTTATCAACGTTACGCAGTTATTTTGATTTAATTAAATTTATTTATAAATATTCAATTAAACAACAATTATTTTATTGCTTGAAAGATCAATTCCTTTATCCTACATAGACGACTGACTGTAATTTCTTTTTATTATGACAGTTAATAAGTTGATGATGAGGGTTGAGGAGTAATTTTCCATGGGAATTATATTTTTTGTTCAGCTTAAGCAAAATAACTCATAATTTGTTTATTACTTTGGAACAAAGAGATTGGAAGATTGAATGTGCAGTAATTTTTTTATTGAAATTTATTTAAAAAAAATGTTTTCTTCGTTTGGCTTTTCCAGAGATTTGACAGTTTCACAAAAATTATAACCCATATGGAATGAAATAGAATGTGACCAGGGACAATGGAACGGAAATAAACACAGTGGTGTTTGAGAACAACACTTCGTGTCGTTTGTCCTCGTTACAACAATGTTAAGGCTGAGATTCACTGCTCTCGTGTGGTGTGTAGTAGGTTGCCTCAATAGAATTGTTAAATAAAAACACCGTTCGGCTTAAAAATTCTTTTGTTATAAGAAAAAATATGGTATCGTCCAGCCCAGCCTTCGTTTGGCCTTAAAAAAAAAAACTCACCTAGTCCCTGTTGTAACATCTTTTATCAGCGGATATTTCCCTGTGCTTTGAGAGTCTTAAAATGGCGGCGTTTGAGTGACAGATCGATAGGATATTTGAGATAATTTAGCAGCTGTTCAAAAATCACCTGATGTACCAAAAATTAAAAATTTTTGGGTTTTAGATATTTAATACAAAAAATTGTTGATTTAATTTAAATAAGAAATTGCTTCTTAAATAATTATAATAGCTCTAGCCTAGTGGGCTTATCTGACACTTTATTCGAAAGCGAGGAATGACTATGACTAAACTTCTTCAAAAGTTAAAAAAATATAGTTTCTAATTCGAAAAGATTACAAAAATTAAGCGTCAACCCTTTTCCGTTCTATTTTCATGAAAAATACCCAAAGTGCGTTGGTCCATTTTTATCAGTTGCTGAACTCTTCCATTTGTAGCACTGTGTTCTGCTTCTGCGCATGCGACGCTGTAGCTGTACGCTGTATGCTGATTCAAACGTCAAATTAGTACTCATCCTCGTTTACCTAACTAGCTGCTATCTTCTCTGCTCCAAAGAAATTTCTTCTTGGGTGTGTTGTAGTTGTATATTTGTGTATATGCTCTAGCTAGTGCATATTTTTCTGTTTTTTTCTGTCGTCTTCCCAGTTTCACAGACAACAGGAAATTATTTATAAATTATTCTAAAAACTCTTGAATAAGTTAATAAAAAAATAAACCAACAAACCTAGATAACAATGGGTCTTAAAGGGTGTGAAATTCAAATGGATAATCCATGGAATACCTACTACGCTGGCCAGACCATTAATGGACAAGTTAATTTAACATTCGATTCACCGAAGAAAGTCCGAGGTAAGATCTGAAAAAAACAAAAAATAAAATATCCAATGAAGTTTTAAAGAGCAGCAACAGAGATAGACTTATTGCGGGTGGTAGACGAATCAGAATCACAATGACTGGGCTGACTTGTCTGTGTAAAAAAATAAGAAAATGAAAAAATACAGGAAAAGGGTGGTGGCAGTTGCGGCAGTGTCATAGCTGAAAAAAATGATTTTATTTTAGATTCGATTCTAGTTGAAAAGTATCAATTGGGAGCAAGAAAATGCCAGCAACGTAGTCTCTTCTTAAAAAAAAAGGAAACAAATAATACCTATTTCCTTCCTCAGAATTCATTGCGTTTAAGAAAAATGTCAGGAATGCCATAAACAATTGAGTTTGAGTGTACCCCTTTTCATCACCCCTTTGCAAAAAAATTCTTGAGCCATGAGAATGAAGAGAAGAATATTTTGTCTGTCCATTTTATAAAAGATTTTCTCAGCTCGACGCCACTACTTGAAGATGTAACCTGTCTACTATTTCATCAAATCATTTTTTTTTAAATTTATCGTTCTCTACTTAACCAAGACTGCATGTTTGTCTGAAAAAAATAGAATAAATTATTTGCCTTAGCCCCACGATCAATGACATCATACATAATTTAATTTGTTAGTAATGCGAATAGAAAAGTTTAATCATTGTTGTTTCTTTTTCAGGTTATTTTTTTTTTTTGTATTCGAATTAGTCAACTACCTATGTAGATGCATTAAAATTAAAAAAAAAATTGTTATCACTGCCAAGTTTAGTCGGTGATTAACTCAAATTAATACCAGAAATGAGCAAATTAAAGTGATGCAAAGATTTTTTGGAAGTCTTGTTTGAAATGTTAATTTTGTTTTAAAGCGTTAAGTCATACTTCTTGAAATAGAGCAGAAATGTGCTCTTTTACATGTTAACTATGCTTTTCTTTACAACGAATATCAAACAATCAGTTGTTTATATGTGCAAACAAGTGATCATCGGTTCCTAAAATAAGATGCTACACTCTTCTCACCATTGTATATTCTGTTATATATTTTTGTAAAAATAAAATTCCATAATTTTTTTTTTCTTTTATTTTGGAATTTTTTACAGGAATCATTATTCGTTTTCTTGGAGAAGCCAATACTGAGTGGTCTGAATCGAAACGCGTTACAAACAGCGAAGGCAAAGATGAAGAAGAAACTGTTAATCTAACTGGTCATGAAGAATACTTTCAAATCCAGTATTATCTTTTAGGGGGAAAGAACAGTAAGATAACTTGGTGTTCACATTGAAAATATTTTATAATATGTTTTAATTTCCAAATAGGTTCGGAAACTGAACTTCCAAGTGGTACTCATACTTATCCATTCACATGCGCCTTGCCACCAACTCTGCCATCCTCATTTGAAGGTGAGTTTGGTCACGTTCGTTATACAATCAAAGTAACTCTTGATCGTCCATGGAAATTTGATCAAGATATGAAAATGGCTTTTACTGTTGTCTCGCCAATTGACTTGAATCTCAATCCTAGAGTTAAGGTAAATAATTTAGAATATTTTTTTATTTCAAACAGAAATGTATCCAAATATCATTGTTTGTTTTTAGGAACCTTTCAAGCTTGAACTTGAAAAATCTTTCTGCTGTTTCTGTTGCCGTTCAGGTCCACTTGCAGTTGTTGTCAATCTACCAGTAACAGGTTTCGTTTCTGGCCAAATTATTCCAATTACATGCGAGTGTGATAATGCTAGCAATGTTGGTATTACATTGGTCAAGTTTATACTTCGTAAAGTAGTTGCTTTCCATACAACTCAACCACGTCGTGAAACCAAGAAGGATAAAATAACAATTTCCGAATTAAGTGTCGGCCCAGTGAGTGCTTCGGAATCGAGGACCTGGACTCAGCAATTAGAAATTCCACCGTTACCCCCATCGAGTTTGTTAAATTGTGGAATTATTGATTTGGATTATCAATTACATGTAATCAAAGATATTTTTTTTTTTATTGTACGAGTTTTTGTATTTTGTATTTTTTTTTCTAATTAGGTGGAAGTGGATGTAAGTGGTCCGCATAGAAACCTTACGGGCAATATTCCTATTACATTGGGAACCATTCCATTGGCTTCCTTTAAATCACCAGCACCTTATACAGATGTACCAGCTCCAGAGGATCCATCAATGGCTCCTACACAACCAGTTAGCCCAGCAAGCCCACCAAATGGTGCTGGCGGTGCTTTGGGTTGGAATATGGCGGATAGTGCTGGAGGACAACTTTATCCTAATATTCGTAAGTTTTATTTTTCTATATATTTTATATAATTTCAAGTGGGAGGGAAAATATTTTTTTTGAAAATTAATTATATTGAGAAAATTATTATTAAAATGTAGCAGCAAAACTTAAAGTGTTATGTTATAGTTTATTTTAACCAAAAAAAAAAAATTAATTTTCAAACACAAAATTTTGAAAAAAAAAAAAATATTGAAAACGAAAATTGCGTAACATTTAAAAAAAATCAGTTTAACAATAAAATTATGTATACTAATTTCTAAAAAAAAAAATAAACTGAAACAACTTGATTTAAAAAATGAGGTCAAGATAGGTTCAAATCACTGTGAATTGGATATCGAAATCACTATTAACCTCTTCCTGTTTCCAAGCGTACATATTTTTTATTAAATTTTCTCAAGTAGTTACAACTATTTCGAATACATAAAGAGAAATGCATTTCATTTTTCTCTATACTAAAGAAATGCTAATGTAAAACAATTGTTCGCGTATTATCGGTTTTCATATGACTTAAAAAAACTAGGCGTCCGAAGTATTCCCAGCGGTAAAAGAAGTAGAAAAAAAGGGCGGACAATTTTTATAGAAAAGTCAGAACTGGTATATTGTTGAATATTTGTTGCTGGCTCAATAGACCTGCGATGAAGACACGTGGCTAGAAAAATTAGATAAAATATATAACTACATATACATACATAACCTGCAATAATTAATTTTTTTATTAACAATTTTATTATTTCCATAAGAGCAAATCATTTTAATATTTATTTGTTTCTTCACAGCCCCACCACAATTTTCTGAAAGTCAATTTAAGGCAACTACACTACAGAATAAAGAAGATTCTGAACACACTCAACTTCTTGATACTAATTTTGCTCCGAGGTATCCAACCTTCCAGTTTAATCCAAGTGCTCCTCCGTCTAATTTCTAAAGTGCTATCGAATTTAACCCACAAATCCACATTGATAGAAAACTCGCGACACAATAAGCGATTAAACAGAACAAACAATTGAAAAAATACAACGCACAAAAGACGTGTCTAAGTAAAAGTTAGTTTTGTAAAAAAAAAAAGACAAAATGTGAAAAAAAATTACAAAAACCAACATTTTTGTCAGTGCTTATTTAATTATTTTTTTTTTTCAAGAATGGGTGCTATGATTGGAATTGTCATCACATTTTATTTTACACAAATATTTATACATATATTTTTTGTTTATATTTAAAAAAGAAATAGAATATATATATTTTCTATTTGTTTGTAATACTAATACATTTTTTGTGCATTTTATAAGACTTTTTTTTACACATACATACTTATTGTAATGTTTTCTTTTTATTTAAGAAATTTAAATAAAACAAATATAAACGGGTTGAATTTTATTTTGGCTTTTCCGTCCAAGTGAATTTTATTTTATTTTTATTAAGTTGCTCTTGAATCTTAGCTATTTTGAGTAAATAATTAATATTTCTTACTATATATCCAACACTTACTAAACCATATAAATATTAATGTAATAAAGTACATAAACATTTTTGTAAAACGAGCTGCTTCCAGCAAAACATCCTAAACGAAGTTTAAACACAGTCATAAATTAGTTTTCTACTCTGATTGTTGATCCTTGAAATTTTAATTTATGTAAAAACCATGAAATTCTGTTTCAGCAAAGAAAAGCTAGTACATAAATATTTAAAAAGTGTAAAACAACTAACTGTGTATTTATATATCTTTAGATGATTTGCCTATAATATGATTCGATACATGTATTAATATATGAAAAGAAAAAATAAACCATCACATTTTTGAAAGAGAAGAGTAAAATACAGAATATGAGTGCCTAAAATAAATATTTTTTTAAACTAAAATAAAACAGAAAAAAAAAAACTAATATTACTATTTAAACGAAGAAAAAAACTAAAATTTTTAACGAATCTCCAAAAAATTTGAAACACAAAACAAAAAAACCTTAATCAGAAAACAATTTGTATTTCGAAATTATATTTTATTTCGCTAGTCAATTTATTGGTAAACGCCTTGCGTTTTAATAGAAACAAAGAGGGAGAGAAATTTGTAATGTTGCAATGAAAATTGAATCTTCAGCTTTTAAGACAAAAAAAAAACTATATAATATATATAAAAAAAAAAATAAATAAATAATCATCAACTCTTGTAAGATTACAATTTATGCAAAATGGACTTTTTTTTTATATACATACATAAAATTATTAAAAATATTTCGATACTACTGCTTTATTATGTCTTGTCAAAGTGTTTTGGCATGAAATGATCTGTATGAGAAAATTTCTTATTTATAATTTTGTACGAAATATATACAAATAAATAAATCAAAATAAAATATCAAAAGGCATTTTTGCAATTTTTTTTGTTAAACAGTTTATATTAATAACATTCTTATATCATTCATTTACATACTTTTTTTTACATTTTATTCTCCTGTAGGAAATCATACTGAAGTTTTTTTTTCTGAAAATAACATGGAAACGAGTTTCACTGAACACAAAATTTATTCAAGCATAACGATTAGAAAGATAAACAAAAAGAAGCTCTTGAAATCTAATCCCGAGAAACACCGCAGCGGAGAAAAACGTCAACTCAAGTGGCGCAGGCAGGCGGAAGAGGACCTCAAACAACTTGGCGTGTGAGACTAAAGGCAGCTAGTGTTGGTTGAGGCCCAGGTCCGACGAGATGCTCCTGAAAACTTCAAAAATAAATAAATACCGATATAAAAAAATATATATTATAAGGTAAAAGGAAAATTCGGGTGAATCTGGAGTTTTTTTTTATGTTGTTCTTCATAAAGCTGTTTCACAAAAAAATAATACGTTTTTAGTCACTTGGAAACTTGATTAATAAAAAAAAAACGCCATTTAAAGTACTGACATTCTATTTAAAATTGGAGTGAAAATAATTTGCAAAACTTTTTATTTTGTTAGTTTTTGTCAATCTCCATTTATACACACATTATGTATGTTTATATACCTATGCAAGGTTTATCAACAGTAATTTTAACCTAAGGTCATTTTAGAATAATTTACGTAAATGACAGTTTTTTTCCCTTTATCAATATACACGTTATCGTATATTACCATATACTTTATAGAATTTAAACAACAGCATTTCATGTCATCCATAAAATTTATTTAATCTTGTTTGAATAAAAATTAAATATTTATAAACAAATGATAACACAGAGACTTAAGTTTATAACTAGAGTTAAACCAATATAGCAATTCATAATACAATGCAGGCTTATTTCATAAGATTAAAATTCGTCTAGTCCATAAATTAGAACTCAGAGAAAATCGGTTGAAACAGATAAAATTAAAAATTAATTATTTATTTTTTTTGTATCGAAGATAAATTGTTAAGTTTATCAGTGCACAAAGTGCAACCTAAAACAGGTTTTTTTTTATCTTTTGGAATGCTTCAATGAGCTTTGAAATCACTTGAAATGAAAAGAGAATCAAAAACACTAAACAAAACTCAACAACAAACTCTTTATCCCACAACAAATATAAAGTATCTAGTTCTTTTCAAAATAAAAGTAAACAATTTGCACCTGAATAAATTTAAAAATCAGTTCTTCATAAACAAAAACTAGGTATCTAATTAAAATATTGTTATAATGCAGTGAAGCATCTTCGGCTATAATTTTAATTAGAGGTTATATTGTTTTATATCCAAAAGATAATAATTATAATTCTGAACAATATAGTTTTGCTTACACATTTAATAAAGAGTATATTTGTTTGACATGGCTCGTTAAAAAAACCATTGATCTTACCGCTAGATTGAAGCACAAGCCATAGGCGCCCTTAGGGTGGGGCGAAGGGGGTCATTTGCCTTCTTTTGAAGAGGGTATTACTAGGTACTTTTAAACCCATTTAAATTACCTTTTTTTTGAAAAAGAGTTTTTAACAACGAAAAAGCGAAATCTTACATTAAAAAAAAAAATTTATCTTCCATATTCATTGCTCCAATGAATTGAATACATTTTTAAATATTTTGATTTATGATTTTGATAAAAAGATTGTGCAATAAACTTTGATGTTTATAAGTCATAATTTAGGGATAACAATTTGTTCTTCAAATTTGCATTCAGATAAAAAACCATTTAATGGCAATGCGCATATTGAGATTGAGAAGCGTCCGACGCGTGTGACTTGAAGAAGCACAGTACGAATTTTTGGTAAACAATATACATAAATTAATATAACATTTCAACGAAAATTAGAAAAAAATGTTTGCGAGCATACCTGGTGTAAACACACCTGATAATTTTCTAAAAATCCTTATACACCAATGTGTGCAATAATGAATAATTGCCAAAAACTTTCTCGTAAAAGACTACATATATTCTAATTTAAATCAATAGCAATGTCATGGTACATTACTCGTCGTACAATATAATGACATAAGTACATTCATGAAGTATTCGACGTAGGTATTCATCACATAATCAGAATCAGTTTCAGTTCAGTTGGAGTAGAGCAGCAAACTCATCAAGACGTGTGTTGCTTTCAAATATAGAGAATAATTTAGAAAAAAATATTTTGTTGTATCTAAGCTTTCTGATTCGTATTCTTCAATCAAATAAAGAAAATACAAAAAATGTCTAAGGATAATCTAACTGCAGTTTTATATGGAGTTGAGGATTTACGCTTGGTAAGTAAGCGTTTTCCTTAATATTATTTTGGTATCAATATGAAAACGTGTGTTAATTTTTTTTTCTGTTTGGAACGTGAAAAAATGATAATATTTTTGTTCAATTACTTAGTTTTCATCATAAATATAAATTTCTTTTTGATAAAGTTACAAAAGCCACTTAAGATTTACAACCTCAATTTCTCATAATATTAATAGAGAAGGTCAAACTTGCGCTTCCTATATAAACAAAAATAAACACATCATTTGATAACGGATTTGACAGTGTGTTTCCATCACAAAAGTGCACATCTACGAAGATAAGTAAAATCTAAAATTGCTATTATAAGACCAAACTTTAGGGACAACATTTGTTCTATTCCATTTCTTTGGCAAGAACTTCTTTTGTTTTTGGATTATATAAGAATAGTTCAATAAAATTTATTCAATTTGTATTGCAAACAAATAAAATAAAACAAAAAAACAATTATCACAAAAAAACGTGTGAACAAATTAGTCTATTAGCACTTGGTCACATCAAATTATTGTCTATTATGAGTATTTTGTTTGTTTTGTGCGCCCGCCCTTCGTAGGAATATGGCTTTTATTTATATTTATTCTAGGTATGTAGTATATTGTTGTACAAAAAAGGGTGTTTCGTTTTTAACTGTTTTTTTTTTTTGACGAAATTTAAATAAAAATTTTTCTAACAAGTGTTTTCTTTTATATAGGAACAACGTCCAATTCCGGAAATCAGTGATAATGGTAATTTTTTGCATTTAAATGTATTTTAAATATTTTCTAAAAATATTCCCCTATTCTTATGCTGCCATGTAGAAGTGTTATTGGAAATGGACTGTGTTGGAATTTGTGGATCAGATGTGCATTATTTAGTGCATGGCCGAATTGGTGATTTTGTTGTCAATAAACCCATGGTCATTGGTCATGAAGCAGCTGGTGTTGTAGTGAAATGTGGAGCTAAAGTTAAGAATTTGGTTGTTGGAGACAGAGTTGCCATTGAACCAGGTGTACCATGTAGACTTTGTCATTTCTGTAAGACTGGAAAATACAATTTGTGTCCAGATATGGTTTTCTGTGCCACACCACCATACGATGGAAATCTCACAAAGTACTATCGCCATGCTGCTGATTTTTGCTTCAAACTTCCTCCTCATGTAACAATGGAAGAGGGAGCTCTATTGGAGCCACTTTCAGTTGGTGTCCATGCTTGTCGCCGAGCTGATGTTGGTTTAGGATCAGAAGTTTTAATTCTAGGAGCTGGTCCAATTGGGTTAGTAACCTTGTTGGTTGCCCAATCAATGGGAGCATCGAATATTGTGATAACAGATTTATCTCAGAACCGATTGGACGTTGCCAAAAGTCTTGGTGCCATGCACACGGTTTTGATTTCAAAAGACAAAACAGAGGAACAAACTGTGAAAGATATTCAAAGCTTAATGCCGAATTCACCTGATAAAACTATTGATTGTTGTGGAGCTGAGTCAACAACAAGATTGGCTATTTTGGTGAGATTTAAAATTTTATTCATATAATAATGATTTTGTATTAAAATGAATTTGTACAGAGTACACGATCTGGAGGATGTGTTGTAATTGTTGGAATGGGCGGAAACGAAAGCAAATTACCTTTGATTAATGCTTGTGCTCGCGAAGTTGATATTCGTGGAGTTTTCCGTTACTGCAATGAGTAAATTTTTATTTTTTAAAAATGTTTTTTGTAAATAATTGATTTTTATAATTCTTTGCTTTTTTAATATAGCTATCCAACAGCTCTAGCTTTAGTTGCATCTGGAAAAGTAGATGCTAAACGTTTAGTAACTCATCATTTTGATATAACAGAAACTGCAAAAGCTTTTGAAACATCTCGTTATGGACATGGAGGTGCTATTAAAGTTATGATTCATTGCCAGCCAAGAAACAAAAATAATACAAAGCCATTCTAAGAAGAAGTTGAGTTTATTAAAATTGTAACGATAATTATAATTATTATTATCACACCAACAATTATTATGTAAAATACATTTTATCTTTTCATTTTTATTAGATTTTTTAATAACTTACAGCTAGATTTCAAAAAAACATAACTACAATTTCAAAATAATAATAAAATGGAAATTTTGAGAAATCGTGTTTATTTTATGTTTGAGTAACATTAAAACTTGCGGCCCAAGTTACCACATTAGAAAAAAACGATTCTTTCTTATTTCCAAAAAATATTGGATAAGTAGCCTGATCAGTGCGATGTTATAAAAACCTTTAGGATTTACAAAACAAATGAGAAATATTCGCTAAGGACAACATTGGTTCGTCATCGTCAAAGAATGTTTCGCATTGGTTTGCGCTTTGGGATAGCATTTGAAAAACAGTTAAAGGAATAAATAGTTTCATTCATTTTTTACATAATTTAATCATCATTAAAAGAAAATTAATATAAATAATTTTTTTAACAGATTTACACTAGGTACCTAATTAAAAAATGAAAAAAACTAACATACTGTCACACTTAAACCAACATTAGGTCCATTCTGATACCACACCAAGAAAATGAAGATATTATCCTCATTACGAAAACCATTTGGAGTTGGAGCTTCTAATGCGAGAGAGACAGTAGGTCTTTCTTTGTTCATAAGATCGTTTAGATCTTTGAAAAAAAAAATGAAAAAGTGGACTCTGCGCCTTAGTGACATAGCAGGGAAGGTGTTGCAGAGGAGGTGTGGAGTTTTTTATTCCTCCATTGTATTTTCATTTGAGAGCGTGTTTGTTTATTTTTTTTTGTTTACTTAGTAAAAACTGATAACAAACATTTAAGGTAAGATTTGTCCATCTCAAGTTTGTTTTCTCCAGAGAGTTTAGCATAAGTTTACAGGTAGAGATCGCTTTCCCTATGTGTTACTTGTTAGGCGAGATAGGTATCTGAGCAGACGAAGTGAATGTTAAACTGTTCTCCAATCTTGTTTAGAGATGAACAACACAAAAAAAAAGGACTTAAGCATTAGAAAAAAATTACTGGGAAACAGAGTTATTATACGACCATTATGTTTAAGTTTAATCAGTCTTCTACTCAGCATCTCTGCATAAAAATAGAAATAATGTGTTAATATTTTTTGTACCAAAAATGCATAGGGACTTGTAAATGAAGAAAATATTAGAATACTATAATATTAATTTTGAAACCTTTAAGTAATATTGATTTAGAACAGTTAAATTTTATAATGTTTGTTGAAGAAAATTAAACTTACCAATACATAATTTTCGTAGAAATGTGAAATATCTATTCTTGAGTTCATGTTTTGAAAATTGGAATGGATGTACATACATAGTAGATGCTCTTCAATGAACAGAAACTCCTCGAAACTACGCTTTGATTAAACCGAATCGAATGGCACGAAAGCCTTTTTATCTTTTTAATACGAACAACAAAAAAAAAAAAACATTTTATTTTAAGTAGAGCTTCCATTTGACAGAAAACTTTTGATATTGATTTCAGTGATTCAAATAGCAAAACAGCCTACCTGCTCCTTTATTTCAAATATTCCCAGCGGCATTTAAATTTTCTTTGCACATTTTTCTCCCAAAACCGGAAATAAAAACTGATATTGGATCAACCGGACCCAACTCTTTTCCCTTTAGGAGCACACTGCCCTTTTTTTGCATTTTTTACAAGAATCGGAAACTAAACGTTGGTTGATTGAACCGAACCGAATCAAACAAAAGACTATTAATCTTTTTTATCACAAATAAAGACAAAACATGGAAATTATTAATGAACGCATTAGAAGCCTATTCAAACGAATCGAATAGCTTCATAAGCTTTTTCTTTTTTTTTAGCAAACCAAAAAAAAAACACTTTTTCGACTGTCAATTTACTTGTTGCTGCAAACAGTAGGATTTATTAAACCTAAGCAAACCGAATAGCACAAAATTTATTTATTTATCAAATAAAACACATTTTAATTTTGAACACAGCTTTTTATCCCGGAAGCGGAAACAACAATAAATTAATTCAAATGACTAGAACAGAAGGAAAAAATGTGTTCAATTTTTTTTTTTAATTTAATTTTACCATAAATAAACTTTTTTTTTTTGAGAAACACTTGAGTTTTTTCTTTTAAAGATGAAAGGTTGTACAATAAGCTAATTAAATGATAATTTTTCTTCTCATACGAATCAGAAATAGATACCGGCACGGAAATTACGCAAAAAAAATAACTCTGCGCACGATAAAAAAAACACAACGAAATAACCTTTTTTTGTACATTCTTTTATTTGTATTAGTAAACTGTACAATCCGTGTAAGGGGTGCTCCGCTGGCTTTTCCTTTTAAATCAAAGTATCGAAGTACAAAGCGAAGGGGACCGATGAAACAATGTTGCGGACACTAACTTGTTGCTTAATGCTTATAGGCTTCGGGCTTACTAAACCGGAAGTGATCACAATGCGTTTAAGGTGTGAACAAATTGTCATGTCAAATAGGATGACAGTTTCTTGTGGGAAGTAGATAAGACTACATTCACATGAGGAAACTGTGTTTTTAGGAACTTTTGGCTTTTGGTTAAAAAGCGTTTGATTATATCACCACTCAATCAAGGATAATCTTATTAATAAATAATATACAAATTGAAACTTTTGCTTCTACCTATTCTGGGGTAATTGTTGACATAAAATTCTGGTTCTCAATGAAAAAAAAAAACTCGAAAGATATCACATGTGGTCTGGATGAATTCGGTCTATCTATAAGCTAAGAGCAAACATTTTAAAATATCGAAATCGAATTGCTGATTTACTTGGGTTGCTATTTAACGAGCGCTCATACATAGGAGTTTATGATTTTCAGATATAATTTAAATGATATCTCATTAGCTTATAAATATTTCTTTTAATTTAACGTTAATTTTTAGAAAATTATACTGCGCGGCTACATAAATGTATGTCATTTGGGAAACAAAATTAAACATTGTAAAAAAGCAAAATTATAAAAAATGTAAACAAGGATGCCACAAAAAAAAACTCTTGATTAAGTTTGACAACCGAATTGACAGCTATGATTTGCTTATCAAGGTACAAAAAAAAAGTGAACAAACGCTCGTTGATTATCACAGATTTCTAATTATAGGCTATGAAGAATCCATAATAATTTAATTGCAAATTTTGCGCACTGTAAAAAAAAACAGGCCCTAACCGGTAATTGCTAAGATGGAATTATGGAAGTCACAAATATTGTAAAAGCAGGGTTGTTTACAAAGTATCAACTTTTAGTTATGCCTACAACGATTTCAGGTACTTTTTCAAAGCCCACATGGGTCTGTTATGAGAACGACATCTGTGCCGAAGGACACCATCGTGAAAAAAATGGAGTTGCCATACAAGCTATCGATAACATGTACAAAAATATCGCTGTTGCCCATCTTTTTCCAGACTAATGCCCATGCCCAAGCCCCGAAAAATCTCTTGGCCAAGTGAAGTCCCGATAGGATTTGTTGTTGTTGTACTGAAAATGTAAATTGTTTAGGACAAGTGTGGTTTTTAAATAAGTCCATTGAATTTAAATTGGCAAAATCAAGTGATGAACAAAAAATATTATAACTTTATTGTTCCTGGGGAGGGTCTTCAAGAACATTGGACATCGGTAGTAGCTGGAGGTAGAACAAAGGAAAAAATTATTTTAGGTACAGGGTCCTTCAAAGGAATTTTCTATTTCGTCGTTCCTTTCAATGAAACTCACACCAGTGAAAGATCAAACCGAATTATCAAAGAAAATATTATTTTCAGATCTTTGTCCTTCTTTGAAATATCTTAACAAAATTGACACAGTAATAGTTGAAATAAAATTTTGAAAAAAAAAATGTTTTTCCAATTTTTCCAAAGAATATAGGTAAAATTCATTCAGTTATTATTCTAAATATTTCGTGTTAGGTACTTAACTGAAGTGTTTTTTTTATATATTTATCAGTCTCAAGAGGTTGCTTAGTTGCCCTACAAAATACAAATCAGAAAATTCCTACTTTGTGTGCTACTTTAAGTGATCCCGTTATTAAGCCTTTAAACATTTAAGAAGATAAGACAACATTCACGATAAAAAATATTCAAAATGACATTAATCTCTTGAAGTAAGCTATCTTTAAAAAAAAATTTACTATAATACTTTTAGATGTTAGGTATGATTGATGATTTTTATTGTTATTTATTTAAATATTCGTGTATGTTCAATAAGTCACCATTTCCAATTGAAAATAACTTTTCAGGTATCTCTAACTGTTAACAGTTTAAATATTCTAATTAAGCACTTATTAGACTATTATCAACATTTGAAGTGGGCGTTTCTAGTTCAAACTTTTTTCTCGGTCATTAACTCTGCGTGCGTCTTTTAAAAGCTCAAAAACGTGAGAACTTCAATAAATGACAAAACAACATTTGTTATAGAATACTTTATGGCCGCTCAAGACAGAATTTAGAAATTGATCGAGGCTAGCAAATATTGGTCATTTCATATAACTAATAATCATGAAGGTAGCTTCTTATCGAGACTTCATCTACATATAGGTATACATAGAACATAGCTAAAAGCTAAAATCAATGAGGTGAAATGCTAGCATAATGTGGGAATTAAGTCCAACAATTGAAAGTTGAAGAAGATAACAAAAACCAATCTCAGCTATACGGGTGTGTATAATAAATAGATATCGTCTAATATATAAACCAGCGGCCACAGTAGCACTTTGCTGATTTCTATTTCTATTCGACGGCACAATGGTTCGATTGTTGGTAGTAGCTTCTGTGGTTTGCGCTTGTTTCTTCTTAGCTGATAGTAAGTGTTTGATATTTTTTTTTAAATTGAACATTTTAAATATACGTATGTAACTAAACTAATTCGTTTTCAAATGTGTACATTAAATGAAAGTGAATTTTAAATGAAAGACTATTACAAATCTCCAAAAAGTGTAAATAAGAAAGAAGAGGAAAAAAATTCTTTCGCTTTTTCTCCTAATTAAAAATATTCGTAAATTATAAAATTAACAATGTGAATTTTCAGTTACTTCAGCTAAGGAAGGATTTGGCCCTGGAAATCAAGATTATGGATACATTGATGTGCGCAAGGGGGCTCACATGTTTTACTGGCTGTTCTACACGACAGCAAATGTTTCCAAGCACACTGATCGTCCTCTAGCGATTTGGTTACAAGGCGGTCCGGGTGCCTCATCTACTGGCTATGGAAATTTCGAAGAACTCGGCCCATTAACCTTGGACTTGGTGCCTCGAAATCATACCTGGGTTAAGGATATGAATGTTCTTTTCATTGATAACCCAGTTGGAAGTGGATTCAGTTACGTGGATAGTACGAAATATCTGACAAAAGACAACAAGCAAATAGCCCTTGATTTGGTTGAGCTTATGAAAGGATTCTACAATAATCACCCTGAATTTAAAACAGTTCCTCTGCATATTTTCTGCGAAAGTTATGGTGGTAAAATGGCTCCAGAATTTGCATTGGAATTGTACAGAGCCATCGAAAAGAAGGAAATTCAAAGTAATTTGCAGTCAGTTGCACTAGGTGATCCCTGGGTTTCACCTATGGATTCTGTAAATGCTTGGGCACCACTTTTGTTGAATATGGTAAGAAAAAAAATAATTTTCAAAACACTGCTTTTTGTTATGAAGAATCATTTTAAAGGGCATTATTGATCACGGTGGATACAATAGAATCATGAAATCTGCAGAGAAAACCGGAAATGCTCTTGAAAAGGGTAAATATACCCAATCTACTTTACTTTGGAGTGACACTCAGCGTGTTCTTTTGGATGAATCGAAAGGAGTTGATTTTTATAATATTCTATTGCCCACAAACGGAGAAGCCTATACAAGATCATTGCTGAGCAACGAGGGTAAACATTTATTACAGTTAATTTTCATTTACAATGCTCATATAGTATGTTGATTATTTCAGAACTTATGTATAGAACTTTGGTGAAGTTTGACATAGACGAAAACCGTGATCAAATCTTACAGAATATAATGCGGGAACAGGTTAGTAAGGCCTTGAAAATACCTTCAAAAGTTGTTTGGGGATCACAAAGTGGAACAACATTTAACATTTTAATGGGAGATTTCATGAAACCCGTAGTGGATGTAGGTAAGTTCATACATACAAGGGGGACACGAACTTAGCAAGTTAATAATTCCTTTTTTGTTCTGCAGTTGAAACTCTCCTTAACTCAACAACTTTGAAAGTGGCTGTCTTCTCGGGCCAACTGGATCTTATTTGTGCAACACCTGGTACAGTTAATTGGATCGATGGCATGAGTTGGAATAATAAATCAGCATACGAATCTGCACCAAGGCAAGGAATTGTTGTTGACCGAGTTCTGGAAGGATATAAAAAAGAGGCTGGTAATTTTGCCATGTTTTGGGTGGATCGAGCTGGACATATGGTACCAAATGATAACCCTCGCGCAATGGATTACATTTTGAAAAAATATACTAAATATGATAATTAATAAATTTAGCATTTGAAAAGTAAAATACTTGTTGTTTTTTTTTGTGTTTGATTTTTGACTGTAAGAATTTTTGAAACGTCAAACCACGATCGTGTCCGTGTATTTAAAAAAAATCCCCAAAATTGTTTTGAATAATTTTTATTCAAACATCTTAAATGTATATGTATATTTATAAAAATTATGAAGTATGAATTAAATTTAATTAAAAAAATGCTAATAATACAATGTTATTTTAAGTTTATAAAAAACATTAAGTAAAAAAAGGAAAGAGTTAGTTACGAAATTGCATAAACCCATTCACAAACTTAATTAATTTTTATTTTAGTTATTATTATAATATTTCTAAATTTAAATTTGTAAAAAATATGATTACCTATTAATTATTATTTTTGTATACATATTTATATTTTGTATGTACGAACATCATTAGACATAATTTGGCTTTTGGAACAGTTGTTTTTATTTTTTTTTAATTACATTTAAGGAATGTTTTTATTTCTTTTTTTGTTTGAAAAAATATGTTGCATTTTTTGATTTTTAATAGATATGAAAATATATCAAATTTTTTAGCTCTCAAAATATTTAATTTACATTTTAAAATTAATATTTGTCTGGGCGAAGTTTTTTTTTGATGAGAGTTTATATAGTTATTGAAGATTATACATTTCTAAGCTTAAGTATACAAACTATTAATATTATTTACATAGCTTTGGGATATTATGGGCTTGCACGTAATGTATTTTTGAAAAATAATTTTAAAATATTAATTATTAAGTTCCGAATTATTATCACCATTCAAAGAAGTGAAACCACCATACTCTTGAGAAACCTGATCTCAAGATGGTTTCTAAGAAACATTTTACTCACAGAAGCTTTTTTGAACTCGTATAAATTATAACGATAGCTCCTCAGTTGACGTATTTGCATTGGGATGCTCATCAGGCATACGAATATCCGTTAAAATTACGACCTCATACGGACTACAGTCAGAGAGATGTAGGAATGCACAAAGCCATCCGTAAAATCCTTTTTCTATGTCACCCACTTCATTTAACCAGCTGTTGAATTGCAAACTGATTTGAATGATTCCAGCGTAAACACCTAGTCCTACAGTGCAAATTATTATTCCAACAGGATAAGTTAGAACAAGTAACGGGGACACAAAAAACTTGTAGGCGAACCCTTTTTCCTCATTGAAATAGTTGAATACGTTGTACCATGTGAGGGTGCCGATGTAAAATGAGTAAACTGCTGAGAATAAAATCACAAATGGAAGACTAAGTACTGATAGGATGAAGATATGAAGACCAGTAGTAAGTGAACAAGTCCACCAGAGATTTGCTTTCTTCTTAGTTTCTGTGGCAATTGCAACCGCATTTATTTGCTCCAGCTCTTCACGACTTATATTTATTTGCAGATCAACACATTGACCTTTTTTTCGACCTCGTTTGATAGTGCCTTAAAATGTAAATTAATTAAATTAGTAAATTATAATTTTAATTCTCTCCTAAATTACCTGTCATTGTCAAGTAATGACTGTCAACAGATCGCTTCGTATTGAATCTTTCCAAACTAAAATCATCGCCATTGAGGACACTTGTTTCTCCTGATTCCAAATCTTCGTAATTAGCAATTTCTGGTGAATTCCTATTACTGTTTCGAACATGCCTAATATCTGTTCGAATATTAACGCGTTTTTTTGAAGATCGAGTACTGAGACAATCTTGAGACTTGCTTAATTTAGCATCTAAACTACTTTCTGAATAACTACTGGGCGTTACGGTGGAACTCTCGCGACGAGTTGTTGGCAGTAATACCGGAGGTAGATTTTCGAAATGTTGTAATTCACTTTCTTCACCCTCATAAATATTATCCGAGCTGGCGGAAATAGGTTTAATTTGAAGTTCAGTTGTTGATATTTTAGTTTCATCTAGTGGAATTTGTGGCAGTGGTTGTTTGTTTTTGAGAATTAGTGATGTTTTTAAAAGATCGTCTTCTAAGCCTGGCGATGACGGAGATACCTTTTGACGATTCTTCACAATATAACAGAAAATATATTTGCTTTAGTATTTTTTAATTAATTCTGTACTTCAATACTGCACATATAAGTATCTTTACAAACTAAAAATCTTTCAAATATGAATTAAATTAAGAATGAACAAAAAAATCTAATCAAACGTAATATCACCAACGTTATCGAGAAAATCTGAATTGCCTTCATTTTTGGAGAAGGTATATACCAGATTTTAGAAATCACGATAGCATAACTTTGTCATGCAGGTTCTTATTCACGTCAATTGATTGATAAGATTAGGTATATGGAACTAAGTCCTCGAAATAAATATAAATGTTTGAACGATTTTTAAGCTTAATAATCTTGTTCTTTGAAAAAGTAACAAGCTGATCTATTTAAGCCGATAACTACAGGTACACACAATACGTTACTGTATAAGTGGTTATTTCTAATAATAAAAACAAAGCAACAGAATAAACTATTAAAAATTAAAAGTTGGCAAACAGAAATTCTGGAATTTGCTTCATAACGAATCTTGTATAAGCTGATAAAATGGCTAGTATTTTATTAATCTGCAATTTATATAAAAAATGTATACCTGCACTGCAACGATATGGTCAACATAATTTTGCGTTCCATTTGTTTTCTTTGATGTCTGTCGCTTCCGCGGTGGTATGAAAACTGGGCGTTCTTTCATCATATTGGCTTCGGTTGCCAACAAAGTTTTACCCACCATTCTTATAAAATTTTAAACGAACTACTTTTTCAATACTAGTTAGGTAGGTATATTTAATTGTATTTATTAGTTTTTTGTATATTTTCTTAAATCTCTTTGTGAAAAAAAAGAAAAACAAAAATGAGTAATGAAAAAGGATAACAACAAAAACAAAAGAATCTGAGGATATGTTTTGCCGATTAAAATACCAAATTCAATTTATTTTATCATATTTAAGTTAAGTTTAAGTTAGGATTTATTTACTAATATTAAGATATTTAGAGGATTCAATTAAAATTTTAAAAATTGGATAGAAACTGAGTGTCGAAGAAGAAAAATGAAATGCGACTTTAACTTTATGCACTTTGCGATTGCAATGTTTTATTTTATTGATTTTTCATCTTCCAAGCGGTGTCCTTGTTCCTATTTGAAGTTGCCATAACATGATTTCCACCCTCACTTTTGTTCTGTCTATTCTGTCTATTAGTGCTGACAGGAATAAAGCTTTTACATAATAGATGATATTAAAATTAAAGTTCTTTTGAACATTGAATTAAATATCAGATATGTTTCAAAAATCGAATGAAATGAAATTGGTATCAAATTTGAAAATTGAGCAAATTTGATTTTCTACTGTAGATATATTTCTACACACAACATTGTATTAATCTGACACAAGATCAAAAAACTGTTTGGATCGGTGAAATACCTACATCTTAATTAATGTTTTAATCTGGATTAAGCGACACCATTTGTTGTTATTATTGAATTCGCCGTCGCCGTGACAGAAACGCGTCGGTCTGAGAAGGCATTAATTACATTCTACTTTTCTTCGCCAGAAGTGGTTCCTGGAAGGAGGTAAAAATAAACACACGTTAAAGATTTCTGGGTGCTGAAAACCTGTTTGGTCTATGAAATGATTCTGAAATGATAAATCAAACACAGTTTGCCAAACTTTTTTCACTCTTATAACATTTATTTAATTTTTTCTTCACTTTTGTACTCTCTTCCACTTTTGGCGAATAGTAGGTAAATGTAATTAATGTCAGATTAAAATATATGCATTCATTTTCGGGTCAAAAGATCATTTAAATCCAAGGTTGAATAATATGACTACAAAGAAAAAATTAAAGAAAATTGCCAATAATTTAGGGTCTACCAACAATAGGGTAGCTTATCCTTTATTATGCAACGTTCTCTTTTTGGGAATATTCTACAACCTGAAACGCGACAGGAAAACTTTTATAAAGATCTAGTACAAAATTAAATTTACAATCTTGTACTAGATCTCTATAAAGCTTTTTTGTCTCATTTTTTGACATTTCAGATTTGACAAAATAAAAATTGCTTGTCAAAATCGTGCGTCGCTAGTTTAGACGAAAAATATTAACAATTAATTGTTGTTTAAAGATATCGAGTTTATTAAGAAATACTCTTATAAAAATACAATAGCGGTTAATAGTTGAACTTTCTTATTAGCCTCCGCTTCCACTCAAATATTCGTAAAATTTTTTTGTGAGCATTTCCAAATAGAAAACCTTAAAAATTGTGTCCGAAAGGTTTTTGCAGTTTTGTAAAATGACTCTTGTTGGCCTGGCAGCCAGAAAACTATCTCTAAAGAAAAGGTAAATCATTCAAAATTATATTTGTGTTAAAGTAGCTAATTAAAATTATTTAACTAGAAATGCAAAATTGGCTGCAGCATTCCCGAACGGAGTTCGATGTCAGAAATGTCTTGAATTTGGTCACTGGAGCTATGAATGCAAAGAAACTAAGAGAAAATATGTACATCGAACTTCAAGGACAAAACAATTGAACAAGAATCTAGCCAATAAAGAACAGAAAAAAACTGCTGAAACAGCTAAAGGACCCAAAGTAAAGCGATCAAAACGTAATTCTAGCTCCGATTCAAGCTCGGATTCCGAATCTGATTCAAGTGGAGAATCTGGAGCAAGCGGATCATCAGACAGTGACGATGATAGCACATCGTCAGGCTCATCAGGTTCCTCATCATCCTCGTCGTCTTCAGGTTCATCTTCTGATGGATCGTCTTCATCATCAGACGGCGCCGCTGTAGTTAAGAAAGAAAAACGAAAAAATGCTGCCAGCAGCAGTGGCTCATCCTCAGAAGATTGAATTTATGAAATAAGTTACAACTGATAACATTTTTGTGTAGCACGCTTAGGTACAACTTTATTATACTTTTTTTTTTTGAAAATTAATAAATATGAGTTAGATTTTATTTCAAAGCCTCCATTCATTCATCATCCTCCTCTTCATTGATGTTCTTCATTAAAATATTCAAGTCGATTTCTTGTTGATTGACTACATCTGGATTGTCATTGAAAACCGGCGGTGCTTCTTTTTTTGTGATAGCTTCAACCTTTTGTGAGGTTTTCTGTGAGGCCAACATATTTACGGCTTGTGATCTTAGTTGGAGTTCCTCAACCTAAAATGATGGTGTTTTTTTTTACAAATAACCATTGCCGGTCTAGAAATTTGTACCAACCTTTAAGGTGTTCAGGTTGTCATTAATTTTGCTCAAAACATTATTTAATTCACGCTCGAGTTGAACTAAAAATAGTTGTTCTTTTTGTATGTTTGCCGTTGTTAATACATTTCGTTTCATTTTTAATTTGTAAGTACTTTTTTTAATAAACAAAAACTAAATTAAAATGTTTATTTTGTTTTTATAGAAGGTTAATCATAAAAGCTCTTTTACGAGTGCGTTTCATGCAAATGTACAATGTCAGCTTGAACTTTTTAATTTAAGGCGTTTTTCTTTGCTGGAACGGTTTGGTCTCTTTTACACGAGTAAACTTCGGATTGACAAAAAATCACTTCATATCCTCGAGAAATTCATATTTTTGGGAAGTATTTCCTTCACTTTTCTTACCTGCTGTCTTTGTTGGTAGCAACAATTTAGTTTCCTTTAAATAAAGATACTGTTATGGGCAAAATTTCGGAAAAGTGGTAATGCGTTCACACGTTGACATGCAGTCAGACGGTTTTGAGGTCTGTTTGGCATCTTTTTTCTGTAAAGAATGTCAAAACAGTGAAATCAAAAATGAAGAAATAAAAAAAAAAGGTACCAATCGACTCAAATCATTTTTATGCAGAAAATGTCGACCTCTCACCCCAACAATCATATCAACGTAAAATTAGAAGGACAAAAGAAAGAGAGACAAATCTGCAAAAAGTCCCTTCGGCTCATTACCCGCCAGTTTTATTTTTGACGTTTGGTTTGAAAACGTTTCATAGGTTTGTGTAAACAGTCAAATAAAACTCATTTCAACTCAACTCCATTTTACAAATACCTGAATGCAAGCTCCAAACTCAATTCAACTTGGTAAATAGAAAGCTCTTTCAAAGTCCAAAAATGTTCCTTCCCTTCTAACTGTACTTCCACTTAGCTGTCAAAGTCAAATAAATTTTCACCAAAAACACGCAATTCGGTTGTATTTCCAAAATCATTAAAAACAAAACATTTTTTTCTTGCGACGTCGCAAATTGGTTTTCTTATACAAAATTTCGACTGCATGCGCAATAGAAAATGTTATTGCATTGCTATACATCTCTATATTATTAATCCATCTACAACACAGATAAAGAGACCAACTTGTATTCCATCGAATTTCCATTCAATAAAAAAAAAGAAGAATTCTCCAGTCAACGCAACGTCGACTCGACATATTTTTTCTTTTATTCCAACAGTTTTCAGAGGACCTTCGCTTCAAACAGGACAAAAATCAAATACTCCTCTCGGTGACTACATTCTATAGTATAGATTTGAAGAAAAAAAAAACTTAAGTTTTTTCATTCTCTTGAAATCCAATTAGGGTTTTTATTACCTATACCTAGACTACAAGTTACATTCCGAAGGTTGAGTGCAATTTTCCTTCCCGAGGAATTTTGTGTGAAAATTCCTTCACTAGAACCATAAGTGAAGTTCTATCTTGCAGTACATAAAATACTTATATATATATAAAGTGAAGTGTACCTATTTATCAAGTGCTAGTCTCTATATTTCGATCGAATACCAAAAAAAAAAGCTAGAAAAAAAGTTTTTTTCTGCCTTAAGTAACAATGTTTTCGGGCTTAACTAATCAAGTAACATCATGGATGGGTTCTGTGAAAGGTGATCCTCAAGACGAAGATGTCCCAGCACCACCTCCAAATTCTAATCCTACAGAACAGTCTGAACCAGCTCCAGTCGCAGTTGTCGACTCTGAACAAGCAGTTGCTGGTTTAGAACAAGGTCTTGATGAAGATGGAGCTGCCAAGAGGTAAGTTACTTATGTTACTTATTTGAAACAATATTACAAATTTCTTTTCGAAAGAAAAATCACAAAAATATGTTATTTTTTGCGAAAATCTTCATTCAAGGAGGTACATACATATATTCTAATTTCCAGATTCACCCTTCCGACATTGCAGAAAAAATCGATTTTTCTCTGCCTCGTGGACTTCCAATAAAAAGTTAACTGCCTCTCTTCAAATAGCAGTTGAGGGCGGGGAGAGGAATCTCTCGCTCAACCCTCTTCTTCTCTTCCATTCTATTATATGGACTAAACCTATATACTTGGCTTTGGAACATAACCTTTTATTTAAAATTCATAGTTTCTAAAAGAACAAAAAATATAAAGAATTTCTATTCCACATATTTCCCTTATTCTATGTCTTAAAAATGGCTATAAGTACTCTTAAAGGTTTTTAAAAATTGTTCTAGTTTTTGAGTCCTGTGTATGAAGTTGGAAAACTGCGCACTTCAATGTTCCAACAGTGTTGCCAAAATTTTCAAGAGTACCTAACATTTTTCAAAATGTTCGAAATTTAAAAGAAGCTCTCGGAGTAGGCTCAAAAACTGTATTCGAATATAGAGTGATCGGATGTCTATTCGGTAGACAAATTCTGATTTTGAAAATTAGTACATACCTGTCAGGTTGAACTTTCAACCGTACATATGTAATAAAGAAAAAAAAAATCAAAAGGCTTATCCTTCCGAAATTTGATATATATTTTCAAAAATCTACTTATTTGAACTAAACGATAAGTCAAATGATATTAATACTGAAAGTCCTATTCCATTAGATTTTCTAAACTTTAAGAAAGCCTATACATATGGACGGATTTTCATTACCTTTAAAGTTGATATGGACAACAAATCAAAAAGTGCTAGCAACCCTGTACCACTTATTTCCCAAATGAGCATTCATCGTGGAATACTTCCTTGAACCATTGAAGGTTTCGTAAAGATAATACGATTCCAGATTGGATTTGACCTCCATTTTCATTGGAAAAGAGAACTTCATATTATATGCTCTTTTTCTCAATTTTTGTTACACCCCTTACCTACCTTATGTTTACATATACATATATATATTTTTTTTATAGTTTAATAATCTCATGTTTTGCATATTTAAGATTGTTTATTGGTTAATTAAAAATTGGAAGAAAAAGTCCAAATAATGGAAATATAAAATTTGTTAAGTAAACGTTTAAGGCATAAGTAAATTCAAGTAAATTCAAATATCCTTATCATTATTGTAGGATATTAAATCTTTAATTATTTTCTATATATGTAATTATGTATATAGTTAAATTGACATTGAACAAATTTAAATTTCAAATTGACTTACTTAAGTATGTAGGTACTTAAATTACTCAAATTTCAAAACCAATTTAATTTGCACAATTTTCAAATGAGATTCTGTATTATATTGTCTTCAATTTCCAAGCAAGCGCACATCCAAAAATAAGGGCACAATATTGAATGTCAAACGTATTGAATTCCATTAAAAAAAATCTTATCGCAAAGGTAAAAATAACTTTTTTTTTCTCATCTCAATGTCGCACTTGTTTCTCCAATATCTCCCTAATTTACTACTTTAATATAAAATAAACAACCAATATGTCAGGTTCATTTTGTGTGTTTTTCCAAGAGAAAAGAAAAATGCATACTTTTAAGCCCTAATGATTATTTAAAAAAAAATGAAGTTTTGTTGGTGTAAAAAAAGTGTCACTGGAAATTTTCTCTCATTTTCAGATTAAAAGATTTCTCTCGTGTTGTTTTTCCTCAATAATCATTCTCATCGTAGCACATCCCTCCCATCCCAATCGATAAGAAAACGTCATATTTGCTCTACATGTGGGGTGTGTAACTTTCTATATATCAGAGAAAAAAAAATGACTTTTCTTAAAAATGAACTCCATGGTTTTATTAATTAGAACAAAAGGACTAATGAAATAAGCTACATGTCGTGATTTCAATAAATAATACTTCTTTTGTTTATTTCGCAACTAATTAGGGTAATAAATATTTCTTAAAAATGACAAACGACTTTGTTACACGGTTTTGGATTTTATTTTTATTTAAAACATATCGAATCTATAGATGTCATTCAAAGCGAGCCTGGTTTTAATATTGAATAATGGTTTCGTAATAAAACTATTGTAAAGAATTTCAAGGTCAAACCAAATTTAAAGAAAAGAGATGTTGGTTATGATAAGATGTTAAGAAATATGCATATGATCCGATAAGGAAAAGAATATGGATGTTCTTTTTAAATGCATATAAATTAATAAGATACCTATGAGACTTGCGAGATAGAACGAATTAAAATCAAATAAACAGTAGAATTGAAATTAAAAAAATACGTATAAGTAGAACAAAAAGATGTGATAAAGGTCTTGTTTTCTTATTTTTACTGCTCTGATACTCATATGTACATATGTATATTAAATATAAAGTATGAAAGATAAAAGTCATATGTTTTTTTGATTTGATTTCTGCAACAAATATCAGTAGCAATGAATGATGGAAAATGTTATCTCATAGAACAAATACAACGACTGCAATTTTTTTTTATTTATCAGTTGAAAAAAGTTATATCTTTTAATACAAAAAGACAATACCTTTATAACGTAACCTAAAAACTTCCAATAAATATTGAAATATACATTATGTGCATACATATATTTTTGTCCTATTGGGCAAAATATCAACTAGCACAGTGACCAGGTTGTATTATTATATCAGTAATATATAGGATTCAAATAAACTGTGCCAACCATTATACACCTAGGCGCTAGGGTATTCCAAACTGGTTATGTCGCTCTCTGTACTATTTGTAGCATTTTTAAACTAGCAATTCCCGTCAGCAGAAATTGCTTTTTTTTATTATCAACAGGACAGAGCAAAAAGGAAACTGATGTCTACTGCTTTATAAATATAAATTACAATTAATTATACAATTTGTCTTTAATGTAATCTACACTTGACGTTTTGTTTTATTTTTAAATTTGTAATCTGCTTTCTTTAATATTGTTCAAAAATGATATACGTTATTAAAGCTCCTGATGTCACACAAAAAGTCATAGACAATATGTTTTCACGTTATTAATGTGACTATTTCGTAGTCAATGCATTAGTAATAGTTGATTTTAATACTCGTATAATTATTTAATTGATTTATTGAACAAGCCAATACTTTCAATTTTGACATGCAATATGATTTAAAAATTAAAAAAAAAAACAGTTGAGACTTATTATGACAGGTACCCCGTAGTAACTCTGTTTGCAAATTAGTTAGCTTTACCTTCAATAGTAGCCTCATTATTTATGTAAAATTAAAAGAAATAATAAGAAAAGCTTAATCGTTACGGAATTATGTAGTAACGACGGTTATGTTAAAAGCTAAAGAAATTAAATTTCATCTCTAGGATATCACAAAAATATTCGAAGTTGAAATTGTTAAGTGGTAAATGTTGTTAATGAACTCTCAAAATTTTTATGGAAATTTAGCTAACCATATACTTTGCCAGGTTAGCAGAATACCCCTAATTTTAATTTTTTATTTTTAAATTGCTCCTTCAAATAATTTTTTTTTCTATTTAGGCTTATATGTTTATTTTAATTTTTTTATTTTTTTTTTTAAATTTTATTTATTATTTTTTATACTTTGTTTATTTAGAAAAAATATGGTATCATCGATATTTGAGAGGTAAGATTTTTTATTTTTTGTTATTTTTGTTAATATCATTTTTAATACTACTATCTTAACGTTATCTAAACCTAATTCTCAATTAAAACTGCTTTCTAATCCCAAAATATTTTCAAAAATTTTAAAAAGAATCTATGAGGTGGTGTTTTTGTTTTTATTTAAAAAAAAAATACACAAATATTAAAATAAGGTCAACTTAAAAACTAATATTAAAATTCAATTACAGTGGAATGTTTTCAAATGTAAAAGGTTGGTTGGGAAATGCTTCTATTCCATCGATGCCAGCTATGCCATCAATGCCGGCAATGCCCTCAATGCCGGCCATGCCAGCAATGCCAGCTATGCCCTCAATACCTGGTTTAAGAAAAGGTGCCGGTGAAGAAGGTAACGTAGAAGGACTTGCGGAAGGACAGAGTGGATATGAAGCTGCTGGTGCAGTTAGTGGTGAAGATGAAGACAAGTCGAGGTATATTAGGTATGGGCCAAACATTTAATGACGGAATAATGGTATTTACCTGTTACACAAATATCTTTTAATTTAAGTTTTAATTAAAAATTTAATTCAATACAAACAAAATATATCAATAATATAATATTAATAATAAGCATTGTGCTTTTAAATAATACAGCTTTTATTCAGTTTGTTTTTGTTTTTTTATTTTAATTGGCATTCCAATATAATATATACATAAATAATCAAAGACAATTTTTTGTATAGTTTATTTTTTTTTATAATAATAATAATAATACTTATTTTGAATATCTTTGAAGTTTTTTAAAGGTTTTATAAAAAAATTAATATAGAATGTTGTTCTGCAGAATTTTAACATTTTGCAATTTGTTTACTTGTTTTTTTTTTTCCACCCGAGAATATTTTTTCATAGATAACATTTATTCAAATGTCCAATTTTATATAACAATTTTTATAAAGTTTATAAATGTTTGATTTAAGGGACGGCATTCACATTCATATCTCATTTGAACGTTTATTTTTTTTTAAATAGGGGTTATATGTAAATAGGAGCAGATATTAATATAAAAGCTAATAATATTTATGTAGAACTAGAGTATTTAATCGAGATCAGAACTAAATTTATTGTTTTTTTTTTTTACTGAATAAATCTGTTTCAATAGTAAAGTTATTATTTTAAAAGTGCGACATGATTATCAGAAACAGTTTTATTGTTTGTACATCCTAAAATTTTATATTCAAACATAAATGTATCAATTCATAAATTTTCACAATTTGAATTAAAAACAAAAAAAAAACATTTTTAATAAATATCATATCAATTCTTAAGATTCTTAAGAATTAAGAATAAGGTTAAATATTTTGGTCTAAGAGTTGAAAACTTATAATGCAACGAACAGAAAAAAATAATAAAACCCTAGAAAGTCATTCATATCTGTCAATAAAATAAAAGCTAAATAAGCAAAAAATCATTAACTATTTATTATTTTAAAACAAATATAAGCAAGGGATAGTATTTTAGTATAATTAGTAATTAATTTATTGTTATATACTTTTCTTTTGTATTTTCTTTATTATTTCTCACTAATTTAGTTTATTGAAGCAACACAGCAAAATAAATATCTGAAGATGATAACGCATTAAAAGCACATAATATCAAATTCCATCATTTGTGTACGGCCCATTAAAAAATCACCATTAGAATTATTATTGTTAGTAGAACTTAACTTATGTGTTTTTCTTATTATTATTTTTATTTCTTCACTTGTGCTTCAACTTGTGTTATTTTTTTTTTTAATTTGCTTGTTATGTGTTATTTTATTTTATTTCTACTTTTAATTTTTTAATGTTACTCATTTATTTTGATTATATACCTCTTATTAAACTGTCTTTCATGAGTAGATTTTTTAGTAGACGATTTAAGGAAATAAATGTATGAACACCATATTTTTTATTAAAGTAATTTTCTTTTTGACTTAATAATTTTAAAATGCCTAGAACTTTTTGCATCTCAATTTAATACTCGGAGTAGAAATTATTTGAATGTATAACATAAATATTTTTGCTTGAAATTCCCTCTATTGATAAACTACTACTACTGTTATGATAACATAATTGTATGACATATTATCCATGTTAAAGAATTTACCAACTAATTAATACAGAATTGAATTATGTATACTTTTCAAAATATAAGGTTCATATTTTTGAAATAAATTTTTATTATATTTTTTTTTTTCATGGAAAATATGTCAGTCTCTAACCAGCACGTATAAAATGGTCAATGCATTTTATGTGTAAATTTATTCGATTAATGTTATTCACTTTTTAGCTATATGTACTCAATTAATATTTGTGTTGTATTTTTCTTTTTAACAGTGCCACAGAAGGAGCAGATTCTCATCCTGCATCAGGTGGTGGAACTCCAACAGATGATGGCCAAATTGGACAGGGTAAGGAAGAAAATAAAAGTATGTGGAAAAAATTAAAAATTTATAATTGGATGTTTGAAGTTTAATGATTTAATATTTTAGTAAAGTTAAAAAAAAAAAAAAACAAATTTTAAAATTGACTTCTGAAAATACTTAAAACACCATTTTTTTTTGTAACGCAAAATAATTATAAAAAATAACCAACCAAAGTTTTTTTTTTCTAAATATAAGTGTTGGCTTTAATTTATTTCATTTCTGTAAACTTACTTAAGTTATTGAATATCGTAACAAAAAATACATTTTTTTTTAGTAACAACAAAAGTTACACAAGGTGCCAAACATTTTGGTTCATTCTTGTATTCAGCTGTTAACAAAGCAGGAGCTAAAATAAAGGAAACTGTCAAGGATAATGTAAGTAAAATAGAGACTTTAATGTACGAAGTGTAAAAACTTAGTTTTTTTTTCAATTTTACTTATTTCCAAACACAAAACGAAATTCAATATAATAATAATTTATTTTTATAGACAATACTCGGTGAATTCAATAAAGAACAAGAAGCATTTATTAAGGGGCAAGGAGGCTCCGAATCAGGACAGGCCCCCTGGGTTGGACACAGTAACGAAGCCAAAATCAAAGAGGAAATCATGGGTCTGTCATTGGATCGTCGTAACTTTGTTCGTGCTCCACCAGCCGGTGTTGATTTCCAATTTGATTACGATACTGCATATCCCACGGCAATTGCTATAATGGCCGAAGATCAAGCTCTTGAAAAAATGCGATTCGAACTTGTACCTAAAATGTACATATATCCAATCCACTTCCATTTAATGATACTTTTTTTGCATTTTTAGTATAAAAATTATATTTATATGTGATTTTTTTTTGCCACAGAATCACAGAGGAGAACTTCTGGAGAAATTACTTTTATCGCGTTTCACTAATTATTCAAGCAGCAGAATTGGGAACATTGGGAGCTGATGGCGTTGGTCAGGCTTCCAGCGAAGATGGTAAGTTCTAATTTATTGTTTGTTTTTTGTTCCAAATCTGTTTTGGTTTAAGTTTTTTTTTAATTCTTTTTGTTTTGTTATTAAAAATGTAAATTCAAATGTTTATGAATATATGTATATATTTAATTTGTTTAATTTTTGTTAAGGAAAATGAGGAAATGTTTGAGTTAGTTTATTGATTTTTGTTAAAGCCTCCCAAGAACAAACAACCTATAAACCATAATTTAAATAAATTTTAATTTTTGCATTTGTGTAAATATGTTAACAAAATTTTGAATTTGCTTTTCTTCTTTTTTCTATATTATAAATATAAAAGTATATTCTTAAATATTATATAACTATAAAGTAGCTGTTGAACTTTGATCGCATATATTTATATTTTCATACTATAGTTTCTTTATTTTTATAAACAATAATATATATAAATTTGAAAAAAGTATTTATACTCTGGGCAAGACATAATTTTTAAATTTGGTGGCTTCATTTTGTTTTACCGAAGAAAACATGTTTTTGTTTTTGTTATCAGTCGTACGAATATATTTAAACATAATTTTAACCGAAAAAAGTAAAATAGTTTGCAATGACAAAATACAACAAATTAAAACCTCCTTATAACGAGTGAAGTGCGCCTACTTCAGGAAGCCTTAGTACCTAGCTTATAACTACTTCCATGAAATTTCATTCTTATAGTCAAGGTTGTTCATCTAAGCACTCAATGATCGTTGGTAAATGTAACTGTCATATTTTGGTCTACCAATCAAAAATAAAAATATTTGCATGTGCGAACTGAAAGCAAAAAAAAAATAATATTTTAAAACTTAAAAACTTTTGATGAGCCATCAACATTTGAAAAGCTTTTTGTATAGCTAAAATTTATGTGTGTCACTTCCATTCCATGATATAATTTTATTTGATTTTTTCATTTGCCGTATAAAACCGTTTTATGTAAGTAAAAAAAAAGTCAGCATCATCATGTTCTACGGCATTTCAAAATTTGTTCTTTAATATTTTGTGTTGCGTTATTCATTTCCTTTTCAGTTTTTTTTTTAAATTTTTATTTCTATTTTTATTTTTTGTTTTCATTGTATTTTTGTTTCTTTTTTATATTTTTCTTTATTGGAATACACAAATCACACTTTATTAAAATCAAAACACTGGAATCTACAACTGACATTATATACCTTAAATAAAAAAAAATATAAAACGATTTATATATAAACAAACAAAAAAAAAAAAAACAAAGCTAAAGCGCAAACTTCCGAAACAAATTCATCGTCAAGTCTAAACACTCCTGCCCCAGAATTGGGGCAAGATGATAGTAGAAATCTAAAAGAAAATTCAAAAACTCATAAACAAAAATCAAAGAAATCAGAGAAGAGTAAAAATGAAAATTCAGTTCAAAAATCAAAAGCAAAACTATTTTCTGAATCGGAATTTGTTTCGGATACTTTTCAAACTACAGAAACAGATTTAGAAGAAATTAAGGATGGAATGCGTAGACTTGGTATCGACAGTATGACGCAGCAAGCCCTAGAAAACAACGGTAAGATAGTTTTGCCTTATTTTCTTTTTTCTATTATTATTTTCTTTTTTTTTTGTTTTAATAAAGGGTATTATTTATTTGTCTTTTTTTATATCAAATTTTTCATCGTTAAAGATCATTAAAATTAATAACATATATCATTGAAGGAATATCTTAACATAGGAATAATATATTTGGAGTTGCATTGCTTATAGACTTTTATTATTTAACTACAAAATAACGTTAAAAAGTTTTGCTGTGTCTTCCTTAAACAATATACATATGCTGTGCTGAAAGTATTAACTATACAGCCTAATTTGCAATACTTGTTAGAAACGCAAATAAATGGTATGGGAGGGTGGCCCCCCATTTCTCTTAAAGTTGAAAGGGACATTTTCTAAAAAATTAGTTAAAATACACTGAACTGTTTTTTTTTAAATAGCGGCAAATGTACTACCTCCAATACTACTTTTTTTTCTCGTCTAGCTTTTTGCTACACACTTTTTTTCATCACCCTATACAATAAAAGCACAAAATCACAATATAAACAGTTTATTAAAACAAAATTCAGTTTACAAGAATACAAACATATTCAAAATTGCAATTCTTGCTCCTATACTGTGCGCGTAATTTTTGTGGTTTAAAATATTATGCTCTATAAATCCCATTGACAATAAAATATATTAAAAAGAATTGTTACTTTAAGTAGGTATTGCAGTGAGAATAATTATAAGTATGCAGATTTAAATACAAATTGATATTAAAATTGCTTCCGAATTGAGAAAGTTCTCCCATGTTCCGTCTGATTATTGTCAAGCAAATTGTGAGTTTTTCACTATTCTTTCTTGACGTACTGTAGCAACGTTTTGTTTTTAAGTTAGAACTTGAACATTTTTATTGGGCGTTACCAACCGCAGAGAATAAATTATTTTTTTCTCTTTTGTTTGTACGTTCACTGTTCAGGATATTCAAATTTGTATTTATTATTCTAAAATTGTTTTAAGTTTTTGATTAATTTAACTGTTTGGTCCAAATAATCAAGAAAGTAACAGCTGTCTTCACCTTCACCTATTTTTTTTGTTGTTGTTTTATATATTTCATTTTGTAAATCACATAAAACCAACGTTATCAACCATACCCAAAATATCAGTTATAACATTTAAACCATACTTAATTGACGCCAACGTTTTAATCAAAAATTATTAATTAATATTGTTTTGGTTTTCTTGCCATGCACTTCAGAGTATGTAAAGACAAAAAAATAACAAATATGAACTATTAGGACCTTGAAGATCATTAAACAAAAAATCTGTTAACTAGTTGTATTTGTTGTATGTAAATTGCCCGCTTTAAAGTTAATATTTTTATATCACATTTTAATACATTATACTATATTTACATAAATAAATATATAAAAATGGTTATGCTTCCTTTTCCATTTACGGACAATTGAAACGGCTTGTTATTTTATTATATTTCACAAAATCTACTATATAACCAACGCTTGCAGAAATCTAATATGCATTTATTGAAAAAATGTTCTCTTTTAATAATGAGAATGAAAGTGTTCACTTTAATTCAAAATAACCTACTTGTAGCTGTTGTTGATTTATTTTATATAAAAAAAAAAGATTATTTCGAATTAAAGTCAAGACTTATTATATAAAGTAAAAAGAACACATAACACTGAGATAGCATAGAGAATCTTAAATAACCCCTTAATTCCTTTCCCACAATTATATTTCCCACAAAAAATATAACAAAGATGGCAAAAAAAAAAATTATATATAAATCGATTCATTACGATGATAAAAGATATCTAAATATATATACATATATATTTCTGCAATTAATAATGTTAAATGTTCTTCTTATCATTTATTTTTTTTATATTATGTTCATTTTTAGTAGATCAGTTAGCGAGAAATGTGTAGCTGGTTTTAAAAAGGAAATGCAATAAATATAAATACAGTTTCATTTATTTTTGTAACTTAAAATATTATACAAGTCTTTAACGGACATAGTTATTTAAAATAACAATATTTATTAGTTTTTATTTGGTTGAACATTATTACCAATTGATTAAAATAACATCAATAATAATAATATTTAACATGAACAATAAACGCAATTGAAAAGAAAATACAAAAAAAAATAATTAATTAATCAATATTTATAATTTTCTTGAGCCACACTTCTCGTTTTCATGATTCATAATCAAAGAAAAGTAATTAAAATAATATGAGTCGTACTAAAGTTCAATTCCTTCTCTATACATAATATTACGATTTATCTTTTTCTCTTTTTTTCCTCAACAGCTTAAGAATAATAATATTATACAAGACAGTATTAAAGTACTAAAAATATCTTTAAAAAACTATTTGTATTACTTTATTATCACACCAACAAAAACAAATAAACTGGAAAAAAATATCGTTCTAAAATATATATTTAAAAAATATATGTATAGAAAAAATTAATTAAAAAATAAAGTTATGAAAACAAAATGCGTTTAACAGGCGATAGAACATAGTTTTTAAAAATAAGAACAATTAAGCAAATGAAACATTTGGGAAATCTTTACAAATCCATTCACTTCCTTCAAACAAAACATTTCATTGGAGTTCCCCAAATATGATATTAAATACAAAAAAATAACATTCATAAAATGCATTTTTAAGATTATTGTTAGGATAATTGCTAGACTTTAGCACTATTTGTTATTTTCCAAATATCAAACAAACATTCACTAATGACACACCACATGAATAACATTTTTGTGTTAAATTTTATATTTTTATCTCACGAATAAGACATTTATGATTTTGCTTATTTTTTCATTCGTATTTTTTTTTTTAAGCATTTAATATTAAAATAATAAATGTGGTTAAAAATGCTGTAGGCAAAAGTGAGTGATTTTAAAATATTTATTTAAAAATTTTCATTTTTAATTTAAAAATCTTATAATAAAAATATTGAAATACACATTTACCAAAAGATACTGCATCGTGATATAGTATTTGATTTATATTTTTTCAAAAATATTGAAAGAATTACACCTGAGTTATTAGTAGATAATGGTATAAAAAAGTCATGATAAAGCACAGAAAATTTTCAATTTCAAAAGTCAACTTTCTTGTAATGCTATATTTTGTTTAAAAAAAAAGCTTAAAAGGTCCTTCTAGCGTACCTAATAATTTTCTTTTCGAATATTTTCATAATTATTATAAAAAAAAAACATAAATTAATAGGTTAAGAGAAGGCTGTTTAACTTGCGTTAATTTTAATTTTTATCGTGACAAATAAAAACTTTTATTTTCATAAACTTTATAACTAAAAAATAAATGACTCATAATATTAAATCAAAATAAAAAAGTTTGTTCTTTTAAATGCATTGCTTATTATGTTCTTTTTCATGTTGTATTTTTCCAATTGTAGAAAAATTTGTTAGTTATAACTTATCTTTTATTCGCTTATGTTTTTCCCCATTTTCCAAATTTACAAAAATTTAATCTGCAAAAAAAAGATATATAATTAATTTTATAAGTATTGAAATCATATATATTTGTTTCTTTTTTATTTCAATTCATCTTTCAGAAGATTGAATGGATTAACGATTAATTATAAAATAAAAAAAAGCAAAAAAAAAAAAACAAAAAAAAAAAATTAAAAAATCATAAAAATACAGATATATATACAAAATTTTGTGTGGTAAGTTTACATTACATTTATTTCGTTTGTTAGAAAAAATAAAAACATCAAAAAAAAATCATTTCAAAATTTTAGGAAATTATCAAAATTATTGTTAATTTTATTATTAAAAATTTAAGTGTCTGTGTGTACTTTCCTGTTCACGTTCGTTCGTATTTTTTTTTTTACAAAATTTTCATTCAATTCATTCTTTTGATATTTATTCTTTTCATTTAATACATTATCAAATAAAAAAGAATAAACAGCAAAATATAGTTCCTTCTTTTCTTGGTTTATTGGCAACTCTGTTTTTTTTTTTGTATGTGTTTTTGGTATATACAATTTTTTTTGTTGTAGATATTTCTATAATTATTATTGTTTAAACGTATAGTTAATACAAATTGGTGTTTTTTATGAAATAACTTATGTAATGTTATAAAAATGCCTTTGTTATCTATATAAATGTATGTCGTTTTGCTAAAATTTAATGTTATCGAAAGTTTAATAATTTATAGTACTAGATTATATTAACATACATATCTAACTAATTTAATATAATTGAGATTTAATTTGTCTAGAGAACATGATTAAAAAAGCTTGCTTCAGCTATACAAAGTTGCTGGCATACTATTTAGACATCTAATGCGTACATAAATAAATAAAAAAGTGATGAAATAAATAACGTCATTATGTTAAACTGTGTAGTTAAAACGCTTCGAGTTTCTAGAGCGCCTTTGTTCGTTATTGTATCCTGCTTGTTGTTTGTTTGACTTTTACTTATTTTTTTTGTTTGAAAAACTTAAACAATTTAATAAAAATTTAAAGTCTCAATTATAACACTAATATGTATTAAAAATATTGTACAGTGTTATGATAACGATTTTTCGTTTATTGTTTTATAAGCTAAATTATGTTTGCCGTAGCAACATATATAAAATCGTTTTAACTTGATTAATGAGAATAACACTGAATTTCAAATTTGTTTCTACTGACTTACAACATAGTAAAAAAATATTCTTATACATTTTCATCTGTCATAGAACAGTTTCAATACAAAATTAAGTTTTTCACTCTTGGCGATGAAAAATATATTGACTTAATTTTAAACTTTTAAAACACTACTTACAGTAAAAGTAATAATACAATCATCAGTAAAAGAAAACTGTTTTCAAAACAAAAAAAAAAAACATTTTAGCAATCTGACAAACATAATTATTTCGAACAAAATTTTTCAAGGAATAATTAAAATTGCAATATTAGACACAGCTATTAAGCACATAATTCTCTAAGGCAATCTATTAAACGAACCTGTGTTAAATATTATTTCATTATTTTTTTTTTTATTTAAAAACTCACCACACAAAATACCAATTGAGTGCTATTCTTATTTATCTCTAAAAACATTTTTGTTGATTGTTTTTAATTTTGTATTTTCAATTTCAATTTTTCAATACCAATTCTCATTACAGTTAAATTTATTGGAATTAAAAAAAAACTACAGGCAACAACAAAAAAAAATTATAAAGCAAACAAAAAAAAAATTGAAATACATTCATCATAAATTGTTCAAATTGATTTAAACTTAAAAAAATGTAGTTTTTTTCTGAAAATTCTCTTTGCTATCTTAAAACGATTTTTATGTATATGTGTGAATAATGCGTAATATACATATATGTACATAAAATGTATTCAATGTTGTTCTTTTATTTAATTTTATTTATATACATACCTAAAATAGTCTTCTAGCTATAAACTATAACTTCTGCTTCATTTGCTGTTATATACATATATATTTTTTTTTAATCTATTCTACTTACAATCCGTCTTTCTGCATTTTAAATTGCTTTTTAACTATGCTTTGATGAACAGTTTTTGAAGAAGCAAAATTGAAACCAATTTCTTGTCGCGCTTAAAATTTATTAATTTTTATTTTTCATAAAGAAAAAAGAGTTGAGCTGTAAACTGTAAGCCCTCTCTAGTTTTAACGGGAGTTTGTTTGCTTCTGGAAAAATAAATCATAATCTTTTTACAAACACGAACAATAATTCGTTCAAACTCCTCTATGAGTGTTTCTCCAACAAAATTCAAATTGACCAATAACACTTTTTCCAACTTTTATTTTTAACCACAGCTTATTTTTTCTTTGATTCTTCTTCGATAGCATGATAAAACAGTCAATTAAATCAGTGTTTTAAATTTGATTTTATTTTAGTTTATTTTAATAAGTATCAAACCTGGGGAATTTTTATTTCCGATATTGGCTAAAGCTTTGCAAGTTTTCTTTTTAGTCACTTCACAACACCTTCACTTAATCTCATTTTTTTTTTTGCAAATTAACGTCCCTTATGCACAGCACATTTTAATTTAAAAAAGAATTACATGAAATTTGTTTTCTCTCCGATTTTTTATTTTTTTTTTTGTATTATCTATCAAATCATTTCATTAAATCAATGTCATTATAAGTAGAAAACATACATCTACCACAAACTTATTTATAAAAATACTATACCTACCTATATACCAAAATTTTGTTAGAGTATAGTTATATTTATAAAAGTTTGTAATAATAAGGCTACCTAACAGGAATTATTATAACATTATAATAACAAAAATATAGTAAAAACAAAATAAGAATAATAATATACATAATATATATCATAACAAATAAATATATGAAAACCATATTTAGAGGAACAGTGGGAAAAGGATCTGGAAGCTGAATTACAAGAATACGAAGTTGTTACAGACGGAGGTGCATCTGGGGGCGGTGAAGGTGGTGGAGAAACATCAAAAACAACACTTCGCACCCGTAGTCCATCAAACAACGATTGGGAACAATACGCTGATCTTATCGATGAGACCGATGATTTAAAGTAATTAAGAGCCTTTATCGTAGTTTTTTCTAAGTTTTCCTGAGTTTTCTCATTTTTTTTATTTTTTTCTTTGATTTTTATAATCCTGTTCTTCTGTTTTCCGGGACATAAATATTTTAATATTATATTTTTAAAAAATTCTTTCACAAATAATAAATTTCTTTATGTTATATATACGAATAATCTACTTTTATGATTTAAGAACTTTAAAAAGTTTAAAAAAGGTAATGCTAGGCTAACGATGAGGTTCTAAACCCGCCTCTCCCCTCTGAGCCTTTAAAATATACAAATTTATAGGTTGAAATAATATTTAATTAAGTTATTTAAGACTTCACAAAAGATTTTTGTCAAATATATATTCAATTCAGACTTGTATGAAGGTAAAGTGAGTGAGTACACTAAAGTTGAAATTAAACTTTGTTTCAAAAACAAAATCCAACTTAAAAATTTCATCCAAACCATATTTCCCATTAGTTCGATCAGCAGACAATTTATTTTCAAATATTTATTAACAAAAACAAAGAGAAAGCTAAGATAAACAGTCAAATTTATATACATACATATATAACTACGTTTACATAATTTTTGAATAAACTACATTATATATATATGTATATATGCATATATATATAAAAACTTGAAATTAAACAAATAAAATACAAACGATAAATTGAAAATAAAAATATACATTTAAAGCTCATTTTAGATAAATTATGTTATTATATAGAAATATAAATAAAAAGTATTCCAATTATAATCAAATGTTAATTGCAAAAAAAAAGAAAGAAAAATATATATAAATATAATTTTTATGATTATTATGTATACAAATAATTTTAAACCTGTAAATATGATTAACAAAAATAAAACATAAAAATAAATGAAAAGTTATTTCACAAAGCTTTGTTTTTGTTTGTGTTATACATTTTTTTTACCACTTTAAAAAATAAAACTAATGTTGTAAACTTTAGTTTTTGAAAAAAGTTATATAATAGTTCTATTTTAAAACAAAAACTCTATATAAGAAAAAAAAATTTAATTTGAGACTGTTTTTCAGCGCAATTATAGTTTTTGTTTTTTAAATGTATGTAAGTTTTGCATATATGTAAATCTTTCTTTGTATGTGCAACATGTTAGCTACGAAACAGTTATTTTTAAATTCTACATACAAAAACAAAAAAAAAAGAAATAAAATTATAAAATAAATAAACGTACATCAACTTTCTAATGCTAACTGCTACTGTGTTTGTTTAACTCCTTTTAAATTAAATAAGTTTTAAAGTTAAAAATCAATTAAAAATGTTTATTTGTCTACACAAAAAAAAAACATGGATATAACTTTCTTCTCTTAGTTTGTTATTATAAATTTTAACATATATATACATACAACTATTTATATATATATGTATTATTCCATATATATGTATCTATGTATATTGTAAAATTTTCAAATTTTAACTATTAGCAAATTATTATTATATTATAAAAGGTAAAATAACAAAATATTTGGGAATATATATGTATATACATATATATATACAAAGATATTGATATAAATACAACAAAATAGAAAAAGGGTTTGTTTCTTTTTGGAAATTGGCAATAAAAACAAAGTAAGCAATTATATAAAAAAAAACTCCTACACAAAACTAATATAAAAAAGAAATGTACATTCAACAAAAAAAAAAAAAAAAAACAATCAGAAAAAGTAAACAACATATTTATGATTGTTAAAAATTATTTGTTTATTTTTCTTCTGAAAAAATGCAGAAACAATACAGTAACCGGATATATGAACTACAAATAGACCGAAGAAAACAAAACAAAACAAGCAAAAAAGAACAACTTTAATTATAAATATTAATAAAGGAAAAGTGTACAACTATTCAAATACAAATTAAAGTCAGTTTTGTCATTTTGTTTTCTTTAACTCCTTCCAACTCAACAGACAAAAGCGGGTGAGTTTTAAAAATAAAAATTGTGGAACGTTAAGAGTCGATCATTTTTAATCCATGAATTATTCCGAATTGCTCATCTTCTAATGTATTCGTTAACCCAGCTTTCAATCAAGGAATCTATAGTTTAAAATATTATTTATCATGGAAATAGCCAAAAGCCAACATATCGGTTTGGCTATAGCTGTCTCTTGTTTTCTCTACGGATATAATAAATAGAACAATCGTCAAAACAGTATCATATGTATGCTATCTATTTCGGGAATATGCTCCAAGGTCATTTGCATAATTTGTGATAAAATGTATAGCAAAAAACTACATTTCTACGAAAATCCTCTTTACCACTTTTTTCTTGTCTTGCATCGATCTACTTGTTCTAGTGTTCCTCTATAATCACATGTCAAACTGGGTTTAAGATCAGGGCAGTAAATCGGGGAAGCTAGAACTTAATATTCAAATAATGGGAATCCCAAATTAAGCTAATAATATAATATTTTCGACCCAATATAGAAAGCTTCATAACTCGGGGAATTCCCTATTTACGAACAATAAATAGAAAAAACACTGAAAAGATTTTAAGAAATCAATTATATTGCTATTCGCATTTTTATGTTCACCCCAATATGCAAAAATTTGGTGCAAGGAGTTATAAGCTCTGTTCTTATGTACATACTTCTAAGCTCGGTTTTTTTTTTAACTTACCTACATCATGGATACCCAAAAGTTCACTTTTACTTGAACGCTCAATTCGCTACTCATAATGATTTATGACTTAGAAATTTAGATTAGAATTTATAGCCAAAAGGCATTGATTTAAGGCGATTGTTAGCGAAAATCATATTTCTGAAATTCCTTATTAAAAAAATAAACAACAAAACATTCTAAAATACTGCGTTTATTTGTCAACCAATTAGCTTAAACCAACTTTAATATTACTATATTAAAAAATAAATTATACTAAAAAGTATTTTACAGCTGCATAACTGTGCTCCAAAATGAGATTGTATAATTATAAAATGATTTTTTTTTAAATTTTCAACAAATTAGCTACAAATGTAGCTGCTATTTAAATCTTTACCTAAATATAGAATCAAAAATATCAATTTTTAACTAGTTATTTATATTACAATATACTTTTTTGTGACATTTTTTCGTTTTTTATTCTTTGGTACATTGGGCGATCATATGCTATTGCTCTACGCTGATCAAATTGTTGTGGTGGAACTTTTTTCACATCTCGCCACATCATCGCTAGCAAAATATAGAAGCCACCAATTATCTTGCCACATAAATCAATTATACGAATTATAATTGGAGTTGAGACAGCTAGAATTCTGCGAAATTCAATCATAAATCGAATTGAGAAAATTCCTAGAAATCGAATGGCTTCAATTGAGAAGGAAAATAAGGAAATAGAAATAATAATCAAGAACCTAAAGACGGCAGCAAGATTTTCTTTGGATATGTCGTTAGACATAAATTCATAAATAGTTCGCTTTGTACTTGCTCCCCAACTCATAATTAGTTCTATAAAATCTTGTACTCCAATGGAATCTGGTGATTTTTCGAAATCTAGCGACGATTCCGATTTTAAGGATGCCACTGTTGCAGGCTCCACCTCAACCGGGCGAATGGGTTTTAATTTAATAATAATTTCATTATCCCTCAGTCTCACAGATTTTATACTGAACCAATATTGATCAAAGGCTAGTTCATCCAACTCAACCCATAAAAAAGTCTCTACTGCAGAAGCTGCTGTGGTCGAATTTAATGAGCTGGTTATTCCAATCCACATAGGAGGCGATTTATTTGAATAGAATTCTCGAAGTCTTCTTTCGACATCTTCGAGAATAACTTTGAGATCTTTTTCGTTACGATTCACAATGATTTGGTCTCTATAATCATTTACAACATCAATATAACACCGTTCCTTGTAAAATCCTTTAAATAATCTGGACTTGAGCATTTGTTTGCAAAACAAAAGCAGGGCTTCTTCCTGGGGATTAGCTATATATCTTGCAGGTGAATCACGCATCTTCATCTATGTTTTCTCTGAAATCAAATGTTTTATTTAATAAATAAACTTATTTGGAACAAAGAGTCAAAAAACACTCACAATTAAATAATTTAAAACTTATAAAAAAACATCAATTAAAAAGAACAACACAACTTAAATATTTTTTTCCAGCAGATATGTTGTAGTCTGCAGTCTCAAAGTTCGTTTGAAGTTTTTTTTTGTTGTATAAACGTCAAAGTGCAGAGCTCCTTTTTCATCGGACTCTTTCTATCTTTTACATTCGTGAACAACCGATAGAATACATCTTTCTCTTTTTCACGTATGTAACATATGAGAACAATTCATTATGGAAAAAGTCCCGTGTAGAACGCTGAAGCAGACACATTAGAGCAGTGGTCCCACTTTACTCCATTCGTCATTCTCCGAACAGTTCGGTTTTCGGAGAAAGCTAACTAGAAATGAACAACGGTACGGTGTTGGCTGCAATTAAATTCAGTTGTAAGAAACGACATTATTAATTTTGTGATTTATATTTAAATTTGTGTATGGAAAAAAGAAAAAATATCAAATGAAGTAATTTATTTTTGAGAAAATAATAATATAATGTGCAAAACCTATATGTTTCGACCCTAAGAATCTTTTAAAAAGTGTGTTTCCAGTGATTTATCAATTTTGTTATCCTGATGGCAACCGCCACCTCGTATCGTAGGTTTGTTTGCACGTGAAATAACTGTACACAATGTTCCAGGTGGAGTGGCAACAGATAGTCTAGCTCCACCTGCGGTTCCCTCGCAAGTTCATCCACAGAAATATTCCCCACCTATCCGAATTGGTTTGTGTTATTGTAATCGTCAAGGTATCTGAGAAATGTACGATATGCCGAACACACGAATTGATCGTGGAAGAAAAGCCGATTCAACTGAGTTCCAGTTTGGTATGAAGGAATGTTTTAGGTGAGTTTTGCTATTTCCAATAAGTGTTTATCGTTTCCGTTGCAAAATGAGCAGAGAAAAAACATATGTTTTTGAAGATAATTGTGTTGTTTTTTATGAAGATCTAGGTATATACAGATCTCTATACAGTATATACCAAAACTCGTTTCGTTTTTTGGAACACACACCCCCTAAATTAAAGGTTTAAGTCGCGCCGTGGGATCACGGACCCCTAACGTGGTCACGTGGTCTTCTTAATCTGTATAGGTATCTCCTTATGAAACAAATACAATACGGACATTCATGCACCGACTTAGATCTCGTAAACCTGTCATAATTTGTGTATAACCTTGACAAGTTTACACAGTTTACCGCGTTTGAATACGCTCAGTAAATTCGATTAAAAATAAAAAAACATTTTCTTTGCAATTTTTTTCAAATTAAATTCTTCTTTGTTCTTTTAAATTTTTAAAACATTTTTCTTTCAATTTTTATAATATTAAATTGGTAATAAGTGTTTTACCAATATACGCATTTATCTAAAAACTATGTTCATATTATATATTCCGTGTATGTGTTTATAAATATGTTTGCATTTCGACAAAAAAAAATCCTAAAAAGCAATTTTCTTGGCTCCTGTTTTTATAACAATAATATTTGTGAGTATATAATATATTTTAATATGGAGATGTATACAAAATTAATTGTAAAATAAATAAATCATTAAAATTTAGAAATATGAATTGCATATTTTTTAATTTTAATTTTATCGCGAAATAAAAACCAGGAGAAAGCAAATAGGAAAGTCGAGGAAAACTAAAATAAAACATAATGTAATATTTTTGAATAATCTTCGGAATAGGTTTTTTTTTTTAAACTAATTATTAGTTTATAGTGAAAAGTAATCTTATACAACAGACGCGACCCATTTAAATTTACTGCTAGCTGAATCGTGATGGTAGAAATTACACTCCATCTTATTATTGCAGTGTCGGCCGAATTTGCACATCTTTGGATGGAAGAACGGACATCCTGGCTTTGAACAGTTCGGGTAGAATTTACACATTGATGTTGCTACCGTTGATGTTGTTGAAATAGATTTATAGTTCTGCACTGGAACCACATGTGAGGCTTTAAGGAGACACAACAAAATATTGAAAAACGTATTATATTTGAAAAATATTTGTTAACTTACGTAAGGGTGGCGCTGAAAGTTGTCCACTAATTGAGACGCTATGTTGAAAATTGCATCCGACTTTGGTGCAAGTTAGATCGAATTTGCACTTGGGATGAACATAAGCACATTTTTCTGCAAATTTACAATTGGGAAAACTCTTGCATGGCGCCGGTGGATGATAAAATTCACATGTATCTTTGGTGCAAGTTGGAAAGTATTTGCAACGTTCCTTGGGTTTAGATTTGATCACTAATGATGAATCGATTGGTACTGAATTTACTGAAATGTATTTAAAAATGTATATAGAATCAGAGATGCCCTTTACTTCATAAAGCCACTAAACCCCGAACTTACATGATGACGGTAAATTGTCATATTTCCTCGACTCTAAATTCCTAATTGAGATTTTATGTCCATCATCAGCATTCGTTTCAACCACATTATGCAGTTCATTCTCTCGATCGCCACTTTTTGATCTGCGCTTAGCCGGAACCACAGGTTCTTCAACTCTGAGTTGCTTATTAACCAAGTCGAATTTAATAAGCTGTCTCTTGCGTTTGGTAGGTGTATTGTTTTCGGGAATTTTTTCTTCGATTTTACGTACAGGCAGTGGCGGTGTCATCGAACCTTCTTCTTCAGTATCTGCGGACGCATTTGGCTTCTGACTATCCGAAATTACAAGTTTTGCTTCTTTTACGATATGTGGTGCTTTGTTTGGTGATTCTTTTTTGGGACTGTGGAAATCATCGTCCTCAGAGTCATTTTTGATGACAATTTTTTTAACTTCTTTTGGCCTTTTATATATTTTGATCAATTCTGATTTTTTACTCGACGACATTGACGATGATGGCCGTGGAGGAGTACTGCACGAAGGCGATGAATTTGATTCACGCTCGTTGAGGGCTTGTTCTTTTTTGAGAGTTAAACGACTTCTTATGTCGGTTTTTTCACGTGAACTTTTGTGTGCATCTGTACGATTTGATTGTTCTGCACCATTTAAACGTGAGCTCTTTGACTTGGGCTTGTAGTTTGATTTAGATTTATCTAAAAAAAAAAAAAAATTGTAGACATTTCTTTTTTTTTTGATAGAAAATTAACTTACCATTGAGAGTGACCACGAACTGAGTTTTGCTTAGGTTGGTGTTATCATCATTTGTTTCATGGATTACACTGCAAAAATTTTAAAATATTTTCTTAACTTTAACTTTGTTTATAAAAGAGATAGCCCAAAAAATCAGAGTCGACAAAAAAGAAACAAAAGCCATCATAAGAGCAATTTCGAAATTCATGGGGTATATGAAAGTTATGTACTATGCAGGGTGCTTTCCATTAGGGGTGACAAAAAGCTTGCGAATATAGGTTAAGTCGAGACAAGAAAAAACTCGTGGAGAATAATAACAAACAACATGCATGCACTTTTTGGCTCTTATCAACTATACCCCATGTATTTGGACGTGGCATTGGTATATATTTTGTTGATGTCGACTATGGGTTTTTTCTCCAACCGGCCAACTCTTTTCGTATAAGGAACTTACTCTTCATCTTCGTTGGTTGCAAAATTAATTGTTTGGGGTATGTAAATAAGTTCCACGTCCGATTCACCTCTATCTGAAATGTGCTCGGGAACGTATTCTTCATCTTCATCTTGTTCCATTTCTTCATCTTCATCATGTCTATCTGCATCAGCTTTAACTTCAATTACAAAATTCTTTGCAGTTCTTCGAATTAAAGCATCGCGACTTATTCGATCACGATAAGATTTCGTAAAGAATTTTGTATTTCTCTTTGTCGATGTGCTCCCTCCAACGCCTACGCTAGTTGAACTCTTTCGAATTGAAATATCTTTCTTTGGTTTGACGAGAATAGTCGAACGCTGTGCTTCGGCTACCGCACGTAAAAGTAAATTCTTGCAAGCCTGCTTGCTTGGTGATATCGAAGGCCGAGGCTTGATTTTGATAATTGAGTTAACTGGGCGATCTGTTCGTTGGTTATCAACATCTTCATCGATTATATCTGGCTTAGGAGGAGCAACTACCACACGTGAACCAATGCGTTGCTGTGGAAGTATTTCGGCGGATGAAGTATCTCTTTTGTTTTTGTCTGTAGAGCTTGATCTTTTGCGACTAGAACGAGTATCAACTTCTCCATTTGATCTTTTTTCTTTTTCCATTTCACGTCTGCGAAACGCTGGTACATACAATTCTTTCTCCGCTCGACGATGTTGATGAGAGTGATCATTTTTATGATCTGCAATAGTTAATGTAAAATAATTTAATAATTGATCAAAAAAGAAAAAGATTAGTTATAAATTTGAAAAAAAAGTAGGATTTTAAAAGGTTATGTATCATGAAGTTAAATTAATTTATTTTTTTCAATATGCATAATTTTTATATAACAAATTTGCTAAATTACCTCTAGACACGTGTCCCAGTCGCTCATGAATTGATTTCTTCCTTACATATCCATCTTTAACAGTGTGTTCCTGACTGCGCTCTACTTCACGTTTATGTTGATGACTGTAATCGACTGACATCCGGGCACTTAACGAATTACCTGAAGAAGGAAGTGTATCTGCGGGGTTATTATCAATTGATGAAGCAACTACTCGGATTTCATTGACAGAAACTGGATCCGGTGAAGTTTCTTGTTCCTCTTGATTTCTATCAAAAACAATGGGACTCTTGGCTTTCGATTGTTTTTTCTTCTCGCGTGCCATGTCACCAGTTTCTTCAAATTCCTCACCATCTTCTTTGATGTTAAGGAAATCTTCATCCTCACTCTCATCCACATCATCAAGAATCTTCAATTGTTTCTTTGCAGCAAAGATCTTCTTTTGGATATCAGCCAATTCTGCAAGGTCTTTCTCGCGTGTCTCACTTGTGATGACTCGTTGTTGGGTAGATGATATTTCTGAGATGGTCGGTATATTAAAGTCATCGGTTTCATCTTTATGTCCTGGTGCATCTTTTTCTTGTTTCTTGTCTTTGTGTACAGCGTTGGCATCCACCTCAAAAGATTTTTTGGCTTTCTCCAGTAGTTCCCCGGCAAATACATCGGTAATTGATGTAATTTCATTTGATTCCTGTTCCGAAGGTTTTTTCTGTGTTTTCTTGTCTTTTTTCTTGTCTTTCTTATCTTTTTTGTTAAGTGTACCTTCTTCTTTCTGATTAGTCTTTCTTTTCTTTTGCAAAGCTGGAAAGATATTATTTAATTATTTAAGATATTTTAGGACAAGCACAAACATTTTTTTTAATTTTTAAATACAATACATACCTACAGCTGGTAAAGTAACTTCTTGGAGTTTTTGTAGTACTTCATGCAACCACGTAACAAATAAATCAGTTTGTGAGCCAAGGAATAGATTGAGGTCGGCAATCATTTGTTGTTTGGAGCGCTTATTGGCCACCATAATCATAACATAGTCGGGTAGTTCATCGTCTATGTATCCGGCCGAACCTCCCGTTCCAAGTTCGAGTAGTTTTGCCTTCACGGCGCTCTGCAAATAGTATATATTTTAATAGAGAATTCATTTAAGTAGACACAACATGCAGCAGATGTAAAAATTAAGTGTTGTGAGATTTTATTGTGCTTTTTTCTTCTAGTAAACATACCCGCATTTTTTGACCTACTTCACTTCCTAAATTATCCATTTTTGGGAATTAATTTTATCTCTATTTTGCTTTAATTGATTAAAATTTTGAGTTAAAAGTTAAAGAAATTAATGATATTTTTTCGTATTCTTTTCCCTTTTGGAAAATTTGACAGCATAAAACAAAATCTATTTGACGGCTGGGCTCATTCCAGTTAATAAAGTTAACCGAATGTCGCTAGTGACGAAAAAGTGTCACACGTTTGTAAAGATGGTCATGTTCAGCAAGTAATAAATATGAAAATTCCTTCTTTTTCAGAAGCTGAACTGTTTCATTCCAATAATACCCAATTCTGAACACAGACATTTTGATCGTTTCCGGTTTGGTAAACAACTGAAGTGCTGGCAACATTGGCGTTATAATTAGAGGAAATTAGCAGCCGGAGCACCCACTATGGGACAACGGGTGCTCCTCTATTGCCATTCGGTCGTCGTGCTTTAAAATTAATTCGTTGTTTGTGTTTTTTTTTTTAATCGTTCATTTAATTGGATTGTTCAGAAAATATCGCCGATTTGTTTTTGTGTTTCCGTATCCGTATGATCAGGTTGTTTATGTTTTCCGATTAGCGTTAAAAGAAATGATACGAGCATTTTAATGAAATAAAATCAAAATCGACTCTTTTTTAATCTGATTCAGTGTTTATATAGTTTTGGCTTCCACTCAAACGAAAAATGTGTTGTTTTGTGTTTGCATTAAGTTTTAAAAATTGACGGTTAAAAAAATTAATGAGCCTGGTTATGCTATTCGAATAACGTTGAAATCAATAAAAGTGCCGGTTGTTTCCGCTTTAGTCAAGCAAAAGAAAGATTTTTTTGCAGATCGGTTCGGTACGGTTCCCGGTTTCGATAGTAAATCTATTGCATAAGAACGAAAAAATAAACCTAGCATCTGGATCAATTATTACATTTTAATTCAAGGATTTAACATTAATAGTGTCTTGGTAAGTGCATAATAGTTTTCTTTAATTAAAATTAATAACACTTATCCACCTATATTGCTCTATTTGTTTTAAAATAATACTCTAAGTAGTTGATTGATTCTATAGGTAGTTGAAAACAATATCAACTGCGTTGGTGCCAAACATATTTCGACTAAATTAACCAAAGCAATAGCTCAGATAGTGGGTTTGTAACAAAATGTCAACTTTTTTGTTTTTAGAACGATTGAAATAAAGTTGATAATAAAACGGTAATCGCCCAGGTATTTTGAGAACATAGTTCAGTAAAAAAAAATAATAAGTTATTTTGTAGAAACTAAGTTTAAAAACATATTTTTTCTTACTGTGTGTCCATTATTTTTATTAAAAATTACATAAAATATGATGTACCTATTTATCTTATTTTTGACTTAAAAAAAAAACAATAACCACCATAAATAAAAAATATTTAATAGAAATGTATAAATATTTCTTAAAACAACTTTTTACAACATAGATAAGCTCTGTCATAATACCACAAACAAATTATAGAGACTCCAAATCAAGATTTTGATCAAACTTTACATAAAAATCGAAAAAAGTGGAATTCGCAAATCTGATGTCTGTCTGTGTTTATTGATTTTTTTAGGACAAAAAACAACAAATTTTTGGGCGTTTTAGAAAAATCGTATTATATTAAAAAGAATCTGTGATTCTTTTAAGATATTGGCTTTCATTTAAGTATTTTTCCCAAGGGTTAACCTGCTATACCTACCATAACCTCCAACACAACATTTTTTTTTGTAAGTACCAAAGCATCTTTCGAGGCACGAGGTAATTGTACCCTCTGCAGAAAACTATTACTTTACTCCAGACATTCCTTTAAAGTCTTTTTGCATCTACATGTCTATACCCAACAAATATTTTAAGCTCTCTAACAATAAATGACCAATGGTCTATATAATTAAAACACTGTTATTATTTTGCATATAAATATGTAGGTATACCTATATTTACAATTATTATTTTATAATATTTTTTAGTAAAACAGTATACATAATATTGAATGGTTAATATAACATAATTCACATTAAAAATCGCTTATCTATCAACGTCTTTGTGCTTATATTGTTCTTGACCCATAAATAAAAAAGTTTCTGAAATAACTTATAAAAAGAAATATTTAAAAATCAGTACAACGAACAAATGTGTTTTCTAAAATATCTACCTTATTTGAAATACAAACAGTAACTATTGAAATAGTAAAATTGCTTGTTAATAAATTCATTGTTAAAAAAATCAACAGCTCCATTAGGAATATTTCATTTTGATTTCCATAAAGAAAAAGCGAACTAAAAGTCAAACGATCGTCGATGTAAAATGTTCCTTTTTCTAAAACAAAAAAAAAAAAAATAAATTAAGGTAAATTTTCTTTCACTGAGATGAAAATCATTTTTATGTTAAACGTCAGACAAAATGCTTCTTTTGGCATTAGGAAGTAACGCCCAAGATAAATATGGAAAGAACGCTTATTGCTCCAAACAATCAATACAAAAATTGGGCGATATTTCTAAATTGATTTGAGCGCTTTTTCCTTTGTCAATTATTAAATTAAAAAAAAAAATTCTTCAGTATACAAAAAAATCGATTGTTTGAAAAAAAAACTTACGTTCGCCAACGAAACTTTCAAATTCACAATTCAGTAAATGTTCACCAAACGTTTTTTCCTTTATGATATAGTCCATGTCCTTGATTGCCTAGTTTTTTTTTTTTTTTAATTGAAGGGTTATAAATAAATAATTTTATAAAACTAATAAAGAATATTTAAAAAGTTTACATGGTCTATAAAAGCACAGAAGAACCTATTTCCTCGATTGTATGTTGTACTTTTTTCAAGCACTCCCTCCATATTCCTACTGGAGATCCCAATTTCTTTTTGGAAGTAAGATTGTGATAGATTTTCTATTCTTTGTTTTATTGGCAATAGTTGTTCAATATGCTTTCTATGTATATAAAAAAAAAAAAAAAATAAATATTGCAGTTCATTTTAAACTATTATACTATCTACCTCAAATTCATTGGGGGAAGCACAATATAAGTTTGAAAATCAGAATCACTTAAAAGTCCTCTTTTTCCACACATATTTTGAGATTCACGTTGTAATTGCAATATCATCGATGACATATCTGTATCTGAGAATCCATGCGGAGATCTTCCATGAATATAAAAACCAAATGAACAATCCATTAGGGTGAAGATGGACACATTTGCCAATGTACAAATGTCAATGAATTTTTTCAACGGACTGTCATTTACTTGATCAAGTAAAAAGTTTCTAAATAAAATTTGAGTAAAATGGACAGACGAATATATTAAAGTGCAGGCGAATATTGTCAAATTTAAGTTCCCATAAAAAGCTGGTATGTAACTTTTAGCGATCTGTGAATAAATTTATTTTTTACAAAATTACATTGCTTCCCATGTGTGTAGATTTTTAAGTTTTAAAAAAAAAACTTATAATTACCCAGAAAATAGTCAAAGAAACAAATCCTTGGAAAAATGATGAGGTTTTTTGTTTACTGCTCAAATTAATCCATTCGTTTGCTGAAAAAAATATTCTCCATGCTGAAACATTATTCTCAGTAACTGTTCGAATCTGGAATGTTTAAAAAGCCTTAATAAGTTTAATTCAACTTAGGTAGGTATACACTTACACTTGAACACTGCGACGATGTTTCAAAATTATTTTTTAAATGCAAAGCAGCATCATAGCTTTTTGGTCGTTCCCAATCAACAAAAAATATATCAATTTGAGAGATTCTCCAAAAACTAACAAAAAAGTAGAAACCCTAAAAAATCCAAATTTTTATCACATCAAAATTTTAATTTGGAAAATTTACCTTCATGGCAAGAGAGGAATATATAAATAAATCGAAAAGTTGATTTTCTTCAAATGGAGCAAACACCTCATTAGAACGAGAAAGGAAAATAATAACCAAGTAGAAGACATTTATAATTACAACAGCCAAAAATGAATTTCCCATATTTGATAAAAAATGTATCAATGCTTGGAAAAAAACCAGCATATCAAAACATTCTAGATTTCGACGACATTTAAAAATATAAGCTCTGAAAATTGCAAACAATAAGCTGATTGCTATGAAAATAGAAAGAATTATTCCATAAAGCTTTTCCGATGTACTTGCATCTTTTTCGAATTTAATTAAAAATTCAAAATTATACTTTTTAGTTAATGATGAATTGAGAGATAGGTCTATTGTATGATATTGTAGAACTATTATCGGAACTTTGATTTTATCTTCAGTTACAATACAACGCAACTCAAACTTGCTCAATATTCGTATTGATTTAAAAAGTCGTAGTTTATATGAACCCTCATAATTTAGAATTGGTTGATTTGCTAAGTTAAATGTGGCTTCAGATCCAATTATTTGAAAACGTTTCACCAGTTGCCATTCAGCAGAATTAGGTTCCTGCAAAAAACGAGAAGAATTAAAGTTACCCTGGGAGTTTCTTTATAAAACTTTTGTATATTAGATTGCCTGACGGATAAATGAACTCACTTTATTTCCTTCAAATGCATTTTCAATTAAAACCGGTATCGTTTGTAAGTATTGCTTGGTATCTTCTCTCGTATGATTCAGAAAAACGCTTATAAAATACTTATTTCCGTATGACAAAGCCATATCTATAATAGAATCTAGTGTTAGTTGGCAGGAGACTCGAACATTTTTGAACAATTGGAAATCTTCATGCTCTTCTAGAAAATTGTGACCGCAAAGATTAATGCTGTTTGGCTGTAAATTTTCCCATTTGATTAATTCACCTTCCAGTGAATAAACTGTTGAAAACAGATTAAGAGTATTTTCCTAGAAAATGAAAAGAGTATAAAAAATACTAATTATATTTTAGTGGTTTATTATGTGAGTACCGATATATTAATCTTTTCTTCAATTTCCTGTAAAGTATCTTTGCCTTTTTTGTAAAACAAAAAAGGTCGCAAACCATTTAAATTTTCTCCCATACTAGAGTAAAGTGCAGCATCTGAAGCCTGGGCCAATAGAAAAACACTGCATGGTGAATTTTTGTCAGTGTCAAAAAATGATTGTATACACAAATTAGCCAAATGATTGCATGCTGTCATGTTCTGCAATGCCTGACAGAAGAATGCTACGAACTTTAACTCAACATATAGTTTTCCACGTTTCCAGTAAGCATTGTGATTCAGATAGTTCTTCAAAGCTGACTTCCATATGCAATAATCACCATAGTGATAATTATATTTCAAATCGCATTTGCAATCATTCCAATCAAATTGTGACTGTGGAAAAATACGAATATTTTTTGCTGATGCACCATTTTGATCTCCGGATGATGTGTAGTTAATGAAATTTAGTTTACAAGGATTTTCAGAATACGATGTTATGTTTGGACACTTGAAGTTCTTTTTATTTGTACATAATGCAGAGCAAATTGGTTGATTTTTAAAAGAATCATAGAGAGCAACTTTCGTAGCGTTATTTTCACAATCACATGTTAGTTCTGAAAATGTTTTTTTTTTTATTCGCTTAGACTTAGAATGGAAAAAAAAATCGATATTTTCCGATAAGATATACTTACTATCAAAACTCGGCTTTAAATGCTCCTTAGAGTCACAAGGTAAACACACAAAATAATCCAGATTGTAAAATTCATTATTGTTGCAAGATGTTGGATGGTTAAACAAAAACAAAGTCCTATTTAGCCCTTGTAAATTTGTACTTTCACCTAATTGCACGTATATTGCCATTATAAATAGGAAGACGGAAGTACATTTTTCTTGGAAGATCATAATTATGGTATTTTTTTTTTTGTTTAATGGATATACAAAAAATTGTTGTGTTCCTTTTGAGGAATTGTTTTAATGAATAAGCTGTTTGAAGTTTTAAACGAAAATGTTTGTTTATTTTCATTTTAACGTTTCCAAGGAAACAAAATTGCACCCTTATAACATAACAATAATGTCGTGGTAGTAAATGAATTATTACCTTAACCAAGTGTGTCCTTTGCCTATGAATTGACTGAATTAATTACGTATGAAGGTAGAGGTTAAAGAATACACTTATTCTTTCAACCTGCAGTTAACTGAATTGAATTATACACAAATGTAACTCAAAATATACAGGAAAATACTGCATTATAATTTTATTAATTTAGTTTTTTTTTTTTGTTTTAAACTTAAGAATTATCACAAATATTGCGTATAAATATTTAATAATCAATTACTTTATGCCGTCTTTGTTTAAAATTATTATTTATGCTTAAATTCTTATAATTTATCATTTTGTTCATTTAGGTTTTGTTTTTATGACATAAGTTTCGAAAAAAATCTTATTTTATTCACCTATACATTTTTAACAGTAATAATTTATATTTTTTTATTGTTTTGTTTAATATTTCCCCAGAACAATTTTCTATCTACACTTTAAATTTATTATTATAAAAATTTTTTTGTTTTTAAAATACGTAAAAAATATAATTTTTCAATAAGTGAAATTCATAACCATTATATAAAAATACTTTATTGTTTTTTTTTTTTTTAATATTCGGTCAGTATATCTACTTTTAATATTATACAGGGTAAATTGCATAAGATGTGATAAAAAAGAACTAGACCTTGTTAGTTGGATCAAGAGTAGACAAAATTTTCTAAAAATATGAGCTAAAAACTAATGGGGTTTTGAAATTTGCTATAAAATCTTTAAGGGCATAAGTCCTAAGAGTAATTAAATTGCAGTTATTGACTTAAAATTGGTAAAAGCTTTGAAAACAAAAATAGTAGGTATAGTAAAAACATTTTATTTGTTTATTTTCGATGTTCTCGTAAGATTTAAAAAAAGATCCACTCATCGATAGCAAAAAACAACTTAAAGAATTTTTTGCGGAAATAAAATTTTCAAAATGTTAAAAATTAATTTATTTATTTTCCCGATGCACTAAGAATGTTAGTTTTTTGGCATCGATAAGTGTATATTTTTTTTTTTTTAAATCTACTGAGAACAGAGAAAATAATTAGTTAGAATGTTTTTCTTCATTAATTTTCTATTTGTTATAAACATTTTATTTCTAAAACTAACACCTGAATTACCTTGATTTGAAAAACAATTAAAGAACGGATTTTCAGCTTAAAAAAAAAAGTTTAAACATGACATTGTAGTGTTGGAGTAATCTATTGTCTCGGTTCAACCTACACGCTCTAGCTTTTTGTCACAACTTATGTAAATTACTCTATATATATACATACGTTCAAATGATACTGAAATGATACTTAAACTATATTATTTTTATTTATTAAATTTAAATTTACAATTATGGAAGGATTTGTTGCTCAGTATCATAATTTTTAAATTAAATTTATTATTTAGGTAAACGAATTATATTCACACGAGACGAAATGATAAGTTGGCTTATACAAAAGCATTATAAGTTCATTACTATTTTCTAAATTAAATAATATATATTATCATAGTTTTGTTAAGTAGGTACTTATTAAGTACAAAAATCTGAGAATTTTAAAAATTATATAATTTTATAGAAGAAAAATTCGATGAAAATACTAAGTAATTCTCATCATCCCATCATTACGCCAAATAACATTTATTTATATAATATAAAATTAAAAAAAAAAAAAAAAACAACCAACGAAAAATATCTCTTAGTACTGCACTAAATCAGACGTTCTTCAGGCGGAGGTTTAAGTACATTATCCATTTCCAATCGTGGATTACAATATTCCTGAGCACTGGGACTGTAGGTACCTCGTGTCGCTCGTTTGTTGCGAGCCATCACTAAGAATGTACCTAGCAAAGCTGCAGCTATAAGCAACAGAATTACCACTACGGGAATGACAATGATTGCTATGTCTGCTGTTGACGGACCATCGTCCTTAGCAACAATCTATATTTAAATAAAATATTAAAAATACGAAAACTATTTATGGAAATTAAGAAATTACCATAGCTGAGCAGTTTTTCCCTGCAAATCCATCGGTGCAGTTGCAATAATAATCTGCTACATCTGTACATGCTTCTACACAAATTCCACCATTCATGCACATGTCCTGCTGCTGACAAGGATCCAAGACATTACACTCTGACCCACAAAGTGTAACTTGACATATACATTTGAAGCTACCAGCTTTATTTATGCAAACTCCTCGACCTCCACATTTGGCGGGTCCTATTTGACATTCGTCGATATCGATTTCACACATCTGACCTTCGAAACCAGTTCCAGTACAGTTGCATGAATAACTCGCTATTGAATCTATACACTCTCCGCCGTTCTGACACGGCTCAGGGTCACATTCGTTGATATCGATTTCACAAAATTTTCCAGTATAACCAAGACTACATTGGCAAATAGGTGGCTGTACAAAAAATTAAGGAGTCACATACAAATCCTTTGATTCTTAGTTAAAAAATCCTTACATTTGGCTCTGGTTCTGTTGTAAGACAAAATCCACCGTTTAGGCATGGTTGAATATGACAGAAGGGAACATCACACAAAGAACCTTGCAATCCTTGCATACAAAAACAAGTAAAGTTGTTTCCTGTAGCCATATCTACAAAAAAAAAAGTTGAGTGTTTAAAAAGTTAGACGCTAAATAAAACTTTAGAGCGAAAAAAGAGCTTACTAAAGCCATCCACACAGGTTGATCCAGCTCGACATGGCTGATCTGCACAAGTGACTAACTTCAAGATATCACACTGTGGTCCAGCATAATCTTCCGTACAGTTACAATGGTAAGCTGCAACCAAATCGGTGCAGTTTCCTCCATTGTGACACGGCATAGAAGCACATTCATCAATATTGTGCTCGCATAACTGTCCATCATAACCAGGCAAACAGCTGCATACAAAGCCGGCTACTTTATCAATGCAAGTTGAGTTGTTTGTACAGTTTGCTAATAGACATTCATCTATATCAATAGAACAATCGTCACCCTCGTAACCAGGTCGACAATCGCATGCATATTGTTCTGAAGGATTTGTGCAAACTGCTTCATTCTTACAATCTTCTTGAAAGCAAAGAACACATCCTTCTTCGGGTTTCGTTGAATTCAATCGGAATTGCGAACGAGGCTGTAGATTTTCGGAGTACATTTCGTTGTTTATAAAATAAGGAAGTATCAGATCCCCCAATCTGGCTTCGCCTAAGCAACCCTTAAATGTTGCTCCAGATGTCATGCCACGTGAAAGAAGATTATCAGATAGCGGCATTCCTCCCAAGTATACCATATGTTTTCCCGAAATCAAACCCTGGAATTCACCTTCATCTATATCAATTGTGAATGCTGGCGATGGATCTGGTGTCTCTTCCCAGCCCTTCCAACCACCTTCAAGCTTTCCATTTTGCACTCTTAAAAACACTCGACTCCAATCGAAATCCGACTTGTCTTTGTTAAATCGCTTTGTTTCGGGAAGATCGCTACTTAATTTCCATTGAACTGTAACTTGATCTCGATAGGCAGCAACTTCAAAATATTTATCTCCATCTTGAACATAAAGCAGTGTTCCTCCAGTTTTGGTTCTATACGAAATTTCAACGACAGGCTTCAAAACTGTTTCTTCTTCTGGATTCACAGAAAAGTATGAAAAGGCCAAAGGTGATTTTTCGTTGCCGGTAAATGTCATATTTGTTATACATTCAAATCCATCGTCCAAATTCTGGCAGACTCCATTGCCTGGACACTTATTTAACTGACAAAATTCAATATCTTGGCAAAATTTACCCTTATATCCTTTGGGACAAGTACACTCAAAGTCATTCCAGGTGTTTCTGCATTCGGCATTGTGTTGACATGGCTTCTTACGACATAAATCATCAGAAACAGCACCTTTAAGAACTGCATTTCGATCAATTGTAACTTCACCGAATGGTTTTGGGAGTTGAAGGTCTTCTTCGTTCAAAGGATATAATTCAACAATCATAGCATGTGATCCGTTGCTTATTTGGACATCTTGAATGATGCCCTTAAAATAGAGCTTATCTTCCTCTTCCTTTGTCATGTTGGTTTCTAAATTATCCAAGCTAGGCGCTGGTCCACCCAAGTACAATACCTGTGCATCAAGTTGACCTGTCGACGACAGTGTCTTCCGGAAGTACTCGGTACCGTTGAGCTTGACTTGGACCAACGTTTGATTTCGTACAACTTCTATAAGATGATTATAGCCATTGTCGAGTTTATTTCCACCAACTGTATAAGCCTCAGGTGTTCCATTAAATTGCATTCTAACTAAAAGTTCTCCACCATGAAGCTTCGCTGATACATACGAATCCCCAATTTCACCTGAAAGAATATCTACATTAACAAAAAAGCACAGAAAGCAAAAGTAGTTTAACTCACTAGTACCCCTGGGTGACGTCTGGGTTTTTCTGGTATCACTACCGAGATAGAATATCTGTCCTGCCGACTGTCGAGTTCTGATGAACATCGAAATATCCAATATTGAACGAATCGCCCTGCGAGCAGTTTCATTGGTTTCCACAAATACTGCAGAATGCGTAGTGTTCTCATGCCCAAACGTTGCAGCCGTAATATCTAGAAGCAAACATATTAAAAAAAAAACCCTTAATAACTGTTTGTTAGGAAATCATACTGTATTTGCACGTATGCCCTAAATGAGGTCTCTGACATCCACATGAAAACGTATGCCATAAATCTTTGCACTCTCCATTCGAATGACATGGATTAGGCTTACACTGTTCTGATCTTGGACATCCACTTTGAATTTTGACCAGCGATGTATTATCATCTGGTTCTTCAGCCGGAAAGATCCACTTTCCATTGATAACTATGTCTTGCATGCAGCCAACAAAACTTGTTGGTCTATGAGTTAGGTGCCTCAAATACGATTTTAAATTAGGTATCGTTCCTCCCAGATAGGTTAAAGGGAAGTATGGCTGGCTTCCATTTGCACTTTCATATGATCCAATAGGGTAAATTGCCTGTTCGTCATTGGCAGATAGAACCAAATGTGAAGTATTAATGGCAACAAACACCTTATGCCAATTACTGTCGTTCAATTTTGATCCAATAAATACCCCCTCCCATTTGTTAAGCAATGATGAATGAAGATTCAATCTTCCATTAATAAGTTCCAGGATATAACTAACTGGTTCGTTTTGGCTTCCTGATGTTCCAAAAGCTAAAACTCCATTCGGTAAGGTAGTTCGGAATTCTAAATTTATATCATAGCCTTCTTCACGAGTTGTCTTCACTGTTATCAAACTACTAATGACCATGGATATTGTTGTGGGTTTTTCACAGATCGCTCCTTGAAAGCCATGCTGACAGGAACAATTGAAAAGGTGTCTAGTTTCGTTAACGAGATATGGCTTACAGAGGCCGTTGTTTAAACATGGCGTATTTGTGCAGCCTACCAGTTCAACTGAGCAATTTTTACCACCCCAATTGGCATCACAATCACAAATATAGTCATTTGTTTGATCGATGCAAGTTCCATGAATGCAAGGAGCAAGACTGAAAGTCAATAAAAAACAAAGTTTAGAGCAACAAAAAATATACATATTTGAAGGTTAAGTACTTTTCACACTCATCGATATTGAATTCACATTGCCTTCCCTCATATCCTGGATCACAGTCACAAGTATAATTTCCAATCTTTTCAAAGAGAACAAAAAAAAAATGTGTAAGTTCGTTCAAATATAAATCACTAAGTAAGCAACTTACTCCATCGATACACGTTCCTTGCTTCGAACATGGATTACTTTCACATTCGTTTATATTTACTTCGCAATCCTTTCCCATAATTCCAGGCACACATATACAATCGTAACTGTGGATGAACAAATATTTCCCTTCTTAATATTTTAATTATTAATATAGAGCTATCACTTCTTCTTACCCGCTCGCATTTTCATAAGAAAACTCCTGTGAGAAAATCGCTGGAAGATCACGCTTATCTGACATATTGTATAGAGTCAAATTTGAACGTTCCAAGCATGTTCCATTATGCTTACAAGGGTTTATTTCGCATTCGTTAATATCAGTCTCGCAATTTTTACCCGTAAAACCAGGAAAACACTTGCACATATAATCATTGATTTTATCTATACATTCGGCTCCGTTCATGCAATGATTCGACAGACATTCATCAATGTTAGTTTGACAAAGATCACCAGTATATCCTGTAGCATCGCAATCACAGTGAAATCCTCCCAATTCATCAATACATTTTCCATTATGCTGGCAAGGTAGTGAGACACAGTCATCAATATCAGTTCGACATAATCGTCCAGTCATTCCGGGAATACACGAACACGAGAAGTTATTCACTAAATCAATGCAAGTTGATCCCGTTGCACAAGGATTGCTAGCACATTCATCAATATTGACATCACATTCTTTGCCTGTATAACCAGCTGGACATATGCATTCGTAGTCGTTTATCTGTAGAAAAAATTTGATTGTTTTAGAAAAAATACATATAGTGGATCTAGGAATGGAACTGGAAACCTACATAGGTGAATCTGATTTTCTAGCAATAATACGAAATACATAACGATTCGACAAACCATGAATTTTCATTTTCTTCTAACTACATTATTAACTACGATTTGATTAACATTTTATTTTTTTAATGAAAAATGTTTTTTATTAGCACATAATCAAAATTAAAAGAAATGTGCTCTATAACTGCAAATCAAGAAAACTTACTTCTCTTAAAATTTTTCGATGCTTTCCATAGTTAAAGAAAAACAACTAACTCAATTTTAGTAAAAATTTAAAAGAGTACTTAATTTTACTTTTACTACTCACCTTATTCACACAAGAAGCTCCATTTTTACATGGCTTGCTGAGGCATTCGTCTACATCTGAGTCGCAAAGTAGTCCCGTAAAACCGGGTTCACAATAACATTTAAATCCTCCATGACGATTGACGCAAATACCATGCCCACATATTGTAGGATCAATTTTGCACTCATCGATATCTTTATCGCAAAGGGTTCCATTCCAGCCCTCTGGACAGACACACTCAAAACTAGCACCTTTGTTCATGCATACAGCCCCATTTTGACAAGGATGTGAGCTACAAGCAAGACATTTCATATTTTCTGGACAGATACATTTGTTGTTTGAGCACATCATAGGATCCTCGCAAGTTGTCGGAGTACAAGGTTCAAATTTTTCGCAACGATCACCGTCAAAGCCTGAGGGGCAGTAGCAATGAGTTCCGTTGAGGGAGCAAGTACCACCATTCACGCACTTGCATCCATCCGTTGAAGTTGGGAATTCACAGTTGAAACCTAATTCCATTCGAAAAAAAAGTATTATTTCTTTGTCTCAACGTAAAAGTTTAGATTAACTGTGCAATCTTAAGCCATTTTCAAAAAATACAAAAACTAATTTAAATTTTCATTTTTACATTTGTTTTAACGTTACACTATTCAACAAGAAGGATTATTATTATTATTACTAGTAAATAATTACTTTAACTATTTTACTTTTTGTTAATTTGACAACAGTTAAAAAAAAAAAAAATTACATAGTTTGTTAAATTTCAAACCTGAGTATCCACTAGCACAAATGCAAGTAGAATTTGAAGCATTTCCGGTACAAGTACCACCATTTAAGCATACAGAATTTGAACATGCATTCAACTGGGCGGATCGCGACTGGGGAGTTGGGGTTGGTATTGGAATACAATGGCCTATTGGGCCTGGATTAATTAACATTAAGAAAATTATTGAATTATATTCACACAATATTTACAATCATAGGTATTAAGTTTTAATCTATAAAAATATTTAACGTTTACATTAGCTAATATTAAGTTAGTAAATTATATTAATAATAAAATATGGCATGAAAAATACAATTTTAACTAAGCTTAAATAATGGGTTGTTTTTTAAATTTTATAAACCTATTTTATTGTACCTTAATCTTTTCTCTTCAAAAACAATGTTTTGCTGCAACGTCACTCTAAACCGATTTATTGGTTTATTTTACTTCACAGTGTTATATTCTCAACAAAACACAGCTAATAAAGCATTTTAACTGAATTTCTGAATAATAAAAGGGAGTTAATTCTGATACTTAGGAAAACGAATTAAAAAAAAAATTAATAGTATTTTTTTCGTTATACATATTTTAATAAATAAAAAACAATAAACAAAAAATAATTACAAAACAAAATTTGTACATACACAAATCAACTATTAAAAGCTTTCAAAGGCATATATGTACATTGTACATATGTATCTACATATACAAATGTGGAATTTCAACACATTAACTTAATCTTGGCTTACTCTAGCTTTTAAAGAAAAACGATTTTCACTTAAGTGCTTTTAATAGGTTAATAACGTACATCTTTTATTTTTCAGCCAATTTGACGAAACTTCCCTTTTTCTACGTTGATCACCTTCATCTGGTAAAATAACCTCTTCTAAAATATTGTTAGTTTTGAGAAATTTTGTTCATTTTGTTTAAATTATAAAAACTTTTTTTTATTTATGAGACAAATAAAAAAAACTTAAAAACACCACAATTAGCCATGGCACACAAAAAAAAAACTATCACGAAGGTATAGGATAATCCTCTTAATGTTAAATGGATTTCTACTTAAGGGATTATTATTTCTTTTTTTTTTTTGCAACTCGTTTACTAGTTTTTGATTACTAGTCTCATTGATGTCAATACCAATATTCGAGTAGGTATGCGTTTATGTTGTTATACGAAGGATTGGTATTTGATTTTAAGTAAATATTTTACATTTCAATTTAAGTACTTAAAATAATGATTTACACTAAATTCATTAACCCCAAAATTTAAATTCTAAAAATAAGTTAATTTAATATTACCAATAATAGTGTTATTTATTGTTATATAATAAACCCAAATAAATGTTAAAATTATGTAGTTATAAATATTAAGAAAGAAAAAACAGAAATACATTTTCGTTCTACAATTCGTTTTTTGCTAATTCAAAATATCCATCTACGTTAAAGTGCCAAATATAAACAATTTTTATTAAATAGGAACATCCGCATAAATAAATATTTTTTTTTAAATAATTACAAATATAAATAAAAAGGAAACATTTTTGTAAGAGAACAAATATATTTTATGAAAAATTAAGAACACATGCATTATACAGTACTTACCAGTTGTTCCTGGCTTGCAAATACATTTTCCACCAATGCAATCCGAATCAATTGGACATTGTGGACAAGGTGGACCTTGTTCGCAAAATATCCCTGAAAATCCTTGTGGACAAATACACTGGAAAGTACTCTTCTTATCCAAACACGTACCACCATGTTGACATGGTTGAAATTGGCACTGGTTCATTATTATATCACAATTATTTCCACCATATCCAGGTAAACATTCGCATGTATAAAAACCATAAGTGTCAAAACATTTCCCACCATTTTGACATACATTCATTTCACATTCGTCAATGTTATTCTGACACAACGTACCCGAATAACCAGTTCCAGCACAATCACAAGAAAACCCATTTACCATGTCCATACAGCGACCATTGTTCATACAAGGTTGTGATGCGCAGTCGTCGGCATTTATCTCACAAAATTTACCCGTAAAACCCTTGACACAAGTACATTCGGTTGCTTTAGCTCCAGTTGGTACCCAACATGTGCCGTTATTAAAACAAGGGTTTTTTTCACACATCGGGTGAATGCTAACCTCATTTTCGCATGTTTGACCGGTGAAATTAGGAGGACAGTAGCACTGGTAATCTCCACGTTCGTCCTCCTGACAAGTGCCACCATTTGCACAGGGATGTGAAATACAAGGAGGCCCAGTATCAACTTCACAATTCTTGCCAGTATATCTTGTGGTGCAATGACATTCGTAACTATCTACTCGAGAAATACACGATCCGTGTTGCATGCATGGATCATGTAAGCAATAATCCACCTGGACACGAATGAGTTTATCATGGTCACCACAAGGACCTGGGGCAAGTGGGCAAGCACCAAAAGCAACTCCTTGAGCATTCATAGAGCTGGCATTGAATATGAGTCCTGGCCCATTGAGCAGACATCCAGAATAGGCATTGCCAAGAATTAGAATTGCTGCTTCGTTTTTGACATCCTGATTCGTCAGAAATTGTGAATTGTATGTTGAGTTTGCTAAAATAAATTAATTATGAGAATGCGCACATTTATTATAAGAAAGAAAAAAAAAAACTGCTTTACTTACCAATTATCATAGATGAACGATCCACAACTAAATTTAAGTTTCCATATTCATACTTGAATTGTAATGTGTGCCATTTATTGTCTAATAACTTAAATGGTAAACGTGCATCCACACGTGTATTTGGTCCCGCGAAAGTAACTTGTACAAAGTCACTTGACACTGAGAGCCATAACGTATGTCGATTGTATTGCTGTGACAGGATTTCACCGCCTTACAAAAAAAAAAAATATGAATGAAAAATCTATAAAAAAAAAATTATAAACAATTTACCTCTACATGTCCTAAAACTAATTGCCGAATGACCCCATATGGGCATTGGCGTTAACAGTCTCAGATAGGCAGATCCATTGAAGTATGCCTCTTTTGAATCGCCAGTTGCTTCTGTCTTATGCACTAAATCTAACGCTGAAATATAAAAAAAAAAATACATTGTGTCATTAGATGAACTAAAAAAAAAGAAAAGTATCTTAAAAACGTGTTAAATATTTTGTCTTCGACATTGGTTTGTGGATCTATCTCACAAATAAATGGTAAATGTGTACATTTACTTATATTTTTGATGTCTCTTAATCACACCACACTTTCTTTCTACAAATGGATAAATGAAAGTTGTTACATGTATTTATGTTGTTGCTATTGCATGCTTGCTTAATTTGCGTTTTTTTTCAGAGGATCATCACATACCCGCTTATGAATAAAATTAATAGTCCAGTAAATTTACATTTCTATTTAGCAGTTTGGGTATTGTATTTTATAAATTTTTAGTTAGTAGAACGAAAGATTGTATTTGAGAAAAAAAGAATCGGTTGCTAGAATAAGGATACTAAATTTATTAATTTGTGCTATTTTCCCATGTATGATAACCTTAAATTATAATTTTGCAACGTTCATTATCATAACTTTCCCAAACCTACTTATTATTATTAAAAAGAAGGTTGAAAAACTCCCGTTTGACTTTCTGCAATAAAACACCCTTTTAATTCTCTAGGAATTACGTTACTATCTAGTAATAGTCCAAAGCGTGTAAATATGTAGTTATGGGGATTTCCTGAGATGTTGTTTGATTTATTTATAATTAAATTAATACATTAATAATTAATTCAGTTGAGTCCGTTAATAAATGTTAATTTTTGCCTACACTCTTTATAAGATTGATGATTGTATGAATGTTCTTATATTCCGGATAATGACGTTAGAATGCAATTAAGAAGTAAAGGAAAAATTACAATGAAGTGAAAGCCTTAGCAAATTAAAAAATGGAATATAAACATTAAGATAAGGTACACTAATGGGTCGCACCAACTTGCTATGCTTATACTACTTTTTTGGAAAAATTAAATTTTTCTTCGAATTTTTTTTGTTATAGTATAAACATGCCTCCTCTTTAAC